>JAQPPZ010002642.1:5985000-7235000 GCA_028583015.1 Wollemia nobilis
GGCCCAGCAAATTTTCTCAGAAAGGGGGTATACTCCTTGGCATCAGTAAAGACCCTAGTAGACTCGAACATAGAAAGGGTCTTGGGCTCGACGTAAATGGCCTTGAGAGTTGACATGGTGGATTCATAGCTAACCCAAGGCAGAAATTTCCAGAAGGAAGTGGGGCCGATAGGGGAAGAAACTCGCCAAGAAAAGATAGGAGGGATGGGGAAAATGAATGTGAAGGCAACAGGTCTCAAGGGGATATAAAGGCATGGGGGAAGCTGAAGAGGCAATAAGGGAATGCATACCTCAGGAGTCAGCATCTAGGGCGGGGGAAGACATGAGCAGAGAATGACAAGGGCAGCGAGGTGGATGGCAGGTTTGGCGATGAGGGAAAATGGGCCTAGGGATGGACTCCACATGGTGCACCAGTTGAGATGGCATAGAGGGCTGGTATTGCACATGTTACCATCATGCTTGGGCTACCATGTCAGGCCAATACCAAGATGCAAAGTCAGCAGCAAGGCACTCGACTTGAGGTGGCATGGGCACACATGTTGTGCTGACTACGAGCCCAGTGGGAATGCTAAAAAAAGAAGATTTTTGCAAGCTGCCTTTGATGTGGATGCTGGGGAGGGAGACACCTGGCATTACACACAACCTATTGGTTGCCCGAAAATGACTGTGATCAAGTATATCATTGATAACTACCACCATGGAGAGAAACATAGTCAGGTCAACGTCCCACGTGTAATTGCGCTTGACATGGATCTAGGTCGTTAAGGCACAGTGCCAGGGGAGTCTAGGTGTTTGGAATAGAATCAATATTGAGGAGTTCTTGGGACACTGCTTGCACCAGCTTGGTGGGAAAATCCTTGGTCCATATGTTGAGCCCTTCTGAAGAAGATGCGAGATTGGCCAAAAAATTAGCCACCCTATTTCCTTCTCTATAGATGTGGTAGATAGAATGTTGGGGGAGCCCCAAAAGGATGGTATGAACCTCTTAGATAATATTGTAGATGCGACACGAGCTGTCCCTATTGCTAAGGGTGACATTGATGATGTTAAAGGAGTCACCCTCGATGATCACTTTACTAGGGGCCTTTTGGAGGGCGAGGACCCCACGGAGTAACGATGTTGCTTCTGCAAATTTGTTGGTTTACGTGTCAAGGGCCTCAGTGTAAGCTAAGATAAAGGTCCCAGAGTGGTCTCGGATGGCCCCGCCAGCTCTTGAGGGGTCGGGGTTGCCCTTGGAGGCACCGTAAAAATTGAGTTTGACCCACCCGATAGGAGGGCCAACCCACCTGGTCATAGCTCTAGGGGATGGGGCTAGGGGGGGCCTAAACTCCAAGGTTGGTGAGGATATAAGCCTCGCTCGCCTTCCAAGGTGGTCTACTCGGGGGGAGTGAGTGGGATTTCTCAAGGGTAAAAGCCACCACCTTGGTTGCCACTGACTGGGGGTTGTGGGCCAGCAAAGAGAAGGCTCACTCATTATGCTCAAGCCAAATTTACCAAAGCAGGTGGGGAAGGCAGAACGCCCAGAGGGAGCGAAGGGTGGGGTGGATTAAGGGATTGGGTCATTGGAAAAAGAGGACAATGATGGAGCTGGGGGGAATCCACTAAATGAAAAACAGAGTGAGGAGGTGGCCCACGACCTCTATGATAAATGGGCAAGTGAGGAAGAGATGGTTGGTTGATTCCAAAGCAGCACATCAAAGGAAGCATCTATTTGGGATTTGGAAGCCCCTCCTGGCCAGATTCTCAATATTAAGGATATTATTTTGAATGGTTACCCACATGAAGTAGTTGATCTTGGGGATCAACTTGTTGGCCCACACCTACTTGACCATGAAAGGGGCCTCCACTGGGTCCCTTTGGAGGGAGTAAGCAAATTTTATTGAGAAGTAGCCACTACTAGTGCCATGCCAGACACATCTGTCCTCCACCAGTCGAAAGGGATGATGGTAGTCTCAAGGAGGTATTGGAGCCTGGCATCTTGAAGCAGGTGGTGAGGGTTCGATATGGGCCCCCAGGTGCCTTTCCCCTGATCCTTGACCAAGTAGTCCAACACTTTAGGCCCTTTGGAGGCTGTCAGGCCCAGTTTAAGGACTCTGAGGTCACTTTCAGCACTCAAGGCCTCATCTTGGATCCACCTGTCCTCCCAAAATTTGATCTTGGCCCCATAACCAAGGATCCATCAGGTCTCTTTTTCTAATAATTTCCTTTGTGATGGTCATGGATTTCCAGAAGGCCGATCCATCTCTAGGCTGAAAGTTGCTAAGGAAAGGGTGTTGATGGAGATATTTCCTACGCACAATATTGACCCATTCATCCGGGGCATTCATGAACACCTTCCACACTTGCTTGGCTAGAAGGGCTTTGTTCATAAGGGGAACCCGCCTGAACCTGATCCATACCTCCTCTTTGGACCTATAGACAAGGGGCCAGGAGACCAAGTAGATCCTCTTCTTGTCTTCACTGCCAGACCACAAAAACTATTGTAGCACCCTAAAATTGGTGCAGTTAAACCATCAATAAAAAGATTAAAAATTTGAATTTTAACCTCGAAACCACCCGTTAACCGCTCACCTCATTTTTCATGCCATTTTTAGAATTTGTTTTGACCATTGGATGATATCGTCCCAAATCGGATGAATTCGTCTGGAATAGAACGTCCAGACGATTTCGTCCCAAAACCAAATTTTCATAATTAGCTTCTGTTTCAACAACCTCTCCAACTCGGGCAGAAGCGTGTCTGCATGGTTGGAGATTCCTACGTTGGAGATCTCCCAGATTGGGATGATCCCCAACCTCCTAACCTCCCCCTAATCCTATATAAACTTGGGATTTTCCCAGTTTATCCCCCTGGCTGATCATTTCCCTGCAACTCTAGTTTTTTTTTGTATTAGAACATCCTCGCCCCATCATTTGCATTTGTATTTTCAGGTTTTATTGTAGGATTTTACTGTGTTTCAACTGGAGGAAGCTCGGATCGTCGCAGGTGATCCAACATGATTTCGGACGATCCTGTCGAGATCGGCGATGATCTCGTACGAGATGATTTTGACTATAGTTCAGATTGGGGGCAACCAGAGCCCCGAGTTTGCATTTCCTACCTTTCTTTCCTATTTAATTGTGCATTAGATCGATTTATTTCTATTCTCGCATCCCGGAGTTCACCTCATTTAGCATATTTGCATGATAAAATTTAAAATAAGTTATTAAAATAGTGCATCCCATTTGATTTGCTATCTGGATTTATTATTTAAGCATCTATACTATTATTTCTATCATTTTGCATCATTCTTGCAATTGCATTTTTGGTTTTTGGTGTCTGTTTCCATGATTGCAGGTTTTTGACGAATTCGTCTGACGAATTCGTCAGGTTTTCGATGATCTTGTCTGATCTCGGATGATCGCCTATGATTTGGGATGATTCTGTGCGATTGCAGATGATCCTGTCATATCCGGGATGATCTGGACTCCTACAAGCTTCAGAATCTTCATCAGACATCAAGAATCAGGTGTATTCCTCTCCATTTCACATAGTCTCTGTATTTAGGATTCATTCATGTTTCCTGTCTTCATATAAACCCAAAATTTCATATAGAATAGCTTAGATTCATTTTGGCCAACCTAGGAATCTGAATGATGGAACATAAAATGAACACATCAAACCCATTCTCAACCTAGGCATGGAAACTGCCACTTAAAGTTTCCCGGTGAACCCCACCATCCATCAAAAATTCACCCTTATACCCCTCCCCCGAGAGGCGCGACCTTCAAAGGGCCTCTCCGTCCGAGGTATTGTCCCATCCTTCTCGCATCCCCCTTCTCAGGGCACGGATCCTTTAGCCTCGAAGGTAAGGGTGCAAAAAATTTGGGCGATACATTTTGGTGAACCCGACGTGAAACTAAAACACCTTTTGAAAACAATCCAAAAAAAAAAACACATTATTAAGAACATCTAGAATCATTAGAAAACTGTTAAATTTGCATATCATATTTAGATGGTAGATTATAATAGAAGACGAGCTGTCACCATAAATGTTGAAAATCAATTAACGGCCATAGAGATTACTTCCGTGCTTAGAGTACCTCAAACAAATAGAGTCCAACCTTTGTGGGATGAACTTGATAGGAGATTGGGTATTATTGAATCTAGATCTGTAGAACTTAGGCAAATTAAGAGGTTTGTCCTAGATAGAATCCTGGATCCTGATCAGGTGACTTTGTACCATGAACTTCATAGAGCTTGCCATAGGTGGTTAGCAGATAAAAGAGCACTTGTGTCTTCAGAATTATACACCTTTGAGGAATACCTTGAGAACGCAGCTATAGTACATAAATTTCTATCTCGTATAGAGGATCAAGAAGTCATTCTTACAGATAGAAAGAGATGGAATAGAGTTCCTAGAGCTATGTTGTATCGAGAGTATTGCCATGAACTTTATTTTTATAAGTCAGAGTCTGAAGTAGATCATATTACCATAGCACACTTTGTCAAGTTCTTGAAAAACCACTTCCAATTTGAAGAGGAGCATTTCATGACTCTTGATGAACTTGATCCTATCAACGATATCCATAAACTATTTATAGAAAACTAAGTCATTCTTTTTACTATTGTTATTTCTTGCAACTAGCATGTTGTTTGTTATTTTTATACTTGTGAAATAATAATACAAAAAAAAAAAACAAAACATTTCCTTTTTAAGTATTATAGTAGGTATATAGTTAAAATATATACCTCTCAACCCTACCCAAAAAAAAATATATATATATATATATATATATAAGTATATATATTTGCTAAAACCTAAGTGTAGCACAATGCCTAGACTTAGGAATGGAAAACAAACCAAAGAAGATGAAGATTGGTTAGGAAGACCATTAATTGACCAAAATGTCCCTCCTGAGGACCAAGTTCAGGAAGAAGAAATCCTAGACCAGCAAGAAGAAGAGCTTGTTGTAGCAAATGAACAAGAAGAAACTAATAGAGAGGAAGGATCCTCATCCCCTAAAATGTCTCCGGGAGGAGCTATCACTTTTGAAAACATGGAACAATTTTGGAAGTTCATTAACACAAATATCGATGTTTTTAATAGAGCAGTCCATATGGACAAGGATCGAATTAGTGACACTCAAGCAACTCTAGAAGATGTATTTCACACACGCACTAATCCCTTGTCCTTTATTGAACAAGAGAGTGATCAAGTTGGACCATCCAATTTGGATATAGTAGCTGCGATCCGGAACATGCAACAACAACAAGTTACCCAACCACCTAAAGTGCCTGTTAACAAGCCTAGGGTCATTCCCGCACAAAAGAAACCATCATTTACTGCTCTATTTCGCCAAGCTATTGAGCAACATACCTCAAATCAACAAAAACCCAAAACAAAACCAAACACCAATTACCAACAATCTGGGATACAACATAATACTATTACAAATCCCCTTCATAATACTCTTCCTACCAACACTTTGCATAATAGCAATATAGCATCTAATCCTTATGCCACACCATCATACACTCATAAATCCCATACCTATGTCCCACCGAACCAATATGGTGGACAAACTAGTAATCTTGAAACCATGGTGAAACAGTTAGTTTCCCGCATGGACCAGATAGATCCCTACCATCCCTCGTACAATTATCGAGAGATGTGTAGTCAGCCTTTAGATCCTATAGTTGTAGCACAACCGTATCCTAAACATTTTCCTATGCCTCGTCCCGCCCATATATAAAGGAACGAAAGATCCCATAGAGCATCTTCGTATGTTTAGGATAGCATGTCATGATATATCACATGATGACTTGTTATTACTAAAAATGTTCCCGAAAAGCTTGGGAGGAATGGCATTAGAGTGGTATTATCAATTACCCACTAATTCTTTGAGGAATTTCGAAGAAACTGCCGAGTCTTTTGTTCATCAATTTAGTGCCTATATCGAAAGACATGTGACCATTAAATATTTGTATAACTTAAAACAAGACAAAGATGAATGCTTTGCTGATTTCCTAGCTAGGTGGAGACAATTGATAGGAAAATTGCACTTTGTGTTACCTTATAGGGAGATGTTGGACATCTTTATTAATAATTTGCAAGAGCAACTATCTTACGAATTATCAACCGCTACCTTGACCACCTTCGATCAAGGCTATAGACTTAGCCCGAAGAGTGGAAGATGCTCTCATTAGGAGAGGTCAGCTTAAAAAGAAAGACGATGAGAAAACATCCAAAAATCAATATAAGAATAAACAAGTTGTGGGTGATGGAGTCACCGATAGCAGAAATATTGCTAATGTTAATGCTGCAAAGACAACGGAGAAGTTTGTACCGAAACCTCCTGATAGACCTCCTCGAGAATTTACTAGGTTAAATCAACCTTTATCAACTATTCTACCACAATTATTAGAACGAGGCTTAATTCAATTACCAAATATCCGGGAACCTGATCCAACTATACCCGGATACAGAGCAGATTTACATTGTGACTTCCATAGAGGACCTGGACACACTACCAACTCTTGTAAAATATTAAAACATAAAATACAGGACTTGATTGATAACAATGAGATGGAGGTACAAGCCTTTCAACCTAAGCAAAATCCTCCTAATAACGCTCAATAGAACACCACACAAAACTAGAATCAGAACGCCAATCAGTCATTAGACATCTTTCAACATCCTTTACCAAAACATGGTAAGGAGGTGGCTAATCAAATTGAACATCATAATGTTCCTCCTCCTGCCCGATATGTAGGAACTATTAGTGGGCATTTACCTGTTCATGATCTGGAAACCTTTGACACAACTTTATCCGTGGTTACAACCAGGCCTCTATATAATATGCAGATACCTGATCTTAGTGATACAGAATATGAGACTGAGAGTGATATGGAAATCACATCAAATCAATCGAATAGCTCTGAAGATGAATCGGATACTATTCACCCTATCACAAGTCATATGGTTCCGGAAGAACCATTTCCAAGAAGAGTCACTACTAGACCATCATCCCACCAATTACTTTCTAATGAGTTAGCTATAAACGCTAGACCAAGACCCATTCATCATCCGCAGAATAATATTGTGGGTACCATCGGAGCTGTTACTAGACAACAGGCTCAAAATTCTCAACAAGATCAAATTCAGAATGGTGGATCAACTCCATTTGTTTTGAAGGTTCCTAATAAAGGGAATCATGCACCTAATGTTCAACCTAAACCTCCTTATAATATTAATGAACAATTATCAAATATTACAACTAGAATTTCCCTTTTGGACCTCTTAAGATCTTCTCCTACACATAGAGATGAATTAATGCTCACATTAAGCCAGATGATGGTACCACAAGACATTCAACCTGAAGCCATGGCCAATACTATAATAACTCGTGAAGTTGATTGTATTGACTTTCGAGATAGAGACATACCGCAACATAGTTTACATAAAGATAACCCCTTATATATTACCGCCTTAATTGGAGATGTAGCAGTCAAACGAGTTTTGATTGATAATGGTTCATCTTTAAATATCTGCACTTTTGACTTCTACCAAATATTTGGGTTTAGAAGCGAGGAAATGAAAAGAACTGATATGATCATAAAAGCTTTCAATGACGAAACACAAGAAACATGTGGAGTTATTACCATTCCATTGCAGGTTGGTCCAAGAACCTTGGATACGACCGTGTTTATTGTACATTGCCCTACATCGTACAATATACTCTTGGGTCACCCTTGGATCAACGCGATGCGAGTTGTTCCCTCAACTTTACATCAATGTGTTAAATTCGAATTTAAGAATCAGTTGGTTACCATTCATGGTGATCCAAGACCCTTTGATATGTGTGCTTTGGCAGAACCTATTGGAGTTCAATTTTGCCCCGTGTTGTCATCCACACATCCTAATTCTCATTATCCATCTAAACGTGTGAAACTCACACCCACAATGTCATCTACTTCTTCTCCATCAGATGCACCTTCACATATAGCTCAACCATCTTCTAAACAAACCGCATTAGGACCTAAGAAAGATCCTAATCCCACAACCAATGTCTCTTGTTCTACTCCTATAACTTCTATACCTATAAAAGACCCATCTATTGACACCTCTACACCGTCTATATCCACCAAATGCATATTCTCCGCATCAGAAGACGTAGGAAATATTCCTTCTACCTCTTATGCTCTTACTGACGAGCTCTTACCCGATCTATCTAAAATTCTTATATCAGAAGAAACGAATGTTTCTATGCAAGATTCCCTTATTTTAAATAATTTGCCACCATCTCCTCGTACCTTGGGCCTCCCACAGCCTATGGGAAGTATTTACCAAGTCGGGAGCTGTGCCTTTATTTATAAGGGATATGACTGGGGTAGAATACCCAAAAACATCAGAACTCATTATGATGGATATGCTCGATGTTATTTTACTAATGAGTATACTAAAGCCAAACCTATAATGCTTAAATTGGGATATAAAGGGAAAGGTTTGGGACCTTTCCAAAATGGTATGAAAGAACCTTTTGAGGTAGAGCCGTGGCCCGCCCGATGTGGTGTGGGCCTATTTTCTAGTAAGGGTCAGCCATTTGAGGATGATGACCATCTTATATGTTACCAAGATTATTTAGATGAACGCGATGCTTTGCGTTTAACGAATAAGCCATTCACATGTAATATGCTATCTATAGCTTATCCTGAGATGATCGCTGAATCCGACGATGAGTTGGAGGGAGATATCTTCCATGATGTCTCCATTGAGGAATTATTACATAACGGATTTTATTTTGATGGCTCTATACCTAGTATAGCCCAGCTTGAGGCCACGACTCCTCAAGACGAATTATCCAAGTTAACCTTGGAAGAATTACAAGAATTGGGCGTTTCACCCACCCCACCTAATTTTGAGAGAGATCTACACATGGAAGTAGAAAATGTCATCAAAATTAACATTGGAACCGAGGATAACCCTCACATAATCAACATCGGATCAGAATTGAGTCAAGAAAAATAGGATAAATACATTGCATTTCTTAAAGAATATGAAGATGTCTTTGCTTGGACATATGAAGATATGCCAGGTTTAGACCCTTCTGTAGTTATGCATCACCTAGTAGTCCATCCGGATGCTAAACCTGTTAAACAAAAACTTAGAAAAATGCATCCTAAAGTGGCCTTACTAGTCAAAGGAGAGTTAGAAAAACTCCTGAATGTTATTTTTATACAAGCCATTGATTATGCTGAATGGATCTCGAATGTAGTTCCAATAACTAAGAAAGAAGCTACTAAAGTTAGGGTTTGTACAGACTTTAGAGATATTAATGTTGCATGCCCTAAAGATGATTTTCCCCTTCCCAATATGGATCAGATCATTGATTTTACTGCTGGGAGTGGAATGATATCCTTAATGGATGGATTTTCTGGTTATAATCAGATCAGGATAGCTCCTGAAGATCAGGCTAAAACAACCTTTATTACCCCTTGGGGGACCTTTTGTTGGAAAGTGATGCCATTCGGTTTAAAGAATGTAGGTGCAACCTATCAACGAGCCATGACTTATATCTTTCATGATCTGATGCATGATATACTACATGATTATGTAGATGACATTATAGCTCGTTCTACTGAAGAAGATGACCATTTAGATGACTTGAGAAAAGTATTTAATCGGTTAAGGCAATATCTTATCCGATTGAATCCAGCCAAATGTATATTCGGATTTAAGTCCGATAAATTATTGGGGGTTATAGTTTCTTTACGTGGCATCAAAATTGACCCTCTCAAGATTGTGGCTATCACTGATATGCCCGCACCCACAAATATATCTGAATTACGGAGTCTACAAGGTAAGCTTCAAGCTATCCGTCGCTTCATCGATAAGCTGGCGGATAAAATCGGACCCTTTCTTAAGCTTCTTAAGAAGGATGTCTCTTTCCATTGGGACAACGAATGTCAGGAAGCATTTGAACTCCTCAAACAATATCTTCTTAACCCACCTGTACTTTCACCACCTAGACCCGATCGCCCATTTATCTTGTATATTTTTGCTTCAGATTTTGCTTTAGGAGCTATGTTAGCTCAACTTGATGATGAGAAGAGAGAGCGTGCTAATTATTACATTAGCAGAACATTAATTAGTTATGAAACCCGCTACACAACATTAGAGAAGTTATGTCTAGCAGTCGTATTTTCTACACAGAAACTACGCCATTATATGCTCAGTCAAAAAACATACGTTATTGCTAAATTCGATCCCTTGCGATATCTCATGAGTCGCCCTTATTTATCTGGTCGCACAACAAAGTGGGTTCTTGCGCTAAGCGAGTTTGAACTCATGTTTATAGGACAGAAGTCTGTTAAGGGTCAAATCATAGCAGATCAATTAGCTGTTGCACCCTTAGAATCCACCCATCCCCTCGTCATTGAGTTTCCTGACGAATGCCTTAAATTAGAGGCAGATCATTCAGAGCAATGGTCCTTATACTTTGATGGAGCCCGATGCATGAGTGGGGCTGGTGCAGGTATTATTTTGATATCTCCACAGAAACATCTCATACCTCTATCCTTTAAATTAATGTTTGCCTGTACTAATAACACTGTTGAATATGAGGCTCTCATCCTTGGATTACGAGCTGCCATGGCACTAAAAATTAAAAATCTATTAGTTTTTGATGATTCTCAACTTGTTATAAATCAAATTAATGATGTTTATCAGACCAGAGATGATAAATTGTGCCCATATAAAGCATATGTATTACAATTAATATCTTTATTTGATCAAGTTACCTTGGAAGCTATTCCTAGAACTAGCAATCGTGCGGCTGACGCCATGGCCGCATCTGCATCTCTTTTACCCTTGGAGTTAGATGACGAATATGCTACCATCATTATTCATCGACTCCAGGAACCCGCTTCAATTAAATCATGCTTGGAACCTTTGGACGTGTTTCTAATCAACGAAACTACTCCTAAACTTTGGTACACTGATATCCTCAATTTTCTTCACAATGGAACCTTCCCTGAAGGTTTTAATAGAAACCAACGTCGGTTATTACGTAGACGAGCAAGTCGCTTCGTCATAATTGGCAATACCTTATATAGGAGATATTTTGAAGGTATCCTACTGAGATGTTTGAATCTAGAAGAGTCTAGATCAGCTTTGAGTGAAGCCCACGATGGATCTTGTGGGGGACACTTTAGTGGTAACGCCATTGCTAAGAAGCTCCTTAGGATAGGATATTTTTGGCCTACCATGGAGAATGATGCACATGATTACGTGCGCCATTGCGACAAGTGCCAGAAACATGCTGACCTTGTCCATGCGCCTGCACAAGAACTGCAGGCTATTTCATCTCCTTGGCCCTTTTCAAAATGGGGCTTAGACATTATTGGAAAAATCAATCCTGTGTCATCTGATGGACACAAATTCATCATAACCGCCACCGAGTATTTTACGAAGTGGGTTGAAGCTATGCCCTTAGCTTCTTGCACTGGAACCCAAGTTTCCAAATTTATTTTCAATCAAATTATTTGTAGGTTCGGAATTCCTGCAAATCTCATCTCGGATAATGGAACTTGTTTCAAAAATAAATATGTAAAGAAACTATGTCAAAAATATAAAATTCAACATCGTTGGTCCACTCCCTATTATCCTCGGGGTAATGGCCAAGAGAAGCATCTAATAAAACATTAATTAAAATCCTCAAAAGACTGGTCAATAAATCTGGCCGAGATTGGCACATTCAATTATATCCTGCTTTGTGGGCTTATCGAACTAGCATTCGTACTCCCACGGGCACTTCACCTTTTGTTTTGGTTTATGGCGCTGAAGTTGTTTTTCCCTTTGAATTAGAAGTTCCTTCTTTGGCTCTGCTACTTCAAGATACTCGAAGTAGGAGATGAATATCGTGTCGGCAGATTTAGTCACTGGAACTCCTAGATGAGAAGCGCATCAATGCTTTGGAGCATCTTCGAGCCTACCGTAACAAGCTCAAACGAGCATATCTTAAGAAAGTTCATCACCGATCCTTTGAGATCGATGACCTCGTCTTAAAAGAAAATCAAAAAAATACTAATGCAACTAAAGACCTTAAAGGTAAATTTGAACCTAACTGGCTTGGGCCATATATCATCACTGCTAAATTTGGATCGGGAGCATACAGATTAGCTACCTTAGATGGTAAAGATCTTAAAGAACCTATGAACATTATGCATCTTAAGCGCTATTATGCATAATTCGGGTAATTTCATCACTGTATATATTGTACATCTTGTCTCATTTTAGTAAATTCATATAAAAATTTCAAAAATAGTAATATTATGTATTCTCTCAATTCATAAATCAAAATCAAAATATAAAAAACATCAAAATCATCAAAATATTCAAAAACATCTTTTATTTTTTGAAGTATTGCAGTTATATTTTTAGTTGTTTTGGATAAATTAGCATTTATTTGGAATCCCTCACTTTCACACTCACATGAATAAATATCTTGATCTTATTTGGTATGATTATTAATCTCTCTTATATCAAAGTCCACAGTTGAATTAAATAAAGTTTTGAGCATAGAGAACTGATCTTGTTATTTACTTGAACCAAGTATACCTTTTCACATTAAAATGATTTCATTGCAAATTCAAAATGATGCTACATAGTAGAAGTGGTCTCTTGAGCGAAAAGTTTCCCCTGCTATCCTATCATGCACATGGTCTAGAATATTTGAGAATTGACAAAAGGACAAGCTCACCCCTGCCCGGAATAAAAATCCCTTGCTCTACAGACCAATCCGAGCAAGTATCCCTAGTATAGCAAGAAAAAGAAAAAGAAAAACAAGAAAAATCATGAGAAAAAGAAGCATTATTTCAGTAGCATTTTGTACCATCTCAACAATATTTCAGCATTATCTCAGTATCAAGCAAAAATACAAAAAAAAACAAGAGAGAGAAAAGAAAAAGCAAAAAGCAATAAAATCCCTTCCCCTACCCTTTGAAAAGAAAAGAAGGGTGAATGAGCTTGAATCCCTGGAATTCTCAATTATTCAAAAACTGTGAGGTAAGCCCCATAACAAGTGGTTTGTGCCCAACCCGCTTGGCCTTGGGTAACTCCTAGCGTGGTGATATGTCTGTTACATTAGCGACCTTCTTTTGTACAGACCTATGTCTGTCTATGGATCAGCTAGCTCTTGATGACCTGACTTACATAGTAGTTTGGTACGGTTATATGCATATAAATCATGGTTAACGAACACTCATTTGGTTAATTCAAATTACTTGTATCAAATTATCTTGCTCAAAATTGGTAAATGAACAATACAATTGCACACACATTTGTATTTGAGAGATTTTGTATCATTATGATAGATCGAGATCGGCAATGAACTCACATATGCACACGGGGTTCCTTATAAATCCAAATTTTGTCTTTGAGATAATTTAAAATATTTATGCAAATCTTCTGGAATAATTTGATTTTCTTACTTGAGAATATTGGCTTAGCGTAAAATCAATTAAATACATTTTTTTCAAAAATCCAAAATTTTCTTGCAAAACATGTTCAAAAATCTAGCAATAAAGTCACATTTATATATTTTCGACTTTCACAACGATGGTATAGTTCCTAAACCTAAAATGGGATTTTATGCCTAGTGCAAGTCCTCATCTTATATTTTTTGTTTATCTCAAACTCAAAAATCAACTATGCAAATAAAACTATTATATCAATTTCTTCTTTGGATTTCGCGATGATGGTATAAGTCTATACCTAAAAATTCTATGCCTAGCGCAAACCATCGTTTTAATTTTATTTCCCATTTTTATCCATAAAAGTATATGGCTTAAATCATTATGTTACACAATTGTGCTTTAAAAAGAATGAAAACTTTTCTATTTCATTTCATTATGTCAACATTCAGTTTTTTGCGACGATGGTATAATTCCTAGGCAATTGTTCAAATTTCTATCACACTTAGGAATTTTATGCCTAGCAAAAATCATATTTTTAATATTTCATGCATAATATTTTCATGGACATCTGAAAACAAATCATCACCATCATCATTTTTCATCATCACATCACAAAAGTCTTAAGAAAGTCTCTTAAGCACCCTTTTACTTTTAGCAATATTTCTCTACCGGGATTAGCTTAATGACCTAGCGAGCGGCGACTCCATGAAATGGTCATGTAACAACGACAATGTCCTTTGAAATTATTGTTAGAAGTCACTTTATTTTTTCATCAAATCACACCACAACAACCAATTTGTTTACATCAGATCATTTCATTTAAATTTTATGGCACGACATAAAATTATAATATTTTCAACGACATAATTACATGAATAATCAATCAACAATTAAAATATTAAAGCATCATAAAACATATGCACAAGTCATATCACAAAAATATATATATATATATATATATATATATATATATCAAGAAATATATGTACATCATATCCAAACGGATTGGTATGCCACAATCTATACCCTGGCATACTCAATCCTCTCAAAAAATATACAGTCTATAGTCAATGTGCAGCTAGTCTCGAGAAGCCCTCGAGCTCTCAGCCTCATCTCCTCTCCCACCCTGAGGTGGAGGAGGTGGTCCCATCGCAGTCCATCCTGTGTCGCGGGTCCTCGACGTCGATCATGAGGATGTCCTCGATGACCCCATCCTGACCGGCTCTGCAATGCCGACTGGCAGCTGTATCCTCTGGCCCTCTAGAACCAGCTGGAAGTATACTCCCTGATAGAACGTGGTCTGAGCGATAGCCCGTGCTAGCTCCCGCATGCTCGCCCCTCCGCTTCGAGCCCTGAGTCATGTAGCCTCATCCTGCAGCGTCTGCACCTGAGCTCGTAGGCGGGCATTCTCCGCTCGAAGAGCCACCATCTCGTTGCTCTCCCCCACCTCGACACCCTTGCCCTTATCGAGCGATGGTGGCCTATCCCTCTACTGAGAAGGGAATCCCTCCTCCCTCCTCTCTGGCTGCTATGGTCTCTTCGGAGCCTGTGGCACTCTTCGGCGTCTCTCCTGAGGAGGCCATCGTTGATCCCTCCCTCCGTGACTCCTCACTGCATCGATGGCAGCCTGGTGCCGCCTCCCCATCCATTGCACAACAACATGCATCGGACCCTGTGCCCTCATCATCCGAGGAGGGCGGATGCCTGCATACCAAGCATCATATCCGTCTGCTACTCCAGCATCATCCCCATCCACTAGCTGAATGGGGGCATCATCAATGTCCTGACTCCAGAACCGCTGCATGTCTGGAGCCCCGCTCAATGTAGTATTATCCCGGATAGTCCAGGAGTACTCGTAATCCCTGAGAGAAGGGATCCCCTACTGTAGACCGAACTGCCTCAAAACTCGGTCGTAGCGGTGGAGCTCTACCTCTCCCCGCTCCATCCTCAACCAGAAGACTCGCCTGATGCGAGCCAACTCCTGTCCATCCTCTCCCCACCCTGGATGCTCTCTCCATGGCCTCTAGGTGATCTGATCTGGGATGAGGTCATCTAGCAACCTCCGGGACATCGACAGATCTATCCGCCATTGTGACCCTCTCTAGAGCCACCAATAGAAAACCCGGGGTCTCTCCCGGTCAACTCCTATCAGTGGAAGCCCTACCGGCCTCCGCATCGCAATGTGCTCCTAGCACCAAACCTGTAGCAGTGATGTCAGCACCAGACATCGACCTCCCTTGTATACGACCCCGTAAAGGATCCTATACAAGCGACATAGTACAAAACTACCCCAAGAAAACCTGTAACCGTGGTCTCTCATGTCGCAGACCACATCTGAGAGGAGCCACGGTAACCTGCATCCACTCTGGTGGCATAGAAGTAGGCCACCTACCACCCCTACCAAAACTTGAGTCAATCGAGATGCCCTGGCATCTGCCTCAATGCCTCGATGTTCACTCCGCCCTTCTCCAGGGCGAAGCTTGGGTCGCTGCACAATCGCATCATAGCATGGCCCTGATTGGCCGAAGGAGTCATGAATCGCCCATGTATGGGGATCCTCAAGATCCTCCATACATCCTCTAGAGTGGGAGCCATCTCCCCTATCGGTAGCCAAAAGCAGGACGACCCCGGATACCATCTCTCTGCTAGGGCTGTCAGTAGCCCCATGTCTATAGGAATTTGTGGCATTTCTGCCACATGTTGTAATCCAACCTCTGCTAGTCTGTCCCGCTCGGCCTGATCGAGCACGGCTACATCATCTCTGAGCCCCCCGTATTTCCATTCCCGACTCTTTAGTAATCCCCTCTGCAAAATAAACAATAAAACAACAAAAAATCATTAGTACATAATCATTAAAATCAATTAAAATCAATTTCATCTCATCAAAAAAATGATATCGTCCATTATTGGACGATATCGTACTAAATTTAGTAAAATCATCCTTGGTAGGACGAAATCGTCTCCCTTTTGTTCAATTTAGGGATCGTCCTTTATTGGACGGAATCGCCCCTATTTCTCCAATTTCGTCCTTAGACGAAATCGGCGATATAGGGACGATTTCGACGAAATTGGGACGATTTCGTCCCGACGTCGTCGACGGCCTAAAAACGGCCGCGATGACCAAAAACAATTAAAATTTAAAGTAAAAAATTAAACAAATCAAGTTAAAAACATAATGTATCAGGTTTAGATCCTTACCCGCAACCCGCGTCGGACCTCTGTCGATCTGTGTGCCGTTTCCACCATTTCGCCTGCAGAGCTCTGAAACAACGAAAGTGAACAATAAAAATGAATTAGGGTTTTACCCTATTTTTCTTAATTTTATTTAAAAACAACATTTTTTAAATTTTTTAATTTTTTGCTTTTTCGCGCTTTTACCTCAAACGTTCGATTTGGGTAAAAACTCGGAGGGGGCACCATAGCAAGCAGTTGTACGATTCGACCTAGAATCGTCATCTAAAAAATGGAATAAATTTTTGCTTTCTCGTAAAGCATGAAGAACTCGTCTTTAACGCATTTTCTTCAAAAAATTCGCTAAAGAGGGGGCAAAATGTAGCACCCTAAAATTGGCGCAGTTAAACCATCAGTAAAAAGATTAAAAATTTGAATTTTAACCCCGAAACCGCCCGTTAACCGCTCACCTCATTTTTCGTGCCATTTTTAGAATTTGTTTTGACCGTTGGACGATATCGTCCCAAATCGGACGAATTCGTCTGGAACAGAACGTCCAGACGATTTCGTCCCAAAACCGAATTTTCATAATTAGCTTCTGTTTCAACAACCTCTCCAACTCGGGCAGAAGCGTGTCTGCGCGGTTGGAGATTCCTACGTTGGAGATCTCCTAGATTGGGATGATCCCCAACCTCCTAACCTCCCCCTAATCCTATATAAACTTGGGATTTTCCCAGTTTATCCCCCTGGCTGATCATTTCCCTGCAACTCTAGTTTTTTGTTGTATTAGAACATCCTCGCCCCATCATTTGCATTTGTATTTTCAGGTTTTATTGCAGGATTTTACTGTGTTTCAGCCGGAGGAAGCTCGGATCGTCGCAGGCGATCCAACACGATTTCGGATGATCCTGTCGAGATCGGCGATGATCTCGTACGATTGCAGATGATTTTGACTGCAGTTCAGATTGGGGGCAACCAGAGCCCTGAGTTTGCATTTCCTACCTTTCTTTCCTATTTAATTGTGCATTAGATCGATTTATTTTTGTTCTACATCCTGGAGTTCACCTCATTTAGCATATTTGCATGATAAAATTTAAAATAAGTTATTAAAATAGTGCATCCCATTTGATTTGCTATCTGGATTTATTATTTAAGCATCTATACTATTATTTCTATCATTTTGCATCATTCTTGCAATTGCATTTTTGGTTTTTGGTGTCTGTTTCCATGATTGCAGGTTTTTGACGAATTCGTCAGGTTTTCGATGATCTTGTCTGATCTCGGATGATCGCCTATGATTTGGGATGATTCTATGCGATTGCAGATGATCCTGTCATATCCGGGATGATCTGGACTCCTACAAGCTTCAGAATCTTCATCAGACATCAGGAATCAGGTGTATTCCTCTCCATTTCACATAGTCTCTGTATTTAGGATTCATTCATGTTTCTTGTCTTCATATAAACCCAAAATTTCATATAGAATAGCTTAGATTCATTTTGGCCAACCTAGGAATCTGAATGATGGAACATAAAATGAACACATCAAACCCATTCTCAACCTAGGCATGGAAACTGCCACTTAAAGTTTCCTGGTGAACCCCACCATCCGTCAAAAATTCACCCTTATACCCCTCCCCCGAGAGGCGCGACCTTCAAAGGGCCTCTCCATCCGAGGTATTGTCCCATCCTTCTCGCATCCCCCTTTCGGGCACGGATCCTTTAGCCTGAAGGTAAGGGTGCAAAAAATTTGGGCGATACAACTATTTTTTGGATTTGTTCAATATGGGTTGCAATTAAGGTCAGGATTTTGAATATAGACATGAAGTACACCAAAATGCTTTAGAGGACAGTGGACATAAGGGTGGTCCTACCTTCCTGGGAGAGGAGGTGACCCTTCCAAGAGATCAACTTCTACTGGACCCACTCGATCAGCCCACTCCACAGGGCCTTGGAAGAAAACCCTATGAACATGGGTAGCCCGAGGTAGGTGGAGGGAAGGGTGTCAGGGGTGCAGCCTAGGATCCACCCAATACAGGCTTGCCTAGCTGGGGGGGTGTGGATGAAATATATTTTTCTTTTACAGAGATTGATCTTTTGCCCAGCCACCTCTTCGTATAGGATCAGGATTTGCTTTATGACCTTGGCTTGAGGGACTGATGCGGAGGTGGCAAGAATGGTGTCATCCACAAATTGTTGGTGGGACACTGGGGGCAGCTTAGGTGCAGGATTAATGCTATAGATGAGCCCACAGGAAGCAACACTCTAGAAGGTGCATCCCAGGGCCTCAGCTAGGATGATGAAAAGAATCGAGGATAGGGGGTCACCTTGATGAAGACCTCTAAAACTGGGGAAGAATCCATCTAGGGAGCCATTGATCAAGACAAAGAACCAAGGGGAAGACACGCAGTTATTAATAAGGTTGACCCAGGAGGGGTGGAACCCAAACTTGAGGAGGATGCTAGAGAGGAACTCTCGGTTGACTCTGTCGAAGGTTTTATTCATGTCAAGTTTGAGCAAGAAGGACGACTTCTTGGAAAGGAAGGCAGAGTGAAGGACCTCATGGATGATGATGACCCCATCTGTGATAAGCCTTCCTTTGACAGAGCTTCCATGGCTAGGGGTGATGATCAAGGGAAGGATGTATTTGAGTTTGGATGCCAGGGATTTGGTCAAGATTTTATGAGGACATTACATAGGCTGATGGGACGAAAGTCGGCTAGGGATCTGGCTGTATGGGACTTCGAAATCATGGCAATGAAGGTGGAATTGATACCTCTAGGGGTGGAGCTAGTGAACTGGAGGTCTCGAATGGTCGCACACACTTCCTGGCTAATGAGGTCCTAGAAGGATTGGAAAAACTGAGGGGAAACTCATTCGGGCCTAGGGCAAAATTTGCTTTCATGGAAAACATGGCTGCGTTGATTTCTTCATCCGAGAGGGGTCAAAGAAGCATCTCATTTGAATGGGCTAGGACCAAGGGGGGAATGTGCTCTAGTAGGGTCTCTGCCACCAAGGGAGATGGCTGAGGCTCATCATCGAGGAGCTCTTGAAAGAAACCCATGGCTTCGGCCCTGATATCCTCCTCCTCTTTGGTTACCCTACCATCACTACAGATAAGCTCGAGGATTCTGTTTGAGCTCATATTTATGAGGGTTGAGGTGTGAAAAAACTTAGTATTGGCATCACCATCGGCCAACCATAGGGCCCTATAATTTTGCCTCCAAAAGGTTTCCTCCCTGGCTACGACATTGTGATACTCGGCTAGGTCTGAGCGCTCCTCCTCTTGTGCTCCCGGGTCTTGGCACCCTTCCTAAAATTTGAGATAAAAATATTCTAATTGTTTCTTCAGGATTTATTTGATCTTGAAGATATTTCCAAACACCTCCTTATTTTAGATCTTGAGCTTATCTTTTAGGAGTATTAATTTTTGATATATTTTCTTAGCAGGGCACCCTCGGACTGGGAAATCCCACCAGCAGGCCAACTGGGCCTTAAAATCCAAGTGGTGGAGCCACATGGACTCGAAGCGGAAGGAGCACTTATGGGAGGGATGCTTACCAGCTTCAAGGAGGAGGAGGTTGTGATCATATCCAAATTTAAGGAGGGCCAACAGGGTTGCGTCAGCGAACAAGGGGATGACTTCCCTAGACAGGAAAACTTTATCCAGTATGACCTGAATGAGTTAGGATCTTGTTATTCTATTAGTCTAGGTGTACTTGCCTCCTTTTAGGTGAACGTCCATGAGCTCGTTGGAATCATTGAAGGCCCAGAAGTCCTCCATAATTTTAGTTACCATGACCATACCCCCACTCTTGTTAGAGGGAAAGAGGGGACTATTGAAGTCGCTCGCAAGAATCCAGGTGAGAGGAGCAAACGCCTCCCTCATGGTGTTGATTTCATTCCACAATGCCACTCTTTCATTTGGGCTATTGGGGGCATAAACATTGGACAAAATCCAGGACTACCCTGACTTTAAACAGTGGATCAGAATGTTGGTGATTCTAGGGGATGACAAAATAAGTCTCCCCTCGAAGAAGCACGGGTCCCAAAGACACAGTAGCCCTCCAGCTGTGCCCAAGGCCAAGGTGGAAAAAAATCATTGTTTCTCCAGATAGCTTTGGTGACCCTCAAGGATGACACTTCATCAAGTTTGGTCTCCTGAAGGAGGAGAATAGTCGACCTGTGGTCCTTGCGAAGCTAAGCAAGGATCATTTTCTTGTGGGTACCATTGAGCCCCCTCACATTCCAGGTGATGAGCTTCATTTGAAACCCTTGGGGATTCTATTGCCTCCCTTCTCAGCCTGGGTTGGGGGTTTAGATCTCTGGGAATCAGCTTTCGAAAAATCATAAAATCGTCAAGGAGGGTCGCCTGGGAGCCACTAACAATATCGTCCTCAGTGAGCTTGTTACGCTGGTCGCCAAGGGTGGGATGACCTCTCTTATTTTTTCTACCAAATTCGATTGTAAACTTCCTCTTGTGGGTATTTTTAGGGCTAAACTCTTCAGGCTCGGACTAGGAACTTCCAGGATCGGCCTCTACAGACCTCTCGAAACTACAATTTGAGGAAGGGTGGGAAGAGGGGAAAGAAGGAAGGGGGGAAGGGGATCGATCAGGAGTATCGAGGGGGTGGGGGGTAAGGTGCACCCCGCCCACCATGGACGAGGGGGAAGGGTGGGGGTTGGGGACCCCTGATAGCTCGCAAGTTAGGGAAGGGGCTTCCTCAGATCGAGCTAGGGCGGGGTCGGCTTGCGGGTCTATATTGAAAATAGGGGTCATGGCGACCTTGGAGGATATTTCCTCTGCACACCTCAAAGGTTCTGAAAGACTAACAAGAGGGGGATCATGTCTTAGACATACCTGGTACTGAGCACCCAAGCGACTGGGATCCACCTGGGTTTCCTCAACAGTAGTAGATTCTATCTATTTTTTACGACATTATGAGGTGCTACGATCGTCGTGTGGGGGCCCATGGGAGGGGGTCCTATCGGGTCGAGGAGGGGGGTTTTCGAGGTGTGACGCACCAGCATTTTTGGAAGAGGGTTATTGGTGGGGAAGGTGCCCATGTGTGCTGCATAGGGGGCAGAAGGTGGGTTTATTCTCATAGATCAGGGTTTGGCTCCAGAAGAAGGATCCTAAAGAAATAGTAACCACATAAGGGAGTTTGGATTCAGGGTTTGCATTAACGTAGAACCTGGAATGGACCATGCGTGACCCTGCATTGGTAGCAGGATCGAATGCAACTAGTTCAGAAACTGCTTGCACAATGAGCCTTAGGATGTCCTCCTGCCACAAATGAAAGGGGAGTTCAGGGAGGTAAACCCAAATCAGGGTGATATTAATTCTTTGAGTGCTGGAATTAAAGTCAGCTCCATAGCACCTGAGGAAGAGGATGTTGCACCCTAGGAACCAGGGCCCGCTAGAGAGAATCTTGTTGGAGTCATCACTATTTTTGAGCTTGATGAGAAAGAAACCCTTGGTTAGGGCTACGAGCTGCATGTGCCCTAAAATTTTCCACTTGGAGGCCGCCTAGCATCGGATGGTTTCCATGTTTAAGCGCCCTCCTATGAATTTACCCACCAATGAGAAGGAGGACCCTATCACAAATACCGAGTAGACATCATCCTAGATGGAGATGTGCATCCCTTTGCAAGAAATCCTTGAGCCTAGATCCCAGGGCTGGGCGCTAGCCCCAGATAGGATCTGCTAGAAAGAGGGTTTGGGCCCCCCTAGGGTAGAACCTTGACTTGTGTTGGGCAGTTTTTTTCCAAGGCCTACACTCACATCAACGTTTCCCCACCTTGCTCACCTGCCTACCTTGGCCTCGCGTCTGGCCTAGATCCCATAGCAGAACCTATAGGCCTAGACTCAGAGGTTGCACCCATTCCCGACCCTACTCCCGCTCTTGCACTTGCGTCCGCTCTTGCTCCTGCTCCTGCCATCATTTCCTCAGTATTTCAACCGCTTTATGGTAGGTTTTAACTGTTTCTTTTATTTCTATTTTTTCTTCTTCTTGTTGGTTTCTATCCTTGTTATGGACATGGAGGTTATTTTGATGAATATGTATTAATATATAAGGATTTTTATCATTATTATCCCATTTTGTTTTGAATATGGGGTTTTGTCCAACTATAATTATATTTTGACTCCCTGTAATCTATTTTATCTGGATTTTTGTTTGTGTCAAGGCACCTGCGAAGTATAATTTTCTTTCATTATTGAAATAAAATTATTATTTTTTCTTGTAAGAAAAAAAGAGGGTCAATTGTAGCTTCAAACTAGAAGAATGAGGATATAAATTTAGGGAGATTTTACAATTTGTGCTAGTTTTATCTTGAATAGAGTTCCTTCAAAGTATACTAATGAAAATATACCCATAAAGAAAATTATTATACCTATATTATTAAAACCTTTGGATCTATAGCATGTGATTATTTCATAATGAAGGAAGAAAGAAGTTAATTTCAAAATGTCAAAATTTTATCTTTATAGAATACTTTGAATATTGAAAGGCTTGTGAGTTATTTGATCCTTCTAAATGATAATATAGTATTAGTAGAATAGATATGTCATTTTTTCATGGCCCTACTTGGCAAGACTCATTCTTGAGATTTTATTATGTATTGATGTGTGGATATATAATGCTTAATTTTATTTTATGTAATTAATTGTATTTTATACTTTGATTATATTATGCTAGAATATGGTACACCTTATGGAAATTATGGTTGTAGGACCAGGTATTCTCATAGGTGGATTGGTATGGGACAACCACCAAAATTAAGAGACAAAAAATAAAATGATGGATGACACTCTCATCGACAACTCTAGGGTAAAAGAGTATCCTCATATAGGTGCATTTCATAATTGTGTGCTTAGTTAAATAATACCACCGTATAGGAGATTACTTGAGCAAAGGAGCCATCCTTAGAGGATAGGTGATGATATTGCAATCATCATAAAAACCTCCTTCTTAAATACAAAGGTGCATGATGCATTTGGTTGATGAGCAATTATCATTGATATGCTTGTGTTTGTTTTTTTTTTTTGGTAATTAAGGTACAAAAAACATTACAACCGGGTTTTACAAGTTGACCCAAAACCTATTACAAAATCTATACAATGCTGAAACGAAACAAGACTTCAATAGGGACAATCTGTTCTTAGCCCCCTACTTGGACCACACAGCCAAAAAAGAGCAACACCCTTACAAAATATGACACACATCTTAGAACACAGGCAGTCAACACTTTCGCCTCCTAACACTTTCTCTTCTCTTTTGGTCACAAAACTGCGACATGTCGCGACATCGCGACACTTTTCCTTCCTCCTCTTTCTTTTCTCTTTTGGTCGCAAAAAAGTGACATGTCGCGAAATCGCGACACTTTTGCTTCCCGCTCTTTCTCTTCTCTTTTGGTCGTGAAAATACGACATGTCGCGATATCGCGACACTTTTTCCCTCTTGCTTATTCTCTTCACTTTTGGTCGTGAAAAAATGACATGTCGTGATATCGCTACACCCTTTCTTTCATTCTGAACATGTCACAAAATCATGACACTTTTTCTTTCCTCCTCTTTCTCTTCTCTTTTGGTTGCGAGAATGCGACATGTAGCGATATCGCGGCACTTTTCCTTCTCGCTCTTTCTCTTCTCTTTTGGTCGCGAAAGGATGACATGTCGTGAAATCATGACACTTTTTCCATCTTGCTCTTTCTCTTCTCTTTTGGTCATGATAAACCGACATGTCGTGATATCGTGACACTTTTTCCTTCTTGCTCTTTCTCTTCTCTTTTGGATGCGAAAATCTAACATGTCACAAAATCGTGACACTTTTTCATTCATGCTCAACACATCGCCAGAAAGTGACACTAATTCCTTCTTGTTCACCATGTCATGATATCGCGACACTCTTTCTTTCTTGCTTAACATGTCACGATATCGTGACACTTTTTCTTTCTTGCTCTTTCTCTTTTCTTTTGGTCACAAAAATGCGACATGTCGTGATATCGCGACACTTTTTCCATGTCGTGATATCGCGACACTCTTTCTTTCATGCTCAACATGTCGCGACATCGCGACACTTTTTCCTTCCTCCTCTTTCACTTCTTTTTTGGTCGCGAGAATGCGACGTGTCGCGATATCATGCCACTTTTCCTTCTTTCTCTTAGTCTTCTCTTTTGGTCGCGAAAATATGACATGTCACAAAATCGTGACACTTTTTCTTTCTTGCTCTTTCTCTTCTCTTTTAGTCACGAAAAAGCGACATGTCACGATATCGTGCCACTTTTTCCCAATTGCTATTTCTCTTCTTTTTTGGTCGCAAAAATGTGACATGTCGCGATATCGTGACACTTCTTCCTTCATGCTCAACATATCGCAAAAATGCGACACATTTTCCTTCTTGCTCAACATGTCACGATATCGCGACACTCTTTCATTCTTTCTCATCATGTCGCGATATCACGACACTTTTTCCCTCTTACTTTTTCTCTTCTCTTTTGATCATGACACTTTTTCCTTCTTGCTCTTTCTCTTCTCTTTTAGTCACGAAAAAACGACATGTCGCGATATTGTGACACTTTTTCCCACTTACTCTTTCTCTTCTTTTTTGGTCGTGAAAATGCGACACGTCGCGATATCGCAACACTCTTTCATTCTTGCTCATCATGTCGCGATATCGCGACACTTTTTTCCTCTTGCTTTTTCTCTTCTCTTTTGATCGTGACAACGCGACATGTCGCGATATCGCGACTCTTTTTCCTTCTTGCTCAACATGTCACGATATCACGACACTCTTTCTAGAATGTCGCGACATCGCGACACTTTTCCTTTCTTGCTTTACATGTCGTGAAATCGTGACACTCTTCCTTTCTAGCTCAACATGTCATGATATCGCGACCCTTTTTCCTTCTTGCTCAACATGTCGTGATATCGTGACAATTTTTCTTTCTTGCTCAACCTGTCACGAAATCGCTACATTTTTCCTTTCTTGTTGAAAATTGTTTTTCCTGAAACTCGAACAAGTCACAAAATTGTGACATCGATCTTTGGCCTCAGCCATTACCCCTAACCCCATAACAT
The DNA here is from genome assembly GCA_028583015.1 of Wollemia nobilis. Taxonomy (NCBI): domain Eukaryota; kingdom Viridiplantae; phylum Streptophyta; class Pinopsida; order Araucariales; family Araucariaceae; genus Wollemia; species Wollemia nobilis. Next base: position 6,010,709 of record JAQPPZ010002642.1, read on the forward strand.
GAAGCCACCAAGCCACCTGGATCCTTCCCCTGTTGCAAAGAAAACTAAAGTCATCATAATAAGAACTGAAGCAATACTGACAAAACCACATTGAAACTGCTCTCCCTTTTTCGATCGCCACAGCTTCACCATCATTGGCGATCATTTTGAATTATTTCATCCAATTCACTTGGGACCCCATGTTCCCAAGTGACCAACCCAACGGCTTCCACCCCTAAATTGGACAAGATATCAGTTGTTTTATTTGCTTCCCTAAAAACATGCTGGGCCTTCCGATCATTCCTGGCATGGTAAAGGATCCTAGCCTCTTCGATGATAGTCTTAATCCACCATGGAGGATTTTTCCCATTGCTGAGAAGGTTTATGACCTGCATCGAATCTCCTTCGATAATTAGTTTACCTTCAATTTCTTGAGCCAACTGAAGACCCCTCCATAATGCTCTTGCTTCCGCCTTGTTGTTAGTCCTAGTTCCCAGCTATTCAAAAAATGCCATCACCAACTTGCCTTGATGATATCTCACTGCTCCTCCAACCCCTGCATTGCTAGGGTTACCTTTAGAGGCCCCATCGAAGTTGAGCTTGAACCAACCTACCGGGGGCGGTTTCCACTTGACATTTAGTCTAGGATTGACCTTGATAGACACAAGTTTCTCGCCCAAAGTAATATTTAAGGATTGAGCGATCCACCTCTCCCAGGGGGAAGGATTTCAATCTTTATAAGGTATAAGGCTAACGTTTTCACTGGTGAAGGTAAGAATCTTATTGGTAATGGAGGTGACATCATGGCTCGACTCATGGAATGCTCTATGGTTTCTCTATAGCCACACCTGCCAAAGAAAATGATGGAGACAAATCTTCCAAAAAAACCTCAGCCTAAGGCTAACAAAGGGATTTGGCCATTGGTGGAAGAGGTCAAAGATGGTAGCTGGTCTGACCAAGCAAATGCTAAAGGCTTGAAACAACCCATTGAGGACCCTCAGAGAGATCGGAAATTCAAGGAAAATATTGTGGGTGGACTCCCAATTACCCCTGCACAAAGAACATCAGTTAGCAATTATCATACATTTCCTTAAAAAGTTGTCAATCATCAGAATCCTGCCTTGGATCACCAGCCATGAGAACATAGCAACTTTAGGAATAAGGTTTTTGACCCACACCAACTTAGTTTGGAGTGTGGGGTCCTCGGTATCTAACGTTAGCATATATGCAGATTTGACTGAGAACTGCCCATTTTCGGTAGTCGCCCATACTACATGATCCTGCTTAGGTATCATGGAAATGAATTGTTGATGCAGGATGCTTTGGAGTTCTTCTTATTCAGCTTCAAAGCCTTGAATCCTTATCTGTTTCCAAATAAGCCTACCTCTGTCCTGTCTTATGAAATCAACCACTTTCCTTCCTATGAGATCCTCTGTGATTCTTTTGATCCTTGCAAGGGTAGGAAAATGAGATAAAGCTTCATCCTTGGCCCACCTATCATCCCATAACTTAATCTTCTACCTGTTACCAAGAACCCATCTTAGGCCTTTCTTTATGACCTCTCTACTTGTTAAGAGTGCTTTCCAGAACGTCGACCCTCCACCGTGCATCGAATCATTTAGGAAATAGGTATCTTGAAGATATTTTCTTTTAATTATGGCAGTCCACTCATTATCCTCATTGTTGATAAGACGCCAAGCTTGTTTGGAAAGCAAGACAGTGTTTAGGTGAGCAACTCTTCTTAGTCCTAGCCCCCTATTTTCTTTCGGCCTACCTTGCCCCAACCCACAAGGTGGAACCTATTTTTTTCCTCTGACCCAGACCAGATAAAATTCTTTTGGAGCTGTTCAATTTTTTGGTGAACTCTGGTTGGGGCCTTAAACACAGATAGAAAATAAACCGAGATGCTCTGTAAGGATGCCTTAGTGATAGTAAGCTTCTCAGCCTAAGATAGGATATGACATTTCCAACCAGCTAGTTTCTTTTAAATTCTTTCAACCACTCCATCCCACATCGACTCTCTCGAAGAACCATAGAAAAGGGGAAGGCCTAAATAAGATGTAGGAAAAGTTGCTATCGAACATCCCAAAATCGTAGCTATTCTAGCTTGTCTCTAGATTGGGGTGTTGAGGAAGTAAAGCTTACTCTTGTTGAAATTCACCTTCTGTCCCGTCGCATCCTCGTAGAGTTGGAGTATGTGCTTAATCCTTCTGGCTTCAACCACTGACGAGTGAGTCAACAACAAAGTGTCATCAACAAATTGTTGGTGAGAAACTGGGTTGGTGAGAGATGTGGCTTTAATCCCCGAGATTAATCTAGCAGTACAAGCAGCTTTTATGGTTCTACCTAATGCCTCTGATACTAAAATGAATAGCATTGGGCTGATCGGATCTCCTTGTCTAAGCCCCCTATGACTCTGGAAATACCCAGCTGTCGTGCCATTGACCAATACTGAGAACCAAGGTTCGGATATACATTCTTTTATCAACCTGACCCATTGAGGATGAAAGCTAAACTTCAGAAGAACAACCGTAAAGAACTCCCAGTTAATGCAGTCAAAATATTTATTCATATCAAGCTTTAGAGCAAAGACCTCCTTGTTGGTTTGCCTTGCAGAGTGCAGAGCTTCATGGACAGTGATTGCACCATCCAGAATTGATCTCCCCTGAACAGAGCTTCCCGACCGGGGTCAATAATGAGGGGCAATATTTCTTTCATTCTGTTAGCCATGGCTTTGGTTAAGATCTTGTAGGATACGTTACATAAACTAACCGGTCTGAAATATGCCATTGTCTCCAGAGATGGGCCCTTCGAAATCAGGGCAATAAAGGTATTAACAATTATAGAGGGATTATTAAAACCTTAAATAAAAGTGTTGATATATTTTCTTTTTTTGTTACATAGGGAATCCACAATAGTCTTCGTCATATTATCCTCCCAGACATGATTTGAATCTAGAAAACTACCACTATAACCTCTGCTCCGTCTCTGTAAACTTTTACGCCAAGTGAGGGGGACCTTGCAAGGGCTCGTGATTGGAACCACCAACCTCAAGTTGGAAAACACTCAGCTAAAACAAGTCACTAAACTACCTCTACCCTCAAAAGTATTTATATCTATGTTAATAGTTCATATTAACATTAGATATTAATGAAAGTGATTAATTAGTTTAATTACTATATTTTCTTAATGTTATGTTGTGATGTTAACATTAGAAAATAAAAAGAAAAATTTAATTTAATCTATAAAGGATTAAGTTTATTATTGATGGTGAAATCAATATGCTAATATTTATAAAAAATTTCAAAAGGAGGTGGGGTCTATTTATTATTATAAGGGAGGTATAATAATATTAATATTAATATTAATATTTTTTTAAAAAAGGGGTAAAAATTTATTGATAAAAATTTTGGATTACAGAGTACAACCAAGCTTTCAACCAAGACTCAAATAAACAACCAAACAGGCTAAAACCACTAGACTATATTGACACCCGAAGAAGACAACAAGAAAAAACACATTAAGTCTGTACATCCTTGTGGATCAACTCCCACAGATGTTGAGAGTCAGACTCTTCCAGTTATCGATAATCCAAGGATCCAATAGCTCAGAAGCCCTTTTGGCTAGGTAATCAACAACCACATTCCATTCCCTTAGAATGTGCACAAAGGATATAAATTCAAACTCTTCACTCATTATGAGAATCTGAATGGCTTCAGAGGCCAACTACCAATTAACTTCCTCCACCCTTTTACTATTTAAAATATTAACCACAATTTGAGAGTTAGACTCACAGATAATCCTACGCTATCCAAGAGAAAACTCCCTCTGCAAGGCCTCAAGAATTGCAAGAGCTTCCATAACATTGTTGGAGTAAACACCTTTATAAATGGAAAAAAAAAAACTAACACCACCAACAAAATCTCTCTCAACATCGCCAATGCTAGCATGTACAGGATTTTCCCTGGATGATCCATCAGTATTAATTTTTAAAACTCCTCTAGGGGGTGGCATCCACCTACCATCTCTCCTAACCTTCTTGTTGAGCTGAGGAACCCTTCTAGGGCTAGAAGAGTTCACACCATCCCCAAAGAGACCAAGGGCTTGTTGTACCTTCTCCTCCCTAGAATCCAAAAGAGGGTCCACATCACATTTGCTATGGATAGTTTCTTGAACCATACACAGGATCCTTTGCCAAATCTGTTGAATAGCCAATGATTGCCTTGAAATATGTGACGGTTCGTTCAAGCCAAATATTCCATATGATGCAAGAAGGGCCCAAATTCCAAGCCACCCAAAGGAAGGGGGCATTGGTCGGAGGTCTACCCAGACTACTCCAAAACTCCACCAGGGACAACACATGAAAACATGGATGGTTCCAGGCGCTCCACCAACGGTTCCAAATGTCTCTGGCAAAGGAGCATTGGAAAAATAATTGAGAAGAGTCATCCTCATTCTTACCATAAAGGACACAAAAAGAGGGACCCTGAAATCCCTTCCTTGCATTATCCCAAGTGAGGCATTTATTACGAGCTACCATCCAGAGAAAGAATTTACATTTCAATGAAGCAAATTTGTTACACACCTTTTTCCACCAAGTGACAGGAAGACTCCTGTACTTTTTCTTATCAAGAACCTGATAACCATAGGCTATCGAGTAGGTTCCCTTGGGATCAGGGTTCCAAGTCATAATATATTTACCCCTCAATGAAGAATATGGCCTCCCGTAAGAATAAGAGCAAGCACCTCTCTGTCCTTGGATAGTCCCCCCTAGGGCCATTCTTGTGGATCTTTCCACCTGTACATATCCATATTTCCAAAAGACTAGATTTTTTTAAAGTCCTCCACACGAGACCAACCTGCTTCCAATAAATAAATGCTTAGGGAACATAACCTGGGATATTAATTCAATATAGGAGGGTGGCCATCCCAAGAATCCTCCCAAAAAAGAGCATCTAATCCCCGATTGCAAATCCAAAATAAACCCTACTTGATTAAATTAGCTCCTCTTTTTAGAGTGTCCCAGATAACTGAACCTTTCCCAACCAATATGACTCTAGGGATCTCAGCCTCAGAAATACCTCTCAAGTATTTACAAGATAATATTTTAGTCCAAATCTGATCTGAAGAGGTACACCATCTCCAATAAATTTTTGCAGCCAAAGCCTACCCAAAAAGAGTTGCCTGTCGTAACCTAAGGCCTCCCTCTTACATCGACCTACATATAGAATACCACCTAACCAAACTCCATTTAGATTGATCAAATTTTCTAGACCATAAAAACTATCTTGACAAAGTATCCATGTCCTTGATGAAATGAGAGGGAGCTATTTGTACAAAACATCTATAAATAGGTAAAGCTTGAACAACGTATTTTAAAAGCAACACTCTACCTGTAGTGGATAGCCATATGAAATTCCAGTGATTCACCTTACTTCTAAACTTATCAAGCATAGACTGCCAATAATATCTAGGTAGAGGATGAGATGAAATTAGAATACCAATATAAATGAAGGGGGGAGTCCCGACCTGAAATCTTAGAATGCGAGCAATCCTGGCTTGAATAAGAGGAGGGGTATTGAAGAAGAAAATAGAAGACTTATCCTCATTAATCAATTGTCCAGAAGCACCAAGATATATGTCAAGATACTATCTAATATTTCCAGCTTCCCTGATAGTGGCAACTCCCAACAAAGCAGTATCATCAACACACTAAATGTGGGAAAGAGGTGGCAAACTACTATCCCACTTCCACCCTTGAATGACACCTTGCCTAACTTGAGACTTGAGCAATCTTTCCAACCCTTCCGTCATAATGATAAAAAAATAAGGAGATAAAGTATATCCTTACCTCAATCCCCTTAAGGCGTCAAATAGCTCTGATGGCTCATTATTAACAAGAACAGATAATGAGGAAGAAAAAACATAGCTCATCACCCATCTATTCCAGTCCTCCTCAAATCCAAAAGCAACAAGAACTTTCTGAAGAAAGGACCATCTGACCCAAGCATAGGCTTTGGCCATGTATAACTTAATGAACATAGTTTTCTCCTTCAAGTTTCCATCGAGTGAATAGCTTCTCTAGAAATAACAACCCCATCCAAGATTTTTTGGCCAGCAACAAACCCTACTTGCTCCTCATATATGATTTTTCTCAACCATATCTTCAACCTTTTATTAATAATTTTTGTGATGATATTATACACAACATTGCAGAGAGCAATAGGCCTAAAAATATCCAAGGAATTTGCTCCCTCTTTTTGGGAATAAGCACCACAAAGGTAGCATTTAGGGCCCTTAGCATCTGTTTGTTCTTTTGGGACTCATAGAACACCTCCAGAATATCAAATTTTATTAAATCCCAAAACTCTTGATAAAACTCAATCGAGAATCCATCTGGACCTGGGGCTTTTCCTTTTTTCATCTTGAATACAACATTTTCTAACTCCTTAGGGGAAATTGGACCCATCAAGTGCTCATTCATCCCTCTAGAAACAATCGATGGAATACAGTTTAGAATAAGCTTTTCATTCTCATCATCTGAGAGGGAGTCCTCCTTGAAGAGAGAGGAAAAATACCTCTTAGTCTCTTTTGAAATATTCTTGAAATAAGAGAGCAGGGCACCCTGTGAATTCACAAGAGAGGTAATCAGGTTACCATTATGGTGAGCCTTAACTGAGTTATAAAAGAAGGCTATGTTCCTATACCCTTCCTGAAGCCAATCTACTCGAGTTTTTTGTTTCCAAAAAATTTCTTCCCTTAATTCCCATTCAGCAAGGTCTTTCGTAGCCTCATATTCCTCAATGAGAAGCTCCTTCATGAGTCCCTGATATCTAATCTTCCTTGAAGCTTCTTCCACACTCCTAAGATCTACCAACTTAGCTAAGGAGAGGTTCCCAAAATTCAATCTATTCCATCTCTTCAATTTATACTTTACAAATTTTAGTCGCTTCATAAAGGAATACATAGCGATGCCATGAGGAGGTTTGCCAATGGTCCACTAGCCTCGCATGAAATTATGAAGCTTCGGATCACGAAGCCACATAAGTTAAAAATTAAAGGAAGGATTATTATTTAGACCTAACTCCAAAGTAGAGAGTTTGATAGGAGTTTGATAGACCAATGATCAGATCCCCTACCCACTAGAATCATAGAACTAGCACTTCTATTATTACCCATCCAATAACTAGATATCAAAAACCTATCCAATCTCTCTGATATGGAAGCTTCCCCACACCTTCTATTGTGCCAAGTAAATATCCCATTATATGGCTTGATGTCAACCAAGTTTAGGGCTTGGATATGAGCACTGAAGATAGAATAAAAAGGTGTGAGACGATCAACCCATCGCATTTCTCCTCCAAACAAGTGATAGAGTTGAAGTCTCCAACCAAAATCCATGGGTACAGGGGAGCCAAACTTCTCACAAATAAAATGTGCTCCCAAAAATTCACTTTACCATTGTAATCAACAGGAGCATACACATTTGTAATTAGGATGGTTTCACCAGATTCATTATCATTACCGATCATTAAAATAGACCATCTGCTAGAAATCCAAGTAAGAGGGGATATCTTAACCGGATCCCATAAACAAGCGACGCCACCAGCATATCCACATGCACCAATACAGTGGAATCACCCCCTTCTCCACAACTTGGTAGTAGTATTGAACATACTATCAGTAGCTAATTTAGTCTCCTGAATAAAGACCACATTTGAAGAATGTACACAAACCAAATCATGAATAAATTTTTGTCTAGGGATGTTGTTCAACCCCCTTACATTCCATGAAAGGATAATCATTTTTGGGGGTTAGAAAAATGGGAGTCCAATGTTCTCACCAAGCCTAACTCCACCAAAGTCTCCCCCATTAACTTAATTTTATCCTGGTCCTTATTTCAACCCACCTTCATATTCTTATCCGAAAAAACTTTTTTAATTATTTTCTGCTACAATCCCAACACCGTATGAGTTTTGCAATCCAAGGATGACTGCATCAGTGCCTGAGTAGGAGAGGGCATAACTAAATTTATACCACTTTTCAAAATAGTTTCCCTTCTAGGGCTAGATCCAACCATGTCACCTATACTCAGATCCAAAGCCCTTTGTTCTTCATTTAAATCCCCTAGATCTGATTCCTTAAGTTCCACCTCAAGAAGAGACATATGATTTGGCCCTGTTATATTTGCATCAGGTAGCAACGTTTCAAGTATATCCATGCACTAATTAAGATCATCTAATATTTCAATATGGTTGAATAGAGCATATGGCTGGCTATCCTTAAGGTCTCTGTTTGTCCTTCATCCTTTGTTTTGGGCTTTTACCGGAATAAAGCCTTCCTTATCTTGTTCCCCTTCCTTTATCAAGGATTTTCTTTTATCCAAACTTTGTCCAGGCTAAGAGGGCCCAGGATTTGAAGCCACAGGCGGGACAAACTTAGGGCATTTTCTTTGTAGGTGGCCACATTGACGGTAAATCCGGTAACGAAACGGAAGAGCTTCATAGTCAAGTTTTTGAACCTATGTAGTCGATCCAAACTGTATTTCAATAGAATATGGAATAGGATTATTTAAATCAATTTCAACACAGATACGAGTAACAGAGATTACCTTTTTATCCATTGTTTGTTGTGATGGTCCAATCGACTTCCCAAGAAGAAGGGCAATCTTATGCAATCTATCAGTTCTCCGTAATTTCAATGGGAGCCACGAAAGCCAAACCCATATAGGAACCCGCAACGACTTCTCCTCTACCGGGTTGAAACCCACATGCCAGGGTTTAAGAAAGAGTCCCGCTTGGTTATAGAAATAAGGACCCCCTTCAAATGCTTTGTTACGATCTACAATACAAGAGAAAACCACCATAAAATAGCTATTCGCACTCAACATCACCTCCACATCACCTTCAGGATTCCAAGTCTTCTTGACCCAAGCCTCCACAAAGGGGAGAGAAATTTGGATGCCCAAAAATTTACCAATAAGTGCGCCACCGAGTCTAGTTGAACCACTAGAACCGACCCGACTTCACATTGTTCCAAACATCCATTGTTCTTTAACAAGCGGTTCCCGACATGCACTAGGAAATCCTGTTCCTTCCAATCATTTTTAGATGAAAAAACATCACGAGAATGCACTCTCTGTAATGGACCCGATGCCATCACGATATTCCTCCAATTTTTCAGACCTCCTCCAGAAGCTGCTACCATCCCCACAGAGCAATTTTTCCTCATCAAACCCTAGCAAAGTATTTTTTCCTCATCAAACCCTAGCAAAGCCGAAAAAAATAAAGTATGTTAAACCGTTAACATTAATATTAATATTGGAAAATATTTTTTAATTAAAGTCTTAGAAATAACAAAATGGTTATCTTCTCTCATAAACGAACAAGACAAATAAAATAAAAGGGAAATGAGAAAAAAAAAAAGAGAAGAGCACAGAACTGGAAGTGAGCATAGGTCTTTGAAGAATATAAAGAAAAGTTTTTAGAGTTTTGGGCGGAGAGAGGTAACCCTTTAAAATTATATTTCTAATTTGAATGCATTAGAAACTTGCAACCTAGTCCTTACTAAGACATGGTAGAAGTTTTACATAGATGTATGTGTTTACGCTCCTCCTTCATAAAATTTTGAAATATATGTATATATTGCCTTTTGTGGGATACCTCTTCCAATTTCATTGATAGGTTTCATTAATAGGTTTTATTTCCAGAATTATTTCCAATAAAAGAATGGAAGGACCACATTCTTTTAACTTTAATCTATTACGTACATAATTTGGCCTTCACCATGGTTTCACCATGGTAGTAATGTAGACCCTTAAGATAAAACAAGTGTTTTTCATTATAAATTTATAGGCTTTGAGTTGATTAGATAATGCTAAGGTTTCAGTGTTCTAGAATAATATTGTAAGGTGTCTCCATGGTGTATTAATTGATAAAAAACCAAACCAATGTCTTTAAAATTATTTTGAGAATCATGGTAGAGTAACAAGCAGCAGGTAGATAAGCTTAATTTTTAAATATGTCTGTAGCATCATGGAATAGATCGGTTTATCTTGGAATGTTTGAGACCCTTTTATACCAGGTTACGGCTCCAATTTATGCTAATAGAAGTTAGAAATGTTAAGACCGTTTTGTTTAGTTTTGTGAAAAACCTGGATATTGTCTTCTAGAAGTAATCTGTTCCAAATAGCAGGCTAGTGAAGGTGTTTTTTTATAGATCCAAAATCATTTAAATCTAAGTATTTAAAAAAAATAAACCATGTGATGGTCAATATGACAATCAATAATTGATAAACCATTTAAGACGTCCTAAACACGTGCCTCTTGTCGTTTGAGTTGTGTTTATAACACACCCGTTGCTTGTATTTAATTGGCTTACTAAATATGAGTTGGTAAGCTTTAATAGCTACAAAAAGAAACAATATTTTAACATTAAGACTATGGTATGTGAATTCAATAATTAATTATTGAAAGGTTTGAAATATATACATTGACTATTGAAAAAGTATAAGGATCACGATGAATCTTTGGAAGAAAATGTATTGGATATGTTATATTGTTTTATTTAAATTGTAGATTAAAATATTTTCTATAGTTTTATCTTTTGAGGAAAGAGAAAGAAACTTTGTGTTTATTTAAAATTATAGATTAAAATATTTTTTATAATTTTATCTTTCGAATAAAGGAAAAGAAATTTTGTTTTACTATAGATTAAAGTATTTTTTTAATTTTATAAATGGAAGGAATTGCAACTGGATTTGATATGGACAAAGTTAGAAGTCCATATTTGAGGGAAGTATGGGATTCCCTCTATAAAAAAACTTTGTTTGTATTTTTAAGCTATTGTATGGAGGCATGATGTTTACATAAGTGCATTATAGGTTCCATATGCATAATCATGAGTTGTCTTGGTCTGTTATTTCATATTCATGGTGTGATGCAAAAGAAGACCAACGAGATTAAATATAGACAGACAAATAATATTGATGTTGTAAAACTTTAAAATGTAACATCCTTTAGAAGGTTCTTTATGGAATCTTCCTTGTAAAAAAAATTAAATGTATGTAAAGACTTTATTTTTGTTATGAGACTTATTAAAAGATGAAGATTTAATATTAAGTTAGTTCTTAAGAGCATTGCTCTAAGAGTTTTTCATTATGTATAATAGAAGAATGTACTTGCAAACTCATCCTTTTAATAATTTTTATTTGGAAATTTCATGCTTTCATTTATGAAATGAAGGAAATGTTTTCCAATCCTAAGAGGAGTTGCAATGAGGAAATACTCAGGTGAATGTGAATGATACACCTTTAACTATGGGGCTCTAATGTACCCCAAAGCGGTAAGGCTTTTGGGATGTTCTAAGCAATGAGTCTTGAACTTGTTCCTAGCGATGAGGTCTAGGAATCATTCATAAGACAATTTAGTGATGGCACCTTGAACAATGAGGATCATATGGCCATGCTTAATACCAGTTACAGAGGTGTGGTAACTAAGCATTAAGGTATTACACCAAAGTAATCCTACATAGACATGCTTATGTAGGGTTAGGGAAATGACTTCCTCTTTTTTATAAAATGGACTTAAAAGGGATAATTCCTACGCTGTGATCAGATTGTCTTATATCTAAGGAGGGTGTAAGAAATATGAGGAGACCATTAAATATATCCTTTCTAAATGATAAGGTTTATAAAGGTGAACCCTAGAAATATAGGATGTTGACCACTCCTATCCACTTGAGTATCGTCTACAGTGACAAGATCTCAAAATGTGATTATGCCTATGTGATATTGAAAAATATTAGAACATCTTTGAGAACCTTATGAAAAAACTCTCTCTTGGGTGGTTTTGTTGGATTGTTACACATTTTATAAAGCACCTCCTTAACACTATATAACTCAAACCTAGTAGACTTCATAAATAGGATTCTGACAATGAATTAGGAGTTGATTTTCTTTAAAAAAGAGAGAGAGATACATTCTCCTTAAATGAAAGAATATAATCATACAGAATAAATATTTAAAAAAAAAAAGTTATAATACTTAGAGAGTAATGAATGTAATCAACACATCATCAAAATTGTTTAAATAAGAATAAAAAATAGAAAACAGGTCTAAAATATGGGGAAGATACACTTAAACACCAAATATATTTATTAATAAGTAAAAAAATGATCTTCAACTAATACAAAAGAATGGTTGTGTTGGAATATAAGCACACATTTAATACAAGGCACATATCCTAATGGCTAAAATCAACATAATATTGGTCAATACAATATCACATGGATCAACTTACAAGGTTCCAAATGGGCTTACAAAACTATATAAAAAATATAATATAACATATAATACAATATAGGCCATATGATTATAAATAAAACAATACATATTTCAACATATTTTTTAATCTAAATTAAGAGGTGATGGAGAGAATATACTATTGATAATCCCTTATTGATGATTTACATTCTCCCATGTCAATATTCTTCAACAATTGAGTGAAGGTAATCTCAAGCATAAAATTCATGAAGGTGTTTGTAATCTAGTATGTTGAAGCCACACACAATGGAATAAACAAGCCCTAAGAATAAGGATCCCAAATTATATGCATCCAAAGTTGAATATGCTTAGGCAATCAATGTTACATAATATTGTAGATAAAATTAGTAGTTCTCTAGTTATCATAAAAAAAGTGGTGGGAATATTTTAAGGAATGTTTAATTGCAAAAGAAATATCTTCATTCACACCGTATGCTTCCCAATATGATTAGCATTATAATACTCTACTTTTATAGAAAGTAAAGGAATAGTATCCTACTTCTTGAAACACTAATAAATTGGTCCAAAACCAAGATTCAAAGACATAAATTGAAGGATTTAAATACACCTAGTTCATTGTTCTAATATGCATCTGAGTACCCCTATAAGTTAATAGCTACTCTTATTCATATTGAATGCCACGATATTGGATAGTATGCCCCTAATATTGCAAAAATAGTCTTAGAAACCTTCTAATAACCCTCATGAGGTGTTTGCATAAACATGGAATAAAGAATCATAATAGAGGATACATTTGATATGGTGTGAAAGAGATAGATAAGACTAGTGACTAATGATCAATAGAGAGAAATGTATTCCAAGGGAGAAGGGATGTTATCCTTAACCTTGTCCTTGAGTGTAAAGGGGATGAGACATGACTTAGAGTCTTCCATCCAAAACCATTTTAGTAACTCCAAGGTATACTAAGGGTGAGAATTAAAGAATCTTGAAGAATATTGAGTAATATGTATTCCCTAAAAACATTAAATCAAACACAAATATGTCATGTCAAATGACTAGTGAAGCCATAATTTTAAATTTTAACTCATGGAGGAAGAATTCCTTGTAATGATTAGATCATCAACATAAAAGTATGATTATAAAAATCTCTCCATCTTGATGCTTTACTTAAATACGATTATACACCTTATTATTGTATTTTATATTTTGTGCATTCTTTTGTTAAAAATATAGGGTAATGATTGTTTCCATTTGTTTATGAAAACTACTATAAAAATTAAGATGTTATCAGAGTGGGTGTGAATCCTTATTATTTGTTTGCTTTTGTCAATGATATATTTATCTTCTAGCTTCTCTTAAAGATGTTTTTTTATAGGGGCTTATTTTTAGGATCCTGGATCCTAACTTAATATTTGCAATGAAATAATTGAAAATATATATTAGAAATTGCAGAAGTAATAATGAATCATGGTTTTAAAAGGATCACGGTTTCACTGGTAAGGGAGTCCCTCCAATGTATTTAATAAACAATTATATTCTTATTCATGGATGTTTTCCTATAACATTATCTACCCTATTTTATATCTATCTAGGGTTATTATGAAAGGACATGACTATTCACGTTAGTAATTAATAATATAATAATTAATGAATTAATAATATTAACTATTAATGTTAGGATGGAGGATCCTAACATGCCACCCCTCTCGGAAGAAGCTTTGTCCTCAAAGTTGGGACTAAGGAAATTATTGTTGAAATTGATGAGGCACTTTCCAAGTAGTATTTGCACAAGTTCTTGCACAAGTTTAATGTCACTTTTTCGGAGGTAGGGATATCTTGAAGGTCAAAGTGTAAGGGGGTTGCCAGGAAGAATAGTAGGATCATGATGATGGTGGGGGGCAACCCTTAGGGTTCCTTAAACACTTCAAAATTATGCATAAAAAGTTGTGGTAACACTTCTGTATCTTCCTATTGTTCCCTGGGAGAGGTAACACTTATGTATCTGCCTTGTTTTATGACAGGTTTTACCATGTGGTGGGAACTCACTATTTATGAGGAACTTGTGGGTAGTCTTTTTAGAGTGTACATCTGGCCTTCATTGGTCACTTCTTGTATGTCTACATTATCTTTTTCTAGGACATCGATCACTTCTTATACATTGAACTTATTGTCTTTATTGTTGTGATCAGGTGCTTTGGTCACTTCTTGCAAATCGACCTCATTGTCTTCATGGCTATGATCAGGTGTTTCGATCATTTCTTGCTCATATTCCTCATATTCACCCTTTATGGATTGACAAGGATCAACTACCTTTAATAAATACAATGTTTGTGTAGCATATTTATGGTGGGGTCCAAATTTCTCATCACAAGTATCGCATAGGTCTTTTGCTTGTCGTTCCTTTATCTCCTCAAAGTTGAGACGTTTAATTGGTAAATTTTAGTTAGGTTTGGGGGTGGTGTAAGTGGTTTGTGATTTTACCATAGGTGGTTTTCCTAATCGACGTTGAACATTGAGTTTATCTTCGGCTAATAAAGCTAATCCAAAGATCTGCATCATGGTGCGGGGGTTGAATATTACCACCTCTTTCTTAGTTTCTTCCTTTAATACCATGATGAAGCAACTTATGAGAAATAATTCATCTAAACCTATGGTGCAATTGATGAGATACTTGAACTAAGTTTGATACTCCTGCATGGAAGTGATTTGATGGAGAGTGGTCAAATTAACCTGTATGAGTATATATTTAATTTGGCAAGGACTGGTAGCAATGTTGTCAAAAAGTGGATCATAAGATCTTCCTTCATTGTCCATGGTGAGAATCTAGAAGTTGTGAAATGGTCAACAATGAGCATTCTTAGACTCAATGGAATAGAATATCTACCAAAGGTGCAAAATATTGCAAAAAAGTGCAAAAACTTGTTACAAAATTTTGTTGTTTTCACTTTTGTGATAATATTTTATTTTTGCAACTTTTGAAATCAATTTTCTTCCAAAAATTTGGTTTTAAGCAACTTGATATTGGCACCCCTCAATGGTCATGAATTTCAAATTTTAAAATTTATAAAAGGTGGGATAACACTGATTAGTGGGAATCACAAATTTGGATAGTTGACCAATGAGACAAGCCATAAGCACTAGGTGACAAGGGTAGGGCAGAACACAAAGTGGGAGAGGGAGCGTGGATAGTGGTGACAAGGATAGTGAGGCACAGGTTACGAGAGTAGGCACAAAATATAATATGACACATGGTTGCACGAGATAGATAGGCCACGAGAGCAGGCATATAGTATGAGGTAACATGTGGATGCACGAGATAAGTGGGCTCCAAGAGTGGGCATAGAGTACGAGGTGACATGTGGGTGCGTAGGATAGGCAAGTTGCACGGTAAGCACAGGATAATGATAGGTGACACGTGGGTACGTGGGATAGGTGGGTTGCGTGTTAAGCATAAGAGCATGAGACATCGATAGTGGGGCAGGTGACACAACAAGGACAGTGAGGTGTAAGCATAGAGCACAATGTGGGAAGTCAATAATAGTAGGCGATTGGACATTACATGAGGTAAGGGAGGCACGCGTGACCAAAGTCACAACATTATTTACGTGCTTGCACATATATAAATACCTTATTTCCCTTTGTGGAAAAAATGTGGGATAATTCCCACTTCCATTTTTGGCCAACAAACAACTATACGATCCTTGCACACGATTTCGATGATGAAGAATTTAATGGCGATCAAAAATATTTCGTAACCTTAGGTTTTAAAAGAATATATTTTTAATTTATTCATCGAAAAAATGATGTCGCATGGGAATTGACAATGACCAGATTCTGCAGACATCCTAATCAATTTTTGTAGAGGTCTTTTATCTTGATGTTGTGAAATATTTTCTCGAAGATATTGATTCTAGTCAGTTTTCGTGGAGATCGAGTTTTTGATACCAATTTCTAACATCGCAGTTCTGAGGCTACTGTAATATTTTCTTCAATGCCAAATGAGCTGAGAAATTTGATGACCTGACACCTTGTCTAAAAAATACCGTTGGGAGTAAAGGGATGAGTTGTATTTTCTTGATCCTCAACTTCACATAGACAGATGCTTCACTTTGTTTGCAACTAATTGTAAAACACTGCAACGCTTTAGATCATGCTTTGACTGGATCAAAAAACTGATTAATGATTTCCTATTATGACTTTATGTGAGGCTTTCTCTGTAGTAACAAAATTTATGTGGTTTGGTTGCTATGAAGTGTGAACTTGATAACTCCCATATTTGTGAGTGTTATTAGCTACAAATTACGTCAAAATAGTGACTTTGTTTGGCTATATTATTAACTACACAACCTACCTCTATGCGCTCCTTGAGATGCATGCACAATGAGTTTTTTGACTAGTTTATGACTGTCAAAATTTCAAAACAGTGAAATTGCTACTTAAATCCTTGGCAAAAGCAAAATGAACTAAGAGCGAGTTACAAATTTTAGTACATGAATACATATTCGATATTCGATATTCGATACCAGCTTCCTTGAGCGATTTTTTGATTTGACATACAACTTTTATTTGTCATATTCGATACCACATGGTATATATTTCAAACGAGACTGGCATGCAAAATTTATGGATTTTTCCTATTTGTAATTGTTACTTGCAAAAGATAAACGAATGCTTTACCGAACGTTTGAATGCTAAGATTGATACTGCAATGATTGGAGCCTTTTTACACTTATTTTTAAAATTATATCTTATGATGTTTGGATTAAAGGCCTCTGTGATAGTGCAACTTGCTACTCAATCCTAAGCGATACTTCTTCGCTACAAAAGATCTCTTTCTTTACAATTTTGATAGATGAACGTTGGCTGGTTGTGTTTGATAGATGAACCCTACGAAGAAGGTATGAGCATGTACTAAACTCAGAACTTTAAACTGGAAGCCACCAATTGCACAATAATCAAAAGGGGAAGGGTGATTTCTAGAATCGATTGCTCTGATACCAAATGTTAGGATCCTGGATCCTAACTTAATATTTGCAATGAAATAATTGAAAATATATATTAGAAATTGCATAAGTAATAATGAATCACAGTTTTAAAAGGATCATAGTTTCACTGGTAAGGGGGTCCCTCCAATGTATTTAATAAACAATTATATTCTTATTCCTCAATGTTTTCCTACAACATTATCTACCCTATTTTATATCTATCTAGGGTTATTATGAAAGGACGTGACTATTCATGTTATTAATTAATAATATAATAATTAATTAATTAATAATATTAACTATTAATGTTAGGATGGAGGATCCTAACACTTATGGAGAAGAATTTTTTTGAAGCTAACTATGTAATTTGAAGAAATATTTTTGATAAAAAACCCTAGTGGACTTGGATTACAAGGATCTCACTAGAATCAACAAATTTACTCTAGGAGAATATTCATCCACAGGTTCACTTTTCCTCTCATTGGCATTCAAACTTGTTTGTTTAATTTTCTAACTAGATAGATGCCCTAATTTTAAGATTGAGCTTTTCAAGGTTCTTTGAAAACCTCATTTTTATTAAATGGATTTTCTTGAAAAAATCTATTTTCCTTTCTCTTCTAGCTTTTGATGACTAATACAAGCATTTTTGAGAGGATAGACTAATTGGATGCCATGAAAGAAGAATATAAGAGGTTAATTTTTTTCAAATAGACCCCTAATGTCAAAGAAGTTGTGGGCAGACTTCCATGCTTAAGAAAGACCTCCAAGCCACTTGACATGAGAGGAGGGCTTGATTGCTTACATTCAACAAAATGGTTTTATAGATAAAACAATAGTAGATATAGACAAACCATCAAAATTTTTGGACTCTTTGTGAAATTTTAAAGGGGTCATCATTCAATACTTTTCATTGTTTTGTCTCTAAGTACTTTCAAATTATGTTTGAAAAATCTGCTTATTTCCTTCCAAAATTTAAATTTTTAAATTTCAAACAAGGAATATTCCATAAAATATTTCCTACTGTGACTGGAAAAAAGTGTGACTGGACATGACTATATCATGCATACAAGAAGGGGTGGGATAATTCTTGTTTGTATAATAAATATATTTTTTTTCCTTCCAAGCCATATGCTTGGGAAGGCAACTACCACACTATGTGCTACATCATTACCCATGAGAGGTCTTGAGTTCAAACTCCCTCTCATTTTTGATGTTGATGTTAGCAAATATTATGTATTTGACCATGATGATATAAGCACAAATGATGAAGTGGCACCCCCACATGATGTGTTTGATGATGTGGTTGATGACATGGCATTCCTTTTTCTCCATGTTATAATATGGTAGGGTCATATGAATGCCATGTAGTATTTCATATAGATGAGGTGGCACCAGGTGCATGCATCTCAAGGTAGCACATGTCACCTAACATGAAAGTCTATATAGGTGGAATGACAAGAGGTGCATGAATCTCTAGGTAACATGTGGTAGTTGATAATGTAGGACTTCATGTGATAGTTTGGGAAGGCATTGATATGGCAAGAAAAACAAGGTAACACATGACATATATTGACATAAGGGTTGACATGGCATGTTCTATTTGGGCTAACATGGTAGTACATATACCACTTGTCACCTATAAAAATAGTATCAACAAATCATATTCTACCATCTCATCAAACTTAACAAGTAGCTCACATAGCCAATAGAAGACTTGACAACACATAAATTTTAGTGAATCAAACAAGTGGTGCAATGTGGTTCACAAAAAAGATAACAAATTATATTGTGACAAGTGGTATAATATGATTTTGTGGTACATTAGACAATCAAAGCTCAGTAAGCACCCTCTTACCCACTTACATAACATATGGTAGCCTCCCATTCACTATAGTACTGAAAAATTTCTAGTTTTTTCAAAAGTTTTGGAGGAATTTTTTATAATTTTAGGGTCAAAATTTTGGGAGTCATAACCTTTGCATATAGGAGCATTTTGATCCCTTTCATTTCAAATCACAAATTTTTTTGAGCTCTTTGCATTGGTGTTGTTTCTAGTCACAATTACATGCAAATTTTTAATTTTGGAAGAATAGTTATAGATCATCATGTGCCCTTGTTGAATGGTCCTAACTATGCCACCTAGAAGCTCAAGAAGATTTTTGAGAAGCCTACTTGTGAGTTCTACAAAAAGGAAGGATATAAGGTAGAATTTTATAGAATTTAGATTAAGAAAGTGGAGGAACCATCAAGAAAAAGGGGTATTGATGCTTCTTTCTTCTATGCATATAGTGAGGACAATTTTTATGGAGAAACCTTACAAGCACATGTAGTTTATTTTGCATATCGAACATCCACTTCTTTAGATGAGTGAATAAACAATTTAGAGGCTATTAGACATATGATCAAGCACAACCACCTTCTTCAAGGCTACAATAAAACTCATGCAAGAGAACATGTTGTGATTGGATATGACTCTTCATTACAAGTGGTTGGGAGATATAATTATTGGATATTTATTATTTGATGAGATACTCCATGTTCCTAATGTTGGTCCTAACCTTTGTCTATTTATCACATTACTCACACAAACAAGGAAGTAGAATTATATCCTTATAGATGGGTGATTAAGGATATAGACAATGGTTTTAGGACTAATGCTTCTATATATTATAATTAAATTGGTTAAATGTATAAGTTGGGTGAAAGACCCATTATTTGTTCTTCCTCTAGTAATAACTTTGCTACAATGGTTGCACATGTTGATAATGAGAGTCAAAAGTAGCATCATAGGCTTGGGCATATTAGTTATGGTTCCTTGAGGTACATGAGTTAGCATGAGATGAATATTGGACTTCCATGCATATCCCATCCAAGTGATGCATGTGAGGGATGCATTTTGGGAAAGCATCATAGGGAGACCTTTTCAAAAGGAGCTACTAGGAGGGCATATAATCCTTTAAAGATAAAAAATAGTGATATATATGAACCTATGAAAACACCTTCTCTTTTATTAGGTACTTATTTTTATTGATAACTTTTATAGATAATTATGGATATATACCTTTTATACCAAGGATGAAGTGTTTTAGAGATTCAAAAATTTCAAGGCTCTTGTTGAAAATCAACTAGACAAGAGGATCAAGTGTCTAAGTATAGATTGGTTTGGTGAATATTAAGTCATACTTTTCATGATTTTTTGACCACTCACGGAAAAACATATCAAAGGACTATAGAAAAAATAAAAAATAGGGTTATCATGGAGATGAGTCACTATATGATTCAGGCCAAGGGATCAAATCATAAGTTTTAGGGTGAGATAGTCACTTGTGTAAGGCATATCATCAATAGGGTTCCTACATGGTTGTTTGAGGGATGGAACCTCTTAAAATATTGATAGGAGATAATCTATTTGTGTCTATGTTTTTAATCTTTGGGTCTTTATCATGGGATCACATACCCGAGGATAATCAAAGAAAATAGGCACAAAAAATCCGTAAGTGCATATTTGTGGGGTATTTTGATATCTCAAAGGTATATCATCTGTATGATCCTCAAAGGCATGAGGTTTTGATCAAGAGGGATGTCATCTTTGATGAGTTTCTTCAAGTTACTCCTTATGCTACCACTCTCAATATTTTAACTACTGATTCTTCTAACTCTTTGCCTAATCTAGACTCAATAAGTTATTCAAATATCTTGGTTGGTTTCATTCCTGTTAGAGTATATGGTTGTTCACTACTTATATATTTAGCCCCATCATGAACAATTTATTATTCCCCTAGATTAGGTAGGATGAGCAAGATGGTTTAGTTTAGAATTTTCTAACTTTACATGATGAGTTGAGTGGTGATAAGTTGGATTCTTCCATTTTAGTTTTTGATGTTGAAATGGTGCAAGATACTCATGCTTCTTATAAATTTCCTATACCCAAGTGGGCTAACATGTTTTTGAAGAATTCATAACCCATTCTACCCCTTAAGTGGCATCAAAAGGCTCCTTCTCAATATTTTCTCTTGAAGGTATCCCATTCATAGGATCTTGTTACTTCTAGGCTAAGGGTAAGACTAAATAGAAATATGTTATGGTAGTAGAATATGAGGCATTGATAAAGAACATAACATGGGATTTGGTACCTCTTCTGGTAGGGAAGAATTTTGTGGGATATATATGGATTTACAAGATCAAGGACACATAGCATAGGGTATGCCTTGTTTCCAAGGGATTATTTCAACAAGAGGAAGTGGACTCCTCTAAAAAAATTACACCTATAGCCAAGATGGATTGTTATAATAATTATTTCTATTATTACCTCTTATGGATGGAAGGTACATTAAATGGACATGAAGATTTCATTTCTCCATGGAGAAATTCAAGAGAGAATCTACATGTAACAACCACCCAAATTTAAACTAGACAACCTTAATCCATTGGTATATCACTTGACTCAATTTTTGTATGGTATTAAGTAGGCTCCTCATGATTGGTATGATAAAAGCCATTATTTTTTCTCAGTTGTAGATTTCATTGATGTAAGGTTGAGCATTATGTTTATATTAAACATCATGATAAGGAAACTTTGGTGATTGTATTGTGTGTTGATGATATTCTCATCAAGGGTGGCTCCACTACTATAATTTAGGATATATTAATTCATGGCTTCATTCCACCTTTGAGATGTAAAATTTAGGGCTTTTACATTATTTTTGGGAAATATATATTTATCAAACAAATTTTAGCATTACCATTTCTCAACCCAAGTATGATTTGGATCTTTTGCTATGGTTTAGGATGGAGTGTAAGCCTAATCAAACCCTGTTTGCTTCAAGTTTGAAACTTTAGACTAATAGTACCATACCTTTAGTTGATGCCAATTTATATTGGAATCTTGGAGGACTTCTCTATCTCACTCACTCTAGACTAGATATAGCCTTTATTGTTAGCTATTATTCTAGGTACATGTAGGCTCCTCAAGAGAGTTACTAAAAAACATTAAAATGGATTCTCAAATACATAAAAGAGATAATATATGGGATTTCACTACTCAATTGGTTTTCTTCTAGTTTTGATAGGTTTTTTAGATGCTAATTAGGTAGGTTATTTGGATTAGAAATAGTCCACAAAAAACTTTGTGTTCTACTTGGGATCTAGCCTAGTTTCATGGTGTTTTAGATGATAATGCATCATCTCTCAGTCCTGCATGAAGGCAAAATATTATGGTACAAATGAGGTAACTAAGCATCTTATTTGGATGATAATAATTTTGGAGGAGGTTGGAATTCTTAAAATTTTTCCTATTACTCTTCATTGTGACAATCAGAGTACTATTCAACTTATTTGTAATCATGTATTTCATTAGCATATAAAGCACATTGAGATATGGATGCACTTTGTGATATGAATTCATGCTCGTGGGATGCTAGATCCAATATATGTTCCTTCATCAGAGCATGCAACAAACATTTTGATCAAGATCATGCCTAAGGTCACTTTTATGTGCATGTGGGAGCATCCTAGAGTTGGAGAGTGTCCCTTAAGGGAGGATCCAATGTAAGGGTATCTCTCTATCATCCATTTATCTTAAGGGGATATGTTGGAATATGTGGTGTTTAAGATTCTCTTATGTCCATGATTGACTATTTTTTATATTTACCCTTTGGACCCATGTAAACCTTGAAAAATATTTTTTTGTAATTTTTTTATCATTTCATTCTTAAGGTTCGGTATTATAACCTTAATCTAATGGCATCATGTATTTGTGTATAAATACCCATTATCATAAATTATTTTATTATAGGATAGAGTGTAAATTTGATTCTCTTTGAGTGAAAATATTTTGGTGTCTATGAACACCCCTTCATATTCTAGGTTCTATATGTTGTGAATTTTTTTGTTAACCAATACTAGGTAATGATTGATTCTCTTTGTTTTAGAATCTACTATGAAATTTGATATGCTTATCATTATGGGAATCCCTTATTAATTATAAGTGGATAAATATTTATCAACACCCACTTTTTCAAGCACAACATGATGTAGGAGACATGATATGATGCTCTTACTAAAGAAGAGACTCAATATCCTACAAAGTGCTTGTAGCCCACTTCGGCATAGGGTAAGTTATAGTAGGAGGTGCCTTAAGAGATCAAAATTTATCATGAGAAACCAAATTAAAAGTAGAAGAAGCTAACACAATATCAAAATCAAAGGATATGTCAAGAATTAAAATATTTGAAATAAGAGGGGTGTTCTTCTCCATAGAAAACCCAAGAAAATATGACCTGTGAGTATCATCTAAAGAATCTAAATGATTAGAAGATAGAATATAATAAAATTTGATATACTCTATCTAAGAGTAGTTATTAATAATAATTAATTAAGAAGCAAGATAATTCTGAATAAAAATGATAAGGATAGTCTTAGGTTTAATTTATTCTAGGTTTATTTTTAAATAATTATTTTGTAAACATGGGCTTTGAATCTCGCGTGGGCTTCTAGCATGCTAAGTTGTTAGCTTCTAGATTGTATATGTTAGTTGTTAGGCTATTTTAGTAATTAGTTATGATAGCTTAGTTTTTCTAATTAGATATGTTATTTTTCTGAATGGATACCCCTGCCTCCTTGGGTCTTACCCGAAAGTGGCATCCCTTTTTGGGATGTTTTCCACAAAAAAAAAAAAAAAAAAAGATATGTTCTTTTTCTAATTAGATAGTTGTAATTTGGTCATTCCAAATGTTTATTAAAGATTAGAAAATTGAATAAAAATGCATCTAGGATTTTTCCCACATCAGTTGGTATCAGAGCCTCTTGGATATTTTCCTATGGGGGGAATTTTCCTCATTGAAATTCCCCCTCCCCTTCATTCTTTTTTTCCTCCATAATCTAGATCTATACCTTCCACTTGGATGGTTTTACTATTTTTTTTTTGGTCAAAGTCCAAAATAAATTTATGATCACCTCTTTCATGACTATTTAGTCGTGATTCTATTTTTTATCCTATGAGGATTCACCCTATTGTAGCTTCGTCCAACACCCATTCAAATTTCTATTGAATTATGTAACTCTCTTTGTAGATCGTGGTCCTACTTCCCCTTAACTATTGAATTGTGCTCCTTGATCATGGGCATCTTCTTTGAGTGTCTGCATGTTTAAATATTTACTAGCAATCTTCACTAGTGTTGTGTTGTGATATAAATAAATGTGGTGTCACATGTAATGTTATATCGTGTTGTTATGTAACTAAACATGACATCACATGTAATGCTTTGTTGCTTGGATATACGAAATGCTACTTACTGATGGAATCAACCATTAATTTCAATGAAACTAACAGGGAACATGATTAAATGGTGGGACTGGCACCATGGGTTCCTACACCATGCTTGATGAGATGATGAGGATGAGAGTATGTTGAGATATTTTCCTTCTCCATGCATATGGAGTATAAAACATCCATTTCCTAGTGATGATATTATAACCTATACGTGATGCTCTCACTAGCCTTTTTTTGGATACAACCTATGTCAAATATATCTTTCCATGGCTATATGTAAAATAAATTTTGGTGTGCATATCTACATCATCAAACCACCTCCAACATTTCTATATTGCTCCTTCTCCAAGTGGAAATATCACAATATCTTTGGCATCATTATCCTTTGAATATTTAACAAAGGCTCTTCCACTTGACATGGTGCCTGGCCAGATCTTTGCTCTGCTTTTGTTGTTGACGTATGTACATGAAACTTCTATGCTCTTCTTTGTTGAAGACTAGATCAACTTCAACGTCTAACAAGACTACTAGCTCCTTGATCCTCCATGAGGTGCCACACATGACCTCAATCTCAAAATTTGTAACATTAGAGCCTCTATATTGACCACTAACTTTACCATTGAATTGGTAGCTAGAGGAACCAATTGGAATAATCATGGGTCTTCCTACTATCAAGTGACATCACACACTGATGAGATTACGAGGAGGATCTGGTGGTCGATCTCACTTCTTTTCCATGTGACATAATAGAATGATAGGTAGTGTTGCATCAATGCTTTACAAAAGAGAACTTTGGCTTTTGAATGGAGAAGAGGTTTTTGAATCATGGCTTTAGCATATTGGAATCAAGAGATCTCTCAACTCAATTTTACTAATTACAAGTCTGGATAGTAGCATGACATGAACAAATGGTATGCTTTGGGTTTCTACCATCTTCCATGGATCCCACTTGTGCAACTTGATTGAAAATGTGTATGTCTCACGCAGTAGATGACATCTCCTTTTCACGTGTGATGATCCCAATTAACCTCTTCCTACATGTGCAAGTGATCGGTTTAAAGGACAATTTTTAAATAGTTGAAGGTGGCATTTGGGATATTTTTCCATTAATTTTTTGATGACCTTCACCAGTTGACTGGGTCCTCTTGAGGTGTGATTTTGTCAGTTTACAAAACCACTCGACAATTCAGAATTTTAAATTCTCTCTTGCAAAGAAATTCTTTTCTCCAAGGTTCTTACTTTAATATTTATGTGTCATGCATAGTTGTTTATAAGTGCCTGAATAAACTCTTGGGTTTGCAAGTTTCTGTTAACAAGGGGCCTGGGAAATTATGTAAATGATTTCAAGTTCATCATGTAAAACATGCTTTTCATCAAATTCTATCATCCAAATGATAAAGTAAATCTGCCTTATGATTAAGATCTATTGATGCAAACTTAACAATACCATTGATTAAAATGCTTTCAAAACTAATTTGAAATAACAATTTGCCTTAGCATTTTAATTAATGTGAAATTTCAATTACCTTAATAAAAATTAAAGTATGTGAAATTTCAAAATGATGATATAAACCATGATTATAAATATTCACCTTTAAAACCTATGGTTTAATCAATGAATAGATTTTATTCATCTCCAATATAAAATTAACATTGAACTATTTGAGATAATGAATAAAAAATAAAAATGGTTAACCCCAAAATCTTAAGGTTTTAAAAACCTTATTAATCATAAATTCATTGGGTTTGCTATAAAGATTATTTATGAACTGTGAGTTCTATGATTTAAAATCAAGTTCATAAATGTACTTCCTTATTATATTTGTTTATTAAATATTTATGAAATAAAATATTTAATAACCAACATAATATTCCAATGTAATGTTTGGATTTGTGCATAAATAAATTATACTTAAAACATGAAATCCAAACAAACTTTAATAAAATAAATCACTTCTAATTCTCAACCTTATTAAATCAAAGTTAGAACCAGAATACTTATTTATAAAACATTCTATTCATCCCAAATAAAAAATCAACATTAAAATATTTGGAAATGAAATAAAGTAATAATGTTTAACCCTAAAATTGTAAGATTTTCAAATCTTATAATTATAATCCATAGGGTTTTAATATAAAACTGATCTATGAATTGTGAATTTTATACTTTGAAAATCAAGTTCATAAATATGTTTTTCTCATATTATTTGCCTATTAAATATTTATGGAATAAAATATTTAATAACAAATATAATCCTCTCAATGTAGGGTTTGGATCGGTAAATAAATAAAATGGTATTTGAAGCATGAAATCCAAACAAATTTCAATAAAAGATATCAACCCTAATTCTCAACTTTATTAAATCAAAGTTGAAACCAGAGTAATCATTTATATTTTATATATTTATTTATTTAAATATTAAAACAATTTAATATTTAAATAATAAATTAATAATAACCTAGTATGAAATTTTAATTTTCATGAACATTGAACTAGGCTATGCAAACATAATTGAATATCAAATAAATAATCAAAATTTCTATAAAGAAGAAATATTATTCTATCTCGGACAAATGCTACAGACAAAAATAATCACAGAGACTTAAACCAAATCATTGCCCACCAGTATTCACACAATAGAACAATGATATGATGCAATCTTCCGTGAAATTTTTAATTATTGAAAACTATACCAAACATTTTAATTATAATTCAAATACCAAAATGATGCTTATTTGAATCCCTAAAATATTTTGATATAATAAAAAATCTTACAATAGAATATGTTTCTCTGTAATTTCCAGCTCTCTATAGCTTCTTCAAAAGATGGCTTTGGCTCCTTCCAATTCCTTTCCTCTCCTTCTCTGCACAAAATGTCCGACCTCCTCTTTGGTTTCTAATTCTCCATTTATAACTTGAGAAATTCGTTCCTCTTGATTAGTTTACTCCGTTTTGTCAGTTTTAAAAAACGAATTCTTGAAACCCTAATATCAATAAAGCCTTTTCAAAGGATTTATTATTTCTCCTCATTGGCATTCAAAAATTAAAATTAAGAGATGTCCATGAAACCCTAATGTCACCAACGCCTTTTCAACATACTTTAATAATCCTGCCAACAAGACAAATATTAATTAGAATATAAAACATTTATAAAATAACCTTATTAAATATAATTAAATTATAAAGTTATAAAACTTTATAATTTAATTAATTTAAAACAATAAACAATTTTAAATATATTAAATTATAAAGTTATAAAACTTTATAATTTAATTAATTTAAAACATAACATAACTAAACATAACATACGAACAAACATATACATAACACCACACACTAACAAAATAATCTAAAAAGAATTAAATCTACAAAACACATTAACTTCATGCAAATTTTATGGAACCACAATGTGCTAGAATTAAAGGATAGATCCAAACTCTCACACCTTTTGGTGAATTAAACCCTGCTATACGACCTTCCTAAGGAACACCAATTTTATGATATTTCAAATGGTAACAATGATAAAATAAGGCTTTAATCACTAAATTACAACACGACCCTGCAAACATAACTCAAAATATTTTAGATCTCAAGGTGAAATTTGACAATGCACTTGCTATAAGACATAACACATAAAGATGAATATTCTTGACATTCCAATGGTGACAATATGAACTATAAACATAGGCAATGCATTGGCATCAACTTCCAAATTTCAATTGCAGACAATATTTTGGCATCAACTTTCAAATTTCAAGTGGGTCCCCAAATTTTGGGGTCGTTGTGAAGGACATCACAACAGGTCCTCGATGAAACCATCTCGAAGACCAATCTATTATGATGTGTATCATTGTTTTCTTTGCATGGGTAGACATTTTTTGGACACATGGAAGACTCACGGTGCCTAGATTGAGTAGTTGTAGAGATGGGGCTATGGTTAGTTGTGGCTTTATCCCATATTCCCTGGGGAGAATAAACCTTTCTCACTTTAAAGATGCTTTTGGAGGCTAGTTGAATGACTAGCCCAACTGGCTCATGGTCGCAAAACTCCATCTATTGGAACTTAGCATATGGTCATTGTCGATTTGTTAGTGGTCAAACTTTTGTTGCCACTTGATGCTATAATTTTCTATGGAATATTTGTGGCACCATTTTTAGTATTTGTTTACCTGATCAACATACCTTTATCCCACATGCAAATTCGGATGGCTTAGTGTAGCCCATATATTTGATTTCCTCTAGGAATATGCATGTGAAAAAGATGGAGGTTAATAAATTTTAATACATGAAAATATTCTAATGAATATTCCTAGAATATTGTGCTGGAGGGAATATTGTAGAATCTTTCAAAAATGATTATGCTTGGAGGGAAATCATTCCTCATTTCTTTCTATGTAGTGAGACCTATTTTCTTGTGTTTTAAGACACTTATTTATTCCATGAGTATAGCCTTATGTATACTCATTAGAAAGCTCTTTTCGATCTAGTTGCAATAGAACCATTATTTTACTATTTTGTAAAGATCTACCTCGACCTATGGTGCTTTGAATTTTAGGTTTTCCAAACCTACTTTCAAACACAAATTATTATAATTTGGAGTGCATTTTTAGTTGAACCCGACACTCCTAAATCCAATTTAATCCTTAGAGACTATTTTGGAAGTAAACTTTCTTCACAACCATGACCCTCCTAAGATTCCTACAATGGGAGGTATTGTTTTTCATTCATGGGAATCCTTCGTGTACTCTAGTTTGGGAGTTGTCATTGTCTCTTCCTTAAAAATACCAAGACCCTTTTTATGTGATCATGGATATAACATGGGTACTTCTTCCATTAGAGTTGTATTTACCCCTCACACTTTATCTCTTAGTAGATTTTTCAGCTTGTCTCATAACCAGCAAGACTTGCAACACTCCTTCGGTAGCACCACATCAAGCATAGCTTTTCATAAACTTTCACTTCAAATTCTCGACTATTTTTGCTTTTGGATCATCTTAAACCTTCTTGCAAGTGTTAAAAATTATGAATGGAGTGCAAGCTTGACAATACCTGAAACTCCATCATATTATTCCAATCCACTTATATATTCCATTTGGGTATTTTTCTACTCCCTTAGTAGGAATTGAAATAACCATTGTGAATTTTTGAAGGTATAATTCTAATTCATGTCTTCTTCCAAATATTTAGAAAGCACCTTGCAAGTCACTTTCACCTTCAACATTGTCATATTTGTCTTATCTTCATACAATTACGTCAACCTTAGCTTCGAGTGCTTCTACCATGGTGGTGTTTTGACAAGACATTCTTCGTTCTTGGTGACATTATTTGCCTTACTTTATACAATTACTTGACTTTTTCCTTGAGAGTATCGACCTTAGTGGATACCATGATGAGACGTTGGTCATTTCTAATCACAAGAATTTCTACCATGTATTTGTTTATAAGGATTTGTACATTTTTCCTCTCTTTGTTGCAACCTTTCCTCATAGTGAATCAACTCCACTTTCAAAATTTTTTCTTGGTAGGAGGGTAAGATTGTTAGTCTGAGATGTATGCTTCCAATTTTGAAGCATGAAACATAATGTGGAGAAGATTGAAGAAAATTTCTACCATGGTCCTTTTGAGCATTGTTTACTTTTGGGTACTGCATTCATAGGAGTTGTAGTGATTCCACTACTGTGATTGTATACAAAGTCACTCAGAGGGTCTCTATATTCTTCATCAGTTTGAGGATTGTATTTTTTGGCACTTGCACATTCCCATATCCTCTCCCTCTTTCTTGTAAAAGTAACGGAGTCCAATGCTTCTCTGGTGGGAGGAATTATAAGGATAGCCTTAGGATTAATTTATTCTAGGTTTATTTTTAAATAAATGTTTTGTAAACATGGGCTTTTAATCTCATGTTGGATTCTAGCATACTAAGTTGTTAGCTTCTAGATAGTATCTGTTAGTTATTAGGCTATTTTAGCAATTAGTTACAATAGCTTAGATATTTTGATTAGATATGTTGTTGTTTTGATTAGATAGTTGTAATTTGGGTATTAATTCCTATTAAAGATTGGACAATTGAATAAAATTTCATCAAAGATTTTTCCACATCAAAAAATCTAAATCAATCTCAAATGTGTATCTCAAGATGAATTTAAAAAACTGAACATATTACAAATAACGATCTCATCGATATTATAATAATAAAGCCAATAATACTTAAACCTCATGATATTCCTAATGAGAATACATTTATGGCCCTTATATTGAAGCTTGTCACATATCTCAATTGGGATATACACCCAAACCACAAACTAAAAATGCAAAATAAAATATTATCCCCAATAAACCTCTTAAAATAAATCATGACTTTGATATCATGTGTTAGTAGTCCTATCAAGGATGTAAACTACATAATGAATTTCCTCTACTCAATTTCAAAGACCCATTTACTTTAAATAGATCTTAAAACAAATCATCTCCATGGTGGATCTATTTGTTTTGAACAATAATTTTGTTTTGTTGTGGAATATAACGAATGATATAATGACAAGAAATACCCTAGTAAATAATTAAAAAAAAAACTTCAAATGTATTTCTAACATACTCTCCACCTTATTTATTCATCAATAATTTGATCTCCCTTTCAACTTGTCAATTCTCCACAAGAACTTCCAAATCCATACACATGGTAAAAGATTCGTCCTTATATTTAATGGTATAAGTTGAAACAACTTGAGTGAAATTATTGGTGAAGATGAGGAAGTACTTATTACCTAATGTGAGAAGGTGAGGAATATACAAAGGGTCAATTAAAGGGTTCCAACATGCTTCTCCCTTACCTTGAGGGGGAACTTCTCACCTCAAATATTAGGGGATATTATGAGATAATAAGACTATGATGAGTTATTTTGAAAATACATTTGTTTCAAAAGAAAACTGAAATTTCGTCTAAGATTATTTCTACCTAGCCTTTACCTTAACCTAGTATAAATGCACAAATAATAAATGCAAACTCACAAAGAACTAGGACTAAAATAATTTCATAATTTAGATGATACAATAAAGATAAATGATTTTATTTTCTTTTTCTTTTAAGCAAGGGCACAAAGAGGAACACAACATACAATTTAGTATCGGATGCAATCTATGTGCAATTCTATTTTAATGCCTAAGACAAAAAATATACATTATCCTCTAAGTGATTATGACTAAACTATTATTTTTTTAATTTTAATTTATCAAACTTAGTGAAAATAAAAAAACAAAAACCTAGCCATATAGGTAACCCAACCAAAATTAATCCCTAAAACTAAAAACAACAAGATCAAGGAATAGAGGAACCTGATTCTTCCAAAGAGGAAAAACCATTGCCCTCTTGTAGAAGTGTTGCATGCACTTTTGTCAGTTGTCAGTACTTTTGTTGTAACCTATAAAACAAACAAAAAATGATAGGGATTAGTGTAGGGAGTCTACCTAATCTGATGGAAGAGAGAGAGTTTCCTTATTCTAATGGTTAGACCCTTGTTTAGACAAGATAAATTTGATAAAATATTGAGGAATAATAAGTGTAGTAATAAATACTATGATGATATAAGCATCGTCTAGTAGGATAATTGATAGCACTTTTGATGCATATGCTTCTGCTCTATGAAAAATAGAGAATAGGAGCATTTTTGACCTACAATTGGGAAATTCTTCTAACTTTATAAGCAACTCAAATATATAAAATACAATATAACCTAAGATTTATGATGACAAAAACAAAGGGTATTGCCCTAGGAGGACAAAGACCTTGTTATGCGATAAAATAATATAATTTGAAGGGCCTAATGATGAGATTAAATGATCAAAGAGCAAGCCTAGTTAAATACAAGCATGAAATACAAGATTAACTAAACTATAAAAGTAAGATAAGATGAGATAAACTAGATCAGCAATTAGGTAAGATGATCAAAATCACATATAAGCAAGATAACAATAAGATAAATATTTTAGCCAAAAACTTAAAATTTATGAGAGAAAGAATGAGCCAGATAAGCGAGGAAAGGGAAAATATACAACCTAAGGCAGTAGGTTTTTCCCCTTCATTACTTTTTGGAGACCCAACAAATGCTTGGAGATGATGCTTGCTAAATGCTTGATTGTTGGATTAATAGATAGGATGTTGATCAATTGCTTATGGGGATGGAAACTTGATTGCTTTAAAGAGGATGCGGGCCAATATTTATCTAAAATGTTAGCATAACCTTGATAAGAGAATGCAAATATGGCTACAACTCTAGAAATAATTTGGCAGGGTTTTGTTATCACTAGAAAGTTATTTTTGAAATTCCCTCTCCAAGGCCTAAATTTATAGACATTCATGGACTCTTGGAGGGAAAATATGCAATGATAAGGATAACATGGTCAAATATGTGAAAATATCAAGCTTGAAGGCTTAGGGGACATGGGTTAGAAATCATGATCATGTTTGTTAGTGGTGGTCGGTTTGAGCATGATAAAGAGGTATGCCTATGAGATTTTACATGTATCAGGTTAGAAGTGCTAGGAAGCATAAGCACTAGAAATGCTAGCACTAGTAATTGTTGAAGGTTAGAAATGGGTAGGAAAAAGTTAAATAGTAAATATTAAAGAAACATTACTAGAACTTCCATTTATGCCTTGACGTTTTTGTTTTTGGAGAAATAAATGCTCTAAATTTGGAAATGAGGATGATTGAGTTAGTTTGGCTAATGGAAAGGTTGTCTAATGAGAGTTATGGCATATTGGTGATTAGTCCTCCATACAAAATTTGATGTCTACACCTAAAAAGCATTGAATAGTCATAGGACCATAAATGATGTTATGAATCAACTCTAAAGATTGAGAGGCTTGATTAGTGATTTATCCTTAGAAAATGATTTTTTATTATTCTTACCAAACCTAAATCACTCATAAACAACTAAAGTATGATAGATCAATAGAATACCTTGAACTATGTAAATATGAATCATGTGCCTTCGGGATATAAAACTTCTATGTACCACATGCAAATACCAAAGATCATTGGTAGAATCCACCTTAGCCACCATGGAAATAAAATGCTTTCTTTCATGGGTTTTAGGTTCAAATTTGACCTTCTCATTTGTTTGGATCATGTTGTTATAGCTTTTGGAGCACTAGGAAACTACATTCTCTCCAAGGTGGAATGCCTTCCCCACTTACCACAACATGGATTACATGTTGGATAATGTGATAGTATACAAAAATTTGGGACATGGGGTATGAAGGTCATGTGTTCAAAATAGATTCTCTCCATTTGGTAGAAGAAAAATAGTTTTGTGTGGGATCAAGTTTGTGCATCTACTCTAAGGATGGATTCTCTCTTTATTCAGTATGTATGGGGTAATATGTTGGATAGCATAAAGGTATATAAGGTTTTTTTATCAAGTAGTCTTGGGTTTGAACCATGGACCTTGTCATATTTGGTGATAATTTTAATCCTTTCAAAGTAAAAGTGTCATGTAGTTCCTCTAGTATGGGGATATTAAGTATCCTTGACTTACATAATGTTGGACACCCAACTAGCCTAACTAGCCTTAGATGTTTGGAATATGAGAGAATATGTTTGATTCAATTAGACTCCCACTAGATTCTCCATATGGTGTAGTCTTTGATTTGGCTAACATGGAGTGCAAATATGAAACTAAAATATGTATATGTATATATATATATATATATATATATAACACATCATCCAATAAAATTAGTTAATATGGCTATTGGTGAATTGTTAGCTTTGTACAGTCATAAACAAGTGGTGGTAAAGTGGAAGGAATTCTCCTATAACTATGTGATAAGTGACCCACCTACATCATGGGTTTAATTATTTCCTTGTTTAAAGGACTAACATGCTAAAACTTCTTGAGGTCATAACTTTTGTTTATGAAGTATTTTTATCCCATTTTTCAAATTACATAGTTTTTTAAACTATTTATATCAGTGATATTAGTTCAGGGACCTATTGTAGTGTTTATAATGAGATAAAAAGAGTCCTTTGGCATATATTACTCAGCTAAATAGATGATATATTAGTAAATTATCAACCTAGATGAGTGGCATAATAAGAAGCAATAATATTTGGAGTATCTTAATGGGAAAAGAAATGAAAGATTTTTTTGTAAAATATCTTGAACATACAAAGGAGAAGGTTCTATGTCTATTTTTATACTAGTTGAACCTAACATAATTTTCCATATTGAGAAGAGTGGTCCCACCAAGGTGTGGTCCAAATTGAAGAATTTATTTGGAGAATGTAATACAATCAATGCAAATAGATTGGAACTAGATATTTCTTTCTCTAAGATATTGAATTTTAATGATGTTTAGGAAGTTATATTTTATTATTAAAGGATTTATAGGTATATTTTGCATATGCAAGAGGAAAATGAAAGGATGATGTAGAATATGTCAACATTATCCTTATAAATATCCTATGCCCTCTAAATTGTTAGACCGATGATTCACGTTATTCCTATGTGTATGAAGGAACATATTTATTTAACCCTTGTTGCTCTTGTCTCTCTCCTTATTAACTTTCAGTTTGCTTTGAGGGATTATGGTGGATCATTTTTGGTACATGCTCATGAAAAGGATATCAACTAAATAGATTTTGATGATCAAAAACCCAAGGGCAATTTGACATCCTTAGAAAATCGAAAACCTCTTATGAATACTATAAAAGGGAAGGTCTTCTTACAAATAATTGTTTGATAGTTATAAATATTAAGGTAGATTTCAAGAAGATAGAAGGAAATATTCCAAATAATAATGGAGATTCAAATGGTTCTTCTAATTATCAAAGTGAACCAACCCATTAAAGCTTCCATTAAGGGGGTAAGATATTATTATCCTTAATGTCTTCTCTCCACGAACCCTTAGTTTAGATTTTAAGGGATGTTGAAAATATTCAATCTCACTTTATTGACCAAGGATGACATTATATGAGGTAATAATATGTAATCCTATAAAAAATTATTGTATGATATGTTCAATATTAAGCTATATAGTTAGTTGATGCACCCATGGTTCAACCTTGTCATGGTTATACCTCCTAGAAGGTTCCTTGCTTCAAAAGTAAAAAAAAAACTCTTCAAAAGTAAATTTGCTATCGATCATCAATCATCAGTCATCCCACCCTTCTATTAGGTGGTTCCCTACTATCGATCATCATTGACCAATTGTCCCACCCTTTGGATATCGATCGTCAATCATCATTTGTCCCACCCTTCTACTATCGATCGTCATTCACCACTCATCCTGCCCTTCTACTATCGGTTATCAGTCACCAATTGTGTCACCCTTCTGCTACCAATTATCATTCACCAGTCATCCCACACTTTTGCTATCGATCATAACTCACCAATAATCTCACCCTTCTGCTATCGGTCATCATTTACCATTCATACCGCCCTTCTGTTATCGATCATCATTCACTAGTAATCCCACCCTTCTACTATCGATCACCATTTACATCATGGTATTCTACCTATCGATCGTCATATTTGCTTATTCTAATGAGCGTCTTTGTTTATGCTACCAAACATCTTTGATTATGCTACCGATCATCTTTGTTTAAGCTACTGATTATCTTCATTTATGTTACCAGTCATCTATTCTCTATGATTAAGCATCTTTCATTTGTAGTCTATTCTTTATGATCAGGCATCTTTTGTTTGCAGTCTATTCTATGTGATCAGGCATCTTTCATTTATAGTCTATTATCTACGATCAGGAATATTTCATTTATTATGTTATCCATCATCTACCATTTATGATCTACCTCTTGTTTATGTTATTTTCCCTCTCATTTATTCTATTCCACTTGTCATCCATCTTTTATTTTGCTTTCGTTCTCTACTATCGCTCATTTTTTGGCTTCTCTATTGTCGATCAAGGAGAACCAATGTTTAATGTGTATGATTTTTGCTATCACATTAGGTATATATACTAGGGGTATAATAGGTGAATTTGTCAATGTTAATAAAATTATATATAATTTTAAGGTGAAAAGGTCCAAAATCTAGGCGGGAAGGCTGGCGATTTAAAATTTAAATGGTAAAAGTATTATAATTTTGGGGCGAACCAACCCTAAAAAATTTTACCCCAAAATTTTTTGGGTGAATGGGCCAACGTCCAGGGTCCCCATATTCGCCAATTTTAATTTTCAAAAATCCTAATATTCATTAATTTACAATAATTTACCGCTATGCATAACCTTGGTTGCATAGGATGGTGGAAAGCCAAACAACCAAGAAGATTTATTTTCCTCCAGGGTTATTATTATCATCTATACCACCTTCTTCTAGCCATTTTACACATGAATGATTCCTAAAACACTAAGTTAATGTGTAGGTATGATGGGTGCACATGATGGCATATGCCCCCTTAAATAATAGGTCAAAAAAATCAACAATATTGCAACCTCCACTTTAAGTGGAAATATTGGTCACTAATTAAAACTTAGGATTTTTGATGCATCAATAAAACTATAGTTTACACATTTATGGTTAAAAAAATGTGTCATCTTAATAAATGATGATAATTTTATAGCCCCAAAAAGGTGTAAACTAATTATGGTCCAAAAATAGAAAATGCTCTCTTTTCACTATAAATATCCATATTAATTTCTCATTTTATCATCCATTAATCAAAAATATTTTATGCTTCAAAAGTGCTCTCTCTTTTATCATTATGGAATGCTTTCACTTTGCTCAAACAACGTCTCTAGTCATTGTAAGTACCTTCAAGCTATTTTTTGTTTAATACCTTCCACAGAGGAGGATGGGGTGCTCTTCCAAATCTAAATAGCCAAAGATCATGCTCACCATCAACGGACTAGTCTCCAAGGTTATGCATAGTGGTGAATCTTCGTAAATTCATGAATATTAGAATTTTCAAAAATGCAAATTGGTGAATTTGGGGATCTTGGACGTTGGTGAAGAACACATGCTTACACTGAGAGGGAGGGTGAACAATATAAGATCAACATTTAATTTTATTTCCCAAACAATATTATCTAATAGTATCAATGGCAATATCAATAGCAGTAATCAAAGCAATGCACAAATCATCACACATGAGAGACACAAATTTAATGTGGTTCACCCAATGTGGGTTATGTCCACGAAGAAAATATTTCTTCTAAATTTTCTCAACAAATCTCTTGGGAATAAATTCCCTATTACAATATTTATGGACCTCTATCCAAAGGCAACACCAATATCTTATACTTTGATTTGTGGGTCTCTCTCCACAAGAGAACTCTATCCCCTTGCTCTATTTCATGGATCTCTCTCCATAGGAGAACCCTTTCCCCTTTTCTTTGGTTTGTGGATCTCTCTCTATAGGAGAGCTCTTTCCCTTTTGCTCTGGTTCGTGGATCTCTCTCCATAGGAGAACTCTTTTCTCTTTGCTCTATTTTGTGGATCTCTCTCCGTAGGAGAACTCTACCCCCTATGCTCTGGTTTGTGGATATATCTCCATAGGAGAACTCTTTCCCCTTTGCTTTGGTTCATGGATCTCTCTACAGGATAACTCTTTCCCCTCTGCTCTGGCTGGTGAACTTCTATCTACATAAGACCTTTGTCCCCATTGCTCTAGCTAGTGGACCTATATCCACAGGAGACCTTTATCCCCACTGCACTAGTTGATGGAGCTCTATCCACTAGAGACCTCTATCCTCTCTGATTTTGTCACCTCCAAAGTTTGATCTTAACTCTATCTCAAATATGCACCAAACCTCATCAAAATTCTAGCACAAATATTCTCTAACTCTGCTCAAATTTACCTTCAAAATTGTCCCAAGTCTTCTCTCAAGACTTGCTCAAATCTATCTCAATGTTGCTCCAAGTCTTCTCACAAGACTTGCTCAAATCTGTCTTCAATACTATCCCAAGTCTTCTCTCAAGACTTGCTCAAATTTATCTCAATGCTGCTCCAAGTCTTATCATAAGACTTGCTCAAATCTGCCTTCAAGCCTTCTCAAAATACTTGCTCAAATATTCCTCAAAGCTACTTCAAGTATTTACACAAGAATTTCTCAATTTTACCTTCAATACTACTAATAAAACCTGCTCAAATATTTCCAAATCTTGCATACAAACAAAGCTTATATCTCTTTCAAAAAAAATTTCTTCAACTAGGCAATTCAAACATATTCTACCTAGAATTTGTTTAACCTCTAGAACATATAGAGAATGATATGCTCTATAAAAAACCTAATATTTTATTCACATTCACAAATCTTGCATTAAATTAACCCAATATCTATCTCTTGCAAAATCCCTTTCAAATCAAATTAAAATAGTGTATAACTTGTTTTACAAAACTGGTCTATCTTTCTTGCAAATTTTCTCTCAAATATCAATCACACTAATGCACAATTTTCCCTCACAAAATTTATCTCAAACACTTTCACAATTGCTTTCAATATCTCTTAAACCAATGTTCAAAGGATTTCACAATGATGGACTAAATTATCTTCAAATCTAGTACAAGTAGTTCACAATTTCTAGCACAAATATCTCAATATCTTTCAACAATGGAAGCATATGTAGGTCTCAAACCCTAATACAAATATTTCCAATAATGCATACCAATCAACCCTTTTAAATCCACCTCAAAACTACTTTCTCAAAACACAACCACCTAGCTTAAAAGGTTGAATCACCATACCTCAAAGGGCTTGGTGAATATGTGCCCTCAAATACCTATCTCAAAAATAATATATTTTGCAACTACAAAAAGGATTAGCATAACACCTTTTCATATATCGGAAAAATCCTTCACAAAATGTGTGCACAATTTTGTTCCAAACCAATGCTCTATAACTTTCTTGGTTTTTCAAAATAAAACATCAAATCATGAACCAAGTTCTTCAATATTAATGCAAATATTACAAACAATAAAACACATTTTACACCTTTTATCTCCCACTTTCATAAAATAATTTCCAAACCACTTAATGACCCGTAACACAAATTTACAATATTAAATCAACCATTTACACCATATCACTCCTACTTTTGCATATATAGAAATAAAACTTAATAACAACAATATCTTCAAAAATATTTGGCAAAAATAAATTACCCTTATACCTCATATATGCCAAAAGCATTTACACCATAGCACACCCCTCAAACTCCATGCAAAGCAAGTATTAAACAACCTTAGAACATACATTTTAATAAAAATATTATCACTGGTATAAACAGGAATCAACCCTCCGACCTCAAACTCCTAATGCATTGTGTGACCGCTTGCACTAGCCAAGTAGTTGAGACCTAACGTATAGGCCTTCACCTTTATTCCCTCTGGCATGTTCATCGAAAAAAATTAAACCCTTCAAAACTAGTGCTAGGGAGAATCAAACCGCGAACTACTCCATCACAAATGACTTACCACGAATCTAGCCATCGTCTGGCCTACCCCGACCGAATGACATCAAGGAGTGAATGAAAATATTTATTTGTTTCTCCTTCTACGCTCCTTAATCAACGTTGTCCCCTCTTCCTCATTCACTGTCACCACTTCGCACGAAAATAAAAAATCAAGCACCATATCATTTCCAAAGTCTTAAGGGGTATTTATATGTTTCCATGCATGTTTTTAGACGTCGACCCTCTTTCAAATTTATTTTAATAATTTGAATTATCTTTGGCACCATGTAAATTTATACTTAGGTATTATAATATTTTTAAAAAGTATTATAATAAAACCTTTTGCCTTAGGTATTTTTCAACCAATGAGAAGTATTATCTTTTCTTTGCAATATAAAATCTCCCTTTGTTTTTATTTACCAAATAAAGCCCTTGTTACTTTTAAACTCTCTTAATAATATTTAAATTTAAAATTTAAATATTATAATCTTTTTCTTCAAAATTCTCTTTTCTTGATTTCACAACCATGGAAATTATTTTTGCATTTATTATTTCAACCTTGAAGACAAAACTCAACCTTTTCACGTTTGACATCAATGACAACCAATGACATCAAACCTTTGACATCGATGACAAAACTATACTCAAATTTTCCAACAATATCCTCCTTTTTCATTGATGGCAACCCTTTCTAAAAATTCCTTTTCCTACCACTGGATTCCAAATCTGCTCCCCCTGAGGGACTACTTCCCTTGACTGAATGCTCTCCCCCTTTCTCAAATATCTCCCCATTTTATATCAATGGCAAAGGGACTCCTTTGGGGCTAAATATAAGACTCTTAGCTCAGCCCCCTCCCCACCTCCTCTCCTTGAGGTGATTAATTTTGGGGTTGGAGTATCTCTACTCCCAGAATACAATATTCTTTTTTTTGTCTACCTTCTTTTTCAAAAAAATTTAGCCATACCCTTTTGATCCTTTTGAGTGTCCCTATTCTTGCTTTTTTGGACATTTTGAGCTCATATAGTTGTCATTGATGTCAAGATGAGAAGTTGTCATTGATGCCAAGGTGAACACATGAAGTTGTCATTAATACCATGGAGTACACCATTACTGCCACCAGGAACAATGCAAAGAGTTGAAGAAAAGTTGTCAAAATATTGTTTTATAAGGGTTTGTGTTAAAACCATGGTGAAAATTAAGGTTTTTATTAAAACCATGGTGGCAGAATAATTTACATCAAATCAGTGGAGTATAAAGAAAGGTTTAAATTTTATCTCAAGAAGGCTTTAATTTTTATTAAAGTCAAAGGTTTATAAAATATAATTTATAAAATTTAAATTCTTTTAGAATTTAAATAATTTATAAATTATAAAGGTTTAAAAAGGCACCGACATCATCAATTTAATGGAGCACCGATGTCTATGGAAAAAGGTGAAATTCATATATAAAAGCAATGCCAAAGGGGCATTAAACTTACCCTTCATCGATTAAATTTCATGCGACCAAGTGAGAGAATAATTCGTGCAATCGTTGAGGAAGAAGACAAATTTGTGTTGTCTTTTAGTGCCAGGGAAAAGATGAAAAAGGGAGGGCTTAAGGCCTCACTCCCATTGGATGCGGTGGTCCATTGGTAGCACACATTTTGTGAGAGTGTTGGGAGTGGAAGTATCCACGATCGATTCACGTGGAGGTTGTTTGCATGTTTGTCTTGAGTTCTGCGGAGGAAAACATTTTGAATGCGCTCGTTTTGAGTGCCAAGGTTGGAAGAAAGAGCATGAGGTGCTCTTTGGATTCCAAGTGTATGTCTAGCACACGCGGTGGTCTAGCCCATGGCTAGGGCGCACGAGGAGGCAGAGATTGGGGGTTCGAATCTCATAAGTGGCAAAGGTAATTTTTGTTAAATAAATTTTTATTTGCCTAATGTCTTTCCTAAGGTAAAAGGGAGTTATAAGGGTAGAATGAAAAGTTGTTTGTTTGGTAATTGATTTATGTTAATAGGAGTTATAAGGAAAGTGGATTTGATTTTTGCCAAAGTTCTTCTTGCTATTAAAATTTAATTAAAGAGGTTTTTGAGTTAAATTTTGGTGGATGTTAAATTTATTTTTAATTGGGAGATTATAAGGTGTTATTTGGAAAATATTTTATGTATGTTGATGGTTGTTTTTAAAGATGGAGTGATAAGGTGTAATTGAGTTTTTGCATTACATTGTGAGAAAGATTTATCTTCTAACCTCTTTGAGTTTGGCATAGAAGTTGTTTTGGTTGTGGCAGATTTATGAGATCCCTTCATCATCAAGAAAAAGGTATGAGCACATTCTTCCATAGTTGAGTTGATTGATTGGTTTTCTGGAAAATAAGTTTGGAGTGAAAAGGACTTGATTAGGGTTTCCTATTGAGTGTGTTGAGTTAATGCTTCAAGGTTTTCTAGAATAAAGATTGTTGTTATTAAAACCTTGTTTTATAAGCATTGTTGTTGAAGTGAGTTGTTGAGTAAAGAACTTGAACTAGGGTTTGAAAAGAACATGAGTATCATTGTTATGTGAGATTTGTGATTGAGCATTGTTGGAAATATTTTGAGTTGATGTTTATATGCTTGGACTAGGGTTTGTGAGAAAGGATTATTTCATTGAGTGATTGGTTGAGTAGAGTTGGTTGAGCCTAGTCAAGTGGATGTGTGAAGTGATTGTTCAAGTTCCATAAAACAAACTATTCTATATTCTGAATTGAGTTGAGAAAGTGATTGAGCATTGAGTTGAGTATTGAAGCATATTGAGTCTCTAACAATTCTCTTTATGTTTCTAAGAGGATTAAAAGTTATTGGAATTGTTGAGAAATTTGGAAGTCTCTAGAACTTATTGATTTTAACAAGTTCTGTGTGGACTTCTTGAGCATATTTGAGCAATTTCTGTGTGGACTTGTTGAGAAGATTTGAGCAAGTTCTATGTGGACTTATTGAGATTGAACAAGTTCTATGTAGACTTGTTGAGCAGATTTGACAAGTTCTATGTGGACTTGTTGAGCAGATTTAAGCAAGTTCTGTGTGGACTTGTTGAGCAGATTTGAGGATAGAGTTTGGTGCATATTTGAGGATAAGTTTGTGCTAGATAGAGATAGAGATTGAGTAGAGTTGTGCTAGACTGAAGGACTATGTTTAGTATAGATTTGAGATAGATATTTGGAGGTGATAGAGTAGAGAGGATAGTAGTCTCTAGTGGATAGAGATCCATTAGCCAGGGTAGTGAGGATAGGTCTTCTGAGTGGGGACAAGAGTCTTCAGTGGAGAGAGATCCACAAGCTAGTGTAGTGGGAGCAGTAGTCTTCTAGAGGATCACCAGCTAGAGCAGAGGAGAAGGAGTTCTCCTATGGATAGAGATCCATGAACTTGATTTAGGGGATTGGTGTCTCCTTTGGACAGAGGTCCATAAACATTGTAGGGAAGGATTCCCAAGAGAATTTATTTGAGAAAAAATTATAAGAAATATTTTCTCCGTGGAGTAGCCTGCATTGGGTGAACCACATAAAATCATGTCTCTCATGTGTGTGATGCTTTGTGTGATGTTTACTACTTTAATATTGTTGATGCTATTATTTGGGTTAAAAAGCAAAAAATTTTATTGTATACTGTTCACCCCCTCTCAGTATAAGCACATGTTCTTCAATTGGTATCAGAGCGGGTCCCTCCATGAAAAGACTAACAACTTGGAGGAGGATCCATCAATAGCACACATGACTTCAAAAAATGAAGAAGAGACTATGTTTGACATAAAAGAAGAATTCTTTGCTGCTCTCAGAAAATTGGAAAGACTTAGAGAGAAGAATTCAAGCTTGAAGGAACAAGTTCAAGAAGATGAAGAAGCAAGGATGGAACTTATACAAAATCTCACAGAACTCAAGATTAGGGTGGAAGAAGGAAAGAAGATTGAGCAGGACATGACAGATCTGTTGAGAGCCAGGGAAACAAAATGTGAAATATTGGAAGCAGAAGTTGTCCACCTAAGGAATGAAGTTGAAAAGACCAAGGTACTACAAGATGCAGAATATGAGAAACAGAAAGAGGAATCAAGTCTTCAAAAAGCAGAAACCTCAAACAAGGATAAGCAAGCAAAGGATAAAAGAAAGGAAGAAAGCAAAGGAGAACCCTGGATAAGAGTTAATCACAAGAGGAAGATTACTTCACCACAAACTCCAAGACATCCAAACAGGTTACATAATTTCTTCCATGGTCATTGCTTTACTTGTAATAAATATGGTCATAGAGTTGTACATTGTATTCATCAGGCAAGAAACAATGTCAATAGAAATTTCAATTCCTTTGCACCTCTCATGGATGATGATATTATATGTTACAAATGCAATAATTTTGGGCACAAGGCTAGATGGTGTAAAATGATGCTTCCTGAGTCTAGAAAAGCAATTTCAACAACTAGGAAAGATGAAAGGGAAAATGTTAAGGCTAGATCAATGTTAGTTCAAACAACCCTTCATGCTCAGGATAAAGAAGAACAATGGTATCTTGATAGTGGTTTCTCTAGTCACATGACAGGAGACAAAGATAAATTCATTGTACTAAAAGAAACAAATAGAGGATCAGTAAGTTTCGGTGATAATGGATCAACAAGGATTGGTGGAAGAGGAACTCTAAGTTTAGATAATGGGAAAACAAAAATAGAAAATGTATTGTATGTTAAAGGGTTAAAACACAACCTTTTGAGTATAAGTCAACTTTGTGATCAAGGGTACATGGTTACTTTCCATCCAGATAGATGTGAGATAAGAAAATCAGAAACTAGAAAAATCATTGCCAATGCAAGAAGAACCCCAAACAACTTATACATGCTCAATGAGATCAAAGGGGAAAAGTGCTTTCTATCACAAGAAGATGAGATTTGGTTATGGCATAGAATATTGGGTCACTTGAATTTTGACAACATAGTCAACATAAG
Source organism: Wollemia nobilis (assembly GCA_028583015.1). Taxonomy (NCBI): domain Eukaryota; kingdom Viridiplantae; phylum Streptophyta; class Pinopsida; order Araucariales; family Araucariaceae; genus Wollemia; species Wollemia nobilis. Next base: position 6,055,584 of record JAQPPZ010002642.1, read on the forward strand.
CAATAAACAGGCGGTCAGAGATTTACCCAAAATAAGAAGACCTCAAAACACAATCTGTGCACCCTATCAACATGGAAAGCAAACTAGGACAACCTTTAAGTCAAAAGGATATATGTCATCTGAGCCATTGAGCCTAATACATACTGATCTATGTGGTCCTACTAGAACACAAAGTATTCAGGGTGAGAGCTACTTTATACTATTTATAGATGATTATTCCAGAATGGTTTGGGTGGCCTTCCTAAAAGAGAAGTCAGAGGCCTTTGAAAAATTCAAAGCATTTAAGGAATTGATTGAAAATGAAACTGGCAAAAGGATTAAGTGTCTGAGATCTGATAGAGGAGGAGAATTTACTTCAAATGAATTTGTAGAGTTTTGTGAACAACATGGGATCAAGAGAGAGTACTCAATAGCAAGAACTCCTCAACAAAATGGGGTAGTTGAAAGGAAAAATAGGACTGTTGAAAACATGGCTAGGGCTATGTTAAATGAATCTAAGCTATCATATGGTTTTTGGAGAGAAGCTGTAAACACAATAGTATACATAATCACTAGGGCTCAAATGAGGGTAAATCATCACAAGACTCCATATGAGCTTTGGAAAGGAAGACCTGCCACTGTAAAACACTTCAAAATTTTTGGAAGCAAATGTTACATAAGATGGGAAGATCAAAACTTAGGCAAGTTTGATCCAAGATGTGATGAGGGAATTTTTCTTGGTTATTCCACAAGGAGTAAAGCCTACAGATGCTTCAATAAAAGAACACGCACTATGGTGGAAAGTATGAATGTAACAATTGATGAGAAGATAGATTCAAGAGAACCAGTTCAACAAATTGTGTATCAAGAAGATGGATGTTGTCAAGAAGAATTTGGTGAGGAATCAGATAAAGAAGAAGAAGAAACACAAAGACTTCTTCCCAAAACTCCATCCAGGTATGTTCAGAAGCATCATCCAAAAGAGCAGATCATCGGGAATCCAGATGAAAGATAGACAAGGAGAAGAATAATAAAACCATCTCAACAAGCAAATTTTTCTTTGCTATCTAAAATTGAGCCAAAAGACTTCACTCAGGCAAGTGAGGATAAATTTTGGATTAAGGCAATGGATGAAGAATTAGATCAGATAGAGAAGAGAAAAACTTGGGAACTTGTTCCACGACCAAAGGACAAAAATGTGATCGACACAAAATGGGTATTCAGAAACAAGTTAAATGAAGATGGACAAGTGGTCAGAAATAAAGCAAGGTTAGTATGCAAAGGTTATGCACAAGTAGAAGGAATTGAATTTGATGAGACATTTGCTCTAGTTGCATGACTTGAAGCTATAAGGATGTTTTTAGCTTTCTCAAGTTTCAAGAACTTCAAGGTATATCAGATGGATGTCAAGTCAGCATTTCTAAATGGTGTTCTAGAAGAAGAAGTTTATATTGAACAATCAGAGGGATTCATATTAGTAGATAAACCAGATCATGTATGCAGATTGAAAAAGGCATTGTATGGTCTAAAGCAGGCTCCGAGAGCATGGTACTCAATATTGGATAAGTATCTTCAGGAACAGGGATTCAGAAAAGGAATAGCAGACAATAATTTATATATCAAAAATGAAGGGAGTGATCTACTAATAGTGGTTGTTTATGTTGATGATATAATTTTTGGGGGAAACAATGATAAGATGTGTAAAGAATTTTCTAAGAACATGCAAAATGAATTTGAGATGTCTATGCTTGGTGAATTGTCTTTCTTTCTTGGACTTCAGATTTCACAATCATAAAGAGGGGTGTTTCTCTCACAAGCCAAGTATATAAAAGAAATGTTAAAGAAATTCAGGTTAGAAGATTGTAAACCGGTAAGTACCCCCATGGTCACAGGATGCAAGTTGAGTAAGGATGATGAATCTCTAGAGGTAGATCAGAGATTATACAGATCTATGATTGGTAGCTTATTGTATGTTACAACTACAAGACCAGACATAGTACAATCAGTGGGATTAGTGGCAAGGTTTCAAGCAGCTCCTAAGGAAACACATGTGGTAGCAGTAAAAAGAATTTTTAGGTATCTCAAAGGGACTATGGATTTTGGGCTTTGGTATCCCAAAAGTGATAGTTTCACACTGACAACATATACAGATGCAGATTGGGTCAGCAACATTGATGACATAAAAAGCACAAGTGGAGGAGCATTCTTTCTTGGAGACTGTTTAGTCTCTTGGCTAAGTAAGAAGCAAGTTTCAGTATCCTTATCTACAACAGAAGCAGAATACATTGCAGCAGTAGCCAGTTGTACATAGGTGTTATGGATGAAGAGAACTCTAGAAGACTTCAAGATAAAGCATGACCATCCTATTCCCATACTATGTGATAATACAAGTGCTATAAGTATCTCAAAAAATCTAGTGATGCACTCCAGGACAAAGCACATTTCGATTAAGTACCACTTTTTGAGAGAACAGGTGACAGATAAACAAGTCAGGTTGGAATATATTACTACAAAGGAACAGATAGCAGATATTTTCACCAAGCCACTTTCAAAGGAAACCTTTGAGTATCTTCGAGAAAAACTGGGAGTGAGACTCCCACCCCAGAATTAACCACCTCAAGAGGAGGTGGGGGAGGGGCTAAGCTAAGAGGCTCATTCTTAGCCCCGAGCCCCAAAGGTGACCCTTTGCCATTGATGTCAAAGGGGGAGATATTTGGTATTTGAGAGAGCATTGAGCCAGGGGGAGCAATGTCCCAAGGGGAGCAGAACAAAGGAAAGGTCAAGTTTTTAGTAAAAAGAATTTGGGTTGCCATCAATGACAAAGGGGAGATTGTTGGACATTTTGAGCTCATTTAGTTGTCATTGATGTCAAGATGAGAAGTTGTCATTGATGCCAAGGTGAACACATGAAGCTATCATTAATACCATGGAGTACATCATTACTACCACCAGGAACAATGCGAAGAGTTGAAGAAAAAGTGTCAAAATATTGTTTTATTAAGGTTTTTATTAAAACCATGGTGGCAGAATAATTTACATCAAATCCATGGAGTACAAAGAAAGGTTTAAATTTTATCTCAAGAAGGCTTTAATTTTTATTAAAGTCAAAGGTTTATAAAATAATTTATAAAATTTAAATTCTTTTAGAATTTAAATAATTTATAAATTATAAAGGTCTTAAGAAGGCGCCGACATCATCAATTTAATGGAGCACCGACGTCCATGACAAAAGGTGAAATTCATATATAAAAGCAATGCCAAAGGGGCATTAAACTTACCCTTCATCGATTAAATTTCATGCGACCAAGTGAGAGAATAATTCATGCAATCATTGAGGAAGAAGACAAATTTGAGTTGTCTTTTAGCGCTAGGGAAAAAAGAAAAAGGGAGGGCTTAAGGCCTCACTCCCATTGGACGTGGTGGTCCATTGGCAGTGCACATTTTGTGAGAGCATTGGGAGTGGAAGTATCCATGATCGATTCACGTGGAGGTTGTTTGTGTGTTGGTCTTGAGCGCTACGGAGGAAAATGTTTTGAATGCGCTCATTTTGAGTGCCAAGGTTAGAAGAAAGAGCACGAGGTGCTCTTAAGATTCCAAGCATACGTCTAGCACACGCGGTGGTCTAGCCCATGGCTAGGGCGCACGAGGAGGCAGAGATTGGGGGTTTGAATCTCATAAGTGGCAAAGGTATAATTTTTATTTGACTAAAGTATTTCCTAAGGTAAAAGGGAGTTATAAGGGTAGAATGAAAAGTTTGTTTGGAAATTGATTTATGTAATAGGAGTTATAAGGAAAGTGGATTTGATTTTTGCAAAAGTTCTTCTTGCTATTAAAATTTAATTAAAGAGGTTTTTGAGTTAAATTTTGGTGGATGTTAAATTTATTTTTAATTGGGAGATTATAAGGTGTTATTTGGAAAATATTTTATGTATGTTGATGGTTGTTTTGAAAGGTGGAGTGATAAGGTGTAATTGAGTTTTTGCATTACATTGTGAGAAATATTTATCTTCTAACCTCTTTGAGTTTGGCATAGAAGTTGTTTTGGTTGTGGCAGATTTATGAGATCCCTTAATCATCAAGAAAAAGGTATGAGCACATTCTTCCATATTTGAGTTGATTGATTGGTTTTCTAGAAAATAAGTTTGGAGTGAAAAGGACTTGATTAGGGTTTCCTATTGAGTGTGTTGAGTTAATGCTTCAAGGTTTTTTGGAATAAAGATTTGTTAAAGCCTTGTTTTTAAAGCATTGTTGTTGAAGTGAGTTGTTGAGAAAAGAACTTGAACTAGGGTTTGAAAAGAACATGAGTATCATTGTTATGTGAGATTTGTGGTTGAGCATTGTTGGAAATATTTTGAGTTGATGTTTATATGCTTGGACTAGGGTTTGTGAGAAAGGATTATTTCATTGAGTGATTGGTTGAGTAGAGTTGGTTGAGCCTAGTCAAGTGGATGTGTGAAGTGATTGTTCAAGTTCCATAAAACAAACTATTCTATATTCTGAATTGAGTTGAGAAAGTGATTGAGCATTGAGTTGAATATAGAAGCATATTGAGTCTCTAACAATTCTCTTTATGTTTCTAAGAGATTGGACAAGTTCTATATGGACTTGTTGAGCAGATTTGAGCAAGTCTTGTGGAATTGTTGAGAATTTTACAAGTTTTATGGACTTTTGAGAATTTACAAGTTTTGTGTGGACTTGTTGAGCAATTTGAGAAGTTATGGACTTGTTGAGATTTGAGAAAGTTCTATGTGGACTTGTTGAGCAGATTTGAGCAAGTTCTATGTGGACTTGTTGAGCAGATTTAAGCAAGTTCTATGTGGACTTGTTGAGCAGATTTGAGGATAGAGTTTGGTGCAGATTTGAGGATAGATTTGTGCCAGATCAGAGATAGATATTGAGTAGATTTGTGCTAGACCGAAGGACTATGTTTAGTACAGATTTGAGATAGAGCTTTGGAGGTGATAGAGCAGAAGGACAGTAGTCTCCAGTGGATAGAGATCCATTAGCTAGGGTAGTGAGGATAGGTCTTTTGAGTGGGGACAAGAGTCTTCAGTGGAGAGAGATCCACAAGCCAGTGTAGTGGGAGCAGTAGTCTTCTAGAGGATCACCAACCAGAGTAGAGGAGAAGGAGTTCTCCTATGGATAGAGATCCATAAACTTGATTTAGGGGATTGGTGTCTCCTTTGGACAGAGGTCCATAAACATTGTAGGGAAAGGATTCCCAAGAGAATTTATTTGAGAAAAATTTATAAGAAATATTTTCTCCGTGGAGTAGCCCGCATTGGGTGAACCACGTAAAATCATGTCTCTCATGTGTGTGATGCTTTGTGTGATGTTTACTGCTTTAATATTGCTGATGCTATTATTTGGGTTAAAAAGCAAAAATATTTATTGTATATTGTTCACCCCCCTCTCAGTATAAGCACATGTTCTTCATGTTTGTCTCTAGAAGTTATGAAAACTTTGTTCTACACCACTTGGCCTTATAACAAATATTATTGCACTTGTAACACTTAATTTTGTAGTTCTTGGAAGGTGCAAATATCTTGAAGCTTCTCTTGGTGAAGCCATACTCATTTCTGTCATGAACCCTACAATGGATTGCTTTATGACCAAAGCGATTACAAGAGTAGCAATACCCTTGGAAGAAATATTCATCTTTGAAAGATTTGACATTCCTTTTAGTGAGGCCATACTCCTTTCTATGAGTCTTGCAATGCATAGCCTTGTGACCAAACCTATTACATGAAAAACAGTATCCTTTGAATAAATCTGGTCTTGAAATATCTGGTCTCTTAGTCCTTTCTTTTCCTTCTCTATGATGATCATTGTTTCTTGTTTGTGCATTATTTCCTTTCTTAGTGAAGCTTCTATTCTTCAAATTATCTGCATAGGTCTCAATTACTTCTTCACTCTCTTCCTCTAAAACTTCCTCTTATTTTGAGCTTGAGCTTGATCCTTCTTATTTCCCTTGTCCTTATTCAAAACCAAATCCTATTTTTGATAGATGAAGATATTTTTGCATTTATAATTTTATCCAAAGTCTTTGAACTTTTTCCAAACCTGTGTAGCTTGTCCTTAGAATATTTCACTTCCATACTTAGTGAAACTACCTCATGTTCTAATCTCTCACATTCTAACTCTTTTACCTCTAACTTCTCAACCATGACCTCTTTAAATATTCTTGTCTTAGCTTTTGAGTTTGTTAGGTCTTGTAGAAGCTTTTCCTTTTATTTCTCATTTTCTTGAACTTAAGCCTTTAGTTTTAAATTATGCTTTCTAACCTTTTTCAATTATTTGAGAGCAACAATAAGTTCTGCTTCTAGATCAACTGTGTATTCCTCTTCACTTTCTGAATCTTTTTCTACTTCTTGGTATCCAATAGCATCTTCATACTTTTCAACTTTATCTTAAATAGGAGCATCTTCTTCCTCTTCTATTGCCAAAAATAGAACCTCTTCTTCTTCACTATATGAGATTATTTCATCACTATCACTTGAAGCCTTGCTTACCTTGTTAACATAAAAACTCTTTTTGTGCCTTTGAAATAACTTATTTTCATGCTTGCTTTGACCATACCTTTTTTATTTTCATGCCTGGATTTTCCTCCTTCCATTTTCTTATGATCCTGTTTCTCTTCACTGCTACTGCTTTCGGCTTCTAGAAAATTAGATGCATAGTGACCAAAATTACCACAATTAAAATATTTCACAATATTCATACCTTTGTGCTTTCTTGAGTCCTTATTTCTTTTCGCATAGTTAGCTTCTTCATAACTACTTGATTCACCACTTGATTTTAGTTTATTATCTTTTGACTTATTTTAAGCTTTGAAAGCTGCCTCTCTCTTGGATTTGGGATGCTTTACTATTCTCATATCATAAGCTATGAGAATTCCATGTAACTCATCCATAGTCAACTAATAGATATCTCCCATCTCTTCTATAGCGAAAACCTTTCCATCATACCTCATAGGGAGTGATCTTAATACTTTCTAAGCAACACTGGAGTCTTCAATTTCAAATCCAAGTCCACGCATGGTATTAACAACCTCATCCACATGAAGTAAGTATGTAGCAATATCTTCCTCATATTCCATATTCAAATCTTCAAACCTTTTCTTGTGGTTTTGTAGTTTTTCCATTTTGACCTTTTTATCTCCTTCATATGTTTGCTTCAATTTATCCCATATCTTGTTTTCTAATTTGCAGTGCATAACTTTAATAAATTCTTCTTCACCTAATCCAATTAATATTTTATTCATAGCCTTGGTATTATTTACATGTAATAGCTTACCATATTTATCTGTGGGAGGAGTAGTTGTAGGTGTGAATCCATCCTCAACCGATTGCCATGTCTCATATCCTTGTGCCATCAAGTAAGTTTTCATTACTATACTCCAGAAAGCATAATTTTTCCCATAAAACAATGGTGCCCTATTTTAATGAGGATCCATTCTGAGATGTCATGTGTTCCTGTAATATATTCCTTCAAGCTGTTAGACTTTTTTGAAGGAACCCGCTTTGATACCAATTAAAAAACACAGGCTTATACTGAGAGGGGGGTGAACAGTATAATATCAACTTTTACTTTTCTTTCCCAAACAATATTATCCAATATTATCAATGGCAATATCAATAGCAGTAATCAAAGCAATGCACAAATCATCACACACATGAGAGACATAAATTTAACGTGGTTCATCCAATGTGGGTTATATCCACGGAGAAAATATTTCTTCTAAATTTTCTCAATGAATCTCTTGGGAATCAATTCCCTATTACAATATTTATGGACCTATGTCCAAAGGAGACACCAATCCCCTATACTCTGATTTATGGATATCTCTCCATAGGATAACTCTATCCCCTTTCTCTGGTTTGTGGATCTCTCTCCACAGGAGAACCCTTTCCCATTTGCTCTGGTTCGTGGATCTCTCTCCATAGGAGAACTCTTTCCCCTTTGCTTTGGTTCATGGATCTCTCTCCATACCCATTTGCTCTGATTTATGGATCTCTCTCCATAGGATAACTCTATGCCCTCTACTCTGGTTTGTGGATCTCTATCCACAAGAGAACTCTTTTCCCTTTGCTCTAGTTTGTGGATCTCTCTCCATAGGAGAACTCTTTCCCCTCTACTCTGGATGGTGAACTTATATCCATAGAAGACCTCTATCCCCACTACTCTAGATAGTGGACCTATATCCACAGGCGACCTTTGTTCCTACTGCACTAGTTGATGGACCTATATCCACTGTAGACCTTTGTCCTCTCTACTTTGGTCATCTCCAAAGTTTTATCTCAATTCTATCTCAAATCTGTACTAAACCTCATCATAATTCTAGCACAAATTTTCTCTAAATCTACTCAAATTTACCTTCAAAATTGTCCCAAGTCTTCTCTCAATACTTTCTCAAATATATCTCAATACTACTCCAAGTCTTCTCACAATACTTTCTCAAATCTGCCTTCAAGACTGTCCTAAGTCTTCTCTCAAGACTTGCTCAAATCTGTCTCAATGTTGCTCTAAGTCTTCTCACAAGACTTGCTCAAATCTGCCTTCAAGCCTTCTCAAAAGACTTGCTCAAATATACCTCAAAGTTGCTTCAAGTATTCTCACAAGACTTGCTCAATTCTACCTTCAATACTACTCATAGAACCTGCTCAAATATTTCCAAATCTTGCATACAAACAAAGCTTATATCTCTTTCAAAAATACTTTCTTCAACTAGGCAATTTAGACATATTCTACCTAGAATTCGTTTAACCTCTGGAACATATATAGAATGATATGCTCTATAAAAAACCCAATATGTTCTTCACATTCATAAATCTTGCATTCAATTAACCCAATATCTATCTCTTGCAAAATCCCTTTCAAATAAAATTAAAATAGTGTATAACTTATTTTACAAAACTGGTCTATCTTTCTTGCAAATTTTATCTCAAAGATATATCACACTATTACACAATTTTCCATCACAACATTGATCTCAAGCACTTTCACAATTTCTTTCAATATCTCTCAAACCAATGTTCAAAAGGTTTCACAATGATGCACTAACTTGTCTTCAAACCTAGTACAAGTAGTTCACAATTTCTAGCACAAATGCCTCAATCTCTTTCAATAATGGAAGCACATGTAGGTCTCAAACCCTAGTACAAATATTTCCAACAATGCATAGCAATCAACCCTTTTAACTCCACCTCAAAACTACTTTCTAAAAACACAACCATTTAGCTTAAAAGTTTGAATCACCATACCTCAAAGTGCTTGGTGAAGATGTGCCCTCAAATACCTGTCTCAGAAATAATATCTTTTACAACTACAAAAAGGATTAGCATAACACCTTTTCATATATCAGAAAAACCCTTCTCAAAATGTGTGCACAATTTTGTTCCAAACTAATGCTCTATAACTCTCTTGGTTTTAAAAATAAAACATCAAATCATGAACCAAGTCCTTCAATATTAATGCAAATATTACAAACAATAAAAACACATTTTACACCTTTTATCTCCCACTTTCATAAAATAATTTCCAAACCACTTAATGACCCATAACACAAATTTACAATATTAAATCAACCATTTACACCTTATCACTCATACTTTTGCATATATAGAAATAAAATTTAATAACAATAATATCTTCAAAAATATTTGGCAAAAATAAATTACCCTTATACCTCCTATATGCCAAAAACCTTTACACCATAGCACACCCCTCAAACTCCATGCAAATCAAGTATTAAACAACCTTATAACATACCTTTTTATAAAAATATTATCACTGACACGAACGATAATCGACCCTTCGATCTCAAACTCCTAATGCAACGTGTGACCGCTTGCACTAGCAAAGCAGTTGAGACCTAACGTATAGGCCTTCACCTTTATTCCCTCTAGCATGTTTGTCAAAAAAATTTAAACCCTTCAAAACTAGAGCTAGGTAGAATTGAACTGTGAACTACTCCCTCACAAATAACATAGCACGAATCTAGCCACCGTCTAGCCTACCCTGGCCAAATGATGTCAAGGAGTGAACAAAAATATTTATTTTGTTCTCCTGTTGTGCACCTTAATCAACGATGTCCCCTCTTCCTCATTCGTTGTCACCACTTTGCACGAAAATAAAAAATCAAGCACCATATCATTTCCAAAGTCTTAAGGGGTATTTATATGTTTCCATGCACATTTTTAGACGTCGGCCCTCTTTCAAATTTATTTTAATAATTTGAATTATCTTTGGCGCCATGTAACTTTATACTTAGGTATTATAATATTTTTAAAAATATATTATAATAAAACCTTTTGCCTTGGGTCTTTTTCAACCAATGATAAGTCTTATATTTTATTTATAATTTAAAATCTCTCTTTGTTTTTATTTACCAAATGAAGCCCTTGTTATAAATCCAATCACAGAATTTAAATCTAACAACAAACAAGAAAGACGAATGTGAAAAAGAAGTGCACAGTACAGAAAGAAATTACACACAAAATCACTTGCAAATTTAGAAGCCTGATGCCTTGTATTAATGTAGAGAACTTGGAGAGTATTCTTGCAAAGTGTCTAACCTCTTACAATATAAATTTGATTAGTATTTATAGAGGTTTTCGCCTCTTTCATTTAATGCATCAGAGAACAGAATGTCCAGGGATCAGGGACAAAAACAAGGAAATCCCTCCTTGAAAATATTGAAAATCTATCTTTCTTGAGGAACAATCTCCATAAAATCAGTGACTTGGGCATCGGTGCATAGATAATTAAAACATTATTGAATATCTGGGAAGCGTCTCAATGCTTTGGAAATTAAAAATATTCGTTCATCCTTCCCATTCAGCTTCTCCCCTGCTCGAGATTCACAACATGAGTTACTTAGTTCCACCATTATTTAATATTCATGATTTTGGTACCTTCAAAATCTTTGACCACAATTATTTTCACCTCGTAATCACGTTCACCTAAAAATTTGATTCACCTCATCTCCCTTATATCTGCATGCACGATCTTCATTCAAAACATGTTCACCTCTGGAAGGGGCGAATGATGCATTTGCCCCAAAGAAAGGGTGAACACGATATCACCTTGCCTTTGAAGTTTGTTCACCCATGGGAGGGGTGAACGGGATGTTTACCCCTCAACCAGGGTGAACCTAAATTGACACCATATTCGGGTGCGTGCAAGCGCATTCTTCTTTGGGGCACGTTCACCCATAGAAAGGGCGAACGACGCGTTCACCCCATAGAAAGGGCGAACGTGAATATACTTTGAAATTTTGCTCGCATCGGATTTTTGGAACTTCGTTCGCCCTTCCAAAGGGTGAATGGGGCATTCACCCCTCCTTTGGGGTGAACGTAAATACAATTAGAAACTTTTCAAAGTTTTACTTAGGCCTTTCATCCTTTTTCAAATTTTTACAAAAACCTTCCTTTCGAATGAATTCATGATGTAACAAAGTTTTACAAAGGAATTTTATAAAATACTTCACAATTTTTCAAATGCAAAAACATAAAAACAATATATATGAAAACAAATTAGGAGCATATAAAATTATTTTCAAAAGTGCCACCATATACTACATAAAAACTTCCCAACAAAATCCCCAATGTGGCAAAATGCAAAATGGCCAACATTTCTGGTGACTCACGGGGTATCCAGCTCGCATGGATGCAAGTGATCCTAGGCCTTGATTCATTGGGTTGCAGAGTCCTTTTTGCCAGCCATTTTAGTGGGCACCGCTACCTTTGCTATAGACGTCTTCCTTTGGGCCGCTTCTTCCTCTGCTCGCTCCTTCTACTCGGCCTCTTCCACTACTCGGAGCACTTCAGCCCACTCTGCTTCTTCTACTGCTTTGGCTACCATCGTGTGCTCTACCGCTGCCTACTCCTCTTGCTCTTGGATTGTTTTGGTAAGAACCTCATAAGCACGAATGACCTCATCCCAAGCATGAGTGGTGAATAGGCACGGGACACTGAGTGACTCATAGACAAAGTGAAGATTTTGCACATCCATCAAACTGAGACGCTTCGATCATTGAGCCAACTCGTATAGTGATAGCTCCAAGCATGTATAATTCTGCATCAAGGGCAACACTTGCACTTCAGTGAGAGGTTCTTCCAGGGCATCAATTTTGGAAGCATCCTCAATGAATTTTTTCCAGAGCGCTTCCAGTTGTTCCATGGGAAGAGGTTCTCCCCAATCATCCACAAAATTTGGGAAGCCCAACCCATCAATAGTCTCAAAATGAGTCATAGAAATATTATGCTCATGCTCAATAACATTGAGGATGGTCTGCCCCTCCCTCACTAGGTCCATGCGTTGAAAGTAGTTGTGCAGTGTTATTTGTGCCTTGGACCAAGCGCAATCCATTTCACTAAGAGGGCGAATGTACAAATTAGTGTTCAAAAAAGCTTGTATTTTTAGTGACCGTCTCCATGTAGAGCGAAAGCATATCCTTCATGGTGTCAATTAACTGTTTCCTGATCTGAATCTATATCTACACCTCCCAAAAATATTGTAGTACCTTAACAGCATGCACAACTAATTTTTTAGAGTTTTTAGCATAGCGAAGTCGGGTGCCTTTAATGCTAATGCATGAAAATCCTATGGCATGTGCTACCTTCTCCTCCAACTACTTCTTCATGTATTCAACATGTTTCTAAAGCTTATACATTTCAATCCTGGCAAGATCACACTCCTTTAAGTGCACTTTGACCTGGTTGCACAAGTAATCATTCTTTGTGGCTTTCTTTTCTTCTGTGGCTCTGCTTTTCGCTAAGGCATTTTTGAGCTCAATTATCTTATTCTAAATTTCAAAATACTTCTCCTTGTAGTGCTCACCATGTAGGTACACTGAGCTCATGTCGACCTAAATGTTGCCCATTTTCTCGATCGGATCAATCCATGTAAGATCTTCTATAATAGTTTCAAAAATGAGGTCACCCGACAACAATTCTCCCTAAGGCTTTTGGACCAACAGAGTGATCATTGTTATGTGAGCCTCCTTGGCAATAGGGTCAAAGGCTACTTTCTTTATCGGTTGAGCTGGAGCCGAGGCCTCCTTGCGTCGCATGCTCTTCAACCATTGTGAAGAGCTCAGGTGCACCCGATTAATTTTTTCTATGTCGAGCTATTTACAGGCCACCTGTACGTCAGGAACTGGCTGCAACTCCAAAAATGGGGTAAAAGGGACCAAAATTTCTGAGTGACTAGGCCTAGTAGAAGTGGACGACACTAACAAAAGTGGGGGGATGAAAATGGAAATGGTGGAAGGGAGGGAGATGGTAGATTTGGTAGTGGACATGGGCTCCACTGCAGTTACACTAACCCTGGGAGGAGCCTGTGTAATTACAACCTCAATGGTGGAGGTGGTGACGACTGAAGGGGTAGGGCACAAAAAAGGATTTGAACCTAACACAAAAGAACTAAAAGAAGCAGAGGACGAAGGAGTGGGAATAAAAGAAGGAGCAACAATGATTTTGGGAGCGAAAGAAGATGGTGCAAAAGAGGATGGTATAGAAACCAAAGTGGAAGGTATACCAAAAGGTAGAGAAATGGAAAGTGGAGGAGACAAAAACGTAATATATGGAACTAAAATGGAAACCACTACTTTCTCTAGGGGGGAAGAAGAAGAAGGAAAAGGAGATGTACCTTTGGGCGTGGGTGCCATGTGTTGTGGATATGGAGGCGACTGTGAAACTACCTCCTCTTCTTGTTCTTTGGCCCTTTCACTGACATCAAGAACCTCTTCTCCATCCATAAACTCTACATGGAAACTCTCCAACGGTTTTTCCTCTTCCTCTTGCTGGATCATCAAAAAAAATTGCGTAACTGAAGGTAGGATTTCCTTAGCAGGTGAAGGGTTCAAGGCTGGTGCACAAGCAATTACCAAAACTGCTATAGTTGATGCTGTAGAAATCATAGCAACTGAAGCTGTAGGTGCCTCAATGGTGGAAGTTATGGTTGTACTGGTTCAATGCCTTTTCATTGCTTTCAAGAACGGAGGCGCCATTGATATTTTCAAATTTTTAGGCTTGGATGCTTCTTCTAGTGGGTGCTTCATCCTTTGAGACCTTCTTTAGAACCTATAATGTTGCTCTTCCTCCTCGGAGGTCTCATTTTTGATAATAGGGCACTCTTGTTCAATTTCACCTTCATTGCTATCAGACTGCTGGAAACTTTGTGGCAAAATGTTCATGAAGGCGATGGGTTGATATGAGTCTACAAAATCATAGTAAGCATTAGAAAACTGCTCATCTAATTTCAACCCATAAGGAGCGTGTGGCTTCCTATGATGAATGCACATAATCCACCAGTTCATAATATTTTCCTCAGTCCATTCAAGTTCTTCTTGTTTGACAATTCCAAATAAACCTAGTGGAGGAATATGAGCCATGTTCTTGGCTGGATTATATTTCGCCTCCTACTCATAATAGTCATGCCATGGTGGGAGGGAAGTCATTTTTTCAATATGCCAGTTCATGTATGGCCCATCAAAATTATTCCTTCGCTTCTGAATGTCAGGGCGAGGATAGCAATGGAATGACTTTACTTTTAAAAACTCTAAAAACTTCCCCAGAGGGTCGTACCGCCAACGTTGTGGTAATTCAATCAAGCCCAAGTCTTGGAGCGCTACTGTTAACAATCTATTTTGCCCAACCTGATTCACCTCTATGCCCCCAAACTTGAAAGGCATGGTGCAGGTAGTCTTCTTTCCACTCCCAGTGCCATATATGTCATTCACATGGTCCATTTGGTGCATGACCTCCATTGCAAACATGTGCACTGTAGCAAAATACGACAGTAAAAATGGCTTACCAGTGTATCCAAAAATTTAGACAATAACACCCTGGGTAAGCAAAAAAATGTCACCCTTTTCTTCTATGATGATTGCATCTTTCAACTCCCACGACACTCTATCATAGGTACCGCACAACAATTCAATCACTGGCCCTAAAAACCAACTGTTAAAACTATACACTGACTCCTTTCTTAAAAAAATCGGGGTCCACATATATACAGGCAAGGGCTCATTCTTTTCGCCCAATGTTGAGACTGCAATAAATGAAAAACGCTACTACAACTAAAAGAAAAAGAACCATACCAAAAATGATGTATGCCAAAATTATTGAGACTCCCCGGTTTGCATTTTTTCCAACTAGGAATTAATTCTTCGAGAAATGAAGTCCACCCAATCAAAGTAAATAGGGTTTCCCCCTTGTCTCATGGTGGAAGGGGAGTAAAACTCAACTTTGCAAATGCATTGAGCCATAGCTGCCTGCCACTTATGCACTGTCTCATCCAAAGGCATCCCAACAACCCAAGATAACATAGAATAAATATCTTGGCTCTTAAATTCAGAGAGTGGCTTCAAAAAATTTGGTAGCTGCCCCATCTATGGCTCCTTAATGAGTTGGGTCTCCATAAACTGGCGCATGGCTACAGTGGAGATGTATCTGTCTTCCTGTTCATCTGTGTGGATCTTCTTATGAACTGCGTAGGAAGGAGGCTTCAACCCACACACAAAGGCTTCCCTGATTTCATCTGGAGTAATTGTGAAGAGGATTTCTCTCTTGGCATTCTGCACGGCCTTGGTGAAAGGGTCATAAAATTGTGCAATAAGTTGCACCAGCTTAGGGCATGGGTGGACAGGCGAACACAAATACCAGGAGAGCTACAAATTATAAGGGACTGTGAGCCAACTATTGTACGAAATGCCCTAACTCACCACCGCCTCCACGTCTTACCTCAAATTTTCAACCCCCTTATGTGTAATTAGGCAATCTCTCACCTCTGCCACAACATCTTCGTAGGGGTCTAGATCTACGTAATCATTTTTACGAGCCTTTTTAGCTCTCGAACTCCTTTCCCTCTTTTTTTCTTTCTTAGGCTCTTCGACCTCTTTGACATCCTTGGGTTCTTTACTTCTCTTCCCCATATTTTCATTTTTCCTCTGAAAAATATTCTGAATAAACTTTTGCAACTTTTCTGCTCTGAGGAAGCTTCTTCAAATTCTCTGCAACTGAAATGCAGAATGCAGTAGAGAGGAATTTTAAAAATAAGAAAGAATGATAAATTTTGGGCAATTTACCTCTTTGATTTTTATAGAACACTCTAACACCTATTGCAGTAAATGCAAAAATAAATACAAGTTTCTTCGATAGGGGATTATCCTTGAGCTACTAGTCTGGCACCATTTTTGAAGTACAAATGGTTTCTTCTTTGATTTGCTGCTAGATCCTCCTAGAAAACTATGCCCTGACACTGTGCAATCTTGTCATACGGTATGCCTTGGCGCTTGAAGCTTGCTGGGGAAGCTAATTTTACCACTCATCAGCCAATCATTTAATATTCGAGGTCCTCTTGGAAATCTAAAAATCCAAGGCCTCTCACATTTTTTTTTAAATTAATGCCCTTTTTCGAGCGCTTTTGCCTTTCGATTGTTGACACGTAACCCAGGGGCGTATTAATTTCACAACGTGCCTCCGAAACTGTTGTTTTCTCCTTCGACAAAATTCTTTGGGCGCTTGGCAATTTATCCCCTTTACTGGTGATTTTGATTTCGTGCGAAGTATCAAGCCTTTGAATTCGGGCGACTTCATCTGAAAATTTCATTGGCACACATCTTTTTTTCTCTTTTCTTTTTAAAGCAGACTTGGATGTGGAAAACAAAACATATGCCTTCTTAAAACTGACAGTTTTTCCAAAACGCGTTCGCCTAAAAGGTGGGTGAACATCCCGTTCACCCCTTTCTTAGGGTGAATGTGATATCACACTCACTGTCACCGAATCGAATTTAAAACATGTTCGCCCATTTAGTCATTTGAAGATGAATGAATATGTTGCGCATGCGTCATACTGCTTCGTTGAAATACCTCCCTTTTCGGGTGAAAAAAAGAACTTTTGCTTTTTGCACCATTTTAATTCACCTTATCCTTAGGGCGAAAAGGCTTTCAATTTCTTTTTCTCTTTCCACACCCCTTTTTTTTTTCTTTTTTTTTTCAGATACAAAATATATCTTTATAACATATAATTCAGAAAAATAAAAAATATATTTACATATGTACAAAGTCATACCTCATCAAAATAAAATCATGAAATATAGGCCTTCAAATGAAGACCATTCATCGGAATGGGAAGCTCATAACCCTCCATGTCACGCAGATGATAAGCATTTTAGAATTACAGAAAAATGAAAGGGTCCCTCCCATAGGCAAAATTATGGTGATTTGAAGGGAGTGCCATTGTCAGTGACTAGAGAATCTGGTATGCCAAATCGAGTGATAAGCCCCTCCAAAAAGGAGATAACGGTCGCTTGGTCAGCCTTCTTAGTGGGTATAGCCTCCGCCCATCTGGTAAAATAATCTGTCATTGTCAGGATATACTTGTGTTCCACGAAAGAGTGTGGATCAATAACACCAATAAAATCGAGACCCCATTGCTGAAAAGGTGCTTCAACCCAAATTGGATGTAAGGGCAATGCTCCTTTTCTAATCTTGCCCACATATCATTGGCAACTATCGCATTGTTGACTTATTCTATGAGCATCGACGAACAGAGTAGGCCAATAGTAACCCATTCGAATAATTTTCAAAGCCATGGGTCTGCCTACATAATGACCTCCAGATAGCCCATAATGGAATTCCTCCAAAATATTCTCCTTTTGGAAGATTTTACACACCTGAGGAGTACGCCATCAATATTTTTATGATATAACCCATTAGGCAACAATACATATCTGAGCGCCTACAGTCTGAACCTTCGACGCTGTGAGGGGTCAAGGCGGGTTGGACATCTCCCAGAAGTAAAATAGTCAATCAATTCTTCTGTCCAATCCTTGTCGCTTGTAGTATGATTTACGCAAATTATTTCATCAATGTCTTCTTCATGAATCATATTCAATGTCTCAACGACATCACTCCTGGCCAACTCTTGGCACAGAGCGCACCCACGAACCAACTTTGTCGGTCGGATCTCCACGTCATATTCCTGGATCTTTGAGACCCATCCTACCCTTTTATCACCTAGTTCACCCTGAATTATGAAGTTTCGAACATCAGGATGGATGACATAAACAATAGTCTTACTTTGAGAAACAAAATGCCAAAACTTTTTGAGCGCTTTCATCACTGCATAGACCTATTTCTCTATAAAATTGTACTTCTCCTGATGTGGTGCAATAACTTGGCTTAAAAAGCAATGGGCTTCTCTTCACCATCATCCTATTTTTGTGTCAACACAACAACATAACTCTCTTGCTCACCTATTGCATAAAGGATGAAGTCCTTTGAATAGTCTGGGTTAATTAGAACTGGTGCTTGAGTGATTCTCTCTTTGATTTCTTGAAAAGCTCATTTCCTGACCTCCGTCCATTTGAATTCAACATTATTTTTCAAAAGCTCGGTCATAGGCTTAACAACTTGGGCGAAATCAGTGATAAACTTGCGGATGAAGTTTATTTGACCGAAGAAATATTGTAAGTCTTTCTTATTAGTAGGTAGCAGCAATTTCATGAGCGCCTCAGCTCTCGTAGGATCAATCACCAATCCTTCTTGTGAGATCACATGACCCAATAACTTCCCTTCCTTAACGACAAAGATTGATTTCTTTAGATTTATAGAAATCCCGAATTCATGACACTTCTCAAATACTTGCCTTAGATGAGTAACATGATCTTTTCTGCAATGTGAAAACATGGTCATATCATCAAGATATATCATGATAATCCTATTCAGCAACTCACCGAAGGCAACGTCCATAGCTCTCTGGAAGGTAGCACCGACATTTGAAAGCCCAAAGGGCATTCGCTGATAGGCAAATGTGCCCCACTTGGTAGTGAATGTCATTTTGTATTGATCGTCATCCTTCACCCAAATCTGATTATACCCAGAGAAACCATCCAATAGTGAGAATATCTGAGTGCCAATGACCACATGAAGAATTTGATCTATCTGGGGCAAAGGATAATGATCCTTGAGCGATGCCTGGTTCAGATTGCAGAAATCAATGCACAATCGTATATCTCCATTCTTTTTTCTCACAGGGACCAGGTTCGCTACCCAGGTTGAGTGCTTAATCGGGTATATAATTTTTGCCTCGAGCATCTTCAACAATTCTACTTTCATGAGGACTTCAATCTTGGGATTGACAGGATGTTGCTTTTGCCAAAAAGGCTTGACTCCTTGCAGCTCTATGGTATGCTGGATTACATTCTTGTCATATCCTTTTAAATCTTGATAGCTCCATGCTACAATGTTGGGGTATTCATAGCACATGTTCTTAATGCCTTCAAGCTCCTCTGACATACAATCGGTCCCGATCTTGATAATATTTCCTGATTCCAACTGCAACTCTTTGTATTCTTTGGCATCTACCTTAATCCTGTGCTTATCAGCTCTGTCATTCTGGTCAAATAAACTTTCCAATGAGATCAAACCTCTAGGAATATGATTATTTTTTAACTGAATCATTCCCTCATTTTCTTCCTCAACCAGTGTTCTGTCATCTATGCCAACAACTTCTCTGAGCAAAAAGTTCACTATTTGTTCATCATTGTCAAATACTTGCCAATAGAGATTCTTATCTAGGACTGAAGGTCTATAGATCACTCTGACTATTTTGGGCCTTCGGACCACTTGCTCTATAGGGGAATAATTTGCACCAAGCGAAGCTAAAATATCAGCATGTCTATTCTGCTCCCGAGGAATCGCCTGAATATTCAAGGTTGTGAAAGCTTCCAATAAATCCCAGACCCTATTGCGGTAAGCTTTCAAATAATGCTGCTTTGACACGCATTTATTAGTAATCTGGTTAACAATAAGCTCAGAGTCACCAAAAATCTGTAGTTGTTCAATGCCTAATTTCTTAGCCTTTTTCAACCCAAGGCATAATGCTTCATACTCAGCTGCATTGTTTGTACAACTCCAAGTCAACCTATAAGAGTAAGTCTTTTGTATTCCTTCAGGAGAAATTAATACGACACCAGATCTCCGCACCATTCTTACATCTGGCGCCATCAAAATACAACTTCCATAATCGGTGTGCAATAGAATCTGAAGAATCGAGAACTTTCTCTTCAACCCACACGGGCTTAGTTATTTTGTAACAACCAATGTCCGTTTCGATCATCGCATTAAAGTATGTCAACAAAAATTCATCCTCCAAGTGAAGCTCACCTAACGCTTCTTCTACCAAGTCAACTTCCTCCAGTTCTTCGGTCATCATGTTCACTGCCTGGAGATTGATCTTCCTCTTCTAGCCTCTCAATATGAAAAGGTGAAGGCTTTTCATTATGGATACGAATCCACTTTCCCTTGAATGGTATCTCAAGATGTGAATAGTCCAGGGACAGATATCCTCCCAGCTTAGCTATGAATTCCCTTGAGAGACACATGCTAAAGTAAGGTTCCAAATCAACAACCACCACTTCCTGGATGACTGTAATTTGTGGCATACTATGAAGGACAATAGGGATGTCCTTGATTACTCCCACCATCTTAACTAGGGTTCCATCCAACTGCAACACTCCGGGGCTACTTTTGGTATATTCCATCCCCATTACTTCACACACTGCCTTTGGCATGATAGTAGTTGCAGCTCCAGAGTCGATCATACAATTATGTACAATCCATCCTTCCATTCTCAAAGATAAATAAAATGGGGGAGGCCTATTTTTACCTATTACAGAAGTTGGCAGTGCCTACGCTAGGACTATTTGAGAATGATCTTTCTTCTGATCCTTAGCAGTTTTCAAAGATTCTTGTAACAAATCAATCTATCCTAGCAATTGTAGCGCATCATACAAGCTAACTTTTGTTGGGATCTTCTTCATTTCCTCTACGATGTTGTAACTTGGGGCAGCCAAAACCTTCTCTTCTGGAGCTCATTCATATCTATCCCGATATTGTTGAGTGGCTTCCACTCTTTGCCTCTTCGTCAATGATGGATACTTAAGTCGCTCCTTGGCTTGTTCTCTTGTTTCACCGTGTGTTTGAGCAGTTGTTGTAGGTTGCAGAGCCGGTGGCTTGGTCTGCACCTTTCCTTGAGTTGACTTGGGCAATAAATCCTTCAATTTAATAGAATCTTGCTCCTTAGCCTTTGCGGTAGGTGCTTTCACTAGAGGTAACCGCTTCTCATCTTGCACCTTTGGTTCTACAGGCACCTTCAAGGGTTCGAGCTCCGCTGGATCCACAGTCACCGGATTTTTCCTAGACCTCGTGAGGACTGATACTTGCTCCAAGGATGGCATCATGCAATTGTGATCAACTTCTCGAATCATATTAATTTGCCCACCTACGGAGCTTTTTGCCAACATTTGGACATAGTTCATATGTACCATACAAGTGTCTTCTCCATGGGGATCATTACATGTAGAGCACCAATACGCCTTTTTTGTCGCACTAGCCTCCTCATTTTCTAGCACTGTAGTACTCTTTTTAGGTCCCCTACTAGTAGAAGCTTGCTCTTGGGTAATTGGTGGAGTTTGGAATCTTCAGGATCAGAACTCGACCTCTTCTTGCTTCTTTCTTACCGTCGTGAGCTCATTAGATATTGTCCTCAATGCTGCGTTATTGGACTTCACTTCTTGCAATAATATCATGAAAGGGTCAGGATTAGATGGTGGAATGGGCGCTGGAAAAGGTAAGGGCGCTTGTGGTGCTAATAATGGCAAAGGAGTCAGAGGCACCGACAATGTGGGGAAGGGAACTGATGCTGGTAGTTGAGGAACTGATGGGGCAGGTAATTGTGTAAAACTTGGAGCTGACTGTTGTGGGAGAGGAATTAGAGCAATATGAGGTGGGTTGGAGTTCCATGAGGGAACTGGGTACATAGATGGCATAGGTTGCGAAAATGCACTAGAATACAGATACTGAGGAAGATCAGGGAGGATTGGCATAGTTGTTTTCGGAGGAAGCCTACCTATAACAATCAAATCAGATTCAGCCTTTTGAGCCTATGTGTACAGGTCTAGAAATGTGGTCACATTGGCCTATCGTACAACCATACCAATATCAGTGCTAAGCGCTCTGAGATAATAAAATGTGGCTTGCTCATGCGTAGGTCATAAACCGTTAGGGACTCTCTGCCAGCTTCGCATGAATCTGACATTAAAATCCATGATCTCCTCTTGTGGATGTCTCTGAATCATCGTGAACTGGTGCAACAAAGAGTATGGATCAGCTTGTTCATGAAAATTCTTGATTAGTAACTCCGCCAACTGATCCCATGAAGTGATAGTACCTAGTTGTAATGATCGGTACCAGTACAATAGCTTTCCTCTCAACGACAATACTAGTAGCTTTATCATTACGTCTTCATATGTTATGTCATGAATAGTCACCAAAGAGGCCACATCTTGGATATGCTCATACGTAGTTTTTCTAGTACCATCATAAGTCGGCAAGGCCTTTAAAGCAGCTTGAGGTACTGGGTTTTGTGCTTGCAAATTCAAGGCTCCTAAGCTATTCCATGCTGGGAATTGCCTTGGTGGCTGTTGTTGATGGGGTGGAGGATTCTGAGCCATATGGACTGGTATATGAGGTGTAGGTTGTGGAACGCTAGTGGCCGTATGAGGTGGAGGGAAACTGGTGGTGGTACTAACTGGACTTACAGGAGCAAAAAATACGTCGGCTAACCATGAGGATGTAATAGATGGTATGTGGGATATATGAGGTAATGAAGAGGTACGCCAAAAAGTGGCTAACTGAGGATGTTCTCCTAACCTTTGGATATCAAGTTCATAGAACTCGATTTGATGATTTGGATTTTTGGCTTGCGATCTTGTATTCATGAGACACAACTTTCGCTGCTCTCACATTCGAAGATTTTTGGGTATAATCGAGTCGCCAGATGTTCTAATTATCCTACAGAAAGGTGAACACCAAACCTAAATACTACTAGAAATGGAATCTTTGAGGTCCCACTGGGCGTGCCAAAAATTATTGGTCAAATATCTGCCTAATCAATAAACACTACGTTTATGCGCCCTAGATACGACCAACATTGAAAGGTCGAAGGAAAGAGATGTCCTCCGTGCCAATCTCCAGAGAGGTATGGTTCCCAAACTAAATCCTATACTGGTAAAAGACTAGGGATGCAAGAAAGAAATTGAAAATAACTGAAAGAGATGGGAAATATGGCCACAGGCCAAAGTACAGGATTCGGGGCAGACTAATAGCAGGAAAACACCCAAGCACATAATAGCATTTACAAAAGGAAAAACTGCAGAATAAACCTGTAATATTGCAAAAATAACTTTCAAAATAATCACTCCAACATTCACTCTCTTACTAGCAATATTTAAATCCAATCGTAGAATTTAAATCTAACAACAAACAAGAAAGACGAATGTGAAAAAGAAGTGCACAATACAGAAAGAAATTACACACAAAATCACTTGCAAATTCAAAAGCTTGATGCCTTGTATTAATGTAGAGAACTTGGAGAGTATTCTCGCAAAGTGTCTAACCCCCCTTACAATAGAAATTTGATTAGTATTTATAGAGGTTTTCACCTCTTTCATTTAATGCATCAGAGAACAGAATGTCCAGGGATCAGGGACAAAAACAAGGAAATCCCTCAGAAATATTGAAAATCTGTCTTTCTTGAGGAACAATCTCCATAAAATTAGTGACTTAGGCATCGGTGCATAGATAATTAAAACATTATTGAATATCTGGGAAGTGTCTCAATGCTTTGGAAATTAAAAATATTCGTTCATCCTTCCCATTCAGCTTCTCCCCTGCTCGAGATTCACAACATGAGTTACTCGGTGCCACCATTATTTAATATTCATGATTCTGGTACCTTCAAAATCTTTGACCATAATTCTTTTCACCCCAAAATCATGTTCACCTCAAAATCTGCTTCACCCCATCTCCCTTATATCTACGTGCACGATCTTCATTCAAAACGCGTTCGCCTCTGGAAGGGGCGAACGACGCGTTCGCCCCAAAGAAAGGGCGAACGCGATATCACCTTGCCTTTGAAGTTCATTCGCCCATGGGAGGGGCGAACGGGATGTTCGCCCCTCAACTAGGGTGAACCTAAATTGACACCATCTTTGGGTGCACCGAGCGCGTTCTTCTTTGGGGCACGTTCGCCCGTAGAAAGGGTGAACGACGCGTTCGCCCCATAGAAAGGGCGAACACGAATATACTTTGAACTTTTGCTTGCATCGGATTTTTGGAAATTTGTTCACCCTTCCAAAGGGTGAATGGGGGCATTCGCCCCTCCTTTGGGATGAACGTAAATACAATTAGACACTTTTCAAATTTTTACTTAGGCCTTTCATCCTTTTTCAGATTTTTTCAAAAACCTTCCTTTCGAATGAATTCATGATGTAACAAAGTTTTACAAAGGAAGTTTATAAAATACTTCACAATTTTTCAAATGCAAAAACATAAAAACAATATATATGAAAACAAATTAGGAGCATATAAAACTGTTTTCAAAAGTGCCGCCATATACTACATAAAAACTTCCCAACAAAATCCCCAATGTGGCAAAATGCAAAATGGCCAACAAGGCCTTATAGTAGTAAGATTTGTTCAACATTTTTCTAATTTTCTAAAATGAAAAAAAATCTTTACTAGTAAAATGGCACCTACTGGCGATGGAAAGAAGGGAGGCAAATATTCTACTGAAAAGAGTATCCTAAAATATTTTAGCCATATATCAAAATCCAACGAGCCATCGACATCTGTACAAATTAAAGGTACAAATGATTTTTACCTACTAAAACAATTTGTTTTGTATTCTATTAATTTTTAGTTAATAATGCTTTCTTCCTTAAAAAGTTAAGTTTCAGTATATGGCTTTGGCCATATTGCATGTTGATCTGAATATTTTTTCTATTTGTAAAAATACGTTCTCTTACATCCAAAAATGATAAAGAATATCATTGTATGCAGAATATACGGTTGACCCTGATATGCCTCCACTTGAAGATATTCCTCATGAAGAGATGCCTTCACAAGAAAATTATTTTAACAATAACATCCAACAAACACTTGAAGATATTTCTCAAAATGACATGCCACTTGAAAAAGAAAGCGATAAATCAAATAATATACAAACTTCTGGGGAATCTTCAAGCCAAAAAACTAAACGTAGAAGGTTAACTAGATGGACTATTGGAAGGTCATTTAAGGTTGAATGGTCATCAACATATCCTTTTATAGAGCCAGTCCAAGCTAGAGAACAACAATGACACTCCAACAAAATGTAAATGCATAATTTGTAGTTGGAAACTAGGAAAGGATCATAAGATGCAACTGAAGTTAGATACAATAGAAAAATATTATGGAAAAGTTTATTCAACAATTAATGAAAGTGATGGAACAATTAAGAAAATAGTTAGGTGGAAGGATGCATCAGAATGCATGCATGTTAGATATGCAAAAGAATATGAAAAAGAATTGAAGCTACAACAATCTCTTGTTGAGAAAGGTGGTACGATTCAAGCACAATTTCATAAAATTTATAAGACCACTTTAGCTTCAAAAAGCTTGCAGTTTGTTATTGTATATAGTATTCTAAAAAAGGGTAGACCCATGTCCAATTTTATTGATTATAAGCACCTATTTCAGCTAGCCGATGTGCAAAACCTTCCTAGTTCACATTGGTCTAATCGAAGTGGTTGGGAAATGGTAAAATATCTATCATTGGTTGAGAAGGAGGACCTGAGGGAGAAAGTAAAACTTGCCAAATTTATTTCACTTTCAATTGATGAGGTGATGGTTATTGACAACACATCTTGGATTTGCATGCATGTGTACACATTGCAAAATCATGTAAGGCATCCTAGTTTGCTAGCATTACATAAGATGGTGGAAAATTGTAATGCGAAAAACCTCTATCATGTTGTTGTAACTAGTTTAAAAGATATTGCGAGAATGAATGATATTGAAATAGCCATAAAGTTAATATGCGTTGGGGCTGACGGTGCTACTACAATGCAAGGACACAAGAGTGGTCTATGTGTTCAAATTTAGACATCAATTACCCCGTATTTGATACCCATTCATTGCATGGCTCATAGAATGAATCTTGCATACAAAATTGTGAGCACTTTCGATAATGTTGCGAGAGTGGAGGATCTTGTCCATGAGATACATTCTTATTTTTTGTGCAGTCCAAAGAGGTTTTCAGAGTTTCAACAGTTTGCACTAGGAGTTACAGAAGGAAGAAAATTGTTAAAAGATGTGGATACAAGGTGGATTTCATTGTACCAACTTGCATACAAATTTTTTATAGAATATAAATCTTTAGCGGGGTTTATGTATGAAAATCGTAGGGTAGTTGATAAGGCAAAATATTTGCTATACCATTTGTCTGACTTAGAAACACTTCTAACATTATGTGGTATTCTTCCAATGTTGCAAGAAATGAATAGATTGATTAAACATGCACAAGAAAGATCCATCTATATTGTTGATTTCATCAGGATAAG
Source organism: Wollemia nobilis (assembly GCA_028583015.1). Lineage (NCBI taxonomy): Eukaryota > Viridiplantae > Streptophyta > Pinopsida > Araucariales > Araucariaceae > Wollemia > Wollemia nobilis. The sequence continues at coordinate 6,082,018 of JAQPPZ010002642.1, forward strand.
AAAACAAATATGTATGCATATTGATAGGATATACATATTCGAAGGAAATTTTATAGATCCTTTGTTTGATAGTTGGAAAACACTAACTAACATGAATGATCCAAAAATATTTTTGAAGTTTGACATCAATGATCATCTTTGTATTAGTGTTCGTGGAAGGATGATACCTCTTTATTGTTTTGAAAGGTGATTAAATATAGTTACAGATGATGTTGAACAAATTCCCATAACACGAAATGGATTTGAAGTAGTTTTACAAAATACTAAGATTAAATTGATTAAAATAGCAGAATCATTGACAAGAGAAATAAGAGATCGATTTCAAAGAGATGAGCTGCTTGAGGCCATGGGTGTGGTTAACCCCATGTTTTGGGGTCCTTGTAATGACTACGAATCTACACATGAATTGTTTATTAAATATATGGGCACACTTTCTAAACATTTCTGTAAAAGTGTGGAAGTCAATGGTATTGAAATCAAAGGTATTCTCAACAAAGAACTTTTAAAACAACAATCATCACGTTTTGGAATGACAATGGTTGAACAAACATCACTTTTGAGTAACTATCATGAGTCTGGTTCCATTACACGTTTGTGGAAAAAATTGGATCCAAGTAGTGTCTTACAAGATGCAATGAGTGAATATTTTTGTTTATATGAATTATGTCAAACAATGATTTTGGGATCTATGGAAGATGAGAGGGTTTTTAGTGCACTATATTTTGTGAAATCTAAACACCGTAATAGGCTAGATAAAAATTTGGACAATTTTTTAAGAATTTATGTGTCATCATATGAGCTAGACAAATTTCCCTATGATAGAGCATTAGCATACTAGAAATCCCTAGCAGGATAGAAGGGGTATCACTAATACACATGATAATGAGGATACTGATGGTGGTAGTGATCAGATTATGGAGACAGATTTTTGCTATGCTTAACAGTGATTCTGGACAAGCTGATAAGGTTTTGTTTCAGATACCTGAATTGTAATTTTTCCAAGATTTCACAACATTGATAAATTTGACTTTCTTTGTTATCAATTTCATTGATAAATTTGATTTTACTTGTTATCACAATGCTTATCAGTGATGGTTCTAGACAAGCTGATAAGTGTTTGTTTCAGATACCTAAATTGTAATTTTTCCAAGATTTCACAACATTGATAAATTTGACTTTATTTGTTATCAATTTCATTGATAAATTTGATTTTACTTGTTATCACAACATTGCTTCAACTACCTGAATTTTAATTTTATGATTTATATCAGAGTGATATTTTTCAAATTATATGTTTTATATAGTAGTCTTCGTAGTGTCCTAACTGTGTTCATTCTTAAAACCTTATGTTTTATGTTATAGTATTGTTAATGTATTGATATTTATGTATTGGCACAAGTGAGTTATATCATAGTAATATTTTGTTTATTATTTGAAATTACAATAGTTGAATCATTCTAAATTTAAATGCAACACAAGAATATAAATGGAAACAACCATTGAATGATAGAAGACACAAATTAATAAAAGTCTTTTTCATTATTTGCAATGAAAATATATAGTGTCCAAATTGTTGACAATAATACAACAAAATTTGTTGTCAACTATGAAACAATCTACAATATCTTAAGTTTCAGATGGGGGCTCAGAGAGAGATTTAATTGCTCCTTGTGTATCTGGATCACCTTGAGCTTAGATATCTAGGTTTATTTCCCTTTTCTCCTATTCCAATATCTTGCTCTAGCACTAGCAGTGCTCCAACTCTCATGAGGCCTTCCTCTGCCTTCTCTAAGCTCCCCACCAATGCTCTTTCTTCTCGGGTTGGATCCTCTTGCACTAAATGAATGTTTTCTTCATGCTTCTTCTTAAGCAAGATATATGGATCCATATTGTGCTCCTTTATAATATTTCTTAAATAATTATTGTCTTTAATCTTGGCTTGCAAGGTCTCCTTCATTGTTATTGTAGCTTGGAGTGATTTCTTTGCAGCATAGATATTAACATTCATGCTTACAACTTGTTTCTTTAAATTATCAAAATTTGACTACAAAAATTAAAAGCAAACATTAGTTAGTTGAGAGTTATATGAAAAAATATAACCATAAAATTTATTGAAACTAAAATCTCACCTCAATCGCATCCCTTGAAGCCTCAACGACTACAACTTTCTTTTTATCAAAAGCCCATTGATTATAATATGCTTGGGCTTCAACATTTAGGTTCTCCAATATGTTCAACATAATGTTTAAAATTTCATCATTATATAAAATAAAAGCATTTACTAAGCCTGATTCAGCTTGATGTAATAGACCACCAAGCTTTTCTAGTTTATTTTGAACCAGAGAAAACATTTCTTACCTTTTAGAAAAAATTTATATCGAGCATTTAACTCCTTTATAAGGACCTTTGCCCAAAATTCTTAATTCTTCATTTCCTTTACATTGTGAAGCAAATTGTCTTTGATCAATGCCTCACAATTATCAGACATTAATTTTTTTAAAAATTAACTTTTTCATCCTTAGTTTGAGGACCAAGGTCACTTCCAGAAGGTGACGATGTGGTTTGATGAGCTTCAGGTGATTGTGGTGGTGTCTATTGTGCTTGAAGCACATATATTACTTTAAATCCTTTGATGTTGCCTTATAAAAGATAATCATCCTCTAAAGGAGGATTATCTAAACTTGAGCTCAAAATTTCTTGAATTGAACAACCTATTGAAAATGTCATAAATGGAAATGTACCCTGAGAAGTTGTCTACGATGGTGCCCCTCGTGATCTCGCACCAACAAGTTGTTTTCCACCCATTTGACCTCTCATTAATCGTTGTCGTGCTGGAGGTGGTGGTGGTGGTGGCATCATTTGTTGCCTTCTTTGAGTATGTAGCGAGGAGGCACCTAAATAATAAGATCTTGTTAAAAGAAAATAAAATTGGTTAAAATTAATACATATTATTTAAAAAACACTTACCCAACGTTGACATCTATTGTTGCCCTCCGGCCTGTGAAGGCAACTCGGTGCGATTGTGAAAGGGGGTGGGGCGTAACACTGAAAACATACAAAAAAGAAAAAAATATTATAATTTGAACTAAGCAGTAATGGAAATGAATCAAGAAACTCAAAATAGTAAACTTACCTATCATTGGTGTGGCCTCACTAGATTCACATTGCACAACATGTTGATGAGAAACTCCAAAAGGATCTGCCCTTGGACATTTATGAGGCCTATGCAGTGGTGATGCTTCAAACCCTGTGTCTTCTGAATCACCAGTGGCCTCTGGCATGTGACCCTACTCTGCATTTAGGTGCAAATAAAAAGTTAAAATATGAAAACATGCTAAAATATAAAATATTATTTGATGGTGAAAATGGAATAATTACCTTCAACTCTTGGGGTGTCATGGCAATGGCTTGTAGGGTTGCATGCACTACAGTTGGTACACCAATATCCTACAAATTATGAAAACATTCATAATAAAGAGCTAAAATATAATTTATTGTGGCCATTGTGGCCCCATTTTTTATCTGAATTGCATGGATCTCTATTCTGATGCGATCAAAAATGTATGTACACTAGTCAAATTTTTTGTGGTTAAGATAACGAACTACATAGGCCAATGCCCATAATGGAATCTCCATTCTTCCATGCAAAAACAACCTTCCTTGAAAGAATTCAAGAATTGCCTTGAAATCTAAGTTTGTAATAGAGGTATTCGTTAACCCCCTTTTCGACTTAGCCATAGAAGCTGCAAAAAAAACAAATTAGATGACAAATCACAAATTTTAAATTGTGAACTTTAAGAGAATTGTGAACTTTAATACCTGACAACAATTCAGAAGAGATATCGAAGTTGGTCTCTAGGTAAGCCTTATCATCGATAGTGAGCATGAACTTCGGTGAAACAGGAGTGAAACCCTTGTGGGGAAGACCTATCAATCTCTGGATGTCAGAGGGTTTGATGGTGAAGTACATTTTTCTATTCTATATTGTTAGAGTGATGGTCGCAAGATCATTGTCATAGCCATCAATGATACTGTACAGAACATATTTATCTATTCTAAAATAGGGCATGGAAATCAGAGGTTGTAAACCTGAGTCAATGACCCATGAAAGGTCGTAACCAGGGGTGGTTAACAGGTCTAAAATTTTGGTGCAATTTTGGTTTTTGAATGTAATTTTTAGAGAGGTTGTGGAAGTGGTGGCCATTGCTGCAAGTTTTGGAAGTAGGGGAAAGTTCACTCTGGAAAGGTGCAGGGTAATGGTCACTTGGGGATGGAAGGGTTCGCTCTGATCTCGTGTAGAAGGAAAAAACCTAAAAAATAAACTATCAATACCTTTTTATAGAGATAATTCACAGGGGTGGACATGTGGAAGCATTTTATTTGACATGCATACAAGTTCAACAACTGTGTGAAACGAATAATCCCTTGTGAAATAAAAATGCGAGAAAACGAGCTCTGGCGATTTTCTCCTCTGAACCAGGGTTTCTGCATCCTTGAATTTTCTCTGGTTTCTGCGGACTTGCTGAAGTGCCTTTAGGGTACGGGGGATCTGAAGATCCGATCGGTGCCCCAGGAGGGTCCAATGGGGACTTCTCCGGCTCCTGACTCAGGAAACACTAGCTCTTACGTTGATCTGTTTAAAGGCGATTCTTCCTCGAAGACTGTTGAAGCGCAAAATATGGCATACAAGAAGATCTTCACGGCTGTTGGGAATCGACCGTCAGCTCATCGGGTGAATGGTTGTCTGCCGCAGGCCGAATCCAGGCCGAAAATCGTCATTGAACCCAGCATGGTTGAAGAATCAGTTCTCTACAGAGCGAACCATGACCTAATCTGCAAGTTCATGGGCATTCGCCCCTCCCTGAACTTCCTGCATTCATGGATCCATCAAAACTGGGAACCCCACGGTGAGTACTCATTGTGGTTTATTAGTAATGGTTATTTTATTGTCAGCTTTTCGGCTCTGGCCGATAGAAATAAGGCTTTTGAGTCGAAAAAGAAGAACCATGGCCCGACAGGGCTTTTTGTACAACCATGGCGGGTGGGCTTCGACCCTCGTGTTGAACCTACTGCTGTACCAGTGTGGATTAGATTATACGCCCTTCCTATGGAGTTCTGGGGTGAGCAGGTATTGGCCATGATTGGCAATACGATTGGTAGACATATTGGTGTTGCCAGAGACACTATTGAAGGGAGCATGGCAGTATACGCTCGAATCTGTGTTGAGATGGATCTCAGCCAGCCTCTATCGGCTGAGTTGGATATTGAACTGGTAGGTCATACCTGGATCCAACAACTAGACTATGAGGCCCTACCCTTCAGATGTCGGGTTTGCCATAAGCATGGGCATCTAGCCCGTTTCTGTCCTATTAATATGAATGCCAAAATGGAGGCCCCTTCAGATATGCCAAACCTGCCTAAGGAGGATAAGGTTGCTCCTAATACAGATCCTAATAGCTCTGGTCAGAGTCAGAATGCTCCGAGAGAGGGTTTTGAACAACCCAGAAGAAGAAGACGGACTAAGAAAAAGGAGGGAAAGGAGCAATCTAATCTCAGACCTGCCAATAGGTATGAGATTTTTAAGTCATTGGTTGATGAAGAGGATCACTCTATGGAGGGCTTGGAGGGTTTCAAGGAAACTTCTAATATTCCTGGGCAGCCCCCCCTCTCACCTTCTCCTGTCATACAACAGATAGTTGATCCCTGTGAAGTATCACAACCAGTGTCTTCTGGTGCCTTAGTAGTCCATAATCCGGAACAGTCAGTATCTCAGGATGTCCACATGGGTATAGCAGAGAAGAACAGGGAAAGGCCATCTTTGGGGATAACCCAGCTTGAAAAAAGACCAAAAAATAGCAATTCTCAGGGAGCAGGTCGAAGATCTAATAAGGAGTCGCTAGCGACTCAAGGAGACAAGTTGATCATGGGAGGATCAATGAGGACAATTGATTCTTATTGCTCTCAGGGTAACCCATGATTATACAATCTTGGAATGTGAGGGGTTTAAACAATAGAACCCATCAATCTGTTGTTCAAAGGTTATTAGAAAATAGCAATACTGATTTCTTGCTTTTACAAGAGACTAAGATGTCTTTGGATCTTATGTCTAAAACAGTCAACAGAATCTGGAAGGGTGCTGGTCACATGGATGTGGCTGCCCAAGGTGCCTCAGGGGGGATTGTTACTCTGTGGAACTCTCTGGAATGGTCTGCTATAGATCACCTTGCCTGGAGGGGTGTTCTCACTTCTCTTTTTAGGAATAATGTCTCGATGGAAGTCGTTTTAATTACTAACTTTTATGGATCTCAAACCCTGGAGGGCCAGAGGCGGCAGTGGAAGGTTGTCCATGACATGAGAGCGTCTAGGGAAGATCTAGACTGGATTGTAGCAGGGGACTTTAATGCTAAATTATCTTCTAGAGACCAGGAAGGGGGAACACCTTTTTTGGATCCAGGGGACCGTTTCATGATCGCTCAAGTCCAGGCTTTACACCTAGTGGACATCAAATGTCCTGGCAATAACTTCACTTGGACTAATAAAAGGAGGGAGCCACATAGTAGGAAGGTGAAACTTGATCGCTTTCTGCTTTCAGAAGAGACGTTTGTAAAATGGAACATTAACTTTCAGATTTTAGCAGGCCCTGTTTCTGATCACTGCCCTATTCTGTTGGAAGGGGGGGCTGGGAGGGGACACCATCACAAACCTTTCAGATTTGAGAATTTTTGGCTACGAAAGAAGAACTTCGGGAGAAAATCCCGCAATGGTGGGAAGAAGGCCGTCCGACTTATGGAAGAGCAATGTTCAGAATTCACAAACAACTTCAATATGTCAAAACTCAGTTGAAATATTGGAGGCGCTCTAATAAATCTGACTTCCAGGCCCAAAGAGCTCCGTTGGTGGCCCGCTGGGATGAGGTCCAGAAATAGTTTAGAGAAGGAGTTATTTCAGATCAGCTCAAGGATGAGGATGATGCCTTGCGTAGAGCGGTCGAGGACATTGACAACCAGGAGGAGATTTATTGGAGGCAGAGAGCAAGAACTACCTGGTTAGTGGAAGGGGACCGAAATACAAAATTCTTTCATCGGACTGCTTGTGCCCGAAGACAGATGAACAAGATGGAGGTCCTTCAAGATGAGAATGGTCATTCCTTTGACACTCTTCCAGATATACACTCCCATGCTATGGATTATTTCTCAAAGCTTTTTAAGGAAAGTGCGGTTCAAGATGCTGCGGCCCAAAATGAAGTTATTTCTGTCATTCCTGCTCTCATTTCTGAGGATGAAAACCAGGCCCTCCTCAAACCCATTGATAGAGATGAACTGACAGTTGTGGTCTTTGGAATGAGTACTGGTAAAACTCCAGGTCCTGACGGTTTCCCCATTGAGTTTTTCCAGGCCTTCTGGGATTGCTTAGAGGAAGATGTTAGAGCTGTGGTTGAAGAATCCAGAGAAAACAAGAGAATGCTTAAAGCTCTAAACCACACTTTCATTACCTTGATTCCAAAAGGGGAGGAGGGGAGCCATATTTCAGATTATAGGCCTATTGCCTTATGTAATGTGTTGTATAAAATAATCACCAAGGTAATGGCTGAGCGACTAAAACCCCTTCTTCACAGCATTATCTCCTCTGAGCAAGGGGGTTTTGTTGAGGGTCGGCAGATTCTGGATGGGGTGGTTCTGGCTCAGGAAGCTATTCATTCAATGCACACTTCTGGAATAAAGGGATGTTCATAAACTGGACATGTCCAAGGCTTATGACAGGGTTGAATGGAGTTTTCTGGCCAAAATGATGGCTGCCTTTGGTTTCTCTCAGGACTGGATTGAGTGGGTCATGAGCTGTGTCTCTTCCCCGACCTACTCTGTTCTAATTAAGGGCCTTCCTTCGTAGCCTTTTGGAGCCTCTCGGGGTCTCCGCCAGGGGGATCCTTGCTCTCCTTATCTGTTTCTGATTATGGCTGAAGGTCTTGGCAGACTTTTCTTGAGGAGAAGACAACAAGGCAGATTATTGGGTGTTAGGGTGGGGGACGAAGTTTTATCGCATCTACAGTTTGTGGATGATACTGGTCTTATGGGAGTTGCCAACCTCAGGGAAGCAAGATCGATTAGGGATACTCTTAATGTATATCTCAGGGCTACCCAACAGGTCATTAATGACAAGAAATCCAAAGTGGTCTTTTTCAATCTGGAGCACAGGCTTCAGAATAGAATTTTAGAAATCTTGGGATTTACTAGGACTGCTCTTCCTATGGTTTACTTGGGGATTCCCTTGCACTTCAAGAAGCTGAAACTTGACACTTGGAGGCACTTGCTTGAGGGTATCAAGGAAAGAATTAATCACTGGTCTCACAAGTGGTTAAGCTATGGTGGCAGAGTAACCTTCTTACAGTCAGTCATTCAAGCCATGCCTATCTACAAATTCTCTATCTTGGCTGCCCCGCTTACAATCTGGAAAGATTTGGACAGGATGGCTAGAAAGTTTTTGTGGGAAGGACCAAAGGGAGAGAGAAAGTGGGCCTTAGTGAGCTGGGATAAAGTTACCCACCCCAAGGTAAAAGGTGGGTTGGGACCGAGAGGATCCAGGTTAAATAATAAAGCCTTGGCTGGAAAGTTGTACTGGAGGTGGATTTCCTAGCCAACTTCCTTATTCAGTAGAATTCTCACTAGTAAGTACTTGGGTCATGTCAACCCCAATGAGGTGGGTCGCTTCTCCTTGGAGGGTGCTGGATCCTTAGTATGGCAGGCTCTCAAGCTTGGATCTCAGGTTATTAAAGACCAGCTATTTTGGAAAGTGGGGAGGGGGGAGAAGGCCCATTTTTGGTCTGATTCTTGGGATCAGTTTCCACCCATCATGGTTGAATTCCCCGAGTTACTCCCAATAAAAGCTGCCATTGAATCCAAGGGTTGGGTCCAAATTGAGAGTTATTTCAATACTACTCAGCTGGGGGGGTATAAGTTTAAGAAGTTTAAGAAGTTGGAGGAGTGGCCAATTTCAATCCCTCCGGAGCTAGCACCCATCTTGTCCAGAATCTTGAAAGAAAGGTTTCTCACTGGGAGAGACGAGGAGGATGAATTAGCTTGGGGCTATGGGAGCCTTGGCGTTTATACTATTAAATACGGATATGATAACATCCTCCCTGAGCCTCCCCCCTGCTTATCCGATTGAGGACTGGAGACAGATTTGGCAATCCAAGGGTTGGCCGAAAGTGAACTTTTTTGCCTGGCAGGTTATGCACAATGGAATTCTCACTTTCGACAACCTCAGGTGTAGAGGTATCATCGGTCCATCTCAATGTGTTCTATGCCATAAGAACGAGGAAACAGTTGATCATCTGATGTTTGAATGCCCCTTCACGTGCCAGATCTGGAAGCGCTGGTTCTCTCACTATAAAATCTAGCTTAATGGTGATTTGAATCGGATTAACATTCTGGAAAGATGGAAGAGGGGTAGATTTAAATCTAAAGCTCTTCGAATCGGTTGGGAGCTCGGCTTAAATTTCATTTGGTGGCAAGTGTGGTTGGAGAGAAATGCAAGAATATTTTGAGAAACGTTTTCCACGCTTGATGGTGTTTGGCAGGTCATCTGGAGCAAAGTCATTGAAACAGTTGCCGTCCACGCAAATGAGGAATCTCAAGTTGATTCGGGGCCAATGGATGAGGGAGTTGAAAAGCAAGAGGAACAGGTCAGAGCCAGCTGGAAACCTCCTCCCGATGGTTGGATTAAAATCAATACTGACGGAGCTGCTAAGGGCAATCCAGGCAGTGCTGGCATTGGTGTGGTCTGTCGAAATCATGAGGGCACCGTGCTCTACTGGGAACTATAGGGATTGGGCAGAACCACAAATAACGAAGCTGAAGCCATTGCTATCAAAGTTGCTTCTATTTGGGCAGTTAATCAGGGCCATAGGAGGATAATTCTAGAATCTGACTCTCAAATATTGGTTGGAGCCCTTGACTGCATGAGGAACTTTGCTTTGAAAGCATGGAGGTTGAGGATTTTGGTCTCTCAAATCAAGGAACTATGGAGAGAACTAGATGACGTGATCCCTGTTTATGTGAGTAGAAATCTAAATAAAGCGACCGATTTCCTTGCGAAGATGGGTGCTGAGAAAGAGGTAGGGGTGCAGCTGCACAGTGACATGCCTTTGGAGGATGAAGTGATTAGGCAGGGCCTGGAACGATCCTTGAGACAATGAACAAAGAAAATGCTAAGGGTGGTTTTTGTCGCGATATCGCGACCTGTTGCGCCGTCGCGGCCTTTGGTGGCAAGCTGTCGCGATTTCGTGACATGTTTCACTGTCGCGGCCGTTGGAGAGAAGCTGTAGCGATTTCATGACCTGTTGCACCGTCGCTACCTTTGGAGAGAAGTTGTAGCGATTTCGTGACCTGTTGCGCCGTCGCGGCCTTTGGAGGGAGACTGTCACGATTTCGTGACCTGTTGCGCCGTCGGGGCCTGTGGCTGGAAGCTGTAGCGATTTCGCGATGCTTTTGGAGAATGGGCGCTAAGGGGGAAAATCGTCGCGATATCGTGACACTTTTGGAGTATAGGCACCAAGGGGAAAATCCGTCGTGATATCGCGACATTTTTGCTGAATGGTCGCCAAGGGGAAAAATCATCGCGATATCGCGACATTTTTGGAGAGCTGGTACCAAGGGGAAAAACCGTCGCGATATCGCGACACTTTTGAAGGTTGTGCGCCAAGGAGAAAAACCGTCGCGATATCGCGACACTTTTGCTGAATGGGCGCCCAGGGGAAAAATCGTCGCGATATCGCGACATTTTTGGAGAGCTGGCACCAAGGGGAAAAACCGTCGCGATATCGCGACACTTTTGAAGGTTGGGCGCCAAGGCGAAAACCCGTCGCGATATCGCGACACTTTTGCTGAATGGGCGCCAAGGGGAAAAATCATCGCGATTTCGCGGCATTTTTGGCAAGCTGGCACCAAGGGGAAAAACCGTCGCGATATCGCGACACTTTTGAAGGTTGGGCGCCAAGGAGAAAACTCGTCGCGATATCGCGACAATTTTGAAGGTTGGGCACCAAGGGGAAAACTCGTCGCGATTTCGCGATAGTTTTGGGGAATTGGCGCCGTGGGGAAAAATCGTCGCGATATCGCGACACCTTTGATGAATGGGCGCCAAGGGGTGAACTCGTCGCGATATCGCGACACTTTTGCAGTTTGGCCGCCAAGGGAAAAACTCGTCGCGATTTCGCGACACTTCTGGAGAATTGGCGCCATGGGAAAAACTCGTCGCGATATCGCGACTCTTTTGCAGCACTGGCGCCAAGGGGAGAACTCGTCGCGATTTCGTGACACTTCTGGTGATCAGGCGCCTTTTGGAAATCTCGTCGCGATTTCGTGACACTTTTGGTGATTGGGCGCCTTGAGGTTTTGCCGTCGCGATTTCGTGACGCTTGTGGTGTTTAGGTGCCTCGGGGCTTGGCTGCCGTGATTTCGCGACATGTCACGATTTCGCGACTTGTTTCTCTGGCGCGGCCTCGGTTGGGTTGTTGTCGCGATATCGCGACATGTCGTGATTTCGTGACATGTCGCATTTTTGCGCCTTGTTGTAATCTTGCTTCTTGCTCTCGGCTGGGATGTGTTTACTCCCTTATGTAATTGTTCTCTGTTTTAATACAAGTTTTTTCAAATTTTTCAAAAAAACAACTATGTGACACGTGGTTGCATAAACCTTTGTGCACCTAGCTTGAAATCGTACATTTTTTTGCAATCGATTTATAGTTGGACCTGGTTTTACAATCAAACTACGATTGGACCTGGTATTGCAATCGAGATATGGTCAGACCAAGTTTTGCAACTGATCTATGATCGAACCTTGTTTTGCGACCGATTTATGATCAACCTGGTTTTGCAACCAATCTAAGGTCAGACCTGGTTTTATAACTAGTTTAAGGTTAGACCTTATTTTACAACCAGTCTATAGTCAGAATTGGTTTTGCAATTGGTCTTATACCAAACCTTGTTTTTCAACTAGACCAAAATTCGAACAAAAAATTCACCACAATTTTATAATTTTTGGTGAAAAATAAAGGTAACTTGCCATGCCACCTACATTAATTTGACCAGGATTCACTTGCATTTTGAAACTGATTCATATTTTTTTTATAATTACATTTCGGATCTGACCCCTTATGCATAACCCTGCTAGTTTCCTCAACTTCTCAACCCTTTATATGATCTCTAGTTATATCATCTCTTATCTTGGTGGTATGTTATCTAGTGATTTCTTGTTATGAATTTGATAAGCAATGTGTTTAGATAATAATTGAATTAGATAATGATTCTATTTTTAAATAATATCTATTTTGATTTTACATCTCAAAGAATCATAACAAATAGTTGATCCTATTATAGCTTTAGATAAAACTCTTAAAATATCTTTAAGTCATAGATTGAATACTTATAACATAATTATTAACCCTTTGGGACTAAGAGGAGCACATACCTAACTATTTATATCTATTTGTCTATTAATCTACACACACAAGTATTATACTATAAAAACAAATGGACCTACCTCAATATATATTTTTGTTAACAACCTTCACTATACCTATGTATTCCTCATAATAGGTATCAAGGTTACAAAGTATAAGGCTACCACCATATAATGGATATTAGGTACCCATTGATGAAGAAGTGTACTTGTTCGACTTTCTAACTAATATTTATGCATTAACTAATCTATGGTTCTAGCTACAACTATAACATTAACTATATTTAGGTATAATCATATGGACTTAAAATATAAGACGGTGTCAGTACATACTTAGGCCCTAACTAGAATGAATTTATGATAATCCTTATTAAACTAACAAATGATTCACCAAAATTGATTATCAAGGATGAGATAAGTGAGCATGATATAATGGTTCTTAAAAGCAGAGGTTACTATATAATTTTGATAAATAGTAACCAAGTTTTATTCAAATATGGATTGAATGGTAGTAGGGATTAAATTTATATTATTCAATGGCTATTCTTGCAAAATGATTTTTTTTTATCTTCTTATATAGTTAAAAATTAAGTATAAAATAATGGATGATAGTCCATGTTTTATAGGAATATATGGTTTATATTTAAGATCATGAGTGGAATTATTTTTATAGAGACATAAATTCTTAAAATGCTTCTAGTGTAGGTCAAGATTTTTGGACTTTCATATCATCTTATGAGCAAGAAGCTTTTGAAATATATTGGTAATAGTCTAGGGGAGCACATCCAAAAGGTATAAAATTCTAGGAAGAGAAATTTAATTATGTATGTACATATATATGTTGAACCTTTGCCAAAATCCATTATGACTAAATATTAATCAATACAATGGATTCAAGACATAGACAATAAAAACAATATGTTCCAATGTCTTATATGCCATGTAATAATGGAATTACAAAAAGTGATTTCAAAATGGAAAAGAGCAAGAAAGAGGTAAAATATTTAGTCATGATACAAACCTTGAATTGAAGAAAATGTATTATATCATGATAGAAGAAGTAAAATAAAAAAATTTCTATTTTTATATATCAAAGGAAGTCCTTTTACCTTATTATATGTTGAAGGTCATAATGGTTTATTCAATGTAAATATTAGAAGAAACTCGTTTATTTACTTTAAATAGTAGATAATTTGTTACAATAAAGAGGATGTCCCTTGCATTTAAAAGTTTCTTATGACAAAATTGGTGTGGAGGTTATCCCTTACACATTAGGATTTCCATATATTAATAGAAATGAAATTATTATTATGTTTATATCTTGCATTTTATCATTTTGAATGCAACATAAAAATAGTATTTTGGAGTTATACCTTCTAATTAATATATAAGTTAAATTATGAATAAAATGGAAAAATAAAAGAGATTTATGAGGATGAAAACATTGGTGAGAGTGGAGAAAAACAAGGAATATTTCCCAAACAATAATTAAGAGAAAAGGAAAACATAGGTATATTTATTTGGAAAATAAAAAATAAAAAAGAATATCATAGATATTAATAAGAAATGGTGTTATACCCATTAAAAAGAATAAAAATGATGATGACAATGGTATCTTGTAATATTTGGAGTATAAATATACCCAAAAAAATATCTATCAAGGAATTAGTAAGTTTATATGATCCTAAATTCAATTTGATATACAAAATAAAAATAGGTAATGAGAATGGAAGGAAGTAAAGAAAAATATCTGGAAGACGAAGGATTTTTTTGGTGGTTTCCATTATGGGATCTTCATTAGGTATTATGATAGTATATAAAAAAAAAAAATGGGATATACAATTGCTAAAAATAAAAGATAATTGAATTGCTAGTATTTTTGCGTAAAAGGGTAAAATACAAAAAGTATTGTCATAAATGTATGTGCTTCAAATATAATTTCTCTTTGATATAGATGTTGGAAGGAAATCAATTTATTAAATTTAATTGTTAGTGATGAATCACAACTCAAAGATATAGATTCTTTAGGGGAATTAAATATGTTTTATATCCTCTAAAATAATGGTGGTAATCTTAGCTACTCTGGATTAATGGAGAATTTAGCTTTATTCCTAGTTCAAATGGGATTTTGGATTACATTTCGTCTATATTTGAATATAATATAATAGACATATGGAGATATGTCATGAGATAAAAATATTGGATAGGTTTATGTTATGCAATAGAGACTGACAAGTATTTTTAATTTGGTTATTGTTGGCAGTTTTGTCACTTTGCCACATTAAAAATTTTGTTGAATTTTGATTGTAAAATTTTGATCAATATATTAAAGGAAGGTGCTATAGTTTTGATGCTTATATTACTATATTTTTACCTCTTTTTAATATTGCATTATTGTAAATAAAATAAAAATCATAAACGCTACAGATAATTGTGTTGAAAATGTTTAAGCAGCAAAAGCACCGACAGGGAATTAATTTTGAAGGAAGAAGCACCTCAGGAAGAAGAAGTAATTTGTTTCACCCCTTGTCGGAGGGAAGAAGCACCTTAGTAAGAAGAAGCAATTTTTTTCACCCATTTCCATAGGCAAAAATCCTTTTTGCTTCTTGTAAATGCGAAGCGCAACACAAATAATGGTTGCGTTCAAAGAAAAGTAAAAACTAGTGAGAGAATGTTTGGTTTCGAAATAATAGCAGCATTATAAGAAGAAGCAATGAAGTTAGGCACTTTCACCCCAAGCTGCACTTGCAAAGGAGTTTCACCCCAAAAAATGATGAAAATCATGATTTAACTCAAGAGTAAGTCGAAGGGAGGGATAAGATGAGTTTCGCCCCAATTGAGGGGTGAAAATCACTTTCGCCCCTCTTGGAGGTGAAACGTAATTAAAAAATAGTAAATTCGCCCAAAAAAGAAAAGGAAGCGAAAGTCTTGAGTTGCAAATGAAAGAGCAGAGCACTTTCGCCCCAAGAGAGGGGTAAAACTCCCCGTCGCCCCTCTTTGGGGTGAAAGTTATTTTAAAGCGCAAGTGGCTGTAAAGCAAATTCTTAAAAGTGCTTTCACCCCAGGTGGGGGTGAAACTCCCTTTCGTTTCCCCTTTTGGGTGAAACATAGCGTAAAGGAAAGTTTTAAGTGGCGCTTCGTGGGTCGGGCACCAATGTATGGAAGCAAATTATTAAAAGGTGCTTTCGCCCCAAGTGAGGGGCGAAACTCCTTGTCACCCCTCTTTGGGGTGAAACATAGTCTAAAAGGATTTTAAAAGATAGTGTGGTATGGGCCCGATGTGGGTGTGTTGATACAATTTTTAGAGAGCGTTGTCATCCCAAGTGAGGGGCGAAACTCATTGGCGCCCCTCTTTGGGGCGAAAAGGGATTTTGAATATTTTAAAGGCGAAAGAAATGAATGGTGATGTGGGGCCCATTTCAAATATATTGGGTGTTTTCACCCATGACTGGGGAAGAAATAAAAGTAGAGCACTTAATGCAAAGTCAAGGTGTAGCAAATTGAAGGTGCCCCTATTGAGAGGCGCCATGTGGTTTCACCTCTCCAAGGGGCGAATGGGGTTTTAAGACTCAGTTTTAGATGAAAATGTTGCATCGCACTCTACATCGAATTAAAATAATTAAAAGTGATGTCGCCTCCCCAAAGGGGTGAAAGTCTCTATCGCCCTCCTCCGAGGTGAAAGCAAAGAAGATGATTATGAGGAAAAGTGATTAATGGGTGAAATTGTCGAAGACATCAAATCAAGTTGCGTTGTCACCCATTGTTGTCTCGAAAAGGCTGTTTCACCCCATTCTTGGGTGAAATCAATTCTTTGGCATTAAATTCCTAGGTGCATTGCTTCCAAAGGCACGATTTTGTAGATTCTCTTGGGAAGAGGTGAAGAAAGATAAAATTTAATTTTTGGAGCAATGCAAGCAGTGCTTCCAGGATGTCCGCTTCGACTTTGCGAGATCAGAGGCAATTCTTGTTTATTTCCAATGCACCGCCTATCAACCTTGCCAATTTTCAAAGCAGATTTAATGCTCGGTGGACTTTCTTGGCGAAAGTGGATTTCCAAGGTGCAAAGGCGAAGCAAATTCAATGACCAAGCGCCCGATTTCTAGGTGATTTCGTTGCATCCTGATGCATCGATGCTCAAGGTTGCTTCTTAGCATTTAATCATGCTAATTTCTTTATGTGATTCTCCCACCAAAGCCGGATCATGGTTTCCATGGAAGATATTTTGACCAAAATATCACTGATGTCGAGGAGGGAATTATTCTCATTGGTTTTTGATCTACCAACATTTTTTTGTAAGCGCATTAAATGAAAGAGGTGCAACCCTCTATAAATACTAATCATTTTCATGTAAGAAGGAGGATGGACACTCTGCAAAAAACACTCCAAGTTTTTTGCATCAATAGAAACGCTTCGACTTTTGGTTCTTTGAGTGGTCTTGCACTTGATAAGTTTTTGTGTGTCATTTCTGAATGCTTTCATTCCCATTATTTGTTGTGTTTAAATTCTGCTTTTGAATTTAATTTTGCTGGTAAGGGAGTGAACACTGAGATGCTCTTTGGAGGTTATCATTGCATAACTACTAGAAGTTTTTGTGCTTGTATTTCTGTTGTATGTTGCTAATTATTGCTTGGTGGAATTTTGGTTGTTAGTCTATCCCCATCCTATACTATTGGCTTATAGCCATATTTCCCTATTTCTTTCCTATTACCCTAAGCTTTCAACCAAAGTAGATTAGGAAGGGAGCCAACCCTCTCTGGAGATTGGCCCGGAAGACATCTCTTTCCTCCAACCTTTCAATGTTGGTCGGGTCTAGGGCGCACAAGGCATAGACTTTGTAACTAGGCGGATTCATGACCAACAATTTTTGGCATACCCGGTGGGACTCTCAAAAGGTTCCACTTTCAATAGTATTAAGGTTTGATGTTCACCTGGTATTGTATGATTAGAACATTTGGCGACTCAGCTCTACCCAGAAGCCTCCGAACATGAAGTGAGTGAAAGTTTTCTTCATGATCACAAGATCGAAGGCCAAAAATTTTGAAGAGCCTATTGAGTTTTACGAACTTGACATCCAAGAGCTAGGAGAACACCCTAGGTTAGTTACTCCAGCTATCCCATCAAGTACAACATCTTCTCAATTAGCTAGTGTGTTTTTCATTCCTTCGAGTCCTGCTAGTACAACTACTAGTTTTCCACCTCCCCAACCACACACACTAGTCCACATGGCTCAAAATCCACCACCATAGCAGCCACCACCAAGGTAGTTTCTAGCATGGAACCATTCTAGACCTCTAAATCTACAAGCTCAGAACCCAATCCCGCAAGCGATGATGAAGGCTTTGCCAACTTATGATGGTACGGGAAAGACAACCTATGAGCATGTTCAAGATGTAGCTACTTTGGTGATGATTCATGGCATCACAGAAGAAGATATAATGGTAAGATTACTTGTTCTCTCTCTTCGAGGGAAATTGCTTTACTGGTACCAGTCATTACAACCTACAACCATCACTACCTAGGACCAGTTAGCTGAACTACTGATCAAAGGGTTCAATGAACAAGCGGATCCATTTTCCTTGTTGCATCAGTTCACTACTATTCAAAGGCATCCGCAAGAAGAAATCATGGACTTTAATGTCAGGTTCACCCAAACTTGGCATAGGGTTCCTGATGGTCTTCGACCGACTCCCAAACAAGCAACCTTTTACTACCTCTGAGCCTTCAACTCCGATATCAGTATGGCCATCCGACAATCCAATGCCAATACATTCCCTGATCTGTATTCCACAGCACAAAAAGTTGAAGCTGATCTAATCGCTATCGGTAAGCTTCCACCAAAAATGGCCATGTCGATCTTCCCTGACCTTCCACAATATTTGTATGCTAATGCATCTTCTCAACCCTTGCCCATGTCACCCATGTACCCAATTCCTTCATGGAATCCAAGTACATCCCAAACCACAATAACAGTATCTATCCCTCAACTCCCTGCTCCAACCATTCCATAATTACCCACCCTTCCATTTTCAGCACTGCCAGCTCCACATGTACCATTACCATTACCAACTCCCCTAGTACCCTCAAATCTCGATCCCCACATAAAATTATTATAGGAGATGCAATCACTTAATTCAATAATGAGGACAATGTCAAATGAAATCACATCCATTAAGAAGAAGCAAGCTGAAGCTGACTTTCGATCAAGAAGATTTCAAACGTCATCGATTACTAGAGAGCAAGCAACTTCGACTAGCAAAGGTGTTGAGAGAAATACAACCGTATTGGTTAATGAAGAAGTTGGTACATCAGAGAGAACATATTGGTGCTCTACCTGTAATGACCCTCATGGCGAAGATACATGCATGGTTCATTTGAACTATGTGCAGACACTAGAGGAAAGCACTTCTAGTGGTCAAGTCAACATGATCACGGAAATTGATCATAACTTCATGGTCCCATCTATTGAGCAAGTATCAGTTCTCATAAGATCTGGGAAGAAACCTATCACTATTGATCCAGCAAAGATGGAGCCATTGAAGGTCCCCATTGAGTAGAAGGTGCGAAATAAAAAGGTAGTCTCAAGTGAAAGCTCATGTGCCAACATCTAAAGTAGATGAGCCTATCTTATTGAAGGATATTTTGCCTACCTTCGACAAAGGATAGAATGCAAGCAAAAGCATCAACTTCACAACCTTCCACTACACAAGCACAAATAGAAATGAGATAACAGGTGAAGGAAAGGCTCAAGTACCCATCTTTGACCAAGCATCAGAGGGTAGAAGCTACACAGTAGTACCAAAGAAAATATGAAGTTATTGGTGAATCAAGGGAGCCTAACATGCAGTCATATAATATCATCGAATAATTGAAGAGGATTCCTACCAAGGTGAGTCTCTATGATGTGCTACAACTACCTAGACAAGTGGATCTATTGTAAGAATCATTAAAATTCATGAAGGATAAGAAGAAAAACCCTACGTAGACAGTGTTGGCTCAGACATTACCCACTTTAACCATGGGAAA
This sequence comes from Wollemia nobilis, assembly GCA_028583015.1. Lineage (NCBI taxonomy): Eukaryota > Viridiplantae > Streptophyta > Pinopsida > Araucariales > Araucariaceae > Wollemia > Wollemia nobilis. The sequence continues at coordinate 6,101,497 of JAQPPZ010002642.1, forward strand.
AAATAGACCTCCCCCATTCTATCTATCTCTCAGGATGGAGGGTTGGATCATACACAATTGCATGATTGACTCTAGTGCAACGACAACTATCATGCCAAAGGCAATATGTAAAATCATGGGTATGGAGTATACAAGAAGTAACCCAAGCATATTGCAGTTGGATGGCACTCCTATAAAAATGGTGGGAGTGATCAAAGATATCCCAATTGTCTTACACAACATACCATAGATTACTATCATTCAAGAAGTTGTGGTAGTAGACTTGGAGTCATACTTTAGCATGTGCCTATCAAGGGAGTTCATAGCTAAGTTGGGAGGCTACCTGTCTCTAGACTATTCTCACCTAGATATTCCATTCAAAGGGAGGAGAATACGCATTTACAATGAGAAGCCCTCCACATATCATATTGAAAATATTGAGGAAGAAGAAAAAGTTGTAGACTCGATCAACATGGTGATTGAAGAGTTGGAGGAGATGGATCTGATGGAGGAAGCTTTGGATGAGCTTCGATTAGAGGACGAGTTTTCTATGCTTGATTTCAATGCAATGATGGAGACCGAGATCGGTTGCTATACCATCACTAAGCCTGAGAAGGGTGAAGAGAAGGTGTCTGATGATCTAGGTTCTACCCTCGACCAATTATGGAAAATGTACTTCGATGGTGCTAGATGCAAGAATGGTGTTGGAGCTGGAGTAGTATTCATCTCTCCTTCAAGAATCCAAAAAACATACTCATATCGGTTGACCTGGAGCTGTACAAATAATGTCATCGAGTACGAAGCACTATGCTTGGGCTTGAAGAAAGTAGAAAATCTTGGGATTAAACAATTGTAGATTTTTGGAGATTCTGAGTTGATTGTCAACCAGGTGACCAGCAAGTGTATTTTAAAGTAGCACTACCTGAAGGTGTACCACAATAAGGTATGGGATTTTTTCGAATTATTTGTTGCATTAAATGTTCAAGCGATTTTATGAGAATGAAATAAGCATGCAGATCTCCTAGCATCCCTTGGTGCGAACTTCTCTCCTATTGAGAGTGTGGTACGAAATCCCAAGACTGTAAGGTTAATTTATAGACCTTCAGTCCCGACAAGAATATATACTAGCAAGTTTTTGACAATGATGAGCAGATTGTAAACTTTTTTATTAAAGAAGTCGGTAGTGTGGAGGGAAGGACACTGGATGAAGATGAAGCTGAAGGTTTAATACAACTCAAGAATAATCACATCCTGAAAGGATTGATTACATTAGAGAGCCTCTTTGATCAGAGTGATAGGGAAGAAAAGCATAGGATCAAGGTGGATGAAAAAGAGTATACTGAGCTAAAGTTAGAACCAGACAAGATAATTAAAGTTGGGACAAATTGCTCTCTAGAAGAGCTCGAGGACATTAAGAATATGTGCTCTGAATTCCTTGACATTGTTGCATGGAGTTATCATGATTTGAAAGGGTATGACAAAAATGTGATTCAACACACCATCGAATTGCAGGAAGGGGTGAAACCTTTTTGGTAGAAGCAGCGACCTGTTAATCCGAAGATCGAGGTGCTTATGAAAGTAGAACTACTAAAAATGTTGGAGGTAAAAATCATTTACCCCATCAAACACTCGACTTGGGTGGCGAATTTGGTTCCAGTACGAAATAAGAATGGAGATATTCACCTATGTGTAGATTTTTGTAATCTGAACTAGGCATCTTTGAAAGACCATTATCCCTTGCCGCAGATTGACCAGATCCTCCACGTTGTTGTTGGAGTGCAAATATTTTCACTGCTTGATGGTTTCTCCAGCTATAACCAGATCTGGGTAAAGGATGAGGACCAACATAAAATGACATTTACTACCAAGTGGGGCACTTTCACCTATCAAAGAATACCTTTCGATCTTTCCAATGTCGGTGCCACTTTTCAAAGAGCAATGGATGTCACCTTTGGTGAGTTGCTAAACCGAATCATTGTTATATACCTTGATGATATGACTATTTTTTCACATCACAGGGAAGAGCATGGATCTCATTTAAGATAGGTGTTTGAAAAGTGTCGGGAATTTGGTATCTCCATCAACCCGAAGAAATCTATCTTTGTTGTCAAGGAGGGAAAGCTCTTAGGACATGTGATTTCAAAGGATGGGTTAGCCATTGATCCTACGAGAGCAGAAGCTCTCTTAAAATTGCCACTACCAACCAATAAGAAAGATCTATAGTCCTTTTTTGGCCAAATCAATTTTATCCAAAAATTCATTATCGACTTCGCTCAAGTGGTGAAGCCGATGATTGAACTCCTAAAGAAAAATGTAGATTTCAAATGGATAGAGAAAAGGAAGCAGGCATTCCAGGAGATTAAGGAGAGAATAGTTCAAGCACCAGTGTTGATCAATCCAGACTATTCTAAGGATTTTATCCTTTACGCAGTAGGTGAGCAGGAAAGTTATGTTACCATCCTTACGCAAAAGCGAGATGATGGGGATGAACAACCAATCACTTTTCTAAGCCAAGTTATTCAGCCACACCAAGAGAAATACAATTTCATTGAAAAGCAGGTTTATGCGGTTATGAAGTCCCTAAAGAAATTTTGATATTTTATCTCACAAAGCAAGACAATTGTCTATGTTATTCATCCGGATGTCAGGAATTTTATCATCCAAGGAGAGCTTGGTGATAAAAGAGTAGGCTGGGTCTCCAAGATCCAAGAGTATGATGTAGAGATTCGACCGACCAAATTGGTTCATGGTCGGGCACTCTATCAAGAGTTGGCTAAAAGCATAGCTTCTCAATCACCAGTGCCATTACATGATGAAGTTATCAATGAGAGTAATATTGCTAACCAAGCAATAGATGATCGTGACTAGACAGAGGACCTTGTCAAATTTTTCACATCCAGAAGGTGTCCATCTCACCTCAATTCCTCATAGAGGCGAATATTTAGGCTACAGGCCCTCAGATATATTTTGTTATCGAGTGGTTTATTCCACAAGAACATAGATGGAGTACTCCTCAGGTGCATCAAAGAGTCTAAAAAATAGAATATTCTGGAGGAGTTCCACTCTAGCTTATCTGGTGGACACTATGCAGGGAGGCCTATGGCCTTGAAGATCATTCGGGTTGGATATTTTTGGCCCACTATTTTTGTAGATACACACAAAGTGAGTCAAAGTTGTGATAACTATCAATGATATGTCGATAGGAGTAAGAAGGCATCCTTACCTCTACATCCAATCCAGGTAGAAGCTTCATTTCAATAGTGGGGCTTAGACTTTATTAGGGTCATTGATCCCCATTCTTCTACTGAACATAAATATATTTTGATAGCAACTGACTACTTTACTCGGTGGGTCGAGGCCATCCCAACAAAGAAAGTGGATCAAGCGATAGTCATCTCTTTCCTTGAGGGGATGATTACTCATTTCGGTGTACCAGATGCCATTGTTACTAATAATGGGACTCCCTTCATTGGAGCGAATATTACTGAGTTTGCAAGCAGGTATGGAATTTACCTCAAAGCATCTTCTAATTATTACCCACAGGGAAATGGTTTAGCCGAGTCCACAAACAAGAACTTGCTTCAAATTTTGAAGAGAACACTTGGGAGCAATAAAAGGAGTTGGCATCTACTGCTAGACCAAGCTCTATGGGTGGATCGCATATCAATCAAGAAGTCCATTAAAACTTCTCCCTACTCCCTAGTGTATGGCAAGGAAGTAGTTTTGCCTACCCACATTGAACTTCCAGTCCTCCAGACTTTGCAGATGCTTAGTGATGAGGGTGACGAAATTGACCCTATGAGCGCGAGACTAGCGCAGCTCTTGCAACTCGAAGAAGAAAGAGAGAAGGCATATAACGCTTTCATGGAGCATGCTAGAACAACACAGAAGTGGTTCAAAAAAAAGACATCCGAAAGGGCATTTAAAGTCGGAGACTTGGTGCTTAAGTGGAACTCAGATAAAGCGAAACCTAGAAAGCACCATAAATTTGAGGTAATTTGGGAAGGTCCATTCCAGATTTTAGGAGTGAATTCAGTTAATGCTTATTATCTTCGAGACATGGATGGTCGAGAGCTATCGATTCCGGTAAATGGTCTTCATCTGAAGGCTTACCATCACTAAAAATTTTGGGCACAAGTATGTATATATGTATAGTTTTCTCTTTTATTTTTCAAATATGTTATGCTCATATGTATGTAAAAAAAAAAAATGGTCTTATTTTACCCCAAGCAAGTAGATTCACCCGAAAGCACATCTTCAGGGATAAAAATTATTTCCCCAAAAAAGGGTTTTCACGATTTATAATTTCAAAAAATACTAAAAAAAATTTAATATATAGAGATAAAAAAAAAAAAAACTTTCCCCCAAGTGAGGGAAAGTCATATTCATCCTCTTTTCAAGGAAAAAAAAAAAAAAGAACAATTTTTTTTAATTTATCAAAGTTATTATACCATGCTTTAAAAAAATCTATTCTAAAAGTGCAACTCCAAAAGAAAAGAAAAAAAAAGGAAAATCTCATGCAAAGAAAAAAGCAATTCAGTTAAAAGCTTGGTTTTTCTTAGAAAAGCATTTTTTAAAGTGAAATCAAGGAAGAAGAATGTTTTAAAAGGCATTCAAGCTTATTATTTTTTCCAAGCAATAGGAAGGACGATTTTGGAAGCACAAATGGTTGAATTAAGTGCAGAAATTATAGGTGCTTGAGCATTATTGAAGATGGGTAAAATTAGTTGTATCAAAAAGCACTGAAGAGCCAAAGAAGGTGCAGAAGAAGACCGAGGGAGGCAAGAAATCAAAGAAAGCCAGGTGCCATGAAAATGTTGACTTAGATCCATATTCTGATACGCTAGCTCAAGTGGGAGACTGTGTTATTATGAATAAGGGCATTGAGAAATTGTGCCAGGATGTAGATGTTGCAGTCCGACAGGGGTTAACGTCGGAGAGTCCTCTCACCATTGCATACCATGCTCATATTTTCTGGTTTTTGTGTACACCAGTTCACTATTGCCCGGAGTTGGTGGAAGCTATTTTGAAGTTTTATAATCCTAACACCAGGGTAGTGGAAAATGCGAAAGGGGACGTGTTGTTCACTATTTCATCTGAAGATGTCTGGGAGGCGTTCGCTTGTGGAATTACTCCTCCTTCAAACTTTGTTTTTAAGAAATTACACATTGGCGAATAGGAGGAAAGATATCAATCGACAGTGACACTGCACCGGTTCATGGAGACACAGTTGATAAAAATGCCCCAACATGGTGAGCTACCAAATTTACCAAAGCCATTGATGGATTTCAAGAGCCCGAATTTATTTTCTATGGTGGCTTGGGTCGTGGGTCTTCCAATGGATTCTATAGTGCACAAGTGGTAGGCAGTGTTGGTGCAGTGCATCTCCCAGGTAGAATTCTATGCCCCCACTGCAATGACCGGGAGGACGAATCCCATTTTCTTTGATTGGGCTGACTATATTGCTAGAAGAATGCATTCCCAGTTGGAGAAAATGCAGAGCGAAGGAACGAAGGTATTTAGGCACACATCCTTTTTGATCTGGTATTTCTTCTTTCACCTGCACAAGAAATTTTCTTTCATTGCAAGTAGGCAGGTTGACAAGGAGAATAGAAAATTGCTAGTGTATTTGTGGACCTCTAGCTTGTCGAGGTAGGAGTCTTTTTATAACTTCAACCGTATGTTTGTGGGTCCTTCCTTGGAGTTAATTTTTTGTAAAAGTGAGAGGGTACCGAGGGCTATGAGAGAGGAAATCATCTCAAAGAAAAGAGGTGATATATTTTTGTTGACACAGGGCATTGTGCTACGCATTTTTGGCTATACTAGCAAGCCAGTTCTGCTCCCATATTTTGCCATAGGGCACTTGTTTGCTTTGGAGGTTGTTCAGCAACATGATTTTATCAATGATGTGTATGGGGTAGGGCATGGAAAGAAAACCACGTGCACTATGCCTTTTCACTTTGGAGGCATTGAGGTGAGCCAGGTGGGCCAGAATCAGTTAATAACTGAGACCTTCTATGACATCGAAATGGTGGAGTTGCCACAACGATGGAAGTACGATCCTTTGGGTCACTTTGCTGAGCAAATCAAGGTCAAAAGCTTTCATTGTTGTCCGAGGCCAGATATTGAGAAGTGCCAAAACAATTTGGAGGGGCATGACTTAGAGTGGCACATGGAGAACATGATGTCACTCCCACCATGGCATAGTTTCTATGAAATGGAGGCCGAGTATAACCCTATAGTACATAAGCATCAGATTCCTCCACCAAGGTTATTTAGTCAAATGAAAGAACAGCTTCCAGGTTGGTCAGAGGAAAAAATTACAAATTGGTGGATTATGAGGGCTCATCAAGGAAAAACTGGGTCACCATATGGCCTGGTGATGGATGAAGCATTTTTGGCCACTTATGATGAGTTCTACGCCAGTTATCAGTCGATCACTTTCATTGGTATTGTACCTCAAAGTTTGCAAAAATCCAGTAGTGAGGAGAGCATGGTCGAAGAAGAGCATCCCATGACCTAGGAAGTGCCACTTGTAAAAGAAGAAGAAGGACAAGTGTCAGGAGAGCTATTGCAGCGTAAGGCAAAAAAGAAGTGGGAAAAGTTGTCGGTTATAAAAATCTCAAAGAAGCAAAGAACCAGTCCAGTTTTATCAAACTCTCCTCATGTGGTTTTGATTGAATGGATAGAAGTATTAGATGTTATTTCTTTGGTCTGGACAGATCTGTTGGTCCAAAGCATTGATATTATCAATATTGAGGAGGATGTTGCAGCAGAACCAAAGGACCAAGCAAAGAAATATCCAGTGTCACAACCACCTATATCCTCGCTTGCTTAAACAACATCATATCCTGAAGGTATGTTTTCTTCCCTTTCTCCTCTCCTCGAGCAGTTGGTGACTATTGTTTCCCTTTCTCTGGTTTCCACTTTTGTTTCACCTCCATTTGGCATACCCTCCACCTCTATTTCACTTCCCATTTCCCAACCACCGGTCACCAATGCTCCCTCTTCTTCTCTTCCCGCTTCTTCTACTTCCCTTTCTTTTAGTTCTTTCGCATCCACCCCGAATCCATTTTCACTTCCTGTATCATCCATTCTAGTAACCTCCATTACCGTTGTAAGTACACAAGCTCCTCCTCGAGTGAGTGTGACCATGGTTGAACCCCTTGCCTCTATTTCTACCACCATCTCCATTTCTTTTCAATATTTCCACTATGCCTATTTTTGCTTTCCTCAAGCCGAATCCATAGCAATCTCCTTTTTCTTTCACCCCATTTTTGGAGCTACAGGTGTTGCCCGAGTTAGAGATAGAAGTTGTACTAGAATAGCCCATTGTAGAAAAGATCAACCAAGCTCACCTGAGTTCATCATAGTGGTTGAAGAGTCAAAAAGAAGAGAGGCTCTGGCACCAGTGAAGCCATTGAAGAAGGTTTCCTTTGATCCCAACGCCATGGAGGCCCATACAATGAAAATATTTCCCCAGGTCTAGAAGCCTCAAGGAGAGATGACCCCAAGTGATTATACTTATGAGATCATCACCAAGGACCTTACAAAGCTTGATACAATGGAGACGATGGAGAATATTCAAGTAGAGACGAGCTCCTTGTTCCTGCATGGCGAGCACTATAAGAATTGCTTTTTCGAGGTTGAGGCTAAAATCGTCGACTTAGAGGAGTCTTTGGCAAAAAGTCGAGCACAGTTACAATCCGCATAGTCAGAGGTAACTCATTGGTAGAAAAGGGTAGAGGAGTTGGAGAAGATGATTCAGAAGCATCAGGAGGCCAAAGGAGGAGCAGAGCAGCAGGTGGAGGCATTGAAGGGTCAACTCCAAAATTTGCAAGATCAACTGGTCGTGAAAGCAACACAGGTGATTGTTCTGACGAAAGAAAAATTCAAGGAGGTGCGCAATTAGTTGCTTGTTGATTGTAAGACTATGGTGGTGAAGGTGACACAGGTCCTCATGTACCTTTAGGAGATACATATAGTCATCTCATACGGCCGACATGTAGTGGAGTGTGGCGAAGATCACCTGGAGCCTCTCCTGGTAAAGGCAACACAGATGCAGGCACTGGCTAGATCAGATCTCAGGTTTCACCCTATGAGCGACATGGCTCGAGCTTGGGCAAGTGCCAAGGTTATACTGCACCAATATTTTTCTAAGCTGGAGCAAGTTAAGGAGGCTCACAAGCTACTAGATGTGTTCAATCAGGAGAGAAGAGTTTCAAAGCTCTACTTTAATGTAGTAGCTGAAAATGGTTTCCCTAGCTTCATTGATGATCAGGGGAACATTCTATCAAAGGAGGACCTGGAAGTAGTTTGGGTGATTTTCATTGATGACGCCTCCAAAATTGATGATTGGGATGAGCCTCTCACCGAAGATCATGTGTTGCCTCTGATGAGAAAACTGACACACATCGAATCTGGTTTGTTGGAGCTCAGTCAGTGGGTAAATTACATTGATATGGAACAAGTGGAGACCTTCAGGTACCTTGTAGATTTGCTTAATGTCCTAGAGTTGTTCAGTGCAGATGCTTGGTCCAAAGTTGTTGCAGTGTTTGAAGCTATAGTCATGCATCTTTTCGATGAGGAAGTTGTAGCGAAGGAGGCAGAGGAGCAGAATATCAGAGTGAGCAGTAAGTAGCCTGATGCACCAAGTGGAGCTGACTCTTAAGCCCAATGGATGAAGGCCTGGGGTCGATTGCATCCATGCGAGCTGGATACCCCATGAGCCACCAAGAATGTTGGCAGTTTTGTCACTTTGCCACATTGAAATTTTGTTGAATGTTGATTGTAAAATTTTGATAAATTTATTAAAGGAAGGCACTACAGTTTTGTTGTTTATTTTACTGTATTTTTACCTCTTTTAAATAATATTGCATTACTGTAAATAAAATGGAAATCATGAATGCAACGGAGAATTTTGTTGAAAATGTTTAAGCAACAAAAGCATCGGCAAGGAATCAATTTTGAAGGGAGAAGCACCTCAAGAAGAAGAAGCAACTTGTTTCACCCCTTGTCGAGGGTGAAAGTCCTTTTCGCCTCTTTTAAAGGTGAAGCATAGCACAAAAATGGTTTCATCCGAAACAAAGCAAAAACTAGTGAGAGAATGCTTGGTTTCGAAATAATAGCAGCATTATAAGAAGAAGCAACGAAGTTAGGTGCTTTCACCCCAAGCTGCACTTGCAAAGGATTTTCGCCCCAAAGAGTGATGAAAATTATGATTTAACTCAAGAGTAAGTCGAAGGGAGGGATAAGATGAGTTTCGCCCCAATTGAGGGGTGAAAATCACTTTCGCCCCTCTTGGAGGTGAAACGTAATTAAAAAATAGCAAATTCACCCAACAGAGCAAAGGAAGTGAAAGTCTTGAGTTGCAAATGAAAGAGCAGAGTGCTTTCACCCAAGAGAGGGGTAAAACTCCCCGTCACCCCTCTTTGGGGTGAAAGTTATTTTAAAGTGCAAGTGGTTGTAAATAAAATTCTTAAAAGCGCTTTCGCCCCAAGTGGGGGCGAAACTCCCTTTCGTTTCCCCTTTTGGGTGAAATATAGCGTAAAGGAAAATTTTAAATGGTGCCTCGTGAGGTCGGGAACCAATGTATGGAAGCAAATTATTAAAAGGCACTTTCGCCCCAAGTGAGGGGTGAAACTCCCTGTCACCCCTCTTTGGGGTGAAACATAGTCTAAAGGGATTTTAAAATAAGGTGTGGCGTGGGCCCGATGTGGGCATGTTGACATAATTTTTAGAGAGCATTGTCACCCCAAGTGAGGGGTGAAACTCATTGTCGCCCCTATTTGGGGTGAAAAGGGATTTTGAAGATTTTAAAGGCAAAAGAAATGAATGATGATGTGGGGCCCATTTCAAATACGTTGGATGTTTTCACCCACAACTGGAGCAAAAATAAAAATAGAGTGCTTAATGTAAATTCGGGGTGTAGCAAATTGAAGGCACCCCTGTTGAGAGGCACCATGTGGTTTCGCCTCTCTAGGGAGCGAATGGGATTTTAATATTCAATTTCAGGAAAAAGCATTGTATCATGCTCTGCATCGAATTAAAATAATTAAAAGTGATGTCGCCTCCCCAAAGGGGTGAAAGTCTCTATCACCCTCCTTCGAGGTGAAAGCAAAGAAGATGATTATGAGGAAAAGTGATTAATGGGTGAAATTTCCAAAGACATCAAATCAAGCTGCGTTGTCGCCCATTGCTGTCCCAAAAGGTCTGTTTCACCCCATTCTTGGGTGAAATCAATTCTTTGGTATTAAATTCTCAAGTGTGTTGCTTCCAAAGGCATGATTTTGTAGATTCTCTTGGGAAGAGGCGAAGAAAGATAAAATTTAATTTTTGGAGCAATGCAAGCAGTGCTTCCAGGATGTCCACTTCAACTTTGCAAGATCAGAGGCAATTCTTGTTTATTTCCAATGCACCACCTATCAACCTTATCGATTTTCAAAGCAGATTTAATGCTCAGTGGACTTTCTTGGCAAAAGTGGATTTCCAAGGTGCAAAGGCGAAGCAAATTCAATGACCAAGCTCCCGATTTCTAGGTGATTTTGCTGCATCCCGATGCACCGATGCTCAAGGTTACTTCTTAGCATTTAATCATGCTAATTTCTCTGTGTGATTCTCCCACCAAATTTGGATCATGGTTTCCATGGAAGATATTTTGACTAGAACATCACTGTAGCTGAGGAGGGAATTATTCTCATTGGTCTTTGATCTACCGACATTTTGTTTGTAAGCTCATTAAATGAAAGAGGCGCAACCCTCTATAAATACTAATCATTTTCATGTAAGAAAGAGGATGGACACTCTACAGAAAAACACTCCAAGTTTTTTGCATCAATAGAAACACTTCAGCTTTTGGTTCTTTGAGTGGTCTTGCACTTGATAAGTTTTCTTTGTGTCATTTTTGAATGCTTTCATTCCCATTATTTGTTGTGTTTAAATTATGCTTCTAAATTTAATTTTGTTGGTAAGGGAGTGAACACTGAGATGCTCTTTGGAGGTTGTCGTTGCATAAATGCTAGAAGTTTTTGTGCTTGTATTTATATTGTATGTTGTTAATTGTTGCTTGGTGGAATTTTGGCTATTAGTCTATCCCCATCCTGTACTGCTGGCTTATAGCCATATTTCCCTATTTATTTCCTGTTACCCTAATCTTTCAACCAAAGTAGATTAGGAAGGGAGCCAACCCTCTCTAGAGATTGGCCTGGAAGACATCTCTTTCTTCCAACCTTTCAATGTTGGTCGGGTCTAGGGCGCACAAGGCATAGACTTTGTAGCTAGGCGGATTCATGACCAACAGTTATATGGGACCATGTTGACCACATAGTGGTATTACAACAACTTGGAAATTATGCATGTATTTCTTGGCAAGATTTGAACTTGGGTCTCCTCCTTGAAAGTTGAGGAATTTAACTAGTTGAGCTAATGCTATTTGATATAGTCATTGAAAAGTATTATATACATTATTTTTAAGAATTTTTTATGAGTAAAATTAGATCATAAATCATTTATCCTAAGATATAATCTATTCAAGCATTATCTTTCAAATCCATTTTATTTTTAGTCAATATGGGTTTAAGACCTTGATTTCTTCCAAATGTCTATGTCGTGGGGGATGACACTATGTTTGAAGGATCAAGTATGTAAAGGTATATTTAGAATATAAATACCTAAAGGGATGTATGAGGAATGAAAACAATTATAGAATTAAAACATTAAGGATTGATCATGTAGGTTAGTATTATTCCAAGAAATTCAATCAATTTTATGATGAGCATAGGATAAGGAGACAATGGATAGTAGTCTATACACCTTAGAAAATTGGAACAAAAAAATATATGACAATCATGGATATGGTAAAAAGCATGGTATTAGCAAAAGGTTTGAGTAATCATTTATGGTTTGTAGAAATTGTAATAGTAGTATACATCCTTAATAGAAGTCTCACAATTATAGTAAGGAATATGACTCCTCATGATTAGGAACTAAATTTTTTATTATGAATTTATTAATTGTACAAGAATAAATAGGCATAATAGATACTACTTTACAAAATATCTATTGACAAACCAGAAATTACCGATAATTACACACTATCGACAATCATGTCGACAACTTTAGAAAAATAAAACTAATTACGCTATTTTGGATCCTTATCATCCCTCTCCACCATAGAAGTGTTGGACTCCAATGCTTTTACATTAAATTGGAAGGAAAGATATTACAAATAGAATTGCCCAAAAATAAAATCCTCCAAAGTGGTTCAAAAAATAAGAGAGATAGACGATGTACAAGAACCCCAAAGATATCACCACAACTCCATCAAAGGGAGCAGCAACGAGCAAAACATATGCTCAAAAAAGATGCATTAAGGAAACCCAATGGGATAGCGAGGTTTGTTGCCTCGTGGGTCAACCTCTAGAATTTAGGAGTGATCACTACTATAGCTAGCATGTAGGAATGAGCACTACTATGCTTGAAAAAGGGTTTTGTAAAAATATCGTTCAATCTTCTAGAAGTCACAACTTTGGAGGAAAAAGGTATAAATCATGGGGATGCAAAAAAATCATGCAATGGAGTGTCAAGTACCACCAAATTGCACTCATTATTATAAAAATATAATATTGAGAAGAAGAAGCTTCTGAAGTTTCAAGGATCTGTAGTCTTTAGAAGTGGTTGTGGTCTAAAGTGTCAAAATATTTGTAGTCTTTCAAGATGTGGAAGCGATGTTTGAGATGGTGCTAGTAGCTAAAAAATCCATGAAGAGACAAGCCTACTAGGGGTAAAGACTACTCCAATGTGTGGAGTACCCATGTGATATCAATGATCACATAGCAAGGGCCAAAGGTCTTATGAAGGAGAATGCACTCCAAAAAGTCTCAAAATATGATGGTGGATTTAAGGAGTGTCGGGTTCAACCGAGAATGCACTCCATATTACAACAATTTTGGGTATGAAAGAAGGTTTTATCATCCCAAACTTAGGAGCACCATAATTTCAAGGATATATTTACAAAATAGTAAATTAATAGTCCTATTGGAACTAGATTGAAAAGAGCTTTCCAACGACTATATGCAGACATATACTTGCAACAATACCAAGTCTCAAAAGTAAGAAAAACTAGTAGATCTCTCACAACAGCAAAAAAAAAGGATCCATGGCCCTTTACAATATTTTAAAGGTTTTAAAAATAAAATCCTAAAAAATATATTTCTTGACCGCATTTGGTCAACATGCAAGAGCCACAGGTGGTCCACATAAACAAACTTCTCTAACAAAGCCATCAGACCTTTTCATAGATCAATTACAAAACAATGTAGCCTTTCATTGTTAGTTGTGTAGCCAGCCCCACCAACTAGCTATTACCATTGCAGCCTCTCAAAAACTATAAAGGCTATGAGCCTTCCCACACGATCAGTGTGGGATATTAATCCTGCAATAGAAGAAATAAAATAATAAAAAAAAAATTAATACATCAGCAACCAAATTCCAAGGAAATACTTCCAATGTGTAAATTGGTGACCACCAAGCGCCTACAGCTGGTGCATCACAAAAGCAATTAGAAAATAGAATCATTTCCCCTTTTAAGTATTTAAAGTCTTCTTATCCAAAACAATGTGGGATAAATCTTGCAACTTCCTGCAGGCACTTCATCATTCTATGACACACGTAGCCAACAAAACATGAGTGTGAATCAGTTTCTTTGAAAATATCTTTATGGAGAGCATCATCAAATACCTTCAAAACTCATTCGGATATCAACGGTGTTATGGAGTTTCAATCTGATGGGATGCATGGAAATAGGAGGCCATGATCGACCATTGGGTACACGAACAACAACCATGTTCTATGATGACATCAACGTTGCACATGAAGGATCAATGTGTTTGTCGATTAACATAATTCATAGGATATGACATCCCTGGTTCTTCATTAGCTGAGATATTTGAGCAATTTGAAGCTCAATTTGATGACCAAATACATCTTTGTAATCGCATGTTTGATGTCATTCGTGAAGGACTGCTACCTCCCCCTCAACCCTTTCGCATCCAAAACATTACTCTCGTACACGGTCCTCCACCTCCACTGGTTATTCAATAGTGGTTGTGAATGTACCCCTTCCTCATCCAACAATAGGTATTGGCAGAGTGCCTCCTCGCTCTTCAAATTCTCCTATAGTAAAGTGAGAGGGGATAGTTCGGGCACCAAATTTGGCTTTGTGAGCTTGCAAATACCCTCACTCATACCATCACCGAGCTTAAATTTCTTGACCTCTATAGAGCGTGAGGATATCAGCTCCTCCACTGTGTTCACAAGCAGTCCCATGGATCCACCAAAAAGAGGCTAAACAAAGAAAAATTACAACGGCCAAAAGGGAAAAAAAAACATAATTTTGCAGAATGAAATGAGGGGTAACTTCCACGAGGAAATTTCCCCTCACAGGTTAGGAGCCAAGAAGGCTCTGATACCAATGATCAGGAACTAAATTTTTTATTATGATTTTATTAATTGTACAAGCATAAATAGGCATAATAGATGCCACTTTACAAAATATCTGCTGACAAACCGATAATTACATACTTCCAACAATCCATGCCGACAACTTTAGGAAAATAAAACTAATTACGCTATTTTGGATCCTTATCACCTCATGAGGCATGTCTAGAAAGAAGCCTTCAGTAATTTACTTAAGAGTGTTGTGTTGTTTGTCTTATGCTCATGTTGAAGATTAGAAAAAGGAAAAAGTTAGATCTAAAGAGTCAAACATGCATTTTTGCTTATTATTTTGAATAAATCAATGCATACAAATGTTATATCCCCAAATTTAGACAATGCATTGTGTCTAAAGATGTGATTTTGGATGAAGAGGGAGAACATAGACAATTGGAAGAAAAGAATAAGAAGACAATAATAAGTAAATATTTTGGTGTATAATAAACATCAAGTGGAGGTAAAGTTATTTCTCCAAGGATAAGCATAAAAGGAAAGAGAACATTACAATCACATCCAAGTTGTCAAATATTGGATATAAATTTTGATAGGAGGTTCACAAGAATCCAAGCACAAGCCCAAGAACAAAGACAAAAGGAATAAAATGATAATATATGAACTATGCACTATTATCCAAGATTGAAATGGAGCCCATCATGTTTTGTTGAAGCAACCCAAAGCAAGGTATGGACCAAAACCATGAAAGAAAAATTAAATACAACTAAAAATAATGATACTTGGGATCTATGTGAACTTATAAAGAACAAGGATATGATTGAATGAAATGTGTATTTAAGACCAAGGATAATAGTGATGGATCAATTGAAATATATAAATAAAGGCTAGTGGCAAAGTGGTATACACAACAAAGTGAATAGATAATGATAAGACATACGCACCTATTGCAAGGCAAGACATAATAAAAATAGCCTTAGCCTTGGTAGCCCAAAATGATGGATTGTATATTAACTTGATGTAAACAGAGCATTCTTGAATGGGAAGATTAGAGGATTCTATGTGGAACAACCACAAGGATTTGAAGTGGGAGGTAAATGACATGTCTGCAAGTTAAAATATATATAGATTGAAACAAGCACCAAGGACATCATATTCAAGAATTGATGCATACGTTTTGAAGTGTGGATTTGTGAGAAGTGTGAATATTGTAGTAGAAAAGTGAAGGTGATGATATTTTAATTTTTTACTTGTATATTGATGATCTAATTTATATAGGAAGTTCATCTAGAATGAAAATTTCAAGCAAGCCATGATGCAAGAATTTAAAATAAGTAACTTGGTTTTGATGCATAATTTTCTTAGCATGTAGGTACATCAAACATATAATGTGATATTATTTTTCCAATCTAAATATGCACATGATATGTTGAAGAAGTGCAACTTCAAAAGGTGCAAATATGTTGCTACCCCACCTATACAAGGATAAATAATCTGCAAAGATGATAGAAATGGAAGAATGGATGAGAGGAAGTATAGAGGTTTGATTGGCATCCTTATGTACTTGACAATAACAAGACCAGATATTGCATGTGTAGTTTCTTTAGTTTCAAGATTCATTAGTGAGACATCAATAGATCATATGAGGAAAACTAAAAGAATTGTGAGGCATGTAAAAGAAACTTTGAATTACGGAATGCATTATGCTTTAGCCAATAAGATTGAGTTAGTTGGATATAGTGATTCAAATTAGGAGCATTCGATTGATGATAGGAAATCTACATCAAGAAATTATTTTCCATTGGGAGAATGGATTGGTAACTTTGAGTTTGAATAAAAAATCAATAGTTGCACTCTTAATAGCAGAGGTAAAGTATATCGCGACTACATTAGTAAGCACACAAGCATTTTGGTTAAGGTGGATCCTAGAAGACCTTGGTGAAAAACAAGAAATACCAACCATATATTTTGATGACATAAGTGCAATTCAAATGACTAAAAATCATATTTTTCATATAAAATCAAATCATGTTGATTGAAGCTTCATTTTATTAGACTTGGATCAAGAAAAATATTGCAATTTGAGATTAGTATGTAGATATTTTTACAAAGTGGTATAGAATTAATTTATTGAACTCAGACATACAATGAAAATATTTCCATTTGATCTCAAGCGGGAGAATTTTGAAAATTATTATGTTAACTGAGACAAAACATAGAATAGAACAAGAATGAGACAAAAATTATAACAGGACAAGAAGACAAAATCAAATCATGACAAGACTAAGTCATTAAAATAGGATAAAATTGAAATTACAAGTAAAATTTTAAAAAGAGGAAAAGAAATATTCTCATCCAAATTTGGAGAGAATGTGAGGTACCAAGAGTCTCTTATGACAACCAAGAGATATCCTATTGTATATATGTAAGTATAGGTCATTGTGTTGAAGTAGTATGTATAAATTTGAAGATTGATGAAGCGTTTATTAGAGGAATTTTCTAAAATTTTATTTTTATTCTTTATATGTTGTGTTAAAACTCTATTATAGAGTACCACCATATCTCACAAACCTATAGTTAACTACACCCATGGTTAGAATATTAGTTACTAAATTCATCAAATTTTTTAGATAAAATTCGAAATTCGTCGAATTTAAAACCCTAACGAATAAGTTCGACGAATAAATCCTAAATTCGGTAAAGAAAAAAAAAATCGCTGAAAACAAGAACACGGCATAAAACTTGACCTTTAATTCTTGTTGATGCTATTTCACGGAATACCTTTGGGTACGAATGGTGAAAACCTTCTTTGTTGAAATACACTTAAGGAACAATACACTTTTCGTCGTCCAAGGCCAAACAACCAAATTTATTTGTTTTAAAGAGCTATTTTCTGGAATACTTTCGTTTATAACAAACCAAGTGAATAATTATTATTTTTTAAAATATTTCTCAAAGTTGATGTCATAACAGTGAACGCCCAGCATACTACAGTAATTATAGCCAAATGGTACACTTCACAATGTTGGTTTTCCAGTAACACTTCCAAATGTTTTTACATAATTTGGCTACCATTGTATGTTTAATTAATTACATGCAATCCCAGTTTAAAATATTATGAATTTCCCTACAAACAGGTAAAATTAAATAAAACATAAAATGAATTTTTCATAATGCAGCACTTAGCTTTAATTAATGCCATTATGAGACTACTCTAAATCAAAGCAATATTATTTTAAAAATATAAATATATTCATTAAAATTTAATTGAGCAATAGTGCAGTATACAAAGCAGTTGAGTGCTCTCCAGTGAAAAATACTAGTGGAAACCTTCTCCTTCACGTTCGTCATGGGGAAGAGCATGTTCGTTTGAGTAAGTTATCATATTAGGTGTTTGTTTTAGATATAAAATTTATCAAAACGCTAAAATATATTTAAAATGGTACCATTAAAATTTAACGTAGAAGCTTAGAAATATATGATAAAGAATTATTAATGTTTATTTGTTTGAGTTTCTTAGTTACTAATTTATTTACAATAATATATGCACATTTATAATATCAAATTTTACATATCGAATTTTTAAACATGTCGAGTTTCTTTTGAACTTCAAGAGTGTTGAACTCGAAAACAAACTTGAACTTGGTAACTAATGTTAGAAGCATATACTTTAGGGTGTGGAATCATTTCTCTCATATCAAGCATCTATAATCACATCTAGAATCAAACATATAAACATCTAAGTCAATATCATTCATAAAAAAATCAAGTTCACAATTCAAACATTCATTTTATTTTAGCAATATCTACATCTATCCCCTTAAATTAGTTTCCCTTTCATCATCATCTCATTCAATCAAATAATCTATAAACCCAAATTTTCCAATTCCATCAATCATCATTCATCATTTAAACTCAAATCTCAATTAGTCATCTCTAAATCCACTTCAAATCATTCCCATTGTTTGATCTGTCATCAATTTTTTTCAATTTTTGTCTTGGTTTCAAAAGTACCACTCGACAACAAAATCTCTACTACTTTTAGTTGTTAGTCATGCTTTTGAAATAAAAGTCTAACTCCATTACATCAGTGTTGTGCAAATGCACCGACAACATACAAAAGGATTGATAAAAAGTTCAAACGATAAAAAAAAACATTAAAGATCCATTTTTTCTTTAGTTTCAAGTATCTTATTTATGCAATATTAACTCATCCTAGCATTGGAAGTTGAATCAAGTCACTAGAATATCTAGAGTGTGGGTGTTGAGCCAACATAAATCATCATGAAATCAAGGGATAAAAGCTCAATATTTCTCTCATAATTAAAAATGAATTTTATTTTACCCTCCCAACTCTTTTTTACCCTATAATATCCCTCATATTTTATATTTTTTAGTTGAATTTCATAACTTTCCCCTATTTTCTAGATTTGAAGGTCAAGTTTTATTGCTCTTCTCAACTAATCGCTTTAATCCCTTGAGGGGGTGCTTATAAATGTACGTCATCATTAAGTGTCATTAATTATTTCCATATTCTATATCTAAATCAAACCAAGCTAATCTCAATGTCAAAAAAATTAAAATTAACTCAATCTAAGCAAATAACTATCATCAAAATCTAAACCCAATTTAATCTCATCTTCCACAATAGTGTTGGGGAATTTATGAGCTAGTTTTTTATATGGTCATCTAATGGTGATCATATCAAAAAGGCAAAAAATATAGACACCCAAAATAGATCATCACAACACTATAGAGTAAATTAAGCTTGTCAAGCATCATCAAACCTCATCAAGATCAAATCTGCATCTTTGCATCTTTAGTTGTTTGCATAACTACATTTTTGTTAGCATTGTCATGCTATTATAATAGTAGCATAAATAATCTAACATTTACATAGTTGTGGATTTACATTTGGAATAGTAAAATTAAAATCAGTTAATTGACTACTCCAGTGCCATGTAGCCTCTTGGCATCATGTTCCCAATGGTTTACCTCCTTGATTGCTAGTCCATAGCCTATCTCACTGATAAAGCTTGGTCATCCTTTTTAACTACCACTTCCTCTCTTATCCAACCCAATCACATGCCACATTTGCATGACACCTAACTTTGAGATACCACCTCCCCAATCAACTCCAACAATAGCCATCTTAGAAGTTTATCTATCAATATATCCTCCTTGGAATAGTTAACATGTTGGTCAAAAATCCACCTTAGGTATGGAATGTTTCATTCATGCGCCCTAGACCCGGTAAACATTGAAAGGCTAAAAGGAAGAAATGCCTCTCGTGCCAATCTTCAAAGAGGGATGGTTCCCTTACTATTCTAACTTGGGGATTTGAGATTAATAAAATAGGAAAGATATTATAAATGATTGAAAGGAATGGGAAATATAGCCTTAAGCCAGATGAACAAGGGTGATGAACAAAAAACATGATAACTTAATTGCACTCTAAACCAATAGCACTTCACACAAAGAAAGTAACAGAAATTAAAACCAAATATCTTATATGTGCAATCTCTAAAATTATTCCAGTGTTCACCCTCTATCGAAAGCTAAATCTAGACATAGAATTATAGCCCACAGACAAAGAAGAGAATTTGATAGAAATATAGGATAGAAAACATACACATAAAAAGAAGTCCAAAATTAGAGCCAAGGTTTCTTTGTATTCATAGCAAAATTCATGTATAGCAAGTCTCTAGCAAAACGTCCATCATCTTACATTGGAAATGCTAGTTTTTATAGAGGATTTTGCCTCTAAAACATAAATGCTAACCCACAAAACATCGCGATGGCAGTAAATATTAGATTTCAACACTCATCAAAAATTAATGAGGCATGGCCTGAATTTGATGACTCATGGAGAAGTGGTTGCATGGCTTCAATGCGACCATATGATTTACCTGTAGCACTGCCTCCTCACTTGCTAGAACCACCTCAATGGAAGATCAAATTTTGAGATCTAGAAAAATCAAATCTAGAAGCTTCTCTAGCCACCTGCAATTAAACCATTGAGGGTGCACCTTCTTTCACCGTTGAGAAGCATTTCTGAGGAATTCGAGCTGAGGTAGGAGAGTTTGACTGGAAACAGGTACTTCACGGATGCAGGTCCCACTTGGTTTCATCCATACAAGCTTTGAAAAAGGCTTCCATTCCCAATTGGGGGTGAAAATGTTTGTTGTCTTGGAAGTGGCACCGAAGTGATAAAAGTCAAAAGTGCTTTCTCCTTTAGCAGGCCCAAATTTGAATTACGCTGGGAAATTGGGGCAAAATAGTTTGGGCCCCACCTGGGCCTTTCCCTTTAAAAATGAGTTGCGCCTTGGTGTAAAATTCAAAGGTGCCTTCGCCTTGTCTAAATTTGAAACCAAGTTGCACTGGAAAATTGGAGTGAAATGCTCTAGACCCAACTTGCATGTTTCTGTTTGGAGTGGAGTTGCATCAACCTTGAGGGCAGGTCAAAGGCGCTTTCACCTAAAATAAGCTCCAAATTGATGTTACGCTCCTGAGCTGGGGTGAAATCACTTGGGCCCCACTTAGCTTCAGCCAGCTTGTAGCCCAAAATGGGCTTGCACTTCCAGTTTAAGGCAAAAATGCTTGGGCTCCATGCTATTAAAAATAGGTCTGCGTTGACTTTAAGGAAGGTCAAAGGCACTTTCACCCAAAAGAATTTCGAAACTGGGCAGCACTCATGATTTGGGAAAAAATAGAATTGGGCCCCACTTGCAACCCTTTCTGAAACTGAACTGCGTTGGCCATAGAAAAATATGAAAAAGGCCTTTTGTCCCTCCTTGTTTCAAAATTGATGTGCACTCTTATATAGAGGTAAAAAGGACTGGGTCCCACATTGGTTTAAAACAAATGGTGCTGATTTTGAGAGCAACATGAAGATACTTTCACCCAAGTTAGCCCCGAAAAGGCATTGCGCTCTCCATCTGGGGCAAAAACACTTGGGCCCCACTCAACACATTTTTTATTGAAATTGAGTTTCACCTAGACAAGGCTCGAAACTGCCTTGTGCTCTCACACAGGGGAGAAAACGTTTGGGCTCCACTTGGGCTTCACTCTTCTTTAGCTTGAAATGGGCTTTCACTGCACCTTTTGCCCAAAATCAATTTGTGCTTGGCACTTGGTGCAAAACTACACTTACCCTCAAAAATATAAGGATCCTGCATGATGAATGAACAGGAAAGACTGCACACTCCCTTGGATGTAGCCAATAAATTCTTACAACAAAATGTAGGAAAAAAAGGATACATCTGAAAAAAGAATAAATTTTCAAGGAAGAAGAAATTACTGAATAGTAAAATGTATACAGAGGAGACCAATGTTGCATGGATGCCAACATCTTTGGTGGCTTGCAGGGGGATTGAGCTCACCTCAATGTGAAGATCCCAGGCTTTATATGTTGGGCTCAGATTCATGATCACTATCCTTTTTTGAATGCTCACTATTGGCAATAGACTCTTCCTCCAACTTCTCCCTTTTTGCTTCTTCCTCTTCTCTTTGGCGTTCACTGTCCTCTTCTTCTCCTTGGTCTCCTTCTTGCCTTTGGTCTCCTCCTTTTACTTGATATTCATGTTGTTGGGTAGGCTTCAATTGTAGGAGACACTCAAAGATATGATCATAGGTTGCTTATATGAGGGTCCAGGCATCTTCTTTGAGTGTACCACGATCTTGGAGTTCCCTAACTAGGTATCCAAAAGTCTCAAGTTGGTCTACATCAGCGTAGTTAGCTCTCTGGCTAAGGTCTACCAGAAAGGATTCAATCTATGCAAACCTGGTTATTAACTCCATTACCTGGTGTTCTATAATAGGCTCACTCTAATTGTCAATATCTGAAGTATCTCTTTCAAAGGCATCCAAAACTAGCTTCAGCTCTTCCTTTGTCAAAATAGATTCTTCCTTGTCAGTGAAGCTAGGGAAACCAAGCTGCACGAGAGCTTTGAAATACATCAGATAAATGTGCCTTTCCAACTCAAACACTTCTATCATCCTTCTTGCCTCTCGGGCTATTTCCATTTTCACGAAGTAAGCCCGTAGTGTCACCTTCATAGTTACCCATGACCAAGCAAGCGAGCACATTAGAGTAAGCTCAAGGTCCATTTTTTCTAGGGTTTGTGCCTTCATAGCCAATTCCAGCCATTGGTCAATGTCTTTTTTAGCATCCTCCATGATAGGTGCACCATAAGTGACTGACTGCTTAGCCTCCAAAATGAACGTGAGGACTGCTATTGCTTTGTGCGCCCTTGTCCAAAAGTTGGTCGAAAAGTGATGGCGAACCTCCTTAATGCGATATTTTATGAAGAACTCTGATTGCACTACCGGCTATGTTAATTGGGCTTGCATTTCCTAAATATGGGTATTCTGGACTTGCAACTGGCTTTTCGCTTCTACTTGTGCCTTGAGGTGATCTTCAGTTTCATTTCTATAATTATCCACCTCCTTCTCCAAGATGATCATGCACTGCTGCAAATGTTTGGATTTAGACTGAGCCTCTTTGAGTTGCACCCTTGTGTACGCTAAGGTCTCCTCGAGCTTTATATTTTTGGCCTCAGCCTCATAGAAGCAAGATTTTTAGTGCTCCCCATGGAAATATATGGAGCCCATTTCCACCTTGATATTTCCCATCTTCTTTGTTGCATCGATCGTTCTCATGTCTTCAATTGTATGATAGTAGGTAGAATCTACTGGTATCATCTCCTCCAAGGGCTTATGTACTTTGGGAACATTCTTCATCTTATGGAGTTCCATCTTCTCTGGGTCAAAGATAGCCCTTTTTTCCATCTTAGCAGGAGCTTGCGCATTTTTTCTTTTTCGACCCTTGAGTTAGCTTGAGGAGCTTTGACATGCTCGATGTATACTCTTCATGATTGGGACCTCTTGTAGAACTTCCAGCTCCATCTCCATCAGTTCCTGTACTCCAAAGAGCTACTTGAAATGGAACAGAGCTTGTTGTGGGTTAGCTTCATCAAACGAATCAGGGACAGTTGGGGCAGCAACTTTGGGATATGTTGGGGTTTGGACTACTGTAACCGAGGTGCTAGGACCTGGGGTTGGAATATCAATGGGAACCGATGCTACAACTAAGGAGGTGAGCGAGGGGAAAAATATTTCTGGATTGATGGTAACAATAGACGCAACGATTGGATTGACAAAAACCTAAGCAGGGTTGGGGTTGGAGGATGTAGGGAATGCAAATTCATTGGAGATAGATGCAAAGGAACTGAACGTCTGATAAATAGGTGGAAAAATTGAGGGGAGATATGACTGAAATGTAGGGAAATATATGGTAGACATAGGGACACCAAATTCAAGCTAGGTGTAAATGAGGTTTTCAATGTTGGAAGGGATAGTTTCCAGAGGCACAGAAGAGAAATAAGAAGAACGAGAGAATGCACCTACAGGATTGGGAACTGCAAGAGCCAAAATGGTGAACCATTGTGTGATAGGTCTCATCCTTCCTTCTTCTCTGTCTGATGCTTCTGCTTCTAGGTCAATGAAATCCATCTCTTACCGCTCCTGTTGCACCAAAATAGAGACTTCAAGAGTGCTTGCTTCCATGACTGTCGATGTTGCAGAAGGGTTTGTATTGAGAGGTTGGGCTGGATCATTCTAAGGGGGGAGTGAGAGTGCTACACCAGCGCTCCTCTTTCTTGAAATAACCTCTTCTTCAGGGAGCAGCTACTTGCCCTTATCCTTGAAAAGTGGATCTTATTCAATGTGTTGCCTCTGTCCTTCCGTTGTGTCTTCCACTCTACTAGGTCTTTGAGTACTTCTAGGCACGATATCAACAAACAATGTAGATCGATAAGTGTTGCAATTTGTGTCATACATCTTAGAGAATTTCTCATCCAATACAATCAACTAATTGAATACCTCATTTTTATTGTGGACCCTCATGATCCACCAGTTAGAAATTTTTTCATTTGACCAGTCAAGCACTTTGTTTTTCATTACCTAAAACACTTGTTCATCAGGGGCATGCATTAGGTTTTGCATAGGGTCATACTTGGCCTCTATCATGTAAAAGTCATGTCATAGGAGAAGTGACATCATCCTCTCCATGTACCATTCCAGGTCACACCCTAAGGGATTGTTGCGTTGCGCTTTGATGTTTGGGCACGGACAAGTATGGAAGATTTTTACCCTAATATTTTACCTAAAAATATCCAGTGGATCATACTTCCAATGCTATGGGAGATTGATCAGGTCAAGTTCATACAATGTTACTGCTAGAAACATGTTATGCTCGTTGACCGTCACCTTAATGTCACTGAAGTGGAAGGGAAAAGTGCACGTGTGTGGCTTCCTTCTCACGTGCTTATATGTATCATCCGTGAAGTCGCTCTATCAGGAAATTTTGAGGCAAAATAGGTACTCCATGGTATAGTATGGCAACAGGAAGGATTTTTTGATAAACCCAAAAATCTGAACAATAATACCCTACGTCAGTTGGAATAGGTCACCCAGCATCCCTTGCACTACCTTGTCTCTCATCCACCTTGGCACTTGATCAAAAAAATCGTAGATGAGCTCCAAGGCTGGGGTGAGGAACATTCTATTAAAATTGTAGTAGGACTCATGCTTTGACAGACTTTGATACCACTGATAAACTAGGAGCGGTTTGCCTTCTTTATTTGTGTTGTTCTTGGCGACAAAAGCAAAATGACTATGCATGTGGTAGAAAAAGTACCACATAATTAAATATCAGACCTAGAATGACATGTCCTTTTCGCTCTTTATGTCACTCATCTGGATATGCATATACCGTGTCACCCAATCTACCCATTCAAAAAATACAGGCTTTATCTTCAGCATCATGGCTGCGAGAGAATAGAACTCACCATGAAAAATACATTCGGCAAGTGAAACTTGCCACTTATACACTATTGCATCTGTGGAGAGCCCCATAACCCATGTCATCATGGAGTATATGTCAATATTTTTAAATATCTTCAAGGGTTTGGGTAAGTCTAGTAATATCATTGGATGTCGACTTCTCCAGCAGTTGTGTCTCCATGAACTGGTGCATCTGCATTGTGTTGACGTATCTTTCATTCTACTCGGTACTATTACTTTTTTTGATTATATAGTCAATCGGGGGTTTTTCTCCATAGGCAAAAGCCTCTCGAACGTCTTGGGTAGAGATGGTGAACAACTTGTTCTCTTTGGCATCATGGACCGTCCTGGTCCGCGAGTCGTAGAATTTAGCAATTACGCATATCAACTCCAAGCAATGATGCATAGGCATGCATAGGTACCATTATAGGTGGTAGTGATAGGTGGTTTTCTACCTTATTTTGGAAGACACCTTGGTTATCATAATTTCAATAGTCTGGTCCAACTTTTCCACACTTATTTTGGTGAGCACATAGTCACGGATTTTGCTCAACTTATCTTCGAACGAGGGTGTTGATACTTTCTTCTTTTACTTCTTCTATTTCTTCTCACCTTGTGCCTTATTCGGGGCCTTGTCCTTCTTGGTCTCGATGCTCTTCTTGCCCATTCTGACTAGGTACTTTCCCAAGCACTCGCTCTAAAAAGGACAACACCTCAGTGCTGCTCAATGCACTACATTTTATCAGTAACGCTCTCGCTCTAATTTGGTAAGGTAAATGTCGCTTACTACAAAATCCTCAGTAATTTCTTTGATTCTATTTGAGGCATAGTGATGGCCCTTTTATAACACTGTAATTTACCCACCATATTAATTACGCTTTGGGGTAAAGTAAATGCTTGGAGGGATTATGGGCAAGGTTGAAGATCTCCTGCACATTAACCGGTGGCTGAGTGCACCTCCCAATGTTGGCCAACTACCTGGGTCATAATATTCTTTGAAATATGTGACGTGCTACCTTTTTTAAATTTATTTCATGCTTCAACGACCTTCTTCAAGGGGTGCACTTGGCAGGTTTTACCTTGTATTGCATGCCCGTGGCATTGGAAAAAGTGAGGTCCTTTCGCTCTAGCAACGTCTTCATCATTTCCAAGAGTCAAAAATGGTTTTTTCTTGAAAATCTAAGCGAAAGGTCCATTCGCTCATTTAAAGCCCGAAATAGGAGAAAGTGTAGTGATTAATAGCCTTGGGGTAAAAATCATTTCCTTTATCCCTGCCACATGGCACTTGTACTAAAGATATATTGATGGTCCATGATTTTGAATTTCTCCCACAAAGGAGGGCACAAGCGCCTTTCGCTCAACACAGCTCCGAAAAGGGATTCAACTTTGACTTTGATATTTTGGTTTTGGCTTTCGATTTTTACTTGGCCCCATCTTTGTTCATAGGTTTTTCTCCTTAGAGCATCGAAACATGGTTTTACCCCTAAACAAGAGCGAAACTTCCTCTCGCCAGATGATAGGGAATTTTTCATAACGTTGAACTATTTTTCTAGGCGATGCTAAAAATGGTGAAATGAACTCCTCTGTTATAAGGCAGAGCGAAAACACCTTAGCTGAATCTGGGCATCTGAAACTACTATTTTCCTTTTTTCCCTGGTGCACAAAAAAATGTACAAACTAAACTAACTACAAAAAACTTTTATTCAAGCTCTTCAGCACCATTTCCCTGCCAGCTCGACCCTCACCATAGCAAGGAGTCTAGCCAAAATTGAACTACTGACAGTGCGAAAGGGAGTGAAGAGACTTATACTCTGAGAAAAAATATATCTACAAGCAAACCAAGAAATAAAAATATATACACAACTGAGAAAAATTTTCAACTACGCCTTACTGTTAGTACGCCTTCAAATGAAGGCCATTGACTGATATCAGAAGAGTGAATCCATTTAATTCTTGGAGAATGAAAGAGTTAACCTGATTAACCTTGGAAATTCAAAACAGGCCCTCCTAGAATGAATCAAATTTATCGTGATTTCTTGGCTTGGATTTTTTTTCATTCTATTTCAGCACCAAGTCACTCATCTGGAAGGTCCGATTGGAGGTCCTCTTGTCGAACCAATTTTTTGTGGTCTTGGTATACTTTATGAAAGCCTCATAGGCCTTTTATCTTTCTTCTTCCAACTACAGTAGTTGGGCTATCCTGACACTTATGGGATCAAACTCTTCATCCTCATCTAATGATCGAAGAGACTGCAATATGGGTAACTAAATATGCATGAGTAGAACTGCTTCCTTACCGTATACCAGAGAATATGGGGATGTCTTGATTTATTTCTTAATGGAAATGTGGTCAGCCCATAAGGCTAAGTCTAGAAGCAGATGCTAGCTCTGCTTGTTGCCTTCCAAGGTTCTCTTCAGGATCTTGAGTAAGTTTTTATTTGTGGACTCTGCCAAACCATTGCCCTACGGGTAATAATTAGATAAAGTCTTTAGGTAAATACCATACTTTTGAATGTACAAATTTTGGCACCAGTGAAATGGGTTCCACTATTAGTTACTATTGCATTCGGTATCCCAAAATGGATTATCAGTCCTTCCAAAAATGCGATGACTACATCCTGGCTAGTTTGTTTTGTTGGCACTTCTTCGGCCCACCAGGTTAAATAATCTATAGCCATCAGGATGTACTTATACCCCATAGATGAATTGGGATATATCACCCCAATGAATTCTAAGCCCCACTGCTGAAATGGAGCTTCGACCTGAATTGGGTGCAAGGGCAAAGAAGCATTATGGATCCATCCAATGTACCTTTGGTATTTATTGCACTTATGGCTAACCTCAAAGGTATCGGTAAAAATAGTAGGTCAATAATATCCTACTTTTATGATTTTTAAGGCCATAGGTCTTCTTGTGAAATGTCCTCTTTATATTCCAAAATAAAACTCATTCAGGACCCTTTATTTTTTTGTCCCCCTGACACATCTTAGGAGGACTCCATCTATATTTTTATGAAACAAACCACTCGGTAACAACACATATATGCAAGCTTGAAGCCTGAACCTTCTTCTCTATAAAGCATTGAGGTCAGAATGACACCTTTTAGTATTGAACTATTCCACTAGGTCTTTTGTCCAATCCTTATGAAGTATAGATCGACTCGCAAGATCGCTCTTCTATGCTGGATCATCCCACTAGCAAGCTATCACCTCAGATGCGGCACTTCTAGCGAGTTCTTGGCATAAGGCTCGGCCATAGACCATTTTAGTGGTTCGGACTTCTATTTTGAACTCTTGGATCTTAGAGATTCATCCTGCCCTTTTATTGCCAAGCTCACCTTGAATTATGAAGTTTCTGACATCAGGGTGCACCATATACACTATCGTCTTGCTCTGTGATACAAAATGGTGAAACATCTTTAATTACTGCATCATCACATGCACTTGCCTCTCAATGAAGTTGTACTTCTCGTACAGGTAGATGACTTGGCTCAGGAATGCTATCGGTCATTCGTCCTCGTCCTTGTTCTTATGAGTCATGATAGTTGTGTGGCTCTCTGGTTCATCGACGACATAAAGGATAAAGTCTTTGGAGTACTCAGGGTTCACCAAAATAGGGGCTTGATCAATTCTCTCCTTGATCTCTCTCAATGCCCATTTCCTTTCCTCGGTCCACTAGAACTCAGCATCCTTCTTGAGGAGTTTGGTCATTGACTATAATACCTGGGTAAAATCAGAGATGAACTTTCTAACAAAATTAATTTACCCGAAGAAGGATTGGAGGTCCTTCTTGTTCACTGGCAGAGGTAGCTTAAGGAGAGCTTCAGCCCTAGTAGGATCAATAGCTAGTCCCTTCTCCAAGATTACATGGCCCAGGAGTTTACCTTCTTTTATCGTAAAAATGGGCTTTTCGAGTTTATGGAGATTTCGAACTCTCAGTACTTCTCAAACACCTGTTGCAAATGTAGACCATGTTCCTCCTTGTGGGATAAAATAGTCATGTCATATAGATAAATCACAATGATATGATTGAGTAACTCACCAAAGGCTAAGTCCATTGCTCTTTGAAAGGTCACCCTGAAATTTGAGAGGTCAAACAACATGTGCTAGTAGGCAAAAGTGCCCCACTTGGTGGTGAAGGCAGTCTTGTAATAATCTTCATCCTTTACCCAAATTTGGTTATACCCAGAGAAGTCATCCAGCAAATAAAATATCTATGATCTCGCTACTACATGAAGGATTTGATCGATTTGGGGCAGCAGGTAGTGGTACTTCAGAGATGCTTAGTTGAGGTTCTAAAATTCAACACACAAGCGGATGTCCCCATTCTTTTTCCGCATCAGGACCAGGTTTGCCACCCAATAAGAGTGCTTCATAGGATAGATAATTTTTACCTCCAACATCTTTAGGAGCTTGGCCTTCATCAACACTTCTATCTTTGGGTTAACCGGCCTTTTCTTCTACCTGAAACGTTTAACCCCTTCCTACAGCTCAATCGTGTGCTGGAAGACACTCTTATCGTATCCCTTTAGGTCTTGATAGTTCCAAGCGACTATATCTAGGTATTATTTGCAGATGGTCTTGATTTGCTCAATTTCCAACGATGTGCAATCGGTTCCCACCTTGATGCCTTTCCCAAGTTCTAACTCTAGTTCATTGTACTCTCTCACATCCACTTTGATCTTGTGTGCAAGTGGTTTGTCATTTTGATCAAATAAATTTTCAAGGGTGATTAAGCCCTTCAGGACGTGGTTATTCTTCAGCTGAATCAACCCCTCATACTCTTCTTCATTGAGGGTCTTGTATTCAATAGTGTTGGCTTCATTGATCAAAAAAACGATGATTTGCTCATCATTTTCAAACACTTGCCAATGAATATTTTTATCCGGTACCAAAGGCTTGTAGATTACCCTCACTATCTTCAGCTTTTGCATCATATTTTTTGTGGGGGAGTATCTAGCTCCAATAAACGCTAAAATTTTAGTGTGCTTATTTTGCTCTCGCAAAATAGACCGGATATTCAGGCTCAAGAAAGACTCGAGCAGGTCGAATACCTTATTATGGTATACTTTCAGGTAGTGTTGCTTCGCAACACAATTGTTGGTTACTTGGTTGCAAATCAACTTTGAGTCTTCAAAGATTTGCAATTGCTTAATTCTAAGTTTTTTTGCCTTTTGTAACCCCAAACACAAGGCTTCATACTCAGTAGCATTATTCGTACAACTCCATGCGATCCTATAAGAGTAGATTTTATGGTTTCTCGAAGGAGAGACAAGGACAACTCCTACCCCGGTGTCATTCTTACATCAGGTGCCATCAAATAAGAGCTTTCATAGTTGATCGGTGATGGGGTCTTTATCACTTGGTACCTTAGCCTTTTCGGACTTGGTGATCGAGTAACACCCTATCTCAAATTCGATCATGGCATTAAAATCATGTATAGAAAATTCTTCTATGTGAAGCTCATCCAGAGGTTCTTCCATTAGATTTATTCCTCCTTATTTCTACACTTCCTCAATCATATTTACTAAGTCCAATTGTTTCTCTGCATCTTGGATCCTTTTAATTTGAAAGGTAGAGGGCTTTTCATTAAAAAAATTAATCCTCCTTCCTCTGAAGGGGATTTCCAGGTACGAATAATTTAGAGACAAATAGCCTCCAAGTTTGGCGGTGAATTTCCTTGATAAGCACATACTTCCAAAGAATGCAGAATCTGTTTGGGGATCTTATAGAAATATAGGATAGAAAACATACACATTAAAAGAAGTCCAAAATTAGAGCCAAGGTTTCTTTGTATTCATAGCAGAATTCATGTACAACAAGTCTCTAGCAGAACGTCCATCATCTTACATTGGAAATGCTAGTTTTTATAGAGGATTTTGCCTTTGAAACATAAATGCTCACTCACAAAACATCACAATGGCAGTAAAGATTAGATTTTAGCACTCATCAAAAAGTAATGAGGCGTGGCCTGAATTTGATGACTCATGGAGAAGTGGTTACATGGCTTCAATGCGACCATATGATTCGCCTATAGCACCGGCTCCTCGCTTGATGGAACCGCCTCAACAAAAGATTGGATTCTGAGATCCGAAAAAATAAAATATGGAAGCTTCTCTGGTTGACTACAATTAAACCGGTGAAGGTGCACCTTCTTTCATCATCGAAAAGTATTTTTTGGGAATTTAAGTTGAGGCAGGAGAGTTTGACTAGAAACAGGTGCTATGTGGATGCAAGTCCCACTTGGTTTCTCCCATGCAAGCTTTGAAAAGGGCTTGCGCTCCCAAGTGGATGCAAAAATATTTGCTTTCTCGAGAATGGTTCCAAAGTGAGAAAATTCAAAGGCGCTTTATCCCTTAACAGGCCCGAATTTGAATTACATTGGGAAACTAGGGCGAAACAGTTTGGGCCCCACCTGCACCTTTCCCTTTAAAATTGAGTTGCACCTTGGTGGAAAAGTCAAAGTCGCCTTCGCCTTGACCAACTTCAAAACCAAGTTGTGCTGGAAAATTGGAGCGAAATGCTTCGGGTCCCACTTGCATGTTTCTATTTGGAGTGGATTTGCGCTGACTTTGAGGGCAGGTCAAAGGTGCTTTCACCCAAAAGAAGCTTTGAATTGATGTTGCGCTCCTGAGTTGGGGTGAAATCACTTGGGCCCCACTCAGCTTCATCCAACTTGTAGCCAGAAATGGGCTTGCGCTTCTAGTTTAAATAGAAAATGCTTGGGTCCCACACTATTAAAAACGGGTCTGCGTTGACTTCGAGGAAGGTCAAAGGTGCTTTCGTCCAAAATAACTCTGAAACTGGGTAGCGCTCATGATTTGGGACGAAACAAAATTGGGCCTCACTTGCAACCCTTCCAAAACTGAACTGTGTTGGCCATAGAAAAAGACCTTTCACCCCTCCTTGTTTCGAAAATGATTTGCGCTCTTATATAGGGGTGAAAAGGATTGGGCCCCACACTGGTTTAAAGCAGATGGCGCTAATTTTGAGAGCAACATGAAGATACTTTCGCCCAAGTTAGCCCCGAAAAGGCATTGCGCTTTCCATCTGGGGTGAAGACACCTGGGCCCCACTCAACACCTTTTTCATTGAAATTGAGTTTCACCCAAACAAGGCCGAAATTGCCTTGCACTCTCACACAGGGGCAAAAACGCTTGGGCCCCACTTGGGCTTCACTCTTTTTTATCTCGAAATGGGCTTGCACTACATATTTTACCCAAAATCAATTTGCGATTGGCACTTGGCATGAAACTACACTTACCCTCGAAAAGACAAGGACCCTGCATGATGAGTGAACAAGAAAAATTGCACACTCCCTTGGGCACAACCAACAAATTCTTACAGCAAAATGCAGGAAACAAAGGATACATCTAAAAAAATAATAGAGTTTTAGGGAAGAAGAAATTACTGAATAGCAAAAAGTATACAGAGGAGATCAATGTTGCAGGGATTCCAACATAACCACAACTTTAATCAACAAATTACAAAATCATGTGGAGGGAACATTCAATCTATCTAAGATGATGAGGTGAATGGGGAAAAAAGCATTCAAGAGCAAAGGAATTGGTCATTCTAGGGTATTCTATGATTAAGTGAATTCTATAGGGGAAGGCTCTACGAAATCATGTCAAATCCTTTATAGAGCCAAGAAGCTAATAAATAACATTAGATAAGCTTAATGTTTACATCTTGCATAGTTAAAGAAGGGATTTTTCCTACCCATTTTACCCATAGTTTCATATGTTAATCTTACCTTAATCTAAATTCTAAATCTCTTGTGTTTTTTGAGTAGCATATATTACCTTTGCATTTATTATTTTGAGTAAATATGTTATCATTCAAGTCTTTTCATTGTATTTAAAAGTCTCTAATCAATTTTTGTGAAGGTTGTAGGTTTAGAAATGAGGTTTGAGACTTTAGTATTGGTCTATGGTCATATAACAATTGTGCCAGAATCTGTCTACACTTATGTTAATGTTGTTAGGATTAAACAACAAATACGAGCAATAATATAATGCGAAAATAAACACAGAAGAAATTATGCAATACACAATAGACACAGATATAATGTGGTTCACCCAAATCGGGCTACTCCACGGAGAAAATAACCAGGCCCTTTGTATTCCGTCTAGAAAACCCCTCTGTACACAATCGTGCACCTCATTACATATTTAGTCGTCGTACAACCTCCTCTTCTAATAATGCATTACAATTTTAGGGCAAAAAACCTGCCTAAACTCTATCGTCCTATCTGTGACCTAATATCAAATGGTCCATATTTACATAGAAGAAAAAATATCTATTTTAGCTTCGATGGCGCTGCCCCCAAAACCCCCGCCAGGGGGGGGGCTCCATAGCTGTTTACGCCCCCCTGGACCCCCCTGGCGACAGTTTTAGGGGGCGCTAATTCCCCCCTACACCCCCCCCTCTTTCACGTAGTGGGTCTAAGTGTGGCTGAAACAAAGGCCTCCGATTTAATCAGGCTCCATAATCAACAATCTCCCACTTGTCTACACTTATGTTAATGCAACTACACTAATATTAGTGCAGCCTATCGTCTACAAATTTGTCAATATTTGAGAAAAATGGTAAATCTGATTACAAAATCCATTTGATATTTTTTTTCTAGCCTAAGCATATTTCCATTGATTTGTATCATCTTCTTTTACCAAATTTATCCTTTTATTTATATTTTGTCAAAAGCACAATTGGATACTTGTGTGATATAGTGCCATTAGCCATTGTACTTTCAATAAGGAATCGGAAACAATCACCATTAGAATACCATCATTAGATCAAGGTTGTAATCATCTAATCTTTCTTTGGTCTTGTCATCATAATTAATATTTCCCTTTTCTTAAATCTTTATCAAAAGCTTAAATGCACCACGGGCCTAGCTAAGATGGGTCCTTGATCTATTGCTAATCATTTTTGTGTTCATGCATGTAGGTTTGCCTATCAAGATCATCGCAAGGAAAGCCATATTAAACACTTATGATCTACAACAACAATCAGAACCTCCTTCACATCTAGATCCATGTATGCATTATTCTATCTTCTTTATGTGTATTTAGAGAGTTTGGGGTTTTGCATTTTTTTCTTGAATCTTAGCATATTGGATAAACTCTTGCATATCTAATAGGGAAATATTTCATTCACTCTTTATGACAATCTATCTAGTTTTCATTAAGAACTCCAAAGAACATGTTCCTTAGGTTGTGTTGAAAGCACTTTTACAACTTCATGTTAAGATCTTTTTCTTTGTATCTGTTTTTCAAAAAGATAAATTATCCCAACTTAGTTAATTGTTTGTCAAAGCATCTCTATATTTTACATTTTTGTTAATTTGTTCTTTGACAATAACATCAATCACTAATGGAATTCTTTTTAGAGTTCTAGGGCCTTAGCATCTTTGTCAGAGTCTAATATGAAGAAGATTTTATTTTATATCACATTACAAAAGTGCAAACATAAATAGTCTATTTTTTTTTCACTTGAAATTACACTGCCTTTAAGGAATTAGGAAGATTATATACGTTGCATTCTCTCCCTAATCTTCTAAACTTTAGAAGAAAATTTTGAAATTTGTACATTCTAACTTGTTGCTTTGAAAATCAGAAAGGCATTCAATCTCCTCTTCCTGACTCATATTTTTTAGGAAAGAAAGGAGTTTGTTTCTTGTTTTCCTTGTAATTAGTTAAGTTCTTAGTTAATTAAAAAATTTGCTTTCAATTTTCAAATTTATGATCATTTGCTTAGATTAGCAACTATAAAGGCCCATGTCATGTTCACAGCTTAAGGATAAGCTAGACACACACCCCATATCCTAATCCTTCACTGTTATCTTTAACCCATATTTGAGGTGTGATTCCATGCACCTAGGAGTGGTGTTTTCCCATCTCGTATCTACGTTTAGCATCCCACAAGTACATTTTAAACTTTACTTAGGACAGGGTTATGCATAAGGGGTCGAACCCGAAACGTACTTGTAAAAAAATGGCAAATCTGTTTCAAAACCTTGGCGAATCCTAGGCAACTTCATGTAGGAAGACATGGCGAAATACCTTATTTTCTCACCAAAAATTAGAAAAAATTGGCGAATTTTTGTTTATATTGGAAAAAAATATTAAACAACACCAAACTACCATCAGATATGCATCCGAGGGAGGGTCGGGTGCAAAATTGCATCCGGGGGAAGGCCAAGTGCATTTCTGTATTCGGGGGAGCCGGGTGCAAAAATACATCCGAGGAAGGCTCGAAAATGAATCTGTATCCCTAGGGTGTTAATTATATTTAGAGGTATACTTTGCGAGTTTGACGGGATATTCTAAAATTTTAAAATTTTAGGGCGAAAAGGGTACTTTATTTAGGCGGGATTACTTGCGATTTTTCAAAATATTCGTAATACTCTCATCAAAGGACGGCTAACCGACACCTAAAATTTATTTTTTCCCGAAAATTTCGACTAAATGGCTGACGTCCAGGTCCCGAAATTTTCGCAAATTTGAATTTTCAAAAATGCTTTTTTTCGCCCCAATGGCGAAGTTTCGCCGCTATGCATAACCCTGGCTTAGGAATAGGATTGATGGCCCACTAAATAGGTTGAACTTGATGAATTCACCTAGGCCTTGCTCCATAAATGTTAAGTTTATTTAGCCTAGCTTGGTTATTTAACAACCAATTAAAAGAAATGAAATCATTTTCTATATACACTTTCAAGAAGAGTGAAAAGCAATTACTTACACGTTTTTTTCAAGTAATCATGAGGATTAAAATAATGTGCTTTTAATCAAACCTTTGTTTTCTATTAAGCATAAAGAAGAGAGAACATGTATTTATCTCTAAGCATGCCTCTGGTTGAAATTGGAAATGTGTTTCCTTCTTATTGTCAAACATAGGTGCACATGTCAAAAATGCTATTATCTTTCCTTGTTTTTGTTCTTATTCTTCTTTAATATATTAATTAAATATTCTTCTAGTTTAATTATTTCTGCACTTTGTAGACCAAAAAGATACAAGTCAACTAAGCACCAATATCTAGTGTATATAAAAGGATCATTTCACTTTACATAATTATCTATTTGTAGGGTGTTTACTTCCATTATTCCTAATGGATCCTATCATTTTATTCATGGAGATAGATCCTTATATATTTTGGTTATTCAGAATTGTGATCATAGTTTGTGAAGGCCTTTCTTAATGATTGTAGTTAATTTTTTCATTTTTCTTTTTCATTTTTGCTTGGATGTTTATTCATTCGATGTTCTTGTCCCCTCTTGTTAGTTAATTATTCCAATATCAAGATAATTGTTGCTCTATAGATAAGAAAAAATGTAGGTCAAAAGTGAAATATTTTGATTGCATCATTGCAACATGTAACCTTCTAAAACCATAAGCAAATACAACATGTTGAATATAAAACTGAATTAAAATAAGAGGAAAAGGTGGCCATGCAAACATTCCTATTATGGTCTATAGACATCAAAATGAGGTCATAGAAAGTATGTATGGATTCAAGGCCAAGGTATATGGACTTTGGAACTCTAAAGAGAATTTTTAAGGTTCAATCATGTAGGGGATATGGTTGTACAACATGTTTTGGTAGTCAAAGGAGGGTTGGACAATCATATATTAAGTAAACAACATTCTCCATAAAGTGTGTCTCATATGGCCTATGGTCTCGTAGAAGTTAAAAACTACTTTACATTAAATATTCACAAAGAAAATGTATTTTATGATCTTTTGAGTGAAAAGTAATGGTCATTTAAAACAAAATGCATTTTATGAGATTGATATTGTCTGAAATATGAGAAGACTAGCTAGTTGTTGCCAAGACTCTCACTTGTACGTTTTCAGGTTCTTCACTTCTTTACAAGCCTAAGAATTTATAGGTTAATATGCTCTTCTTGCAAATATACCTTTATGGTATAGTACATGTTCTTTTAGCTTGTTATGATGACATCCATTATTTATCTATGTTCCCCTTCTTATTGTTTTTGTGTTTTGTTGCAAATATGCATCTAGTTTTTCCTTGGTTAAGAAAGTGTGTTGCCAACAAGTACTTACGATTCCAAGATTGGGGAGAAAGGATGTATACTAAACTCTCAATATTTAACCTATTACATTTCGTCAAGTGACCACCATTGTCCTATTTTAATCACTTTCTTATTCCTTATAGATATTATTTATAGCCTATAAGTCTGATTAAATGTTCTCATGGTTAAAAACATCATGCATTAAATTGGTTTTGAATTTTAAATCTTAAATAGTGCAACATCATATGTTGTCTATCCTATATATACTAATTGAGGGCTTCATAATTTTTAGTTTGAAAAGTTGAGTTTGATACTTACGTTTCCTAAACTAAGAGTACATCCCTTGTCTATGAGGGTTTAGATTTAAAAAAATAGCTTCTAATTATAGGGCATGATTGAAACATCTTGCTCATGGTTTACATTTTTTTAACTATCAAAATGCAAAACATGCAATTTTATTTCTCATGCATTGACACAATGTTGTGGTATGATTGGAACTTCTTGCGTAATACATGTTGTCATACCATGGGAAATATTGGATTCAATTTTTATATAATCACTAGTATATTTAGATGTATAAATTATATTATATGCCTGTAAAACTATTATTATGCCATGAACTCTACTTCATTTCCATCTTTAAATAGAACCATACACCTTTCAACATTCTAGACTTGTTAATGTAATTGATTTACAAATCCTTCCATTTGTTTGCCCTTGAATTTATTTTTTGGATCTCAATTAAATTTAGTTATAAAATGCAACTAGAAACACATATTTCCTTAAATCAAACTCTATTTGCTAATGCTTTTGTCTCTTGAGTTTTGATTAATCACACGTACTTTTATCATTGAAATTCTCTCCTTATTCCTAAACTAAGTTGTCCTTTATAAAAAATGTTTGTTCAATATACTTTGAGAGAATTTTTCATTCATTATCATTTTGTTATTACTTCTATTGCACTTCATAACATCTAGGAAGAAAACATTTTGATATTACTTCTAATTGTGTTTCATGAATTTATGTTTAATAGCGTTAGATTCTCTTCTACATTTGCTTCAATTATGGTTTTATGATAGCAATTTATGTCCAAATACAACCAAAAACTAAAACCAATTTATGTCCAAATACAACCAAAAACTAAAACCAAGAGAAGATGTGTACATATGAGAAATAAAACTAAAACACCAATTTGTTCAACTGGATTTTGTCTGCTAATATCAGTCGTTTGTTAAACCAGTGCCTAATTGTCTATTTGTTTTTGTTTCATTCTCATTATCATTCTCATTCTCATTGTTCTTTTACTTTCTTTCAAAGTTTACTATCATTAATTCTTGGAGAGGCTAGAGTGCAGTTAATATGTTAGCTTTTGGATTGTAACCATTAATATTTTTAACTTTTCCAGTATTATACATAAACACATCAATTGCATTTTACTCCCTTTTATACTAAAGATAGATGACATTTAAAAGTCCTAGTTCCATGTACCTTAAGTGCCAAACTCTAGCATTGAAAAGACAATTGTTTTCTTTTAAAATTAAAAACCATCCTGCCATCCAATTTTTTTATAACTATATGGCACTCCATTAATCCTCAACTTCTTTTGAGATTCAACCAAATTATATGGCATATACTTACATAAAATCGAATATTAAAACCATTTTCAAGATTCCTAAAGAACATCTTGCTTAAGAATTTAGTAGAACACTCAAGTCACATGTTATTCAACTTTTCGCATATCCCCATCGTCTACCAATCTTCTAAAATCCTTGGAAACCAGAAAACAAAACTAAATTAGGCCTCTAAGATGCATTTCAAAGAAACAAACCATCACATATTCAGGACCCACCAAACCTTTGTATCGGCATGCCCTAAAATCCCTAGCAAAAACGACACCTAATACACCTTACACAAGCAAAATCTAAATTCCCTAGCAAAAACAAAAAACTAGAAATTTAAAAACCCTTGCGAAGGCAAACCCTGTGGGGACAAGAGCACAAGGAAAACTCCATTGAAATTTAAATTGATTCCTTTGGAGCTATTGCGGGCAAAAGGAAGAGAGACCACCGATCAACAAGAAAAGAACAGTCACAGAAGATCTTGTCATGCCATCCGGGAATTGTGGATACCTATGAATGCTTCCCAATAGTCGACCCCTGTCCAACATGGGGTTGAATAACTCATCCCCTGTGCCTTCAATTCCAATCTCAATTTACCAGACACGTAATGGCAATCACTGACTAGTATAAAACAGCAGCCACCTGACAAGGTCCGGAAAATTTTCATTACAGATCAGTTGGGACTAATACATTGCAGATCAATAAGGGCTTTTTCTCCTAAAGATAGGCAATCCGCAAGCAAAAAGTTCCAGGCAATCCGCAAGCAAAAAGTTCCAAACCTTGAATGTTTGTTTCCATACACTTCAAATCACCTTTTAAACCCATGAATCGCACTCTATATTGCCTCTCTATACAAAAATCCAAAGGTTTAAACCCTAATGCTTTGATCCCAAATCAAACTCTAATGCTTGATTTCAAACAGAGATAAGACCCTACGTGTAAACCCCAATGCTTTTGAACCGTGACTGTCTGAAACAAATCCTAGTGGGAGTAGTCTAAACTTAGCAAATGTCACCTTCCGCGTAGCATCCCAGGCAAGTGCTTATTTTACAAAAAAATTGAAATTTTAATATCAGAACGATAAATTTTCAATTTTACTCCTGTTTAAAATGCACAAAACAAATGACAAATATAAGTTAAGCAATTGAAAATTTGGAATATGGATGTTTTGATTAATTTTTTTTGTAAAATATGCAGCTGCTAGAAATGCTGCCCGGGAGGTGCTATATGCTCCAAGTTTCGACAATTCTTACCTCTAAACCGAATCTAGCAAATGCACTAAAATTTTGATCCATAACAATTGTAGAAGTCTTGGAGTCATAGGAAAGACCTTTTATCATTAAATTGCAGTGATAAGTGAGAGCACCTACAACATGGAATCATGGCCCTGTGCTAAAGCAAAGTTATAAAGAGTTAGTTGTGGACGTAAATGGATTGGACTATAGGGATAATTAAGACCAAAGTTTCATTTGGACAATCAGATAAGACCAAATCGATTTTTATTTTTTCTGCTGCTGTAAAGTTTCATTTCCTGAGACTGCAACGTGAAATATATTCCATGAATCTAAGATAATGATTAAAAAAATTGCAGATCCATCAATATCCTGCCAAAATTCTGTAATTCCGTACCTCTGTCGGCTGACCTTGTAAAATATTCATTTTCTTGGAAAAAGGGTGTAAAGACATTGCTGTCAATTAACTCAAAAGTTCACATGGTTGCAGTTATTTCATACGATAATCTCAATTCTAAAGTCCACCAACTTCCTAATGATATATTTTCAAAGACATATTGCCTAAAAAGCTGGCTATGTCTTATGTAGAGATTTTGTCTTCTGATATACTGGATGGAGGACATGGCCATCAATCGGTTCAACATGCACCCATTTGCGGCCAGTGCGTTTGACTTTTTGAAATTTTACATGCCCTTCCTTAAGTGCAAAAAGAGTATGGTCTTTCCCTATACCAACATAATTGCCAGGATGGAACCTGGTGCCTCGCTGACGAACAATGATGTTTCCCGGTATGACTTTCTGCACCCAAAAGACTAAGGATATAAATGGCAAAAAAAAAAAAAAAATGAATCAGCAGTTTGCATTGTGCTGTTGCTGTTCTACAATGAACTCCTACTAAATTTATGGAAATTACACCAAGTATACAAATATTTTTTTATTATAAAAACAGCCCAGACAAACCTCGCCTCCAAATTTCTTTACTCCTAGGAACTTTGGGTTAGAATCACGACCGTTATTACTAGAGCCTGCAGCCTTTTTTGTAGCCCATCTCCTGAAAACTAGACTCAATGGTCCAGAATTGCTTCCAGGAACATCTGCATAAGGCATCAAACTATTGTCCAGTTGCTATTGAGCTTTATAAACATCAATCATTACAAAAAAATGCCATATATTGTCCTATAGTTTTCTTCATAGGAACTTGCTAATTCTATAAACAGATGCAACAATGACTTCAACAATACAGGCCATTTGGTGAGTTTGTACAAGCTCTTGATTTACTCATTAGAACACTGCTTCGCTACAAAAGCGATACTGAACATAAAAATTAATTCCTCAACCAAAATGCAGAGAAAGATATCTAACAAAATATGGTTTTAACAGAGAACATACATCTTTAGAAATGTTTTTATTCAGAAGCCAATTCCTTTAATCTTTAGCAAGGGATGAGAATATAATTACAACTATGGCTAAAGCCATTTTAATATACATACTGAACCAGATTTTGAAATGAATAAAATCACATGCAAATGCTAGAAAATATCTATTGTGAATTAGGAATTCCCTGTATGCATATTATTAGAATGCTCCCTGCACGCACTAAGTCAATATGAAAACACTTCACATTTACCAAATCCTGCCAGATCTTCACCAAATCTTAACCAGATTAGATATTAAACTGTCCGGATTAGTCGACTGGATTCGAAACTTCGTAAAATTAAAAATGATTATAATTACCAGACCAAAAACATCCTTTCATACAGATTATTGTTTTCTAATTTTTTCTTTTTAATTGGTTATATAGGATTGAAACATGCCCCAACTGTATTACACCAGGACCTTGTTATAGTATTTTGGCAATTATGCATGCATCACCCAGCAAAATTTGAACCTGGGTTGCTCAAGAGGTGGATAACCAAGAGAAAGCCAAATTGGAGAAAAGTGCAGGCGTTTAGGGAAGAAGAAAGACAGATGCTAATTTGCAGAAGTGGAACATCCGTAAGTAAGATATCCATTGAAGGAATGTCAATCAAGGAGAGGAGGCCCGCAGTATGAAAACCATTTGGCAGAAGAGGAACATCCATAAGTGAGACATCCATTGAAGGAATGTCATTCAAGGAGGGGAGGCCTGCCGTATGAAAGCCATACACAAGGGAAGGGAAATCCAGTGGAAGATGGTCGCCCATTGGAGTGACACCAAGCACTAGCTAGAGAATGTCCATTATACAGATGCCAGCTTGAGAAGCAGAGACACCCATTGCTTGTTAACAGTTATTGCGATTGCTTAAAGTCATCCACTGAAATAGGGTTATCCACAAAAAGGATGTCCACCATCTCATCAAGACACAAAAGGACATCAATTGCTATCAAAAGGTCATCCATCGCATAAATAAGGACATCACCTTTTGAACAAGGTTGTTCATCACAAAGACATAAATCAGAAGGAAGAGAAGTTACTTGGGATCAAAATTCTTCACAAATTCAGTTGAAGTTCCAAATTCATCATTTAAGTCCTTGGCCAGATTGCAGAGGAGATTGGGACACCTAGCACTGGGTTGTCCGATAGCAGAACAAGGCAATGATTATCCAGAAAAAAGGAATTTAAGGGTGGTCTGAGGGACTAGGATACCCTTCTCAGCTGCCACAGTGATGAGTCATAACAATAAGAAATCGAGCCATCTGAAATCAAGAGAGATTTATACCTTCTAGTCATTGCCCAGATTGGTCAAATATTAGTCCAAGGAGGGTTTTGCAAATCATCCAGGATTCAGATTTGCACAAGCCAAGATGACCGCAAGTGCAAGTGCAAGGGCTAAAAATGTGATGATAGAGGAGGAAAAAGAAAGGTTTGCAATAAGTCCCCCCACAGATTTGGAATCTAGTCTTTCAACAAGTAGGGGAATTCACAAGATTATCAAGTAACATATGGCATCAAGACAAATAAATTTAGTAGTCCAGATTTCAAGTGGCGACCCTGGATCACTTCCAATCTGAAACAAACAAACAAAAAACACCAACTGAGAGATAAAGGGTTTCACAGGAGTAATTGGAGTTGTATATGTTGTCATGTGAAAGGTGCAAAATGTGGTGCACAAATTACCCAGAAGACCAAGAACTGAGAGTTGCTTTCCAAATGGATTCAATCTATCACAGAATCATGATGACCCGGTTTGAGCAGAAACACTTATAGATGTACCCAGTCAAGATACACATGGACAATTCACAGACCAAAATGTCTAAACTTTAGGTGGGCATGGGGCAGCTGGTGATGACATTCACCCATACTAGTTTTGTGAATGTTCGACATTCTAGGGACAAAGGATGGGCAATGGATGGACGTAGTGGAAATCTCATCCAAGAAGCAAAGAGAATTTGCAACAATGCTGTGAATTGTCCAACCTAGTTGAAGCTGAGAAGTGCAAAGGTGAGAACTACAGGAGGAAAAAAATAAATTATTTAAGGAATGCAGATTATAAATATGCTTTTCAAGCTGGCTGGAGACTCAGAGTCAGCAGATCCAACAAGGTGGCTTGAAACCAACGTCAGAAGGGGTGAATAAGTAAGTAAAGAAGGCCAGGAAAAGCAAGGAAGATTCAAAAAAAAAAAACAAAGAATACTCCAAGGAAGACAGCAAAGGGGATAGCAGCGAATAGGAGCAATGACTGACACACCATCCTTTAAGTACCTGTTGATGAGTATTGTTTGTCAAGGGATATCCCCTTCCTCTCATTGTTTTATTAGATAAGGATTAATAACGATTTCAAATGATGTTCCTATCATTGATATGGGAATTAATATAGGTGTGAAAACACCTATCATACCATCACTCGCAGCTATCCCCTTTCCATTCTTGTTCAGAGTAGACCTGTGTTAGGACCCCATCCTAACACTATTATGTAATAACCTCCTTTCTAACATGGGGATCCCATCCTAATGATATTATATAATGTTTTGTAATAGTTTGTGGCACTAGAGGTGC
This sequence comes from Wollemia nobilis, assembly GCA_028583015.1. Classification (NCBI taxonomy): domain Eukaryota; kingdom Viridiplantae; phylum Streptophyta; class Pinopsida; order Araucariales; family Araucariaceae; genus Wollemia; species Wollemia nobilis. Next base: position 6,145,630 of record JAQPPZ010002642.1, read on the forward strand.
CTAGACAAGTGGCACCATTTAATGTAACTGTTATAAAGAATGTAACTGTTTTGTTTGGTAGAAGATTCTAGCTCGGGTGGCATTTTGCATGTAAGCCAACTCTTGAGCATTAGGTTTAGGGTTATGAAGTCTTTAAAAATGCGAGGGGCATAGATGAATGTATCTATTTGCATATTGAATCAAAGTTCTGTTTAGGGGTTGCTCCCCAGCGATTCTGTATTGTGATTTGTGAGATTAATATATATTTCTGCTTTTCCATTTCGTATTGCAATATTTTGTTCTTTCATGAATTACTGCTTATATTGCAATATTTATGTGGATGTGCTTATTTTAATTATAAGGTTCCTAACAACTTGCTAATGGGGAACCTAATTTCATCTATTCCTCTTCACAGCAATATGCAAAAGATTTGCATGCATTGAAGTTTGTGGATGAAACCCACAAAAGAGAGAGAATCCCCCAAACCAAAATTGAAGATGGAGGAAGATGATTTTGACTTGGATATTAGTACTCTTCCTCAGGATAAAGACGAAGGTGAAGGTGAAATTGTCAGAACAACCCGGTACTTAACAAATACAGAAGGGTGGCTCAGTACAAAGTACTGAGGCATAGGCACAAGCAAATAAGAATATTGACAAAAATAAGGTTGAGGAGAAGAAGAATAGTCCAAGGAGGGATATGCATACCCTCCACTGGATGAAAAGCACAATCAAAACCACCTGGATGAGAAACCAGAGAATGAGGCACACCTATTTATTTCATTCCCTCAAGTGAGTGAGAATGGCAAATCTAGTAATTTGGAGCATCAACAAATTCAGTTCTTTGACTAGATGATTGATATTTTCAGCTGAGTTGGGGATGATGTCTACGCTTGATCACAGAAGTTGTGATATTTCATAATTGGGCATGTGGTGGGAGGATATCCCCTCGATGCAGATTAGGGGATGTGAAGGATTCCTTTGATAGGATGAATGACATCCTACATAATGTAAGGGAAGCAACCCTGAGGAATGTGCTATATTGTACAAGACGCAAAATGTTGCACCAAGAGTTCCTCCTCAGTTCATGAATTCCATATGCTAGCATATTAGAGCAGTTTCATTTTGGAGAACCATAGAATACGGGTCACATATATGAGGATAATGAGCAGCGAGCAGCATCTGGAGTAAAAGGACAGTCATACCGGAGAAGGAAGTAGTACAGCATGCCCAAGGAGAGACACAGATAAGTGCAGGACATGCAGAAGGCAATCAGAAGTAAAACATAAGAGTTGTAGCTGCATTTAAAAGAGAAGAGATTGGTGTCACTCCATACAGTAGCCAAGACATGCAGAAGGCAATCAGAAGTAAAACATAAGAGTTGTAGCTGCATTTAAAAGAGAAGAGATTGGTGTCACTCCATACAGTAGCCAAGGCATCTCTTTACTAGTAGGTAGCTAAAGGCACAGATGAGTTCCAAAAAGGAAGAGTTGGGGGATTTGTAGAGATATTGGCGAGAGTGTTGCAAGGCAGCTAAAGATTTCACAGGTAGGCATGCAAATCATAGTTACCAGGTTCGGTCTGGTTCAGCCTTTTTTAACTTTTATAATGAAACGTCCAATTTTTTTTAAGTTTGAAAAAAAGAAAAACAAAATACGTGATACATTATCCACGATGCACCACAAATGGACAGAAATAGCGACACACATGCATAGGAGGACTCAAAACGGAGACAGAGGGGGGCTCAAAGTCGAAACGCAGATGGAGAGGGCTTCACAACGCACAGCGTAGCATCAGCTGCCAACAGGAGCAGCTTAGGGCAAGGCTGCACAACAAAACATGTACACATCAACTCTTATATGATTACAGCTGGTTATACCCATCAGATTGTTTAAAACTTAAAACTTTAAGCTTAAAGGGAGCAGCAGTAGGTAAGGATTTGATTTATTCTCCCCCCCTCTCAAAAAAAAATGTTTTAGAAATTGAAGAATATATTGTAGATTTTATCAGATATTTTATTTTTATATACAAGAATATTTCTATTACAGCCTACAGGCCTGTGGAATTTGCAGATCTAAGCCACGGCCACACACTTGGGGCACAGCCGTGCAGCAGCAACAACCAGCAGCAAGAGGAAAGGGTTTGATTTTTTTTTTTTTTAATTCCGTTTTAGAAATTAAAAAATATATTGTAGATTTGTATATACATAAAAAAATTTATTACAGGTTTGGATTGTGCAAGTTGTAGACCTAGGCACGGCATTTCTGTAGAATGGCAAACAAACCAGTAGAGATGAAATATAAGGCACAGAGGGACAAAAAAAACATAAGAAACTTGAGGTGCACTCTTTGTAATCAGAATGTGACAAGGAATTTGTCTAGGCTTCGCAGCCATTATCTTGGTGGACCGGATGTAAGACTCTGTGAGATTCTACAAACCTAAAATATATAGATTTACAAATTATATCAAGCGAAATATGAATCCCACATTTAACAAACATTACCTTCTGCGGCAAAGAAAGCTAAAATTGAGAATGTTGTTTCCCAGTTTGGTTCATTTGAGAACAGCTCTCCAGCAGCATGTACTTGTGAAAGTGGCAGTAGCAGTGGCAGTGGCACCACAGAAAAGTCACAAGCTTCATTGAGGTCCTTGTGGAAGCCACAGAAGAAGCATGATGTTGACAGGCTAGTGGCCAGATTTCTTTTATGCAGAAGCTACTCCTTTTAATGTAATCCGTTCACCACATCTGAAAAAGTTTATAGGAGCCATAAGCTTTGTAAAAGGATACACATTGCTCGTGTTTGACACACTCAGAACCATTCTTCTTAAAGAGGAGGTGCAAGGTATTCCTAGTGAATTGAATGAAATGAAAAAAAAAAGGGAAAATACAGGGTGTACAATATTAAGCGATGGCTGGTCTGACACAACATTTTGGCAGTGTGCAGGCGAAGCAATATATATAAAGTCCATTGACACAAGTAATGAGGTAAAAACTTCTCATTATATTTTCAAATGCATCTTATCTGTCATTTTGGAGGTTGGGGAAGAACATGTCATCCACATTATCATGGACAATGCAACAAATTGCAAAGGGGCAGCTGAATTACTCATGGACAGATTTCCTCGCCTCTTTGGGACACTGTGTGCAACACATCTTGGATATGTTGTTGGAAGACTTACTAAAATTGGAGTGGATCAAAGATGTTGTGGCCCAAGCAAGACAAATCTGCAAATTCATAGTTAACCATCGCTTAACTTTAAGATTGTTTCGTACATTTGCAAAGCGTCAACTTTTTTCTCCAGCTAAAACCAGATTTGCTTCCCACTTTATGGAATTATTTCTCTGGCTGAAACCAGAGGAGACGAAAGCATTGAAAAATATGCTGGATAGTGATGAATGGTTTCAATCTTAGATGTCCAAGGACACATATTCAAAAGAAATGGAACAGCTTATATTAGGAACTGGATTTTGGGATGATGCTGAAAAGGTTTTGATGGTATATGAACCACTTGTCTGAATTTTAAGAATGGTGGATGAAGATAAATCTTGAATGGGATTATTTACGAAAGCATGGATAGAGCAAAAGAAGAAATAAAAAAGGTGATAGAAAACGATCCTGAAGAAGTCTAGCACATTTGGGAAATTGTGGACAACCAATAAAGTATGCTTCATCATCCTTTGCATGCAGCAGGACGTTATCTAGATCCTGGACAAGTACAGGTGAACCACGATCAAGAGATAAAATCAGGTCTTTTGGCCACAATAGACAGGCTGATTCGAAGAGATGATGAGAAGAGGAAAGTGAGAGGGCAACTCACTGTTTTTAAGAATCAACAAAAAATGTTTGGCTTCAAGAAGGCAAAAGAGGACAAGCTTTGGATGCATCCAGCAATATGGTGGCAGAATTATGGATCTTCTACTCAAAAGTTGCAGAAGCTTGTTGTGCGGATAGTTAGCCAGTATTCCAGTGCTTTAGCATGCTAAAGAAATTGGTGTATGAATGAACCAATCCATACAAACAGAAGGAACCGACTTGGAGCTAAAAATCTATCAGATCTTGTCTTTGTGCACAGCAATCTCAGATTGCTCACATGCTCCCTTGCAAATGAAGATGATAGCTCTCATCTTGGAGAGGCATGCTTTGAAGAAAATCAAGAAACTATTGATGATGATGTTCAGCCTAATGTAGGATTAGATTATAATAGCATAGATGTTGAACTTGAGGCAGGTTTTGATGTTGCAGATGTTTAGTGTCTTTTCATCCTAGCATATGATTAGATTTAAATGCTATTACTCGTGAAAAAATTGAAGTAGAAACTGATTTTGAAATTTCATGTTGGCTATTGTAGACGTGAAGTAACTTCTTATTCAATGTTGAATTTGAATTTCAGTTATTTCTAAATTTTGAAATATGGAATAATGAAATTTGAATCTCTACTTTTTTAGTTTTCACTTATATATTTTCATGAATATTTTGTGTAATATATATATATATATGCACCCCAAACGTTTTTTATTTGAACCAAACAGAATCTTTCTGAGAAAACTGAACCTCCGAACTTTTTTGGCTTTCTGACCCTTTAAACCTGGTAACTATGATGTAAATGCATGTCAAATATTTGAGGAGCTTGGTGAGGCAACTGCAAGGTAAATCCTCAACAACAATATCTCCTCCCCCTATGTCAATTGTGACCCCTACTTCAGCCACACAAGCTCCAAAACTGAGCCCCTCCAGTGGTTCAATTGGTCCATCAACAGGGATATCGACAAATGTCAAAGGGAGAGGGAGGCAAAAATATGGATAGAGAAAAAGCAGTCACAAGCCTTGTTATACATCATGCTTGGAATAAAAAATGGCCAATGTACTTTTGGTCAATACTAGTGATGTTTCGTTGATGGGGGTACATTTTCATTCCCTCCATGATTATATCCATGATCAAATCTAGAGCTCTCTCTACGAACTGAAAAACACCTAAACATTAAACCGCTAATAATGCAAAGAAATACTACAGGATAAACCCAAATTGGTTGAACCCCAAGCATATGGTCCAAGTACAACTACAAATAGATATATGATGGGAAAATTCCTCAATAAGACACTAAGCCCATCACGAACAAAGTTAGAGAACAAAGAAGAAAATTAGTATTAAATAACTGTAGCAAAGCTCAAGGCTGAAGAACCAACAGTATCGTCATCCACCACGTAGAGAGGACCAACTTAGAATGTGATAATATCCATAAGAAAATGTCCAAGACTAAGGGAGGCAAACTAGACAATCTTAGGGAAGCAAGGTACTCCCTTTAGAATCTCCCATAATACCCAAGCCCAGCAAACTTGTACAAATAGAGACAAACCTAGTGATGCAACCTATCCTTATAACCTAGTTGTCACGGAAGAAGATCTAGAAGTTCTTTGATGTGGAAGGAAAAACTAAAGAATTCATAAAATAAAAGAATTGAAAAAACAATCCCAACTAGAATGAGAGGAAGGGGGTTGTTGTAACCTATGCCTGAAAGTGATGGCCTCTCAAAGAAAATGCATAAGATGCATCTAATCTGGATACCCAAGAAAAAAGGGAAAGCAATCTATAGTCTTTACATATACAATGGTACCTACCCAGATCTCATAGTAATCGAGTCACCTGGAAATGAAGTGTTCATTTTCTACCACTTGGTTAGGGCATAGATGACAAATCGTATAATTGAGTGGAATATGGTGCTCTATCCCATCTTGTAACTCATAGAAGCACAGTCTCAACTAGCCCAGGGGAATGCTTAGGGTATGTTACTAGTAATGCTACCTTAACATACATAAGGCTCAGAAGTTGTGAACAGGATATTAAAGTGACATAAATGTACTACCATATTAATAATTTCCTTTGAAGGGAAGAAATCGAGGAGGGGCATCTAAAGAATATCTTAATGGATGAAGTCCATCAATAGAGATGCCAATAAAGTGAAAGAGCCAACTAGTATCAAAATGCCAACAATATTACATCAAGACAGACCCTATGAGGCATTTTTCCACAAAAAACAAAGTTCCAAATATGGATCTTCTTATTGCTTGAGGCTAAACCACTCATGGATTTGACTTGGCGAATCAAAAACGGATCCTAAAGATATTTTTGAGGCAAAGGGATTGAACAACAAGCATGAAATAAACAATGCATTGAGGAATTGTTCATTTGCAACAAAACATGTGCTACAGTATGATAATTTGAACCTTCTCAAAATAAACACAATTTATAAGTCTCAAACTAGAGTCCCAAAACTAAACCCATAGAGAACTGTATTTAATGACTGCATTGAAGAGGTGCATTTTTAAACCTCGAAATGTATCTAAAAGCATTGGAACTTCAAGACAAACAGCAAGGCATAACCTTGCAAGGCATGACTATGATACAAGCTTTCGAATAAAAGAAGGGCTGATGAACTAAACTCCTGCGTAAGTATAACCTGTCATGCTCTTCACAAGATCTCTTTTAAGAGAATTGAAATTTATAAAGTGCGTCCCTATAGGCATTGAAGACCACGATTTTAGTCTTTACTCTGGCAAAGCTCACAAAATCAAGCACAGGCATCAAGTAGTCTTTATAGACTATCAGAAAAGCCAAAGAGGAACACCACATCATTAACAAAAAACATTGTCACAATCAAAACGTGTTGCAATGCATGGCCATCACCAACTTTTCTATACAAGAAAGTCCTCGAGATCATCCATGTAGATACCGAAGGGAGTTGAGGAGAGGAAGCACCCCTATCTGACCCCTATGGTGCTCTTCCCAACATCGCATGAGTATGGGATCAGAAACCATCTTCTAAAGCATCATGATAGCTGTCATGAAAAAATTCAAGATACCAGTGAATCGTAGCTTCTAGAAAAGGAAATGTCTTGAACTAACTAAAAGGCCTTCCTTGAGTCCAAAAAACAACAAAGAGCTTTGAAGACAACTAACATGCCTTATAAACAATACCCCTAAAAGAGTAACAATATATTTAATAGTCTGAAAGTCTCTCTTGAAGCCAGCCATCCTCTTACTCTAAGATTACAATGTTCCTACTACTCAAAACATTTCATGCCCAACAGTTATGGCATAGAATTTGGTAAGTGTACCCAATCATAATAAGATCTATCTTTGTTTTGATATGAACTATTCCCAACTTATGGATGGGAACGATGATTTGGTGTGAACAAGAAGCAAGAAACATTGGGCAAACAAACTCACTGAAGAGATCTATCATAGGAAAAGCAATAAATTTCAAACACGAGAATGGAGAAGTGAAAAGACTTGAATAATAGGTTGCTTTCGATATTACATATAGAATTGTCATAAGAAACACAAGGCTAGGGCACATGATTTAAGAGGGAGTTCTCCTCAAATGAAAATTGTGCCAAAAGTACTTTCTTAAATGATGAAGGGCATATATCAAATGATAGGAGCTCAATTGGTTAAATACATTGACTTTCAAGGCAGAGACCACGTGTTAGGGTGCCTAGGGGAGCCGGAACTCACACCTATTTCGAGAAACAAGCCAAAGTAATCTATCCACTCAAATCTTATACAGAAAGTGTAAAAAAGGACCAAAGAGAGAAAGATATAGTGGGCATCCGTATGCAACATAAATAATCACTATATTATCCATGGATAAGAATCACAACACACCGATTCAACGGATGGAGTGGTTGGGGTGTATTTATACCAATACCTAATCCCTAAATTACATAAATAAGTTTAACCTAAGCTGACATAACAAGAGGGATTTAAGGTTAATTACAAGTTTATAAGATGGGTTTAACCATAACAAAGTTAACCACAACCCATAGAACTTACATAATAAAATATTACAATAAATTAAATACATTGTATAATGATTGCCCTTAGGCCTATACAATATTACATCATACAATGTTGGCCTTGGACATAAGTCAAATTACACTTTCAACACCCTCATAATTTGAACTAAGGGACCAAGGAGATAAGGCATTAATGATAATAATATCTCCCCCTCATAATGGATGCTCTAGTGGACCTCTGCACTTTGAGGTAGACTCATCTAAATTCCCCTCATCATCAAAAATCCGCTGCTACAAAAATGCTTTTGCATAAGAGTCTCCCCGTCAGGGAGTATCTAATGGTAGTCATCACTGCCACCATTAGATACTCCCGCACACCTCCAAAGAGCATTGCTGCTAAGGCTCTAGAGAAGTCAAGATCACCATTACTTCTAAAGAAAAGTTGCTTCATTCTTCTATAGTCACATAAGGTAGGACTTGGAATCATAGCTTTCCCTCTTACAGCACACATCACCTCGTTTGAAGACTTCAAAATGCCCTTGGGTCACCTGATTTTCATCACCAAAGAAGGTTTTGCATGGACTTGCTTATGAAAAAAGCCATTACAAACTTCCAAAAGAAGTTGGACAAAGAATAGAAAAAGGAAGAGATCATGAATTACTAGATCTTCATGAATAAGTTGAATCAATAGGCCAAAGGAGGAAGAGTGATTGACTAAAGCACACATCCTGAATACTTTTTCATGTAAACCTCCAAAAGCCTCGAAATTTGCTGCAACTGTCACAAATCCAACTATATCTCCCCAAAAAGTAGACCAAAGATTCTAATTGCATAGAATATGGTAAATTCGCCCCTTCAAATAGGGCAATAGGCATTGAGGACTATTCTACACAATTCGGCCCCTAACACTGAAACAGGTCCGTAATTGATGTCACCAATGCGTAGAGCTCGAAAAATCGTGCAATTTGAAAAAAAGGGCTCAAAACGCTTTCGTATGAAAAAGCTACGGCCTCCAGAAAATTTGCCCTAATAGTCCTCAAAAAACGAAAAATTAACCCTCCAAACCTTAAGAAAGTAGTGTCCAACCGCAACCGCCACATGTTGGCTACTCATTCCTTGGTAACAACCACTCGTTCTGCGCCACCTAGCCACCACTAGTGCATTGTAATCTAAAAACCTGGTGCACCTTGTTTGGCTAGAAAGGATTATATGTACAAAAAATGTGTATTATGTGGCACACTAAGGTGCCACATCAGCAAAGGGATCATCCATTTGCAAATGTGCCAAAAGCGAGATTCGAACCCGGGGTCCCCTATGGATGAAGCACTTTGTACTAGCCAAGGAGTCAACATAACAGTTGAGAAGCATGGGCCTACTTCTAAAGTCAAGAACCATTTGCACCATAGTTGTAGCAAAAGCACATGTCAACTATTGCAAAATGTTGAAGAAACAAGTGCAACTTAGGAGGAAACGAACCTAGGTCGATGCATCTGCCAAGGTCTTAGCAAATTTCGCATAACTAGTGGGGCACTAAGCACCATGGTGTCTAAAACAAGGCCTCCGCAAATAGCATCGTTGCAACCACTCAAACCTTATATAGAAAGCGTACAAAGGACGAAAGAGAGAAAGAAATAGTGGGCACCCATAGGCACCATAAATGATCACTATATTATCCGTAGATAAGAATCACAACACACTAATATAATGGATAGAGTGGTTGGAGGGCATTTATACCATTACCTAATCCCCAAATTACCTAAATTAGTTTTACCTAGGTCAGCATAACAAGAGGGCTTTAAGGTTAATTACAAGTTTATAAGATGGGTTTAACCATAACAAGGTTAACCACTGCCCATAGGGCTTACATAATACAATATTACAATAAATTAAATACATTGTACAATGATTGCCTTTAGGTCTATACAATATTATATCATATAATTTTGGCCTTGGCCATAAGTCAGATTACACTTTCAACAAGGGGTAGGTACATAATAATATATTATATTGTATAGTTGGCATAAGCTGTAAATAACCCAATTACAGTATAGCGATGGCATAAGCCATAAACAACCCAATTACATTATATAGATGGAATAAACCATAAATAACCCAATTGTACTATGTAATCACCATGGGCTAAAAATAATCCAAGGTCCATTTCTAGAAAATTATATTATATTAGTAAAAGCGGTAAAAAAATCATTGGTTGATAATTATATAAAAGAAGGGAGTTGGTAATTGTGAATCATGTGAATTATATAAACTACACTAAACTCCACTAATGATAATATCTTTTGGTTAATGCTAACATGATGATTCATATGTTAAACATTTGAGATTGGTTAATCATTTCATGCTAACAAGAAATATTTATTTGACTAACAAATTTGATATTAAAGTTTTATTCTTTAAAGTTCACTAATGGCATCGGTTTTTCCAGCCAGGGCAGGAATTGCATTATGGATAGCTGACTATTATAATCAGTTAGACATGCCCACTCATCAAATTCCTGAAGGTGTAGAAAATCATTTACCCATGTTTAAGCATGATGTGACCACGACAGAGGAACATATTCAAAGATACAAAGACATCTTAAGGCATTTGCAAATGTGGAATGGAGATGTTCCTTGTAGATTGTTTTCGCACACATTGGATGAGGTTGCTTATGAGTGGTACCTATAGTTGTTGAGATATGTAGCTCGGACAGGAACTTCTTGCACAGGCTTCAGTATGAACGTGCTAGAAGTGGTTCGAGACATTTCTAATTCTATTTTGAATTTCACTTAAGTGATTTTCTATTTTTAAGTTCACTTAAGTGATTCTATTTTGTAATTCACTTAAGTGATTCTATTTTGAAATTCACTTAAGTGATTTTCTATTTTTAACTTCACTTAAGTGATTCTATTTTGAAATTCACTTAAGTGATTTTCTATTTTTAAGTTCACTTAAGTGATTTTCTATTTTTAACCTTACATCTCAAGATGAGATGAGATCTAATCTTAGGGTTAGAGAGATTAGGGTTACCTTTTTCAAGGATAAAAGGAGATGATCAAGAGTGTTTTAGATACATAGACACAGACAAGAATGGGAGGAGAACAGATTGTAGAAGGAAAAATACAAGCTTAGGAGGAGAAGAACAGTGATTGCTGGCTAGAAAAGCGGCAAGGGAGCAGAAATGTTCTGCTGTAGTTGTAGCCTCTTTTATTTGTACTATTTGAGGTTAAGAAATATATTTAACTTCTGCTGTTCTCGCTGTTTATTTTTCCAGCCATCTGTGTGACTGTTGCATGTTTGAATAAATTATTCTCATAACTGATTTATTTTAAAATAACATAGGACAGCCATTATCTAGGGCTGGAAAATTTACAATAGTTACCTGTAGGTTCCATCACTTCTTGGGCTCAACTAGAAGCAACATTTACTAGCCATTTTGGAAAACAAGTTGACCCAGTTTTGATGTTAAATCAATTTGTCTCTATCTGTAAGGAACCTAATGAGTCCATGAGTCAATTCAATGGTAGGTTTCATAAGTTGTATACCGAAGTGGTGCCCCATTTCATCATTTCAAAAGAGAGAGCTATTCAAATATACATGGGAGCCATACACCCCATAGTTGCTACTTTTTTAAGGGAAAATCTTGACGACCCATCTTTGCATTGAGTCTATGAGACCACGATAACATTAGATCAATGGTGTGTTTCGAAAAGACAAGAGGTGGATCAACCATTATTGCTTAACCCTAGGGTGAACAATCAATGGGACGATGGGGATGAACAAACCCATCAAGATATGGAGATTGGTTCATGTTTACTCACAAAGGAAGATTGGGACACTCATTGGGAGCAAAATACAAGAGTTGATCTTATTGAAGAAACTCTTGACTCACCAGAGGCGGTTGAGAGTGAATTTGAGGAGTTTGTAGCTGAATCTGAAGACATGGTGGAATCTCATCAATTGTTTTTAGAAGACGATCATTGTAAAGATCAAGAAAGCCAACATGAGTCTAGTTGTGATGAGCTTGAGATGAATGGCTCAAAGTTTTGGTTTACAAGTGAGGATTGGGATGATCATAGAAAGAAAAATATAAAAATTGATCCCATTATAGAAACCCCTAAGCCATCAAAAGTGGTTGAAAATGAGATTGAAAGAAAATCAATAAATGAATTCGAAGACATAACAGAATTTCACCACTTGTTCTCAGAAGATACTTTGGATGATATTGTTGAAACAGATGGCCAAGAAAACCCACACTTTCCAAATTGTGATAACATTGAATTTTGGGTTACAAATGTGGATTGTGATCTTGCAAACTTGAATACAAAGAGTAACCCACTTTTGGAAATAATTGAACCATCTAAGGAAGGTGAAGGTGAGTTCGAGGATCAATCCATTGATGAATTTGAAGAATGTGAAGGTATGGTTGAACATCACACCCCAATTTTAGAAGATGATAAATACAACTTAAAGGAAACATCTCTCAACTACAAGAACAAAGGCATCAAAATGAGTATCTTGATGATGCTCCAAATCATCCTCATAATATAAAGGTGGATGATACTAAAAGTGATATTCTTTTGGACAATGGAGGGATCCTAGAGTGGACTGGTTTTGAAACATGTAACAAATCAGGACCTTCCATAAATTTGGATGAGGTAATTAAGTTTTATGATCAAAGCCTTCAACATCCTAGAGATGGTGACAAGGAAAAATTTGAAGAAGAATTTCTTGAATATTTTGAGGAAGAAATAGTTGTTAGGTGTGAAGTCCGTATGGCCACTAGACGTCTGACCTGGCAGACGTCTAGGCCAGACGTCTGGGGCGGCAGACGTCTAGGCCAGACGTCTGGGCTGCCAGACGTCTAGTCTAGCAGACGTCTAGGTTGGCAGACGTCTAGGCCAAACGTCATGCCAAGAAGATGCCAAAGCAGTGGACGTCTAGGTAGACGTCAGTACGCAAAAGACTAACAGTCTTGGAATGCGGAAGACCAACAGTCTTGGGAGCGGAAACGAACAGTCTTTTAGAGGCTTGCGTTCTGGCAGCCCAGACGTCTGACCTAGCAGACGTCTAGGCCAGACGTCTGGGTTGGCAGACGTCTAGGCCAGACGTCATGCCAAGAAGACGCCAAAGCAGTGGACGTCTAGGTAGACGTCAGTACGCAGAAGACTAACAGTCTTGGAATGCGAAAGACCAATAGTCTTGGGAGCGGAAACGAACAGTCTTTTAGAGGCTTGCGTTGGAAGATGAAAAGAACAGTTTTGAAGTCTTCCTCTGCTCTATAAAAGGGATGAGATCCCTTGCATTTAAGTTGTGTTGTTGAAAACGCCCAAGGACGTGAATGTAATCTTTGCTGGTTTTTCCTGCACATTGCAGGTTTCCACGTAAAATATCTGTGTCACTTGTGTTACTGTTTCCGTGTTCTATATTTTTGTTATTGTGCTTCCTCTTGCAGTGTGGAATCTTGAAGTTTTTTCCAAACATTCGGTATCAGAGCCTAAGGTTTTGTGCGAGTGGGAGCTGCAACAATGACAAGAGGTGTAACCAAGTTCAAGATTGAGAAATTTGATGGCAAGAACTTCGCTTTATGGAAGATGAAGGTGGAGGATTTGTTGGTTCAGAATGACCAAGCTCAAGCCTTGAAAGGGGTCGCGAGTAAACCGAGCAGCATGAAAGATGAGGAGTGGGTAACGCTTGACAAGAAAGTTGTTTCAACAATCCGTCTTTGCCTAGCGGACTCTGTCTTGTTCAATGTAGTTGAAGAAAAGACCGTGGAAGCCCTTTGGCAAAAGCTTGAAAAGTTGTATGAAACAAAATCAACAACTAACAAGGTTTTTTCTGAAAAAAGCAACGTTATAACTTGAGGATGAAGGAAAGTTCATCCGTGGTAAGATCATTTGAATGAGTTTAATACTCCAATCAATAAACCGGTTTCAGTTAATGTGAATATGGACGATGAAGATAGAGCTATCACCCTACTTTGTTCCCTCTCGGACACTAGGGATCATATGGTGATGACCATCAGTAAATCATCATCAGGAACTCTCAATTTTGATGATGTGGTAGCCGCTTTGTTGGCAGAAGAATTGAGGCGGAAAACGTCTTTGGAACCCTCAACCAATGAAGCCCTATTTATGAGAGGTCGATCGTTCGAGGTGAGTAAACAAGGTAGAAAGCAGTCCAGATCTAAGTCCAAAGTACATAAGCTGAAAGGGAAGTGTTGGCATTGTGGGAAGCCAAGGCACTCCAAGAAGGACTGTTGGCCAAAATTAAAAGAATGGTGAAAAGCAAAATCAGCCATCAGCTGAAGCCAGTGCAGCAGATTCAAGAGAGACGGCAACATGTGAAGCCTTCTGTATCAATAACAGCAGATCAATGTTATATACCTAGGTTTTGGACTCAGGTACATCCTTCCACATGTCTCCCCACAGAGACTGGTTTGACAAATATCAACCATACTGTGGTGGAAAGGTCTATTTGGGTGATGATCATCCTTTAGAAATTGTGGGAAGAGGGGATATCAGGATCAGGCTAGACGATGGTAGAGAAAGGATGTTATGTGATGTGCGACATGTGCCCAATTTGAGGAAGAATTTGTTCTCAATCAAAATGATGGATAAGCTAGGGTATTCTATCACTTTAGGTAACAACTATTGCAAGATTACCAGAGAAGCTCTTGTAGTAGCAAAGGGAGAATCTTATGGGACCTTATACCGTTTATGTGGTGATACGGTGACAAACCATGCGGCAACAACAACCTCAAGAAATGTTTAGGATGCGGTAATGCTATGGCATCAATGCCTAGGACATATGAGTGAAAAAGGCCTGAAAATTCTGCATGAGAGTATGCTTTCGGGATTAAGTCTGCAATTTAGACTTATGTGAGCACTATATTTTTGGCAAAGAAGAGGGTTCGGTTCCCCAAGTCCTGGTAAGAGTTCTGATTTTATGCAACTTATACATTCAGATATATTTGGACCAGTCCCCACTCAGTCCTTGAATGACGCCATCTATTTTTTGACTTTTATAGATGATTATTCTAGGAGAGTGTGGGTGTATTTTCTGAAGAAGTCGGAAGCTTTGCGAAAATTTAAAGAGTACAAAGCACGGGTAGAGAAGAGTTTGGGCAAGTCAATTTTGTGTCTCGTAGTCGATAATGGGGGTGAATATTGCTCCAAGGAATTTGATAAATTTTGTATGCAATAAGGTATTAAGCACCAAAATATTGTACCATACACTCCACAAAAAAATGGTGTGGTTGAGCGAATGAATCGCACAATCATGGAACGTGCAAGAAGCATGCTTAGCGCAGCCATGTTGGAGAAAAAGTTCTAGGTAGAGGCTGTTAATACAATTGTTTATCTTATTAACAGGTCACCTATAGTTGCATTGGATGGACAGATTCCGGAGGAGGTTTGGTGTTGTAAGCCAGTTGATTACTCTCATTTGCGCACTTTTGGTTGTGACGCATTTGCCCATGTACCCAAAGAAAAAAGGTCCAAGCTTGACCCGAAGTCAAGCAAATGTGTTTTTCTCGGCTATGGAGATATAGTTAAGGGGTATAGACCGTGGGATCCTATTACCCACAAGGTAATTATTAGCCGGGATGTAATTGTTGATGAAAAATCCATGCAAAGGAAGGAGGTACAACAAAATCCTAATGTTGTACCAGTTGAAGTAGAATTGAGTGAAGATGACTATGAAGATGAACATGCTAAAGTTTTTGATCGGCATGCAGAACAACAAGTAGAATAGGAAGTAGAGCAGCCACAACGGTCACAAGACCAAGAGCCAAAACCGACAGATCATTGGGTTAGAAGATCTACACGTCCACAAAAGTGTCCGGAAAGGTATTCTCATGTGTATCAGTCCTCTTTTGCTTTGTTAACTGATGATGGTGAACCTAGTTCATTTCAGGAAGCTAGAGAGTCTGAGAATGCAGAAAAGTGGAGGAAATCGAGGCACTTCGAAAGAATAAAACTTGGGAACTTGTGGATCTCCCACTTGGAAGAAAGACTGTTGGAAACAAGTGGATGTACAAAGTGAAGAAGAACAATGATGGGCTGTTGGAACGCTATAAAGCTCGCTTGGTGGCAAAGGGCTATGTGCAGAAGTCGGGTGTTGACTTTAATGAAATTTTCTCTCCAGTTGTGAAGATGACTACTATTAGAGTTCTACTTGCACTTGTAGCAGCACAGGTTTTGGAACTGGAGCAGCTTGATGTAAAGATCGCTTTCTTGCATGGTGATCTTGAGAAGGAGATTTATATGGATCAGCATGAGGGCTATGAAGAAAGAGGCAAAGGGCATTTGGTTTGCAGACTGAAGAAATCACTGTATGGATTGAAACGGGCG
The DNA here is from genome assembly GCA_028583015.1 of Wollemia nobilis. Classification (NCBI taxonomy): domain Eukaryota; kingdom Viridiplantae; phylum Streptophyta; class Pinopsida; order Araucariales; family Araucariaceae; genus Wollemia; species Wollemia nobilis. The sequence continues at coordinate 6,161,755 of JAQPPZ010002642.1, forward strand.
CCAAGTATGTGGTAAAGGAAATTTCACACCTTCATGAAGAGCCAAGGTTTCAGCAGGAGTGAAGTTGACCATTGTGCATACCATAGTAGTCAGACTCTTTTGGACTCCCGAGTACTCGTCCGAGTCCGAGTCCGAGTGGGCTCAGCCGAGCCGAGCCCACTCCTACTCCTTTTTTTTTTGGACTCCTCCGAGTCCGGCCGAGTCTTGGGCCGAGTCCGAGTCCGACTCGGACTCCCGAGTCCCGACGTCGGGACTCAGCTGGCCCAAAAAAAAGTAAAAAAAAAAAAAATTAAGTCTAGGGAGGTTAAGTGTTGATGATGCTCCACGACTTAAGCATCCACGTTGGCCAGTGCGCAATCACGAACAAGACGCTGAAATATTTGTTTATTATATTAACGAGAGAATGTGCAATTTTGCTTCTCAAACCTTCAAAATGCTTATCCCTCAATTATAATTTATTTTAATACAAATATATCTTTCTCCGATGGATACATCATCCGCGTCTTGTTTGGGAATGAGAACCACTTCAGAATGCACGTATGCATGTCCTGTGGGGTGTGGCGGTTCGGGCAGAGAATGGCATGAGTTTTGGAGGCATTCGATCAAGGAAGGCTTGAGGCCGCCAGTGCTGAGACCTCTTATAGAAAGTTCGTCGCGCAGTTCTTGCACCTTCATTTTCTTCCATTCTTTTATCTCCTTCAATGCACCCTCTCCCGTCGCCGTCACTGCCACCATCATCATTGCAGCCAATACACACCACCACGCAGCAATGGAAAAAAAATTAAAAACGATAATTTATTTCACTCTGAAACCCTCGACCGCCAACGAAAAATTGCTACGCACGAAGCTCCCCCATAATAATGAATGTCGCTTCTACCTTGAATTTTGGTAAGCAGTTTTAAAAACAGCTTCCCATTCTAAAACCGGAAAAATGGCTATGATTAAATATTAGCTTTATTAATATATGAAGAATTTTTTTTCAATTTTTTTTTCTCAGGAACCTTTTAATAAAAGTAAAGTTAATAGATCCCAACCAACCATCTAGGAAATTGAATCTAGACAACCCACCGATTATAATTAACCATGGTATTTGAATATTTTATTTATTAAACATGGTGGACTAAGTTAGGGTGATTCCATCCCATGGTTTCTCTATTAAACATGGTATTTGAAATTTTTATTTATTAAACATGGTGGACTAAGTTAGGGTGATTTCATCATATAGTAAAGTTTATTATTATTTAATGTTTTTATTATTATTTAATGTTATGTAAAATGTTAATAATGTTTTTGAACTTTATATATTAAGTTTATTTTATCGTTATATTATTTATTTATAATTTTATAAACCAAAGTGGTCATGCCTGCAAAGGTCATAGTCTGTTCCGAATCCTCTGAGTGCACGCCAGACCGACAACGATGGTATGAATCTCGAGTGATCGGTGGTCCTCTTCATGCCGGGTTATAAAATAATGAGGTGGTATAGGCTTGTTGGGGGCAGTCCTTGTAGTTTGAACCTTGCACTTGGCAATTACTAAAAATAGTGTGGATGTAACCAACTCCCTATGTATCCAAAAAAAAAAATTATAAAACAAAATTATTAGCTTGCTATTAGAATATGCTCCTTCCTCTTGTTAATTTCTTATTTGTATAATGTTTTTTTTTTTTTTTTTTTTTAGCGAAAACCCCTTCCGGAGCCGCCTTGGTCTGAGAGACCACGAACAAGGGGTTCTACACCGTCAAAGTCACCCGGGGGTCGCACCCGACCCTGCCCGCAACAACATTATCAATTGGATTTTGGATACCCAATTCAGCTTTTTGGTAGGGTGGAGAATTGAACCTGTGACCTCCCTTGGAGGATTGCCCTCTCCTCTCCAACTCACCTACAACACCTAGGTTATTTGTATAATGTTGAATGTTGAGTAAGTGTGTTAGAATATACTAATAAGTAATATGCATGAAAAAAATTATTTTTCAATAAAATTTGTATTTTTTCATTTTTCCCCGAGTTTTTACCGAGTCTTGCCAAGTTTTTTTGCCGAGTCTCGAGTCCGACTCCCGAGTTGAACTTTCCGAGTCCGAGTTTTGCTACTATGGAAACCAAAAACCCAGGGGGTGCATACTATAAGAGGTTTGACGATGGCAGTTTTATTATTTTGCTTTTGTATGTTGATGATATGCTGGTTGCAGGCCCCAACATGAAGAAAATCATTGATCTTAAGGCTCAATTGGCTAGGACATTTGAAATGAAGGATTTAGGAGCAGCAAACCAAATTTTAGGGATGAAGATACACAGGGACAAAAAAGGAAGAAAGATCTGGTTAAGTCAAAAGTCATATGTGGAAAAGATTTTGTAGCGCTTCAATATGCAGAATGCTAAACCAGTTAGTACCCCACTTCTTCCACACTTAAAGTTGTCTTCCAACCAATGTCCTAGAACAAAAGCAGAGAAGACAAGCATGTCTCGTATACCGTATTCATCAACAGTAGGAAGCCTCATGTATGCCATGGTGAGCACCAGACCGGATATTGCCCAAGCAGTGGGAGTAGTCAGTCGGTACATGGCAAATCCTCGGTAAGGAGCATTGGAATGCGGTGAAGTGGATATTCAGATATTTAAGAGCCACTTCAGATGTTGCTATTTACTTTGGATCGACATATTTGCAAGTTACAGGTTTTGTGGATTCTGATTATGGTGGAGATAGAGATGGCAAAAAATCCACTATAGGATATACCTTCACCCTTGCTGGAGGAGCGGTGAGTTGGGCTTCTAAGTTGCAGTCTGTTGTGGCCTTATCAACCACTGAAGCAGAATACATTAGAGCAACTCATGCCAGCAAAGAGGCAATTTGGCTAGAGTGATTGTTGGGTGACTTCAAGGTAATGCGAGAGAAAATTACGTTGCATTGTGATAGCCAGAGTGCTTTTCAATTAGTGAAGAATCCAACATTCCATGATCGCATGAAAAACATTGATGTCAAGTACCACTTTATCAGAAATGTGGTGGAAGAAGGTAGGATCATGTTGCAGAAAATCGACACTGAAGTGAATCCTACAAATATGCTTACAAAGTCGGTCAAGGTAGAGAAGTTTGAATGGTGCAGAACTTCTCTGGGCTTGTTGAAAAAGTAACAAGGGCAGCATTGGGCAATTGGCACTAGATGAAAATCTTTTGGCAGAAGAGTTCCTGAATACTGACTTCAAGTGGAGAATGTTAGGTGTGAAGTCCGTATGGTCGCTATACGTCTGACCTGGCAGACGTCTAGGCCAGACGTTTGGACTGGCAGACATCTGGGCCAGACGTCTAGGCTGCCGGATGTCCGAGTCCGGCGGATGTCCGGTCCGGTGGACGTCTAGGCCGGACGTCGGGCTGCCGGACATCCGGTCTAGCAAACGTCCGGGCTGCCGGACGTCCGGTCTAGCGGACGTCCGGTCGCGCGACGTCCGGTCCGCCGGACGTCCGGTCTAGCGGACGTCCGGGCTGCCGACGTCCGGGCTGCCAGACGTCTCAGGCTGCGACGTCTGGTCTAGCGACGTCTGGGCTGCCAGACGTCTGGGCTGCCAGACGTCTGGGCTAGCAGACGTCTGGTCTAGCAGACGTCTGGTCTAGCAGACGTCTGGTCTAGCAGACGTCTGGGCTGCCAGACGTCTGGTCTAGCAGACGTCCACCAGACCAAACGTCTGGGTTGGCAGATGTCTAGGCCAGATGTCATTCCAAGAAGACACCAAAGCAATGGACGTCTAGGTAGACGTCAGTACGCGGAAGACGAACAGTCTTGGAATGCGAAAGACCAATAGTCTTGGGAGCGGAAACGAACAGTCTTTTGGAGGCTTGCGTTGGAAGATGAAACGAACAGTTTTGGAGTCTTTCTCTGCTCTATAAAAGGGATGAGATCCCTTGCATTTAAGTTGTGTTGTTGAAAACGTCAAAGGACGTGAATGTAATCTTTGCTGAAAATAATAAAAGAAGTTGCCATTGCCCCGTGGTTTTTCCTGCACATTGCAAGTTTCCACGTAAAATCTTTGTGTCACTTGTGTTACTATTTCCGTGTTAATTATTTTTGTTATTGTGCTTCCTCTTGCAGGTGTGGAATCTTGAAGTTTTTCCTAACAATAGTATGGATGGTTAACAAGAAATGGGAAGAATATGCTCTCCAAACCTTTTAATGAACTTTTTGTGTAAATCAATATGCAAGATAATACAATTGCTTCCTCACATGAGGATATTACAAGTCCTGTACAATTTGAAAAAGTTTTGGAAGAAGGGTTCGAATCTCATCTAGTATTGGAAAGTGACAATGATGCTACTACCATGGATAAAGAAGGAGAACCACTTACTTTGGTCCCCTTTGAGGGGCATGGAATCAAAAATCTTGATCCACCTATTGGCTCTACAATGTCTATGCCATCTCAAAATGAGGAAATTCCAGAACCTGAATGGTTTGGGTTTGATATAACTGATGATCCAATTGAAAATGTTACTTTATCTAAAACAACTCAAACGGTTGATCAAGAGCATGTGTTATGCAACACATCCCTGGATAGACAAGACTCATGGTTTGAAAAGGATGGACATGTTTTTAATTGGGTGCCTAATTTTGGTGTCTTTGATAAACAGGTCATGGACAAAGAAAAAGTGCTACATGATGATGAGGATGAATACCATGAAGAAAAGAAAGAAATCACGATGACTCATCAAGTATTGGTAAATGAAAGTGCATCAAAGGTAAAATCTCACCTTTTGGGTTCCACCATTCAAAATCCAGGTGAAGGTTTATCTAATGGGTTGTTGGATTCAAATATTATCAATGATGAAATGCCATTTGTGGTTGATGAAGAATTTGAGTCAATTTCTCCTCATACCACTAATAAGAATGCTTTGTTGAATGAAAAAGAAATTGATATGCTTGAAGTGTTAAATCAAGTTCATAATCAATTAATTATTGACTCTAGGATACAACCTTATGATGATCCTATTTTAATAAATATCCTAGATGCTTGCAAGTGGTTGCATAAATTTGATTGGCCTACAAACTTATGATGATCCTCTTTTTAGAAATAGGCTCTTGTTTATAATATCTCATATTTAAAAAGGAAAGCTTATTTCTAAGTCATGAATTGAATTGTGAAATTTGCATTGTAAGGAATAGACAAGATAGAATTGAAGATCAATTATTGTCTTATCAATTTAATGATTTGAAGCTCACCTATGGGATTGTTAATAGAACTAAATCAAATTGGTGGGGTGAGAGAGGCAAGATGAAAATTGTTGTATTGCTTGGCCCAATCTTATTATCATTGGATTCTTGCAAAGCCTGACATGTGTATCATGTTATATGTCTTTTGAAATGTGCTTATCATGTTTGGGATCCAAGGAAGTGATATTTCAAACTTTGCACCATCTTGTACCATATTGTACATTTGTATATAGTTTTGGTTTTTGTGCTTATGGTTTGACAAGTTGTGTGTTTGATTTCTTGTTAGTTTGCATTAGGTTAGAGTATGGTTTGTGTTTTTAGTTCTTGTGTTTTGGGTTGTTCCCTTGTTTTGGGTTGTTCCTTTGTTAAGTAGGATGGGATGCCTAATCTGAAAGCAAGTGAACCTAAGAAAAGGGGGATGAATTATTTTGTGATCATGCTTAGATTTTTGGGACTAAAATGGTGGAGAGTAGAACAATGAAACATTTCGCTAAAGCTCCACATATAACTCACATATTAAAGGGTATTTCTGGAAGTCCTGAAGGATGAAGTTATCTTGGTTTGCAAATAAAGGCAAAAATTCAACACTTTCTATCTCTATGTTTCCTAACCCTAGTAATACATAAATTATTGCAAATCTATAATAAAAAAATAAAAAAACGAGCATTGAAAAGCTTGATCAAATCAGTCACAAAGTCTAACTAAACCCTACCGGGGCTATGGATGCCTGACCGGCAGTAGGGCTCTATCTAGACACAACTCGATTATAAGAAAGGCTTTGCAAAATATTAAACAAACACAAGGGTGAGTTAGATAACCCTACCGGGGCTATAGACGCCTAACTAACAGTAGGGCTCTGTCTGTAAAAGTTTATTTTTATGAGCCATGCTTCAAAGCCTAAATGTGAACCAAATGATGGAATCTAGAAGGTTTTCAGAGATGCAAAAAAAAAAATGAATCACTTTTTCACATAGTGAGCAAAGGCGGATGGATTAGTTGTTTTTATTCGAAATTGTCTACCCCCACCTTCTCGGGACATCACTTAATAATTCATATTTCGTTGATCTTTCGTGTTCTCGTTTCAGGTTGGGTTCTTCACCCGAAATGCTCAGGAGCATTTCCCAGCAGAGTCGCCATTTGTTGTGACTGTCGCACAACTCGCCCCAAAATTGGGGACCCACCTTTTGAGCTTTGGTTTTTGGGAGTTTTGATTTGCTTTGAGTGTCAGTTTCATTGCCTCCAAGGTTTGAGTTGGTAAAGTAGTGATTTTGTGCTTGCTTTCATCTTGGTTGGTTGCTTGGATTAAGATTCATGTTTGAATTGCTCTCCTGAGGTCTGTTTTAATGTACTGGAATCATCGTTTGGGTCTAATTGTTGATTTTAAGTGTCTTCCTGTTTGCCTTAGGATCATGATAATCCAAGTGTCCAAAGTAGATGTATTCAAGTAAATATAATAAAAATAAACAATAAAAAGTTTTGGAAAATTAAATAAATAAAAAATGCTTTCGATAAAATAAAATATATAAAAAAAAACATAAAAAGAAAATAAATAAAATAATAAATCATTTCCTATTATATATATTCAAATATATATGATAGCTGAGAGGGGAGGGCTTTGGTCCCTCCCCTGCTCCCCCTCCCATGGCTCCTGGTTCCTGCCCAGTCCCTGGCTCAACCCAGGTCATCCCTCCCGGGGAGTGGTTGTTTGCAGATGATCTCCTGGGGGGAGATCCTTCTCCACTATTTGCGCCCCTCCCGGCCGGCTAGGGTTTCCTTGGTTGTTTTTTCGGACTGGTGCTTCCCAGGGATCCCTGTTTGGTTGGGGATCCCTTCCCTTTTTCCCTCAGGCTTCCCCCTGGGGTTTTTTGTAGGTTATTCGCGTGGATCTGGTCCCCTGCGTTTCTCGGTGCGGTGGAGGTGACGGTTTAGGGTTTGGACAGCTTCCCCCTTTTTCTTGTGAATCCTCGACGGGCTCTGTGCTTGGACGGGATTCCTGGTCCCTGTTGCTGGGATCCTCTTCTGTTTTCCCGGGCCGGGTTCCTTGTGGTACAACTCTTTGGTCACTTCCTGATGGGCTGGATCCTCTCTGTGCTGGCTGTCGGCTTCCTACAGGATGGCTCTCGCTGAACGGAATGTTTTCCCGGTGGGCGGCTGGTTTCTCCACAGGGCGGGATCCGCCAAATCCGTCGGTTTTCCCGCGAGGCGGGATCCTTTCTTTCTCGCTGGTTTCCGGATGGCGGGATTTCCCTGTTGCTTCCCGCTAGGCGGGACTGTTTGTGGTGGTTTTGACTGCTTCCCGCGAGGCGGGATTTTATTGTAACGATTTTTCTTTGCTTCCTGCCGGGCGGGATCTTCTCGATGGTGGTTTTTGGCTACTCCCCGCTGGGCGGGATCTCCAAAACTACTTTCTTTCTTATTTGTTTGTTTCCCGCTGAGAGGGATTGTTTCATGCTTACTGTTATCGCTGGGCGGGATTTCTGTTTTGGTGTTCAGTTTCAAGGGATTGATGCCCTAGGCCCATTGCTTATGTAATCAGGTTTTGGGATCCTTGTTAAAACCCGCTGTAAATACAAACACTACTTACCAAAAAAATATATATATGATAGCCTAAAATGAAGCCTTTATTGTATTTTTTCTTTATCATAGGAGATTAGGCTAATTTGGTATGATATTTCATAATACTGGAAGGTTTCTTTTAATTCAATTATATGCTGGTATTTTATGACTCTAATAGGAGTATGACTCTCGTTTGTTCGCAGAGTGGAGCGCAGATGAAGAGGACAGACGCTCGACGAACAAACCGTCGGCCATAAACCCTGAATGCAGCGGATCCTGCGACAATTATGAACAAATCAGCGCAAACGTGGATGTACGTGGCAGTCTTGGAGAGGACAAGGGTCAGCGTGGCAGCAACAATGTGCACCCGAAACCACAACCATGTAGCCTCGTTGTCGTCTGAGTAGCAGTGCAGCCGTCAAGTCCGAGGAATGGTCTCCGAGAGCCAGCGTTAAACGGATTGGAACAGCGATTGACTAAATGGCAAATGGCGTCTTCGCAGAGGGGACCAAAGAAAGGCGTTGACGTGGAAGGCGCCGTGGACAAGATTGCTCGGCATCTATTCGTTGGCTTCAACGCCAGCAATGTGCCAAGGAATGGAAGGCAACTCCAAATTTACATTTGGCCAAGCCGAAGAACGTGGATTTGAACAGCTATTGTGGGGCGACTGCCGGAATAGACGACAGGTGCAAATGCCAAGGAGATCTGGACGTCAGGAGACAACTCAGCCCATGCGAAGATGAGAGCATTTCGGAGGGCGCTTGACGGGGCAGCCACATGAAGGATTCGATGCTGGTCGTGGCAGACACATCGGCGTGCACGGCAGGGAATCACGTGGCCGGAGACGTTAGCGTGGGTGTGGACTGATGGACGTTCTCGCAGCAGATGATAGACATGGCCAACGAACCAAATGATCGAACGAGGACCACTCGACGTAGGTCAACACGGACATATTCGGACGAGGCCAGCGGGGACGAGTGAGTGAGAGTGCCGCGTGATGCTGCTGAGGTGGACATTCATGGCAGGATGAGGAGGCTTCAAGAAAAGGAAGAAAAGAGTCATCTCCCAAAACGTGTGGAGCCCAGAGTCTTCAGAAGGGCACGGATTTGTCAACACAACGAGTGTACCAGGCAGGTTGGTGATGCATCACGGCAGTGGACGAGACACATGACACAGTGAAGACCTCCAATCACAAGGGCACGGTAGACGTACACAACGAACATCCACAGCGGATGATGGCAAAAGGAATGTGGTGAATACAGCTCAGCACAAGGATAGGATGACTTCGGTAGATTGTCAACAATGTGGCATAATCGAAACGTAGAAGTCTCGGAAGGTAGTTTGGTTGGTCGAGCCTGATCATCACCGGAAAGTTAGCGCAGTATGTGGACGACGCAGAGACAATTTTCGAAGAGCATTTGGGTGCCAGGGTTGAGCGGTCGGACGCGACGAAGAAGGTGATAACGCCGGTGACGTCGCGGATTACGTAGACATTAACAACGGTTCTAGCACAGCGATGGGGGGCGGACAAGCATGGCTCAACCAAGACGACGACATCGGGCGAATATCTACCGTGATTTCCCGGCACAAGATGTGGATAGTATCTGCGTGATGACCACTAGGTGATATGGTGACTTATACGTGAATTGCGGACTTCTATGTCGGGTTTTGTTCAATCAAAAAAGGAAAGTGGGCATGCCAACATTGATCTTCACCAGAAGACATATGCCATGTCCAGCATTACGAATAAGAAGTCGTTTGTATCTCTCGATGTCGTGAATGGAATGGTAACATTGAACGAGTGGGAAACGAAAACGAAAATGAAATGAAGGATGGAGAGTCACGAAACTGAAACGAAAAGGCAAGCCAGGCGTAAGAAAATTAACCAAGTGAGAAAGGAAATGAAACGAAAGCACAGGGAAACCAAAATGACAAAATGAAGAAACGAATAGTTTGCATCGAAAACTTTTAAAACGTCATGGAAGGACAGAACAAGGGCTGGATCCTCTTGGAGGCCAGATGCTGCTGGAACTGGGATGTAAAACAGAAACTTGTTTGTTTTAATGCAAATTTTTGCAGGATTTTTGCACCTTATGAGTAAAATAAGATGAGAATCATTTTTGAATGTTTTGGTTGAATGCTCATCTTTCTTTTCTCGGTTTTTAGATTTATAGGCGATGTTTAATGCATTTCATGGTTGCATTGCTGAATATCTGAAAACAGAGAATTTATATTGTTCCTTAGAGGCTTGCACCTAACTTATTTCGGGATGTGCAAATGCAGTTCCGGTTAGGTTGGGTTATGTTCAGAAACTCTCATATCTCGGGTTTTGCATGATAGGGTAGCATGAAACTGCCATTAGTTTTTTTTTTTTTTTGGATTTTCTGCATTTTATTTCCATTTCCAGATTTTATTTTTAGTTTTCTAACTTTCATTTTGCATTTTTTTTAAACTTCGAGGATTAAAATAAAAATCGAAAAAAAATTAAAATGACAAAAATAAATACATGGGTGTGAAGAATGAGCTACAATCTTTCATCCGAAACAAATTCGAACTCATTCCGAAGCCATTTCGATTTTATAAAAATTGTTGAAAATCGTTGTTTTATGAGGATTTTTATAATTTCGAAATTTTATTTTTTCACATTTTGAAGGCAAATCAGATTTTTTAGCTTTACATTTTTATTTGCAAGCATAAATGAACTTCCCTTTATGAAAATTGCAATTTCATTAAAGGGGGTTAATTTTTATGGCATTCCATAAGCTATCGTTTTTGGAGCAATAAATGCGTCTCTCTTTATGAAAATTCTGATTTCATTAAAGAGAGGTAATTTATACATTACATCAAAGGTTACTATTTTAAAGCATTAAATTATTTCTTCTTAATGAAAATTATGATTTCATTAAAAATAAATAATTTATAATGACATTTTAAGACCATTATTTTAAAGCAATAAATTGACATCTCTTTATGAAAATTACTTTCATCAAAGAGAGACAATTCATTAATCATATCAAAGGCTATCTTTATCTTCATGATAGAAGCTACATTTAATGAATATATTCATCACTTCAGATTCACTTTCATAGATAGAATTTAATCTTCATTTTCATGTTCAAAGTAGGGTTTAATGCAAGATGAAAACTTGTTTAAAATCTACTTAATCAAAAGAAGATAAAATCTACCTAAAAACATTCAAGATAAAAGGAATTAAGGCTTTACATCGTGGTCATATGAGGGCCAATTCATATTTATGTTGCTTTAAGTTTCATGAACAATCATTAATATAGCATGATAAAATAAACCAACACATTCCCCTTGTTAACAGTTACTTGCAATCAGTAAGGTGTTCCTAGCACTTATTTGATATATCTTCACAGGATTATAAATACACATGTGCAATGCTTACATAGCGGAACCTTGGAGAAGTTGTTTTGTTTTAACTTCTTTGCAAGAGAGGGTTTTGTGATCAAAATCCTAAGGGTAAGTGGTTTTGCAATTGGGCAAAATTACCACTCAACAGGTAGCACACTTAATACCATACAATGCATCAAAGTTGATTATGGTCAAGTAAAAATAGAAATACCAAAGGGAGGGGGAGGAGGATTAAAAAAATCAAAGAGTAAGAGTCAAGACTACATAATCAGCAAGCAAGAGTTGATGAGAGATTTGAATGTGAGATAAGATGATTTCATTTATATCCACCGATGACCAAAGTTGTGGGACTTGTCAAAAAGAATTGTTATCACTAAAATAAGTCAATCTAGAGTCAAGAAAGTAAGGTAAACTACACCAAAGTAGAACGGTTGTATAGAATTAAATTACAGCCTCAAGGGTTAGACCCAAAATAGGTAAAACAAAACGTACTAAAAGTAATGATGAAAAGAAAGCGATCATTCAAGGTAAACAAGAGATAGAGCTCAATTTAACCCAAGTGCTAACACTAATCTGTAATTGAATATAAAGAAGCGCAATTGTCATTGTCACCAACCATACAACCATTCCAAAAGGGCAAACATAGGATCTAATGATGCTCCCAACAGAATGGAAGATGCTAAGGAGGCCTGGTTGGATAATCTTGGGAGAACATGGAGTTCTACCCTCAAGACTATCCTAGCATCCATCATTGTCGAACCAATAGAAGAAGATAGGAAACTGATAAATTGTGTCTGTCTACAACTCCTAGGCATGTGAGGGGTAGCCAAAACCCAATGTCATAGACCTGAATTCATGTTTCATTGCATGTAAGAAGAAGAAAGAACCAAAGTCCTAGAAGCCACTCTCGTTTGTGGACAAGGGCAAACAAATCTATCATTAACATTTTGGAGCGTCATAGGTTCATATGAACACTTATTAATCTCAACAACAAGGATAGAGTGGAAGAATGAGATGATTAGTCAAGCAGTAGTTGATAGTACCTCTCTCGAATCTCGTAAGAGACAAGACACAAAGATGAAATGTTCTTCAACCTCCACCTCTCGCAGAGATCAAAGACAACATACCCTATCCTCTCAAGGAATGTAGTGGTTTGTCTCTACTCATAATCAATGTGAACACACTCCAAGTTGACCAAGAGGAGTCCTAAGGTTGTGTGTTCAATGTCATCGGATATAATCAAAACAAGTAATAATGTCATTTTCACTCACCTTCAAATGTTTAGTGTAGAAGGCCAAGTTAGGACTAAGAAGCTACAATGGATCGACTCAAGTGACCTAAATATATTGTCTATAAAAATCATCTTTGACTGCGTGATTCATCACCTTATCAAGAAGGCAAGGAGCATTTAAAGAGTATTTGAATGAAGGTATCCGATCTATGGATATACCAACCAACTAAAGAAGAGAAATAACTTCCAAGTACTATCCACCATGATGACTAGAACTGCCCCTAGAGGAAATCCATTTCACGGAACAATAACCAAGTATGGGTATTTCTATTGGCCTAAGGTGCATTTACCCATGGATCTAAGTCAATGAATCTGAAAAATAATTCTATCGATGCTCTCAAGTCAAAGAGGATGAGCGCCAATCTCAAGGGAAGGACCTATAAGCGGTGGTGATCCCAACTAACTCACCCTTATTGAAGTGAAACTTAGAAGACGTACTCTTTGATGTATTGAAGATGACCTTAGTCTTGCTAAGGTTGAACAATACATTATGGCATTGTTCTTTTACATCGAATAAATCATTGAAGCAGAATAGTTTGGACCCTCTCAATTTGAGCATAATTAATACACCCCAAACTTTAGCCCTAAATCTCAGATCCATAAAGGATTGTGGGTTTGACGATGCAATCAAAGAGGTAGACCTTTGTAGGTATGTCTTTGAAGTTTTGCTAGAAACATTGGCATTTCAAGACTGAGAAAGTTGCATATCCCTGCAAAGCCACGACTGTGAAGCTAGACTAAGATTAAGGGAAGGAACTATAAACTGAACCCCCAAGTATGTTTAAGTGGTGGTGATCTCAATTGGCTCACCCTTATAGAAGATGTGAAACTTAGAAATTGATGTGTTGAAGATCATCACCTTAGTCTTGCTAAGGTTGAACGATACATTGTATTGTATTTTTACATCGAATAAATCATTGAAGCAAAATAGTTTGGACCCTCTAAATGTGAGCCCAATCAACACACCTCTTGAGCCCCAAATCTATGATCCATAAAGGACTATAGGTTTAATGATGCAATCAAAGAGACACATCTTTGTAGATATGTCTTTGAAGTGTTGTTGGAAACATTGACATTCCAATATTGAGAGAGACGTGTATCATTGCAAAGCCACAACTATGAATCTAACCTAATATTAAGGGAAGGGCATATAAACTGAACCCCCCAAGTATGTTTAAATGGTGGTGATCTCAACTAACTCACCCTTACAAGAGAAGTGAAATTTAGAAAGGGTACTCTTTGATGTGTTTAAGATCATCACCTTAGTCTTGCTAAGGTTGAGTACTAGTCGTATTAAGTCACAGAACTAAGCAAGAGAATCCAACCACCTTTGCAAACTTTCGAGAGTATGAGCACAAATTACATCATATACAAAAGGCAATATAGCTATCAAGACATGACGTAGAAGGCAACCATCATCAACGAGTGTGTCTTAACAAATAAATTCTTCAAGCTCATTAATGTAGACCCTAAAGAGTGAATAAGACGGAGGATATCTTTGTTTGACACCAATGGTGCTCTAAACATCTTTGTTTGATGCCAATGGCACTTTGGACATCGTTGTTTGATGTCAATGGTGCTCCAGACATCCTCGTTTGACACCAATGGTGCTCGGGACATCCTATGAGAACCATAATCTGTCCAAAAATGACCAATAACTACATCATATAGTGTCTTGATGACAGAGATAAAGAGCTCTAAGATGCTAATGTCATGTAGTCTCTAAATCAAAACATGCCTTTGAAGAGTGTCAAAGTACAAAAATCAATAGGAGACTTTAGATGCCCATTGATGAGCCTCCTCAAAAATAGCCCTGAGAGCAAACATGATCAATATTTAAATGATCATTTCTGAAACCAGCTTGCCCTTTTGCTCAAGACTTCCCATGATCTAGTAGTTTTGACTCTTTTGAGAGTTTCAAGTTCAAAACTATGGCGTAGGGATTAGCAAATGTGTGCCCAATCATGATAATTTTGTGCCCACAAAATTATCATGATTCGAATAACCACAAAATTTGTGGTTCTTCGAATCTAAATAGTCCCCATTTGTGGATAAGGTGGGTAACATGTTGTTACCAAGAAGAAAGGAAAGAGAGAATAAACCTCATTGAATAATTCTTCAATGTGATGGCCCATAGCTTCATCACCATATGAAATCCCTTAAAATCAACAACCTTCCTAGTGCATAATTTATGTATAGCTCTTTTGATGTCCCCCAAAGAGAAGAGGTGACATAATGTGGGGAGGAAGAGATATGAATGATAAACTACCCTTGCATATCATATTTAGAATTAGCATGGAAGTCTTTGGCCTAGATATTGATGCATATTGGAGGGGACTTTTGAGGGAGAAGAGTGTGCCAAAAGGCTTTTGGAGAGTGATGAAGAGAATCCAAAAGCTCACAACATGTAGCAGCAAGAAAATCCTGTTTCTTATGTCAAATAAGGCATTTATATTCCCTCTAGTGAAATATATAACCGTACGCTCATGGATAAGAGCAAAATGGAGCTTCTAATGCATGAATTTACATTCTTCATCAATAATTCATTGGGTAAGTACCAACGAAACGACGAGGCATTGGACATGGAAAAGTATGGAGGAGTTAAGGGTTGCATCCCATACCGTGCAAGACAAAAATTCATATTTGGATGTTGTTGTGGTGGAATTGAGTAGTATTTGGACATCAATTGAGAGAGGCAAGGAGCATAATCACAAGCAAAACAAGGGTCAAACTGAATCATTGGATGTTGGCAGAACTAGGTTATGGTGAAGGAAAATTAGGAGAGGTAAAAAAGGAAGAATCCAAGGAGAAAGTCAGCATTGCATGATCAAGAAAGGGAAGCTAACTAGAAACCTAGAACCTGTGAATATCAGAAAGCAAGGTCCTATTTGTGATGACATGGTTAACCACACTCACACCTCTTCCATGCAAAAGACAAGTGAATTGGAAGATTTAATATATTGAGGAATTACATTGAGAACTAAGAGGCCATGCAATTCACACAACTGAACCAAGTAGATCCTTCTCATCTGTAGAGATCTTGTTGAATGCAAGATCCATGGGGTCAACTTCAAAGAGACAGGACGCATCCTTTATAAGATCATGAAAAGAATGACATCATGCAATGATGAATATTTATGTCTTTGAAAAGAGATCCAAGTATGAATCACCATAAAAGTGGATGATAAATGTTGGAGGAAAATAGCATTCTGCAACATAGATGTCTCAAATAGGGGTGGGCACCTCTTGACCTAGCATCACACATATATGGAGTGCTAATCTGATGTGACAAATGACACTTGTTGATGAAGGCAATCCCAAATGTCCCAAATAAGGCAAGCCACACCACCTTAATTGTGAATACCACCGAATTAGTATTTATCATGCTTGAAATCAAAAACCCTGAAGTAGTTCTAACAGGTGGGAGAGCTTGTTCTGAGCTCTCACGGGTCTCTGTATGAGATCAAAGACTTGTTGACAAGAACACAAACCACCACACTCGGGCCTCCATAGTGAGTGACGCAAATGAATTTCCAACAATCCAAGCAATAAGGTAGCTCATTCTAAACATGTAGATCATGTGACTCATCAAATGGAAGAAGATGCCTCCCCCGAGAAATCAGAAAATTATTCCCATCCATCAATGTTCTTTGCAGACTCATCATTCAACCCTTAATGATAAAGCTTGTCTCTTGCAAGATCATGTATGTATAGGTAATTGTTAATTCCCTCAACAAGAATTAAGATTACTCAAGAAAATTACACCACGTGATTAGGAATAATCAAAAATCGCTAGATAGAGATCACAAGATATAGGTCACCATCATCATTTGTATGTAGAACAACATATGAAGAAGTTGGAAGGAAGTAACAACACCCCAATGAAGATATCTGAAGAGGAGTTGTGCACCTTTGAACTAAGTCCACATGCATTTGGACCACAAATCACAAGCCAACAGCAACATGTTAAAAAGAGACAATCAAGAATGAGGGAATCTCCCCCTCCAAGATCTAAAAATATTGTACAACCTGAGTGGCCTAATAGTGGATACTTTGAAACTCTGGAGCCTGACTAGAGGTCCAAGGTTTGAATCCTATAGGGGATAGGGTTGTACACCATGCTTAGGTAACTAGAGTATGGTTGGATAACATATATTGGGTAAACAAAATCCTTCATGAGGGTAATCTCATATGGCCTATGGCCTCGTAGACATCAAAAACTACTTTACCCTGTATTTCTCTGTAAGAAAGACTAGATCTTGTAATGAGACAATATCCTAGAAGCTACTTAGAGAATGTTAGAATTGTGTCCAAGATTTCATAAGTGTGAAACAAACTCCACAATAGAATGCAAATGATAAGAGAAACCACAATATCATATGGGCTAATCCTATAAGCACAAATAAAATATGATCTCAATATTTCCAATAATGAAGTACAAAAGATCTCCAGAAGAAGAAGAATACTTCACAAGTGAGGGGCTACATAGCAAAATGTCGATCCATAGTGAGGATTTACCACACTTATATAAAAATCACTATAACTCCTAACCCTTTTCTTATTAGAGTTAGACCAGACCCTAGATCAGGTTAAGTTAATATCTTACCCATAAGCATGTCCCTATAAAGCTGAATGGGATATTTCATTAGTTACGTTAACAATACAAATGCTCAATATAATAGCACAATAATCTCGAGAATGCACTAATACAATAACTTTTGAAGTGGCTCAAATACACAAAGTGCACACCACTTTAATACCAATAAACAAGAAAGTAACACCACCTACTACCGTGCATGACCACCCATGAGGAAATCACAAATCAATATCCTATAGTTTCAGATTATGGCCTAATTGTTTTATTACTAGCACCAACGTAAGCACAATATTTTTGAAGCTCTTCTACTAGGATTCTTGTAAGATCAACATCTTAAATCTTGTTTGGAAGAGAAAACACCTTTCCTTAACTCTTCACACTTGTAGACAGTCTTCCACGGGTAGGAATCAGATAACAAGAGTGCCACATCAAGTTGTCCAAACTATAACAAGAGAAATATTCTTTGGGTCCAAGGTTTCATGGCAAAGAAATCATGATTGATGTAAAGAGCATTAGTGCTTTTTCCCATTGAAGTTAAGATCACAAAGCTATTGTGGGATCTTGTTTTTCTCACAAGAAAATTGGGTCAGCAAGGAAAGAGGATCATTTTCTCGATGCCAAGAAATCGCCAAAAACTATCCAAAATTTCAGCATAATTTGTGCACGAACGACCAGAATGTGAAAAATGGGAACAAAAGGGGGAAAACCCCACTTTTGCAAAAAAAAATTCCACTTCTGCTGCTCATGACTGAAACTTTTCAGAGGCCAACCAGAATCTAGATTACCTGCACACTGACCTTTTATTTGGCATTTCTTTAAATCTGTTTCCTGAAATGTTCAAATACTGGAGTTTTTCAAAAGTGCTAATGACTACAAAATGCTGCCACTTAAGTCCACTGTCTTCAGGTTTATAAGACTTTCAATCGAATAGAAAACAGCCTGTAGTTATAGATAAACACAAAAAGTAGAAACATAAATAGAATTAGGGTATACCATACGTTTGCTAGTCAAGAATACCAGAATGAACAAGATTCATTACAAAATACTAAAAGAAAACAAATTGATGTACAATATGAGAAGATGATGCCAACTTAAGCCAAATATATATTTGGGAGAAAAGTGTTTTTAATAAATATTTTGGAAATTTTAAATTCTAAATAAATTCAGTTCAAGGACAAGGAAGGGAAAGCATAAAGCAGTTTAAAACTGCTTGAGTATGTTGTATTTTGTTGGTTTTTTATGATCATTCATGATCATGAATTGTAATTGAACTCTTTTTATGAAAATCTAATAGAAAAATGACTTCCTGCCTCTCTAATTTTTGTTTTAAATATATAATTTTTTTGAATTAAATTATTTTCTTCAATGTTTTTTTGCCAAGTTTGGCCAAGTTGCTGAAAAAATCTGCAAAATTCGGGTGCTGAGTTATGAATTTTCTTACCATGATTTTAACAATGCCACAAACCTGATGATTAAGCTCCTTAGCCTGCTTTGCTATTTCTTCTTTGAGTTGCACTTAGAACAAGGGGTGCCTCTTTTTCATTTGACTACATGTAACCATGAGCTATGTTATTTTTAACTTGATTTTGAATGGACTGCTGAGAGGCTGTGGCATCCTTCTTCAGCTGTTCTTATGGGGTAAGGATCAAGGATTCTTTGTATTGAATTTTTTATACCACCTCGTGAAGGCATTTAATCCCATTAGGTAGGGCAATAGTTGCCTTGTTCAACAAATATTATTTATAAATTTAAAAAAAAATAAAAAGTAATTTTGTCCCTTTTCAAACCTGTATAAATAAATTCAGCTAGGACGGCAAATGTAATTGGGCAAACGGCAGTCAATTGCAAATGAGATAGAACTGATCATCCCATTGCCTGTACAATTCATTTCACATCTCATAGGGCAACTCATTCACAGAAGCATCTGCAACTCGGACTCATTTTTTAACAAAAAGAGAAGTTCTTTATATATATTTATATTTAATTGTTGTTTTCTTTACATGGTGGAATCGGTAAGCCACCGCCATGGTGACATCTCCCCTTTTCTGGGTTCGAGCCGCGCTGTCCGCCCCTATAACCACCAAGCCGCATCTTTTTAAACCTTTTACGCCGCTGAAAGTACCAGGAATACGGACAGGTGTCTAGTCCGACAAGGCCCGAGGTTTGAACCCGGGACGTCCGTCCCCCTTACGGGGTTTCGCCGCACCAATTGGTCTACACCTCGGACCTCTTTAGTTGTTATATATACATTCAAGCTAACAAATTAATAATAATTCTATTTACCTAATGACAATTATTGTAGTTAATATTCTCAAGGGCCAATTTTTATTGATTTTTATACTCGTCAAACTGAAACATGAACTCAAACCAGACAAGATAGGTTGGGGGCACTTGAGGCCCCTCAAGTGAGCCAATTTTTTCCATTTCACATCCACAATAGTTATTAGACTTATACACCATCTATGAAGATGCATAATCTGACATCTATGTACCCTTTAGAAAGAGAAACTTATGGAGTACCAAATTAGAACAGTTGTCAGCATAGTTTTTTCGTTATAGCCTAGCATTTTTCTCATGGTTACAGTATTTCTCCATTTGCTATTCACATCCACAGCCACAAAGAAGACTCTGTGGCTAGCATATAGGCATGTCAGGAATTTGTTTTTTGTTTGCTGACCAGAAAGATGATTGGTAGACATCATATAAGCCATGGTTATCAAGCATTTGCATATGAAATTCAAAGATGACCAGCGTATGGAAAAGATACATGGAAATCTTTAAATAATTCATCAATTAGCATATATGTTAGTTTCAGATCTTAGGCACTTGATGTCTGGAATTCGTTTTTTATTTGCAGACCACAAAGATGCTTGCTAGACATCATATAAGCCACGGTTATCAAGCATTTGCTTCTGAAATTCAAAGATGAACTGCGTATGGAGAAGACACGTGGAAATCTTTAAATAATGCATCCATTAGCATATATGTTAGAGTTTCAGATCTTAGGCACTTAGCAAGATATTTGGTCATTAATGTTTTCTGGCAACCATGGCCATAGTCACACAGCTTCAAAAATGTGCATGGCTTGAACCCATCACACTCTAGCTATTTTTATAGCGATGACCAAAATTAAAAGTTGAAGCTAAAATATCAGGCGCCTTTTTTGCAATCCTTAAAACCTCTAGTTTACCAATAACAACATTCTAAACCTTTTGGCTGTATAATCAACAAAATATATACATACATACAGACTACAGAATTAATAATATTTCACCAAATATACACATATATATACACTTGAGACCAAGGTTCCACGAGCCTGGGGGACGGGTTTATGGGGACGGCTCAGGGACGGCTGGGGGGAAAGGCTGGTATAATACTATGAAAATTGAAATTTTTTAGAAATTTAGAATAATCTACACACTCAGAATTCTACACACAACAAAAATGATATTAGGATATTCATATTGATATTAGTTAATAAGTACAGCCATTTAATTGTTTCAAGTTTCAACTCTCAAAAAATATAACTTGAAGGTTCAGCCAAGGATATCAAGTGCAATCTGCCAATATCTAACAGTTAACCAAATCAGTTGCTATTGCTCAAGTAATGAATGCCACATTCTTCAGCTTTTAAGTTTTAACATTCAATTAAATAGCCCAAGTCATCTCTATGGATAAACTGAGTATAGCCATCCGGCTATGCTTCATCCCATTGTCTCTGATAAAAATGAGGAAAACTAACTGGAAATGGATGGTAATCCTCCACACTGTGGCAGAAGATGATCTTCAAACCAAAAGTATGACATTATATACACTAAGAACAAGTTAGAAGATAGAAGAACAGGGCACTTCTCAATTCAAATATAAGTCTATTGCAGTGCAAAACAAACATCATTTCAAAATAATACAAGACAAATTGACGAACTACTGATTTCTTGACTCACCAAATGGAAAAGCATGCAATAAGTAAATAACTCTTCAGCCTGAAACTGCAGACAGTATTTTTCAGGTGAAAGTAATAAAGTTCTGGAATCAAGCATTTAGAGTGAGGATTTTATTGAAGTATGATACTATCTCCAGATTAAAGGACAGAAGTCCAACAAGCATTCCAATAACGAGTAGGTAATTCTCAAAAGCCATTTTATTGTTCTCAAATATCAGAGATGTGATCAAGGCAATCACAAGTAATTTGAATATACTTTGGATAATTTTGTAAATTGAATCTAAAGGCTGTAGGTGAGAATCTGAAGAAGTAATGGAGGATCTACAGTCTACAACAAAGTGGAGAGCACTAAACAGTTAAAAAAAAATACTAAAGTCTCTCAGAATATCTTATACAAATCAGAAACTAGAGAGATGAGGAACCCCTTAGGAAAAGGAAGTTTTTACCTATTTCATCTGCCCACCTTGCCCAATTAAAGATCATAAGTAGTTTCAAAAAATTCAATAAGTTTTTAATGGCCCTGATAGTCAAGTTTCATTAAAAGAAGTCTCTGAGAAGACTCTGAGTCATGAATACATTCAGCTACTTTATGATCCCAATAGTGAAATTCCATTAAGGAGGTTTTGGGGATGATTTTATTAACATTATATGATACCACCTCCACCATAAAGGACAGACCTGCAGCCATACCGGCTTCTAATTTAGCAACTAGTAGCCCTTTGACCCTTTTTACTAATCCCAAATGTCAGGAATGCAACAAAGGCAATCTTGGAGTCACTTGGATATACCATGGAAGATGTTGAACTTGGATTTGCAGGCCATGGGCTCCAATGGTCAAAGCAAGTAATCAAAGTCTGAAGTCCTCACAATCAGTAGCTCCTATATATCAGCACTAATGTTCAAGTTGGGTATGGGTGCCCAGCCGTGGGGACGGCTGGGTGCCTTTGGGGACGCTCGGGCCGTCCCTAGGGACGGCTGGGCGTCCCCAAAGCGCCCAGCCGTCCCCAAGGACGCCCCAAAACAGGGGACGTCCCGGGGACGGGAGGCCGTAGGCCTCTGGCGTCCTGGGGACGTTTCCCAGCCGTCCCCCAAAAGGGGGATGGCTAGGAAACGTCCCCCATGCCATCCCCCCGTGCTGGGGGACGCGGGGGACAGGGGGACGTGTCCCTCAGGAGGGAGTTGCGTCCCCGTGGAACCCTGCTTATGGTTATGAAGCATTGCTTCTTAGATTCAAGGTTGACCTGCAATGGAGAAGACACATGGAAATATTTAAATAATGCAATAATGCATCTATTAGCATATAAGTTAGAGTCTCAGATCTTAGGCACTTAGTGTCTGGAATTTGTTTTTTATTTGCAGGCCACAAAGATGCTTTGCTAGATGTCATGTAAATAATCACCAAAATTAGAAGTTAAAGCTAAAATATCAGAGCCTTTTTTGCAATCCTTGAAACATCTAGTTTGCTAATAACCAAATTCTAAATGTTTTAGCAGTATAACCAACAGAATATATACATACATACAGACTAAAGAATTATCAAGATTTCACCAAATATGCATACATATACGCTCACGCACGCATGCACAGACACAGAATCAATTTCTATATGAATATTACCTCTGACGTACAATACTATATATTTTCCTTTGATTAGAAATATTCTCTTAACAATAAAATAAATCAACTATATGAGATGTACCCTCAAAAGCTCATGATCTCTTCGAATAAGGGTATCGATTTTACCAGGTAAATGATGTGGAATTGTATGACAGAGCAATGTCTTAAGACCAATCTGCCTCGTAATATTTTCGAATATAGCCATTCCTAGTTTCCTGGCCTGGTCAGTCAAACCAGAAAAAAAAATCAAACTCATGTAACTTACATGTATCCTCTATTGCCAAGTCCAACTTAAAAAGATTTTCATTATATTTATTCAACTCGTTTGTTTAATGAGTTGCATACATGTTCTGAATGTAGTGTTGTTAACATTTTTAAGGTCCGCTACACAGAAATTTCAGACAATTTGACTAAACAAACATAATACAAATGCCATCCTTATGTTGAGAAGGTAATACTTTCATAACCAACCAAGGGATCATGAAGCAAAAGTTATGTGCAAAAATACAATGAAAATAAAATTGAGGTTAGATCCAAAACTTATTACATCCCCAAATAAAATAATGATTAATATCAAACAGAATCAACTAAATGTAATAATGATGAACCTTGCAGCTAAGTCTTTACAAGATCAAAGTTGAACATGCGTCAGACAATCATGTTCCACATGCTCAGGAGTAGGATCAATCATGTAGACCCTACTTTGGTCTTAAACATTGTAGTCCTTCTATTATATGGTGGTGTGCATTGCACAATTGACCAAGCTATAATGATGTGTTGCAGACTATCGAGGATGATGATACATGTTCATGGTCTATTAATTGGGTTGTGTACTTCCTTGTGAGTGATCCTCTATTGTTGTCTCATTACATAGTGTAGCATCTTGTTACAAAGTACTATATTACATTATTGCATTGTGTATGATGTATTTTGTGTAACAAGAGTACTTCCCTGTACTACAGAACATTTACATAAAATTGCTCCAATTTGTTTTGAACAATCATTCATAGCATTCACAATGAAAATCCAAGTCCAATTGACTATACAGCAATGATATATCTGAAAACTAAATCTAATTCCATGCTTCTAATATCCTTAATTTTATTTTAGCATCGCAAAAGCACATATATTAAATACTTAACACATTCCAAAAGCAAAAGATAAAATAACCTGAATTACAATGTCCAAGTTGTACCACCACCTAAATGTAGAATGCATAACAAGATGTCAAAGAAAAACAACAAAAAAGGAAAAGCTTGAAGCAGAGTGCAAAACCTATTCCACAACTATCCATTTAATTTGTTTTCTAAAACTATTGTTAGCATCCTATCTGCAATAATCAAATGGCTGTCTCATTCTGAACTTATTTCAGATCTTCCCAACATCTTGGAACTCTCCTCCATGCCTTTTGTTTTATTAATCTATTGTCCTCAGAAAGTTGGAATAAAAGAAATGTTTTCATTAATTAGATTAACTCATACAAACAAAACCCAATATATTTTTATCTTGTGTCAAGGATTTGTTTTCATAGCATATTTCTTGTGACTGACCACTTCACTCTATCGGAATTTGTTATTTCCCATGACTCTGGATTTCACTAGTTTATCTTTTAATGTACCACTCGTCCATTGCAAAGGAAATAATAGACCAAGGCATCAATCCAGCTGATGACTCGTGTAATATAAATGTACATTTTACTAGGATAGAAAATAACACAATTAACCTCAAACTACAGAAAGAATGGCTATAGAATTTTGTAAAGCTGCACAGACAGAAGCATCATTGTGCATGAGATTGTCCTCTGCAATATTGATCCTGGATACATTTAAATATGATCATGAATCCCACATGAATGTGTCAAGAATTCCTTAACTGGGACCCTTCAGTTGCGTTACAAGTGGATGTGAAATGCTTTGCAGAGAAGAGAATGAAAACACTATGCTATGCCTCTATGAAAATGCTCAAATAGCAAAAATTAATATTCATACAAATACAAAAATCAGAACTACTGCAAAGAACACATCCACATATTTGAAACACACATATTTACATTAAGGAAACCTCTTTCAGGAAATAAACTTCATGGGGAAAAACATAGAACTTTTATTCTTTTCAAGATAATGATGGTACAAATACCCAAAACAAATGCCGATAGCTCTATTCATCCAAAATCACATGGGACCCTGTTCTCTAGATTGCTTCAGCTGCCTCGAGTGTCTCTCTGACCATATGCTTTGATTTGAACTACCAAAAGAATTTTTTCTCATTCAAACCCCAAGAGTTCACATGAACTCCTTGTGATATGTAACTATCAATTCAGAACCCAACGGTCAGCCTGTGAGAATTGGAAGTTCTTGGAAGGCCAAGTGTCATACAAGACATGTCAACTCTAGATTTTGTCTCCATTTAGACAATTGCACTTCTTGTGAGGATGATTGTGCCACTTTGAACCATAAGTAGCAATATCATGTAACCACTGGAAAACCAAAAGCAAGGTTACCAGGTGCGGGGGTGCGGGTGCGGGTGCGGGTGCGGTGGGAATCGCGGGTGCAGGTGTGGTCCCTGTCAAAAATAGGGTTCGCCGGGTGTGGTTGCGGCTAGTTTTTAATATATATATATATATTTTAATCAAAAAATTTAAAATATAAAATAAATATGCACATTGAAAAATAATTATATAAATGATAAATCATACACATTGATACACATTGTGAAATAAAATAAATCATTCATACACATTGCAAAATATTTAAATATGGCATCATAAAAGCATATTGATATATGATATTCATGTAAAAAAATGACAGGATGTCAAGTCATAAAGAGTCGAGATAACAATATACTATATAGTAGTGGACATTACAAATATAACATCATATTATCTGATATTTGACTCTCATTCGTCATATTCCTCATCATCATCTTCTAGGCCCTCCTCCTGTGGATCTGGTGGTCGTAGATCTGAAAAGCCATCACACCTAATGTCATCTCTGGTGTCATCAAGAACTGCATCCCAACGTGCGAAAGGCCCCTCTGTAAAACCCTTGTCCCTACGAAACATGAGTCAAAGAGTACTATGGACATACACGAGGTTCTCTGCCCTACTCTCCTCTAATCGACTTCTCCTCGCTCAATGGATAAATCCATAAGTATTCCAATAACTCTCACAAGCTGAGGAACTGGCCACCTGAGACAATAAACGACATGCTAGTCGTTGCAACTGTGGCGTCCCATGTACGTGCAATGTCCACCAAAATATGGGGTTCTTCAGACTCCTGTCATATAAGGCCTCAATAGACTGGAATGTATCCCGTGCACAAACAAAAGATGCAAACTGCTCTCTAATAAAAATAAAAATAAACGTTTTTTTCTTATGTTAATGCCCAAATTGGGTTGGGTTCGGCTGGGTGAACCCTGACTGGCCATAGGGTTCGGCTTGGCCGAACCCTGACTGACAGGGTCCGGTCAAAGACGAACCCTGTCAAAGAGGGTTCGAATAGGGTTCGGCCCAGCCGTACCCGATCGTGAACCCGCGAAACCGGTGTGGGCGCGGTTGCGGGTTCGTGCACCCAGCCAACCGAGTGCGCGAACCCAATTACACTGACCAAAAGTCATCCTCGAACCTCACCCTGTGGCTTGTTCTTGCTTTGACTACTGTGTTGCTTACAGGCAACATCCTACTATGACAACTACTCCACTTATGCAGCAACAAGTAATGTCTTTGCCTTCATAAGATAATTTTAAGAAATGAACCAACACCATGTTAATAAATTAATGACAAGAGAATATCGGGCTTCCACCAAGGTCCTCTCTGCCATATCGACCCATGAAGCTTCAAGCACTAATATTTGTCAATCAGGATTGCAAATGTCATCAACAGGTCAAGTGGACAGCTTTGAGCATGTTTTTCCATGTTGCTGAATGATTAGAAAAATTTTCAGAACAGTTCAGGTCAAACTCTCTATGCATAGATCTGCTTAACAGTGGGACTGTCTCCTGAGGAATAAATTTCATCCATCTTTCATTTTCTTTCGTCACATTTATTTTGGTAATATTCTTTCTTAATCAGTCTGCACTGATGATTCTAAGATTATCGAAGGCCCAACTCAACGAGCCTCTGAATTTTCTTACTCATGACTCCCAACATAATGGAGTCCTTTTGTGGAGACCATAATTACAAAACTCTGCAAGTGTTTGAAAAACTGATTCCGCACCTGAGTCGGCCCTGCTAGGGTTTTTTGACTCAGCTCGGCAAGTTTTTCTGGACTCGCCGAGTTTTTTTTACTCACAAAATTATTTGGACACTTTGAGAAAAAAAACTCAGCTGCAGCAGCAAAAATAGAGAAAGACAGCATCAATTTTTATTTTTTTTGGCCTCATTTTTTAGGTTTCCACTTGCATAGAGAGCAGAGAGAAGGTGAAATCAGACCCAAAATCCACTCATTTGCATCCTAAACCCAAATTTTTCCTAGTTTTCAAGAATCTAATAGCCACCCAGCAGTTACATTTGAGGTAAAAAAACAAGAATCAAAAGGAAGGCTAATGCCACAAGGCCCACCTGATTACAAAGGACCAAAGACGAAAGGAAAAGAAAAATTAGTCAGCAAAGTACAAGGATAAGGTCAAAGAAGATCAACAATGGAAGTTGAGACCAAAAGGGTAGACAATGTTAAGAAGAATCTAAACCAGTCTTGTATGGAGTTCCATGGCAATATGTCCCACCCTATGCAAAATGTAACACCTTCAATAATCAAGAGCAAAATTTCTTTGCACTTCCCTGTAATATACATTCTCTAGAACATTCATCTAACCACTGGGCCTAGGAACAAACAAATGCTTCCAAAATCCTAACCAACACAGGAAACATTCACCGTGTTTGAGGCAACTCAAAGGCATCAAGAATTAGACACGATAAATTGGAACAGTACATTGTTGGGCCTTCTCACAACCCCAGTGAGATTTATAAGATGCACATAAAATAGCAAGAGGCCATTTGAAGAAGCACAAAATGTCCTTGAGATTTCTTTCTAAGGAAGACAAGTTGACTAATAATTGTGATATATAGTTATACCCTTTGAAGGATAATATACCATCCATACTCTGCCAGACAATATCATCAACCATATTCAGTGTTGGTTTGAGCATTTCACCTGTGTATGGCCAAAAAACCAGAATGGGAGATAACATGACTTGAAGGATTTTCTAATAGTAGCCACTAGCCCATATATAACCATTCGTCTATGGGAGGCATCCACTGGTACAGCCACAATCTGAGAACCATGGAAATTAAAAGGAATATGTACCAGCCTTATGTACTCTCTCTGGACTCTGACTCAATATGAAATATTAGCAAACACTACATATTCATCAGGAGGAAATAATTACAAATAAACAGCATGTTAAATGACAACAAAAGGACTTGTAGATGCTCCAAGACTGAATCTAACAACCACCCACTAGTTACATTCATATGTGTTTTGTCACTTTCATGTGTAGTTTAAGGTTGTATCACTTACAGATACGAATTTTGGATTTGTATAATGTTAATTAATTTTTTTTCAATGGGTTATATGAGATTGAAACGGGTTCCACTCATATTACATCATGACCACATAGTGGTATTATAACAGCTTGGCAATTATGCATGTATCGCTTGGCAAGATTCAAACCTTGGTCTCCTCCTTGAAAGTTGAGAAATCTAACCGGTTGAGCTAATGCCATTGGATATGCATGAAAAATACTTTTTTTTCCAATGAAAGTTTGCATATTCTTCGTTTTTTTTTTGCCAAGTCTGAGTCTGAGTCTGAGTATGAGTTTCTTTTCTGTGGTAGAGACACATGTTGATTCCAGTAGCTTCTGTTTCACTTGCATAGCTATCACCCACGCATAAGCTTGGGTTTTGTTGGCCAATCCATCATTGGCATGGTCTGAACGTTTTAGCTCCGTAACTTATCTACAACTTTAATTGATTCCTGTACTTTAGGGAGCAGTTCTTTTTGCATGTCCTGAACCACAGTCCCAACATTTTCACATTCTACAATAGATTGACCAAGGAGTCTAGTGTTCCCCAAACATGAAAGACAGTTGCTTCAACTTCATCCCATGCCTTCATCCCAGTTGGGCCTTTAGGCTTGAAATTTCTGCTTTCAGCCTCTCTTCTTCCTTAAGGAGAGTTTTCCCATGCTTCTAAGACTTGCTTTGCATCTTTCTCATGTTCTTAAGATTTGGATTTTTCAAAACCCGAGTTTCGCTTCAACTTATTGATTTTATTCGTCAAATTCTTGTTTTCCTTGTCAGTTTTAAGCAATGACTTATATACATGCTTTGATATCTGGTAAGCCATGTCTACTTTATCATTAGTTGGCACTTTTCCCACATCATGACACATGATAGTAGTTTTGCAGTCTTCTTCATTTGATATTTAGGCTTGCTCACTGAAGGCTCACAAGCTTTACATCCCGTACATCAGTATTGCTATCATCTGACCCATCATTCTAGCCTTAGAGGCCTTGCAAACTCACTAGTCAAAGGTGGCTGATCAACTGCTTCTCCCACCTGTATTCTTCTCTTTTTAACTTCATCCAAATAGTTTTGAGAGAACCAAGCATAACAATTGGTTGATTAAAATTTATTATGGCGGAATCAATTAAATTAGTAGCATTGGAAGGGCCTGCACACCAACTGCAAAAACAGATGTTTCAGTTGCATATGTCGTTGGACCCACAGAGACATTCAATTCTCTCAATCTATCTAGGGAATTTGTAACATTAAGAGAGACTTGAGGTGTAATCATACGAGCCTGAGTCAATGAAGTTATGTCACAGTTTGGGCAAAGAGTGGATGGAGATCGGTGAGGTGAAGATGTAGAATTGGATTTAAATGCATGATGTCTCCTGACATGAGTGGCAACTTGAGGCAAAACGGTTGTATCAGGAGCAAAACTAAACGATGCATCGAGGGAAGTAGTAGGGATAGGGGTTGAGAAGGAAGGTACACACCTTGCATTGCTGGACCTTGTGATGGCATCTCAATAGCAGCTTTGCTTTGTTTTTGTTTTACTTCAAATTGTCCTACCTTCTCCTCTTTTTGTCAAATTCTCTATAATGCACTTTTCCTTTCAGTTCCCCTATCCCAATAATTTGGAGATTGATCTCCTCTTGAAACAAAGGACCCTTGTTTTGTTATGTCCTCCTTTTGAAGGGCCTGCTGAATTGAATGGGCAACTAAGATGGGGCAACTGGAGGGTCCGCAGGTGTAGGATGCTGTTTTTGGTTCAGTAAACTAGGTAAAGGAAAGCATCCCTGGACTTCCTTAAGGTGCCAATTCAGACCTTTAGACATTAGTACTTTCTGCCACAACTCCCTTTCTATTCAGGTTCACTTGAACATGTGGTTGAAAGTGGATTTCTTGGCCTTGTGGACCTAATCCTCCAGCAGTATAACCTATCCTTTGAATTATTTGGGCTCTAGGCCCATAGGTTTCTTTCATCCTTGACGTCACAATGTCTAGGACCTCTGGTTGCTTTTCTAAAGTAACTTCAGATCTCGCCTGTGGAGGTAATTCCCCTCCACCTTAGGGAAATACATTTATCACTATAACCATCATCCCCTTTTTAACAAGGATTAGCCTCATTCCAATAATCAGAAAACTTTTTGTTCTCTTCAAGAACTCAGCTATCCTTAGGTCTGTATTAACTCTCGTATGCAACCATGTTTCTATTTTAGCTGACGAACATCCACAAATCTTCATTGTTCTTCATCTGGACTCAGATGGGTTTATATTTCCTTTCTCGTATAACTTATGATAACTAACATTTAGGCTGCATATCTTCTTGCCCTCTCCCTCTCATAACAGCACATTCATTCCCCGAGTTCTTATGTCTCAATGGCTCTAACATTGGCTGGGGATGATGGATAGTGGGGATAAAATTATATTTTCTCTATTCATTATCACAGTATCCATCAAGATCATATGTCTAGGACACATCTTTCTTCAGTTCATATTCTTTCAACATTTTCTCAACCAAGTGGATTCTGTCCTTCTGAAAAGTGTAGCTTACTGCAGAGGCATGGAGTTCCACATCCATTCCTTTCTCCTTGCAATATTATTATCTGGAACCAGTGGACCATATCTGTCTGAAGAATTCAAGAGCACATATCCACGGTGTCATCATAATTGGTAGTCAATAAGGCTCCTCAAATCCATATAACAAGATCATACGATAATCTTAGAGACACCAGTCTATGGCTCCTCAAAACCATATAACATGGATCATAGTATAATCTTTAAGACACCAGTCTCTGTATCCAGTTCCCAAAGAATTCTGTAATAGCCTCGAATAATACACAATAGGGGTTGCACTGAAGAGCAAGTAGATACATCAAATGAGTACTATACTTAAGGGTATTGTAGGTCCTAAATTATAAAAGCTGGTTGCACGTTCCATCTAAGATGGTCTTTCCACATCTGAAAATCAATAATTTTCAATAACAAAGCTGATTCCGAACAGTTGGGCTTACCGGAAATACTATCACTTTGTCATCATCTTTTCCGCAGACAAACAATAACATGTCAAAGTACTCCTTTGCCCACCTTTTGAATTTCATGAGGGGATACTCCTGGGGAAGCAAAAAACTATCTTGCCAGATTTGTATGTCACGGATATTACCCTTGAACAGAATTAGGTAGACCTTAACAGCACTCTTCTCATTCAATTCCACCCATCTGAGGAATATCTGAGGGCTTTACGAGCCAAGAAGAAATTTTTTGCACTCTACACAAAAAATTACATGGATGAGGACCTCACGTGTCTTCAAATGGAGGAACACCATAAAGCACGTATGCAATTGGTAACTGCTCAAAAAGACAAGAAGTGGGCAGTTATTCATGACCTGAAAGCAGTAATTTGTGAATCCCCTTCTCCAAGGGGGTCTCGGCCTTGGACTATAAAATAAAAGTGTTCACAAGTCCCAACAGGTAATAGTTGTCACCTGCTAGAACTGTGATGGGGCAACCTGGTCTTCCCTAGGTACATTCCAGGATGTTATTTCTTCATTGGATCTTGTTTTTGTCACAAAGACCCATGAGAGCTCAAAACAAGCCCTCCCACCTATCACCAGTTATGTTTTGGTTTCCGCTTTCATGCATGAGGCACAACAATCAGGTGGCATTTGTAGTTCAGGTGGTGTGGCTTGCCTCATTTGGGACATGTGGGAATGCCTTCATCAACAGATGTCATGTCAAATGAGCACTCCAGATATATGTGGTTTCAGATCAAGAGGAGCCCAATGCCTATTCAAGACATCGATATAGGAGTATGCTATTTTCCTCCAACATCCTTATCTTGTCATTGGGTGATGTCATTCTTTTGGATGACTTCAATGCCTGCACTAGGACCCACTACGCAACTTTCGTGATCTCACGAAGGACGAGTTATATCTCTTCGAACTCAGCCCCATGGATCTTGCATTCAACAAGACCTCTATAGATGAGAAGCATCTTGTTACCACTTATAGAAACCACTTGTTTCAGTTGTGTGAATCACATGGCCTCTTGGTTCTCAATGGAATTCCTCAATTCCCTAACTCCTCCAAGTTCACTTGTTTTCCACATGGAAAGGTGCAAGTGTGGTTGACTATGTCATCACAAACCAAACCTTGCTTTCTGATATTCACAGGTTTCAGGATTCTATTCAGATTCCCTTTATTAATCATGCAATGTTGACTTTCTCCTTGGATTCTTCCTCTTTTACCTCTCCATCATGTCCTCCTCCATCTCCCAATCCTACCAACCATTCCATAATTCATTTTGATCCTTGTTTTGTTGATGATTATGTTGCTCATCTCTCCCAAGATGTTAAAATTCCACTCTCTTAATTCAACCACCACGGTAACAAAAAATGATCTTTTGTCTCACACGTTATGGAACATGGTCGTTTGACTCCTTCCCCCACATTTTTCCTTGGCCAAAGCTTGTCCATTGCATTGGTACTTGCCCCATACATAGTAAGAAAAATCACAAAGAAATTGCGAGATTTCCTTTTTCTCATGAGAAATTAAGATCAACAAGAAAACAGAGGCTTTTTCTCGGGGCGAAGAAATTACTGACAAAATTGACAAAACTGGCCGACTTCTTGGCAAAATTCATGCGCGAGTGGGCAGAACGTGAAAAACAGGCCTAAAAGAGGAAAGAACCTCACTTTTGTTTTTTTTCCCCTTCTCCTGCTCGTGATTGAAAACTTCAAAGGCCAGTCAAACATTTCAGAACACATTTGGAGAATATTTGACAGAATATTTGAAGATTTCATTCCTTGGCACAAGATTTCAAAGGTAGGTTATTTATTTTTTTAAAGCATTTTTAGTGCTTTTCTTGGGGGGCTTTGCCTTTCTTTTCTCTCTTCTCTATTGTTTCTAATGCTTCTAAAGCCATTCTTAGACTCTTAACTTCTTTTTTCTTCTTTTTTATTTCCTTGGAAAATAGATGGATTCTTTGGGTGAGAACTAAGGAACTGATAGTGGCAGCAATGAGTCAAATCCACCAATCCCAACTCCAAATCCAAGGAGGGACCTGATGTGGAAACATTGCATAAAAAGCACTTCGTTGAATCAAGTTGTCTATAAGTATTGCAGCAAGGACATCAAAGGAGTCATCCAACGCCTCAAGTTTCATCTTGTTGGGAAAAATGGCCATTATGTAGAGACCTACCCATTAGCAAACAATACAATAAAAGATGAGGTCAAGGCTTGGTTGTGCACCAAAGAGGCGAAGAATATAAATGCGAAACTTACAAAGATTGTAGTTGGACATGGGGTAGGGCCTTGGGGCTCTTTTTATGAGGATGAGGCCAAATATGAGAATATCGCTGTCATTGTCGAAGAAACATCCTTAGCTCTTGCATTAGGCGCTTTTCTACATAGCGCCAACGTACTTACTCAAACACAAGGCAGTCAACCCTTTAGACTACTACATAGGGGAAGGAAAAGACGAAGGTAGCTCAAACAACAACGGCAAATATTTGGTACTACCGCAACATTTTTTTTATTGCAATAAGCAGCCCTTAATGCAAAGCTTTGGTGAGAGCAAAGGTGAGGTTGGCAAATAGATGAAGCCCCTATTGCAAAAGATTTTAGAGGGCCTTTATTGGAGTATGTCACAAACACGCATGCTCTTGTAAAAGAGCAAAGGCAGTTATAGAAGAAAAAAAGGGTGCAGCATTTTATTTGATGTATGGACAAGTGCAAGAAACTACACACTCCTCAATTTCATAGTTGCTTCAAGTAGATCATTGGTCTTCTTGAAATCAGTTAATGCCTCTCAAGAGGTGAAAAGCGGTAGTTGTTTCATTTGTTGGACGAGATTTTGCACGAAGTGGGAGTGGATAATGTTGTCCAAGTAGTGAAGGACAACGTAATA
Organism: Wollemia nobilis; assembly: GCA_028583015.1. Classification (NCBI taxonomy): domain Eukaryota; kingdom Viridiplantae; phylum Streptophyta; class Pinopsida; order Araucariales; family Araucariaceae; genus Wollemia; species Wollemia nobilis. The sequence continues at coordinate 6,195,747 of JAQPPZ010002642.1, forward strand.
ACCGAAGTATCTACAAGTAGAATTCTTGAGGAGAAGTACCCCTCTATTTTGGAACCAATGTGTCGCCCATTACATTGACCTCATCCTTGAGGACATTAGCAAACTGTCATGGGTGAAGGTCATGGTTGATGAGGCGAAGAATATTACAAGATACATCTGCAACCACAAATGGGTGCTCAGCTTGATGAGAGAGGACAATGACAAGAGGGACATTTTTCGCCCAAATATCACTCGATTTGCCTCCAAATTCATCGCCATGCAAAGCCTTTTTGCTACATTGCCTGCTTCTAAGAGGATGTTTGTCAATAAGGAATGGCATGCCTCGTCACATCATGCAAAGGAGGCATAAAGGATCAAGAGGCAAATCTCTGACGAAACATTTTAGTAAGCGTGTGGGAGATACTCAAGGTAATTATTTGGTTGTCTAAGATCTAAATTTATAGTTTTGGTATCTTTTTATGAATTTAATTTATAACTACAAATTTAGATATGTAATTTTTAATTAAATTTTAGTAATTTATGATGACCAATTTTCACTAATCAATTTCAAGTGACGAAACCTTCGGTTAGGGTTCTTCGCTTGGTAGATGGAGAGCAATTGGAAATGGGATATTTGTACGAGGCAATGGATAGGGCAAAACAGACAATCCAATACTACTATAGAGGCGATCAGCACAAATACAATCCTATTTTGTGAATTATTGATAAGAGATGGACAAGGCAACTCCATCGACCTCTTCATCCAACAGGGTACTTCTTGAACCCCAAATTCCTTTTCAATGTTAGAAGGTGAAGTCACTATGCAGGGTTTTAGCCTGCAGAGGCTACTGCTAGACGTCTAGGCAGCAGTGCTAGACGTCTAGGCAGCACTACAGACGTTTAGGCAGCACTACCAGACGTAAACGTCTAGGCCAAACATCTAGGCAAAAGTTTGTGTCAGATGTCTGGATGTTGAAGACGAACAATTTCAGACGCTTTTCCTTGAGTGTGGAAACGAACAGTTTTTCGGAGGCTTCCTTTGGGAGAGGAAACGAACATTTTCGGTGTCTTTCTTTTTTGCTCTATAAAAGGAGAATGATCCCTTGGCTGTGTAAGAAGTTGACAATGAAAAGTTTGTTGAAATAAATAAAAAGAAGTTGTCATTGCCCCGAGGTTTTCCTGCACATTGCAGGTTTCCACATAAAATCTCTGTGTTACTTGTGTTGTTGTTTTGTTCTCTGTTATTGTGTTTTCTACTTGCAGGTATAAAATCTGAAAATTTTACTAACATATGGTATCAGAGCCTAAGGTTTTGTGCAAGTGGGAGCTGAAACAATGATAGCAGGTGTAACCAAGTTTGAGATTGAGAAATTTGATTGCAGGAACTTCGCTCTATGGAAGATTAAGGTGGAGGATTTGATGGCAGGAACTTCAAATATAGTGCTAAAGCTATCGTCTATCCTATTGTAAATTATTCAATGAGGTTGTTTGTTATGGATTCCTCCCCTCTTGGTCACGAACTATTATCCACCCCTTCAACAAATCTCAAAACTAAACAGATTTGAATAACTACGAAACAATCATGATTGTGCACACATTTGCTAAGCTCTATGCCATAGTTTTAAATATTAAACTATCAAAACAACTAGATTAGGATAAGCATAGAGCCAGAGGACAAGCATAGATTAGACTATTGATCATTCTTTTGCTCTCAAAGCTATGATTGAGGAGACTCGTCAACTGTTTTCTAAAGTCTTCTACCGTTTTGTGGACTTTATAGAGGCCTTTGACACTCTTGAAAGGCATCTTTTGTTTTAGAGATTACATGACATCAGCATCTCAGAGTTCTTTATCCTTGCCATCAAGAGACTATACAAAATAGTTGGTGGTCATTTTCGAACTGCTTTTGGTTTCCCACAAAATGTCCAAAGCACCATTGGCATCCAATAAGGATTTTCTCTCTCCTTCACTCTTTGGGATCTAGATTCACATGTTTGAAGAATTTATTTGTCAAAACACACATGTGGACAATAATTGCCTTCTACATCATGTCTTGATAGCTATATCGTTTTTTTGCAAATGACATAGTTCTTCTTGTTCATACTCTTAAGGGCCTACAAAGACAGTTGGATGCTCTCGGTTGCTTCTTTGCCTTGAAGCAGCTGGCAATTAACCTTAGCAAGACTAAGTTGATGATCTTCAACACATCAAAGAATACCGTTTCCAAGTTTCAACTCTTCTATACGGGTGAATCGATTGAGATCACCATTGCTTACACCTACATGGGGGTTCAATCTACAAGGCCTTCCCTTAATCTCATCTAGCCTCACAATTGCCGCTTTGCAAGGGATATGAATATCTTTGTCTTAAGACGCCAATGTTTCCAACAACAGTTCCAAGACATACCTACATCTAGCCTCACAATTGCCGCTTTGCAAGGGATATGCATCTTTGTCTTAAGATGCCAATGTTTCCAACAACACTTCCAAGACATACCTACAAAGACGCATCTCTTTGATTGCTTCATCAAACCCATGTCCTTTATAGATCTAGGATATGGGGTCCAAGTCTAGGGTGTGTTGATTGGGATTGCATTAAGAGAGTCCAAACCATAATTAGAACAATCATAGATTCTTTACAATTTATCGATTTCCTCGCAATTGTTTAAGGTCTGCGATAAAATCACACCATTTTCTTGAATCTTACTAATTGGTAATTTTAAAATAGAGATTGCCAAAAGATCATGAAAACTCACACATGCACAGAAGACACAGAAAACAGTTTTAAAATAGAGAAATAAATCACTTTTTGCAGTTTTTTCCTCTCCTGCTCCTAATTACAAATTCAGGAGGCTAACCAAACATTCTCAAATGCAATTGCACAAGGACTTAGTGGATTTAACACCTGTTTTTGAAGAATTCACAACTTGGAACAATTTCAGAGGTTGAATTGTTTTTATTTTTAAGGGTTCTTTAGGGTTTTTCCCTTCTTTGTTTTCTCTCTTCTTTAAGGCCATGTCTTACACTTTTAACACTTACCCCTTTTTGGAAACATAGATTTGGGTGAGGGCCAAGGAACCGACAACAATAAGCCAAGTCTATGGAGGGGCCCGATTTGGAAACATGGCATAAAAGTGACTTTGCAAAATCAGCTCATTTGAAATTATTGTGGCAAAGGCATGAGAGGAGGCATCTATTGCCTCAAATTCCATCTTGCCAGTGTTCCAAACTAGAATGTAATGTTGTGCCCAGCAGTGGCCAATACAATTAGAAACAAGGTCAAGGCTTGGTTGCCATAGAAGAGGAAAATAAGAAAAAGAAGGGAAAGCAAAGAGCAGTTTAAAACTGCTTTACTATGTTGTACTTTGTTGGTTTTTGATGATCATTCATGATCATCAAATGTAAATACTAATTTTACTGTTTTTATGAAAATCTAATAGAAAATTGACTTCCTGGTCCTCTAATTTTTGTTTTAAATTATTCTTTTGTGAATTAAATTATTTTCTTCAATGTTTTTTCCCCCAAGTTTTTGTCGAGTTGCCCAAAACTATCTGAAATTGGAGTGTCGAGTTTCACACAAGTTGAGATTTTTCCAACTATGGTCCAAACCATAGTTATGAAGCTCGGCGAGTTTTTGAAAAACTCGTCGAGTCCGGGTCCAAGTCAGCCTTGCTGAGTTGCTCAGGCCTGGACTGGCAAGTTTTCCAAGCTTCGCCAAGTTTTCCAAAAACTCGTTAAGTACTTGGGACTTGCAAAAACTCACGAAAACCCAAACAAAAACTCAACCATCGCCGCACGGGTTAAGGAAACGCAATAAAACCTTTTTTCTTTTTTCATTTTGCCTCATTTCTCTTGTTGCAAATTGGAGAGAGAGCACTGCCTACCTGCTACCAAACCAAAGCAAACACAAAAGTGCATCCTAAGAGGAGATTTTTTGCAGTTTGAAGGAATCTAGCAGCCACCCAACTGATTCCTTTGAGGTAAGAATATCTCTTTTCAACTGTTTTTTTTTCTCTCTTTTTCAGTTTCAAGCATGTTTTTGGTTCTTTTTTTAAGATTCAAAGTTCAAACCAAATGCAACAGTTGAGCTAGAAAAACTATTTCAAAGTTTCAGCTGTCTTCTTTTTTTCTCTTTCAGCTGTCTTGTTTTTCTTTTATCTTTTTAAGTAATGCTGCTGTTTTTTTTCTCTTTCAGCTGTCTTATTTTTTGTTCTTTTTCTCTTTCAGTTGTCACTGTCTAAACCCTAGGGTTTAAGCCCTAGGGAATTTTTTTTTAAGTTTATAAGTAATAATTTGTTATTACTTGTTTCCATGTGCAGCCACAAGAAAATGTCATCAGCGAAAAGAGATCCAACATGGAAGTATGCAAGGAAGGGGGATAAGAAAGGGGAGGTTTTTTGCAATTTTTGTGGGTCTCAAATTCATGGAGGCATAAAATGCCTCATATAACACTTGGCAAAGCAAAAAGGGAAAGATGTCAGGGAATGCCCAAAGGTGCCACTTGACGTTTAGAGAGAATGCATTGTCATCCCTTCAAATTAGTCTGCAAAAAAAGAACTCAAACGAAGACAAAGCCAGTCCATGGCAACCCTCCCATCTCGACCTTACACAGAGGGTACCAACAACACATTTAGCCGGTTTTACCACCAAAGTTCCAATCCACCCATTGTACACCTAGGAAGTGGGACGAAAGAGTCCTATTTTGTAGAACGTTCCGCACCAAAGGCACAACCCACACTTGAGGGTATGGCCGCATGGAACGAAGAGAGGCACAGGGCAGCGAGGAAGGCCATTGAAAGTTTATGGTATTTTTCTAACCTTCCGTTCAATGTGGCAAAGTCTCCATATTAGCAGGGAATGGTAAATGCCATCGCAGATTGCGGCATAGGATTTAGGCCACCAACTTATGACAATCTTAAAGGCCCTTTCCTTTGTGAATCCATGGACAATATTCAGGTTTTGCTTGATGACCAACGCAAGGTGTGGAGGAAGAGGGGTTGCACTATCATGTTTGATGGATGGACCAATAGAAGGGGCAAAACATTTTTAAATTTTTTGGTTGCTTCTATAGGAGGAATTGTATTCCTCGAGTCAATGGATGCATTGGCACAAGTTAAGAGTGTCGATATGCTTGCACAAATGTTGGGGGAGGTTGTGTTAGACATGGGAGAGGAGAATGTTGTCCAAGTCATGATGGACAACACAGCGACATATGTAGCAACCGGCAGGATGTTGGAGAAGAATTCGCCACCCTTTTTTGGACCCCTTGTGCAGCCCATTATCTCACTACTCGAAGACATTGGGAAATTACCTTGGGTGTCAAAGATTGTACAAAAGGCCAGATATATTAAAAAATTTGTCTATAACCATACATGGGTCCTCCAACTCATAAGGCAATTACTGATGAGAGGGAGCTAGTGCTGATTGGAGTTACATGCTTCGCAACAAACTTCGTGACATTGCAAAGCCTCTTTGATGCACAGGAGGCATTGAAGAAGGTGTTTATGAGCAATGAGTGGACTACCGAAGACGTTGCTAGATATTGACTCTCCAATGAGAGACGGAAGGTGTATGAATATATTTTTAAGGAGACCTTCTAAACAGCCATGGATGAGGCCATCAAGGTACAAGATTAAGTTCTTTATTTTATTTTCTTATTTATTTTTTATATAAATTATTTTTCCATTTGCGAATTTTGTATCCTAAATTATTTTTATTGTAAATTATTTTTCCTTTTTTTAAAGGTGTCAAAGACTTTGGTGAGGGTTCTTTGTCTTGTTGATGGAGAAAGTCACCAATGAGACATATATTTGAGGCTATGGATAGAGCAAAAGAGGCAATTGCCTCATTTTGTAAGTATTCCAAGCCCAAATACAGTCCCATTTGGGAAATTATTGACCGGCGATGGATATATCAGCTCCATAGCCCTCTTCATGCAGCAAGGTACTAGCTCAACCCCAAAAACATTTATGTTGATTCATTCCAGGCCGACTATGGGGTGATGTTGGACCTTCAATAATGTGTTGATTGCATGTTCCCTAATGAAGAAATGCACACTAAGATACAATATGAGATGCTACATTATAAAAGTTGTGAGGGTATCCTTTTCCCATCCTCATAGTGCATTTGAGCAAGGTCAACTATGAGGCTAGGTAACCCTCATCGAATTATTATTTATTGTCTTTTGCTTTTGTTTTAAAAAATAATCTCAATTTAAGATTTTACATATGAATTATTAAATTTCCTTTTTCTTAGCTTTTTCTAGATTTATGGTGGGAGGACTTTGGTGCATATATGCTAAATCTACAGCGCTTCGCAATAAAAGTTTCATGGCATCCATGCAACGCTTCAAGTTGTGAGCGCAACTTGAGTATGTTTGAACACATTCACTCCAAGAAGCGTAATAGGCTTACGCAGCAAAAGTCAAATGATCTTGTTTTTGTTCATTACAACCTTTGCCTCCACCATAACAAAATTGCGGGATAAGTAACGAGGCCATTGGCCTAGATGAGATATTTCATCATCTAAATGGATCACAAAGCAAGAGCAGGAGCCATAGCAAGAGCCTCTCTTCTCCATGGATGATTTTGAAAACCTAGCGGAGTTAGCAGCCAAGGCACAAGCACAAGAAGGGCATGAGCACAAGTACAACGTCAAAGAAAGACTAGAGCTTTTGCTAGGTCAAAGGGCAAAGGCATTGCAAGACATGAATAGTGGGCCTATTTAGGCATTGTAATGAAACATTTTGTAATTTGTACCTTTTTATATTATAAGCAATACAAGAATATTTGAATTTTGGACGTATTAAATTTTTTTAATTGATGTGTGTTTTGTCACTTTCATGTGTAGTTTAAGCTTGCATCACTTGCCACTTTCATGTGTAGTTTAAGCTTGTATCACTTATAGTGTATTAAATTTATATTTGTATAATGTTAATTAATTGTGATATGCATGAAAAAACATTTTTTCAATGAAAATTTGCATTTTAGTAGAGTTATTTTTTTGCCGAGTTTTTCCCAAGTTTTTTTGCCAAGTCCCAAGTCCACCTTGTCGTGTCCGAGTTTCACAACTATGGTCCAGACTATTTTGCTTCAATGATGTAAAAGAATAATTCCCCAATGTATTTTTCAGGCTCAGTTTGGCACTCATCCTCTTCACCTTGAAAGCATCACCTTCTTCGCCTTAGATACATTGATGACTACACATCAAGCCAAGACACATACCCATATTTGGTGCTCTACTCCTCATAATGAATTTCCTCTAGGAGCACCTCTCATCATCATTATGGATGGTACTCAAAAGTCATTCCCTTCTTCAGTCAGTTGGCATTTTCATGGATCGATTACCTCCATTCAAATACTCTTTAATTCCTCCTCCCTACCTTCTTCTTGATAAGAGGATGATTGATCAACTAGTTAATAATGATGTTTATCAACTATATATTTAGATCACCTAGGTCACTCCATCTCAACCTTAACTTGGCCCTTCTATAGAATGGTATTATTATTTGTCCTAGTTATATCCAACAACATTGGACACATAACCTCAAAATTCCTCTTGGTCAACTCACAATGTGCCTACATCAGTTGCAAGTGAAGACATACCATCATATTCCTCAAGAGGATAGAGTTTGTCATCTTTGCTCTCTTTGAGAGGTGTTGACTAAGGAACATTAGGAAGCTAACACTCTTTGACTACTACTTCTTTGAAGAATAACAAGCATTCACTTAAAGCTACGACTCTGCAAAAAGTTAATGTCAAATCTATGCATTCTTCTCTACATAGTAAAGTGGATATTGACAAGTCTCATTAACATCTCTCTCTCTCTCTCTCTCTCTCTCTCTCTCGGTTTTATGCATAGTACGTTTTGGTTACTATAGTGCATTGTAACAGCTCTTTTTGACAAGTCTCATAAACTTCTCTCTCTCTCTCTCTCTCTCGGTTTTTTTCCCCTCTCTCTTTTTAATAACTCTAGTTTAGCTTATTTGGATAGTACTTTTTGGTTACTATAGTGCATTGTAACAGCTTTTTTTGACAAGTCTCCTTAACTACTTTTGCCATCCATGGATATTAATAAAAGTATCTTATCAATGTTTAAACTCAATGCCTCTCAAACTGCACAATTTGTCCATAAGTATTTTTGTTGGGCCATACCCAACATCCGGTCCACGACTTGAGAAAACAAAATACAGACTTCCATAATGGCTTTTCTATTCAAGTCAAACCTTTTAAAACAGACAACAATGAGGACAGCAAAATGTTTCAATTATCGATGCTTGGGCTAATTGCAGAGTCCAAGGTCTTGCATGGATTTGAAGTTCCCCCACACACTATCAATTTGCTAAAATACTTATACCTCAGGGTGCTAGCCATTTCAGTGCTCAATTGGGTAGTTATCACCCCAAGAAGCAAATCCTTTAATTGTGGGATTTCGAAAATCCTAGGCATCTTTTGAGTAATTAGCTTCTCAGTTTGGGTAGCTAGTGCCCTTGAAGAAGAAGGTTGTGTAAGCAGAGAAGGTATTTACAATTTGGGAAACAAGGTCCCCCCTTTCTTTGCTTGCCTCCTAGAAGATATAATTGCAAAACAGATTGAACTACACACAATCTGATGGAAGGACAGTGAACTTGTGCTAAGTGGAACCGAATTCCTGAGCTATTATTGTAGTCACTCCTTGATTTCTGTTGATTGGAAGAACCACTGACCCATACAGCACTTGCTTGAGAACTTGCTCTAGGAGTACTGGAGCTTATTCTTTTTGGCAAATACATAGCACTTAGGCTCAAGCTTTTCCAGTTCATCAGCTTCAGTAAGCCAGTGGAACCGAATTCCTGAGCTATTGTTGTAGTCACTCCTTGATTTCTGTTGATTGGAAGAACCACTGACCCATACAGCACTTGCTTAAGAACTTGCTCTAGGAGTACTGGAGCTTATTCTTTTTGGCAAATACATACACTCAGGCTCAAGCTTTTCCAGTTCATCAACTTCAGTAAGCCTTGGGTCTTATACTTGCTCACCACACAATGCTTTTAATTCTTTGTTCATTTTCTATAAATCTCTTGTAGGAACTCTATCATTGGCCACTAAATGCTGCGATTTAGTTTTTCTTAGAAGTCTTCCTTGATAGTTTCCTACAAGAAGCACAGTCATGTTCACAATGATAAGAGGGCAGACATTACAATTTAATTTCAGGGATTAAGAATATCAAAATCTCTCTTTGAAGTGATTAGGCAAACGAGAAAATATTTATTCACTTTTGGATGGCCCATATTTGATCTGAGAAATAGATGGCTAAAGTAAGTTTTCAATTGATAAGAAGTTCAATATTTAGAGTGTTTTTGCTGAAGAAAAACATCTAATAGATCACATTAGAGAAAACATGAAGCAAGATCCACTGATCAATGGCTGCAATTAATTGCAATGATTCCGAAAATCTAGAAGGGTATTCTAGGAGATGAAAAGAGAGCAATTTGCGAGTGTTTTTTGCTTGGCAAAGCAAGATACTGACTGTCCATTTAAGTCTGACAGTGGAAGCAAAGGTTGACATGTGGTCTCTTTAATTATGGTCTTTGACCAAGGAGAGAGATTGTTATTACATATTCTTGTCAAGACGAGTGGCTCTCGAGGCTTCTTGGGATACAAAAATCCAAGGGTTTAAGCTCAACTCACTTAAGCAAAACGTTTTCAGACATCAGTTGGCATCTGTCGAACATGCCAAAAGGATAAAAGAGGATCACTTATATTCTTAACCAGTTCTCTCTAGAATTATGAGTCAAAGCAAAGCATTTTGACCATTGTCAAGAACAATGAGTAATACACATTGGACAAAAATTAATGGAGATAAGACAACTCAAGGTGGCCCCATGCCTTGTTTTCATTGTGCCATCAATCAAGCAACTTGAAAGGGGATCAACAACAAATGAAAATCAATAGGGGGAAGAGACGGGTATAGTTTTTCACACATGTCACATCATTCGTATTTCATATTCAAAAATATATAGGAGATTACATACTAAAGTTAAGATTTTGCTGGTTAGCGTGAATCCCAAACAATCTAACCAACACTTAACAAACATATTAAGAACAGATAAGACTATTTTCAACCAATCTTTATCCTAACACCCTCCCTTAATGACTAAACCAGATACAACCCTGTTTTAGTCATTAAATCTGAATCTACACAAACAAGCATGCCTTCAGAGGTTTGTATGCTTTTATAGGTCATACGACTTTAAATGCCTGTCATTATTGGACTTATGGCCAAATATACCTGCCCCTATGGGTCTTATACACAAACATATACCTTTGTAGGTCTTACGACAACAATGCATCTTCAAGTGTCCCCTGGATTGCATGGGTAACCAGCCTCTGCAACTGCCAAATATACTAGGTAATGATGCTAAATATAGGATTCTCTTGAGGTACATTCTAATTGTGCATTATGCACCTTGTTTTACTTTTCCTTTACACCACTCTGATTGAGTGTACAAAATTGCCTATATCTCCTTGCCACCACTCTCCTAAGTGTACACAGTTGTTTGTCTCCTTGCCACCACTTGGTTGAGTGTATAGAGTTGTTGATGTCTCCTTGTCACCACTCTTCCGAGTGTATGGAGTTACATACAGGGCTTTATTTTCTTTGGTTGACCCTCAACCAGTCACAAAGGGTTTTATTGATATTCCCTCAACTAATAATCAAGATTACTGTTATAAGGTTTTCATCGGTTTCTACCCTTAACCATACATAATATGGGGTTTTTGAACAACCAATTTACCCTTAACCAAAAACAACATGGTGTTTTGAACCATCTCAACAAACATAGGGTTTTAAACTGATCTGGCCTTAACCATATGCACAAGCATCTCTACCATGGGGTTTTTCATGGTTTAACCTTAACCACGAGTGCACACTAACAGTGTTCTTGCTTTACATTTCCCTTCACTTGGGAGAACCTATGTACAAAATGTTTTCTCAATATTTATGTGACTTGGCGGCATTCAAGTGCATTTATCCAACCAAATTTTGACTCGAATACAATTATGTAAGCTTTGCTTTTTCCAACATACTTGCTCACAATGGTTTTTCAAACCACAAAATCCACAAGGATGAAGATCCCAACATCTTTCTTGTGTATGACCTCTCCTACCACAATGGCTACAACCAAGTTCTTGTTTTGGAACTTGCTGGTCTACACTCATATCAGTTGTGGATGTCTGTGCTATATCATTAGCTTCACCTTTGACAAAAGTAGTTTGCACACTACTCGGTTCACCAACATATCCAAGACCTATATGTTTTGTCCTCATGATTGGTTCTATGGGCTCCATAATCCCTTGCCCATATTTGCCTAATCCTCTGCCTTCATATCACATTCTTTATAGTAATTTTGAACCAGTATCTTTTGTATGACTTCCAAAGAACCCAAATTCATCATCACATCTATCACTATGAGGACTTGGATCATCATGGCCTCCATCAATACCATCATCAACATTAACAATATCAATAGAGGAATTGTCAATTGTTACACCATCATGATGAATTGTATGTGTATCTTCACACAAATCATCAGTATCACCAATCAAACAACCTATACATGATCACTGGTGTCACGTGTTGCATCTAACACCACTATCATTTTTTTCTCAAGAAAATTTGGTGGTATTGATATTATGAATTCATCTTATTGAGCATCAATATTTTCAAGCCCTCCAATTTAAAACCTTAACTGCTTGTTCTCTTCTTACAGTCTCTCAAGCACTTCTAACGAATCTAGAAGATTATATACTAGATGAGTTGTGTGCATCTTCTTACCACCTTTTCATAAATTCCGAAAGGTTCAAATCCAAAAGGGGGTAGAGTTGTACACCATGCTCCAATAACAAACTCTGGTTGGATAACTATATACTGGGTGAACAACATAGACTTTGACACTTCGAAAGGACATCCAAGGTTCGAACAAGAAAGGGGTAGAGTTGTACACCATGCTCTGGTAACTGAAGTGTGGTTGGATAACATATTTAGTCTGGTTGGATAACATATATAGTCTGGTTGGATAAACATATATTGGGTAAACAACATCCTCCATGAGGATTATCCCATATGGCCTAAGGTCTCGTGGACATTAAAAACTACTTTACCCTTTACCTATGATGAGTTTGTTGCATATAGTTTAATCGCAATGAAAATATCACTAACTTTACAAAATGAGAGTGTCGGGAACCACCAATCATGCGCCTCAATGGGCCAAACATGACATAATAAAAAACTAATGATAGAGACTTGTATGCCAAAATTGACATCACCAATGCAACTGAAGTATCCATAATACTATAAAAACGAGTATTTTGATGCTAGATTTGGATATTAGATTACATAATAACAAGTTTTTGAAGCTTATTGAACATGTTAATGGTATATTGTCCCTTCACCGAATCAAATTAAGGAAATTGACTAAATTTTGAAACATTAAAATAAATGACCTCTACTTGACAAAGAAAGCCTAATATATCTACTTTTAAATGAAAGAATAAGATGAAATACTTTGATTGTTACTTGTTGTTTTGGAAGCAAAGCTTTCGATCTAAATTGTCCTTTATGTCTCCTTCATATCCTTCATCAAGTTTCCTCTTCAGTTGATAAGCATGGTAATAAACTTCAAAGATGAAATGCTCCAAGCAAACTTGAGATACCAAGGGATCAAATGTCACCCGTTCTGTCTCACATAGGTCTCCTAAAGTGAAAAGAAAAATGTGTATGCCTCCATATTAGTCAAAAGACATACGCTTAGACAAGTAATTTAAGTACTTTGTGTTTTATCTTTCTCTAATAAAATCAAACCCCTTAATAAATCACAACCTCTTTTAAAAAATCATTTTTTATTTTTGTTAAAAATTCATATGCACCCTTAAAAAATCTAACCTTTGCATCAAAAAGAATTCAACTCCCACCAATGAAGTTTGATCTTTAAACCTCAAGGATGCAAACGAAGATTTTGTACCGTTGCATCGAAGATTGGAGACAAGAATTGTGGGCCGCCTAGAGATCAATGTTTGATACACACAAAAATTAAAAACTTGAATGCAAAAATAATAAGCAACAAGCTTGAACTAATGACCTCACCATTACAAGGAAGAGCTTCCACCATTGAGCCAAAAGCAACATGTGCAACAAGTTAGGTGCCTACAATTAAAAAACTGACTAGTGCCCAGACTTTCATCACACTGCAAAAATTTGCTCCATGTTTTATCAGACGACAGCCAACGAGGTTGGAACTCACAACCTCGTGGTCATGAGCAAGGGATTGTGCCATGGACAGCGAACAGAATATGAGTGCACCCAAATATATTTCAACATGTGCCTAGACCCTATAAATCAAAAACATTCACACCACATTTCAAAAGACAGTTGCATTGACAACATGTCCCAAAAGACAGCTCCGCCTTTGTCTGATATGGACAATTTGCCTTGTCACATGAGCAAGACAATGCAAAAACACGTCCAATCACTAGGGGTGACATAGAGGAGCACAAGAAGCCTTTGACAAGGGATTCGCAGCCATTAATGGGGTGAATTGTGACGCTTTAAAGATAACCATGGGATATTAGCGTTGGCTGAGATAAGCACTGTTGAGATTGGTGGTACTCGAGAGAAAGAGGTGCAGCAAGAGAGGCTAGACTATGACCATTGGAGATTAACAAGTGTATGCCCAATAGTGTTCAACAAGCGAGATGGTCATGTCCTTTGGCCAGCAAGGGCTGCAATTGAGCAAGTCGTTGAGGGAGGAAGCATGGATTTGAAATGCATGATCAGGACAATGAAGTTGATGTGGATCCAAAGTTGCCTAAGTTGAGACAGCTTGCCTATGATTTCAGAAAGCTACCAAATCAATGAACATTGTCGATATTTCATCATTGAGGTTGTTGTAGGCAAGGCTGACGTAAGGAGTGTGGCCGCAAAGCGGCAACAAGAGAAAGAGGTGCCCAACGGCAATTCTCAAGGAAGGAGGGGCGTATATTGTTACAAGCAGGAGGCCACGTTTGTGGCACAAAGGACAGTCGTATAGGATTTGTTACTTGGTTCAACTACTCCAAATAACAAATAAATCTTTGTATTGGGCATCTCTAAGGTCAGATCTCTTAGAGACACACGTTCAAGATGGACTACAAAATAAGGGGCACAAGGAGGAGCATGAGAAGAAGCGCCATCATTTAATAGAGATTGAGAATGAGCTCAGCACAAAACAAGTAACAAAAGCATCATCATTAGCAAAAAATCCCACGCCTTCATGACGTAAAATATTTCTCTTTCTGGTGTGCAATGTTGCTCGATTTTCTGCTAATTTGAAGTTCAATTTGGGCAAGCAAGTGAGAAGGCTTGAAGTAGAATGTGGCGGCGGTTGAAGCCGAGAGTAGAGCAGCGCAAACATGGCAGCAAAAGACAGAGATGCAACTTGCAACGCAAGTCTGTGTATCCTACAGCAAAATTTTTCAGATAGAGGGCACCGCTAAGTGTGACCCCCTGCTGAGAGGACCTTTACACATTTATTTTATTCTTTGCATCCTCCAGGAAAGAGATGTCTCGAGCCACTACATTGGCCTCACTTCTATATGCTTGAAACAGATTGCAAATGGCACTGCCTCACAAGCATGCAGACATCACTCAGCTCTAATACCACATAGTTTTTTTACATTATTCATACTTGATATTCAGAAATATATGGGAGATTACATACTAAAGTTAAGATTTCGCTAGTAAGTGTGGATTCCAAACAAATTGACTAGTGAATCACAAACAATCTGATCAGCACTTAATAAACATACCATATTAAGAATCCTAAGAAGGAGAATGAAGGATAGGAGTAAACATATTTAACGCCGAATATAATGAAGTCATTCGTGATGATTGGAGGATGATTGCCACATAAACATGCCCCAAAACTTAAGTACACCTTTGTCAAAGGTTTGGGATTAATCAAAAATCATCTCAAAAACCATTACAAACTTCTATGGAAAAAAATTATTTAGGGCCATAAATGATAAGTCCCACAATCTAGGAAGCCCACATCAGCAAGTACATCAAGTATGCTCCACCTGCCAATTTTCAAGACTGTCATTTAATCATCTTAAGAAACATAAAAGAATCAAAATAAATGAAAACCATTTCCATGAAATTGCATACAATGGGTTTTGAAATTTATAAGCCTTTAATATATTAGACAGTTTATTCATCAATTCAAAATAAACTCTATGGACACAAAGGTGCACATATGACATTACGACAAAGACATAGATAGACGAGCCTTGAATGTTAAATTGCAAACCAAAATTAGCCAATTTTTATTCCAAAACATCAAATCAAGAACGCTCACTTTTTAAACTCAAAATTTGTTAATGATTATCACAATTAGTTATGGACTCTTATCATTTCAAAATGGTAGCTTTGCTCTTCTTTTGAAATGGAGACCTTCTAAAGCCTCAATGGGATCTACATATCTTGGCCAATAACAAAGCCAATATAGTAAATGGAAGTGGGTCCAAAGGGCTTCTTCATTTTGCCCTACAATTTATATTAGTCACAAATGATGAAGAGCAACTTGAACATGTTTGAGATGGTCTTACCAAGTAGCACTATGGACCAATATATCATCCAGATACCCTACTATGCATTTTCCCCCATGTTGTCAACATATATCTTTGATTAAATCTTTAGAATGTCATTGAAGCATTAGCAAGACCAAAAGACATGACAAGGCACAAATAAGACCATATTTGATTTTGAAAATTGTTTTCCAGACAATCAATGAATCCATACACACATGATGATATCCACCAGCTAGATAAATTTTTAGGCCCCTTTATCTGATCTGTGAGATGATCAATCCTAGGCACTAGATAAGAATTTTTACGGTTATATTGTTCAATGCACTATAATCTCTACACAATCTCCATTCATTTCTTGTAAACAAACAAATATATGAAATGAAATGAAAGATTTTAATTGCGTCCATGAGACCCAAATATGGTCTATGGGACCTCAAATATGGAAGTACAATTACTCAAATCATATCATATGATCTTTAATATCTTTGAGAAGGTTGTTCCTTCTCCTCGCTGATTTGTGTTAGCAATTCTCCAACTTTTTTTATTTTACTGTCTTCAAATAAATCTGTCATAAACTCGTTCCCAAGTGTTTCTTTGTATTTGTCACGGATATCTGAAAAACTCGGGCATTTATAGATGAAGTGTTCCTCTGTCTCTACTGCCCCTGTGCTGCATAGAGTACATATCCTTTCTTCCCATTGTTCTTTGGGCGTTGTCCATCTCCCCGTTTCACATCTAAGCCTATGAGAGCTAGTCCTTACCTGAGCAATGAGTATTTTTTCCTTCCACTTGATTTCAGCGCCTATATATGCTTTTTCCTTGTGGTCATACGTTGGGTTAAAATTTGCAATATAATATTGTCTTTTCCTGCTTGCATTTTTCCACATTCCACTTCTGAACTTTTCATTCACATAATTTTTTATGTCTTTGTTGACATTTGGGCATTCATTTATGTTGATTTCCCAACGTTTCATCCATTTCTGATTTTGTTTCATCCACGTATTCTTTCGCCTATGCAACTCTTCGTCCCTAGTTGCCCTAGGCCATCTATCATTTGTCATGTTTTCTGTTTTTTTCAAGTAACATAACAGCTTGGTCATAGCAATTGCTTCTAAAGGGAACATTCCAGTTTCAGCTAGAATAATTTCATAAGGGGTTGTGGCCTTAATTTTGAGAAAGTTTGTGATTAGATATTTTTGAATCCTTTCTATTTGCCTCCATTTTGCATTTGTTGTGCCACTAGCCCACACCTCGCAACCATACAACAGAACCGGTGTAACAAGTAGGCCAAATAAGACCTTGGTGGTCTTCCAGTCCCACAACTCGGCATTCCTACACCTGTTTTGAAGTGCATATAGTGCTCTCCGACCACTTTGAGTTTTTTTCATCCTACATGTATTCCAATTAAGTTTGTCATGAAAGTCTATGCCCAGGTATTTGTATTCTACTACTACATCAAGCGGTTCTCCTGCAAACTGAAATTTGAGTTGTTGCTTCTTCTTTTTTGCTGAAAAAATCATAATTTTTGTTTTGCTCGTGTTCACCTCCATCCCAACTTCTTTACAAAAGAGTTCTAGAGCTTGAAGGTGATCTTCTAGATCTTTGGCTGTTTTGGCCACAAGAATTACATCATCTGCATACATGAGGAGTTTTACCACATATTTGGCTAAATGCACACCCTCTCCCCCAAATTTGTTTATCCATTCTTCTAACTTGTCAATGTACAGCCCAAATAAGGTCGGAGATAGAGGGCAACCTTGTTTGACACCTATGTCACTACCAAAACATTCAGATAACCCTTCCTGTGTTCTGATATAGAAAACTACAAGAACTGCTAGGACTGATCTTCAAGAAGTTTTTGCAACTACTTCTTTTCTACTCTCAACAAGCATGTGCGATACACCAACATTAATTCACCGAATCCAAAATGATGTGCAATAGATCAGTTTTTTCTTTTAAGATGTAAAATGTATGAGTGAAAGTTTCATTATTGACATAAGTCTATTTGTTTTTGTATAATTGCACTTGAGGCACTAGATTTGAATTTTTAAAAAAAAAGATAATGGGTTAAAAAAAGAAAGATCATTGTCTCCTATTCAAGTCACACTTTATCAATATTTGCAAAAAAGAATTTTTTATTCTCATCAAAATGAGTAATTAATGCACCTTGTGAAAATACAACTTCTTGATGCTCAGTTGAAACTTGAAAGATTTCAAGAGTATTAGCCTGAGAACATTCCCTGAGATTTGTGTTCATGGCCAATATTAAATCACCAGATTTTCAATTCTTCGTCTAAATACAATTATAGCAAATTTAGAGATATTTTAGAAGTGTTATAAATATTTAACCAATATTTTACATCATTATGACCAAAAAGCTTTTGTATCAGATCAAATTTGTTAAGCGACTGATTGGAGGGGGTAGATATTAGTATTTATTTAATCCTTTCTTCATTTTCTGGCGTCATCTTTTATTATTTTTAATTTGTAAAGATTGAAAAATTAAAGTCCTTTTTCTATTGAGGGTAAACTTTTCCTTTCTAATTAGTTATGTGGGGTTAAAACAGGCCCCACCCATATTATATCATCACCACACAGTGATATTACAACAAAACTTGGATATTATCCATGTATCGTTTGGCAAGATTCGAACGTGGGTCTTGTTGGTTACGAATCTGCCATTTAGGAAAGGATTTTGATCTTTTGCACCCTAGATTCGCCCAACAGATTGAAAGGCCGAGAGGAAGGCAGATTGAAAGGCCGAGAGGAAGGAATGCCTTCCGTGCCAATCTCCGGAGAAGGCCGGCTCCTATACTACACTACTGGTGTTTGAGATAAGAGAACAGGAAAGAAATTTGTAAAATGCAGAAAGGAATGTAAATAGCATGCGGTTATGGTGGAAAAGAACAAGCAGCACAGTCACTAACTTATACTCAAACCAACAGCAATCAAAACAAAGCATGTAACAGAAACTGTCACTGCGATTCCTTCCTATGTATCCTTCATTCGGTATTCCAGATTCACTTAATTGCCAATGCCCTAATCCAGAGTTCAAAATTACAGCAATCAGAAAAAAAAATGAACACGATGAAGAATTACTTGCAGAAGGCAGCATAAAAGAAAGAGACGAGTCAGAGCCAAGTATGCTTTGTATTGGAAGCAAGTGTTTGATTACAGCAGCTTTCTTAGCAATATGTTCCCCCCCTTTTACAATGAAAGGCACTGCTATTTATAGCAGAAATTTCCCCCCAATTACAATGATGCACGGAACCCTAGAACTGCAAAAGCTGCCGAGATTTGACCCCTACTGGCCGTGAGCGTACCTGCAGCAAGATTCACCTGAATTTGGTACGGCTCCTGACAGATATGGTGGTTGAGAAGACGCATCTGATTAGTGCGGTAGGTGCAGTACCATCTGCTGTTGAATCCCTGCTCTTAAGTATTGGAAGGAGCGGCGACGACGGGAGTCGCTGGGCTACCGTGGCAATGTCGGGATTCGCTCCTTAATGGAGCGACCTCGATCAACCTTTAAACCTTGCATTTTTTGGCGGTCACTGGAAAAAAGAGCGACGACGGGCGTCGATGGCAGAGTTGGGCGACGACGGGAGTCGCCACCGCATGGAGCGACCAGCGTCAACCAACACTTAGAAGATTTTTCGATTTTTCTCACTCATCGCGGTTCGCTGGAAACAGAAGCGACGACGGGAGTCGCTGAAAAGGAGGGGCAATGACAGGGTTCGCTCCAGAATCGAGCAACCGGCGTCAACCATACATGCCTTAAGAATTTTTTATGCCTTTGCTTGTTGCTGGCGGTTGCTGACGCCGAGGGTCGCTGGAGGAGGTCGGCGACGACGAGAGTCGCTCCAGAATGGAGCGACTCGTGGGAAGTCCATACTTAGACAATTTTTGACAATTTTTTTCCCGCTCGCTCTGCTGTTTGGTGTTGTCGTCGATCGTCGTAAGGAGGGGCAAAGCTGAGAATCGCCGATAAAAGGGGGCGACTCCTGGAATCGCTCGGAAAGAGAGCGACCAAGGAAGTGCCCCTGACTTAGAAAAAAAATTTGGGCTTTTCTCAAACCTTGCAGAACCTGCTGGACGCTTGGAAATTGAAACTGGAAACTGAAAACCTGAAGACTGCCTGGACAAAGCTGGAAAGGAAGGAGGAAGGGAATAATCTAGTCCAAAAAATTGCAGCAGTATTTTTTCAAATTTTCAAAATTTTTACCCCTTAGCAAAATGTGGCAATAGGTCTCCTCTTTGAAATGTTGAGGAATCTAACAGATTGAGCTAATGCCACTTGATATCACCCATGTTACTATTACATTTGACTGCATTATTACAGTATTTCAATGAAGAGCATTATCATGACATGACAACAAACTGTTTTATTATGGACCGCATTATTGTCAAAGTGCCCATCACAATGCAATGATTTTAACTCTGGTAGCATTCATGTGATTGCTTCTCAGACTTAAATGATGAATCTTGCCGATCAATCTAAGCCAGAGGTTAATGAGGGAATATTTAATGCCCTCTTCTTTTCTATATTTTTCTTTTTCAAAAGGGAAAAAAAGAAGATATGAACGTCGTTTTATACAAGGATTTAAGGAAAACTTAATTCTTTTTCCTAAGTATTTTGTTTAGTTGGTTATAAAGGATTAAATGGGCCCGACACATATTACATCAACAAACCACATTATTGTGGTATTACAAGAAACCATTTTATCACAAGTCACCTTATCATGGAAGGGTCCATCACAATCACAAGGATTTCAATTAGGGCCGCATTTACATGATTGTATCCCATTTGCACTACTCCACAATGCCTTGCAAATTTTTCCAAAGTATTTTAAATAAAGCATTGCTTTTCTTTTTCCTTTCCAAGTTAATATAGATTTCATTGAGTTGTTGCTTATTTTATTTGTTAAAATAAATATCTTCTCTATATTCTTTTAAAAAAAAATTTAACTTAAAACATTAGTTTTCTTTCAATTTTAGTTTCCTAGGCCCACAACTTTAGGCCATGGCCTTTCAACATTTCCCAAAACCTTGACCCAAGGGCAAGCCATGGCATGACACTACGAATGCACAAGCATGGACTTCATGACAATGGCCAATTGGACAATATCCTCAATCTGATTCTTCTCTTGACGAAGTTGGAAACTCCTTTGTTGCTTCAAATGGTGTGAGCTAACATCCCACTTTCATTTACTTTCACACAAGTTGTAAGCCTTCATAGCCATTGCATATGCCTAGAGACCTGCCAAGCTTTATTTTATTTTCTTGAGGCTAACAAGGGAGCCTTGATCTTGCAAGAACATTCTTCTAGGATTTAATCTTTTACATCTCTATGACCAAAAAGCTTTCGTATCAAAACCAATTTCTCAAGCAATTGGAGAGAGAGAGGGGGCATATTAGTATTTATCTAATCCTCTTTTTAGATAATCTGGCACCATCTTTTATTAATTTTTAATTTGTAAAGATTGAAAAAATAATGTCCTTTTTTTTAATGAGGGTATACTTTATGTTTTTTAATTAGTTATTGGGATTGAAACTGGCCCCACCTATATTACTATTACATAATGATTGCATTACCACAATATTCCAACGAACCACATTATCATGGCATAATAACAAACAGTGTTATCATGGACCAATATCGTCGAAGTGTGCATCACAATGCAATGATTTAAACTCAGGCTGCATTCATGTGAAATGTTTCCCATTTACCATTGCTCCATAATGCCTCTAACTTAAATGATGTATCTTGCCGATCAGTCTAAGCCAGAGGTTAATGAGGGAATACTTGATGCCCTCTTCTTTTCTTTATTTTTCTTTTTCTTTGAATTAGATACAAACTCCTTTTTATAAAAGGATTTTTGAAAAAATTGATTTCCTTTTATAAGTATTTCATTTAGTTGGTTACATAGGGTTAAACAGACCTTGGACATTTTTCCTAAGTATTTTAAATGACACCTTACTCTTCTTTTTCCTTTCCAAGTTAATATCGTTTTCAATAACTCGAAGTTGTTGCTTACTTTCTTATTTTAAAGAAATATTCTCTATATTCTTTCAGTATACTTTGAATTTAAAATATTACTTTTCTTTTGATTTTAGTCTTCTAGGGCCACGACTTTAGGCCATGGCCTTTCAAAAAGCTCATATAGCCTTGACCCCATGACAAGCCATAGCATAATACTCCCAATGCCTAAGCATGGACTTCTCAACAATAGCCAATTGGACAATAACATAAACCTGATTCTTCCCTTGACGAAGTTAAAAACTACTTTTTTGCTTCAAATGGTATGAGTTAGTGTCGCCACATTCCATTTTGCTTGCACAATTTGTAATCTTTCATAACCTTTGCATATGCCTGGTGACCTGCCAGGCTTTATTTTCTTTTCTTGAGCCTCATAAGGGAGCCTTGGGCTTGCAGGAACATTCTTTTAGGGCAAAAATTGTAGGCATGGCCATCCCTCCAAGCACAGCCTTAAAGCCAACCTACAAGCCTTTGCTAGTATAAAGAATTGGGCAAGATCTTTATGTTAGAATACAAGCATTTGGCAATACACAATTTCCAGTAAACACTTCAAAGCCAGCTTATGAGCACATGTCAATATGCATACCTTTGAACAATGCAGCAAGGCTATTCATTAACCTACCCTCCCCCTCCTTTCGTGACAAATATCAAAGTGCAATTTTTTAGGATAGATTTGTTGATTATTATCCACCATGCTAAGCCTCTTTGTTTTCTTATTCAACATAGAAGAAATCATTTGTCGTTAACTTTGTATTTTGTTCTTAGCACCATAGGAGTGAAACACTAGCTAATTGGACAATAACATAAACCTGATTCTTCCCTCAAGGGCTTTCAGCCAATATTCTTAGCACCATAGGAGTGAAACAGGGATGCCCCCTTTCGCCGACACTTTTTGGGATCTTTATCTACGAGCTTGAGACTTTTATCAGGGAGAACGCTCACCCAGAGGATGGTTGCCTTCTTCACCATGTTTTGATTTCTATTCTCCTCTTTGCTGATGATGTTGTTCTTTTGGCCTCATCCCCTGAGGGGCTTCAGGCGTCATCCGGACACACTTGCCGCTTTTTGTGACTCGAGACAGTTGACGGTGAATCTTTCTAAGACCAAGGTTATGGTATTCAATACTACCAAAGAGGCTCTATCCCATCTCCACTTCCTTTTCCAGGGCCAGGAGGTCGAAATCACCACCTCTTATATGTATTTGGGGGTTCTTTGTCCCACTTTTGGTATGAAACCCGCAGCCCAGGTCTGGGTGTGTAAGAGGTATGCAGCTCTGTCTTTGCTAGAGAGGAATTGCTTCAAAGCACATTTTCAGGATATACCTGTGAAGATGAGGATCTTTGACGCTTTGGTCAAGCCAACTATTACTTATGGGTCAGTGGTTTGGGGCCCTAGTCTTGGCTCGACTGAGTGGTCATGGGTTGAACGAGTGCAGACACTCTTTCTTCGACGATTCATTCGTTGCAAGGGAACAGTCCCTCGTTCTATTATTCTGGCAGAGTTTGGGGCTTCTCCTCTCCAGCTTGAGATTATCTTCCTGATTATCGGTTATCTTCACAAGATCCGTACTTTCGGAGATACCCCTAAGGGTTGCAGGCGATACCCTTACCTAGCCCTTCGCTCCTCGATGGAACTCTCTCTGAGTTCTTGGGGAGGCCGAAGGAGCTGGTATTTTTAGGTTTCTACTCTCCTGGCCAACATTCAGATACAGATAGACAGGCTGCCCCCTTATTCTTTGGGGGTTCTCCCCCCCTCTCGGCTTACTAAGGAGAAAATGCTCCACGAGATTCGGAAGGATGTTAGTCTCCAGTACACCAGATGCACATGGATCTCTCCTGTTGCCCCTCTTTCCCCCAAGTTGTCTTTCTACCATGAGCACTTCTTACGGATACAGGAGGGCAGAATAGTTCCTCCACAATACCTTCAGCAGCACACAATGCATAGTCTTCGGATCACTATTGGGCAACTCAGGGTGTGTTCTCACCAACTCCGGATTGAGTCAGATCACCATCTTCCCATGGAGGAGCGGATTTGCTTGTTTTGCACCTTGGGTGAAGTTGAGACCCTGCATCACTTCATTTTTTGTTGTCCCATTTATTATGAGATCCGGGGTTAGGTTCCATTGCCTTTTCGAGGGACAACTCTCGATGTGTTTCTACCTTCTTCGGATACTCGGACCAGCGTTGTCTCGCACTCTTTCTTAGGGAGATAACTCGACCTTCGACGACATAAAAGTTCTCCAAATGGATCTCACCCTCCTCAACATCGGCTCATCACAACATACTTCAACTCTGACGGACCAGGTGACTTCAACCAGAAACGCCCCACACCATCCAGTTTGAACAGAAGCAGGGTCACTAGATAGCGCACCAACATTTTGTCAGGGTTCCAAACTAGCAATGGGCGAAGACATATCATGGACTTCTTCAGCTCCGATACTTCGGCCTCGACTGTTAGAAGAGATCAATTTTTGGGGGATTCTCGGAGCTTGCCCCTCCTGGGCTGCTCCCTCCCCCTCCTCTCTCTCCGTTCTTCTTGGCATGCACTTCTCTCTGTTGGACTGCAGCCCTCCCCCCCTCTGCTCTCCCTTTTCTTTTCTTTTCCCTTTCTCTTTGGCCCGTTTGTCGGGTTTGATCTTGTATTTTTCTTAGTTCTTTTCTTTGTTGGGCTTTTTATCCTGCTAGTTGGCAGTCATTATTGTACTTCTTATAATCCCTTGGGTCTTATTTTGGCCCACCGCGGACATTAATAATATTTCATTTCATTTCATTCCATTTCTTATGTGCAGGTATCAAGAAAAAGGCAATCCATAAATCACTGGCTTCAAATCAGTTAGTTTCACAATATATGGAAATCAAGATTAATGAAACCCAATCCTTCCATTGTATCCCAGTCATGCTCTTGGATAAAAGAATTCACTCACAATCACCAAAGAGTTGAATTTTGATACAAACGGCATTGCCCGCCCTTGCAGCAAAGCAACTGGAGAAAGTTAGAGAGTCTAATGCAATGAAGACATTGGTGCTTCAAGACGTTGTGAATATTATGCATGCACCTTATGGTTACAAAGGTTATGGGAAGTTGGAAAGTAGTTGTAACTCCGAACCTCAAAACTTCTTGATTTTAAATGTATATATACTTCTATAACATCGATGCAAATGTTAATCATAGTGCATAGAGCTATTTGTGTTTCTAACATTTGGTATCAGAGCAGACTGATATCAGAATAAAGGTTCCATTTGTGAAGGTGATCCAATTGCCGAGGCGCAAGAGATACCTCTTGGAGTTCGTGAAAGCATACTTCTATTGGAGAAACTAGAAAGGAGCAAACGCAAGTTTGAGCAAGAAGAAGACCTTGTCGTTCGGAGAAGGAATAAAAATCTTCTTTTTATTCCTATTTGTGTTTGCAAGTGTTGTAGAAATTTATTTCATCTCAAGGGAGTTGCAGAACCGTCTAAGAAAAATTTAGTTCATGCCGAAAGAGTTGTCACAAAATTGATTGTAGAGTCTTTAAAAAAAACGTGTTGTCATCTGGTGCAAGAAACATGTTGTCTAAAGAAAAGAATGAGTTGTTTGGAGCATTGTACTGGAGTTTGAACATGTTGACAATAATCTTTTGTCTAAAATTGTCGTCTATAAGTGTCGCCCGGAATTGTTGTCCAGAAAAGAGTTACCATCTAGAAAAGAGGTATAGTGGGCTTGCGGCCTAGAGTAGTTGTCATCTAATGTTTCTACCATTTCGAGCTAGTGTTGTCTAAAGTTGGCATTTGGAGCTACTGTTGTCTAGAGCCACTATCATCCAAAGTTGTCATTTGGATGTAATACCGGCTAGAGTTGTCGTCGTCTAGAGCTACCATATAAAAAAGACAATAGTGTCGTCTGAAGTGAAGTTGGAGTCTACAGTCTATTGACATGTCTAGCAACAAGGTCGTATGAAGATGCACGCAGAGTCGTTTATTGTGAAGTTGTTGTATCAATGCATGGGCTCTCCAAAAGCAAGTGTTGCTAGCTAAAGGGTTGTGCCGCAAATTTTTAATAAAAAATAAAAACACCTGTTACTTGCAGTTTACTGGGAGGAAAGTTCAAATTTGTTGCATGCAAAAGACAAACTATCCAAATAAGGAAAGGAGGCACCAATAAATTTTAAATTAATTTTTTTTAAATCCCACATGCTCCATGGGAAGGCTATTTGAAGCCTTTAAAAAATATTTTTATTTTTATTGTTATTGAATGCAAGTGACAAGACGATGATTTGGCATTTTTTTATACCTTGGAACGTTGATAGAATATTCCAAGAAATATCCTTCAAGTGCTAGGAACCTTCTATATAAAATAAGCACATTCACATAAATATTGCAATAAAAACAGAATTTCATGAAAGAACAGAATATTGCAATACAAAATGTAAATGCAGAATTATAATAATCTCACAAATCACAACACAGAATCGCGGGCCTCTTCGAGGGGGCAACCTCCTTCAATACTTTCATTCAATATGCAAAAAGATACATTCGTTTATGGACCCTTGTCTTTTAAAGATACACTTCATGCAACCCTAACCTGATGCTCAAGAGTTGGCTTACATGCAAAGTGCCACTCGAGCTAGAATCTTCTACCAAACATCAGTTACATTCTTGATAACGGTTACATGAAATGGCCCCACTTGTCTAGGCGCCTCAATTGCCACATACCATTACAAAGTATTACAAAATATCATTATAAAGGGGTCCCCACGTTGGAAAGGGGTCATTACATAATAATATGAGAATTACAAAATAGTGTTAGGATGGGGTCCTAACATGCCCTTCCCCTTCAAAAAGCTTTGTCCTCAAAGCTGGAGATGAGGAAACTGGTGTTGTAGCTGTTGGAGAGACTCCCAAGTGGCATCTTCTGGTTGTAGTCCATGCCATTGAACAAGAACCTCAGTGATGACATGGTTCCGAAGAGTGCGTGATCTGCGGTCCAAAAGTTGTTCAGGCTCGAGCAAGATGGAACCCTCTTCATCCAGTTCTGGTAAAGCAGATTGAACCTGTACCTGATTACCCACAACCTTCTTGAGAGAGGAGACATGAAAGACAGGATGGAGCTTTGATGTAGCCGGGAGGGCCAATTTGTAGGCCGTTGCACCAATCCGCTGTAAGACCTGGTAGGGTCCATAGTATTTGGCAGCTAGTTTTTGGCATCTGCGGAGCTGGAGTGAGGACTGTTTATACGGCTACAGGCGAAGAAAAACCATATCTCCTACTTCAAAGTTACGCTCAGAATGGTGATGATCAACTTGTTGGCGCATACGGTTTTGGGCCAATTCCAGATTCATCTTTAGTTGATGGAGGACTACGACATGTTGGTTGAGTGTAGTGTCAACAACATGAACCTTGGAGCTTCCTGGAATGTAGGAGGAGGGTGTTGATGGAGGACGACCATAAACTACTTCAAAAGGGGTAACCTTGGTCGCAGTGTGATATGAAGTATTATACCACCATTCAGCCAAGGGAAGCCACTTCACCCACTATGTAGGATGTTCAGAGGCAAAGCAACGAAGGTAGGTCTCCAAGCATTTGTTTACAATATTTATTTGACCATCCATTTGTGGATGATAGGCTGAACTCATTTTGAGTTGAGTTCCCTACAACTTAAACAATTCTTGCCAAAAATGACTAGTGAAGGTAGGGTCTCGATCGGACACAATAGATGTGGGCATGCCATGAAGGCGAAAAATGGAGTCTAGAAAGATTTGGGCTACTACTGAGGTTGTGTAGGGATGGGAGAGGGAACAAAAATGAGCATACTTCATGAGACGATCCACTACCACCAAAATAACTGATTTGCCTCCTGACTTAGGTAACCCTTCAATAAAGTCCATGGAAATATTTATCCATACTTGTTCTAGAATGGGCAAGGGCTGAAGAGTTCCAAGGGAATGCATCATTTCTCCTTTCATTCATTGGCATATGTCACATTCAGCCACAAAATTTTGAATATCCTTCTTCATTCCCTTCCAGAAGAAAGTATGCTTAATCCTTTCATAAGTCTTGAGGAACCCAGAATGGCCCATAGTTGGTGAGGCATGCATTTCCTTCAAGATGAGTTCCCGTAGTTGAGAAGTTTGGGGAATAACAAGGCGGTCAAGGTATCTCAAATCTTGTCCATCCCAAGTGTATCCCGGGCATGAGGTAGGCTCTGTTTGAAGTGTGGTGATCAAAGTTTGCAATCCGGAGTCCTTGATCACGTCCTCTCTAAGAGAATTAATCCAATGAGGTATGGGTGAAGAGATAGCATATAACATACTCTGATCCTCAAATTGTCGAGAGAGGGCATCAACCATAATGTTCTCCTTTCCCTTTTTATATGTAATCTCATAATCATAGCCCATTAATTTAGAGACCCACTTTTGTTGTTCGAGGGTGGCGACCCATTGCTCCAGGAAGTATTTGAGACTTTGGTGGTCTATTTTGATGGAAAAATGATGCCCAATGAGATAGGGTCGCCAATGATTAACCACATGCAAAATAGCGAGCATCTCCTTTGCATAAGTAGATTTGCCCAAATTTTGGCCTGAAAGTGCTTTACTAGTGAAGGCCAATGGTCTTCCCTCCTGCATCAACATGGCTCCTATGCCATTGCCCGAAGCATCACTTTCAATTACAAAAGGTTTTGAAAAATCAGGCATGGCTAACACTGGAGTGGTTGTCATGGCATGCTTTAGGTCAAAGAAAGCCTTCTCAGTTGGGCCTGACCAAGTAAAAGAATTCTTTTTCAACATGGTCATTAAAGGAGCAACGATTTTGCCATAGTTTTGGACAAATTTGTGGTAATACCCTGTGAGTCCCAAAAATCCTTGAAGTCCCTTGAGAGTGTGAGGCTTCGGCCAATCTTGAACAACTTGAATCTTCTTAGGGTCAACTTTAACTCCATCTTTGGTGACAATGTGTCCCAAATACTCTACTTCTATCAACCCAAAAGAACACTTAGACCTCTTAGCATAAAGTTGATTCTGAGACAAAAGTTGTAGAGTCTGATCCAAATGGATGAGGTGCTCCTCCCAAGAGCGACTATAAACCAAAATATCATCAAAGAAAACTAGAATGAATTTGCGAAGGAATGGGCGGAAGATGTTATTCATGAGGCTCTAAAATGTGGAAGGTGCATTCGTTAAGCCAAATGGCATAACCAAAAATTCATAATGGCCCTCATGAGTTCGAAATGTTATTTTGGGAATATCCTCCTCCTTGAGCCTTATCTGATGATAACTCGAGCGAAGATCTAACTTGGAGAAAAACATAGCACCATGTAGCTCATCCAACAATTCATCGACCACTAGAATAGGAAATTTATCCTTAATGGTGAGCTTATTGAGCTCATGAAAATCTATACACAAACGCCAGGACCCATCTTTCTTTCGAACCAATAGGACTAGAGAAGAATAAGGATTATTACTAGGCCGAATGACTCCTGCTTGTAACAATTCTTGTACCAATTTCTCGATTTTTGACTTAAGTGCATAGGGGTACCGGTAAGGTCTGATGTTAGGTGGCACACTATCAGGTACCAAAGGTATTGCATGATCATGGGAATGACGTGGAGGTAATTCTGTTAGTTCTGCAAAAACTGCATCATGCTTAGTCAGAATGAGTTGCAAATCTTCTTGGGGTTTGTCTTCTGCTGAAGTTTGTGGTTGAATTGCAAATATTTGAGCTACTACCCCATGGGAAGATTTTTTTAACAACTTCTCCATACGGATTTGAACTGATAATCTGGGGAGATCCTGTTGGTGAACCATGAAGAGTGTAGGACCTACCATTCTGTGAAAACTGCATCCATAACTCTGCAAAGTTCTAGGCTATTGTTCCCAAAGTACCTAGCCATTGAGCTCCTAGCACAACATCGCATCCTCCCAGTTGAAGAGCAAACATATCAGTTTTGAGTTCATAATCCCCTATCTTCAACTTAACATTGCGGCATTTACCTTTACAAGGCAATGTTCCACCATTTGCCACCATAACCTCAAAGGAGTTGCAAGCATGTATGTAACAATTGGCTTGCTTGGTGACTCGAGGATCAATAAAGTTATGCATACTTCCTAAATCAATGAGAATTGTAAGACATTGTCCTTTGAAAAATCCTACTACTTTCATCGTCTAAGGGGTAGTAATTCCTACAAGAGCATGGACAAAAATTTTTGGTTATGGTTCTTCTTGTGTTTCACCCTCATCCTGAAGTGGTTCCTTTGATGGTTCTACTTCATCATCAATTTATTCATTACTTACTAACTCCTCTACATCCAACAAAAATAACTTCTTTTGGATGCATTTATGCCCTAGTGAATACTTCTCATCACAATTATAACATAAGCCTTGTGCTCAATGGGCATCCATCTCTTCCATAGTCAAACGCTTGTATGGGGTAGATTTATTACCAATATTTGGTGTGAACTTGGAAGGAAATGTGGGTTTGGCCTATGGAAATTTAGGTGGTCTCCTTTGAGCCAAAAAATTTCTTCGACCAATCTCACCAATCCTATGGCTTGCATCATAGACTGTGGTTTGAACATTTTGACCTCAGCCTTGATATCATCTTTCAAGCCATTGATAAAACAACTCTGAAAAAAGCCTTCATTCAACCCCTTGGTCCTATTAGCCAATTTCTCAAATTGGGTCTGATAGTCACGAACCATAGAGGTTTGTTTCAATTTGGTTAATGCTCCTGTAAAGTCCTCATACTCACTAGGGCCAAAACGAGTGAGTAATTGTGACTCAAAATCTTCCCAAGAAGGGTCAGGAGTTGTGTTTTGTAACCATTGATACCATTGTAAGGCTTCAAATTCAAAGTTGAAAGATGCCATAGTGACCCACAAATATTTAGGGATATTATGAAGTTTGAAGAACTAATCTGCTCGACATAACCACCCATCAACGTCCTTTCCATTGAACTTAGGAAAGTCTAATTTAGGCATCTTAAATGGAGTATCTATGTCAAAAAGAGAATGATAGCCTTCCTTCTCCTTATGGATTCCTTTCTCTTTATTGTTGGTACTACCACCTAGTTTGTCAATGTTAAGATGCTCAAACACCTTTGGGCCTTCCTAAATTTTTCCTCAACCTCTAGGAATTTTTCTTCAAATGAAGCTTTGGATCTCATGTGTTCACCTCTCAAAAGTGATACTTCATCCCTCACCTATTTAAAGTCATTGGTAAGATTAGAAATTATGGTATGCATTTGCTCCAAAAAGTTGTTTTGTTCTATCTCCTTTTGGTGTCCTCTAGTTCCTCTAGCCATTTAGGTATGATTTGAACCACTCCCACTGACTTACTAAAAATAGAAGTATTGTTCCAAGAGTTACTATTTTTAGTAATGAGCCAAAAAAAGTGTTTGGGTGCTATATATCAAAATGATCAGCTCGAAAAGATGATCATAATGGACTAGGTCCCACAATGACATTTTTTGGCACCCCTAAAAAAGTGCATGGAGGCTATATACCAAATTGATCAGCTCGACGAGATGATCACAATGAGCTATATATCACAACATTATTTTTGGCACCCCAGATTTTTTTTCTAAGTGTTGTCAGTTTTTCTCCTAGAGTCTTAGTTCACTCAAAAAATTGATTTTTTGTCGGACAACCCCTTACGAGACTCTACATTATCTATTACTAACACTATTCTATCACTAACACTGTAGCTCACTATTTTGATGATTGTCTAGGCTGACTCTATCACTAACAAACTCCCTATCTATTATGATTTTTGAATGTCACAGCAACTATTACTGATGCTGGCAAACTCTATCCTGACTATTACTGACTCTGACTAAATTCATACCCATTATTACTGACTATTCTTGACATAACCTATCTTGACTATTATGTTCATCACCAAATTCTTTCGTCTATTTCATGCAGTAATTCTGGGATAGTGAAGTCTCCTCAATATGCTCAATTTTTATGGTAGGATTTTTGGTTGCAGGTTTAACATTCAACAAAAATAAGGTACTCTAAGCCAGGGTGTATGTACTGCCCATAGGCCCTCTATTATACCACAATGATGAACGATAGTGCTCGGACCAATATTTTAGGCCACTACTCAAGGAGGATTCCATGCATACCCTTGAGCACACTACCTACCTCTCTAACAATACGAGGAGGGTGATCTTTCTAGATGTTGTGTCCAATGTACTATGGAGAATACAAGGCCAAAAATCTTCCTAGGGCTAAAGGTTTCTCCTAATCCTAAGGGGTCTCCCAATATACCCAAAGATACATGGGAGCTCAATTCCATAGACGAGTGTTGTCTGAGGCCTAGGTATTGGAGCTTGATCACCCCTCACTTCACTAGATGCTTTATAAGCAATCTAGCTTAGCCAATAATGACAACTCCTCCATGATATTTTAAAACCCTCGACACAAGGTTTCTAACCTAATAAACTAATGCAAAAAAAAAGACTATTTTTTTAGTAAAAAGGAAAAAAAATGAAAACATGGAAAATTTATACCTAGCAATCAAAATGGTAGGGCAAGAACTATCGCAATCACAGCAGAACATGGCCCTAGAAAGCGCTCTGATACCACTTGTTAGGAACCTTCTAATAAAAATAAGCTCATTCACATAAATATTGCAATAAAAGCAGAATTTCATGAAAGAACAAAATATTGCAATACAAAATGTAAATGCAGAAATATAATAATCTCATAAATCACAACACAGAATCGTGGGCCTCTTCGAGGGGGCAACCTCCTTCAATACTTTCATTCAATATGCAAAAAGATACATTCGTTTATGGACCCTTGTCTTTTAAAGATACACTTCATGCAACCCTAACCTGATGCTCAAGAGTTGGCTTACATGCAAAGTGCCACTCGAGCTAGAATCTTCTACCAAACATCAGTTACATTCTTGATAACGGTTACATGAAATGGCCCCACTTGTCTAGGCGCCTCAATTGCCACATACCATTACAAAGTATTACAAAATATCATTATAAAGGGGTCCCCACATTGGAAAGGGGTCATTACATAATAATATGAGAATTACAAAATAATGTTAGGATGGGGTCCTAACATCAAGATTCAAGTTGGAGGGAAAAAAACTCAAACCCCTACACCTGATTTTTTGCCTAGCGAGACCTTGTTGTTTTCTCACAGTTAGAGGCATTGATCATTGCACGAGTATAGGCTTATATATACTCGTTGGAAAGCTCTTTTCAAGCCCGTTCCAGTGGAAGCATTTGTTTGCAGATTTGTGAAGATTTGCAATGGCTATTAATGCCCCAAAGATGCTGTTGCCTGATTCACAGTTGCTGAAAGGTGACAACTATTCCACGTGGAAGACAAAGTTGAAGATTCACCTAGAGTTCGAAGACTTATGGGGAGTGGTATGTGGCATTGTGCAAAGACATGCCACTGACCCAGATGAACAAAGAAAGTTTGATAAAGCTGATCAGAAAGCCAGATTGATCATCATGTTCGACGTATCTGATGAGATCCAACCGTACATTCGTGATGTTGTAACCGCAAAGGATGCATGGGACAAACTCAGTACGGTGTTCGAGTCCAAGAAAATCAAATTCTACACCTACAGAGCCAATTGCATTGCTTGAAGATGAAGAGTGAGAAGCTGGAAGGCTTTCTATGACGGATTGTTGAGTTGCGAGCCTCGCTACAAGCGTTAGGTGAAACCGTCAATGATGATGTGCTTGTTCCAATAGTGCTACGTGCACTACCACCGTTCAGCGTTTTGGTAACAACTTTGAACGTGACAAATCAAAGTCCCACTTTTGAGACTCTTGTGAATTTGCTTCAACAAGAGGAAGCGATTCGAGAGACGAAGACTGAAGATGAACGTGCTTTGCTCATGCATCAAAAAGGCAAGAAGTCGATGCAGTCGAAGAAAGGTGGTAGACCCCCCAACAAGCACCAGAACCAACAAAAAGGCAAAGGGCAAAAAGCAACAACATCAAGGACAAAGAAATGTCACATGTTTGATCTGTGGGAAACCAGGACACATCCTTCAAGAGTGCTGGTACAACACATTCTCACAAGGATCATCCAAGAATCAACCAAAGAATTCATCAAGAGGCAAGCAGAAGAATTCTCATTGGCAAAAGAGGAATGCACCTCAATGCCAACATGGCAATGTAGTTGAGGACGTTGATTCTGATGCAAAAGGACAAGACTATGTCTATTCAATTCAATCTCTTGATGTTGTTTCAAAATCAAGCCCAATTTGGTATGTTGATTCAAGAGCTACCAGACACATGACAGGCTAGAAGGAATGGTTCATGAGCCTTGACCATTCATCTTACCATGGGCAAGTAACACTTGGCGACAATTCGACATACACCATTGCTGGAATCGATGATGTTCGATTGCATCTTGGAGAGTGTACCTATCACTTGACTCAAGTTCTTTACATGCTTGGCCTCACGAAGAACTTGATTTCTATGAATCAATTGCTTGATCACAATTTGCATGTTGAATTTTTGAAAATAAGTGCAAAGAAACTCTATCTCATTCGAGAGAAATCCAAAGGTTCGACGATCATTGCTCATGCTACTGGCATAGGCAAGATGTTTCAGCTTGTGGTTGTAATGCAAGACAACCAAGCATTGGCAGCAAAAGCAGATGAAGTTGCCTCACTATGGCACAAGCGATTTGGACATCTAAGCTTCGGCCATTTGAAGTCACTCCTACATCATGACATGGTACATGGACTTCCATCTTTGACAAAGCCTCGTGACCTTTGTACGAGTTGTTTGGCCGGAAAGCAACATCGAGCTCCATTTGGCTCAAGCAGTCATAGAGTGGCTGGTCCACTCAACCTAGTGCATACTGATCTATGTGGACCCATGGATTCAAGTTTCAATGGTTGTAGATATTTTCAATTGTTCGTTGATGATTATACACGATAGATGTGGGTGTATTTCCTAAAGACAAAGGATGAAGCTTTCCACTATTTCCAAGAGTTCAAAGCTCGTGTGGAGAAGATTGTTGGTCATCCCATTCATACACTCCACTCAGATCAAGGGAGGAGTACACCAATAATCAATTTTCTGCTTTCCTAAAGCAACATGGCATCAAACAACAGCTGACAAATGCCTACATGCCTCAACAAAATGGAGTTGCAGAGAGGTAAAATCATACTATTCAGGAGATGGTGCGATGCATGTTGAGTGATGCCAATTTGGAGCCAGCATTTTGGGCAGAAGTTGTTCGTACTATGGTCTACTTGTTGAACCGCACACCCACACTTCCATTGAATGGTGTCACACCTGAAGAGGCATGGACGAGAAACAAACCTTCCATGTCACATATCCACATGTTTGGATGCACTGCATTCATGCACATTCCAAAGCAGAAGCAGATGAAGTTGGAGGAGAAATCCAAGCGATGTATCTTCATTGGATATAGTAGTGAGTCGAAGGGATATCGTCTCATGGATCCTGACACCAAGAAGTTGTATATCAACAGAGATGTGTTTGATGAGAAGAACGAGTGTACCTCTTCTTCTAAGCCACATGCTATTGACAAAGCACCTGTTGTTTTCTTGTCTGATGATGATGATGAAGCCTCTGAGAGAGAGGATGTTGATTTTGATGAAGATGAAGGAGATGTTCCTGATGGAGTTGATGGAGCTGATGACCCAAGACCATCCACTTTGAGTACCACTCGTAGACCCAAGTGGTATCTCAATACAGTTCATGATGCAAACTTAGATCGTGTTCTAGATACATCTAGTTCTGGACCAAGAACTCGGAGCAAAGTTCGAAATGAGGTCAACCTAGCCTTGATGAGCACTATGGTGCAAACATATGAACCTTCAACGGTTCATGAAGCTCTTGCATCAAAGGAGTGGAAGGATGCCATGAACGTCGAGTATCAAGCATTGATGAAGAACAAGACATGGCAACTTGTTGATCTTCCACCTGGCAAGAAACCCATTGGTTGCAAGTGGGTATTCAAGACCAAATACAAAGTTGATGGGAGCATCGACAAATACAAAGCAAGACTTGTTGCAAAGGGCTATGCACAGAAGGAAGGAATTGACTATGATGAAACTTTTGCACCAACAACAAAGATCAAGACCATTCGGATGGTTTTCGCAATGGTTGCACAATTTGGATGGAAGTTGCATCAAATGGATGTGAAGAGTGCATTTCTCAATGGTGACCTCAATGAAGAAGTCTACATGACACAGCCAGAGGGATTCGTCATACTTAGTCAAGAGAACAAGGTATGCAGGCTCATCAAATCTCTCTATGGGCTGAAGCAAGCACCCAGAGCCTAGTATGTGAAGATCGATGAGCATCTTCTACGACATGGATTCCATCGTAGTCCATATGATCCAAACCTGTACTTCAAAAGGCAAGGAAGAGAGGTCATGATCATCATTGTGTATGTCGATGACTTGGTCATCACTAGGAGTTCGGTGAAGTTGATTGAAGAGACCAAGAAAGCATTGAAGCATTCATTCGACATGATTGATCTCGGGCTAATGCATTATTATCTTGGCTTGGAGGTGTGGCAAACTGAGAACCATGTGTTCATGTCACAAATGAAGTATGCTAGGACATTGCTCAAGAAGTTTTAGATGACAAATTGCAAGCCCATGGACACTCCAATGGAAGCAGGGTTGCAACTATCATGCTATGATCCATCTCCACAGGTGAATGGAACTCTCTATCGCTAATTGATTGGGTCTCATTTATCTGACATACACCAGACCTAACATCAGCTATGTTGTGAGCTATCTTTCATGGTTCATGCAAGAACCAAAGGTGTGTCATTGGAAAGCAGCAAAGTGAGTACTTAGGTATATCCATGGTACGATTGAGTATGGTCTAGAGTACAAGAAGAATGATCAATTCTTCTTGACAGGTTTCATGGATGCAGACTATGCAGGATCCATTGATGATAGGAGATCCACTTCTAGATATGTATTCTTTCTAGGATCCGGTCTCATTTCTTGGGGAAGTAAGAAGCAGCATGTTGTTGCTCGTTCTTCCATCGAGGCTGAATATCGTGCCGTAGGAGGAGTTGTCTACGAGGCGATATGGTTACATCGCATCTTGTCAGGAATGGGCATCCCACAAAAGAAACCAACGATCCTGAGTTGTGACAATCAAGGAGTTCTAAAGCTTGTTCGCAATCCAATTTTTCATGAGCACACAAAACACATTGAGGTTCAATGCCATTTCATACGTGAACATGTTCAAGAACACAACATACAGCTCCAATTTTGTCCCATAGAGGAGCAACGTGCAGACATTTTGACAAAGTCTCTTGCACGTGTAAAGTTTGAAAAATTTAGAAATTTTCTTGTATGTACTTTGATTGAGCATTGATGTAATAAGGGGGGAATGTTGTGAATATTACATATTCACCTTATGGTTACGAAGGTTATGGGAATTTGGAAAGTAGTTGTAACTCCCAACCTTGTACCTTCTTGATTTCACATGTATATATACTTCTATCACATCAATGCAAATGTTAATTACAATGCATAAATCTATTGTGTTTCTAACACAAAAATCATCCAAGTTTGTGGAGGAAATGTCTTGTTTTTCAACAAACAGAGCAAAGAGAACTTGCACCTATATCTTCATATTCCCATGTCCTGTCTCAAACCCAGAAGGACATAAGTAAAGAAAAACCAGTTGGCACGATGAAAACGATACTTCAATGGATAGAGGGAGGTGGGTCATTATCTGCTGAGAGGGACCATGGATGCCCTAAAGGAAGGGTCCCTGATGATTAAAATTATTACCATGCAAGAAAACTCTGTGAATGCTAATACAACAAATGAAAAATATGAAAACTTCCATAGATTTCAAGACAATTGCTTTCCAGAGCTCCCGTTTTCCATGTGCACTGGTTTATTAGAAAGCAAAGGGCAAGGAACATGCAACCAGTAGCAAAAAACAACACTGCTCTCTCTTGTCTTGTACTGTTCTCCTTCTGTGCTTAATTCATGCCTAAACATTCACTTTTGCAGTTGGTTTATACACTTATATCTAGTTGTCTTCATCCCTGTTTTTTAATTAGAATTGCTTGTACTGTGGTATTTTTGTTTCGGTGGGGGCTTGCAGTGGTGCCCTTGTCATTCTTAAAATAGTCTTAATTTGTATATTAATATCTGCGTTTTGCGTCTGGTGTATACTTAACCTATCAAAATGTGACTGATGTTGGCAGCATTTTTACTTTAATGGGCATGAAAGTGTTTTCCCAGGTGCTTACAGTTATTGATTAGTCGAAGATGGATGCTTATAGCTTGGTACTTGGCTATCTCTAATTATTTTCAGGTAAAGGAAATACATGAAAATCTGCCTATGTGCCTCTGTATAGATCTTGAGAAATTGTTTTATAGTTATTTTCATGATTACAATATAAATTTTCTCTTTTGTCTTTTCTCAATCCAAAAATTTTAATTCATGTTTATCCCTTGGATATCTCTACTGGTAACTAACAAGGGAAATTATGTGAAGTCAACCTCAAAAAGTTAAAGGCCAGTTATAAGTATGACAATTAGAACAAATCTCCCATATCAAATTTGAAACAATGGCATGTATAACAAAGTAAGTCACTATACTTGGAAGGATGCTCCATTAATGAGGTAATAAGATGTTAATGGAGAAGGAAAACCTGAGAACTAGTGTTTGACTTTTCCCAGAAAAATGATGGAAGTATAAGGAATAAGACTTCAGTGGACAGGGTCCAATGCATTATGAAGAAACAGCAAATGGGATGTAATTGTATGAGTACAACCTGAGTTGAAATCTGCATTGTGATAGACACTGCCATGATAAGGTGGTTCATGATAACATAGTTTGTTGAAGTACCATAATATTGTGGTTTGTTGAAATACCACGATAATGTGGCCATGATGTAATACAGGTGTGGCTCATTTCAACCCCGTGTAACCTATTCAAAAAGGACTTCAGTGGAGAGGACAGGGCCGACCTCTGGATAGTTCGGTGAACAATGAGGGTCAAAAAGGAGTACCTCCTTTTGTGGCAAAGTGAGATAAAGGAAATCCTGGAAGTAAAGAAAAATGTGTAGCCACATGAGATAAAGGAAAATCAAGGCGGGAAAAGAAGATAATGCAGTAATAATAGGAACACTAAGGCGGGAAAAGAAGATAATGCAGTAATAATAGGAACACTAATGATCGGGTGTGTTTAGAAGCCAACAGACAAATTCAGAATAACTAATTAATCAAAGACTCCTAACAAACGCCTAAAGGACCTTACACATAAACCTTGATCTGTAGATTTATATGTTACAAACTTCACATGAAACCCTAAAAGGTCAGATATAAGACATCAAGAGTATTTTCAAACCCCCAGCATAGAGTCTCATTAGCAAAGGTTTCTTCTTAGGGAAAAAAACACTTTAAATTCACAAGGCTTTGAAAGTGGACCATATCTCTGGATAAATATGGCCTCTTTCTGAAGTTCTGGGAATATTCCTAGCAGGACACCTTCTACCGTACCAGTATGGATCAGGTATCTGTACCTATCTCAAGAACGATATGATGCAAAAACACCGAACGTAATTCAAATGTTATAGGCAATTTTGTCTTTGTCTTTTGAAACAAAGGAAGTTACTGTGTCCTGGAAGGACAGACTTGGAATGGCACTAGATTTGAAAGGATCTCTTCCAGCGTCTGTCTTTTTTAAAATTGTAATGCCTTTAAAAAACCCATAAACTGTAAATATTTGCCTTTTGCTTTCATTCTCATCACAAACATAGACAAATTTTTAATCAACGAACCAAACAAGGATTCAGTCAAGATACAAACCCCAAGACAACCTACAGAAGTAAGAAACCCCGGATAAAAAAAAAAAACAGTAACTAGCATCCACAGTGCAATACAGGTGAGGCCTGTCTCTAACCAATTTATTTATTTATATATCTACGAGTGCGAGTTAGGCTTGAAGACACTAATCCTTAGGATCATTTGAGAATTTACTTTCGCATATGGTCATGAAAGAACCAAAGTAGATAGGTATAAGCAACAATAAAAGGTACACAAAACATATTTTGGGCAACTGTTCATGCTGTGCTCTATAATAAAATAGTCAAAGGGATGCTTTTAGAAAAGTAAGGTCACGTCTGCAAATCATGAACGCAATAGAAAAGTACAAAACAAGCTTCTAGAAAGAGAAGATCGCATGGGAGCAAATGTGGGGTCCCATATGTGATTTGTTAAGCTGTTTCAATTCAGGTATTTCCCTGATTTTAAAGACAACTTGAGTGATCAAATATGCTCAGCCAGGTTCAAATTTCGTTGTTATAACATCACTATTAGTTATGATGTAATAAAATAGGATGTGAAGGTTTGGATACTTCAGATAGAAGGCCCATTGTTCAATTTCGAAGGAGGATAGGGTATGTATGCCGGAGTACCTTCCCACAAAGTGGACCTGGTAGTATAGGGTCTAATATGCATAATGCTCCTGAACGTTAAAACTAAACTTATCAAAAGCACGGATAGTGTTGAGTTCAAGGGACTTGAAAAAGTGTTGTGACGAGTAGCAGAACTCTCTGTGCAACATTTAATTTTGGCTTTAACAGAAAAGTTTGTATAGTTTATTGCTGTAAGATATCTCCCGGCTCTCAACGAGCAATACTTTCAAGGCGGTTAAAGACATCGAAGCTCTAAAATGCCTAAATTTTAATTTTTCCTTCTCAGAGGAAGATTCACATCACATTGCATGGAATCTATGAATTCATAGTTTCAGGAACCAAAGTAAACAATACCTCCTATGGCACCAAAGTAAGCATTAAACATTTCTGCGGGCAAGAACAATAAATACCTGCAAGTCGGGATTACGAAGGCCAAAATTTTGCTAGGCGAACATCAATGTTGTTAATGGTGTCAAGGCTGTGACGATCACAAGTAGAAAAACTCCCTTGCTCCAACTTGCCTCCGGGTATCTTTGTAACCCCCTCTTCAACCCTAATTGTCAAATTAAACAAAAAATAAAATAAAAAATATTCAAACACTGACAGAACTCTTTGATCTCCTAAAGCAAGTGAATCCCATCAAATTCGGCCCTTATATGGGCACTCTTACAATGGCAAACCCCGCAACTAACAAAGCCTATGCTGTTCCAAGGCTTTCCTAATTTGTTATTCAGCTGGGAAAGTACCTTTCAGATGATCCAAATGCACACGAAGAGCACGATCATTTTTTCTTTCCCTGGAATTAAATCGGACAAGAAAAGCACAATCATTTAAGAAGCAGAAGTATTAAATAATTTAATATATTTTTTAAAAATGAAATTTAAATTTTATTTATAATAATTTATTTTTAAATAATATTTTTTACACATTCAAATAATAATTTATTTTTAAAAAAATTTATTTAAATAATAATTTATTTTTAAATTTTTTTTAAGTATATTTTTTAATTAGTATGTTTGTAGCATTTACTATTGTGATTGTTAGATCCATTATATTTTTCTTTTAGTCATATTGGCCATTCACAGTCTAGTTAAAATTATTTTTGTTTATTATTTTTTCCTATGTTGCTAGATTCAAGTTTTACAAAAATAAAAAATAAATAAATTTTAAAAAATTAACTGTTATTACGTTTATTATTAAATTAATTATTTATTTATATAGATTAGCTTTATCTTTTTAAATGTTTATTTTAAGTGAGGGGATTTGGAGAGGCTAGGGATTGGAACCGCCGATCGCAAACTCATGCAAACCAATTAGATTTTATATATATTATATTTAAAATATTAAC
Source organism: Wollemia nobilis (assembly GCA_028583015.1). Lineage (NCBI taxonomy): Eukaryota > Viridiplantae > Streptophyta > Pinopsida > Araucariales > Araucariaceae > Wollemia > Wollemia nobilis. The sequence goes on from JAQPPZ010002642.1 coordinate 6,237,116, forward strand.
ATAATACATCTCATTTTTATTATCTATATAAAATATATAAATATACCATACTTTTATATATTTTGTTTACATATAAATGATTCATAAGAAATTGTTAGTTTTAAAATTATAGGGTGAATTAAAACAATTTGAAGATTAATCAATTATTTAAACATATATATTTTTATGAGGAAGTGTGAGCCGGGAGCAAGTGCAAGTCGAGAGGGAGTGCAAGTCAATCTTGAGATCTTTAGATATGGCAAAAGAGCAATGGATTTGTTTGAAGTGTATCAATGCTTCAAACTCTTATCATGAATGTGACAAATATTATTTTCGAAAAAATATCGAAGCAAAGGAACGTTGGGAGAAAGAAGAGATAAGAGCGAGTGTGAGCCAAGAGGGAGTGCAAGTTGGGAGGGAGTGCGAGCTAGGAGGAAGTGTGAATCGAGAGCGAGTGCAAGTCGAGAGCGAGTGCAAGTCGAGAGGGAGTGCAAGCCAATCTTAAGATCTTCAAAAATGGCAAAAGAGCAGCAGATTAATTCAAAGTGTATCAATGCTACAAATCCTTATCATAAATGCGATGAATATTGTTTCCAAAAAAATGTTAATCAAAGGAATGTTGGAAAAAAGAAGAAACTAGAGTGAGTGTAAGCCAGGAGCGAGTGCAAGTTAAGAGAGAGTGCGAGCTAGGAGCAAGTGTGAGTTGAGAGGGAGTGAGATCCAAGAGGGAGTACAAGCCAAGAGCAATCCCTAGTCCCAACCCCACTAGTTAGTTTAGAAAGAAAGTCATATTTGAAAGCCCTAATGGGAAGTGAGGATGTCCTAGCTAGAAATATGGATGCCCAAGTTGAAGATAAGTGGAAAAGGAAATATATGGAAAGTTCAATCCAAGTAGCAGATGTTGCCCCAAAAGTGGTCATCAAGGATGAGATGATTGAGCATTATATAATGGTTTTGAAAAGCAAGGGGTTAATATGTAAATTGCATATATCCTGGCCAAGGTTTTTAGAGATTCAAGACAGGATCAAGTGGAAGTGGGGATTGAATTCAAATTACTTTGTGAGTTTTATTCCTAAAGGTTTTTTCCTTCCTTTTTTTATAATTCAGTTATCAGGGATAAAATATTGGGTGGTGGCCCATGGTTTAGAGGGAGAGATACCCTTTATTTAAGACCATGGAATGAAAAGTTTTCTATTGAGACAAAAATTATTAAGAAGCTTTTGATGTGGGTTAGGCTTTTTAGACTTCCATATCAACTTATCAATAAAGATGTTTTGAAGAATATTAGAAATACCCTAGGAGAATTCATCAAGGAAGGACTAATTATTATGCTATATATACCAGAATATGTGTTGCTATGGATATTTCAAAACCTTTGCCACAATCCATTAAGATTAAATCTGAATCAAGAGAATGGGATCAACAAGTGGATTATGAAAACATTGCATTTTGTTGTCGCAATTGTTATGAGATTGACCACTTGGCAAGAGTTTGCAAAGTGAAAACTATGAAGAAAGAGACAAAAAAAATTGGTCATAAGAAAAACTTCAAGGCAAAGCAAGGAAATCATACATTAATAGAAGGTAGATCAGATCAAGGATATTCCACTCCTAAAGAAGGGGTAAAGAAAGCCTATCTATAAAGTTATGTTTCTTTATACACAGAGCAACAACAATGGCAAAAAATTCTGCTCGGACCTAATTGACAAGAGTAGGAGGCAGGGAAAATAACCAACGAGGGGTTTAAACCTAAAAAGAGGAAAAAAGAAAAACCCATAAAATAGGGTTTTCAATTAATTTCAACCCATAAATGGGTATTTCAGTTAAAAATGGAACAGGCAGGAAAAGGAGCGGATGGACCAAGGTTTGGAGCGATCGAAGATGGACAGGGAGCAGTTGGCACAGGAATCAAAGTAGGACAGGGCCAAACTGGGGCCTTGGAAGGTATGTCAACGGATGGGGCCTTGGATGAAGAGCTAGAGAATGGCTTTCTCGAAAGAAAAATCCAAGAACCTCCCGACAAAGCGGTCCTAGAGAACGGACAAGATGAATCAAAGGTAGACAACGATCGGGAGAATCGGGTCCTAAAAGTGGGATAGAAATTATCTTGGGCCCAGGTGGTACATGGTTCTAAACCTGCTACTACTCTTCCTCCATTGGTAAGCCACTTAAACTTGAGAGTTAAAGATGGCATTCTCAACATTCCCTCGAAGATATTTTTGAACATGAAGGCGAAAGAGGAACACAATTTGGTGGGCAATCTTTTTGGGGTAAGGCCAGATATAGACATTATTCGAAGGTGGGCCTTCGCTAGATGGAAACCAGATGGCTGCATGGAGATTGTGGCGCTCCCAAATGGGTTCTTCATGATCAAACTTACTGAGGTAAGTGACATGCAAAAAATTCTAGGTGGAGGACCATGGTCGATGGGGAAGCGTAGCCTATTTCTCATAAAATGGGATGTGGATTTTAATCCTCACACCCAAAGTCTCAACACAATTGTTTTTTGGGTAATATTACCTCACCTTCCTTTTCAATATTGGCATGATGAAGTTTTAATGACTATTGCAAATGGTATTGGTACCTTTGTTACCATTGATACGGTAACCAGGTTGAAGTCACATATGGTGTTTGCCCAAATTTGTGTTAATGTTGATCTGGATAGCAAGCTTCCAAAAATAATAGACCTAACATCCCCAATGGGAACCTAGACTTAGAGGCTGGAGTATGAAAATATTTTACCCCTTTGTGATCTTTGTAAAGGGAGAGGTCATATCTCAAGCTTCTGCCCAAAGAATAAGAAAGCTCCCAATAAGAAATTTTGGCAGAGGAAGGAGAGTAAAGATGCAGAGCAGGGTAAAGGCACAAATCTCGTGGTGGATAATCAGAAGGAAGCAAGCACCTCACACCAACCGACTGTGGTGGCTGAGAAGGAACACATGGAAGATCCCTCTTATGGAGTTGTGGTAGTCTAGCCCCCCTGGAGTTGTGGAACCCCTTGACTTTGTAGACCCTAACTCTTTTGTTTTCTTGAGAGGAGCTGAAGAGGATGAAATGGGAGACCCAACCAAAGTTGTGGAATTTGTGGAGGAGACACAATGGGTGAATCATGAGGGGGTACAACAGGAGAGTGTAAAACCTCTAAAAGCGGATGTAGAGGTTAATCCTATTGACACGATTCTTACAAATTAGGACAAGCAATATGAAGCTGGAAAAGCATTAAGGGAAGATAAGCACATCCTAAAAAAGATAGAGGTGAAGCCTGTAGCTCCAATATGAGAGGATTTCGATTCAGAGTAGGTTTTGATGACGCCCTCAAGGGTGACTAGGAATCAAGCAAAGATAACTCTCTTGGATGTTGGTAAGGAACACACTGTAGGTAGACCCTCTTTAACAAAGGTAAGGAAGAGGGAAACAATGACATAGATAGCCAAAGGAACACAAATAATCATCAATATGGGTGAGGGAGGGAAGAAATCAACTAAATCTAAAAATGAAGGTTTTATCATGGAATGTACGAGGTCTCAACGAGACTAGAAGACATAGATCAGTACAAACGTTGAGAAGAGATAATCACCTAGACATTTTGTTATTACAAGAGACAAAGGTGGTAGAAGCAAACTTAGCAATGGTTAAAGACAAGATTTGGAGAGGAGCGAACTTTGTTGCTCAACCCTCAATGTGCTCCTCAGAAGGAATGATGTGTATTTGGGACCTAAATAAATTGGAAAGACAAAAAATTGTCTCAAATGATATATTTTGTGCTATCCACTTCTTTGCGAAGGAGGATAATTCCCATTGGATAATTACAAATGTCTATGCACCCACTACTGTGTTTGGAGGGAATTGAGTGAACTTAGGCATGTCTTTGTAGGCATCCCATGGATCATTGTAGGGGACTTCAATACCCCTCTATATCCGTATGATAAGAAGGGAGACATTGAAGGATATCCAAAGAGTATGACTAAGTTTGGTGATTTTATAAATCCAAATGTTTTGGACTTGGAGCTTAGACAAGCAAAGTTTACCTGGACTAATAGGCGGTTGGGAAGTCAATTGATTCAAATTAGAATGGACAAGGTGTTGATTTCTCAGGAGAGCTTAGTGTTGTTTGGGGACACTACTCTCATGGCCCTCCCAAAAATAGGCTCAGACCAAAACTCTTTGATTTGGGAAACATAGGACAGGAGAAGGCTGTTTGCTACCCCTTTCGATTTGAAAAGACCTAGATCCTTCATTTTTATTTAGAGAGCAGGATTCAATCTTGGTGGCAGCAAGATTTTTTTGGGGATAGATTGACTCAAGTAGTAAATAAACTGAGATTTGTTAAGCGAAACTTAAAATTGTGGAACAAATAGGTGTTTGGAGACATTATGGTTAAAAAGGTAACTTTACAACAATAGCTCATGGAGTTAGAAAACTCTTTGCGTATGGGGGAGTATTCGAAGGAAGTTCGAACTAGAGAAAAGGATCTTCTATGTGATTGGCACAATACTCTGGCATGTGAGGAGGCTTTCTAGTGGTTAAAGGAAGGGGACATGAATACGAGGTTTTTCCACGTTTCATATCTTAGGCATAAAAGTTTTAATAAAATCTAGGAGATCAAGATTGTTGATGATTCTTCTACAAGGGATCCTTTCCAAATTAGAGGGAAAGTTGTTCGAATTTTCCAAGATATGTTAGGAGTGGATTCGGAGCTGGATGAAGAGGTGATGAACCTGATGTTAGGCCATATTTCCTTAAATATTACAAACCAGATAAATGACTATCTCCTCAGGAAATTAAAGAGGTGGTCTTCTCCATGAAGGGAGACAAATCTCTTGGCCCATATGGGTTTTCAGCGCTCTTCTATCATAATTTTTAGCACATAATTGGTAATGAGGTCACCTTGGCAGTTAAGGAGTGTCAGACCTCTAAAAGGATCCCTTCTGATGTGAACTATACGTTATTATCCCTCATCCCAAATATTTCAGGTGCTAAATATTTTAAATATTACCGCCCAATTAGCCTATGTAATACTCTCTACAAAATTTTGCCCAAAGTCCTTGCAAACCGACTGAAGATGGCTCTCCCTTTTGTCATTGACAAACACCAAAGGGATTTTGTTCAGGGACGACAAATTCTTGATGGGATCATTTCAATCCATGAGATCCTACACTCTGTCTCTAAATAAAAAAAGGAAGGTATGTTTCTTAAATTGGATATGAATAAAGCATATGACAGAGTTTATTGGGATTTATTGATCAAAGTGCTCCAACGTTTTGGTTTTCATGAGGATTAGATCTCTATGATGAAAAATTGCATCTCCATAGTGATGATCTCCATCTTAGTTAATGGGTCTGCAGTGGGTTATTTTCCTAGCAAGAGGAGATTGAGACAAGGGGACCCCTTGTCCCCTTATCTATTTATAATTTTAGCTTAAGCTATGGGTAGAGCCTTCACAACAACCATAAATAGAGGAGACATAGAAGGCATTACGCCAACTTCCACTCTGGAACTTGTCTCTTTTCAACAGTTTGTGGATGATACTCTAATTTCGACAAGATCAACTCATCCACAAGCAAGACATATTAAGATGATTTTACATTTCTATGAGCTTGCAGTAGGCCAAAAGGTAAATTTTAATAAATACAAACTTTTTTCCTGAATACCTCTACAGCTCTCCAACTACAAATAGCAATATTCTTTAACTGTGCCATAGGTGATTTACCAGCAACCTATCTAGGGATACCTTTATTTCGTGGGAGTATGAAGGAAGCCTTGTGGGATCCGGTTATTGAATGTGTTGCAAATAAATTGTCTTCCTAGAAAGGCTCTCTTCTTAGTCAGGCAGGAAAGGCTTAGCTTGTGAAATCTTACCTTCAAACTATACCTATTTACTTCATGTAAATTTTTAAAATGCTAGAATCGGTCTACAAAAATATTGAACAAATCTAAAGGTTTTTTTTGTCGTCTAGGGCTAAGGAAAAGAAGAGCATATCTTTACTTGCTTGGAACAAAGTTTGTACCTCTAAACAATATGGGGGATTGGGACTGAGAAGTCTTCCCAAAATGAACAAATCTCTAATGGGAAAGTTGGGTTGGAAGTTGGCGAAGGAAGAAGACACTCCCTGGGTCAAAATTATAAAAGCTAAGTTTTTACGTAATTCCTCCTTCCTAGAAAACCTCAAACCCCCTAAGGGGTCTAGTTTTTGGAATAGCCTTCAGTAGGTAAGACATCTGATCTAGTGGGGCTATAGATGGCAGATTGGAGATGGTACTAACATGAGATTTTGGTAGGATACTTGGCTCTTTAAATATCCCCTATGTGAGGTCCCAAGGTTTGCAAACTTAAGAACAATCTTGACTCTTATTTATGGACTGTTGGTTTGAGATTATATGGTGGAAGAAAATGGTATCAAGAGGTGGAAGCGACTTTATGCTAAGAACATCAATGAGGACTTGCGTCCACACCTAGAAAGTCTTAATAGATGCCTTAATGCCTACATCCTTAGCCATTGGCAACCGAATGATGTATTTATTTGGATGAAAATGAAGAGTGGAGATTATTCTATGAAGTCTGGTTATAACTTGGATGAAGGTGTAGGGGTAGTGTGGCCCCATGTAAAGGTTTGGGACAAAGATGTCATCCCTAATATTACTATTTTTTAGTGGTTGGTTATGCATAATAAAATTATGACCTAGGATAATGTGAAAAAAAACTAGTTTTTCCTTGCCAAATAGATGTGTTTTGTGTGAAAAAAAGGAGGAAAGCATTGATCATCTACTTATTAAGTGCTCCTTTACCATAAAATTGTTTGATAAGATTTGTAGTGAATTCCAAGTTCAATGGGTTTTCCCTAGAACTATATCAGACTTGAACTTGCAATGGGAGCCTCCTTTTAAAGGCAGAATTTTAGGAAGCTGTGATTTTTGGAGAGTTTGGAATGAAAGAAACCACAAAATATTTGACGACTTGAATATGGACTGGGAAATGGTTTGGAACCGATCAAGAAGTCTCCTGATGGGGAATTTTAATACTATCCACTTCAAGGAGGGATGGGAATCAAAGCAGGAAATGCAGATATTGGAATGATGGGGAATCAAAGAGAAATTACCAATACCTCGAGTTCATCCAAGAACTCATGTAAAATGGATACTACCATCGGTTGGATGGTTCAAATTAAATTTTTATGGGGCCTCGAAAGGTAATCCCGGGCTGGTGGGAGCTGGAGGGGTGATCCAAAATCATCTAGGTAAGGTAATCAAAGCCTTTATTGAACCATTGGATGAACAGACAAGTCATTTTACTGAAGCAAGGGCAGCTTATGTAGGAATTTCTTTAGCTATTAATTGCAATCTAGATAAGCTCGTAGTTGAAGGAGACTCACAAAATACTGTGACCATTTTAAAGGGAGGACAACCAGTTGCCTATACTATTGACTTAATGATGGTGGAAGCTCGAGCGCTTTTGGATAGACTCGAGAATGTGTCTATCAATCATATTTATAGATAAGCCAACATGGTAGTAGATGGTCTTGCTAACGAAGGAGTTATGGTAGATGCTAGAAAGGAATGGGGAATGATATCCTAGTGCACATAAATAATTTAGTTGACAATGATAATGCCACAAGAATTGACAATGGGGATCAGTAGGAAGAGGATGCTAGGAAAGCATAATGTATATGATATTTAAATATGTAAGGTGTATGCTGGTTTTCTAGTTTTGGATGTGGTTAGTGAAGTGTGTTTGTTGTTACACGGTTGGTATAGGCTTTATGCTAGTGGGAAATCCTTCTTGGTGAAATGGATAGTGATTGACCATATCTATTGATGTAAAAGGTTAGCATTCCTTTCAAAAATGCACTTTTTCAACTTAACAAAAAAAAAAGACTATCTACAACATCTTATGGAAAAGGCCACCATAACTCACTTGGATCAACAATTAGAAGAAACAAAGAAGGATATAAGGGATGATAAAGTACAATATGTAAGTTCAATTTTAGAAGGAATTAAAGGTGCAAAGGTAAATATGGAGGAAAATCCAAACATAAAAATGATAGAAGAGGTCAAGAACTTTATAGGTAAATCATCTTCATAAACCTCAAGTAGTATAGAATCATATCCTGGTAATAAAAATGAAAGTGGTATAGAGGTTATCCCTTGCACTTTAGGGTTTCAAGAGCAACATAGTAAAGAAATGAGGATGGAGGAAGTTTGTAACAATTTAGGGTTTTTATGACAAAATAAGAAGGTAATTGCTTTGGAAGAGTGTCCTTGCACTTTAGGGTTTCCAAGGCAATATAAAGAAGAATGTGCTTTTGAGGTTATTCCTTGCTCTACAAATCCTGCACAACAAGACAAACATATAGATGATAAGTATTACTTTGAGATTGAAGAGGTGGATGAAGATGAAAGTATTGGTGGAAATGAAAAAAAGAGAGGAATATCTAAGAAGCAAAAACAAAGAGAAAAAGAAACCAGAGGGATATTGATATGGGAAAACAAAAGAAAATATCGCAAGTGTTAACAAGAAGTGGGGCTAAACCCACAAATAAAAACAAAAAATAACAATGAAAATAATATCTTGGAATATTTTTTTGAATTTTAGCGAAAAACCCCTTGTGGGGCCGCCTTGGTCTGAGAAACCATGACCAGGGGGTTCTACACCATCAAAATCACCCAAGAGTCGTGCTTGGCCCTGACCGCACTAGCATTATCAATTGGATTTTGGGTACCCAATGTGTGTTTGGTAGGGTGGATATTTGACCCAGGGACCTCCCTTTGAGGATCTTCCTACCCTCTCCAACTCACCTACAACACGTGGGTATAATATATTGGAATATTAGGGGTATGAATAAGAACCCTAAAAAATGTATTAAGAAACTCTCAAATTATTATAGATAACATATTTATATTTATAGATATGAAAAATGGGCAAAAAATATTTTAGCCATTTATGGTGTTGAATTTTATCTTGACAAAATTTCAATTTTGGAAGGCATTTGTATGAAATGATAAAAAGGAGTTGATTGCGAAAACTTAGTAGTGAGGAAGATGGAAAATCTCTTTGATAAGAAAGGCAAATGAAGAATATTTTTGATAGAAAGGTAGGTTGGATATGATTTAATTAATTTGATAGAAATGTAATGAGAATAATGTAATGTTTTGTTTTTATAATGGGAGTGGCCCCCAATAGAAGTGACACATAGCATATTAAAAAAAACATATATACATTCTTGTTTATTTATTTATTTGTTTATGTAAAATTGAAATAGACCCTATTTGGAAAAAAGTCTAATCTATATTATGTGGTCATTTTTGTGGTCAAGATTACATGATAAAAGGAATTTTACTTTGGTGAAATGGAGTAAGGTGTGTGATGATAAAACTAAGGGAGGTCTTGTTTTAAGAGTTCTTACAGATGCAAACTTTGCTCTTAGAGAAAAAGCAATTTGGAGATTATACAAAGAGAGTCAAAGACAATGGGCAAGAATTATTCTAGGTATGTTTAGTCCAATGACCCAAGCTTAATATTTACTACATTATCTCTACCAAATGATTCAGCACTATGGAATGGTTAAAAATCAATTGATCTAGTAATTAAAGGTTTAAGATGTGTGGTGGAAACTATAGAAAAAAATTCTATTTGGATGGATACTTGGTGTGATAAAAAACCACTCAATCTAGATCCAATTTTGAAACCATGGATGAGATTACTTCAAGAAAAATATGGTGATAGGGTTTCAAACATTTTGTACAAGGATCGGGAAGGAAGATACAAATGGAAAGAAGATATTTTTACAAGTATACAAGACATTGATGCTAGGAGGCAGTTGAGTAGAAAGATAACAACAATGATTATTCCGAGGGGAGCGAAGGATAAGTCAATTTGGGAGTTGAATAGCTCAAGAGAATACACAACAAGAAGTGGATATAATGTAAAGCACCAACAAAATAGGAATATCACAAGAATATGGAGAGACATTTGGGATAACCCAAGCATTCCTAAAGTCAAAATGTTTGTTTGGCTAGTAGATCATAGAATAATTTTATCCTAGGATAACCTTATGAAAAGGGGTTTTTATGGCCCCTCATAATGTGTTTTTTGTAAAAAGGAGGAGGAGAGTATAGACCATCTCTTGGTACACTACTCAATAGTATGGAAACTATGGCAATGGATTCTTAATATGTTTGGTAAATGCATGGTGATGAATGACATAATTGAAGAATGGTTAAAGTAATGGTAGAGCACTTTTAAAAGTGAGGCTTTACAGAAAATTTGGGATATATAAAAAGATACAATACTTTGGATTGTATGGCTAGAAAATAATAGAAGAATATTTAAAGGAAAGAAAAGTAGTGTAGAGGTAATAGAAAGAAATATTTGTTTAGCCATAGAGTAGTCTAAACCAACCCTATAAACTCACCCAATCCCTAATGTAGAAGCAGAGAGCCTTGATAGATGGAATCAAGTCATCAAATGAAATTATGATGTTGGGTATAGGAGAAAAAAAAGAAGGCAAAGAATATAAAGTGGAAACCACTAGATGTGGAGTTGGTCAAATTGAAATTTGATGAAAGCATCTAAAGGAAATCCAAGACTAGAAGGAAGAGGAATAATTAGAAATAATAGAGATATTTTATATTATTACACTTTCAATAGTGGATTTAAGACAAATAATTAAGTTGAAACTTGGGTGGTTTTGGAGGGGTTAAGAATATGCAAACAAATAAATTGGAACAGAGTATGGATGGAAGGTGATTCACTCATAGTAATAAATGCAATTTTGAGGAAAGTAAAGGCTCCATGGAACATACAAGAGATAATTGTGGAAATTCAAGACCTTGCTATAAAGTTTGAAGAAATTAGATTTACACATATGTTAAGGGAAGGAAACAAATGTGCAAATAGGCTAGCCAATAGAGGGGTTTTAATTGAGGATTGTGAAGTTAGATTTTTTTTTCCATGGTTAGAGGAAGTAGTATGTTTAGCTAAAGCTGATAAGAAAATGTTGAATACCCACATCAAATAATGATTAAGATTTATTTTAATGTTTTCCATTGGTAATATCTGCTTTATTTTATAACATTAATGTGTTTTCATATAAACTATTTATTATAATTTTTGTAGTTGCACTTGTGCTTTAGGAAGGAAACTAGCAATCTAGATTTGGTAAAGTAGACTATGATAGTGAGATGTTTTGGAAATATTACTTTACTAAGAATCAATGCATAGATATAGAGGTGAAGTTTTGGTATTATGAAGGCTATTGTAGGAAAATTTCAAGAAGGATTTGAATTATGGGATATTTGTATTCACACAAAATCTAGAAAATGAAAATAAAAAATTTAAAAATTTTATGTAAAATGATGTAGGTTTCTAGCTATAGCATCTCAATTGAGATGAGAATTGAATTTCTTTGTAAACTCTCTAGATCTAAAGAAGAGAGTTGTGATTTATCAAGGGTGGTGGACCCAAGTACAACCCTTTGTTCTCCAGCCAAAAAAAAGAAACAAACCCTATTTGTACTGTATGATAAATTATACATGTATGGTTTGGTAAGATTTGAACCTAACTCTCCTCCTTAAAAGTTTAAGAACTTAATATTCCTCTTTAAAAGTTGAAGAATTCAATTGATTGAGTTAATACTATTTAATTATTTTATATAATTTTTATAGGCTAAAATTTATTTTATTTAATAATGCTTGGAGTTCACCAAAACAAATAAAAAATGTTTAATTTAACTACTAAAAATTTTAAAAATTTAACAATGGTTAAAGTTATTATTTACAAGAGGTGAAAATAAAAAAATTCTCCACCACCAAGAATAAGATGTTGGAGAGAGGTCCAAGGCTCAAACCCCACTCAATATAAGGGGACCAAGACCCCTCATAAAAACTTATGTCAACTCATTTAAATAAATAATAAGATGTTGGATTGAAAACTAGCAGCCTAGATCTAGTAAAGCAGACTATGATAGCGTGAAGTTTGGAAAATTATACTTTAGTAAGAAATGTGTAGAGTATAGAGGTGGATTTTTAGTATTGTGAAGTTTGCTATAGAAAAATGTCAAGAAAAAGGATGCTAAATTTTGAAATAATTGTATTTACATAGAAATTGAAAAAGATCTAGAAAATAAAAATCAAGAATTCTAATTTTTTATGAAAATAGATGTAGGTATCTAGGTATAACATCTCGATTAAGAAGATAATTGAATAATTGAATTTGTTTGTAAACTCTCAAGCTCTAAAGGAGAGAGTTGTGATTTCTCAAGGGTGGGGGACCCGCGTACAACCGTTTTTCTCCAACCAAAAAGAAAAAAATATGTTGGATATAACACTTAATAAATTTTACTTTTGTCATTACATCATTTGTATTTAATGAAAAATAAATTATATTTATAATGTAGGTTTCATTAATTAAGGTAGTTAAGGATCAAGATGCATCATGGAGTTAAAATGTTCAATACTAAATTTTTATTTTTTCAATGAGTCCACATATTTCTATGAGGAGTCCCAGTCCCCTGATACTGAGTGGGGTTTGAACCTTGGACCTCTCAAAGAGATGCCAAAGCCCTTACCACTCAAAGTAAGCTTGCAACTATAATACTAATTTTTTATTTTTAATATAGTAAAATATTTATATTTCAGCCTTAAAAATTGAAATGTGATTGGCCAAGAAGAAAAAATTGTTTGATTTAGAAATGAATGTGAACTAGTAGGAAGTAAGAAGTATGAGTATGAAGTAGGAAGAAAAGTGCGATCAGGGAGTGAGTGCCACTTCTTATTCCAAATCTTAGAAGAAACTCAAAAACTAAAGGATTCATGTGAAGAAAATCTAGGTAATATGGCAAGAAAGTTATTTTTTAAAGTCCTTGAAAGTAAGAATGCCCTAGTTAGAACCAAGGATGCTCTAGTTGGAAGCATGGATGCGCTAGGTAGCGATGATAAGAAGAGTGAACCTATGGTAAACCCTATCTAGGTAATAAATACTACACCAAAAGTTATTATCAAGGATGAGATGATCGAGCATGATATAATGGTTCTTAAAATTAGAGGGTTAATATGTAAGTTTCATGGATATTGGCCAAGTTTTTCTAAGATTCAAAATTGGATCAAGTAAAAGAGAGGATTGAATTCAAATCACTCCATGACTTTTCTTTCGAAAGGATTTTTCCTAATTATCTTCTCTAGTTTATATATAAGGGATAAATTAATGGATGGAAACCCTTGGTTTAGGGGAAAAGATGCATTATATTTAAGACCATGGAGTGAGATTTTTTTGTGGAGACAAATACTATTAAAAGGCTTTCAATGTGGATTGGGCTTTTGGATTTACTTATCAACTCATCAATAAGAGGTTTTTGAAGAATATTAGGAATACTCTAGGCGAGATCATCCAACAGGGACCTGTTAGAATTTCTATAGTAATTCTATATTATTACTTTATTTAAATTGTTAGGGTAGTTAGTTAACTACCTAGGTTAGTTACGCTATTGTTAGCATATATTATATTGGGTCTATATTGTTATTTTATTTTAGACCTAAGTTGTTGATTAGATCCTATGCTTATGAGCTAATCTGGGCTCTAATTGTATTATTTATATTGTTTATGATCAATGGAAATACTATTCGTTTTGTTTAACATGGCATCAAAGCCAGAAGTCTAAAAGAATAGGCGGCAATATTTTTTCAAAGGAGAGCTGGTCTGTGGAAAACATTGCGCAGCGAAAGCTTGCTGGAAAATGAATGCGCTTGTGAAAGAAAAAGAAAAAATTACAAAGGCGCCGTAGCACTCCCACGCATGTTTTTTCGTGATATAAAAGCTAAAGAGATATGGCTCAGTGGATTATCTGAGCCAACGACTGAAATTGTGCTCATATTCACAAGCAACCATCTATTAAAAAGAGCAATGAGATATATATTAAAAAAACATGGTCATCCTAGCCCGTTTTGCCCCACTAGCAGCCATCTACTGCAGCCCTAGCCCACGTGGCAGACTGAGCCACGTAGGGTCGCAACGATCAACAACTACACAGCGCAGCTAGGCCAAATCGACCCAGCTACTGCAGTTGTGCAGCCATCAACAAGCTCGGCCTAGAGCAAACCACAACTCGACAACGCACAGTCCGCAGGCCATAGTGTGCAGGCCCATGCGCAAGTCGTAGCGCGTAGGTTGCAGCAACGCTAGCCCCTAGACAGGCTGTGGTCCCTAGCCGGATCAGACCACAACAGACTAGATTTGGTCCGTAGAGTGGAGCACGTGCAGAGATCACGTGCAGAAGCCGCGACCACGCAGCCGCGAGGCGGACGGGCTCCAGGACCCTCCTCAAATAGGAGGGGGTCCCTGATCCTGTCGGATCAGCCTGCTAGTCCACCTGGTGGTGGACTGAGCGGTAGGGCTCAGGGAGCCCTTAGGTCGCGGGTTCCAATCCCGCCGACCCCCCCTCTTGAAAAAAAAAAGGTAAAATTTTTTTTTTTTATATAAAGTTTTTTTTTAATTATTTTTTTTAAACATATAAATAAAAATTTGATTTTAATTTATTTTAATAGTTTTTAAACTATATAAATTAAAATTAATTTTTTTTAACTTTAAAACTATACAATAATTATAAAAATGCTTTGTTGAGAGAATTTTTTTTAAAGGGGGGTATTTTTTTTTCAAAAATCAAAGGGGGAAAGTGAGTAATTTTTTGAAAAGCAAATTTGGCATTATTGTAAAGGTGCATTTTCGACTGCGCCCGACACCTAGTGGGTCATTCCTGTGGGCACTTTTATGTTGTAGGTTGCATTTTTTTCTGTTTTGCACTACTTCATTAAAAGTTAAAAAAAAAATCAAATTCACTCCCTAAGTCCCCGGAATAATTAAAACCCATCCGTGCAATTTATTGCACTGCAACGTTCGGTATTTGTGATACCTCTGGCCAACACTTACAGGTAAAGCTGTCGTGATTGCGCTACTGTATCCGCCGCCTAATATAGCTGCCAAAACGACGTCTGAGCTTGTTCTCTATAAATCATCGGGGAGAGATAAGTTTGCCATTTTGCATTTTTTTACTCCATCCATTACCCTAATAGTTCTTGTGTTTAGGCGTAAATCCTGACGAAAGTTCTGAAATCCAAAGTGTTTAGGGGAAGTTACGCCCCACGCATGAGGATTGCAGACTTTCTATGGTAGGTGCCATCAACAAGACTATTCCCTTTCAGTATCGCTTAAGTACCACGTATCGTATGATCTCTAAAAATTACCTATAGTTTCCCTCACGTAAGGGCGGGTGATTTTTTTTTATCTTTCTAAATACCTATAGTTTCCCTCACGTAAGGGCGGGTATTTTGTATGGTATAACGGCCTAGCAAAAGGTATATCGAAAGGGGGACCAATTGGTGTTATAAGGAACCTTCACCATGTCCGCAAAATTAATGACCGATTCTCATCGCTTGTTGAAAGGTCCTAATTACACACCATGGAAAAACAAGATGAAGGCAATCCTAGCAATGGATGACTTATGGGATGTTGTATCCGGAGCAACAACAAGACCTTCATCTGTTGTTGGTGCTATAGCTCCATCTACTGCTCAAAAATACTTTGACAAGAAAGACAACAAAGCAAAAGTGCTCATTTTGCTTGTTGTGTCTCGATGAAGTTCAACCCCATATTGTTGATCGTGAAAATAGTAAAGAGGCATGGGATGCCCTTAATACTATATATGAGGGAAAGAATGATTCCACTATTCTATTTCTTCAATCTCAATTACATAGTCTAAGCATGAAGCAGGGGGAGACAGCTGAATTTTTTCTTTGCAGAGTGTCCGAATTGAAAGCAAAGTTGAATTCTTTGGGAGAACCAGTTGATGACAAGCTCCTTACCTCAATTGTATTGAGAGCTTTACCTGATTCTTATAGGGTGTTGATCACTTCCCTTTAGGTGTCACAACGGAAAGTTACTTTTGTAGAGTTGGTTAATATGCTTCAAGAGGAGGAGGCACGCCAACTACAACGAGATGATTCTTCTAACACTGCCCTCTACATCAACAGGAAAGGGCAGAACCGGAAGAAGGGTAATTTTTAGAAGGGAGGGAATTCACAAAAGGATTCAAAAGGGAAACAAACTCAACAACCTTAAAAAAAAGAGATATTGCAAGATCTGTGACAAAGAAGGTCATGATACAAACAGATGTTGGCATAAGAATAAACAATCAAAACAGAAAGGCCGGAACAAACCACAAAAGAACAAACAACAAGTGAATGTTGTTGTTGAAGAATCTGACACGGATTCTGAGAGAGCCCACAAAGTTCTCATGACTACCACAGTGTCCAAGCAGACGGATCCTATATGGTATGTTGATTCTGGAGCCAGTAAGCACATGACTGGTGACAAATCGTGGTTTGAGTCTTTTGAGGCCAAAGAGGGCAAACCGATCACTATTGTCGATGATAAAACCTACAAGGTTCAGGGAGAAGGAACAGTCTCTGTCACTCTTCCTGATGGCAAGTGCCAGATTGAGAAAGTCCTCTATGTTCCAGGACTGGCAAACAACTTATTGTCGATGACACAAATTCTGGACAAAAATATGGTTGTAAATTTCAGTGTTGAGGGGGGCAAGAAGTGTTGTTCTATCACCAGGAGAGGTAAGAACATTGCAACCGCTTCATATAAGCACGGCTTATTTGCCCTAGATACTATCTCTTCTCCAGATGTAGCCATGATTGCTTCTACAAAGGAGGCAACTTCCCTATGGCACAAGAGATATGGACATTTGAGTTCTGGTTACTTACTTGAGTTAAGTAAGTATGAAATGGTAAAGGGTCTTCCTTCCCTTTCTACCACTTTACCAGCTTTGCTCCCGATCGCTTGGCAGGAAAGCAACATAGAGTGCCTTTTGAAAAGAGCTCTACAAGAGCAAAGAAACCTCTGGAGTTGGTTCACACCGATCTGTGCGGTCCCTTCACTCCCAACAGTTGTGGGGGTAAGAGGTATTTTCAGTTATTCGTGGATGATTACTCACGAAAGATGTGGGTATTCTTTCTTCAACTGAAATCTGAAGCATTTGGCTTTTTTCAGCAATTCAAGAAATCTGTTGAAAAGGAGTCAGGGACTTCTATAAAGACCCTCCGCTCAGATCGAGGGGGGGAGTTCACCTCTAAATAATTCTCTGAGTTCTTGAAAGAAAATGGGATCACACGACAGTTAACTATTGCTTATACTCCTCAGCAAAATGGAGTTGCTGAAAGGAGGAATCGTTCCATCATGGAAATGGTTCGTTGCATGCTCACAGGAGCTAGTCTTGAGCAACTATATTGGGCAGAAGCTGTCACCACAGTAGTATATCTATTGAATAGGGCACCCACAAAGGCCCTACAAGGAATGACTCCACAGGAAGCATGGAGTGGTAGGAAACCCTCCATTTCTCATCTACGCATTTTTGGATGTAAAGCTTTCATGCACATACCAAAAGAGAAAAGGAAGAAGCTAGATGAGAAGACATTGAAGTGTATTCTTCTTGGGTATGATGAGCACTCTAAGGGTTATCGTTTGATTGATCCCTTGACCAAGAAGATACACATTAGTAGAGATGTAGTTTTTGATGAGGCTTTCACATCGTAAAACACATAGATGTATACCTAGACCTTGTGGAAACTAAGGTTGATAAATCTCCTTCATCAAAGGTTGGAGGTTCTTCTTCATCTTCTTCAACACCTCAGAAGAAGAATCCAAAGTGGTATACAAATACAATCAAAGATTCTAAGCTATCCACTCCACCAGATTTGACATTGGATAGGCCTCGTACTCGCAAAGCATGGCTCGACAGGAGAAAGCTGCAACAGAGAATACTGGGGTTGATGATCTCGTGTCAATATTTTGAGGAACTTTCTATAGATCCAGAGAGAGATACAGAAGATATGGATATTGATAATGATAAGGTGTTTATGTCTTCAATAGACGATCTTGAACCCGGATCAATGCAAGATGCTCTTGGTGAGCCTCAGTGGAAGGCCGCTATGGATGCAGAGTATAAGTCTTTGATGAAAAACAAAACTTGGAAGCTTGTCGATCTGCCATACGGAAAGAAGCCCATAGGCTGCAAATGGGTGTATAAAGTTAAGTATAAAGTAGATGGGACAATAGATAAGCATAAGGCCCGACTTGTTGCAAAGGGCTATGCTCAAAGAGAAGGCATTGACTACGAGGAAACTTTTGCACCTACTGCTCGGATGACAACCATTCGAGTTCTTTGTGCTATGGCAAAACAATATGGGTGGAAAGTACACCAAATGGATGTCAAGAGTGCTTTTCTAAATGGTGATCTCCAAGAAGAAGTCTACATGACTCAACCAGAAGGATTTGAAGTGGAAGGTCAAGAGCAAAAAGTTTGCAAGTTGGTCAAATCCTTGTATGGTTTGAAACAAGCTCCTCGAGCTTGGTATATAAAAATGGATAATCACCTCCTAGCAACATGGATTTAAGAGATGTCCGTCAGATGCAAACCTCTATTTTAAGAAACAAGGTTCTGAAATAGTGTTGCTTGTACTCTATGTTGATGATCTGCTCATTACAGGGAGTTCAGAAACTATGATCTCTACTGTCAAAAGAGACTTGTGTCAATATTTTGAGATGTCAGATCTCGGACTTCTCCATTATTGTCTTGGTCTGGAAGTCAGCCAGAAGGAGCACTACATCAAAGTGTCTCAAAAAAATATGCCAAGACCCTATTGGAAAAATATCGCATGACTGATTGCAAGCCAATGTCAACTCCGATGGAAACAGGAATTCAGTTATCACGATATGATGATTCACCTCAGGTAGATGGTACTCTCTATCGACAGTTGATTGGGAGTCTCATATATCTGACCAACACTAGGCCAGATATCGTATTTGTTGTCAACTATCTTTCGAGGTTCATGCAGGAGCCTAAGACTACACACTGGAAAGCAACAAAGCGAGTTCTTCACTATGTCCGTGGCACAATGGAATATGGCCTAGAATACAAGAGGAACAACAAATTCTTCTTACAAGGATACACGGACTCCGACTATGCCGGATCATATGATGATCGTAAATCAACTTCAGGATATTTGTTTCATCTTGGATCTGGTCCTGTCTCTTGGCACAACAAGAAGCAACAGGTGGTTGCTATTTCATCAACAGAGGCAGAATATCGCGCCGCACGTGAAGCTGTGTGCGAAGTGATATGGTTGCGTCGCATCCTAACAAGTATGGGTCTTCCATCAAAATCTCCAATACACTTGTTCTACGACAACATGGGTGTTTTGAATCTTGTCAAGAATCCAAGACATCATGAAAGAACCAAGCACATTGACACACAATGTCACTTCATTCGAGACGAAGTTCCAAGGCACCGAATTCAGCTTCAAGTACATTCCCACCAATGCTCAAGTTGCAGACATTTTCACTAAGGCACTTGCACGTGTCAAATTTGAATTGTTTCGCAGCTCTCTTTGTATTGCAAAATGATGTAATCAGGGGGATGTTAGTACAACTAGTAGTTCTTCAATTACATAAATAATGTAATAAGGGGGGATGTTAGAATTACTATAGTAATTCTATATTATTACTTTATTTAAATTGTTAGGGTAGTTAGTTAACTACCTAGGTTAGTTACGCTATTGTTAGCGTATATTATATTGGGTCTATATTGTTATTTTATTTTAGACCTAAGTTGTTGATTAGATCCTATGCTTACGAGCTAATCTGGGCTCTAATTGTATTATTTATATTGTTTATGATCAATGGAAATACTGTTCGTTTTGTTTAACAAGACCAACTACTAAGGAGGTAAGGCACATTGTATACACTTGAATATGTGTTGCCAAGGATATTTCAAAACCTTTATCGCAATCTATTAGAATTAAATTTAAATCAAGAGAATGGGATCAACAAGTAGATTATTAAAATATTGCATTGTGATGTTGCAAATGTTATAAAACTAGACACATAGTAAGAGATTACAAAGTGAAAATGATGGAGAGAGAGATGGAAAATTTTGGGCATGAGGAAAATTCAAAGTGAAATAAGGAGATTATATCATAAGAGAACCTAGGTCACATTAAGGATCTTCCACTCCTAATAAAGTGGCTAGAAAAACACCTTTGTATCATCAAATGATAAAGACCATTATAATTCTCTCAAATCAACCATTAGAAGAAAAAACAACACAAGGGATGAGGAAGTACACTGCACAAGTTTAAGTACAAGAGTTCAAGGTGTGAAGGAAGATGAGGACACAAATTCTAAAGCAAAGGAATATGGGGAGGCAAATGTTAAAGTGAATAAGGTGAAGGAGGTTAAGGTAAATCCAAGTAAATCATTTTCATTTTCCTTAAGTAACATAAAATATCCTCCTTGAAATAAAAATAAAAGTAACATAGAGTGTATTCATTATACTTTAAGGTTCAAAAGTAGCACAATAAAGAAAAGCACATGGAGGATATCCAAGGAAATTTAGGATTTCTAGGGCAACAAAAGAAAGTAATAACTATGGAGGATCATATGGGCACTTTAGGGTTTTCAAGGCAACATAAAGTAGAAAGTGTTTATGAGGTTTTTCCTTGCATTTTAGATTCTTTAGGGCAACATAAATGTTTAGAAGACAAGTCTCATTATGAACGATATGGAAAAATAGAAGAGCTTGATGAAGATGAGATTGTTAGTGGGAATGGAAGAAGGAGAGAAAGGTCATCAAAGCACGAACAAAGAGAAAAAGAAACTCAAAGGGATATTGATTTGGGAAGCCAAATAAAAATACCATAGGTGTTAACAAGAAGTGGGGTTAGGTCCAAGATGTAGACCAATTGGTTCGGCCAAATCCCGTAAGGGGGGCAAAGGTCCAAGGTTCAAATCTCGGGCCTTACCAAATTGAATTCTTGTCTATTTTTTGGTGCTTTCATTGTCGTAAAAGATTTTAAATGATTGTGGCATGGTGGTTATAGGGGTGGATTACACGAAGCACTGTGTGGTGGCTTTTGGGAAGACAACACAAAATATTGTGGTGGCCATAAAAGATAAACAACATGCCCAGATCATCATGGAGGCCATAAAAGATAAACAACATGCCCATATCATCGTGGCGGCTACCGATTCCACCATGTAAAAAAAAAAACAAGAAATGGGGCTAAGACCACTAATAAAAATAAAAAGTGATGATGAAAATGATGTTATAAAATATCAGGGTTATGAATAAGATCCCTAAAAAAAGAGTTATTAAAGAATTAATAGGTTATTATAGTCTTCAGTTTATTTTAATACAAGAAACAAAATTAAGTAGTAAGGAATGTAAGGATGCTTCTAAAAAGAATTGGAAGATGGGTGATTATCTAGTAGTTTCTTCTATAGGAGATTCAGGTGGTATTGCAACAAATGGGATGGGCAATTGTTAGAAGAAAAAAGTAAGGGTTATGAATAAGACCCCTAAAAATAGAGTTATTAAGGATTTAATAGGTTGTTATAATCTTGAGTTTATAATAATAAAAGAAATAAAATTAAGTAGTGAGGTATGTAAGGATGCTTTTAAAAATATTTGGAATATGGATGATTGTTTAGCAGTTTCTTCTCCAAGAGCTTCATGCGGTATTACAACAATATGGTTCAAACACAAACAGGATGGGCAACTATTATAAGGAAAAAATAATTGAGTTATAAGCATGAAAGAGGAAAACACCAAAGTTGAGGTTATTAATGTATATCCTCCAACTATAGTTACTCCTCATGAAAGATGTTGGAAGGACCTTAGCATACTTTTGTAACACAATTAAGATTCATACTTGTGAGCTATGGATTCTTAGGGGTGTTTTCAACATTATTATCTCCTTTGGAAAATAAGGATGGTACTCTGAGATGATCTAAATCAATACAATATTTTCCTTTATTTGTCACTTCAAATGACCTTTGGGATGTTAGTCCTTAAAGTTTTCAATATACATGGGATAATACACACATTGGGCAAACTCATATAACATAAATATTTTATAGTTTCTTGTTATCCAATACATGGTTGCAAACAGAGTGTACAACCTCTTCAAATATTTTATTGCAAGCAGGATCAAATCACAAACCCATTCTTTTGACTTATGATTTATCCAATAATGGTCATCCAAAGCCATTTCACTTCCAATCTATGTGGCTCCAAGACCTTGATTTATTCTATATAGTTATGTTATGGTGGAATGAAACAAATTTTGAAAGATCATTTATGTACAAGTTTGTTGAAAAGGTAAAATATTTACAGGAGCAAATGAAGGTTTGGAATACCAAATCTTCTGGTAACATTTTTAAAGAAAAAAAAGAAATTGAATCTGAGCTCAAAATTTTATAAGAGATAATACAAACTAATGGAATAGATCCAGATTCTTATGTGAAGGAAAAATAATTGCTTTCTTATTATCGTAATGAATTGAAAAAGGAGTTATATTGGTTTCAAAAATCTAGGGAGAAATGGCTCAAGGAAGGAGGTAGAAATTTTTAAAAAATCATGTTATAGCAAAAACAAAGTTTTTTTCATCACATCAATTTTTTTAAACTATATATGGAAAAAATATTGAGGAAGAAGAAGATGCAAAGAAGGAAGCAATTAATTATTTCATAAATATTTTATAAGTTATTGGGAAAGATAAGGAGACACAAAATAAGCTTTTGTAAAATATTCCATCAATTATCATGAAGGGATAAAATGAAAGCTTGATGAAGACTATGGAGGAGTTACATAAAGTATTTTTCTCTTTTCATCCTAATAAGGCACCTCACCCCGATGTATTTTCTACAATTTTCTTTTAAAAAATTATGATTTATGAAATATTGATATGTTAGTTGTGGTTGAAAAGGCCCAAAAAAGAAAGACCATAATAAGCAAGATCAATGCCACTTTTATTATATATTTTCCCAAGAAAAGTGAGAGAAAATATTTTAGTAATTTTCATTGAAAAACCTTTGTAATATGATTTATAAGATCATTTCAAAAATTATGGCAAATAAATTGAAAGGCATTCTAGATTATGTTATCTTAGAGGAATAAGGTGGTTTTTTTCATGGTAAACAAATTCTTGATGGTATAATAATTGCATAGGAGGCCATACATTCTCTTAATTCCATGAAAAATGAAGGTATGTTTTTGAAATTAGATATGAATAAATCATATGATAGGGTTTCCTAGAGTTTTCTACATGATATTCTCAAAAAGTTTGGTTTTGATTACATTTGGTGTAAATGGATGGAATGTTGTTATAGAACTATAAAATATTATATTTTGATCAATTATTTTCCTTTTGGTTACTTTAATACATCTTGTGGAATCTTCCAAGGTGATCCACTATCTCCTTATTTATTCATTACTCTTGCAGAGCCATTTGGGAGAACTTCTCAAAGGCAAGAATGGAAGGAAAAATCAAAGGTATTCAGGTTGTAAAAAATAATCCCCTAAAATATTATCTACAATTTGTTGATGATACTTTTATTTTGGGCCATCCCTTAGTCAATGAGGCCATGGATTTTAGATCAATATTTTTTCAATGAGTTTACACAAGTTTTTATGAGGGATCTTGGTCCCCTCATATTGAGTGGGGTTTGAACCTTGGACTTCTCAAAGAGAGGCCAAAGCCCTTACCACTATAGTAAGCTTGCAACTCTTTTAATCGATATTAACACACTCTAAAAATTCTACTAAACAGTTGGTAAATACAATAAAATATAGGATTTTTCATTAAAACTGCCCTAGATTTAAAATGAATTATAATGGATATTTTAGGATTTACAATTAAAAATCTTCCATCAACCTACTTGGGTATTCCTTATTAGAAATTATTACAACACCATAGTCTATGTGACAATGAGAGTGGTATAACCACCCATCATAAATACTATGCATGCACTAAAGTTTAAGGGTATTTGCAAGATTAGTCAGTGGTTTGTTATGCCAAAATTAGACATCCTATGTATTTAAATATCTATCTTTCATAATGCAAATCATCAAAGTAGTTTCTAACATGTGGTATTAGAGTAGGTAGAAGGAAGAGTCATATCTCCTTCTAATCCTCCTTAATATTTGACATAAAGAAGCCTGAAAAAGATCTCTCTATTAAAAGAAAAGATATCAAGAAAACAACCCTGCCAAGGACCAACATTTTATCAATTTTAGTCTTAGGGTACAAGAACCTTGGTAAGGACCAAACCCTTGCTAAGAAGAGTCTTAGGATAGACCATAGCATAAGAAGTAATCTTAGGATAAGAAATACTATCAAAGATCAGCTTAAGGCAAGATTTATGCCATACAAATTTACAAACATAATATTGAAGGTGATCAAGGCATCAGGACAAAACATTACCGAGTAGAAGAAAAGCACCAAGCAAAAGAGAGGTACCAAAGATTATAAAGCAAAAACAGAGACCAAAGAAGCCTTCAACATGGTTTTTACATTCATTTATTTTTTTGCTTGAAAAAGAGAGTAGAAACTAATCACCATAAGGTACACATCAATAAGGTGCACACGGGCACAAAGCCAACAATTTCTTAACTAGAAATAGTAAACTTCTAATATTAAGCCAACTTTTGGGTGCAACTTGTTTCAACCATTTGCAAAATATAGACCAAGAGTTCTATATAACAAGTGCTTAATAGGAGAAGAAAATAAGAAGAAGGCTAGATGACAATACTCCTTGAAAGCAAGGTGTCTTCAATAAAGCAAAAGACCAAAAAAATGTTGTATTATATGATGTGATGATTGATCAAACATCATAAGCATCAAAATTTTCACCAAGGTTGAAGAAGATGTTGGTCCTTCATTTACAAATGTCATCATATTCCTTGAAGAGAAGTAGCATAACAATTTCTTTAGGTGCTATCAAGAAGATTATGGAAGAGTTAAGTGGCTATAAATAGACATTCCATGTGAGCACTTAGAACCACACAAGTCTGATGTAATAAAAAATGTATTTCTACAAACGTAGACCTCGAAGGATTACAAATGTAATTTTTTATGGATTGCTTTAGGTGTTTTCACTACAAGAGACTGCTCTAAACAAAGAAAGAGATAATATTGATAAGAACAAAAGATAAAAAATAACAACAATTATTTTGAGTATTTGATACCTTTAAAATTTGAGGCACAAAAGAAATTTTCTCAAAAGGATTTTCTAGAGAAAAGAACAACCAACTAGGTATTGACATGTGGACACCTTCTACTTAGTAAATTTGGCATTAAATGTCTAAAGGATAGATATTTTTGACAAATATTCTTACCAAAGCAACATTCATCCTCTTATGATTACGACATGAATGATTGCAAACTCAAAACAACAGTGCAACTCAAACAAATTGGTCATTGACCACATTATAATCAAGGAATAGCACATTAAAGATCCCAAACTCAAGAACTGTGCTAAAGAACATACAAGTGTAGAAAAGAAGACTAGTCCCAAACTCGAGAACCACACTAAAGAATATACAAGTGTAGAAAAGAAGACCTCAGCTGCAAAAAGGTATATCATTTATCCCACATGGATTGTGGATAGGTTTACTATAGCCTATAATATCAAGATCACTCCTTTTGGTTTATGAAAATAAAAAGGAGAAGAAGCCTATAGATTAAATTTAAAAAAATCAAAATATTTTAAAGAATATTCCTTAGAGGAAGAATATTCCCTCTATTTACTTTGCCCTATGAGACATTGTTTTCTAGCAATTTGAGGCACCAATTAAATCATGAGTATAGGCTTACATATACTCATTCAAAAATAAAAAATGAGGTTGATTCAGTGGGAGAAAAAATTCAAGTTTTGTAAAAATTTGATATGGCTAGTGGAGCACATAAGTTCCTATTACCTAATTCTCAACTATTGAGGGCGAATAATTATACTGCTTGGAAGACCAAAATCATAACACAACTCAAGTTTGAAAAATTATGAGAAGTTGTGTATGGGGTCATTACCCATCCTATTGCAAAAGGTGAAGAGTAGGCCAAATTTTATAAGTTGAATAGAAAAGCACAATTGATCATCATGTTTGGAGTAGTTGATGAAGTATAACCATAAATTCAAGATTCTACCAAAATAAAAGATGCATGGGAGAAAATTTAGATAGTATTTGAGGCAAGGAATTAGAATCAAATTCTATTTCTACAAAGTCTACACTACCTGAAGAAAAAGAGTGGAGAAAGACTTGAATCCTTCATGAGGAGAATTGTTGAATTGTGAGCATCAATATAAGTGTTGAGAGAGAAAGTATCTGAAAAAAAAATTGTACCTATAATTTTAAAATCTCTCCCTTCAAAATATAATGTATTTATAACAACATTAAATATCATTGAACAAACACCAAATTTTTTAAAAAATAACAAACCTACTTCAAAAACTAGAGGTCTCACATACAACATAAGGATAAGAAGTATAAATAAGGGAAGCAACCATTTGAAAGAGGCATATGACCTTAACAATGCTTACAATAATAAAGAAATAATTCTTACATGGAAGGCTATTAGCAACAACAAAGAAATTATTTTCATACACAAAATATGTATGAAATTTATGGTAAAAGTGGCCATACAATAAAGGAATATTGGCATAATCCATTAACAAATGGATCTCCTTCATGAGAGATACATTAGCAGCAAGATAGGTCATCCTTAGATAAGAGAAATATAACTTGGAAAAGGGTACAATAAAGTGATATAGCTGAAGAGAGATAAATTAGAGAAGAAAAATAAAAAGATCATGAAGAAGAAGATGTATTTGTTGCACATGCTCACCTAAGTTAGTACAATAATGTTTGGTATGACTCTAAATCAACCAAAAATATGAACCATTAGGAAAATGTTTTCATCCAAGTTATATAGAAAAAATATCTCTATAATATAACACAAGTAGGGACATCAAGAGCCTAGTCGATTACTCTAGGCCACTAGAGAACCAAAAGAAGAACAAAATAAATGATCAAATTTTGCAACTTCAAATGAAGAAGATTCAAACACCTAAGATTGAAGATGTGCATTCTAAATGTGATTTTTCTCTATCCATAGAAATATTTGAAGCAAAAGCCAACAAAGAGAATGAGGAATCAATAAATCAAGCACTTAATATGCAACCTTTGATAGCACACCAAAGAAAGCATGAATATATTAATTTCCATAAACAACATCTTCTTTAAATGAATAAAAATAGGACAAAGAAGAAGTAGAAAATGATTGATATTACTACATCTAGTGATGATCAAAACATGAAATAGAGATAAATTAACACAAAAGACAATGCAATGCAATACAAATATTGGTGACCAATCAATTCAATAATTGACACAGGATGCATGGTAGCACATGATAAAAATCCTCCACATGAAGACATTAGAGGAGGCACATACTTCTTGCATTGAATCTATAAATATTAGATATTAAATAAGTATTTGTAATAAGTGTGTTGGAGTACATGATAGGTGGTAGTTGACACTCATAAGTATCATAGTCGACATTGAGGGGGAATTTCCTCTTTCAAGTCTAGAGATTCCAACATCATCCTAGAACAAATTTTCAAATCATTAGAACCAGCATTAGAAGCCAAGAACCCAAGCCAGGATTGGATCCAAGAGCAAGAGTCTAAGCCAGAGCTAAGACTATGATGTAATAAGAATTTGTATGTTAGGAATTATTACATCATAGTCCATGTGACAATGAGAGTGGTATAACCACCCATCACAAGGACTATGCATGCACTAAAGGTTAAGGGTAGTTGCAATATTAGTTAGTAGTTTGTTATGCCAAAATTAGGCATCCTATGTATTTAAATATATACCATTTCATAAGGCAAATCATCAAAGAAGTTTCTAACATTCCTTTGTATCATAAAAGAAATAAAAGGGGCTTTGGATCTCTTATTTGGATAGAATGAAATCTTGTTTGGTAGGTTGGAAAGATAAGTTCTTGACCATAGCGAGAAGGCAACATGTTGCAATCCATCCCTATTTATATAATGTCACTTTCAATATTATCAGTAGGTATAGCATAAACAATTAATAAAATTCAAAGATACTTCTTCTAAAAGGATGCAGGAAAAAAATTAGATTTCCTCTTTGTAAGTGGGATAGGGTTTCTAAAGGAAAGACTATTGGAGAAGCTGGTTTACGAAATTGTAGACTTATGAGTTTGTCCCTAGAAGAAAAGATTGGGTGAATATTATTTAGAGATCAAGGAAATAATTGGGTAAAAATATTTTTTCAAAAATATATAGGTTCTCTTGATGCAATGAAATTATTTAGGAAAATAATCCTACCCAAAGGATCATCGACACAAAACTTCATACCAAATAGTTTGTAATTGATAAACAAACATATTAAATGGTTAGTAAATGAGGAGAATTATGCAAGTTTTTTTTTTGTTGCTTGGTTGAAACCTTATCTTCTTATCTTTGACTCAAAGTGGTAACCTATAGCTCGAGCTTTCCTAGCTTGTAAAAGTCCCAAGACCAAATACTATTAATATGAGCAACAACTTCAAATCATGGATTTTTGTAATGGCTCCATTATAGCCACATCATCTTTATTTATATTTAGCTCAAGCCTTAGGTTTAGATAGTTAGCCCTTGAAAATTAGGGTTAGCATAATGATTCATATGGTATATAAATAGGAAGAGTTAGGTGATAGTTGAGATCATCTTTTATATTGGATTCCTTATCATGTTTGTCGTGTATAAGAGATTTTACCCTTTCTAAGTAGCTAAAGGATTTGCATTGATTTGAATTTGGATTTAAAATTTGCATATTGGATTTGCTAGGATCTAATTTATTGATACCATTGGATATTTTTAATTTTACATTATTGGATTGCTTTTGCTATTGTTGTAATTACCAAAGTTATTTCATAACAAGTGGTTTTAGATCTTTGATCTTGATTCCTTGTGGGGTGTGAATTTGTAGTAGAATGGTATGCAAATAATTCTAGAACCTCTATCAAATATTATTATTGTTTGTATCCTAGTAATTTTTTTGTAGGTTGGGTCCCTATTTTGGTGCAATTATCTTCTAGAATATTGTGAGTCTATTTCTATAACTTTCTTTTTTTGAACACAAAAATGGGTACTGAGTATTGTCAAATCCTTCTAAGAGACCTATATAGTTATAATCATATTTTTGAGATAGTCAAAACAAGGGGTATCTCCAACACTACTTTTTCAAAAGACAAGTGTCTCAGGACCCTTGTAGGAGACCTAACCCATTACGATCATTTATTTGAGTTGATCAAAGTAAGAGATATTTTTCACAATAATTTTTTTAGTAACATTCCAAGTACTTTTTAGGATTTTTATCAAATTCCACTAGTGCATGAATGAATATACTACCACTATCAATTGGTCATGATAAAAAAGAAGCACCAACCTAGAAATCCTAGTAAGAATCAAAACACTCCCCTAAATATCAATAGTTTTAATCAATGTCTTCTTTCTTCCTTAGATGTCATGGCTTTGCCTCCTCCTAACACCTTGAGTTCTTCTCCTCCTTCTAATAATAACCCTTCCTTTGTCACTCCTCCCACTACCCATATAATTGGTATTACACTTCCCAGTACTATTGACCTTGATCTATGTACATATTTATTGCATCAATAACAAACAATTTCTCCCATTGTTAAGTCCTTGGATAGTCAAGCATAGATTATGTTTTACATTACCAAGTCCTTGGATAATCAAGCATAGATTATATTTTACATTGCCAAGAACTCGGATAAAATCCAAAAAGGTCAACAAATATCCACCACTACCCATCCCCTTGTCCAAGGGTCATAACAAACCATAGGGAAACAACTTCTAATAACTCATCCACCACCAAATACAAGTATTCTTTTAAAATATCCACCTAGTCATAGTCCTCCAAATTCCTATGGAAGTGCCTATGACCTAGGCTTCACTTTTTATTTGGATTCCTTAGTAGGAGGTGCTTCTAATTTCCTTGAATGACCTTATGATATTCCTATTCCTCGCATTGATATACCCATCTTTGAAGGTATTGATCCTCAAGGATGGCTAACCAAAATGGAAAGCCTTATTTGTATATAGAAAGTTCCTGAAGTAGGTTGTGTTACATTAGTAACTTCTAAGTTGGGAACCCAAGCTCATCAATGGTTTTTGTGGCAGCTCCACCAATACAAGGAGTCCTCTTTTGTGGCCTGACTTCAAAGAATGATTTCTTTGAATATTTGAAAAAGGATCTTCCACATCATATGTGGTCCATCTTATGCAAACAAAGAAAATAGGAACAATGGAGGAGTATTGCTTCAAGTTCACAAGTCTTCTCACCTATACCCACCAATTGAATCCAGTGGTGGTGGTCTCAACCTTTTACTATGGTATTAAGGATAAAATTTTGAAGGAAGTTGACATGCTTGATCCTTATACTCTTGAAAATGCTTAGCATGTAGCTTTGGCAATAAAACAAAAGCTCCAATATTCTAGTCCCCCACATAGATGTGAATTTAACTCTAATAATCCTTACTGAAATAATGAGTATTCCCAAGGATTCTTCTATTTCAAATGTTATTCTCACCATCCTCATGATCAGGCCTATGAAGAACATCATAAATTTCAAGTGGAAGGTGAAGATACAACATTATATGA
Source organism: Wollemia nobilis (assembly GCA_028583015.1). NCBI lineage: Eukaryota > Viridiplantae > Streptophyta > Pinopsida > Araucariales > Araucariaceae > Wollemia > Wollemia nobilis. Next base: position 6,267,677 of record JAQPPZ010002642.1, read on the forward strand.
AAATGAAGATTCATTGTAGCATGAGCATCATATGAAAGTAGATAAGGTAGAACATGAAGATGATACCATGGATTTCTCTACTCATTCTCTTATAGGGATCCAAGATCACCATACCATCAAGGTACAAGGATTTATTAAACATCAATGTATCAATGTGTTGATTGATTCAAGTAGCATGGATAACTTTATAGATAGTAAGACAATTAAGTCCTTGGGCTTGTATATCAATACTTCAAATTAGGATAAATTTCAAGTCTTAATTACTAATGGTGGTACCACTTAATGTGTGGGTTAAATGACTAAAGTTAACATCCAAATGGGGAATTATACTTGGTTGGAAAATATCTTTTCCATGAACCTAGGTAGTTCATATGTCATATTGGGAGCACAATGGCTATCTCGACCTAGGGATATTACTATAAATCTACAAAAATCATATATCAAGTGGACAAAGAATGGAAAAGTCATTTGTCTCCAAGGAATCCAACCCCCTTATTCCAAGGTGGTTAGTTCACATAGCATGGAAAATATATTGAAGAAATGTGGTTGTGGATTCTTTGCTCAAGTCAATTTCATAGAGGTTTAGTCTTCGAAGCCACTTCTTCCAACTATTCCTTTGAATTTATAGAACATCATGGATTGATATGAGGAGGTATTTAATGATCCCATGAGTCTTCCTCCTAAGCACACACATGATCATGTCATCCACCTTGTTCTGGGAAGTCAACCTCCTAATGTGTGTCCTTACTACTATCCCTAGCCCCAAAAGTTAGAAATTGAGAATCTAGTTCAAGAAATATTGGAGCAAGGAATCATTTATCCAAGCATCAATCCATACTCCTCTCTGGTGGTGATGGTATGATGTAAGGATAACTCATGGCACATGTATCCTGATTTTTATCCTCTCAACAAGATCACTATTAAAGATAAGTTTCCTATCCCTATTATAGATGATTTTTTGGATGAATTGCATGGTGCTAGATACTTTACAAAACTAGACTTGTGTTCTTGGTTTTATCAAATTAGGGTTAGAGAAGAGGATATCCCTAAGACTACTTTTCGTACACATGAGGGTCATTATAAATTCTTAGTCATGCCTTTTGGTCTCACTAATGTTCCTTCCACTTTCCAAAGTCTCATGAACTTTATATTTCATCCTTTCCTTCGCAAGTTTGTCTTGGTTTTCTTTAATGATATCTTAATTTATAGCAAGTCCTGGGTGGATCATCTAGTTCATGTTGACAAAGTTCTTCACCTATTACAAAGGGGATTTTTTTTTTTCAAAATGTCCAAATGTTCCTTTGGGGTCCAAGAGGTAGAATACTTGGGACATATAGTATCTCAAGAAGGAGTCAAGGTAGATCCTAATAAGATAAAAGCTATGCAATATTGGCCATTGCCTAAATTCCTTAAACAACTTCATATATTTTTAGGACTCATAGGCTACTACAAAAAAATATTTGCAACTATGGAAAAATTGCTACTCCTCTCACTGCTCTCACTAAAAAGGATTCCTTTGTTTGGTCTATAGCCACATATTAATCCTTCCAAGCCCTAAAAGAAGCTATGTGTACCACTTCTATTTTGGCCACCCTTAATTTTAGTAAACCTTTTATCATTGAGTGTGATGATTTCAACACAAGTATTGGAGTTGTTTTGATTCAAGATGGACACCCATTAGCCTTTGAAAGTAAGCAACTTTTAGGAAAGAATCTAGGATGGTCCACTTATGAGAAGGAAATATTAGCTATTCTACATGCCATAGAGAAATGGAGGCCTTATTTGTTGGGGCATCACTTCATCATCAAGACCAATCATGACAGCCTTAAACATTTCTTAGAGTAGCATCTCTCATGACCTTGAATAGAATAAATGGATGACCAATATCTTGGGGTATGATTTTATCATTGAATACAATAAAGGAAAGGAGAATGTGGTGGTTGATGCCTTATATTGTAAATATGAGGATGTTGTTGTTGTCAACACCATATCAAGTCCTCTTGCATAATGGATTTTAAACTTCATAAGGATTGACTTTTTGACTTACATACTGCATATATCATTTAGGACATGGAGGAAGCTCATCATTTCATTTTTGTTTCTCATATATTGATGGAGTGCTTCACAAAAAGTATTGCTTTTATATTCCTCAATCTTTAGCTATTAAGTCAAATTTTCTAAATGAAATGAGTGCATCTTCTTTGGTTGAACATTCAAGATTCTTAAAAATATACTAGTGGGTGAAGCAATCTTTTCTTGGAGAGGATTCAAAATGAATGTCAAGGCATTTACCACCGAATGTGAGGTGTGTTGAAGTAACAAGGGGGAAACAACTAAACAATGATTTCATTGAGGGCCTTACCAAATATGAAGGCAAAACAATGATCTTTATGGTAGTAGACTGACTTTTCAAATATGCTCATTTTTGTGCATTACAACATCCCTATTTAGCAAATAAGGTGTTCAAGGTATTTATTGATTTTATTTTTAAACTACATCATATGTCCAAAACCATTGTGAGTGACCATGACCCTATTTTCACTAGTAAATTTTGAAAATACTTGTTTTATCTTAGTGGTACTAAGTTAAGTATGTTCTCTTCTTATCACCTCCATTCAAATGGTTAGACAGATATTGTTAATAAATATTTGGGTACTTACCTCCATTATTTTTCTCAAGACAGGTAGTATCACTAGGTTCATTGGATCTCATTAGCTAAATGGTGTTACAAATATTTGTACCATAAATCCCTCAAGACGTCCCCATTTGAAGCATTGTATGGTCAAAAATCTCTATCAATGGTACAATATATTTCAGGATTCTCGAACTTTGCCTAGGTAGATGCTTTACTATAGCAACAACAACTTGTGTTTTAGTTTATTAAGGATAATTTGACCCAGGCATAGAATTGCATGAAGCAACAACAATATTTCCACCAATATGAGTTATAATTTTCCATAGGAGATATGGTATTTTTGTTCCTATAACCCAACAAGCAATTATCCTTGAAGACCAAGACTAGTCAAAAGTTGGCTCCTTAATTTCATGGTCCCTACAAAGTGGTTCATTGAATAGGTGAAATGGTATATTAACTGGATATTTCTCCCTCATCCCACATCCATCATGTCTTTCATGTATCTTGTTTCAAACAGGTTATTGACTAGAAGGTGTAGCCCCAAATGGAGCTTTAATACTCGATGAAGAAGGTCACATTGCCATATTTGATTATCCCTAGCAAGACAACCATGCCTCGTAAGGAGTGACAAAACATGTAGATCCAAAGAATATCAGAGGGACCGATAGTGCATAAGAGACATGACTATTGAGGAATATTACATTATTTGATACATGCAAATGTACCCCCATGGTACCTTTATGGTACAATTGTAAATATGTAATAGATTAGGGTTGATTCTATAGTTTAGATGAGTGATTTATATTTTCCCTTTTATGTAAGTGTCAATGTATATGAAATGCACAAGTGTCATGTAAGTTAGAGTGCAAGTGTGTATTGAGAGGATGTGCACAAGTGCATTGTATGTAAGTGTGCAAATATGTAATATGAGGATGTGCATAAGTGTATTAGATTATGAGTGCATGTAGAAGTGTGCATGTGTCATACATTCAAGTGTGTATGTAAGAAGAAAGTGAAGAGTGTAGTATGCAAGTGGCAAGCTGATAAGCCAAAGGTCATGGGAGTTGTCATATGGAGAGCAATAATTAAGTACATGAAAGGTCATATTCTATGTCTATATAATAGGGACAAAGCTCCATGAAAAGAGATCTGATTATTTGATTATCCAATTGTAAAGAGGAAGAAAAGTGAATAAAGCTTGTATACAAATTTTGAGCAATTAATATTGTAAGTTTTCTTCATGCATAGTTCATGAATGATTTAGGCCATTTACATTCATATTTGATATTATAAGTGAATGTTATTTTCATTATTATATTGGCCTTGATATACATATTATATTGCTCATATATAATTCTACTCTTCATTATTGATATTTTGACCTTTAATATTGTGGCTTCTTTATATTAGGACCTGCGATATTTTGTGGTAGTAAGGATTAAAAGACAACAATGACTCAACATTAGAAGCATTAGCCACCTTGAAATCTCTGCATGAGTTTTGGGGGAAAACCCTCCCCTTGTAATCTATAAATAGGAGTAGTATTAGCTTTGTAAAGGATTGACAAGTTTTCAATTGTATCCTCTTGTAGGCTTTTATTTCATTTATTTTTGTAAAAGTAGTCGACTCATGAGCGACTAGTGAAATTTTGAATCTCTACTTACGGTACAATCTTTGTAAACATTTGCTTGCATATATATACAAAATCTTGCATTAGTTTTTGGTTTAGCCATCTGTGGCTCCCTAGGGACCCGTTTCTACGTGTATGTGTGTGTGAGGGGCCTATGTTTATTTTTAGATCAACCATTTGTGGCTCTCCTATAGGACCCACCTCTTTATGCATGCCTATATTGATGACTCTTATCTATGCTTTACTATATCGAGGAGAGGAAGTATTTACTGCTGGTACATAGTGTTTAGGCCTATTTTTATAGAAATATCTTAGCATATCTTTTGGTGCATCACCATCCTTTTTATTTTGTTGAGTTATTTTTCTTTTTTATCTTCCACCCCATTTTACCCTATTGAGTTTAAGTGCACCTAAAATATCACATCTTAACAAAAAGCTCACCTTATAAAAAACTCCTAGAGGCCCCTGATTGTGTTGCTCTCAAGGTGTGATTGCCCCACCAAGAACAATTAGATATGATGACATGTCCTACCATGTCATCTATATAGACTATCACATCACCTATATGAACTACCTCATGTCACCTTAGGGTTTGTAGACATGTTGACACATTAACTATATAGACTGCCATGTGTTGCCTCAATATTTGTTTGTTGACCATCATATAAATTGCATGGATTATCATGTTAGACCGACTACCATGTGGCGTCTATATAATACAACCATATTATCACTTCTATGAAAATAGGTGACATCATTTCAAGATACCATATTATCACTTCTATGAAAATAGGTGACATCATTTCAAGATACCATATTATTAAGGTTTATCACTTCATCATATGCTATGTGAATGTTGATGTCATCAATACTTTTTAAAACATTTTTGAGTGTGAGGGATTTGAACTCATGATCTCTCATGCTCTAAGTCCTTAAAGAGCTTTAGCTAGTTAACCCTCTAAGCACAATTCTTGGGAGGGGAATATCAAGCAAGATATTTAAATAAACCAATAAAGCTTGATGTCCCTACTTTAGTGCTCTTTTTTAAATTTAACATTTGGAGGGAAATAATTTTTTTAAACAAAAAATTAGGTTACCTAGAGGTAAAACTAAAAAAATTGTTAAATTGTGACCCCCTTGAAGTTTCATAAAGAAACTAAAAATGCTAATGGTTTATTTGTATCTATTATGATTTTTCCTACACAACCGTTTTGTCGAATATAACCAATCAGGACATCATCTTATGTCTATATAATAAAAAAAGTTGTCAGACCATTTTTACAACTTTATCAAGCAACTTAGAGGTCTTTCCCAAGCACAAAGAGATGCCCATTACTTATATGGCACTAGGGATTTGTCTGAAATTATTTAGCCTCTTCTTTTCTTCTTTCACGATGGCCAAGAAATCTACCCTCTCATTTGTATTGATACTAGATAAAATATATCAAAATAGAAAAGGAAATGGATTATTTTTGGAAAAATATATAAAAGATAAATGATGTTTTAAAAAATATCAACAAATAAAATCCTATTTAAAAAAATCAAGGTTGAGTGTTAATGAGAGGAAATAAGAACTTGTGAGTGAATATTTCTTTTAGAGCAAATCTACCAATTCCAATGAGATCCTCACAATCCAATTTCACCTAGGATTTTGACCAAAAATCGTTATTTAGATTATGTCATTAACCTTTAAAAAAATATCATTTGCTAGCTTCCACAAAAATTACCCTCAAGAGTAGCTAGAAAAAAAACTCTTATTAGTGGAAGTAATTGAATAATACCTGTTCTCATATCATGTCATATTTCAAAGCAGTTCCATAACAAATTGAATTAAACATTACCTAATATTGCTTAACAAAAAGGATATGCAATTAAAAAGAATAGAGAATATGATGGGTTGTTGGTGGATGCCAAACAATATTTACTAACGAAATTAAAATTACACTCAAACCAATAATGAAGTGTTGAGCAAGGTGCAGCGACAATATTGTCATTGTTGTCAACACAGTCAGTTAGATCGGTTGATGCAGTGGATAGGAGTTCAGAGGTTATTCAGAGTATGTACAGTGATGTTAAATGCTTATGAGGATGTTTACCTACCTTTTGCATAATTTCCAAGAAGACCAAAGTGGCCCATATGCTAAAGATCAAAGAAAAAGCAAAACACCGCAAAGAAAAAAAAGTGTCGCGATATCATGACATGTTGCATTTTCGCAGCCAAAAGAGAAGCGAAAAAGCAAAGGGAAAAAAGTGTTGTGATATCGCGACATGTTGCATTTTTACGGCCAAAAGAGAAGCGAAAAAGCAAAGAGGAAAAAGTGTCGCGATATCGCGACATTTTGCATTTTTGCGGTCAAAAGAGAAGCGAAAAAGCAAGGAGGAAAAAGTGTCGCGATATCACATGTTGCATTTTCGTGGCCAAAGCAAAGAGAAAATGCAAGGAGAAAAAGTGTCGCGATATCGCGACATGTTGTATTTTCGCGGGCCAAAGCAAAGAGAAAGAGCAAGGAGAAAAAGTGTCACGATATCGCGACATGTTGTATTTTTACGGGCCAAAGCAAAGAGAAAAAGCAAGGAGAAAAAGTGTCGCGATATCGCGACATGTATTTTCACGGGCCAAAGCAAAGAGAAAGAGCAAGGAGAAAAAGTGTCACGATATCGCGACATGTTGTATTTTTGCGGGCCAAAGCAAAGAGAAAGAGCAAGGAGAAAAAGTGTCGCGATATCGTGACATGTTGTATTTTTGCGGTCCGATGCAAAGAGAAAGAGCAAGAAGGAAAAAGTGTCGCGATATCGCGACATGTAGCATTTTCGCGGTCCGATGCAAAGAGAAAGAGCAAGAAGGAAAAAGTGTCGCGATATCGCGACATGTTGCATTTTCGTGACTCAAAAAGGGCAGGCAGGCAGAGAAACAAAAGTGTCGCGATATCGCGACATGTTGCATTTTTGCCAAAGGAACAAAGTAGTTGACAGTGCGTCTGATATTAGTGATGAACACCAGGATGGTGAAACTGAAGACTGCATAGTGACGTGTACCCATAAGGAATATTTAATGATTTGAAATCATTTAAGATGGTCATTACAAATGGAAAGAAGTGGACGCATGCCCATGTGGAGAAAACGAACAGTCGTGGAAGGAGAAAACGAACAGTCATGGTGGAGAAAACAAACAGTCGTGGAAGGAGAAAACGAACAGTCGTCAAAATAGAAACGAAAAGCCTTTTCGAAAACCAAAACGCATGCATGCACAAGGGAAAAGAAAATGAACAGTCATGAAAAAGAAAACGAACAGTTATGCAAAGAGAAAACGAACAAACATGCAAAGAGAAAACGAACAGACATGCAAAGAGAAAACGAACAGTCATCGAAGGAGAAAACGAATAGTCATGACCAAGAAAATGAACAGTCATGGTAGGAGAAAATGGTGTCAATTATTTGCATGTGACGTTTTTGACGAAATGCCTTCTAAATATATACAAAAGGAGTTACATAAAGAAGGATTTACAATTGACAAGTGGCATATGAGAATATGAAAGAAGGAGTTACAACTGGAGTTACAAAGAGAAAGGATCGTTATAAAAGGAGTGTTGGTTGGAGAATTTGGGTTAGTGAGAAGCGAGAAGTGAGAGCGAGAGGCGAGCGAAAGGTGAGCGAGAAGGGTGTGTGTTGTGTGAATTGTGGGCGATGTTGGGTAAGCAATAGACCAGTCAGGGTCTTGTAAAAGTGAAGGCATTTATATGTCAATCTTCTAGTTTTAGAATTGAAGTCCAAGTTGGTGCTTGGCATCGGGGGTTGGTGCTCCTTCTAGTTGGTGCTGGTAAATCAGGGGTTGGTGCTCCTTTCTGTTGGTGTAGATAAATCAGGGGTTGACGCTCCTTTTTGTTGGTGCAGATAAATCAGGGGTTGGTGCTCCTTCTAGTGGGTGCTGGTAAATTGATTGTAAAGTTGGTTCTTTGCAAAGGCTGGATTTGGATGGGAGTCCAAACAGTCATTTTGAGGAGTAGCCAAATCGGTGAACCTTGGTACATCTTGTGTTGTGTGATGTTCTCTTGTTATACTTGCTTTATTTGGTTTTAATTTTTCATTATTTTGGCTTTAAGAGTTGAAGATTTAAGTTTTAAAAAGCTACACTGATTCACCCCCCCTATCACTGTCATTGTGAGACTAACAAAGAGATTGATATGAAGGGGTATTTATACCCAAATACACGATGTCTTTAGGTCATTGTGAGACCGACCCTTGGGAATAAAATATTATAAAAATTATAGAAGTATCTATTTCAAGGTTTACATGGGTCCAAAGGTAAAATATAACAAATACAACTTCAAATAGTCGGTCATGCCTTAAGAGAAGCTTGACCACCACATATTCCAACATTTGAGGATAGTAATAGAATAATTTTTTCAATCGATTATATGGGTTTGAAATAGACCTCACCTATAATACATGAGTGTATTTGTAAAAAGAGCACTAACAATTGACTTGTAGGTGGTGCAGAGCTCTATCCTAGGGATGGACTAACTTCTTTAGTTCTTGGGTAGGATGATGGTTGACCAAATATTTGGTTCCCTTATAACAACCAATTTATCATTTTATGTCATATTTTCTTGTAGTTTCACTTGCTAAAATTCTCAAAATGCCAAAATAAGGATATAGACATAATTAAGGGACTTAGATACCTGTGTTTCTCAAAGCACGTGTCCCTTTAATAAATGGTGACACTATTGCCACTTTAAGAGGTGATCGTAGTTGTTGGTTTTATATTAGGATTTTTGATGCATTGTCCAAAACTTAACACAATTTTATACCTAGGGTTACATTGATGCATCATTATGATCGATGATTATGATTTTATAGCCCCAACAAGGGTGTACTCCAGTTGTCGATCTCAAAAAAGAAATTTGTTTGCCTCTTCCACTAAACATTATTTCCATTTTGTTATCAAGACATCAAAAAGTCAATTCATTCATTCATTCTCTATTTTCCTAGTTTTTTGAAAACTCTTTTCCTCTGTTATAGTTATAACATACAACCTTTTCTGCTTGATCTATCTCTTTTGTCCTTGCAGGTATGACCAAAGCCATTGATTTCTAGCTCACTACCTTTGATAGAGGAGGATAGGACATTCCACTAAGCCTCATAACTAAATATCAAAGTTATTTCTCAAGAACTGGTTCCAAGGCATCTCCAATATTTTGCATTGATCCCAAGTATGACCCTTCCTTACTATTATAGTGATATTGTAAGCAAGATAGAATAGACTCGAGTGTTTATTGTTCTGACATTATAATATTATTGATGGTTTAATCCTTGATACCCTATGCTAAGTACTATTTTCTACATTATGTCTTGGAATATAGAAAATAAATTTATTTTCATATCATTTTATTTGCTTTGATTAGAATAACAATAACATAGTTCTTGCATATATGCTTATATTTTTGTTAAACATGACATTAATTCTCTAATATTTTTCTCTAATGTTTTTATTAGAGCATTTTAATGTTTATTATATTAGTTCTAGTAATTGTATGTATTATGTCAGTTTTTCCCATAATATTTTGTTAAACCTGACATGAATCCTCCTTTTGAGGTATTCAACTTCCATTTTTAATTGATTGTGCTTAATAAGTTAGTTGTCATAGGTGTTACTTAGTTGTTGCTTTTTGTCATAGATTGTTGTAGTATTTTCTATAACTTTTATGATTTATCTTTCTCTTATGGTCTCTTCTAAAAAATCAATCTTGTTTTTGTTGTGAGAGTTTTGGTAGGGTTTTACAATAGCTTGCTTGAAGCTTGGTATTTTATCTAAACCCTAGTTGCTGAGTAGTTTTTCTACCTACCCTTATGGTTCTACCACTTTCTTTGTGGGTGTTGGAATGGTTATTAGATCTAAGAAGAGCAAATTTAAGAAACTAAAGAGTTGGTTTATTCCTTTCCTCGAGATAATTATATTCCTGACTCTCATTCCCCTTTTTTTCATGAAGAAAATAAGCACAAAAAAATTTACAAATAAGAAAGAGTATTTTGGTGATAAAGATGATAGGATCCCACAAGATATTATGATGAACCTTACCGATTTGATGAAATTTACTTTGGAGATATTACAAATGAGGAAGATAATTATGATTAACCATAACAATTTAATAAAATTTATTTTAGAGACATTATGAACGAGGAAGATGATGATAGAGATCCCACAAAGGATTAAGATAAACCTTATCAATAGGATAATTTTTTTTTTAAACATTATGGATGAGGAAGATAATGATAGAGACCCCATAAAAAAATACAAAGAACCTTATCAATTTAATAAAATTTATTATGGAGACATTACAAATGAGGAAGACGATTGTAGAGATATCGCAAAGGATTACAATGAACCTTACCAATTTAATAAAATTTATTTTGGAGATTTTATGGATGAGAAAGATGATGATAAAGATCCCACAAAGGATTACAATGAATATTTCCAGTCTAATAAATTTACTTTTAGAGATCTTATGGATGACGAAGATGATGATACAGATCCCATAAAGGATTACAATGAACTTTACAAATCTAATAAAATTTATTTTGGAGATCTTATAGAGAAGGAAGATGATGATAGGGATTCCATAAAGGATTATGATGAGCCTTACCAATCAGATGAAATTTATTTTGAAAATATTATTTATGAAGATGAAAAGGGAGATCCTTCAAAATCCATAGAGAGTCTCTATTCCCTTTCTCTATAAAAATGGATTTTGACATTTATGAATACTTTGAAAAAGTAGCAAGTTCTTGCATACTAGTAATGCAAGGCCTTAATTTAATTTCAACTTGCTTTTAGTACTTATGACTAGGATCTGATTACTCATACCTTTTTTCCTCTACCTCATCCTTGGGACTTTAATGATATTCCACATCATATGATGTGAATTGCCATAAATACTCTCAATAAGGCTTCTATTACTCATACCCTAGTCCCTCCATATCATACTTGGGATGATATTCCGTCCCATCACCTCCTCTAGCCAACCTTAGAAGGATAGGACCTATATCTCTAGTAAAAAATTCTTCCTTCTAAACCGTAAAGGTGAAGGCTACTGATTTGAATAAAGTTGTGATTTATTTTTCAATTGGTTATATGGGATTGAAATGGACCCCACCCATATTACATAGTGGTATTACAACAAATCTTGGATATTGTCCATGTATCACTTGGCAAGATTAAAACCTAGGTCTCCTCCTTGAATGTTGAAGAATCTAACCAGTTGAGCTAATGCCATTTGATTGAAAAATATTTTTTGTCATAAATATGCTCAAATTTTTAAGGTAAATCATGTTTATCACTATCAAGAGATTGAAAAACCATGTAGTTAAAAAAATGGGCTCCAAAGTCATTCTTATGTAAAAGTTATGGCCTTAGGAAGTTTACCCCCAATTGCATTGGAGGGATATTTAAATTTTTTTTCCTAAAAAGCCCTTAATTTTTTATCAAGGAAATAATCATAAAAATTGGACCTTTCTCACTCTAACTATTTGTATGAGCCTCAATTTAATCAAGTTAAATATCATGAGCATAATTTTTTGCCATTTTAATCTACAACTCCTAAGGGTGTAGATATTAATTGTTAGTATATGGAATTAGGTGTCATTTAATTGCCAGAGTATATGATCCAATTTAAGAGATGGTCCTTCTAAAATTGTTATATGAAAAACTATTATATTATATTAAACTCTACCTCTCTTATTGCTCAAGTCCTTCATGATTACTTTCTTCTAGAAATTGTTGTTTGCTTAGAAACTTTACAAATATGTTTTTGAAATGCCAAAATTACCACTAAAAGAGGTGATCACAGTTAAATCTAATTTTCTATTTCTTGGACCATATTTTTTAATTAGTGTGAGTCTAGATCTATTAAATATGAGTTTTTTAATGACTATTTGCTTTCAAACAATTTTGTTAAATATCACAAATTAGAAAATTCAACATTTTTCTTCAAATGCCAAAATTACCACTAAAAGGAACAATTGCAACTAATTGATTTTTTTAAACATATTTCTATTCAATCTATTTTTATTGATTACTATTTATTCTTAGAATTGTCAGTCAAATTATATACATTAGAAAAATATAAAATTTTTATCATAATTCTATCGTTCAATTTGTGTCTAATTCTAATAAATTTGAATTGCTTAATCATAATTTTTCATATGACAATTTTGTTAAATGTAATGAATCAAAAACTTCCATTGTGCTTTCATAGATGTTGAAATTACCACTTAAAGAGTTATCATGACATTCATAAATCAACAAAATTTAGGGTTTGACTTAAATATATCTTCAATTGGGTTGTGTACTCTATTATGTTCTAAAACATTTTTTTGTTTAGATATTCAGTCTAGAAAAGTGGCTTAAGATGTTTATTGTCCTTACCTCTTATTCAACTAGGCATCTTAGTGAGACAATGTTTTATGCTAGGATATTTCTGACTTCTTTGATGAAAGTTTCTAAACAATTAGATACCTATCCTAGCATGCATATCATTGTGTTTCATACTTTTCAAAAGCACTCTAAAGTTCTATCTTGGTGGAAAGGTAAGGAGTAAGGAAATATGGTCTTTATCCCTTATCTCTCTCTAATGATGAAGGCATTAACACTCAATTGTTAGGCATGTTAAAATTTAAAATATCATTAATATGCCAAAAAACAGAAAAATAAATCAAAACATGAAAAAGCAAAAGTAAAACAAAAACAAAAGACATTTTTTTTAAAGGTGTTTAACACTTAAAGTTATAACTTGCATAGTGAGTGTGTCATAAAAATATTTATATGTCCACTGGTACTGAAGTTGTTTTACCTCTTAAGGTTAAAATTCCTTTGCATATTTTTTTGGAAAATAAAAATAAGATTAAAAATCTGATAAAATATTTGTTTTTCCCTCATTTTTTATATTTCATATATTGCCTAGTGATTTTTATCCATTGTTGACATTTTTTTTATGATTGTATTATTGTTTTTATACTTTGTTTGCTTATGTCATGTCCCCTTTGCTAACAAGGGGCATAATGATTTTCTATATTTTTATTGTCTCAATGTTGTGCCTTCTTTGCAAGGGGCACCATGTTTTGTTTTGTCATTTTGCTTTCATCTTTGTTTATTGAGCTTATTTGTTATGTCAGTACCGATTACTTTAGGTGCCATAAAATAAACCACCTTATTTCATACCATGCTATCTTCTAGACAACATGTGGCATGAACACCAAGGCATTAATTTTTACATTTTATGCACATAAATAATGTTAAAAATCTAAAAAATAAACACTTTCAACTAATCAATCAACCATTATTACCTCCCACTAGAGTAAAGAGCATATCTTGTATTATACATCACATTTTTCTAGATATTACAATGTGTGAGCCTAGACCATTGCAATAGGGTGTGCTTGTTCTCTTCTTCCTAGGAACTTCTTGCATTGGACACTGCAATACATATCTTAACCAAATATTTTTAGCATTTCTTTTCTTGTTTTGTTCTCCCTCTATTGTGGTGGGTATACCTTATGTTATGCATCACCCTCATTAGTTACAACACAATGTGAGTTTGACCAAAGGATAGATCACATGTGCATTTCTATATTGGTAGAATACTTTTGGTTCCCCTCATAGTAGTGGTGGACATGTCTTGTTTGACATATCTTGTTCACCGAATAATGTAATTTAGTTTACCTTTCTCAATTACAATGGTGGACATATTTTGCTTAACACATCATGTTCACTGAATACTATCTTACGATTGTCTTTTATTGCTTGTTTTACACATCATGCCTACTTGGTACTATAGTGTGTTTTTATCCTTTATAGTGGTGAATATGTCTTGTTTAACATGTCATGCTTGTTGGATACTACAAGGTGTTCTTGGACTGAGGTATAATTTAGTCGTATTCCTTGTCGGTGGTATCACTTTAGTCCCCCATTATGATAGTGAATATGTCTTGTTTAACACATCGTGCTTATTAGATATTGTATTGTGGTTTCTTGTCCTACTATAGTGGTTGGCATACCTTGTTTGACACATTATGCCTTTTTAATATTACGGTTTGTTGTTTACCTCTTGTAGTAGTACATGTGCCTTGTTTAACACATCATGCTTGCTTAATAATATTAGGAGGTGGTCTTGTCTAAGATATAGATCACATGCATTATTTATTTGTGGTGTCATTTCGACCCTCTTTCACTTGGTCATGTCTCAATGTTGTTAATATTTTGAATGAGAAGTAATATTTTAGAAGAAATGCCACATGCATCCTATTAGTAATGTGTTATGCAAAATCTTGTCAAGAAATAAAATTATACAATGAAAGCAATGAAGTATGAAGAACACAAGATTATACTGAGAGGGGGGTGAATAGTATAGCACCCACTTTTTACTTTCTTTCCAAACCAATATCAATTAGTGTCCTCAATTGCAATAACCAAATATAGCAGTGTGCATTAATAACATAGATATCAATAGTAAGCAAGTGCACAAATCACCACACACAATTGAGACACAAGATTTAACGTGGTTCCCCAATGTGGGGTAGTCCACAAGATAATATCCTTATAATATTTCACAAAGAAATAGGGATACTTATCCCAATACAAATGATTAATTTAATCTGCACAAAGCTAGGCTGTCCTGATCTACTCAAGTGGGCTCCACTGATCTGCTCAGCTAGGCTCTCCACTGATCTACTCAGCTAGGCTATCCATTGATCCACTTAGCTAGGCTATCCACTGATCTACTCAGCTAGGCTCTCCACTAATCTGCTCAGCTAGGCTATCCACTAATCTGCTCAGCTAGGCTATCCACTGATCTGCTCAGCTAGGCTATCCACTGATATGCTTAGCTAGGCAACTGGTGTTGATGTGTTTTCTATTTCTGTCCTATCTCTTTCATTGCTCACAAATTTGCCTCAATGCCTTCTCATAAGGCTCAAACAATCTTGCTCAAATGTTATCCCATATCTGTTCTTAAAGCCTTCACAAAAGGCTCAAACAATCATGCACAAAAGATGTCTTAAATTTATCCAATAATTCTGTTCCAAAAGCCTTCCCAAAGGCTCAACCAATCATGCATAAAAGTTGTCTCAAATCTATCCATAAATTTTATCCCCAAATCCTTCCCAAAGGCTCAACCAATGACTCTCAAGTAGCACTCAAATCTCAACCACAAATCAACGAAGGCAAGGCTCAATGATGAACTCAACAATGGATAACAAATGAATGATGATAATACTCAACAATGTGCTAAAAAATGAATGGCAATGTACTCTTCAATGGATGACAACAATGATCCACAATGATCTCAACAATGTATGACAAATGATATCTCAAATGGATGACAACAATGCTCAATAATGTACTCTCAAATGGATAACAACGATGCTCAACAATGTACTCTCAAATGTATGACAAATGATCTCTCAAATGGATGACAACAATGCTCAATAATGTACTCTCAAATGGATAACAACAATGCTCAACAATGTACTCTCAAATGTATGGCAAATGAGATCTCTAATGAAAACCTCTCCAAGCAATAACAATGAGGACTTCAACCAACCAAGGACAATCTCCACAAGTGATAGCAATAGGTTCTCAATAATATCTTCCTCATGCAATGTCAATAAGCTCTCAAGAAACAAGCACAACTCCCTCAATAAAATAGCTCTCAAATAGCCAACAATGATCTCCTCAAATAAAAGACAAATGTATCCACAAGTGACTAGAAAATGATCTCCTCAATGGTCTCAAATAGTGGTAATGTACTCAACAAGTAATCAACAATAATCTCCTCAAAGCAATAGCAAAAACCTCCTCAATAATGGCAATAATCTCAATGAACTCCACTAAAGCAATCATGGAACTCAAGTATCAATTTTATCCATAAAATTGATTTTCTAATCCATTCACTTCCTCTCAATAGCCAAGGCACATAATCAAGCAATTTGTCTTCAACTTCAAACCCTAACTCATGTGCATGTATTCTAACTCAAGGTAGCAATTAACTAGGTCTCAAGTTCCTAGTTTAATTTCATAATTAAATCATGCACTAGGACATATAACAATTTCAACACTTTTCAACCTTATGATTCCCTAATTTCATAAACACATACATCAAGCACCTATCCTTTTATTTTTAATTCCACACCTTATAACTGCACATACAACAATCACACATATTTATTTCCACACCTTATATCTCCCTAATCACACACAACAATGACAAATATTTAATTATACACCTTATAAATCCTTAAGCACATTAACACATACATCAAACATTTATTTTCCTAAACTCCTTATGACTCCCTAGTTATCACAGAAATAATTTTAATGCACCAAAAATTTGGTAATAACAAATATTACCATGCACTGGAGATAAATACCTTTATATGAAATTTGTTGCCTTCGTAACCTTCAAAATCGTCTTTGCCAAAATTAATGCGCCTTCACACCTTTGCAGGAGTTGAAATCCGTTCCTATCGCTTAGCGCTGTGAGGTGCTTACCATGTGTGTGTCAGCCCACGTTAGGATTTAATCCCAAACACCCAACTTCACCTGTGCTCAAATCTGAAAAACTTAAGTTGCCTTCCTTAGCAAAACACTTTGCCCCTGGCGGGATTCAAATAGCAAACCTACCTTGTGCAAAGTTCGTGCGCTACCAACTATGCTATAGGCTCCTACATGACATCACTTTCCCATGTTGTTTACTTGACCTTGCTCTCAAATCAAAAGTTATTTATCCTTCTTTCTTCGTTGCTCCCCTTTCGACGACTCTCTCTCATGTGCTATGTCAAGTCTTTTATAAACAAAGGTTTTAACCTTTTATTTATATGCACCTCCATGCCTTCGAATGACGTCGGTGAATCTTTATTTATCTCCCAACCCTTTGCACGTCAGCGGATAATATAATACAATCTTAGACCTTAGAATTATTAAATAAAAATTTAATAATTCACCTTTTAACTTTGAATTGGGATATCTCCTTCATTCTTTTGAATTTCGTCATGAAACTTTTTGCACCTAGGTTTTATTGGAAAACCTTTTCATCCATCATAATTTGGAGAAGTCTTAGCATAGTGGTTTTAATGAAAAACCCTTTCTAATTGTTTTAATGAAAACCCTTTCTATTGGTTTTAATAAAAAACCTTTCCGTAGGTTTTAATAAAAACCCTTGACGTTGGTTTTAATAAAAACCTTTACCATTGGTTTTAATAAAAACCATTAATATAATATTTTAAAAAATAAATATTATATGCCTCTTGTGCCAAAAAACCCTGTATATATCTTTGCTATCCAAAATATCATAAATGATTATTTGTGAAGTGCTTTTGCCACCAAAACTCAATGTGATCTATGTGACATCAATGACAACACAAAATAACTCAAATTGCCAACAAAGTATTCATTTATGTGAGGACAAATGTAAAAGTGGTCTTCTACATAATATTTTTTTGAGTTTTTTAGGGTTATTCTGGGGCAATGCTTCTAGGTTTTGGATCTCTCTAGACTTGTTTGTGCACTTTGTTTTTGCTCATTTGGCATTTAACCAACATTTTTTAGTGCTTTAGGTATTTTTATAAGTAAAATCTATTGAAAGCACATGGGATAAGCAAAAATAATTTATGTTTAACCAAAATTTCTAGGAGCACATATAGGTAAGTACCAAATGTGTTTTCCCCCACTTTTACATTATTTGGTCGTGTTTTTATATTTTTTTGTTGTTTTTTCATTCTTTGCATTTTGAATAGATAGTAGATTCAAACTAACAAAAAATTTACTTCATAGCTTAGAATTTCATATATGTTACTTTGGCTATTTTTTTTTGCTTAAGAAAAATGGGTTGTACTCAGGTCCCCCACCCTTGATAAATCATAACTCTCTTCTGTAAATCTTGAGAGTTTATAAATATATTCAATTCTCATCTCAATTGAGATGCTATAACTAGATACCTACATATTTTTCACAAAAAGTCTAAATTTTTTATATTCATTTTTTGGATCTTCTTCATTTTTTTTTTTTTTTTTAAATACAAATATTCAACATCTTTTTTATTGAGAATTTTCAACCTTGTTCATCCATCCATCCAAGTGAAATATTGATTAGTTATGGTATTTGATGATGCCAAGTTACCATTGTTCCACTTGAATATCCATAAATTGCTTTGTTGGTTCCATGCTTCTGCTTCTCTACTCTAATATTTCAAATGATTGGTCCTATTGTTCCTTTATGTTGTTGCATCCCTTTGAAATCCATAAACATTATACCTTTTCTACCAAACACTGCCATACTTGATGCCTTTATGACTATATATAGATCTAAAATATTGATACCTAAGCCATACCTCCAAGATTATTGTCACTTAGTATGGTGTGGGTGTTGATATGTTGCAACCTTAACTTCACATTTTGTTTCCTTTGATTGTTCAACATTTTTTTTTTTTAATTCTTCTTCATAATCTTCTCTCTTATACCTTTCTTTTGGTTTATCCTTACGCACTCTTGACAAGGCTTCCTTGGAATTTATTGTTGCTTCTTCCATGGAATCTATTGCTACTACTACTATAAATTCAACTTTTGAGTTTTCTAATGGTTCTTCAACTTGTTCCCTTACCATAACTACTTCTTGCTTCTCCTTGGATCCTTGCTTCTTAAGATTTTCCTTTTGAATGTAACCATGAACTTGCATGTTGTCATCTATATTTTTTCCTTCTATTATATTCTCTTTATTCATTTCTTTCAGTTCCCTCTAAAGCCTTTTTATTTCTTCTTCATATCCTTTGATGGTGATCTTCAAACTAGCTATCTTTTTATATGTGTTTTATTGAGTCAAGAATGCATGTTCTATTTCATCCTAGGTCAAAATTCTTTCCTTTCCAATCCTTTACTTAGTAAAATTTTTCCAGCAATCACGATCTTCCTCTTGTAAAAGATAGAAAAGTTTGCAATTCCAAAAATGGTCACTAGAATATAGATATCTAAACTTTATCCACCATTCTCGAGCATCAATATCATACTTTCTAGTGAAATATGGTAACTCCATGATCTCAACCCCACCAAAAAATCCCAAAAGCAGCTAGGGTTTTTCAATTTTTTTTTTGAAAACTTCTCTAATCCTTGCTATCATTAGTAGAACAATTTAAATGAAAAATAATTGACATAAAAAAGGAATGCAACCATCCATTATAATTTTGCATTAGTCCATAACCTAGCTTCTCCTCCAAAGGGTTCAACATTATTGTATAGACTACTACTGTTGTTGCGAAGAAACATGGACAACTTTTATGGTGGCGATGATAATGTTAAAAAATTATTTTATCGGTAAAGAAGATATTGCAACTAAAACTCAAATCATTTCTTTTTGACAATATTCTTCAAATTGCTTCTCTTTGTTGGTAATATTGTCGATAATATTCTCCTCTAGTAATATCCTCTTTTGCAAATCTCCTCTTGCCATTAATCTTCTTGTCAATAATCTTCTCTTCCACCCTCACGCCCTCCTATTGCCCTTATTGAAAGAAAAATGTTAGGGTAAAGCATGGGTTTTTATTGCTAGAATATATTACATTATTTGGTTCCTTACTAATGTACCATCATGGGTACATATTTAGATTAGGAGTATATTAGGAGTTAAGTGTTTTATTAAGGTAATGTAATAAATGCACAAGTGTAAGAATATGCAATGATTGTAAATGTGCATGAAGTCCACATGTACATGAGTCTTAGAATAGAATAGTGAGGTGTCTTGAAGGTAAAGAGTTGCATCTCATTATAAATAGGCCTTCATAGAGTAGAAGTCAAAGAGGATTTTGGAGTGTGTAGGTTGAGTAGTAGTAGATACAATGTAGATCCATTTTGTAAATATGGAGAGGTTGTAACCTCCATTGGAGAGCATTGTATATTTTTGTGAGCTTTTATATATAAGCATTTATTGAGCATTGTATCAAGTTTTCTATCATATTTTCATGCATATTATTTAGCTATTATCATAGTTATAACATTGCATGCTTATTTCCATACTTGTGGTTGCATTTACTTTAAGTTTAAATCTCCAAAATCTAAAAATGGTGTCAGAGCCATGGTAGATCGAGAGCCATAAAGGATCACCATTGCTATTGTTACATCTTTGCAAATCGAACCCACCATTGTACGTCACTACATGCAAACACTGCCTCAATAGATTTTTTGATAGAAGAAGTACTAGGTAGTTCAATAGGAAATAAAGAGCCACAAGAGTGATTGAGAGAAAATTATAAATCACATTTTCAGATTTCTAAAATTTACTATTGGCTAGAGTTTTTCCATAGAGTTGTAGAAAAAATTGTGAAGACTAGAACTCAACATTGAATCCACTAGATTGGCAATCCAACTAGTGAAGATTGTTTTTACATATTTACAAAATTTTTGTTTCTAATATTTTTGTTGTAGAACATTAACTCCTAGAAGTTGAGAAACTTCCTACAATAGATATAGAAGGATTTCACCTTCGTTACCTAAAATTCTATGTACTTTCCTCATGCAGGTATTAGTTCTTTGTTGTAGAAAAATAGAGATTGAAGATTTGGAGGCCTAAGGAGAAATTTCCCATTGAAATATTTATAGATTGAAGACTCCAAGTTGGAGATTGAGAAGAGATCTAGTGGCCAAGGAAGCCACATTGAAGACTGCAAATCAAGGAGGAGGTCCTAGAAAGAAGATCCCATTAAAGGAAGAAGAGACTCAAGGAGAAGAGTCATAGTGAAGATTGGAGATTGGTTATCTCCATTAAATATTGAAAACTTCACATCAAAGAAGAGGTCCATAGAAGGCCCTATTGAAGAACTTCCATATTTGGAAGATTGAGCATTGAGAAGGACTAACAAAAGTCCTATTACAATATTTTAGTAGCAACGGATTTAGGAGATCCAAGGAGGAGATCTCATTGCAAAACTTCCATAGTTGAAGATTGAAGAGATCAAGGAAGGTCTCATTAAAGTTTTAGAAGCTGCAAGATTGAAGACCTTGGAGAGGTCTCAAGGAGAAACAAGGAGAAGGCTTGGTGAACCTCATTGGAAGAGTTCTTAGAAGAACTCATTGGAGAAATTTACTACCAAGGAGAAGTTTCTGATAAATAACTTGGGACAATTATCACCATCCAACAACAAGCCCGAGAGAGAAGGATTTGGAAAGGACCTTACCAAACTTTAGAGAATAATAGCGAGAGATCACTTGAAGACAATTAGAATCTTGATAAGAAGGCCATTAGATAGGCCAAGAGTGAATTCAGAATTTGACAAGAAGAAAGGAGATAGAGAAACCACCAAATCTAAGATATTTGGGGATTATCATTGAAGGGTTCTTGAGTGAATATCTTAGTTGTGATTTAGAGGAGTGTCCTACCAAATTTTTGATATTCGATAACTGCATTTCAGTAAAGGTTTTGACTGCTTTACAATATAAAAATTTTTAGATTTGAGGACAGAAAAAGGCAACAACTTGGGCAGCATTAGTAGCTACTAAGGATCATATTTCAGAGGTACATCCTGAAGGAGCATTGAAGCCAGCAAATCACATTTCGGGCAGCATACTAGTGAAGTGTTGAAGCTGCAAAAAGGTGAGCTATAGAGATGTTTTTGGATATCCTAGAAGAGCTGCAATATCATCTACAAAAGGCAACAATTTAGGTGACTTAAATCACCATCATCATCATCATCTACGAAGATAGAAAGGTATGCAACAAAAGGTGCAAAAGTTCATTAGTTGAGATTTTATATTTGAATTCTTATTAAGATTATTAAGCACCAGTTTTAAGGTTTAGAGGTTGCATAAATAGTGTTTATTTAAGTCTTCAAGAGAGTGCAAAATTTATTGTCTACAAGGTTCAAACATACATAGAAAAATAAAAGTTAGATATATTTCAAGAGAAAGAAAATATCAACATTCTATTGATATCATTCTAAGCAAACAAAGACTTTACAAGTTTGCATATACAATAGTGCAAATCTTAGTGGAAAGCTTGGGTTGCTAAGTGTAAGAATAACCAAGCAAGGAAGGTATTGCCAAGGGATAGAAGGTAATATTGGCTTCAATATATATCAGCCAACAAAGGAAGTTGAAGCCTGCATTTTGAGAAGTCAAGAGGCTCAGTTTAAGAGCATAGGGGGTAAATGTCTACATCATCCTACTCTACGTTTGCATAAGCATATCATTAGAGCTATACAAGAGAGCTCTAAAAAGTGAAGTATCTCCAAGGAAAGGGAGATAGGTTTGATAACCGTAGAAGTATAAAGGAAACTATCAAAATAGTGGTGAAAATTAGATTGCTACAAGAATCGTTGTTATCATCTACCCTACATTGGAAGAATATAAAGCAGGAGTGTCTCAAGGACACATTACATTGACCATTGTATTGCAGATAAGTGGCCACCATTATCAAGGAGAAAAGAATAGTTAGAGTACTTGAAAGAGGAGTCATCCACAAAGTTCAACATTCGTCATCTCAAGGTACTAAAAGCACCATAGCTAGGTGCAACAAGCGATACAAGGGTAACACCTTAATGGGAGTTAGTTGCCACATCAAAAACCTACAACAACACAAGGTCAACAAGGTGAAAACAATGCGAGTAGAGTATATCTTGTTTCATTTGATAAACCAAGGCAAGATATTATAATTAGTTGACAAGGATAAAGCACAAAGGAAAGGTGGAATCATTGCCCAAGAAGTAGCGAAGCCATTACACATCATGCCATCCACGTTGAAGGAATAATCTAAGTTGGAGAAGAAAGGCATATTAGAGTTCACTGTCAAGGAAGAGAGAAATAACCTAGAATAGTTGGTCAAAGGTAAGTTTTAAAGCTTTAAGTTTTTTTGATACGTTGAAGAAAAAGTGCATGCAAAAGGAAATTGAACAGTTTCCAAGACCTTTCAAGGAGGAAAGTGCCATTTGGCACAAGGAAGAGAATCATCTCATAATGCCCACGACCAGGAAGAAGGGCATCCATTTGAAGTAATGCTTAAAGGAAGCCAACAAGGTACAAAAATGCTTAAAAGGAAGAAGACCATTGCGCATAATATCAATGCCACTTGTATTATCTTGTCATAAGATCATAACACTTCATATTCACATTTAAAGCAAGGTTGGTGTCATTTGTCTTGAGCCCTACTCAAATAGTAATGCCCAACAAGAAGGAACATTTGTTTCCTTAGAGAATCATGACATTTGTCATACATTACATAGTAGACAACCATATTAAAATACTTTTACAAGAGCACGTAACTAGGCGAGAAGGAAAGTAAGAGCACATAGCAAAGTCAAGTAGCATTAAAGGAGCTAATGCAGTCATAGAGAAGCGTGCAACAAAATGCATCAGTGAAGAATGTTGTTGACAGGAGATAGTAGTAGCATTAAAGAACGTGAGACCATCATAAGGAAGAATGCAGGTCAACCTATAAAGAACGTGAGGTCATCATAGGAAAGAGCGTCGATCAACCTACTATTGTTGGAGAAGAGCACAAGTTGATCGCAGGTTCAGTTGAGCACATAACACAGTGAACAACACATATTATAAAGGTAATATTAAAGTCTTATTACTTTTGCAAATATTTGAGGAGTAATAAGGATATACATATTAAAATTGATATTAATTAAGATTTCATAATCTAGGGATATTTAGTAGGAGTTATAAGGTAATAAAAGGTACCCTAGAAAGCACATTGCTTACTTTGAGAAGGAAGAGTGAAATTAGAAGCATTAAAATATTCATTATTATTGCTTCAACTATTTGCAAATTTTAACAAGGAGATATAAGGTTAGTGAAACTAATTTGCAAATACATAGTATTTCTAAAACTTCTAACTTGGGAGATACAAGGAATCCTACATCAAATTGAATTCATAAGAAATTTAGAAACTCAAGGTTAGAAAGAAGTCAAGTTTTAGTTGGAAAAGTAAATTAGTCTCATATTCAAATTAAAGAGACATAGAAAATCCAACTTGAATATCTTAAAGATATTGAGAATTTTATTGAAATTTGCATCATCTATAAGCTTTCTACAAGGAGTGATAAAACAATTGTTTTAAAAGGAGATGAACATTATATTAAGCTTGTCATTACTAGGGAGACAAAAGAGCATAAACTCAAAGCAAAACTAGAAAGCTAAACATACTATCAAAGTTCTTTGATTACTCAATCATTTAAGAGATAAAAGGATATTTTTACAAACTTAGAGAAGTTCTTTTAAAGTCGAAGAAGAGCATTTAATTATCCTATTAGGGAGTTATAAGGTTGACTACTCCAAAGGATCCCAAAAGAACAAGAGTTCCATTGTTCAAATCATACACTACAAGATTTGATTCAGTTTTCTACAAAGTAACATAGTCTTATCAAAGTCAAAGAGGAAGAAATATGTCAACCTCAAAGAATACAATAAAAAATGATATGAATAACACCATTAGAAAGGAAAGGATAAATGTTATAAAAATTAGAATTAAAAATCTACTTGCCAAAACTAAGAACCTAGATCTTGCCACAAAATTGATCTATAGTGAAGCCTTAGAAGAGAACTTTACAACAATGGAATTTTATTTTCATGCTAGAATCATTGAAGCAATTGATAATGGAAAGAAATATATTTCATTTCCTCTAGTTTTTGGAGCATTCTATATATGGCTTTACTTACACTTCAAAATTACAAAGAAGTGAATGCAAGACATAAAGAATTAATTGAATTACTTAAAGAGAAAACAAAGATAGATGAATCCTTTTTAGAGAAGGTGTTTCAATCCTCATGTAGTATTAATACTTCAAGTTCTACTAACTCAAGATCTTATCGTGATGCCTTGAGTGGTTGTTCAGAAGCCTCTGCACACAAAAAAGGATAGAAATACAAAGGATAAAGGCAAAAAGAAAATACTCTTGTAGGAAACAAGTGATATTACAAGCACAAAAACTGGACCCAAAGACAAGAAAGAAGAATAAGAGACATCAGATCAAGAAGGTATATAGTGCAAGGTAAATTAGAGACATTTTAGAAGAACCTGATCAATATGAAAGATACTCAAAGGGTGAAAATCCATATTGAAGACTAAAGTCTTCAAAAACCAAATAATGTAATACATGGGGTGTTGGAATATATTACATTATTTGGTTCCATACTAATGTACCATCATCGGTACATATTTATTTTAGGAGTATATTAGAAGTAAAGTATTTTATTAAGGTAATGTAATAAATGCACAAGTGTAAGAATTTACAATGATTGTAAATGTGCATGAAGTCCACATGTACATAAGTCTTAGAATAGAAAAGTGAGGTGTATTGAAGGTAAAGAGTTGCATCTTATTATAAATAGGTCTTCACAGAGTAGAAGTCAGAGAGGATTTTGGAGTGTGTAGATTGAATAGTAGTAGATACAATGTATATCCATTCTGCAAATATGGAAAGGTTGTAACCTCCATTGGAGAGGATTGTATTGTTTTGTGAGCTTTTATATATGAGCACTTCTTGAGTAGTGTATCAAGTTTTCTACCATAATATCATGCATATTATTTAGCCATTATCATAGTTATAACATTGCATGCTTATTTCCATACTTATGGTTGCAATTCCTTTAAGTTTAAAGCTCCAAAGATATACATTTATGAGGGATCCCAATCCCCTTATACTGGGATTTGAACTTGGGTCTCCTATATGAAAACCCAAGGACTTACCACTATGGTATCCCTCCCTAGACGTTACTTTGACTATTGTATATTGTTTTTTTTCTTCTTTTTTTCTTAATGGATTATGATTGACTATTCTTATGGTGCATGCACAATCCTTAGGGAGAGACAATATATGTTTAAAAAAATATCACTAACAAGTAATTGGTAGATGGTGGAGAGTTTCATCCTCCAAATATAGAATAGGGCTCGACTAACTTTGTTAGTCCTTAGGTAGAATGGTAACGAGCCATGTTGGCCAAAGGTTTTGGTTCTCTTATAACATAACTTATCATCTTTTACTTTTTATCTTTATCATTTTGTTCACTAAGTTTTCCAAAATACTAAAATAAGGATATAGGGACTTTTAAGGGATGTGTTTACACATGTATCCTAAAGTACATATCCCTACAATCAACAATGTTGTGATTGCCACTTTAAGAGGTGATGGTAGTCATTGGTTGTATTTTAGGATTTTTGATGCATCATCCAAGACCTAATGTGTTTTTATACCTAGGTTAAAATAATGTGTTATTATGATCGATGATTGTAATTTTATAGCCTTGATGATATGTAATCCAATCGTTAGCCTCAAAATAAAATATTGTTTGTCTCTTCCATTAAATATTCATTTCATTTTTTCATCAAATCAATTCACTCATTCTCTCTTCTTTATTTTATGAAAACATTTGCCTCTATTGTCATCATAACATGTGATATTTTATACTTGATCCATATCTCTTTTCCTTATAGGTACAACCAAATCCATTGACTACTAGCTCACTACCATCCATAAATAAGGAAGGGGTGTTCCACCAAGCTTCATAGCCAAAGGTCAAAGTTGATATTCAAGGACTAGTTCCAAGAAATCTTGAATCCTCTATGTTGATCCTAGGTGTATCCATTACTATTTTGGTGATTCCCTAAGCAAGATAGAATAGGATTACACATTTATTACCGATATTACATATATTATTTATATTTTGATCATTTATTCCCTAAGGTATCTATTATTATGTTTTGCATTAGGACTTAGATTACAAATATTTTGGTGTATAAAGTAGATTTACTTTCATGTTAGTTTATTTGCTTTGATTAGAATAATATTAGCTCAATTCTTGCATTTGTGCCTAACTTTCTATTGTTTTGTTATTTTGATTAGAGAATTTTAGCATTTCTTGTATTAGTTCTAGTGACTATATGAGTTTTGCCATTTTTATTCATAATAATTATGACCACATAGTGGTATTACAATATCTTGGATATTATGCATGTATCACTTGGCAAGATTTTCTTTATTAAAATTAAAAAAAACTTTGTCATTGACCTAATGCTATTTGATGCAATAGAATTGCTAATGCTCTGAGTCATGTGAATTCTTTTCTTGCTAACATTTTATGAGTTTTAAAATAATTTCAGGACCTTTTGTTATAAGCCTTGTCTTTATGTTATATGTTAGGGAGTTTGCATTTTGAATTTTTGGCTATTCGAGATGCTTGAAGGTTTTGTTGTCTATAAACAATTTTCATATTTCAAAAAGATTCCTTTTACTATGTCACTTATAAGTTAATACTTTCATTTAGCACTCTTGTTTTTTGGCTAATGTGTCATATGAGTTGGCATATGTGTTATTGAATTAGAGAGCACCACATATTCTTTGTTATCCTCTTTATCATTTTGTCCTTTAAAAAATACTTAGAATATTTTTCTTTTGCAAAGTTAGAAGGTTTGAGCTTACTTATGTCTTAACAAAAGTTAGGTCTAATGACCTATGTTGACTTTGCATTCGACAAGAGCCTCCACTATCTTCAAAATTGTTTATCCTCTATAAGTATGAGATGGTCAATCCATTTGTTGCTTTTGGATCCCTTGTCCTTAATTTTTTGTCATATTAATACACTTTTGCATCAATTTTGTCAATAGATACCACTATAGTCTCTCTCACCAAAAAGGATATCATGGAGTAATGGAAGAAAAACAATTCAAAGTACTTGAAAATATACGAAAAAGTAGATAAAGCTTAACTTTAGGAACACCAAGCATAAGGCCAATGTTAACATGCATATCAATTATTTTGTTGAAGAAATTGGGGACATAGTTGTCCTACTGCTAGGAGGAGAACTAAGGTTGTTGAAAAGTTTACCCTAGATGTATGCATTCTTAGAGCTATTTTTGTGAAGAAGGGTAAGATTATTTTATTGGAGTATATTACATTATTGGGTACATGCTAATGTACCACCTTGGGTATATAACTAGAGTAGAAGTTTACCTTAGAGTAAGGTTTGAGTAGTTACTTCATGCAATGTAATAAATGCACAAGTGTTAGAATGTGCAATGATGTAAATGTGCATGTAGTCCACATGTACATGAGTCATAGGGTAGATGAAAGGCCAAGGGACTTATCTCCCTATATATATGTCTTTGAGGTAGAAGAGTGAGTGATGGATATAGAGAGGTGATAGAAGATACAATAGTGACTAGTTGCATTAGTTAGAGTGAGTACAATGTAGTTCCTTCATGTATTTATGGAGTGTTCATGTCCTCCATTATATCACATTGTACTATTTTTGTGAGCTTTCATTAATGGCATATTTTTGAGTTATTGCAGAAGTTTCTCTTATAATTTTCCTACATATTATAGTGCCATTATCATATAGTTATCATTGCTTACTCATTTTACATCTTGTGGTTGCATTTCCTTTAATATATATCATCAAAAGCTAACAGTGGTATCAGAGCACATGGTAGATCAATAGGAAATAGAGAGAGAGCCACAAGAGAGATTGAGAGGAGATCAGAAATCTCATTTTTAGAATTTTTGAAAATTACATTTGGCTAGAGTCTTTCCACAGGGTTGCAGAAAAACTCGTGAAGACTAGGACTCAACATTGATTCCACTAGATTGACAAATCAACTAGTGAAGATTTATTATCTCTAGATTTAAATATTTATCCATTATAGTTTCTAATACTTTGTTGCAGAAAAATTTGATTCAAAGAAAGTTGGGAAGCTTCCTACAAAGATCTAGGAAGAATATCTTCTTTGGAATCAATCTAATACCTAAAGCAACAAGTTGGATATTGAATATTTGGAGGCCTTAAGGAAAAGGTCCCATTGCAAGAGTTGCATACCTATAGATTGCAAAAGAGAGAAAAAGGCCAAAGGAGCCTTATTGCATATTGAAGACTCCATAGCTTAAGATTGAGAAGAAATGAGGAGGCCAAAGAAGCCACATTGAAAATTACAGATCAAGAAGGAGGTCCAAGAAAGAAGACCCCATTTAAGGAAGAAGAGACTCAAAGAAAAGAGTCCAAGAGAAGATTGGAGATTGGATATCTCCATTGAAGATTGAGGACTACAAATTATAGAGTGAGAGAAGGAGAAAACAACTCAAGAAGATGAAGAGACCCACAGGAGGTCCCATTGAAGAACTTCTAGATTTGGAAGATTGAAGATAGAGAAGGACTAGCAAAAGTCCTACTACAGATTTTAGAAGCAACATATTTTAGAGATCCAAGAAAGAGATCTCATTACAAAACTTCATAGTTGAAATATTGAAGAGATCAAGGGAAGGTCTCATTGAAGTTTTGAGAAGACTAGAGAAGCTGCAAAAATTAGATACCCAAGAGAAGAGGTCTCAAGGAAGGATTGAAAGGAGAAAGAAGGAGAAGGCTAGGAAAGCCTCATTGCAAATTTTGGAGAAGGCCATTGAAGGAGATTTGGAGAAGGCCATTGGAGAAGTTTTTAGGAGAACTCATTGGAGAATATAGCTAGCAAGGAGAAGTTCCTGATAGAATAGAATTTGGGACAATTATCGCCATCCGACAACAAGCCCAAAAAGGAGAAATATTTGGCAAGGAGCTAGCCAAATTTTGGAGGAGAATATTGAAGACCTCAAGACATTCAAATTCTTGAGAAGAAGGCCACTAGATAGGCCAAGGTTGAAGTCAGAATTCGACAAGGAGGTTGAAGGAGAAAGGAGTTAGAAGAAGCCACCAAATCTGAGATATTTGGAGATTGCCATTGAAGGCTATTTAGGAGAAAGGAGATTGCTAGTTTTATAGAAAAAAGTTGAAGACTTCTAGAAGGAAAGTTTTAGCTTCAATTTGGAAGAAGTTTCCTACCAAATTTGGAGATTTAAGGATAACATTTCAGAGGAGAAATTAGCTGCTTTAGAATCTAAAAACTTTAGAGTTACGGGTAGCAATTTAGGCAACATTACTAGCTACTAATTTTCAAAGTTCAAGGGAGCATCGTGAAGGAGAGTTAAAGCCACAAAACCATATTTTTGGGTAGCAAGTTAAAGGAGTTTCAAAGCTAAAAATTGGTGAGTTAAAAAGCTATTTTGGACAACAAAGAAAGAGTTGCGATTTCAAAAAAGGAAAAGAAAAAGAAAAAGGAAAGAGGATTTTTTTTTAATTGAAGGGTTCATATTTAAGTCTTCAAGGAAGTGTAGAAGATAGTTATTACAAGGTTAAAACCTACACATAAGAAAGAGGAGTTAGATATATTTTGAAAGAAAGAAAAATATCAACATCCTACCTTCTATTGAAAGCAAAGAAGACACTATTCTAAAAGCATAGATTGCATATACTAGAGTGCAAAGTTAAGCCATCTAGAAGGGCATATTACTCATATGATTGAAAAGCTTAATTTCATTAATGCAAGTTAACCAAGCAAAGGAATTAGAGGAGTGAGTTGTCTAGTAGTAGAAGGTAACATTAAACTATCAAAGGATAGAGAAGAAGCGACCATATTAAGGAAGAAAGAAAGCTTCAAAAATAAGACTTAAAGGTCTCAAAGTGAAGGTGCAAATTAAGATATCTTATCTTAATTATTACAACATTATTTACATTACAAAATTACACCGATCTTGTCCTTTCCAACGTAAAAAAGGAGGACAAAAGTTGAAGTGTTCTAAAACACTCAAACAATAGTATACTACAGTATTCAAGCGATCGAATCATCAAGTTCAAAGAGCAAACTTTGAAGTGGAGGAAGATAGCCAACTAAGGGCTCAATAGCACAATTTCCAAGGTGTCTAAAGACACCATATTCAGCATCGTAGGTCTCATGAAAGCAGCGCTCAAGGGGCAATAAGAACCTGCAACAGAGAAGAGACCAAGTTGGGCAGCATAATGGCATTAGCAAGGCAGTATAACACATCACTAGTTGCAAGAAGAACAACATTAAGGAATAACATAAAAAGCAAGGTGTAAGCAGCAAGGTACGTTACCCAAGCAAACAACGATAATAGCTTGGATGAAACTACCACCTAGACAATAGTGTTGAAGCACCTTAGAGCCACCATCGCTGAAGTAGAACCACCTTCGTGGGAGAAGAGCACCACCATTCGCTGGAGAAAGCACATTGTAAGCCAAAACAACTTGCAATAGTTGTCAAGAACGTTGAAGAAATAAGATGTTGAAAGCGTAGTTACATGCAAGGGAAAGACCTTCCACTTGCCACCTCAAGCAAAGGAATATCGTGCCACTTGGCACAAGGGAGAAGAGTATCTTCATATACACAAAAATGCCTCTGCAATTTAACATCTTCTCAAAGAAAAGAGCGCTCATCCTAAAGTAACGCTCAGTCATTATTCAAGGCCTAGTATAATATCTACGTTATCAAAACACCTACACTAGTATAACATCGTCTAACATTCGCACCACCTAGAAAGAAGTCTCAGGCTTGAGGTAACGGAGGTACCACTTGGCATACCTTTCAAGGAGGACAAAGGTATTAATAACTCTTTGCACAAGAAGAGCGTGAAGAGAGAGCTTTCACAGAGGTCAACAACATTGAAAGAGGAGGTAATACAATCCAAGGCGTGCAAGAGAACAAAGCTCATTTAATGTGCAACATCATACGTTGCAGATTGGAATAGATACAACACCCGAAGCTTGAATAAAGGAGTCAAAATAGAAGCCAATTAGCACGCGCATTTCACATTGCAAGGAAGGTATAGTTTTTACATGATTTAATACTTGCTTTCTTTAAGTATAAGGAGTTATAAGGTGCATGATATAAGGTTGAGTTTATTTATTATTGCATTGAGAAATTACAACCTTAGTTGATTAGAAAGCAATTAAACAAGGAGATTATATCCTTAAGAGAAATTTCAAATTGCATTAGATTGAGAATCAAATATCATAGTATTTGCAAATAATTAAACTAGGAGATATAAGGTTTTCTACCTTTGAAAAATTGAAATATTATTTTGCAAATATTATCATTTTCTAAATTTCCAAATTAGGGAGATATAAGGAGTACTACATCAAACTTTAGATCATTGGAATTTAGAAAATTGAACCATTGAAAATTAAGGATAAAAGAAGCAAAATCATTGATTGCTTTAAAGTTGGAATTTATTGCTTATACTTGTCTCATATACAAATTAAAGGGACAAAAGGAATCCAACTATAGAGTCTTGAAAAATAGAGAACTTCATCAAATTGAAAAGTGCATATTTCAATAGGGAGAGATAAGGTGAAATAGGAGTTGATCATTATATTAACATTATCTTCAAAACATTAGGGAATCAACTCAAAAGGAAATTTAAATCAAGCACTTAATCAAGACCATAATTTCAATCACTTGGGAGATATAAGGAATTCTACAAAACCTAAGATTTGATAAAGTTTTATCAAGCTTGATCACTAGGGAGATATAAGGTAGCCTACAAGGACCATCATGACAACAAAAAAATTCATTCTCACTGAATCCCAACTTCTTAAAGGTCCAAATTACTCATCATGGAAAAAAAAAGTGAGGGCAAGTCTGATAGTTGAAAAACTTTGGAATATTGTCAAAGGAACAACAATTAAACCTACTACAGGTGATAGTGAGATTCAAAAATTTGAAGAAAATGAAGCAAAAGCACTAATGATAATAACTTTTGCTATTACAGATGAAATACAACCTTACATTAGTTCAACAGCAACATCTACAGAAGCTTGGAAAACCTTAGCCAAAATATTTGAAGGAAAGAATAAAGCCACTATCTTAAATATTCAAACTCAATTGCATTCTTTGAAAGTGAATAGTGGTGAAAGTATAGAACTGTTCCTAAGGAAAGTAGCAGATATAAAAGGGAAATTGTTAACCTTAGGAGAATAGGTAGAAGATAAGTTTCTTGTTCAAGTAACCCTGAGAGCACTTCTAGATAGCTACAAGCATTTAGTTACATCTTTACAAATCCTAAGTAAAGATACATCTTTTGATGAGTTAGTCAATATTCTTCAAGAATATGAGGTGGAAAATACAGTTAAATATGAAATGACTAACAATGCATTGGTTTCAAAAGATAATCCACAGGGAAATGTTGCCTCATCCACAAAAGGACGAAGACCATGGAATAACAGGTATTGTCAAGTATGCAGGAAGAAAGGACATAGTACCAATTACTGCAAATTCAATCCTAGAAACCAATATCAAGGAAATCAAAGCCAATCAAATAGGTCATTCCAACCAAGATAATATCAGAATCAATATAGTCCACATCAACAACAATTTCATTGTCCATATACTTCTTAGAACCAATACAATTATCCTCAATTGCAAGAAGGGAAACATAAAGGTAACTTGGTTCAAGAAATTCAAGAAATGGAAGAACCTACAAATGAACATGAAATTAAAGCTCTCTTAGCAAAAATAGTATTTTATGAAGATACTAATAGGAAACAAAATGAAGAGGAGCTCAAATTCTAGAACCAGGACGAAGACAATATTGAAGACTAAAGTCTTCAATACCCAAATAATGTAATACAAGGGGGTGTTGGAGTATATTACATTATTGGGTACATGCTAATGTACCACCTTGGGTACATAACTAGAGTAGAAGTTTACCTTAGAGTAAGGTTTGAGTAGTTACTTCATGCAATGTAATAAATGCACAAGTGTTAGAATGTGCAATGATGTAAATGTGCATGTAGTCCACATGTATATGAGTCATAGGGTAGATGAAAGGCCAAGGGACTTATCTCCCTATATATATGCCTTTGAGGTAGAAGAGTGAGTGATGGATATAGAGAGGTGATAGAAGATACAATAGTGACTAGTTGCATTAGTTAGAGTGAGTACAATGTAGTTCCTTCATGTATTTATGGAGTGTTCATGTCCTCCATTATATCACATTGTACTATTTTTGTGAGCTTTCATTAATGGTATATTTTTGAGTTATTGCATAAGTTTCTCTTATAATTTTCCTGCATATTATAGTGTCATTATCATATAGTTATCATTGCTTACTCATTTTACATCTTGTGATTGCATTTCCTTTAATATATATCATCAAAAGGTAACATGTTTGGGTACACTTTATCAACAAGCAATTGTGTGAGCAAGTGTCTCATGCCAATGATAAGGAGTTTTAAATGAGCTCCTACTTGTTCTATATTCTCTTCATAACCAATCCCCAAGAAAAATTAATCAGGTACTAAAGCAAATTGGTATCAACAACCCTCAAAATGGAGTGCTTCTCGACATGCCATGACAAAAAGGATCAATATATATGTCTTCATCAATAATAATTTGTAGAACCCATGATAGAAATGCTAACAAGAGAAGAATACATGAATATTCAAAGAGGTTATAAAAACTATCTATCCCATTGTAGACTAGTGTATTTGAGATTTACTCAAGACATAGATTAGGGTTGTCAATTGGAATTCATTGCCTTTTGCATTGCTATATTAGATGATAAATCATTTTGTATTGATGGAGTATTTAAGATAACTAAATCCTCTAAATAATAGGTACAAGAGACTACACATAAATAAGCTCATGACCTTTCTTTCACCACTGAGCATTACACCTACAAATTCCACACAAGCATATTAGTTGGTGGTTAAATACCTCATATCCATATTGCTCCAACCTCATATTTGATCATAAGGTTGACTTGGAATAAGATTATTGGGCCAACTATAAGAACATGAATATAGTAGCAATGAGGGAAGCTAGCTTTGGGTAATATCTAGATTGGGAATAGGAAGATGGAGAAGACCCCTTTACTAGGAAGGAGATAATAAGGGACAAATTTACATAAGAGTTACAAGAATATAGAGACACATAAATCCTTGAGCCTCATCCTTTAATGACCAATTGCAAATTGTTGTGTATCCCTCCAAAATGGACATGTCACAATAAACATCTGGTTTAATGAGGCCAATTTTCAAACTTGAATCTTTAGGAAATATTCCATCAATATTCTAGGGTAAAAAACATATGTTAAATCACCATCTTGTCACCTATATTTAATAATAATAAAAATAAAAAAGTTTTTAAAGACTTCAAAGAGCCTTCCCATGAAGCATGTGGGATTTAAAAAAAAATTAAATATATTTTTGCTTCATTTCCATTTTTGGACGATGTGTTCTTTGCATGTCGCAAATCAACACTTCTCTGATAAATTGTAGGTAATAGGTACTTTTTAAAAAAATAATGGCACAAGCCTTCAGTCAACAACATCTCAGTTGAAGTTAACTTTCGGATAACCCATGCATTTATTATATGACAACTTCATGATAGACAACCCTCGTGCATCTTCAAATGACCTTGTTGCTAGACGACTTGATCAACGGATGACATGGTCAAAGTTCATTTTAGATGACCTTTTTTTGAATGATAACTTAGACAATAATATTTTATAACGACAACTCCAGATGACTCTTTTAGATGATAAGTTACATCATGAAATCAACATCTTTAGATGACAACTCTAAATGGCATCAATATCTTTAGACAACTCTTCTCTAGATGATAGCTCCAAACAACACCAATGTCTTCATATGACAACTCTTCTCTAGATAATAACTCTAGAGGATAAACCTCCTATAAATGGTAGCTTTAAGCATCAACTCCAAATGACAGCTCCATATGATAGCTCTAGATAACAACTCTAGATGGAAGCTCTAGATGGTAATTTTAGATGACAACTCTTCTTTAAATGCCCCAATGTTATGATGACATGATATTTAGATGACAACGATCACATACTATTAATATCGATCCACTCTTATGCATATCCAACATGAACAAGATACAAAGAGGATGAATTCCAACATGTTTAAACTTTAGTGCACTGCTTTATATGACTTCTTTTTCTTTCAGATAATACATTTCTTGCAATAGACAACAACACATTTTTTTAAACACTAGCAATCAATTTCATGGTAACAACTCTTCTAGCATAAAATTAATACTTCTTGGATATCTCTGCACCTCTTCCAAGATTAAATAAATTCTTGTAGCACCTGCAAACATTAACAAGAATTTTTTTTTTTCTCCAATAGATAAGGCCTTCTCCTTTCTTAAACTTGTGTGTATTCTTTTCTGGATTCTCAACACATTTAATATTTGAAAGCGATGTTCTTTAGACCTATGACATATTTTAAACACTAATATTTTGCATTGGTGAAGCAACACATTCCTAAACGACACGTTCTTTTTCTTGGCAAAATCTCACAAACTTGATCTTTTCTTTAGCATGTTCTAAGAAAGATGAAAGCTCTAACACCACATGTTGGACTAGTAAGGTGCTGGACAATGTTTCATTAATTAAAAATATGAATATATACAATGAAGGTGAGGTGGTTGGTTTGAATAATAAACTATCAACTATTTATAGAGGTTCAACTTCCAAATAACAAACTCTAACTACATTACATTATGTAATAAATTCCTAACATAACAATGTACACGTTATAGATGAGGGGGACTAGTTATCCTCCATCTAACCTTTGTAGGACCACGTGGAACCACAACACCATCAACAAACAAGACGTCAAAATGATCATCATGAGGTCGGTCATATCCCTCTTGAACAGCCATAATATGATTCTTCATAATTTCTAGATGAGTGACTCCAACATTTGATATAATCCACTTGTTTGCATCAAGGTGTGGATTGACCACATGAATTCCTTTGATGTTAAGCTGGGCCTTGTTTATGTGGTATAAGGCTCCATCAACATTACCATCTTCAACAACTCGTGAGGGATACCGTAGTGGTAAGTCATGTTTTCATTTAGGAGACAAGTTCAAACCCTGGTAAGAGAGAACTAGGACCCCTCATAAAAATCTGTGTAAACTTAAATTTTTGAGCTGCAAGCTTACTACAGTGATAGGGGCTTTGGCCTCTCTTTGAGAGGTCTACAGTTCAAACCCCACTCAATATGAGGGGACTGAGACCCCTCACAAAAACTTGTATAAACTTATTAAATCTATAAGCTAACTGTAGTGGTAATGGCTTTGGCTTCTCTTTGAGAGATCCAAGGTTCAAACCCCACTTAATATGAGGGGATCAGAAACCCTCATAAATACCTGTGTAAACTCATTGAAAAATGAACCCGTGAGAGATACCGTAGTGATAAATCCTTGGGTTTTCATCTAGGAGATTTAAGTTCAAAACCCCAGTAAGAAGGGACTGAGACCCCTCATGAAAACCTGTATAAACTTAAATTTTAAGTTGCAAGCTTATTGTAGTGGTAAGGGCTTTGGCCTCTCTTTAAGAGATCTAAAGTTCAAACCCCACTCAGTATGAGGAAACAAAGACCCCTCATAAAAACCTGTGTAAACTCATTGAATGTGTTGCTTCACCGATGCAAAATATTTTCAGCTACAACAACCACTACATTATAAGATCTCAAACAAAAGGATCTCCACAACAACCACTACATCATAAAATCTCCAACAAATATACTATCAATCAAAACAAAAAGATTATAAACTAAAAGAAATAATTTAAAACCTCAATCAATACATACCTCATAATGTAAATATATTTTTTTAAATTATTATTATTATTTTTTGAATAATATTTCTTATACACATCCACCATGGGGATTGAACCCGAGTCACATCACCGATAATGCAAGTGACGTCCTTGCATTATATAAACAACCCATGTGAATCATATACAATTAGTGACTAAATGAATGGTTGAACCCAAAAGAAACTCTTTGACCCCTTTCAAACTCCTCTTTTCCATGGGACTACGAATTTACACAACCTTTGTTATCTCTAGTTTTAGTGTTCAAATCAAAATTATATAATAATATATTCTTAAAACTGTTCAGTCAAAAATTACATAAACATAAATAAATAGTATATTTGGTCATTTTGAAAGATTGCAATAATATATTATATATTTTTTAAAGACTCAATATCACTATAGAATAAAAGACCAAATATGTTATACTATTTTTCTTTAAATATATATTTTTATTATTATAATTATATATATTTTTATTATTATAATTAAAAAATTTCTATAAACTTTAATCCTTTGAATAAAGTCAAAATTATCAACATAATCATTCATAAAATTACCCACAAACAAGCCACAACCAACCAACCTATCTCGATAAAGAAACATAATTTTATTGCAATGCTCTTCTTGAGCTGCCAAATTTACCCCTATATTTCTTCATTTCTAAAGGTTTGGGGTTGAAAAGAAATGTAAACCTTTAGAAATGAAGAAATATAGGAGTTTGGCAGCTCAAGAAGAGCATTGTAATAAAATTATGTTTCTTTCTAGAATGGGATAGATCGATTGGTGGTGGCTTGTCCGTGGATAATTCTTTGAATGGTAAAACAAGAGCAAAAAAAAAAACATATAAGAAACTGGTAAGGGCAAAAAAAAAAGAATACACTAGAACAAGGAGGAAAGAATTGATTTACTTAGGGAAAGATGAACCAAAGAAATTTTGGAAGGAACTAAGCATGAAAAAGATGCAAACTGAAAATAACATAACAATTAATCAGTGGTTGGAGTATTCAAAACAACTGTATCGCTGGAGACACCCCCTACTATCATTGTCAAGAAAGAACTTTTCACAACTGAAGACATTATTCAAGGGATAAAAAAGTTAGCAACTAGTAAAGCCCGTGACATAGACAATCTTCAAACAGAGCATATAAAATGGGGGTAGATATCTTGGCACCGCAAATCAAAGAAATTTTCAATGAGGTCATACAAAATGGCTTCCCTACTAAGTGGACAACTAGCTTGACCATTCCTTTGTTTATAAGTGGAGATGTGAATAATCCCTTAAACTATCGAACTATCATGATCAACCCTCTCTTTGCAAAGTTGTTTGGGAGTATGATAGAGCGTAGGATCAACATATGGGCATAAGAAAAGAGAAAGAGAGCAAAGGGGCAAGTAGGTTTTAGGCCCAAGCACTCAACTATTGATCACTGTATCACGCTCAGAAACATACTGGAAAAAATATGGGACAAAAAAAAGGAGGCTTTTTGTTGTTTTGTAGACTTCAAAAAGGCATTTGACACGATGCCAAGGAAAAAATTATGGAGCGGAATGGAAGAGCTAGAGGTTCCAATTCACTACAGGGCAGTAGTTCACAGACTATATGAGTATGTAAAGGCTAGAATATCTGAATGTTTTGGTAGTGACATAGGTGTCAAACAAGGTTGCCCTCTATCTCCGACCTTATTTGGGTTGTACATTGACAAGTTAGAAGAATGGATAAACAAATTTGGGGGAGAGGGTGTGCATTTAGCCAAATATGTGGTAAAACTCCTCATGTATGCAGATGATGTAATTCTTATGGCCAAAACAACCAAAGATCTAGAAGATCACCTTCAAGCTCTAGAAATCTTTTGTAAAGAAGTTGGGATGCAGGTGAACACGAACAAAACAAAAATTATGATTTTTTCAGCAAAAAAGAAGAAACAACTCAAATTTCAGTTTGCAAGAGAACCGCTTGATGTAGTAGTAGAATACAAATACCTGGGCATGGACTTTCATGACAAACTTAATTGGAATACATGTAGGATGAAAAGATCTCAAAGTGGTTGGAGAGCACTATATGCACTTCAAAACAGGTGTAGGAATGCCGAGTTGTGGGACTGGAAGACCACCAAGGTCTTATTTGGCCTACTTGTTACACCGGTTCTGTTGTATGGTTGCGAGGTGTGGGCTAGTGGTACAACAAATGTAAAATGGAGGCAAATAGAAAGGATTCAAAAATATCTAATCACAAACTTTCTCAAAATTAAGGCCACAACCCTTTATGAAATTATTCTAGCTGAAACTGGAATGTTCCCTTTAGAAGCAATTGCTATGACCAAGTTGTTATGTTACTTCAAAAAAAAAGAAAACATGACAAATGATAGATGGCCTAGGGCGGCTAGGGACGAAGAGTTGCATAGGCGAAAGAATACATGGATGAAACAAAATCAGAAATGGATAAAACGTTGGGAAATCAACATAAATGAATGCCCAAATGTCAACAAAGACATAAAAAATTATGTGAATGAAAAGTTCAGAAATGGAATGTGGAAAAATGCAAGCATGAAAAAACAATATTATATTGCAAATTTTAACCCAACGTATGACCATAAATAAGGAAAAAGCGTATATAGGCGTTGAA
Organism: Wollemia nobilis; assembly: GCA_028583015.1. Lineage (NCBI taxonomy): Eukaryota > Viridiplantae > Streptophyta > Pinopsida > Araucariales > Araucariaceae > Wollemia > Wollemia nobilis. The sequence goes on from JAQPPZ010002642.1 coordinate 6,308,053, forward strand.
ATCAAGTGGAAGGAAAAAATACTCATTGCTCAGATAAGGACTAGATAAGGACTAGCTCTCATAGGCTTAGATGTGAAACAGGGAGATGGACAACACCCAAAGAACAATGGGAAGAAAGGATATGTACTCTATGCAGCACAGGGGCAGTAGAGACAGACAGAGGAGCACTTCATCTATAAATGCCCGAGTTTTTCAAATATCCGTGAAAAATACAAAGAAACACTTAGGAACGCGTTTATGGCAGATTTATTTGAAAACAGTAAAATAAAAAAAGTTGGGGAATTGCTAACACAAATCAGCAGGAGAAGGAACAACCTTCTCAAAGATATTAAAGATTATATGATATGATTTGAGTAATTATACTTCCATATTTGAGGTCCCATAGACCATATTTGGGTCTGCCAGACATTAAAATCTTTGATTTCATTCATTTCATTTTATATATTGACTTCGACTTTACTCAATAGACTAAGGTTTATAAAATTTCTTTAATTAAAAAAAAACAATCTTTATTTTTTAAATTCATGAAAAAGAAATAGATAAATAAAAATCTTTAGAAAACTAAAGCGGTATACGTGTCTTCTATTCAATGCACTGCTATCCTAAATCTCCTTCATGTCGCCCTCGTCGACCCATCGCCTATCGGAATTGTTAACCCCACTTGGCAAAACACAATTGGAGAACCGTAAATCATCTTATCTTGTGACCACGTCGACAAATTGCCCGGGCAGACGCGGGCTTTCAGATAGCCACATCTTGGACCTGCCCGGCTGCCCGGCTGCCCGGCTGCCCACTCCATCCCTGAAAACCAGAAAACTACACCCCCGCAAACTCACTCAACCAAATCCGAGCAAAGCAAAGAAAAGAAAGAAAGGGAAGAATGGCACAGGCAATGGCCTCCATGGCAGGTCTCTGCGGAGCATCACAAGCGGCGGTGGCGGCGCGGGGAGAGAGCGGCGCCCGCCTGCCCGCCACCGCGTTCAAGCCCAGGCGGTTCGCGGTCCGCGCGCACGGCGGCCGCCAGTCAGCCGCCTCTGACGAGCCCGCCGCCGCGGCCACTCGCCGTTCACTTCTTGGGCTTCTGGCGGCGGGCGCCGCGCTCGGCGCCGCCGCCAACAACAGGGCACTCGCTGACGCCAAGTCCATCAAGGTCGAGGGACCTCCTCCCCCGTCAGGCGGCCTCCGTTAGTATCCGAACATAACATTTAATTGTTTCCATCTGTTTTTTTTTTTTTTTTTGAAACCCTCAACTGTCGGCGGCGATCTGTGTGTTGTGTGCAGCGGGGACGCTGAACTCGGACGAGCCGAGGGACTTGGATCTGCCATTAAAGGAACGGTTCTTCCTGCAGCCGCTTACGCCGGCGCAGGCGGCGGTGCGGGCCAAAGAGTCGGCCAAGGACATCATGAATGTGAAGGAGCTCATCGACAAGAAGGCGTGGCCGTATGTGCAGAACGACCTCCGCCTCAAGGCGTCGTACCTCCGCTATGACCTCAACACCGTCATCTCCGCCAAGCCCAAGGACGAGAAGAAGCCCCTCAAGGTCCTCACCAGCAAGCTCTTCGACACCATTGATAACGTAAGTACCCTATTCTGACATATATTCAATGTCTATACCTTCGCATATATTCAATGTGTATACCTTCGCCTTTATGATATAGTTAATATGATGAAGATTAATAGTATATTTTATGATTGAAATTTTTGTTCAACTTTTACTTTGTTTTTCTTGCTTTATGGGAATTGAATTTGTGTTTTTCTTTGATGGGGTTTGATAGCTGGACTATGCTGCGAGGCAGAAGAGCAAGCCCATGGCAGAGAAATACTACGCCGAGACGGTGTCTGCGCTCAACGACGTGCTTGCGAAGCTGGGTTGAGTTTTCCGTGGTGTTCTCTCTTTTGTAATATTTTGGGCTGTATCACAGATAAAAAATCGTGTCGTGTCCAATTCAATGCGTTTGGATGGTAAATGTGAATGTGTTGATGTTCTCTTTTTCGCCGATTTATTAGTCAGAGGTTCACTGTATGCTGTTTCTAAGTGAGCAACGCGATAGTTATAAGTAGTATTCTCCTAATTGGGAACAGGGTTAGACGATTCTTCCAACTGAAACTTGCAACATCTTTTGTATAACATCAGAAAAATCCTCTTGGGCGACTGTTTGTTCTGTAATTGTTTTTTGTATACATATTCTAAATGTTACGTAAGACCAGATGCATAAGAACAGTCGAAACTAAAAGGGATTTGAAAGGATTCAAACAGGAGCCGCTTTCAACTAGTCACTTCGTTAAAATCTTACGAATATTATTTAATGTTTGATAATTTTAACTGGATTACAATAAACTCTTACGGTCACGGCTACCCGTCTGCCATTAAACATTGATTGTGCAGTAAAGTGATATCTATATGTTTCAAAGGTTTGTTAAAGACATTGTTTATTGATAAGTCATTTTATTTAGCAAGACAATTGGTAAATTTTAAAGCATATTTTAAAATTAAATTTACTTCGATCTTGCTCTCAAGGTAAGTAAAATTTTTAATAACCTATAAAATAATAATAAATGGGATATATAAGTTTTAATTTGATGAGTGAATTTTAATTTTTTATTTAATATATTTGAGAAAAATAAGAAGTGAGAAGTAGTTAAACTTTAAAGATTTTGGAACTTTAAATAGAGTTTAGATGTTCAAATATTGGGGGATATTAGGAGAAGAGCTCTACCATACAACTGAAGTATGGTTGCACAACTAAACATTGGGTAACAATATTTGTCTTATATGGCCTATGACCTTGTGAACGCTCATGTTAAGCTTTTACATAAAGATTCAAAACATGTTAAGTCTCTTTTATGTTCTAACCCAAGGATTCAAAACATGTTAAGCTTTCACCCAAGGATTCAAAACATGTTAAGCTTAAGCCTATAGGATTTCAGGCAAGTGGAGGAGATAAAAAAGTTTTACAATATAAACTAAGGTTTCAATACTATAGGTTACCCTTAATAATTAGTCCATGGGTTTGAACCAAGTGCATGGAATAAAAGAGTTTCATATTATCAATCAGATTTTAATTCTATGGGTGAATCTTAACAATTTTAAAACAAGTGGAAAAGCAAGGAGTTTCATGTCATAAGTCAAAGTTTCAAACCTTAAAATTTGAGCTAGTGCAAACATTATTTTAAAGTACAAATTTTCAACGTTTAAAAAATTTCAAAAACTAAGAGTTTCATATTATCAACCAGATTTTCCTATGAGTGAATCTTAACATTTTTGGAACAAGTGGTGGGGAATCAAAGGTTTCATGCCATAGGTCAAAGTTTCAATCCCATGGGTAAACTTTACCATTTGAGTCAACAAACGTAAGCATTATTTTTAGAGTTTTTTTTTTTTTTCCAATAATTAAAGAATTTAAAAAAATAAGAGTGTTATATTATCAATCGGATTTTAATCCTATGGGTGAACCTCAACATTTTTAAAACATGCGATAGGGAATAAAGAGTATCACATCATAAGTCAAAGTTTTAATCCCATGAGTAAACCTTGACATTTGAGCCAATGCAAACATTATTTTAAAATACTTTTTTCCAACATTTAAAGAATTTCAAAAACTAAGGATTTTCATGAGGAAAAGTTGGGTAACAAGGATGTCAAGCCATTTACTAAAACCTTAGTTGAAAGTAAGGATGCCTTATTCAAAGATGCCTAGGAAATAATTTCTTATTGACAAAGGATAAAAGGTACAACAAATCTATGCTAATCTCTATCCTTGTAATATGTGTTTTATCAAAAGTGATTATCGTAGAAGATGATTGAGCATTGACATAATGAATTTAATAATAAAATATTGATGTGTAACTTCAACGTTGGATTAAATGAAAGTGGGACTTGAGTTTACATTGTTCAATTAATTTTCCTTTAAAAGAATTTTTCCTCCTCATCTTCTCTAGTTTAAAAGTTAGGATAAAATAGTGGTTGATGGTTGATGACCCATGGTTTAGGGGAGAGGTAGTTTGTATTTAAGACTATGGATGAATTTTTTTTTGTGCTAAAACAAATGTTCTTGAAAGGTATGAATTATAGGTTAGAATTTTAGGACTTCTTAAAGCTTATCAATAAGAATGTTTTGAAAAGATGGGTAATACTTTAGGGGAATTAATTTAGGAGCCATCAACTTTTAGGTAGTAAAATCAAGTTGTGTATATGCAGATAAATGTGCTTTTATGGATACTTCAAAACCTTTATCAAAAATCCATTTGTGATTAACTTTGAATTAAAAGAATGATTTCAACAAGTGGATTATGAAACATTGTATTTTGATGTTATAAGTGCCATGAAAATAGACACATGATAGGATATTGCAAATTAAAAATGATCAAAAAATAAATGAAAGGTTTAGTCATGAGACAAATGAAAAAGTTGAAGCAAGGAGATCATGAAGTAGTAGAAGATATCAAAGATCAAGGATTTTCTACTTCCAAAAAAAGTGAAAAAAAGTCCTTTTGCCTCATTAGATGGCAAAGGCCATTACGATTCATTTTGAGATAACATCAAAATAAACTAAGAATTGCCCACTTACAAAAAAAGTGATGAAGAAAATCCCTTTGCCTCATTATATGACAAAGGCCATTACAATTCATTTGGAGATAACATTAAAATGAACTAAGAAATATGCATGTGATGATGAATTGCAATGTGCAAGTTAAAATTTAAAAGAAATTCATTGAGTCAAATTTCAAAGCAAAGCTCAAAAAAGTTAAGCTTGTTCCAAGAAAATCATCTCTATTTTATTCAAATGCTAGAAATGATCTCTTTCCAATAAAAGTGAAAATAGTACATAGTTTTCCCCTTACACTTTAGGCTTTCTAGGACATCATAGTAAAAAATCTAGTACGGGGGATATTAACTGTGCTTTAGTGTATTTAGGATAACATAAGAAAGTAAGTATTATGGAGGGTTCCCCTTCTATTTTAGGGTTTCATAGATAGTATAATATATATATATATATATATATATATATATATATATATATATATTCAATTGGTTATATGGGATTGAAACATGCCCCATCTATATTACATCATCACAACATAGTACAACAAAGATTATATATTGTCCATGTATCTCTTAGCAAGATTCGGACTTGGGTCTCCTCCTTGAATGTTGAGGAATCCAACTAGTTCAACTAATACCATTTGATAAAAAAATTAGGGTAAAGCACGTGTTTTTGAAAGGGGCCCCAGTCCCCTTCTACCAGGGTTTGAACTTGGATCTCCTAGATGAAAACCTAAAGACATACCACTATGGTATCCCTCATGGGACTTTAAAATTTTAGGATAAAGTATAGGTTTTTTGAAAGGGTCTTGGTCCCATTATACTAGGGTTTGAACTTGGATCTCTTGGATGAAAACCCAAAGACATACCACTATGGTATCTCTCGATAGGACTTCAAAAATTTAGGGTAGAGCACGAGTTTTTTAAAAGGGTCCAAGTCCCTTTGTATTGGGGTTTGAACTTGAGTCTCTTGAATGGAAACCTAAAGATATACCACTATGGTATCCCTCATGGGACTCTTAGAAGGTTTTAAGGGTTTTTAAAAGGCGCCATGATCCCCTTGTACCAAGGTTTGAACTTGGGTCTCCTTGATGAAAACCCAAAGATCTAACACTACGATACATTATATATATGTGTGTGTTTATCCCTTGGACTTCACACTCTCCATGGTAGTGTAAATATATAGCCAATTTAAATTATGAACTATTAAAAAAATAAAAAAGATTTATGAGAATGAGAGCATTGGTGGGAATGGATAATTTGAGAGGAAGACTCCAAAAGCAAGAAAAAAAGAGAAACATAGATGGAGATTGATTTGAAAAACGAAATAAAAATATCACAAGTATTATCAAGAAGTGGGGATAAGCCTATAAATAAGTATCAAAATGATGATTAATATCGCATCTTGGAATATTTGGGGTATATACGTGGACTTAGAAAATGTTATTAAGGAAATAATAGGTAGTTATACTCCTAAATTTATCCTAATACAAGAAACAAAAATAGGTAGTGTAGAATGTAAGGATGCACTCAAAACAATTTAGGAGATGGAAGAATTTTTTTAGTGGTATTCTTTATAATAGATTTAGAAGGTATTGTGATAGTATAAGAAATTTAAATGAGATGGACAATTGCTAGAATAAATAAATAATTGGGTTGTTTGTATATTTGGTTAGAAAAAGGATAATATGAAGATTATTTGGCATTATAAATATATGTGATGGTTCATAGTTGTTATATCTAGATTTCTTTTGGTTGGGGAGAGTGCCTTCAACAAGGTTATATTTCCTTCATAAAAGAAGGTGGTATTCATGGATAGTCTAGATCAATGGAGGATTTTGATTTGTTTGTCAATTCAAATATCTTTTTGGGATGCTATTCACTCAAGAATTATATATATATATATATATATATATATATATATATATATATATATATATATATATATATATATAGTATACTAGACATATTGGGCAACCTCATATGGGAGAAAGGTTTATTTTCTAAAAATTGATACAAACTATACAATCCCTTAAGAAATTTTGTTGTGAGTAGAATCATATAAGAAACTATTTCTCTTGACTTGTGATCTGCAAAACAATTGTAATCTAAATCCATTTTGTTTTATTCTATGTGGCTTTAAGACCTTGATTTTTCAAAATGGTTGTGTTGTGGTGGGATGAAACAATGTTTAAAAGGACATTATATTTGTAGTTATGTTCAAAAGATGAAATATCTAAAGGGGTATACGAAGGTTTGGAATATCAAATCTATATTTCTATAGAATTAGAAGCTTCAACTTGTTGAGGGTAGTGATAAGAGTCATATATGTTACCTTATTATATCTAAAACCCTCCAAAACATATACCTTTTTGTATAAGAAGTCTTCTCTTTTTGCTTCAAAGAATGGAATAGTTGTTTTGAAAAGATAATTATGACTAACAATAGAAATTTAATAATTTTTTGAGTAAAAGAGTGACTAGATGACTATTTAAAAGTTTATTTTTTTGGCAAAGGATTACTATTATTTCAGTTTTTACTACAAAATATTTTAAAAGTAATAGTCGTAATTTTTTTTATTATATGATTCTATAAAACACTCCAAGTTTGTTACAAGATACTTTGAATTGATTCTTCAATATAGCACGACAATAACTATGTGCTATAGAAGACACCCTTGAGCAACCTTGTAGTGGATAAATGATTCGAAGGATTAGTGATAAATCAATTCTATCCATACATTACGAGATGGTGTGGCAATTACAAAATCTATGGACACCATTAGGAATATCCAAAAGGATATGGTAGAACAAAAATATGACAACAAGAAGCACTTGAGATCAAGAAGCATATCTCACAAAACTATTCATTTGTCTAAAATTATATTGAGCATTGAGTGAGTAACATTGATCATTTTATCTCCATCCAAAATTGGAATTGTGTTTGTTAGAATGTAATGATACATTTGATGGTTCTAACCATTCATTTATTTTAGAATAATAGTTGTTAGACTAAACTGTCCAACTTAGCCTATAATATATTAGTTTTTGTGACATGCTAAAGACAAATAGGAGATAAAAGAACATAATAATAAAATATTGCTTCTCATCATTTTTAGAATTCTATATATATATATATTTCAAATGAAAAACACCTTGTGGTGCTGCCTTGGTCTGAGAGACCACGACCAGGGGGTTCTACACCGTCAAAGTCGCTTGGGAGTCACGTCCGGCCGTGCCCGCACCAACATTATCAATTGGATTTTGGGTATCCAATTCAATTTTTTGGTAGGGTGGATATTCGAACCTGGGACCTCCCTTGGAGGATTGCCCTCTCCTCTCCAAATCACCTACAACACCTGGGTAAGATTAATGAGATATTATCTTTCATAGCTTAGAGCTAGTTAATTATTTCTTCTTTGAGGAAAATTAGTACCTTTCTATCCGAGCAAGCACCCCCTTGAGAAGAGCAAGTATTGGTCGTTTCCTCCCAATGTTATAAAATATTTTTGTATATATTTTTATTTAATAAGTGTAGTGATTGGTTCCTTCCATAACATTGTTTGGTAATTTTAATCTAGTTCTAGTTTTCGAGCAAGTATAATTTGGTTCTTTTCATTGTAGTTGAAGTAGACATTGGTTTATTTCAATTGATTAGTTTCCTTTTCTTTATATACTCACATTTGGATATAAACCCAATATTCTTTTGATATGTAAACATATTATACAAAAAATTAGATAAAGATAATGACATCAAATTGACATTGAATGAAAGTGAGCATACACTTTTTAGCATAATTGCTAGGGATGGTGTTAATGCACCAATGAGGCATGTTGAAGGTGATGAGTTTGATTATCATTTTTGCTTTTACTTTCTCATTTGCAATAATAATTTCAAATAAATGAATCAGAAGAGAGAATCCCTTGGGATATTTCTTTCATCATTAAGTTTTGAAATAGGAAGGGAAAAGAACATGCCAACTACATCTATAGAAGGAGAAGAGTCAATTAAAGTGCTTGTTGTAGATGACTATAGACAATCTACAATAACAAAATAGTCTTTTATAACAAAAACTTTAGCATATTGTTGGAATATATGGTGGTTATGCTTCTCTTGAGGCCATGACTAACTCCTTTACTTGTATTGATCATATTTTCCAATTGGGCCTATGTACACCTTGAAAAAGGTATTTTTGTAATTTATGTAATATTTTATTTTTGAGGGTCAATCTCACAACCTTGACTAAGGCATCATATTTGGGTATAAGTACCTCTTCATACTAACCAATTTGCTTTTTAGTTGGAATGTAATTTCATTTCCATGTTAGTGAGATTATTTGGTGTCCATGTATACCCAATTATATTATGTGTTCTTTTTCATTCTATGTATTCCTTTGTAAAGAAATATTGAGTAATGTGTTCCTTTGTAAAGCAATATTGAGTAATGTTTGATTCCATTTGTTTATGAAAATTACTATGAAATACTACATGGTATAATAGTCGGTGCGAATATCCATTACTCGATTTATTTCATTGGTAGGTTTTTTCTTCTAGATTTTATCAAGGATAATTTTTTGTTGTAGCAAGCTAAGAAGATTTTCTTTTGAAGGCTAACAATGTAATTGAAAGAAGGTTTTTCTGATAAAATCCTAGGTGGACTTGAATTATTCAGATCTAAATGAGATTAGTAGTTTTTATTTAGGATAAATATTCATCAACAAGTTTCTCTTTCCCCTCATTGATACAATCTTGTTTTTGTTTAAAACAATTTGACTAGTTGGATACCCTATTTTCAGGATTGGATTTTTTGAAAATATTATTTGTCTTTTATAGAATTTTCAAAAAAATCCATTTCCTGTTCTCTTTGCATTTTTGTCCAATAGTAGTACAGATGAGAGGGTAGACTACTTGGCCACCACAAAAGAAAAAAAGAAGAGGATGCAGTTTTTAGATAGATCCTTGGTGCCAGAGAATCCATGGGTAGGTTTGTGTGCTTAGCAAAGACCTCCAAGCGGCTTGACAAAGTTTCAAAAAATGATCCAACAACTTCTTTGTTAGAGAGGATGTTCTGATTGGTTATGTTCAATAAAAGGTTCATGTAGGGAAAACCATGACAAATATAGATAAACTATCATCATTTCTAGATTCTTTGTAAAATTTTAGGGGGTCATAGTTCAACACTTTCACTCTTTTTGCCTCTAGATATTTCAAAATTGTGTTTGAAAAATATATTTTCCTCTATTTTTAAAAATTTTGAAATTTAAAAAGGGAATATTCCCTTAAAAAGCAACAAAAAGAAAAAAGCATGCAAAGGTATGTTTTTGTCAACACAACATAGGCATGTGTTAGTAGGGTCTAAAAAGGAGGGAAGGCTTATTTTGTTAATAAATATAATCTTTGTGCCTTATCTCCCAAGTGCCATGCTTGGAAAAGAGGATGCAAGGCTTCGCCCATGGGGGGTCTTAGGTTTATTTCTCCTTCCCTTTAATTTTTTATTAAGAGTGATGATGTTAATATGCATGTGGTAACCTATGATGACATGGCAACCTCAGATCACATGACACCTTGTGATGGCATGACACTAGATGACATCACCCCTTAGGATAACTATGCTAACATGGTAGTGCTATATAGATAATACATGGTAGTTTGTATGGTTTATGTGGTGGTCAGTACAAGTAATTTGGTAACTAATACATGCATCTTGAGGTGGCACATGACAACATATATGGATAAAATGGTATGCCTTACAAGTGACTTGGCAATATATGCACAAATATCGAGGTGAAACATGGCAACTAATGTGTCAATTTGCACATCTAACATAGTAGTTTGTATAGGTGATATAGTATGACACATGGTGACTGGTGGAGGTGTTGGTCCAATTTTTGACATGGAATAAATCTTGAGGTGATGCGTGGTAGGTGATATAGGGGATGACATAGGTGCTAATGTGGCATGCTCAAATTAGACCAAAATGGTAGGCCATACACCACTAGACATGTATAAATATAGATTTGACGAATTATATTTTTTCAACTCATCAAACTTGATAAAAAAATTGTATAGTCAATAATAGACTTCACAATGCACAAATTTTAGAGTGAATCAGGATACAAGTTGTTGGAGAATATAACATTATTTCGTACATGCTAATATACCCCCATGGTACCTTATGGTACAAACACAAATATGTAAATAGTATAATAAGGTTTGAGTCTATATTTTAGGAGTGTGTTTTACATTTCCTCTTTATGTAAGTGTCTATGTGCAGGATGTGCACAAGTGTCATGTAATTATGTGTGCAAGTGTGTAGTGTGAGAAAGTGTGCAAGTGTCATGTATTAGAGTGTGCATGTAGAAGTGTGCAAGTGTCAAGTATGCATGTAGGAGTGTGCAAGTGTCATAGAGTTAAGTGTGCAAGTAAATAGAGAGTCAAGAGTCATGTATACAAGTGGCAAGATGAGAAGCCAAAGGACATGTGAGGTTTATCTTATGTATAGAATAGGAAAGGTTGAAAATCCTAGATATGTGAGGAGTGTAATAGTCAAGTATTTAAGAGTAACCTTTCTAAGATTATATAATTAAGACAAAGCTCCATGAAATGCATGTAAAATTAAATTTTACATTCAAGCATTAATATTGAAGCTTGTATGCATATTTTGACCAATTCTACTATAAGTTTTTTCATGTTATTGCATGAATGATATTGGCCATTTATATTCATATTTTATTATTTTCATAAATATTATTGTTAATTATTTTAGCCATTTAATATATTGATTGCTCTTATATTTGAGACTACTCAAGATCCAAAATATTAGGACCTGAGATAATTTGGCTAAAAAGCCAATAATGGTATTAGAGCTACTTTGAGTAGTCTCTAAAGCTAGCATTGGAGGAAGTCTTTGGTGTGAATTTAAATTAAGAGTCACATGAAGGAAACATAGACTCATATTGCTACAAATATGAAATTTAAAGATTAATATATGAAAGGGAGCCATTGCAAAGCTTCCTATATTTACATCTAAGAGACGTTTCATTATCTGATGGAGTCTATCCATTTGGTCCTAAAACGAGTGAAGACTAGGAATCTATTCAAAGGTAATATTGAAAAATAACATCCTAAAAATTGGATGTAAGAAAATTGATTTGGGGGCATTGTAAGTCACCTGGATTTGATAGGATTATCTGGAAAAAGAGAACCGAAAGAAAATAGTGGTTTAAGCCACCATTGGAGAATGAAAACATCCATAAGAATTCAAAGCATTAGAGAATGAAATTGATAGCGTAGCTATATTTCATTTTATTATTAGTCTATATTGTTATTCATTATTTAGCATGTTTCTAATCTCGCTTATTAGCTTCGTAACTGACGGGCTAATCTAAGCTCTATGTATGCTATATATTTCATTAATGATAATCAATTATTGTTTCGCTTCTCATAGAAATGTCCATAAGCATTGCATTCAAAGTAAAGTCTATGAGTAGAATAATCATAGCAAAGGTGGACGAAAAACTTTGTTACAAAAGAAGATATCTAGAGAGCTACTTGTTGGAATATATTACATAATTTGGTACATGCTAATGTACCACCTTGGGTACACATTTAGATTAGGAGTGTGTCTTAGATTAAGGTTTGAGCATTTACTTTATTCAATTTAATAAATGCACAAGTATTGTTAGAATATGGGAAGCACTTGATGATGTAAATGTGCATGTTGTCCATGTGTGCATGATTCCATAGAATAGGAATATGAAGAGTCATAGGTAGGTGGAAGGCCAAGAGTCACATCTTATTATATATAGGCCTTTGATAGATAAGATATATGTAAGAAGGTAGATAACATAAGGTAGAGGAGTAGTAGATAATATGATAGATACAATGTAGAGCATGTAAGAAACATGGAGAGTATGAGACATCCATTTTATATCATTGTACTATTTTTGCGAGCCTTCATTAATGGTAGTTTTATGAGTAACAAATTTTTCTTATGAGTTTTACATGCTTAGTATATTACCATGATCATATATTTAATATTGCATGCTCATTTTATATCTTGTGGTTGATTTCTCATGAAGTATCTAGCATCAAAAGCTAACAATGGTACCAGAGCATAAGGGAGATTGATAGGAGATAGGGTGTTAGGATCCCCAATTCTAACTTGTTGTTTACAATGAGAATAATGGAAAATATTAGAAATTTCAGAAAAATGGGTCACAGTTTGAAAAAGAATCATAGTTGCACTAGTAAGGAAGGTCCCTCCAATGTATATAAAATAAATATAGTTCTTTTCCTTGATGATTTCTTACAACAATATCTACCCTACTTTATATCTACCTAATGCTACTATGGAAGGACGTGATGGTCCATTTGTGAAAATAAAACATAAATAATTAATTAATTAAGTGATAAAGTTAGGTTAGGATGTGGAATCCTAACATGCCACCCTCCTTAAAAGAAGCTTTGTCCTCAAAGCTGAAAGTGAGGAAATTGTTGTTGGAATTGATGAAGCGCTTCCCAAGTAGCATCCTCGGAAGGTAAGCCCCGCCATTGAATCAGAAGCTCGGTGATGGTGCGATGGCGAAGTTGACGAGTGCGGCGATCCAAGATGGCTTCAGGTTCAACCACGAGTGATCCATCCTCGATGAAGTCAGGTAAGTGAGTTTGTGTTGTAATGTGTGCGCCAACAACTGGTTTAAGGCAAGATACATGAAACACAAGATGAATTTTGGAAGACTCGGGCAACTCCAGTTTATAAGCAATGGGTCCTATGCGTTGTAAAATTTTATAAGGCCCATAGAACTTGGGAGCTAAATTTTGTGAACCTTTGAGCTTGAGAGAGGTTTGGTGGTAAGGTTGAAGTCGAAGGAATACCATATCGCCTTCTTGAAATTCGTGTTCGATCCGATGTTGATCCGCTTGTTGTTTCATGCGATGTTGGGTTGTGAGTAAATTGTCTTTGAGAAGGCGAAAGATATTAGCTTGAGTAGAGAGTTCAGAATCCATGGTTGGCACATTGGTACATCCTTGGAATATAAGATGTGATCGTTGGTGGTGCTTGGCCATATAAGGCTTCATAGGGTGTCATTTTAATGGCAGTATGGTACGAAGTATTATACCACCATTCTGCTAAAGGAAGCCATTTTACCCAATGAATGGGTTGAGCAGAAGTAAAACAATGCAAGTAAGTTTCCAAACATTTATTTACAATCTCTATTTGGCCATCAGTTTGGGGATGATAAGTGGAACTCATACGGAGTTGAGTGCCTTGGAGTTTGAACAATTCCTTCCAAAAATGACTAGTGAAGGTGGGGTCACGATCACTGACGATGGTGGAAGGCATACCATGGAGTTTAAAAATATTATCAAGAAATAGTTGGGTGATGGTAATAGCCTTGTAAGGGTGGGCTAAGGAGCAAAAATGAGCATATTTAGACAATCGATCCACCACTACTAGAATAACAGTTTTGCTCGATGATTTGGGAAGACCTTCAATAAAATCCATCGAAATATCGGTCCATGTTTTGGTCGAAATAGGGAGAGGTTGAAGAAGTCTAGGGGTACCCATGGTCTCTCCCTTCTGTCTTTGGCAAACCTCACATTCGACCACAAATATTTTGATATCTTGTTTCATTCCTACCCAATAAAAAGATCGAGCCACCCTTTTATAAGTTTTCAGAAATCCAGAATGTCCTACTGTAGGTGTGGCATGTAGCTCATGGAGTAGTTTGGTTCGATATAAGGAGGTAGGAGATAGGAAAATACGCCCTTTGAACCTAAGCATACCATTGCTCCAAGTATAGTGAGGCTTACTGGTGGGATCTTGTTGGATTTGCTGAATTAACTCTTGTGTTGTAGTATCACTAAACCATTCTTTTGTTACCTGGTCTATCCATTGGGGAATAGGTGATGAGAGCGCTTGCAACTGGGGTAATTCTTCAAATTTTTGGGAAAGGGCATCGATGACCACATTGTCCTTTCCTTTATGATACACGATCTCATAATCATACCCTAGTAGTTTAGTGACCCATTTTTGTTGCTCAGGGGTGGATATACGTTGCTCAAGGAAATATTTTAAACTATGATGATCGGTACGGATAATGAAATGTTGACCAATGAGGTATGGTCGCCAATGCTGGATGGCATGAATGATAGCCAACATCTCTTTCTCATATGTAGATCGGGCTAAGTTTTTCCCGAAAAATGCTTTGCTAGTAAAAGCCAATGGTCATCCTTCTTGCATGAGAATGACTCCCAATCCTAATCCAGAAGCATCACTTTCGATCACAAAGGGCTTGGAAAAATCTGGCATGGCCAACACAGGAGTGGAACACATGGCATCCTTTAATTTGGTAAAAGCATCGTCAGCCTTGGAGGACCAAAGAAAAGCATTCTTTTTAAGTAAAGTTGTCAAGGGGGCAGCAATCTTACCATAGTCTTTAACAAATTTACGATAGTACCCGGTTAATCCAAGAAAACCATGCAAGCCTTTCAATGATTTAGGGGTAGGCCAATTTTTCATATCTTCAATTTTGTGGGGGTCCACCTTAACCCCATCCTTGGAAATGATATGTCCAAGATATTCAATCTCTTGTTGTCCAAAAGAGCATTTTGAGCGTTTGGCATATAGTTGGTGTTCCCCCAAGATTTTTAAGGTTTGTTCTAAGTGAAGCAAGTGATCTTCCCAAGTCTTGCTATAAATCAAAATATCATCAAAGAAAACCAAAATAAATTTTTGAAGATAAGGGTGAAATACCTGGTTCATTAGGCTTTGGAATGTTGAAGGAGCATTGGTAAGGCCAAAAGGCATGACCAAAAATTCATAGTGTCCTTCATGAGTTTGGAAGGTAGTTTTTGGAATATCATTTTCTCTGACTCTAATTTGATGATATCCTGATCTTAGATCCAATTTTGAAAAGTATTTAGCACCGTGAAGCTCATCCAACAACTCATCAATAACAGGAATGGGAAATTTGTCCTTGATTGTGAGTTTGTTAAGAGCACAAAAATCAACACATAGATGCCATGATCCATCCTTCTTATGGACCAATAAGATGGGAGATGAATAAGGGCTAACACTAGGTCGAATAACACCTGCCTTCAATAATTCCTACACAAGTTTCTCAATTTCAGTTTTCTGTAGGTAGGGATATCGATAAGGCCAAATATTTGGGGGTTGATTCCCAAGAAGAAGTTGTATAGCATGATCATGACTACGGTGGGGGGCAACCCTTTTGGTTCATCAAATACTCTGGAATGACGTGTTAGGAGTTGTAATTTTATCACTTCATTTTGTTCCTTCTCGATTGGTTGAATAGAAAATAATTGTGCCACCATTCCCTTACCTCCTTTGCGAATAATTTTTTCCATGCGGTGAGAACTCACTATTTGTGAGGGGCCTGATTGTAATCCTTTAAGAATATATGTCTAGTTTTTAGTTGTGAATTTCATCCATAATGCCTCAAAATCCCATTGGATTATTTCGAGTGTTCGCAACCATTGCACCCCTAGGATGATATCACATCCTCCTAATGGAAGCACATACATATCATTTTTTATGTTGTAATCACCCATGGTGAGCTTAATATTTTGGCACTTCCCTTTACAAGCAATCCTTCCCCCATTATCGATCATGACTTCAAAACTATTACAGGGTTGTATATAGCAGTTGGCTTGTTTGGCCACACGTGGGTCGATGAAATTATGTGTGTTGTCAGAGTCAATAAGCACAATGAGGTTTTGTCGTTTGAAGTATCCTCGAACTCGCATAGTTTGTGGAGAAGAAAATCCTATGAGGGCATTGAAAGAAACTTTTGGTGTATTCTCAGTGTTGTCTTTGGGTGTATCCATCACTACTTCTACTTCTATCTCATTTTCTTCTTCTGTTGAATTACAAGGATCAACTGCATCCAGAATATATAACTTTTGTGTAGTGCATTTATGATTTGGCACAAATATCTCATCGCAATGATAGCAGAGGCCCTTTGCTCATCGTTCCTTCATTTCCTCAAAGTTGAGATGTTTAATTGGTAAGGTTCGGTTAGGTTTGGGGGTAGTGTAAGTGATTTGTGATTTCCCAATAGGTGGTTTTCCTACTCGATGCTGAGCATTGAATTTATCTTCAACTAATTTGGCCAATCCAATGGTCTGCATCATGGTACTGGGATTGAACATCTGCACTTCCAACCGAATTTCTTCTTTTAATCCACTGATGAAGCAATTTTGAAAAAATGAGGCATCTAGCCCTATTGTGCGATTGGCTAATTTCTCAAATTGAGCTTGGTATTCGTGCACCGAAGTGGTTTGACACAACTTGGTAAGGGCTCCTGTGAAATTTTTGAATTTACTAGGGCCAAACCGTACCAATAGATTCTACGTAAAGTCTATCCAAGTAGGCATGCCATTAGTCTTTTCATACCATTGGTACCATTGAATAGCATCATTTTCAAGGTGGAAGGATGCAATACGAACTTTTTGTGCCTCAAGAATCTGGTTTAGGGAGAAGTATTATTCTTCCCGATAAATCCAATTCGTGGGATCACCTCCTTCAAATTTGGGAAAATCCAATTTAGTTGTTCTTGGAAGGATAAATGTTTGTGGGCCCCCAAGATGTACCTGATGTGTTGGCCCTCCTGATGAGCCTGAGCTTTGTGAGTTTGAAGATTGATTGGTTAAGGCTAGTGCCATAGTTTGATTCATTTTGTCAAGACTTTGAGTTAATGCATCATATTTCAAGTTTAGCCTGGTCATTCTTTCTTCAAAGTCTGGCATTGTGATGAGATTAACTTGAGAAAATTGGTCTTTGAGTTGGCGAATATCATGATCCAATTTTTTGAGAGTAGGATCTTGTGATCTTCTTCCATCAACCATTCGAGGAGTTGTTGCAGAATTCAAGTCTTCACAAAATTTAAATTAAATTTAGTTTTAAATTTTGGCAAAATTTAAAATATTGCAAAAAATAAAAAATTATTTCTTTAGCAACTTGGTTTTGGAACCTTTTAGCTTCAACGCTTATAGATTGGCTGGTGATAGTTTTTGGCATGAGTGAGACTGGCTGGTGATAATTTTCGACATGAGTGAGGTGAATAGCAAACTGACTCACACGATTATAGATTGGTTGGTGATAGTTTTTGACATGAGTGAGTCTGGTTGGTGATAGTTTTTGGCATGAGTGAGGCGACCAAAAAACTAACAACAAAACTGAGCACAAGGTGATAGTGGGTGGGGCATGAGACAACGATAAGCAGAACATAAGGTAAGATCAACAGTGGGTATACAGAGTAGGCACTGATCACAAGGTGACAGTGGGAAGATTGACAACAACACTGAGCACAAGGTGATAGTGGGCAGGCACAAGACAACGATAGGCAGGATACGAGATAATGTTGGATCTATGGGCGCATAAGAGGGTCTAGTAACTAAGGTTGGATTGATGGACACACGAGAGGGTCTAGTGACTACCATATGGTAGTCACTTCTCCTATGTGCGGAGAAGGTTTTTTATATCTTTGGCTTCCCTTCATGGGGAAGAATGTGGGATACTTCCCACTTCTCCCTTTGGCAAAAAAAATTTAGATGGTAATTCGTGACTTACCGGTGATGACAAAGGATTTTAATGGTGATAGAAATTATTTAAACTTTAGGCAACCTTTTTGATTTTTTATTTTTTTCTCAATTTTTACATGTTTCATAGAAGAACGACGTCACATGAGGAATCGATTTTTTTAATGGCTTCCATGATGTTTTATGGCATCATTTAGGATCTCGCACTGATCGTTCTATTGCTAGAGATGACATCGTGCATGAGGGTGATTTTTAGTTGCTTCAATATGTTCTAAATGATGCTTTCTAGGGTGGCTGTGGATGGTGGCCAATTACATGCTGGTTTTAGCTGTGAGGGACCAAAGAAGGAGAGAAAGAAAAAAATTGTATTTGTATCCTTAATTATTTTGTCAATGCAACGAGCGGATGGTAATTTATTTTAAATTTCTTGCTATGTATGCAGCAACATCTAGAGGCTGCGAGTGATGTTTTCCTGCAATAATGATGAAATTTGAGCATCCTCAAGCAGTTTCAGTGTCTGATCCAATAGGTAGCCAATAATTGTGGATCTGATACCAGATGTTAGGATCCCCTATTCTAACTTGTTGTTTACAATGAGAATAATGGAAGATATTAGAAATTTCAAAAAATTGGATCACAGTTTGAAAAAGAATCACAGTTGCACTGGTAAGGAAGGTCCCTCCAATGTATATAAAATGAATATATTCTTTTACTTGATTATTTCCTACAACAATATCTACCTTATTTTATATCTATCTAAGGCTATTATGAAAGGACACGATGGTCCATTTGTAATTATAAAACATAAATAATTAGTTAATTAAGTGATAAGGATAGGTTAGGATGTGGAATCCTAACATAGGGAGAGCCACAAGGGAGATTGAGAGGAGATAGGGAGATTTAATTTTTAGATTTTTTAACGTTATTTTTTGGCTAGAGTCTTTCGACAGGGTTGTAGGAAAACTGGTGAAGACTAGGAATCAACATAGATCTCATTCCACTAGATTGAAGGATAACTAGTGAAGTTTATTGATTTTTAGAGATATAGAGATTTGCATGTATTTGCTCGCTACTATATAAGTTTTTATTATAGCAAAATTAGTTCTAAGAAGTTGAGAAGCTTCCTATAATATATAGATAAAAATTTCATCTTTGATTGCTTGAAAGTCTATGTGCTTTCCTCGTGCATGGATTAGTTCTTTGTTGCAAAAAAAGTAGACATTGAAGATAAAGGAGGTCCAAGAAAAAGGTCCCATTGGAGATTGAATATTGAAGATTGAGGAGAACCAAGAAGGATGTATCCATAAAATC
This sequence comes from Wollemia nobilis, assembly GCA_028583015.1. Classification (NCBI taxonomy): domain Eukaryota; kingdom Viridiplantae; phylum Streptophyta; class Pinopsida; order Araucariales; family Araucariaceae; genus Wollemia; species Wollemia nobilis. The sequence goes on from JAQPPZ010002642.1 coordinate 6,327,473, forward strand.
TTGAAGCTTAAATATTATAGATTGAATATTGAGAAGATATAAAGAAGCCAATGAAGCCCTATTGAAGATTGAATAAAGAGGTCTCCATAGAATATTGATATTGGATATTAAGGAGACCCAAGAAGGAGGTTCCCATATAATATTGAAGAACTTCCATATTTGGAAGATAGAATATTGAATATTGAAGATAGAGAAGTACTAAGAAAAGAACTATTGAAGATTTTAGAAGCTGTATAATTTGAATATCCAAGAGAAGAGATCTCAAGAAAACTTGGAAGGAGAAATAAGGCTAGAGAAGCCTTATTGAGAAATTGAATAAGTGACCATTGGAAGAGATTTGAAGAAATATCAAGGTAGAATATTGCAAGAAGGAGTATCTCATGAAATAAGAATTTGGGACAATTATCACCATCTCACAACAAGCCCAAAAGGAAGAAGGATTTGGCAAGAAGTTTGCCAAACTTTGGAAAGGTTTTTTAAAGATATTAAGACATTCATATTCTTGAGGAAGAGACCAACCAAAGAGGTCAGATTTGAAGTGAGAGCTAAGGAGGAGAAAGGAGATAGAAGAGGCCACCAATTTAAGTTTTGAAGACAACCATAAAGGATTTGAAGGTTGATTTGCAAAGGAGAAGATTGTTGATTTTTACAGCAGAAGTTGAAGAGTCACAGAACAAAAAAAGAAGACATCAATTTGGACAAGTTAGGAGAGATTCTTGGACAACAAGATAAGGAGAAGAAATCATATTTTGAAAGCAACAATTTGAAGATATTTGAGCTGCAAATTTGAGCAGCATTAAGAGAAGATATTAGAGTTACGTTTTGGAGAATTTCGGGATAGATTTGAACAACAAAACAAAGGAGGAATTGGTTGCATTTGAAGCTGCAAAAATTGCAGAGTTTTGGACAACAAGAGGGCAACATTTGGACAACACTAATAGGTGTAAATTTTATTGTTCAAGAGAACAAATTTGGAGGAGAATTGTAGCCACAAAATCAGATTTTAGGTTAGCATTATAAGGAGAAAAAAGAGCTGCACTTTTAGAGAAATTTAGGGTAAATTTGAGAGAGGTTTGGACAGAAAATCAAATAAGGATTTGGAAGCATTTGAATAAGGATAATTTCTGAAAATTATAAAGATATTTGGACAGCATAGAAGCTGATTTTTAAACAACATTGAAAGCTACAAAATAGATAAGTTTGAGGTAATAATTAAGTAGAAAGGAGAGCTGTAAATTTTATAATTTTAGGGCAACAAAAATATGAATCAAATCACCAAGAATATTAGCTAAAAAAGGAGGCCAATAAGGTATGCCACATTGGTGCTACAAAAGTTTATTATTTCAGCATTTAAATCAGTTTAATTTAAAGTTATAAAAGCACTATATTAGAGCTATTAAAATCTACAAAATAAAGAGTCTTCAATATGATAAAGGAGGCAATACTATTATCTAAGGAAAGGACAAATAAGTTCTCAAACACAACATGCTCAAGGTGTCTAAAGACACCATGTAGAGGTACCAAAACTTGAAGAAGGTAACACTCACATTGGATTAAAATCTACAACAAAAAGAAGAAGTTAGAGGATAGATTCAAAGCAAGGATTAAGGTACAAACTTTTTGGGAGATAAATAAAATAAAAAGCAAAGATTTTACCCAAGTTAATAAGCTTGGATATATAGTCGAAAAACATTAAGAATCTATCGAGCAAAGGGGTGGAAAAGCCACCAAGGAAGAGTTATTGAAGCACCACCAAAGGAGGAGCCACCACCATAGAAGAGGAGCAACCATTGACGAAGAAGAACCACCATCAAGTGTTAGAAACAAAGAAGTACCAACAAGCATTGGAGAGTTATAAAGTACGTTGGATGAAAGAAGAGTTGGAAGTTACAACTATCAAGTAGCAAAATATATTATGAGTAGTAAGGAAGGGCAATCAATTTTGAGTGCCAAAGAAAGCTAGGATGTTACGTAATAAAATGCAAGTGTTGAGAGGAGCATAACCACCATTTTTCACTTTAGTTAAGAACCTAAAAGAACTTAAATGCCACTTGGCGTAGAGGAAAAGGCACCAAAACTTGAAGAAGGTAATGTTCACATTGGATTAAAATTTGTAGAAAAAGGAAAAAGTTAGAGGACATAGACAAAGCAAGGATTAAGGTGCAAGTTTTGGGAGATAAATAAATTAAAAGCAAATATTTTACCCAAGTTAAGAAGCTTGGATATCTAGCCAAAAAAAATTAAGAAGCTATAAGGGGTGGAAAAACCACCAAGAAAGAGTTATTGAAGCACCACCAAAGGAGGATCCACCATCGTAGAAGAAGATGAACCATTGATGGAGAAGAGACACCATCAATCATTAGAAACAAAGAAACACCAACAAGCATTGGAGAGTTACAAAGTACGTTGGAGAAAAGAAGAGTTGGAAGTTACAACTATCAAGTAGTGAAATATATTGTAAGCATTAAGGAAGGGCAAGCAAGTTTGAGCACCAAAGAAAGCTAGGACATTACAAAATCAAATGCAAGTGTTGAGAGGAGCGTAGCCACCATTTGTCACTTTGGTTAAGAACCTGAAAGAACTTGGATGCCACTTGGCGTTGAGAAAAGAGAGCATTGATAGCCATTGAGGGAAAGAAAACACTTCAAACCAGCTATGAGCACTATTTGAGGAAGGAAGAATCTTGTCAAAGGTAATTACCATATTGTCATAACATCACCAAACTAGGCAGAAGTAACGTAGCAAGAAAAAAATGCCTAAAGAAGATGTTGAGTGCCATGTGGCACATGAGAAGAGGAATATTGACAGGTTTGAGGAGCCCAAACGATCCTCAAAGTGAATATTAAGCACTTTCAATGATCGAAGAACATGTAACGAGCACTAAGAGGATAGTCAAAATCCAAAAAGAGAGCACCATACACAAGGAAGAACATTAAATGCAGTGAAAAGACATCGTCTAACATTGAAGATTGAAAGGTGGATAGTACCAAAAATAGCGTGCAAGTTGCAATCATAGGAGAAGCAGATCGAATACATAACACTCTATTTTCAAGAAGGTACAAAATAATTTAAATCAATTTACATTTCATAAAGGTCAAGGAGGTATAAGGTATATCAATACTAAGGTTAAGCTTAGTTAATCTATTATGCTTAAGATTAATTAAATAAACGAAGATATAAGGAAGTGAATGTTGGAAATTTGAGTTAATTTGAGGTATTTTGTGTTGTCATTGATGTCACATGGATCACATTTGGTTTTGGTGGCCAAAATATTTCATAAATAAGCATTTATGATATTTTGGAAAGCATGGCTATTTACAGGGTTTTTATGAAAACCAAGGCAGGAAAAATAAAAGGTTTTATTTAAAACCATGGTGGGCTTATGTGGAAAGAGCTTTTCTTAAAAGCCAAGGTGGAATTTTGTTTCATCGAAAAAGGACCTCCGGTGATGAAGATATTAAAGTTTAAAGTTTAAATTAATGGAGGGCCGACCTATGTGCAATTAATGGAGGTTGGCATAAATAAATAAATAAATAAATAAATAAATAAATAAATAAATAAATAAATAAATATATATATATATATATATATATATATATATATATATATATATATATATATATATATATATATATATATATATGTAAAGGTTTCAATTTATTTTGGAAAGTGGGCATATTATATATCGTCGAAAATCTTATTTCGAGGGCTATTTGACTAACTTATTTATAAGGAGAAATAAGGTGTGTGTAAAGAGATATTTCTGATTTTGCAAAGGGGTTCCAAAAGTGAAGTTTGCCTTGTTCTTTTTCAAGAGGATTAATTCTTTCATGAGGTGACAACGTATGCCATATTGTGATTTATTTTATTTTATGGTATAAGTGGTTTTGGGAGTGAAAAGGTTATGCAATGTTTGATTTATTTTATTTTATGGTACAAGTGGTTTTAGGAGAGATAAGGAAGTTGTGCAATTAAAGGCCTTGGTGATGATTATTGAAAAGTGGATTAATGTTGATTATTTTGTGATCTACTAACCCTTGTGAATATTGGCAAAATAATTTTGTGATTGTGGCAGATTTACAAAGAGGTTTTTTCATATTCATAAAAGGTATGGGTACATTCTCCTATTGATTTTTTATGGTGGTTGATTTCTAAAATATCATTGGAGGGAAAAGGATTGTTTGTGGTTTCCTTTTCGAAAGTGGTTGATTGAATGCATCAAGGTTTTCTAAATTGAGAGTTGTGTTTAAACCTTGTGTTATAAGCATAGTTGTTGAAGCTCATTGATTGTGAAAGAACTTGAGTTAGAAAATAACATGAGTATCATTGTTATGTGAGATTTGTGGTTGAGCATTGTTGGAAACATTTGAGTTGGTTGATACATACTTGGACTAGGGTTGTGTGAGAGAGAGTTTTCCCTTGTGGTGATTGGTTGAGTTGAGTAGATTGAGCCTACTCAAGTGATGTGTGAAGTGATTGTTCAAATTCTATGAAACAAACTATTCCATTATTTTGATTTGAGTTGAAAGTAAGATTAGAACATATTGAGTCTCTAAAAATTCTCTTTATGCTTATATGAGATTGACTTGAGTTGAGTTGAGATTGATTTGATTTGAGTTGAGTTGAGATTAATATTAGAACATATTGAGTCTCTAACAATTCTCTTTATGCTTCTATGAGTTGATTTGAGTTGAGTTGAGTTGATATTGATTTGATTTGAGTTGAGTTGAGTTGAGTTGATATTGACTTGATTTGAGTTGAGTTGAGTTGAGATTGATATTAGAACATATTGAGTCTCTAACAATTCTCTTTATGCTTCTATGAGTTGATTTGAGATTGAGATTAGAACATATTGAGTCTCTAACAATTCTCTTTATGCTTCTATGAGTTGAGTTGAGTTGAGATCATTGTGGATCATTGTTGTCATCCATTGAAGAGTACATTGCCATTCATTTTTGAGTTCATATTTTGCCTTGATAGATTTGTGGATGAGATTTGAGTGCTACTTGAGCATGATTGATTGAGCCTTTGAGAAGGCATTTGTGGACAGTTTGAGAAAGCTTTGTGGAAAGTTTTGGGACATATTTGTGGACAGTTTTGGGACAATTTTTTGGACATATTTGTGGACAGATTTTAGAGCAGATTTGGGCAAGTTCTTGGTGAGCTTGCTAGAGCAGATTTGGGCAAGTTCTTTGTGAGCTTGCTAGAGCATATTTTGGAAAGTTCTTGGTGAGCTTGCTAGAGTAGATTTGGGCAAGTTCTTGGTGAGCTTGCTAGAGTAGATTTGGGCAAGTTCTTGGTGAGCTTGCTAGCACAAAATTGACAAGTTCTGTGTGAGCCTATTGATCAGGTTATGTGTGAGCCTATTGAGCAGGTTCTTAGTGAGACTATTGATAGAGCTTTGGAGGTGATACAGTACAGAGGACAGAGTCTCAGTGGATAGAGATCCAGCAACCAGCACAGTTGAAGACAGATGTGAGTGAGGAGTCTTTAAGTGGAGAGAGGTCCATCAGTCAGTGCAAAGAGATAGAGTCTTCTAGAATATCACATAGCCAAAGCATAAGGGGAAAGAGTTCTCCTATGGAAGAGATCCATGAAATTGAGATTAGGGGATCAACATCTCCTTTGGATAAAGAATTATAAACATTGTAATTGGGAGTGATTCCCAAAGAGATTGATTGATAAAGTTTTAGTAAAATATTTTCTTCGTGGAGTAGACCACATTGGGTGAACCACGTAAATTGTGATGTATCTATTGTGTATGGTTTCTGTGCATTTCTTTGATTACTACTATTGATACTGCTATCTTTACACAACATAATATTGAATTGGAAGAAAAAGCAAAAAGTGGACTTATACTGTTCACCCCCCTCTCAGTATAAGCTTGTGTTCTTCAATGAATTGATGAATTACAACCTTAGATGATTTATTGAATGATTTGAAATACTTTTGAAGTAAGGAGGATTTAATTTGAAAGCTTTTTGAAATTGCTTTATTTGAAATTCAAGCATAGAAATATTTGCAAATAATTTGACTTGGAGGAATAAGGTTTTCTACATCAAAATTGAAATATTAAATTTGCAAATATCTTTGTTTTTCTAAATGTCTAATCAGAGAGTTATAAGGAATTCATCACCAACATAGATTATTAAAATCTAGAAACTATATTATTGAAAATTAAAAGATATAGGAAGCACAACATAAAGTTGTTAGAAACTTGGAAAACTACATTGGAAATAGTCTCTCATTCAAATTGAAGGGGCATAAGGAATCCAACTTAAAGTTCTTGAAGATAGAAAATTTTATCAATTGAAATTGCATAAAAAATTATCTTTAGCTTTCTATTCATAAATAAGATGAAATAAAGTACTTGTATTGAAGTTGAACATTAGGGAGACAAAATGGATTCAACTCAGGAAAAATTAGAAAGCTAAGTATTTTATCAAAGTTATTTTACATTCAAAATACTAGGGATTTGATCCTACAAAACTTGAGAATTGAAAAGATCTTATCAAATTTGATCACATATTCAAAACACTTGGGAGATACAAGGTATTCTACAAAATTTGAGAATTGAAAAGACATTATCAAATTTGATCATATACTCAAAACTAGGGAGTCATAAGGTAGTCAACCTCAATAGTTTTGAAAGATAAAAGATTCTATCAAAAATATTCTCAATATATAATACTAGGGAGCTATAAGAAATTCTACTTCAAAGATTAAATTAGAAGAAGCATGGATGAAATAGTGAGGGATGCATTTAATAATGAAGAACTATTCCATGAACTAAAGTTTTATTCACAAAACTTAAGAAATACTTTTGATGGATACAAATACCTGTATACTAGTTTAAAAGAAAGATTCTCTTTGTTTCTCAAGGAAGCAAAAGAAGAAAATTTTATGATATTAATTTGTTATCTTCATGAAGTACTTTTCAAAGCTTGGTGGAATGCTCAAAATATAGTTATGCTTACTTCAAAAGAATGTTTGATGATATATCTATCATTAATATTTTTTTAATTTTTTCAAGACATGAAACAAAAGAAAGATGAACATATTAGCAACGAAGATCTGGATCCTGACCAATACTATTGCGATGATGTACTAACTCACCATGATGGAGCTATATGACTAGTAAAGGTGTATAAACGAAGAATAAGAAGAAGAAGAAGAAGAAGAAGAAGAAGAAACAAGAAGAGGAAGCATGACAAAAAAGAAAATATGAAGATGGAAGAAAATACTTTCAAGCTGAATCCAGATATCAATTTACAAGAGGTAGATCAAAGTGAACTGAAGGAACAAGATGAAGATCCATATTGAAGACTAAAGTCTTTAATAACCAAATAATGTAATACAGGGGGTGTTAGAATATATTACATTATTTGTTACATGTTAATGTACCACCTTGGGTACATCTTTAGATTAGGAGTGTGTCTTAGATTAGGGTTTGAGTATTTAATTTATGCAATGTAATAAATGCATAAGTATTGTTAGAATGTGCAAAGTACTTGATGATGTAAATGTGCATGTTGTCCATGTGTACATGAGTCCATAGAATAGGAAGATGAAAAGTCATAGGTATGTGGAAGACCAAGAGTTACATCTCATTATATATAGGCCTTTGATAGATAAGATAGATGTAAGAAGGTAGATAGAATAAGGTAGAGGAGTAGTAGATGATATGCTAGATACAATGTAGAGCATGTAAGAAATATGGAGAGTATGAGACCTCCATTTTATATTATTGTACTATTTTTGTGATCCTTCATTAATGGTAGTTTTATGAGTAGTTACAAAAGTTTCTTATGAGATTTAAATGCTTTATATATTGTCATTATCATATATTTAATATTGCATGCTCATGTTATATCTTGTGGTTGATTTCTCAGTAAGTATCTAGCATCAAAAGATAACACTACCTGTGAGCTGGTGATAAGCCAGTAGAGTAGAAAGTATCATTCTCTATGATGAATTCAAGTCTCTATTACTAAAGATAGAGAGGAGAAGAGAAATACCGTTTGTATTAGTGAAGGATGTGGGTTGAGAATACTTAAGGGAGATGATTCATTTGATTTGGAAGTATTTGCATCTACTTGTTACAAGAGGTAGAACAAAGTGTAATGCCCAATCACTCAAAGACATTGTTATAGACCTAAGAGGATCAATCGCTAGAGGTGCAACAACGTTATATTTCTTGAGTGTTTTATTGGAGTTGTTGAGAAGAAATATTTCATAACTAACGTGACATGGTTGGCGAGAATGTCATGACCTAATTTGATAGGTAGGAGAATATAAAGGTAAGCAACATTACCTTAATTTTTAAAATTTTATGTTGGGCGTACGAAAAAATTCCTAAAATGGTTATTTATTTGAAGTTTGAAGGCTTAGGGACTTTAGAATTATAAAATTAAAAGTGAGATTTAAAAGGAATTCAACTCCATTGAAATTATAAAATTAAACTTAGGAGTTAAAAGGAATTCAACCCCATTTTTTTGAAAATTAAAAATATTAAAAATTTTCTTTGAGGGAGTGACATAAAGCATTTTATCTACATCCAAAATTGGAATTGTCTTTGTTAGAATGTAATGACACATTTGATGGTTCCAACCATTCATTTATTTTAGAATAATATTTGTTATAATAAACCATCCAACTTAGCCTATAATATATTAGTTTTTGTGACATGTTGAAGACAAATAAGAGATAAGAGAACATAGTAAAAATAATGTTGCTTTTCATTACTTTTAGAATTCTATAATCAAATTTGAAGATTAATGAGATTTTATATTTCATAGCTTAGAGCTAGTTAATTGTTTCTTCCTTGGAGGGAAATTAGTGTCTTTCTATCCAAGCAAGCACCTACTTGAGAAGAGCAAGTATTGGTGGTTTCCTCCCAATGTTGTAAAATATTTTTGTATATTTTATTCTTTAATAAGTGTTGTGATTGGTTCCATCCATAGCATTGTTTGGTAATATTAATCTTATTCTAGATTTTGAGCAAAGTATAATTTGGTTATTTTCATTGTAGTTGAAGTAAACATTGGTTTATTTTAATTGATTAGTTTCCTTTCCTTTGCATGCTCACATTTGGATATAGACCTAGTATTACTTTGATATGTACATATATTATACAAGACATTAGGTAATTATAATTGTATTAGATTGACATTAAACTAAAGTGAGTAGACACTTTTTAGCATAATTGCTAGGGATGGTGTCAATGCACCAATGAGTCATGTTGTGAGGATTGAAGGTGATGAGTTTGATTGTTATTTTTATTTAATTTTCTCATTTGTAATACTAATTTTAAATAAATGAATCATAAGAGAGACTCCCTTGGGATATTTATTTCATGTTCATTTAGTTTTGGTATAGGAAGGGCAAAGGACATGCCAATTACATCTATATAAGGAGAAGAGTCAGTTGAAGTGCTTGTTACATATGACTATAGACAATCTACAATAATAGAATAGTCCTTCATAACAAAAAAAATGGCATATTGTTGGAATATGTGGTGGTTATGCTTCTCTTGAGTCTATGAATAGCTACTATACTATATTGATCATATTTTCCTGTTGGGCCTATGTAAACCTTGAAAAATATATTTTTGTAATATTTTATTCTTGAGGGTCAGTCTCACAACCTTGACTAAGGCATCATATATTTGGGTAGAAGTACCCCTTCATACTAATCAGTTTTCTTATTAATTGGAATGTAATTTTATTTCCATATTATTGAGATTATTTGGTGTCCACATATAACCGATTATATTTTGTGTTCTTTTTCATTCTATGTATTCCTTTGTCAACCAATATTGGTTAATGTTTAATTCCATTTGTTTAAGAAAATACTATAAAATCCAACATGGTATAAGGGTGGTTGTGAATCTCCATTACTCGATTTCTTTCATTGATAGAAGTTTTCTTCTAGATTTTCTCAAGGATACATTTTTGTTGTAGCAAGCTAAGAATATTTTCTTTTGAAGGTTGACAATGTAATTGAAAGAAGTTTTTTTTGATAAAAACTTAGGTGGAATTGAATTATTAAGATCTTAATGGGATTAGTAGATTTGCTCTAGGATAAATATTCATAAACAAGTTTCTCTTTCCCCTCATTGACACAATATTGTTTTTGTTTCAAAAATTTTGACTAGAGGGATGCCCTAGTTTCAAGATTGAATTTTTTGAAAACCTCATTTATCTTTTATAGAATTTTCAAAAAAATCCATTTCCTTTTCTCTTCACATTTTTTTCCAATAGTAGTATAGATGAGAGGGTAGACTACTTGGCCACCACAAAAGAAAAAAAGAAGAGGATGAATTTTTTAGATAGATCCTTGGTGCCAAAGAATCCATGGACATGTTTCTATGCTTAGCAAAGACCTCTAAGCCACTCGACAAAGTTGCAAAAAATAATCCAACAAGTTTTCTATTAGAGAGGATGTTCTAATTGGTTATGTTCAATAAAAGGTTCATGTAGGGCAAACCATGAAAAATATACACAAATTATCATCATTTTAATATTCTTTATAAAATTTTAGGGTGGTCATAGTTCAACACTTACACTCATTTTGCCTCTAGCTATTTCAAAATTGTGTTTGAAAAATGATCATTTTTCTCTATTTTTTAAAATTTTAAAATTTAAAAAGGGAATATTCCCTTAACATGCGACACAAAGAAAAAAGTATGCAAAGGCATGCTTGTGTCAACACAACTTAGGCATGTGTCAGTAGGGTCTAAAAAGGAGGTAAGACTTGTTTTGTTAATAAATATAATATTTGTGCCTTATCTCCCAAGCTCCATGCTTGGAAAAGAGGATGCAAGGCTTCAACCATGGGAGGTATTAGATTCATTTCTCATCCCCTTTAATTTTTTATTGAGAGTGATGATGTCAAAATTCATATGGTAACCTATGATGACATGGCAACCTCGAATGAATTGGCACTAGATGATATCACCCCTTGGTACAACTATGCTAACATGGTATGTGTTGTATAGATAATACATGGTAGTCTATATGTTTGATGTGGTGATCATTAAAATTGATTTGATAACTAATTCAAGCATCTTGAGGTGACATGTGGTAAACCATATGGATGATATAGCATACCTTACAAGTGACTTGGAAATATGTGCACAAATATTGAGGTGACACATGACATCCAATGTGGTAATTTACACATCTAACATGGTAGTTTGTATCAACAATATGGTATTACACATGGTGACTCGTAGAGGTGTTGATCCAATTGTTGACATGGAATGAATATTGAGGTGACACATGGTAGGTAATGTAGGGGATGACATAGGTGCTTATGTGGCATGCTATGATTGGACCAACATGGTAGGCCATACACCACTAGGCATGTATAAATATAGACTTGACCAATTATATTTTTTCAACTCATCAAACTTGATAGAAAATTTGTATAGTCAATAATAGAATTTGCAACACAAATTTTGAAGTGAATTAGGATACAAGTGGCACAGTGTGGTTTGTATATCAAATAGCAAATCAAATCATGATAAGTGGTGTCATGTGATTCACTAGTATATTGCATAGTCAATACATGATTGGTATCCCCTCAACCACTTATGTAGTGACATGTGGTGACTTCCCATTCATTGCAAGTATGGAATATTTTATAGTTTTTTGAAATATTTTTGAATGCAGTTTTTATGATTTTAGGGAAAATTTCTAGGGGCCATAAATTTTTCATACATAAGCATTTTGATTCCATTTTTTCAAGCCATGGTTTTCAAGATCTCTGCATTGTGTTATTTCAAATCACAACTACATGCAAATTTTTATATTTTGGTAGAATAGTTATGGATCACCATTTACCCTTGTTGAGTGGTCCTAACTATGATACCTAGAAGATAAAAATTAAAGCTTTGCTCCAAAGGCTTTACTCAAATATGTGAATGCAGAGCCTTGTGATATTGATTCTGAAGAAGTGAATCAACTCTAATATTATTGCTCTTCATGTTGATAATGTATATTACACTCATGTTAGTAGCATCATTTATCCTAAAGTCCTTAAAATTTTTTATGGATTGTGCGATCAAATTGATTTCATACAAATTAGTAGATTTGTCGTTGAGTTGGAAACCTTATCCATGGACTCATTTGATACTATTAATGAGTATATCAGGTGGTTCAAAAAACTATATGAGGATATTTGAATTGCAAGAGAACTATTAAAGAAGATAAGAGAAGGATAAGAAGCATTAAATAAATAAAGGAACAATGAAATACTCAACATTATATTCAATAAAATTTTTGAAACATTTGAGATACTTGTTATTGTATTTGAGATAATCTATGTGTATTTTATAGATTCTCTTGCACCACCCATTAATGAGGTATTTAAGTATTTTTTGCACTGTCAGGCTAGAAGAAATAGGTGTAATAAAAATTATATATTATTTTCAATGAGTTTACATAGGTTTTTATGAGAGGTCCCAATCCTATCATATTGAGTGGGATTTGAACCTTGGACCTCTCAATAGAGGCCAAAGCCCTTATCATTATAGTAAGCTTACAACTAATGAAAATTATATTTTTAAGTAGGCTCACAAAAATAAGTTTTTACCAAATTTTAAAATGACAAGAAACCAAAATAGAATGATAAGCCCAAGAAGTCTTTTAAGAAGCCTTCTTGTAAGTTTTGCAAAAAATGCACAAAGTAGATTTTTATAGGATTAAAATCTAGAAATCTAGAAACTTGAGGAAGCAACAAGAAAGGAGGTGCTGATGCTGATCTATTAAAGTATTCTAAGCACAATATAAGGAAAAATTTAATAGATAAAATTTACAACCACATGTAGCAGTTCATTATGCATATTGGACTTCCACTTCTTCAAATAAGTTGATAGCAGCTTTAGCAGCAACTAGGCACATGACAAAGCATAAGCCTCTCCTACAAGGTTACCACAAAGTACATGCAAGGGAATGTGTTGTGATTGGATATGATTCTTCATTGTAGGTTGTAGAGTGTGGAGACATCAACATCAGATCTTCACCATTTGATGAGGTACTTCATGTCCCATATGTTGGCCCTAAGCTTTTATCTATGTATCACATTACTCATAAGGTAGAGTTTTGTCTTGATAGATGGGTAATAAAGCATATAAAAAATGGGTTCAAAACTATTGATTTTGGTTATTTATGAAACTAACCACATGTATAAGTTGGGAGAAAGACCTACTCTTTTGCCCCTCCTTCTAAGAATAAAAACTTTGTTGCTATGGTTGCACATGTAGATATTGAAATTCAAAAGTGGCATCATAGGTTTAGGTATTTCATCATAGGGAGACCTTTCCAAAAAGAGGTTGCAAGGGCACATATCATTCCTTGGAGATCATACATAGTGACATTTTTGGACATATGGACACACAATCCCAATCAAGAAATAAGTACTTCCTTTTAATTGATGATTTATCTACGTATATTTAGTTGTACACCATTCATAGTAAGAGTGAGGTCTTTGAGAGGTTTAAGACCTTCAAGGGCCTTGTTGAAAATCATTTGGATAGGATAATACTATTTCTAAGGATAGGTGGGGGTGATGAGTATGTTAGCTATGCTTTTCATTATTTTTGGCTTCTCATAGGATTACGTATTAGAGGACTATTCATTATAATATTGAATAAAATGGCATGGTTGAGAGGAAAAATAGGGTGATCATGGATATGATATGATATGATGATATGATGACATCTCTTGAGTGTTTGACAAGAGATAAACCTAATGCATCCTAATTTTGTATCTTTGGGTCTTTAGCATAGGCTCACATACCCAAGAATATTTGGAAGAAGGAGGTAATTAACAAGGGATAAACCTGATGCATCCTAAGAAGGGATGATACATTTGGGAGTGGAATAGAGGTTAAAATTTTAGACCTGATATTAGAAACCATGTAGAAAACCAAATAGAGCCACAAAAATACTGTAGAGCCACAAAAATGCCATAGAGCTGCAAAAACATCGTAGAGCCACAAAACCACCATAAAACTACAAAAATATCATAGACTTGCAAAAATGCCACAGAGCTGCAAAAACACTACATAACTACAAAAATGTTGTAGACCTATAAATCCCAAATTCACCATAGACCTACAAATCCACTAGAAACCTACAAAACATAAATCACAAACCTACATCTACAAATAAACAACAAAAAGTTAGATCTATAGTTTTGGGGCTTGTCTATCCAATACATAACAACAAACTAGCTTGATCCAAGGATCAATCCCCAAAGTGCCACTTAAGATTTTAAAATAAATAAAATAAGAATTGTTTGAAGACAAAATAACATGATTGCAAATGCTAAACTAAATGAAAATAAATAGGAAAAGAAGAAAAATCCCAACTTGAAGCTACCAGTATGAAGGCTTAAATCTTCTTGATGCTTTTTGAGGATGCTTTTCAAATATCTTGGATGGTGCCCTAGGATGTTCTAGTTTTAAGAAGCTTCCTTTGGCTTGGTGTGATTTTAAATACAAAATAACTCTTCCTTGGACATTTTGGTAGCATCCAGTTACCTATGTTATGATTGATTTTTATTTTGTTTCATTTTTCTCAATGCTTGAATGGAAAATATTTTGTAACAACCTATACCTATAAGGAAAATTCAATCCTCTTCCAATATAAATCCATTTCTCCTAAAGAGGGGTGATGTGACAAGGTGGCTTGATTGGTGGTAAGTCATAAGGAGAGTTGGCACCATGATTGAGTGGTGGTAGGTGATTTTTTGTTAGGGGAGTTAGGCTAAGGAATTTGGAGATATGACTAGACATACAACTAGCTTGATTGCTAGTTTAAAATCCCATAAATCACATAATTCATGATTTTACCCTTGACACAATGAGCTACTCATTTGAATGATAGTGACAAGGGGTCTAGCTATAAAAACTAAAGTTATAATAGTATTTTATAAAATTGTGAAGGGATCACAAAAATGTTGCAACATTTTTGTGCTGTAAAAATGTTATGTAAAAATTTTGAGCAAAAATACTGTGGTATTTTTGTAGCACAATGTTTCATAATAGGTAAATTTTAAAGGTCAAATGACGTTGGTCAAACATAGTTGTGTTTATACTCATTTAAAAGTTCTTTTCAAAAGTGTTGGCACAATGAAATGTATAGCCAAACAACTCAACAAAAAATAAAGGATGAAATAAACTCATATAATGAAGAAAATAATGTGCAGTTGATAAGCAACTAACATGAAACAAAATAATGATTTACTAGTAAATATTTATACATGACATGCCATAGAGCACAAATAGAAAAATGGAAGAAGAAGAACTTCATTCATAATACATTCAACATTACATCTGAGAGATGTTCTTCTCTCATGGTTCTTCACACATACTTATTATAGAGTTGCATCTATCAAAATAAATACACACACGGAGGTACCATATTTAGGGTTTTCCCACCCATAGTTAGGAAACCAACTAATAACATATCAACATGTGTCTAGAAACTCCTAGAAATATAAATCTAATATTTTGGGTACACATCCAACAATCTCCCACTTGCCAAAAAGGCTAAGTAAATAAACACAAAATGCCTTACTTATTATTCTTTAGGGTTACTAATCAAAATGAGAACTCCCATTAACACAAAATGAAATTCTTGCTATCCAATGGCTTTATCAGTGCATTTCCTACATTGTCTTGTATACCAATCTTATACAACTCAAATTATCTATATTCCATATCTTTAATATAATAAAATTTCACTCAAATGTTCTTAGTACAAGAGTGAAATTTAGGATTCATGGTCAAGTCAATTGCACTTTGATTGTCACACCACAAAGTAATAAAATTTTGTTGAAAACCAATTCCTATACACACTACATATAACCAAGCTACCTCCTTGGATGCTTCTACAACAACAATGTATTCAAATTTAGTAGTTTATTAAGCCACCACTTGCTACCTTTTACTTCTCCAACTCATAGCTTCTCCAAATAGTGTGAACACATATAAACTACTAGATTTAGAAGTATCTACATATCCACCATAATCAAAATCTACAAAACATTGTACCTAATTATTTTCTTTGCAATCATAACATATTACAAAATCACTGGTGCCTTTCAAAAATTTGAGAATTCTCTTCACTGCAATCCAATGTTACTTACTAGGATTAGACATAAATATGCTCACAACTCCAACTGCATGAGCAAGATCTAGTCTTATACACACCATTGCATACATAAGTTTACCATATGCACTTGCATAGGGAAATTTGTCCATGATACTCTTCTCATCATCATATTTTGGACATATATTTTGACAATGAAACTCCAATGAAAACGTGTAGATACAAGAGTGCATTGGTCCATTCTAAAAAGAGTAAGTAAGTCTGCAATGTATCTCTTATGACTAATCCACATCTTCTTCTCACCATGGTTTCTCTTCACTTTAATACCCAAGAAATAGTGTAATAGGCCAAGGTATTTCATGTTAATTTCTCCTATCAACTCAGACTTGGTCTTCTTCACAAGATCCTTCAAATTGTTGAAAAGAAGAATCCCATCTACATGTAACACCAAAACTAAAAAGTGATTGCTTTCATGCTTGAGATAGATACAATGATCAACATCACTTCTTACCAAACCACGTCCAATAAAAAAGTATCAAACCTTTTATACCACTGCCATGGGGATTGCCTCAACTCATACAATGACTTTCTCAGCTTACATACAACATTTCGACCACTTAATTCAAAGCTAACTATTTGCTCCATGTAAATATATTTATTATCTCCATGAAGAAAGGCTATATTCATGTCCATCTACTCAATTTCCCAATTATTTGTAGTAGCCAATGCAAAGAGCAATATAATAGATGCAATCTTTGCCATGGGAGAAAATATTTCTTCAAAGTCAAACCCTTCAACTTGAGAGTATCCTTTTGCTACTAACCTAGATTGATATCTCTCAATTGAACCATCAATCTTGCATTTCCTTTTAAACACTCATTTACAGCCAATTGCCTTTCTACACTTAGGAAATACTTACAAGTCCCAAGTCTTCTTTTTATTTAGTGATCATGTTTCATCTTCCATAGCTTTCTTCCAATGAATTATTTCATCACTAGTGAGAGCATCTTTAACATTTACAGTCTCATCACTCATAGAAGATAATCCAAAGTTATTGTATTCATCATAATCAAAAATTATTGGTGCACTCTTTTATCGCTGACTTCTCAAAGTTTGTACTTCTTGAATAATGTTAGAATTCTAGAGTTGCTCCTCATGTGTAGGCTGCTCTTCAATAACTTGAGGCTGATTGGACTCTTCCACAACAATCTCATTATCCTACTGATGCTTCCAATTGCATGAAAATCCATTAGTATCATGTGGAAACTCTAACAAATAAGTAGAAATGGGATCTACATTTAATGGCAGAATAATTTATGGCTAATTTTTAGCTTGCTAATTTCTCAAATAAGTAGCTCCATCAAATTGTTCTTCGCTATCTAGGGTTGTTTTCATGGACTCTTCTTTGTTGTGAATGTCTTGTTTGAATACTACATCATGGTTGAATACATGGTGATGTTGTGAAGGTATCTATACTACATCATAATGTTGGAATTTATCTTGTCCTGGATGATTTTTACATGTGATGAAATTTTGTGTAACCCATGATAATGGAACCTTTTTATATTCCTAGCTTCAAGCATTCATGGTCCCATGCTATATTTTGATAATTTTGCAACACTTTAGTGAATTTTGAAGATTCAAAAAATCTTTCTTTCATGATGCAATGTGGTCAAAAGTTAGACCCACATGTTTGGCACCTCCCAAGGGATTTCCACTCATGAAAATTAAGGATCCAAATAGCCTTCTTTCTAAATTATGAACTTATGTAGAAGAGGAAGATTGGAAGGGAGGTAGAAAATAAGCTGATGAGGGAGAAGAAGAAGAAAAATAAAATACATTCGATATTTACCATAGGGAAAGGAGTGGTTATGGATCATAGAAAGTGGAATATGGAAGATGATGAAGAGATATACATGCAAAAAGGGGCTAATATAATGATACAGAGAGGAATTATTGAAGAAAAGGAGAGGGACATAGTATTATATACAATAATACTCACAAGAAGAGAAAACAATATGAACTAGTGAAAATACAAATTGTAGGGAAGATGAAGCAATAGAAGAGTGAATGGTAAAAGGAAAACTAACATAAATGAAATAAGAATTAAAGAGGGAGAGATGGTGTAAGGGATACTCGAAACATGGGACACCCCCAAAACATTATACCTTCATGAACATATTTTTCTATAATTGAGAGTTGTTTCAGGTCCAAGCAAGATGCCTTAGGCAAATATTCCAGTGCTTATAGGCCAAAGTATGTCATTCTTCTATCTCTTCTTCACATAGTCGACCAAGAATATCTTTTATCTATCACTTGCAACATCACAACACTTTAGTTATATTTCCTAGAGAGAATCTTCTTTATAAATTCTAAAGTATACTATACTTTATATAGAGCTCGAGCTTCTATTATCTAACCTTTTCCATAATAATTACACATTTGTGCCTTTTGACTAGGCACTTTTTTCAACAAATCTAGGATTTGTGCAAATTATCTACTCACATGCCTCATTTGATATTTGTATGCTAGCTCAGCTTCTTTGTTTTTGTTGTCTGAGGTTTTGCTTTTGTCATGCATAGGGTGGACTATCATGTGACTCTGATCACACGAGTTCTGCCAACTTAGCTAACATCACATCATGATTTTAGTACCTACTTTGTACCACCGATTGACTTCTAGCCTTGTCCATTGGGTTATAGAGTCAAAAAATAAAATCAAAGGGAAAAATGGGTAGGAAATATAAATGAAGTACATGATATTATCCAAGCATGTAAAATATGCAAGCCTATTGCAACATTATTTTCTCTTTTATGTTCTACTCTATTTTAATCTTATGTTTGATCAAGCTAGAAGTTATCTATTTGGCCACTTGAGTGCTCACTTTATGGAGCCTTATGCTATGTACAAGAAACCCCTAATGGATTTTGGCTATCTACATTATTTAATAAAGTTGTAGTCAAATTTTGTTTACTTGCTAGCTATGTACACAAAAATATGGCGTGCTTGGCCATGCATAGATAGAATGATTTCTTGCATCTTATCCTTTGAATCTGTAATACCTATACCAAATGATACCAAAATTTAATTTCTCTTCATGATTGACTCCCATATCTCTGCAAATATCTTCGGATGCTTCCATAGTCCATTGTGATTGAAAATCATCCTCAAGAATCTTGTGATATTGGTTTTGCATAGTAACTATGGATGATTTTATTACACGAGGTTCCATATTAATGAATGTTGTTTTATAAAATGTATTTTATGTGATGCACATAATCATATCTATCATTGGATCCGGTTGTATTAGATTTATTTTTTCTGATCTATGCCACCCTCTAATGAATCCATAGATTAAATGATCAAAATTACTCATAATATTTCATATTTTGGAAAGCAGTATGACTGGTCGTTGGTCCTTATTGTTGCTTTTAAGAAAAATAACACTGATCAAGATCATAATGTTGTGGATTTTTCCAAGTTTACCCTAAATCTTCTTATGGTCAGTTAAATATTTCTATATTTATATCCAAAGCATCTCTTCCTAGTAATAATGCTTTTTAATCCTCATGCTGTTTAATGTGGAAAGGATACATACCCTGATTGAATATTCTGACTATCTTCCTGATATAGGGGATAACTATGTGGCTTAATTCTTGACCCATATGTCCTCCAATTCATTTCAAAAAATCTTGAGATAGGCACATGTTTAATAGGAAAGGTACATTAACAACCATGATGTCCTATATCACTACAAGATCTAGGCATCCATGTATCATCACTAGAAAGTCTTTCAAAATCCCAACTATTTTTACAAGTTTTCCTTTGAATTGCAACATCTTGGGCTCCATTAGGTTGATGTTTAATCCTATGTTTTTGCATATATCTAGTGGCATGAGTGTAATTTCAGGTTTTGGATCTACTGTACAATTGTGTAGTATACATTATTCTAGAGATAGAGATAAATAGATGGAGTAGGCTTATCCTTGTATACTCTCAAATATATCTTTCGTGATGTTGGGTAATTGTTTTATTTTGATTCTTTAGGAGATAACCCAACTAAGTCTACTCTTTTAACCACTAATGGATATTTCCTTATATTTTCTTATGCCAGAGTAGAGGTCTTGAATAAAATTTGAAACTAATTAACTGCTTGTATCCTTTGTCTCTGAGTCATGGCTAGAAAATACTTCTTAAATAATTCCACTCTTTGTTGATTTATTGATTTTATTTTTGGAATGAGTATTTGAGCATTGGGTTGAGATTTTTTTTATGTAGTTGGAGATTGAGCATTATTGCAATTATGCACCACTCCTCTCTATTTTCCCATTAGAGTTGTTCCTTTTGAGGAAGTTCGCTCAGATGTTGTGGTGAAACCACCATATTTTCCACTAGTAGAGATCTTTGTAGGTACATTAGATGAAGACCATTTTCCTTATTACAAACTTCATTATTTGATGAAGATTTGCATGTAGTTAGACTATAAATTGCCTTTTCCTCATTATCATCATGATCTTACTCTATCTCCTTCTCAAAGATGCTAATAGAGTGCCAAGAGTTAGTATGTAGATGTGACTATTGAAATATAATACCATAATTATCAAAATCATCCGTTCTAGACTGAGAGAACCACTTTTCCATCCTTTTAATGTGTTCAATCAACTTTTGTATCATTGATCTTAAAATTTTCTTTGTTTGAAACTAATCATCTTGGGTGTTTGATATTTCAATGAATTCAGGGACTTGAGGTGAATATGACTTAGAATATTCATGATGCAATGTATAATAAGTACTTGGGGAAAGGTCAAATGGATATACAACTTTTCTAGATAGAATTTTTCTAGTTGTAATTAACATGTTCTCAACTAGTATGGCTTCTTGATAGATCTAAGGGAACCTCTTTTATTTGGACTATTGAATGAGAATACTAAGGTCAAGATGAAATATAATAGAGATAAGCTTGGGTAAGAGGGTTGAAATTATTAGGGGGTTCTTCTCCAAGTATTTTTTAAATGAACATTAAAATTAAATATGCTCTCATGGAAAATTATTTGGATAAATAAAAAATATTAAGCAATAGGAAGGGATCTATAGGGTAATCAAATTCATCAATAAGGGCTTCAACTAACTCAGTCCATGTACTAATACTCTTTTCTTCTATATATCTGTACCATAGCAATGCTTTACCCTTGAAATAAAGAATGAGGAACCTAATCATAACATCTTCAAAGATAATGTTATACATAGTAGCTAAAGAAGCTATATCTTGACAATGCTCAATATTTATTTTTTTCTTTTCCTTCATAGCTAGGTAAGGCTTTAGGGCAACTTTTAGAATTTCATGAAGAATGGGAACATTGAGAGGAGCAATATCATACCATGGTGGAAAATTTTGTTGAGCCATTAGAACATCATAACCTAGATAATCCTAATTCCGATATTTTTAGTAAAGATGTCCAAAACCACTTATAGTGCAAAAGATATTCAAATTTTCTTATTACAAACATTGTAATCTTACAAAAATAGAACAATTATAAATAGATTAATGAAAGGTCAAGAAATGGAACCCGTAAGTTAACCTTGGGGTCATTCTAGGTTCTAATGGAAGTCACTAGATGAACATTCATTCTCCGTAATTAAGGTCAAAACTACTCACCAAATATTGATTCCTTTGGGAAGGGTGAGACAATTTAATTAACTGGTCCCACCAGGCATGCCAAAAACTAACTATACTATTGGACTAAAATTTTCCATTATTGTGGAAAGATGTTGCACCCATTGATTTTAGCCAAAGTATAGCAATTGGATGAAACAAGGTTACCCTATGCTTCAAACTTTGAAGAAGGCCGACTCCTTTGGATTGATTATTTTAGAAAAAGGGATAGAAAAAGAGTAAGAGTTAGGAAGAAGGTAAGAGTTAGAAAGAAAAATGAAACATGTTCGGGGTATAGTGTAACAACATTAATTCTCACAAAATAACATAATGTACAATAACTTATATGATACTTAATAGATCAACCATTAGTGATCACATTCACAAGTTTATTAAGATTATCACATTCATCTTAATCATTCCAAGGGTCCAGATAATTAGCAATCTAATAGGCATTGTGCACTTTAACAGAGTACGCCAATTGTAGAATGAAATAAAAATGATTTAAAATAAATGCATATAGGCTCTAATCATTCAAAATTTAAATGCTAGCAATCCAATAAGTAATCCAGATGAAATTACTTTAACAAAATAAACTAACATCAAAGTATAACATAAATGAATTGGAAGAATTCACATAAAACCTTGTAAACACAAGGTAATGAAGATCAAACAACTATTACTTCATTTATCAGTAGAGCAATTATAATGCAATACCAGGCAAGGACTACAGATATGACCCTTTGTTATGAGGTATTTGCCCTTGTTTATAAGTTTCTTATTTGAATCTTTCAACGTAAGATTTATAGCCAGTTATAGAAAACCATTATAGAATGTTCTAGAAGTAGACATGGTCGGTCTAGCTCTTGTTTTGTATCTAAATTTGAATTTGATTCATTGATCTACAATGGCTTCCTACAAGTGGCTTCATTATTGAAGCTAAATTGGGAATACTTGGTGAGCACCATGGCAATTGTAGGTGTGATAGTGACTTCTAACTAAAAGCTGCTTAGAGTCAGGTCTTTCTTTTGCTTGTGGTTCTTTTTCCAGTGAAGTCATGGTTTTGATCTATCCTAACTTTGGTCAATTTCCTTTTGAGTGGATTTATTCTTTGTTTTGCATGGCCTCAGGTTCAAGCTTGAAGTTGGTGATATCACCAGTTCCTTCGGCATAGTCTCAGGCACTTTTGGCTTGGTACATTTTCATTCTAGATTTAGAAAACTTTACCTTCTTGGCATGGTTTCAGGTTTGTTTTGACATTGGTGATATCATTACTTAAAATAGCATGACTTTGAGCATCATGGATTGGGGTGGTATTTGCTTATTTATTGGTGTGATATTGGGCTATCAACCTCTTTGGTTGACATCATCATTTTGGAGGTTGCAGAATTGGGATATCATGGCTTCAAATGTTTGTTGGCAAGAAAATTCCTTTGATCCTAACTACAAGCATTTTTATCATCGCTTGGTCATGATGCTGGACTTTCTATAGTCCTGGATAATTTTTGCACGTGATGAAATTTTGCACAACCCATGATAATGGAATCTTTTTGTATTCCCAACTTCACACATTTATGATCCCATGCTATCTTTTGATAATTTTGTAACACTTTAGTGAATTTTGAAGACTCAACATATCTTTCTTTCATGATGTAAGGTGGTCAAAAATTAGAACCATAAGACCCCTCTTAGAAGTAAGGAGTTAATTGCAATAAATATTTTTATTGCTATACCTAGTATTGGGTCTATACGATTTTCTATCTAGTTGCCTCACAACATGGGAGGATTTATGAAGTATATTTCTTCAAGGTAATATTTAAGAGGATATTGACATGTAGTAGTCATGAGGTTTTATTTAGGATGGCCTCATACCCTTGGTTTTTAGCCTAGAAATTCTTATATGGGCTTAAGTAGATACATCATGCTTGGCATGAGAAGATCCATAATATATTTTGAGTATGGATTATTTTGCAATGAGGTGTATGATGGTATTTAAGTCAAGCATAAATATGGAGATATTTTTTTAATCATGCTTTATATTTACTATATAATCATTACAAGTAATTCTTCATCCATGATTTAATATTTAAAATGATATCTTAACTAGTCATTTGAGATGATAGTTTTGGGTTTGATTTATCATTTTTTGGAAATCCATATTACTTAGTATTCTTCAAAATTATTTCTTTCTCTATCTTGGTATACATTGAAGTTACTAAAATAGTTTTGATGGAAGAATCTAAGTCATCTATCATTCCCTTTACTCTAAGAAAGAAGGTTAAGTATAAATTTACTTCTCGCTTGGAATACAATTATATCTACCGATCATTAGTTGCTAGTCTTATTTATCTCATTCACACCATATCAAATGTATCCTCTATTATCGTTTTTTATTCTATGTCTATGCAGACACCTCATGTGGATTATGAGAAGGTTGTCAAGTAGATTTTTGGTTATATTAGGGGTATACTATCCAATATCATGGCATTCAATATGAATTAAAAGTGTCTATTAACTTGTATTGGTATAAAGATACAAATTAGAACAATGACCCAGACGAATTAAAATCCTTTAAGTAATATTTTAATCTTGATTTTAGATAATCTATTGTTGTTTCAAGAAGTATGATACTATTACTTTATCTTCTATAAAAGTAGGGTATTACAACACTAATTTTATTGGGAGGCATATGATGTAAATGAGGATATTTCTTGAGAAAAACCTTTGTTAAAATATCTCTACCACTCTTTTTGTGATAATTAGAGAATTATTCACTTGATCTCAAATCTTATAGAACATCGATTGACTAAGCATATTCAAGTTTGCATGCATAAAATTTAGGAGCATTATTTTTAGGGCATGCTTATTCTAGTGTATGTGGCTTCAATATACTGGATCACAAACATCTTCATGAATTTTAGGCTTGAGATTACCTTCAATCAATTATTGAGGCATATTGACATGGGAGGCACAAATCATCAAGAAGGGATTATCAAAAATATATTCTCTCCATGGCCTTTTAATTAAGATTAAAAAATATGTTGAAATATGTAATTTTTCACTTATAATCACATGGCCTATATTGCATTGTATGATATATTATATAATAGTGTATAGTTCTATAGTCCCATTTGTCACCTTGTAAGATGATCCATGTGATATTGTATTAGCTAGTAATATGTTGGTTTTAGCCTTGTATTAATAGTGTTTTTATATTCAATCCCAACCCTTCTTTTGTATTATTTGGATATCATTATTTTACTTGTTAATCAATATATTTGGTGTTTAAGTGAACCTTCCCCATATTTTGTACCTATTTTATTTTTTATTCTTATTCATATAATTTGGATAATGTGTTGATTATGTTTAGTACTACCTATGTATTATAATGTTTTTTACTCTTTTCTTTATTCTATAGGATATTCTTCTTTCATTTAAGGAGAATGTTTCTCTATTTATTTTTAAAGGGATTCAACTCCTAATTCATTGTCGTATTCCTATTTATGATGTCTACTAGGCTTGAGTTATTGTGGTAAGGAGGTGCTTTATCAATGAAACATCTATTCTGCTAATGCTATATTTTCATTTAGAAGGATCATATGAATCACAAGCCTTTCAATATTCTAAGTGTTGTATAAAGATAAATATTGAACATTTTGAATTTAGATTTTCTTCCTCAATTAAGAAAATCAGCACATGCTATAGATCCAAAGGTCTTAATATGATTCATATAATAATTTATTTTATGGGTATATTGTTCGTAGTGTATACTGAAGGAACTCTATTCAAGATAAAATTAGCACATTTTATAATTTCTCCCCAAATTTATTCTATTATTCTAGTTTGAAGCTACATTTGGCCCTCTGTACATTCATATTTGAATAGATTTGACTTCTTGTCACTTTGTTTTTAACGTATCTAATTATGATATTCATGATTTTTTATGATGGTCTATAAAGACATTTGAGATATAAATTTTATTATATTAAACTAATTTTGCACTCAATCCTTTACAAGGGATTTAATTCAATGTAAATATGACAATGAGGAATCCTAGACCTATGCTAAGAAAGCTTACATCTAACACAATTGTGAAATTGAGTACATGCCATTTGAGATATAGACAAATAAACTTCCCACTCTTAGAACAAGCAATGACCTAACATGACAATATTATTATGTACATGTTTATTTCTAGGTGGAAGGATTTTTAATAAATGTAACAAGAACACATCATTTTCTATTTTTAAGAGGTAGAATTTATACAGCTTAAATCAAGTTGACAATAAAAGGTCAAAATTGGACCTTTATTTAAAATTTTTAACTGATATTGTCTAGGAAATTCAAAGATGATGTCAAACTTGAAAAATTAAGCCTTAAAATTAAAAAAATATAAAGCATTGTTGTTGAGCTCATTTTAACAATCAACAAGAGATGAAAGCAATAAACCCATGTTAAGATTAAATTTATTTGGGTTTTCCTAACAAGTCTTGATTTCAAGTCATATCATAGTAAACATGTAAACAATTCTATGTATTGGTAAGAATACAATTGACATGTATCAATTGATTATCATGAATAAGCTTTCAGTCCTAAAGATGCCATTTATAGTATTAAAATTATGTATATGCATATTTTATTCTTGTAAAATGACTACTTTCTAAAAATCAAAAGAATATGAGGTAGGAAATACTTCTATATTTCTACTTGTAGAGGTAAGATTATTTGTTGAGTTGTAAGCTATAAATTGACAATTTACAAGATAAAAATATAAAAAGTTAGTGATTTTGAAAATTAAATGTATAATGAACTAAAATAGACTTCATAATTATGTATAGGAATTGTGTGATCACTTAAAAAATTAATTGGACCTTTATTCCCATACTCTAGGTATTTTTGATAGGTAATAATATGTTTGAAAGTTGTTAAAGGATAACAAAAACATTTAGATCTTTCTTTGAAAAATATAAGGTGATAACAAGTTGAAAATGGTGAAAATTATAAGAATGGAAGGGTAGAGATGCATATTCCAGTATTAGGAGAGAAAGAGGTTAATATTGATGCAATAATGATATGGGTAGTTTTCATATTCAGTAGACGCACAACATATATCACAAGAGGGAATATTTTACATAGAGAAACAAGACCATTCAAAGTATGAGTAATATTAATATGACCATGAACAAAGATTTTTATAAAAGTTTATCTCTTTGTTTTGCATGGCAATATTCAGTCTTGATGCTTTGATTACCTTTGACTTTATTTTTTTCAAGTTTATAAAACTTGTCTTGCTTCTTATGCTATAGTTTTTGGAAATCTTCCATGAAAATGCTTCATGGTGAGAATGGTTACCTTTTTATTTTGAGCTTAACCTAATCAATATTCAAAAGGGTTATTTTAACCTAAGACCTATTGATGGGGAGCCAATATTAACAACAAGAGAAAACTCAATTTTATTCAGAGAACATGGAAATATTACAAAGTACAGAAGAAAAATACAATGCAGTCTCAATCTACGTCTTTTTAGCCTATCGAATCCTTCAAAAAAATCCTCTTTTATAATCCAGGCTTCTTGCTGCAACCGTCGTTCGTAACCGTATTAACGGCTTCTGGAACTTCCACATGGAACGACCTTAACAACTTCTAGAACTACCACTTAGAACTGCCTTAATGACTTCTAAAATCACCACCTGTCGTTCTGCAACAATCCGCAAAAAACCCGTCTTCTCCTTCTTAGCCAGGTCACGAAAACGCGACATGTCACGATTTCGCAACACTTTTTTGCCCTTGGCTCTCCTTATCCAATGTGTCGCGATATCACGACGTTTTTTTGCTTTTGGTCCTCTTTCTCCAATGTGTCGCGATATCACGACGTTTTTCTGCTTTTGGTCCTCTTTCTCCAATGTGTCACGATATCGCAACACTTTTATGCTTTTGGCTCTCTCTCGCCAATGTGTCGCGATATCGTGACACTTTTCTGCTTTTGGCTCTCTTTTGCCAAAGTGTCGCAATATCACGACACTTCTTCAAATTTTGGCTTTGTCTGCCAAAGTGTCACGATTTCACGACACTTCTTCGGCTTTTGGCTTTGCTTGCCAAAGTGTCGAGATTTCGCGACACTTCTTCGGCTTTTGGCTTTGCTTGCCAAAGTGTCGTGATTTCGCAACACTTCTTTGACTTTTGGCTTTGGTTGCCAAAGTGTCACGATTTCGCGACACTTCTTTGGCTTTTGGCTTTGGTTGCCAAAGTGTCGCGATTTCGCGACACTTCTTCGGCTTTTGGCTTTGGTTGCCAAAGTGTCGCGATTTCGCGACACTTCTTTGGCTTTTGGCTTTGGCTGCCAAAGTGTCGCGATATCGTGACACTTCTTTGGCTTTTGGCTTTGGCTGCCAAAGTGTCGCGATATCGCGACACTTCTTTGGATTTTGGCTTTGGCTGCCAAAGTGTCGCGATATCGCGACCATTTATTTTGTGCTTGCCATGGTTCTAAATACGTCACGATATCGTGACGACTTTTGTGTCGCGATATCGCGACCATTTTTATACTTAGAAAATTTTTGCAAACTTTGAACTTTTTTTCTTTTCGGTGATGCAAGATTGTTGTGCTGCCCTGGATGCTCCTGCATCAGACACCTAGGGTAGATTTTTAGAAGTGATCCTCACTTTTGGGCGGTCAGAGGAAAACCCAAACGATCAACCTCTGATTTGGACAACCATGTGGCATCTTTGATAGGTCGGTTCTTCCACTTGACCAAATACTCCGAATATTGCTTGTTTCGGGTACTTCTGCCTTCACGAGTGTCGAGTATGTCTTCAATTTCTTCTTTTTCTGGAGTGGATGCTGGAATGTTCCACAGATCCGGACTGGGTGGTTCACTACAACTTCCTGCATGATATTCAACCAAGTCTGAAATATTGAAGATAGGTGAAATATTCAACTCACTTGGTAGATCAACTTCATAGGCATTGCCTGAATCTCGTTTACCTATGATCCGACATGGTCCAAACTTCTTCATCTTCAACTTATTGTATGTTTTTTGAGGAAAATGTTCCTTACGCAAATGAACCATGACTTCATCCCCTACCTAGAATTCTTTGAAACGTCGCTTCTGATCTGCTCTGGCTTTGTATGAAGCATTCATTTGACTGATATGTTGTTGTACCTCTTCATGTAAAGTCTTCATGTGTGCTGCAAAGTCTTTAGCTTCAACACTGCACTTGTCTGCTTTATCCATCGGTCTTAACTCAGAAGCGTTTCTCGAGCTGTACCCATGCACAATCTGGAATGGTGATTTACCAGTATTGCGATTGACAGAATTGTTGTAAGCAAACTCTGCCTGTGGTAAAATCAGGTCCCATCCCTTGGGTTTATCTCCTACCGAGACAGCGTAGAAGATTACCCGGACTTACGTTGACTACTTCGGTCTGTCCATCAGTCTGCGGGTGGTACGCAGAACTGAATTTCAAGTCTATTTTCAGCTTCTTCCATAGGGTTCTCCAAAAATAACCCATAAATTTGGTATCTCTGTCCGAGACAATGCTTTGGGGTAGACCATGAAGTCGGACTACCTCCTTGAAGAACAAGCCGACAATGTGAACCGCATCACTTGTCTTCTGACATGGAATAAAATGGGCCATTTTCGAAAACCTGTCAACAACAACAAAAATGGCATCATTTCCACGTTGTGTTCTTGGCAGACCAAGAACAAAATCCATGTTGATGTCCTCCCACGGTCTCTCTGGTATAGGCAATGGCTGGTACATTCTTGTATTCTGGCTGACACCTTTTGCCATATGGCACACTCTACAACCCTACACAAATTTGGTCACATCTTGCTGCAACTGTGGCCAATGGTAATTCTCACTAACAAGAGCAATGGTCTTATCTCGACCAAAATGCCCTGCTAGTCCACCGCTATGTTTCTCTTTGATCAAATTTTCCCTCATGGAATTTCATGGAATGCACAACTGGTTCTTTCGAAACAACATCCCATCTTGGATCATGAAATCCAACCACTTAGTGCGATCCACAGTAGTAGGAGACACACATGCTGTCCATGCCTCTGCAAAATCTGGATTTGTTGGGTATAAACTCTTGAGTTCATCAAACCCAACAACCTGCACTCTCATTTCTATCAACAAATTATGCCTTCTACTCAAGGCATCTGCAACTCTATTAGATTTGCCACTTCTATGCTTTAGTACAAAGGTATAACTCTGCAAGAATTCAACCCACTTCAAATGCCGTTGGTTAAGTTTACCTTGACTATTTATATACTGCAAAGCTTGATGATCAGTATATAAAACAAACTCTTTGGTTAGCAAATAATGTCTCCATTTCTTAAGAGCCTGAATTATAGCATAGAATTCTTGATCATAAATAGAGTATTTCTTTCTAGCATCATTCAATTTTTCACTAAAGTATGCAACGGGTTTACCTTCTTGGCTCAACACAGCTCCAATGGCACTTGCCACTAGCATCACAGTCAACCTGAAACACTTTATTAAAATTTGGAAGTGCCAGAATGGGCTGTTCTATCACTTTCTTCTTCAATATGTTCATGTTGGTATCTGCCTTGGCGATCCACTTAAATTCTCTCTTATCCCCTCTCATAGTTTCTTTTAGGGGTGCACAAATATTGCTAAAGTCTCTAATAAACTTTCTATAGAAACTTGCAAGACCGTGAAATGATCTTACCTCTGTTACATTCCTTGGGGAAGGCCATTCAAGGATAGCCTTCACTTTCTCAGGATCCATTTTCAGACCCTCCTCTGAGATGACAAATCCCAGGTATATCAAATCTTTCTATACAAAATTGCACTTCTATATATTTATCAATAACTGCTCCTCAAGCAGTTTTTCAAAAACTGTCCGAACATGCAACAAATGTTCATCCAAAGTTTTACTAAAAATCAGAATATCATCTAGATAAACTATCACAAACTTTTCCAGGAAGTCACGCAATACCTCATTCATTAGCCTCATAAATGTATTGGGTGCATTAGTCAATCCAAATGGCATAACTAACCACTCATACAAACCCTCTCTGGTTTTAAAGGCTGTCTTCCATTCATCACCCTCTCTAACACGTATCTGATGATATCCGCTCTTCAAATAAATCTTAGTGAAGTATTTAGCTCCACTCAAGCAATCCATTATATCGTCCATTCTGGGTAATGGAAAGCAATATTTAATGGTAATTTTATTAATGGCTCGGGAATCAGTGCACATTCGCCATTCGCCATTCTTCTTTGGTGCAAGTACTACTGGCATTGCACAAGGGCTCAAACTTGCTTGAATCAAACCCTTCCTCAACAATTCCTGAACTTGTCGGTTCAACTCTTCATTCTCAACAGGAGACATTCTATGGGCTGCCTTATTGGATAAGCTAGATCCTGGCATTAAGTCAATCTGATGACTAATCTTCCTCATTGGCGGTAAACCCTCAGGCACATTGTCTGATATAATATCAAGAAATTATGCTAACAGATGTTCAAATTCTACTGGAATGTCAGTAGTATCTTCTCTTTTTACAGTAGGAATTAATGCATAACACATTGAATCCCTCTTTAAACCATCCAAATTTTTTTTGCCATCTACTAAACAAATTCTAGCATTATTGCATACCTTTTCCTCAACCTCCTTCAATGGCTTCAGTTTGTGGTGTACTCCGTATTTTGTCAGGGAATAGGTATTTGCATGTCCATCATGCGCTTCACGTCTATCAAATTGCCATGGTCTTCCAAGCAACAAATGGCAAGCATCCATCGGCAAAATATCACACAGGACCTCATCCTAGTATCTTCCAATTTGAAACTTGACCAAACATTGTTCACTGACAAATGCTCTATGATCCTTCTGCAACCACGCAATCCGGTATGGATGCGGGTCTTTGTCTTCTTTCTAGCTTTAACTTAGCTACCATTTCCTCAGAAACCAAATTATCTGTACTACCATTATCAATAATAATATTACAGATTTTACCTGAACATTTGCACCTCGTGCGAAACAGGATTTTTCGTTGATCTGGTTCCTTCTCTTCATTCAACAAGGTTCTCCTTGTGATCATCACTTCTTCGTGCTCTGCTTCTTTAGAATGCTCAGATTCAACACCATCCTCAACAACTGCAGCTCTGGCATTACCTTCAGGCCTTCTGTTCGGTGCTTCTTGGTGTTTGGGACACTCATATGATCGATGCCCCTCTTCTCCGCAATTGAAACAAGTTCCACAGAATCTGCCTCTACCATAT
This sequence comes from Wollemia nobilis, assembly GCA_028583015.1. Taxonomy (NCBI): domain Eukaryota; kingdom Viridiplantae; phylum Streptophyta; class Pinopsida; order Araucariales; family Araucariaceae; genus Wollemia; species Wollemia nobilis. The sequence continues at coordinate 6,359,497 of JAQPPZ010002642.1, forward strand.
CCACGTCCACCTCTACCTCATCCCCTTTGATAATCATTGTTATGATTATGGGGTCGGTAAGCATTCTCCTCCTTCTGTTCCTAGCGATTGCTGGTTTCACCAGTCTATTTTTGATCATCATATTTTCCTCCATTGGTTCTTCCACCAGTTCTTCCACCACGACCTCTTCCTCTTTGCTTGTTGTCAAATCTACGGTTCAGTTTCTCTTCCACTTTTAGAGCAAACTGGTAAGCATCTTCAATGCTATTCATTCGAACCAGACTTAATTCTTCTTGCATGCTGGTTCTCAACCCATTAATGTAATGGGCTACTCTTTCTTTATTTGCTTCTGTATGACCGGTTCTAATAGAGATTTTAAAAAATTCTTCTGTATACTCTTTAACAGATTTGCTGGACTGGCGCAAACTCTGCATTTTCCTCAGTAGATCTAATTCATAATCTGCCAGAATAAATTGTCGTTTCAGTTTTTCCACCATTCGATCCCACCTGGTGATCTTTTCTTTTCCTCTTCGATTTCTTTCCAGTTGCACTCCTTTCCACCATATGCCAGCATGGCCTTTCAATTTTGTTCTAGCAAATTTAATTCGATTTGGATCTTCAACTTCCTCATATTTGAAATATTCCTCCATGTCATTAATCCAGTCAATTAATTCTTCTGGATTTAAATTTCTAGAATATGTCGATACATCTAGCTTCGGCCTTTTCCCAATTTGAGAAATAGCTTTAATCATTCGTGATTCTGCGACACTCATTGCTTCTTCTTCTTCTTCAGACGGGTCTTCAACTCCATCATCATCGTTGTGGTCTTCTCCTCTTGGCTCTACTCCTCTACGCAATTCTTCCTGCAAGGCCAACACTTGTCTTTGCAATGCTCGGAAGTCTCATTCAGGAACCACGTTCCTTCTAGCACCATGATTTCTTCGCGGTGGCATTCTACTTCACTGTTTCTCAGAACCCGTAACCCCAAATCCTGGTGCAAGCTGCCTCACGTTCGGCGCTCTGCTCACACACTCGAGAATCTTGTTGCTCTGATACCACTTGATGGGGAGCCAATATTAACAACAAGAGAAAACTCAATTTTATTCAGAGAACATGGAAATATTACAAAGTACGAAGAAAAATACAATGCAGTCTCAATCTACGTCTTTCCAGCCTCTCGAATCCTTCAAAAAAATCCCCTTTTATAATCCAGGCTTCTTGTTGCAACCGTCGTTCGTAACCGTCTTAACGGCTTCTGGAACTGCCACATGGAACAACCTTAACGGCTTCTGGAACTGCCACTTGGAACTGCCTTAACGGCTTCTGAAATCACCACCTGTCGTTCTGCAACAGTCCGCGAAAAACCCGTCTTCTCCTTCTTAGCCAGGTCACGAAAACGCGACATGTCACGATTTCACGACACTTTTCTGCCCTTGGCTCTCCTTCTCCAATGTGTCGCGATATCGCGATGTTTTTCTGCTTTTGGTCCTCTTTCTCCAATGTGTCGCGATATCGCGACGTTTTTTTGCTTTTGGTCCTCTTTCTCCAATGTGTCGCGATATCGTGACACTTTTCTGCTTTTGGCTCTCTCTAACAGTCCATGAAAAACCCGTCTTCTCCTTCTTAGCCAGGTCACGAAAACGTGACATGTCACGATTTTGTGACACTTTTCTGCCCTTGGCCCTCCTTCTCCAATGTGTCACGATATTGCGACGTTTTTCTGCTTTTGGTCCTCTTTCTCCAATGTGTCGCGATATCGCGCCGTTTTTTTGCTTTTGGTCCTCTTTCTCCAATGTGTTGCGATATCATGACACTTTTCTGCTTTTGGCTCTCTCTCGCCAATGTGTTGCGATATCGCGACACTTTTATGCTTTTGGCTCTCTTTCACCAAAGTGTCGCGATATCGCGACACTTCTTCGACTTTTGGCTTTGTCTGCCAAAGTGTCGCGATTTCATGACACTTCTTCGGCTTTTGGCTTTGCTTGCCAAAGTGTCGCGATTTCGTGACACTTCTTCGGCTTTTGGCTTTGCTTGCCAAAGTGTCACGATTTCGCGACACTTCTTCGGCTTTTGGCTTTGCTTGCCAAAGTGTCGCGATTTCGTGACACTTCTTTGGCTTTTGGCTTTGGCTGCCAAAGTGTCGCGATTTCGCGACACTTCTTTGGCTTTTGCTGCCAAAGTGTCGCGATATCGTGACAACTTTGATGTCGTGATATCGCGACCATTTATTTTGCGCTTGCCACGGTTCTAAATACATCACAATATCGCGACGACTTTTGTGTCGCGATATCGCAACCAATTTTATACTTAGAAAATTTTTGCAAACTTCGAACTTTTTTCTTTTCGGTGATGCAAGATTGCTGTGCTGCCCTGGATGCTCCTGCATCACCTATTCTTTTAACAAAGAGATATTTGGGGTGTCTATATGTTGAAACTTGAGGAGCAAAAGGAGATATGAATCTTCCTTCCAACTGCTCTAATACCATATGCTAAAACTCAATGCTTCAATGATTCACATTATGAAATGGTAGATATATAATACATAGGATGCCCAATTTTGGTATAACAAACCAATAACTAGTCTTGCAACTACCCTTGTCCTATAATATATGTATAGACCTTATGATGGGTGGTTATGCCACATCTATTTCACATGGACTTGTTGGACATTTTGAGCAGTTGTCATTAATGTCCAAAATTAGTTGTCATTGATGTCAAGGTGCCAGGTGATAGCTCAGCTCAAGTGCAAGTGGAAGTTTAATTAAATTCATGATGGGTTTAAATATCTATATTTTACACCCAATAGAATGGGTCAACCCAAGGAAGCAATTTATCCAAGGCATCAAAAGGATATAATATTATAATAATAATTATTATAATATTAAAGTGATATGGTGAAAACCCCAAATAAAATATCTATAATTTTCATTATAATATTTTATAAATCTAAGTGAGTTTTATAAAGTTTAATTACATTTCATAAACACAAAGTTGGGTTTGGAGGCAAAGGCATTCGAAGCACCTTATAAAGTTATTAAACCTTCACTAACGTCGTGGAAGGAGAGTCTTTGGAAGCACCGACGTTTTCCAAGGAGTGGAGAAAGCAAATATAAATACCTTGCCCAAAAAGCATAAACATTATCCTTACTCGAATTATTAATTGGCATGCGAAAAGGAAGAACTCGTGAGATTTTAATTTTCGTGTACAACGAACAATTTAAAAAGGGAAGCATTAATTGTTCGAAGGCCAACCGAGCAGCGTGGCCTAGTGGCGAGTGGGCAAGTGCGAAAACATTTGTTTGCAAGAGATCCTATATTCGAAATGTGGTGGCTGCATTGGAGATCATGTTGATTGAAAGGCACCCAAGGTGCACGTTGTTTTTGCCAAGGGTAGAGGGAGCACTACTTGAAGCATGTGGGTGCGGTTAAGGTGCATGTCATGGGCATAGTTGAGGGTTCGATTCCCTCTAATGCAAGGTAAATATTTTTGATTAAAATTTTTATTATTTGCCTAAAGTTGGAGGTATAAGGGTGTTTAAGGTTTTATGATTATTTGCCTATGTTGGAGTTATAAGGGTTGTTAAGTGAAAATTTAGAATAATTAATTATTGGATAAGTGGTGGTATTTGAGTATTGTTATTAGGAGTACTAAGGAGGTTTTTAATATTAATTGCTTATTAAAGTCTTAGTTAATATATTGATATATTGGAGAATTAAGACTATTGAGCATTGATTTTATTTTAATAAGGGTTTTTCTATTTAAGAAGATTATTGTGAAGGTATTGAATATTATTTAAGTTGGAGTGATAAGGTGTAATTTTGATATCATTTTATATTGTGTTTTGTTGAGGAAATTATTATCTTCTAACCCTTATTGAGATTGGCAAAGAAGTAATTGTGAGTGTGGCAGATTTGTGAGATCAACTCCTTGTCAAGAAAAAAGGTATGGAAAAATTCTTCCTTGGTTGAGTTGATTGATTGGCTTACTAGAAAATAAAGTTTGGAGTGAAAAGGATTTGATTAGGGTTTCCTTTTCGAAAGTGCTTGAGTTAATGCTTCAAGGTTTTCTGGAATTAAGAGTTGTGATTAAAACCTTGTTTGATAAGCATAGTTGTTGACGCCATTGGTTGTGCGAAGAACTTGAGTTAGGGTTTTCAAAGATCATGACTATCATTGTTATATGAATATTGTTTTATAAGCATTGTTGTTGAAGTGAGTTATTGTGCAAAGAACTTGAACTAGGGTTTTTGAAAAGAACATGAGTATCATTGTTATGTGAGATTTGTTGTTGAGCATTATTGGAAACATTTTGAGTTGGTTGATATATGCTTGGACTAGGGTTTGTGAGAAAGGGAAGTTTCATTAAACAATTGATTGAGTTGAGTTTGTTGAGCCTAGTCAAGTGGTTGTATGAAGTGATTGTTCAAGTTCCATAAAACAAAATATTTTACATTCTGATTTGAGTTGTGAAAGTGATTGTGCATTGAGTATAGAACATATTGAGTCTCTAACAATTCTCTTTATGCTTCTATGATATTGAGAAAATTATGAAAGTGATTGCATTAAGAGTAGAACATATTGAGTCTCTAACAATTTTCTTTATGCTTCTATGAGATTGGACAAGTTCTATGTGTGGACTTGTTAAGCAGATTTGAGGCAAATCTTTGATAAGACTTGTGGACTGATTTTGTGTGAGCTTTTGTAGAAGATTACAATACAAATTTGACTAAGTTCTAGAGAGGACTTATTGAGCAAATTTGGACAAGTTCTGTGTGAGCTTGTTGAGCAGATTTGGATAAGTTATGTGTGAGCTTGTTGAGCAGATTTGGACAGGTTTTGAGTGGACTTGTTGAGCAGATTTGAAAAGGTTATGAGTGGACCTATTGAGCATATTTGAGTAGGTTCTGAGTGGAATTGTTGAGCAGATTTGGACAGGTTTTGAGTGGACCTGTTGAGCATATTTGAGCAAGTTCTGAGTGAACTTGTTGAGCATATTTGAGCAAGTTTTGTGTGGAATTGTTGAGCAGATTTGTGCTAGACTGACTGGAATATGTTTAGTGTAGATTTGAGTGGACTTGTTGAGTAGATTTATGCTAGACCAACTAGACTATGTTTAGTGCAGATTTGAGTGGACTTGTTGAACAAATTTGTGCTAGACTGACTAGACTGTGTTTAGTACAAATTTGAGATAGATATTTGGAGGTGATAGAGCAGAGAGGACAATAGTCTCCAGTGGATAGAGATCCATCAGCTAGGGCAGTGAGGATAGGTCTTCTGAGTAGGGATAAGAGTCTTCAGTGGAGAGAGATCCACAAGCCAGTTTAGTGGAGGTAGTAGTATTCTAGAGGATCACCAACCAAAGCAGAGGAGAAGGAGTTCTCCTATGGATAGAGATCCACAAACTAGATTTAGGGGATCAACATCTCCTTTGGATATAGGTCCATAAACATTATAATTGGGAAGGATTCCCAAGATATTATTTGAGAAATATTTTCTCCGTGGAGGTAGCCATCTTTGGGTGAACCACGTTAAAACTGTGTCTCTATTGTGTGTGGTGATTTGTGCATTGCTTTGATTACTGTTGTTGATATTGCTATCTATACATTGCATAATATTGATTTGGAAAGAAAAGTAAAAAGTGCTCTTATACTGTTCATCCCCCTCTCAGTATAAGCTTGTGTTCTTTAGGATTATGATGTAATAACACCTCACACAATATGCACACTTTTTGATCTATCTAGTATTTTTTTTGTTATAATATTCAAAAGTACTATAGATAGATTTTATTTGACTCTATTCAAATAAAAATAACAAAAATAAAAGCCAAAAATTCAAATTTAGTATAATTTATGGGCATATATATCTTAATCTATAAATTATAGATAATTGTTTTCTATACAATAAGAATTAATTTTTTTAAATTAAAAAAAAAGAAATATGCACATTGTTTAAATCATCAACACACTTCTTCCTTTCTAAGACTCTAGTTAATAAGGTGTGATATTAACACTTATTCTTTAAGCAAATATTTCAAATTAACTAATATGTTGATGCTTTTATGGTTGGTTTATACGTCCTCTTCATTGACAATGTGCTTAGTACTTTTCTTGTACTCTCCTTAGCTTGCAATCAATATAGTTTTGGGTATTCAATTAAAAGACTAGATGTTATAATAAGATATATTTACATAGCGATGACCAAAGAAAATATCTATTATTTTTTATTTACATAGTGGAATTGGTAGCCGTCATGATGATCCAGGTATGCCATCTGCCTTTATGGTTGCCACAATATTCCATGCTGTCTACCTCGAAAGCTGCCATCCAATACTCTATGCAGCCTACCCCTATAACCACCATACCGCATTCATTTTAAACCTTTTATGTTACCGAAAGCACTAGGAAAGGGATAAGCATTCAATCCGATGAGTCCTGAGATTTGAACCCTGGGCATCCATCTCCCTTATGAGGTTTCACCACAATCATTACTTACATTTACTTCATAATAACTTGTTCTATATGTTGGATGTTGTCTATAACCAATGTGTCCTTTCCCCTAGCTCTTCATCCATTTTAAATTTTGCTTGGATTTTATGATAAGCTTTTCATACCATTATATATATATATATATATATATATATATATATATATATATATATATATATATATATATATATATATATGTTTAGCTAGTGAGGATCAAGAACATTTAAAAATACCATTTTTTCAAGAACAAAATATTAATAATCATACAAACTATTACAATATAAATTGATGTAAACAATTTTGACAAATAACTCTAAGCAAGTCATGAGTACATTTTATAGATGTTAACATGTATTCCATATTACAATTTTTAATGTATAATAGAATAATACTTGTTTGAAACTATATAATATTATTGAATTTATCAAATTATAAATAAAACATGTAAAAAATATTATTAATATAAATTTAAAAATTTGAATATATATATTAAGGACTAATGAAAGACTTAAGGGTAAATTAGGATGAATTATTTACTAATAAATTATAGAAAACTTAATTTTTAGGTCACTTGTGATGAGTATTAGGTACTTTTGATTCAATTAACATGTAACAACCTTGATATATTCGCATTGACTATTTTTATTTGATTGGTTTAGGTCCATAGGTTAGGGCGAGTTATCCCATGAGAATTAGGATTACATTTTATGATTTAGAGTTTTATAAAGTGGAAGATATGTATTATATTTAATCATAATTCATATTATATATCTTCTATTTGTTGAAATTATAATTTGATTCAATGCCAAGGATGACATTGTATGATGTAATATTGAATAGGCCTAAGTGAATTTATTTACAATACATTGAATTTATTGTAACAATTTATTATGTAATCCCTATGGACCATGGTTAACCTTATTATTTTTAAACCCACCTTATACACTTGTAATTAACCTTAAATCCTTTCTTGTTATGTTAGCTTAAGGTTAACTTCACTTATGTATTTGAGGATTTGGTATTGGTATAAATAACCCCATCACTCCTCATTTCATTATCCGAGTGTTGTGAATCTTATCTATGACTAATATAGTGATTATTTATGGTGTCTATATATGCCCATTACTCTTTGAATAACTTTTACTTTCTTTTATCCTTTTATGCTTTCTATATAAGATTTGAGTATATGGATTAATTTCGTTTATTTCTAGAAAATATTGTGAATTTTGATATGGTATCAAAGCAAGTATGGAGTGATATTGTTTGGTCATACAATAATTTATTTTAGAGCCTCTAATTATTCTTACAAATTCTAGAGGAAATCCAAAAAAATATTTTCTATCTATCTAATTTTCCAAAACTTCTAAAATATTTTTACTAGATTTTTTTCCCACTTCATTATTATCGAAGCTCTTTTGATTCTCCATTCAAAAGATCAACTTTATCTCTAAATTGATTTTTATTCTTCCTCTCCCTAGTCCATGGTAGGATTGAAGTAAAAAAGAAAGAAAAATTTAAATTCAAATTTGAGTACTTTTGGCACCTTTTGAAATTCACACATGAATTCACTCTATATTTTGGCATGGTCTAGTAGCGTTCTAAAGGGAACTTCTATCACTTCTCACAATATTGAAGTAGCAAAGATTTGGCTATGTGAATATTTTTTAAGACTCTAGGATTATATATTTCAAATCCCTTAGTGGCTATTTTCAAAAATTTTATGACAAAAACAAGGAAAAATTGTGTGTTAATTATCTTGATCACTAGTTGAATGCATTCATCTACATGAAAACCCTTGGAGAGAATGAGGGTGGAGGTTCTATGTTTGAATTCTGATGGCAATCTTTATGATTTAAAGAAAATTATCTAGACTAATATTTCTATGGGATTGTATCTAGATTTGTATTAGCAAAGACACATGAAGTATTGGTTATGCAAAGGTACCTATAGGTAATAGATCAAGGAGTTGATTCACACTATTTTTTGTTTTTTTATTTTGTGCTCTAGTGCTTATAATTTCATTGCTTCATTAGTTTCACCACCCAAAGGATTGCCTTGTTGCCTTGGTTAGACCAAGGGACTTAGGTAGATAGTGGCTCAAATTCAAAGCATAGAGGAATATTTTAGAACTTTCAAAAATATAAGAAAATTTAGTTGATATGGCCATCATAAATGCTTTTTGAATCCCACATTTGCATATTTAATTTCCTTTAAATAATTAGAATGAAGTAATTATTAGAAAGTATATCCATGTTTGAGGTATTATTTGGTTAGAAACCTTCATTTTTATAGATTAAGTTCTGGGTTTCTTATGTGTTGCATTGGTTTATGCCTTCTTTTAGCAAAGACAAATAATTTTTATGATCCTTAAGGATCATATTTTTCAAGCACAAAATTAAATGAAATAATGACATGATCAACATTTCTCTAAGTGGAAATTGGAGGTTAAAGATATGGTTTCTTATGCCTCCATCCATACAAGAAAGTTTCTCTTAAGACAAAGACAAACCAAAAGCTAGAATCCAATTTTTTTGTTCAATAAAAGTGGTTTTTTAGATTAGCAATTTGGCATACTAGTTAAAGATTTCTCCTACATACATAGTACACCCTACTTTTCATGTATCTTGTCTCGAATAAGTACTAGGTTAAAATTTATAGTTCCAAACTAATATTACAAATTCAAATGAAATAAGATGTGAAGAGTTGAAGTAGAAGTTATGTTGTAGTCACTATTGTGAAATATGATAAAGTATCAGTTGTAAAATTTTCTCATCAAATGATAGGATCTTATATAAGAGGATCAACTTCAAAACTAATGCACATTTAATTAAAAAAACAAGCTCTATAGAGAAGAAAAATTCCTTTTTAGATTGGGTAAATAATTTAGTCAATATGAATGTGTAATATTAGTTCTTTACCATGATGAAACCCACTTTCCTGTAAATTCTCCATAAAATTTTATATATCATAACATTATTATATTACAAAAACATCTTCAATCTTGTTGTTAGATAATTTAAAATAATCTACAATTTAAAAAATATACAACTAACAATTTACAAGTGCAACATGCAGATCGATCATTTAAATAAACCTTGATTTCAATTTAAAATATTTTATCTCAAATGAAGCAGAACAAAGAAAATATATGGTGTAAATCGAGTTGCAAGAGGCCAAAACAAGAACCTCCAATCACATAAAACTATGGTAAATAAAACAAAGCAAAAAAAATTTCAATCACACAAAAGTATAATAGATGGAAATAATTCGAATAATGCTTTATTTTCTCGTTCTTGGATTTCACCCCTTTTACAATACAATACCAAGGGAATATATAGATCCCCAAAGAAACCCTAAATCTTAAATCCCTAAAGATATTTTTATTTATTTATTTTTTGGCTCCACCATAACCTTCAAAGGAGAAGAACCATCCTCAGCTACATCTTGAAGAACACCATGCTCCTCCTGAACCACTACTTGAGAATTTAAGCTGATAATTTTTTTTGAAGGAACTCCTAAGAAATAGGACTTTTAGATTTCAAAACAGCGAGGTTAGGCTGAGAATAACTACTGCAGGAACTATCCAGATTCTTCACAATTGCCACTCCTAAATTATTAATATCAACCTCCACCAACTCATTAATTTTAATTTAATTATTATAATATATAGTGTAAATGACAAGCTTTACAACTTTTGATTTGTGGCAATATTTAAACTTTGGAGTGAGCTAAGTCACCCATATGTCTCAACCATTGAACTATGGTCCCATTAGTGCTTGGAGTGAACTACTCACCCATATATCTGAACCATTGAACTATGACCCCATTAGCGCTTAGAGTGAGCTACTCACCCATATATCTCAACCATTGAACTAAGGCCCATTACCACTAGTTGTGCTTCTCTTGAAAGACTTATTTTGTCATTTATATGTATTTGTTTTCATTTATGCAAATTCATATCTTTCAATCTATCATTATACATGAGAACAATCTTTCTTTTCAAATATTTTTATTATTAGTAATTTAGTCCTATCAATAAACATATAAATAAATATTTAATAAGTAATTATGAAAATTAAATCAAATAGTAATGATCCAAATAATATATTTCATGATTTAAATTTCTATAATACCTACCTATCTATCTATCGAAATATATTATTTATTTTTTATTTAGTAACAATAATTTGTAGTATAAGTGACAACCTTTTACAGCTACGATAAGATTTATTTTGTCATCCATATGTACTTTTTTCTCATATATATATATATATATAATGCATGTCTTTAAAGTCATCTTTATTTGTTTTCATATATACAATCCTGTCTTTAAAGTCATTCAAAGCATGACGTTACGAGGTGTATGTCCTCCCTGTACAGAGAGACAGTGTGTCCATTTTGACCATCATAATACACGCATGCTTAGAACAGGATCTGCTAATGACGCGCAGAGAAATAGAGTAGAACGGATTAAAGGAGTTTGGATACCTCGTGTTCCATCAATGTCGAAATTTGACCACCTGTAAAAATTTGGCAGAGGGAACCTGATGCAGGGGCACCTGGTAACGTTACCAGAAGGGTAACTGTCAGAAAAGAAAGAGAAGACCATTCCCCTCCGCTGCATCAGAACCAGTCGTGTTGAAGGCGGGCCTGATACACCCAACTACGAGTGCACGGCAAGACACGAACGGTCCAGAGATTAATTCTCTCATGGCCTCTGCAGTTGATTTTCTATCTTCTGTGCCGTTAACTCTCGGCCAACCGGTGGGTTTGGGGCTTCTGTCATTCCTGGCTTTGGCTTATCTTTTAAGTGCTAGCCGCAGGCGGCGGCTTCCTCCCCGGCCAATGGGATGGCCGGTCATTGGGAGCCTTCCGGCTCTGCGCTCGCTCTATCACCTCTCCAAGCAATATGGGCCACTCATGTACTTAAAGCTCGGCACCACCGACACCGTCATCGCCTCATCGCCCAGAGTAGCAGAGGCCTTTTTGAAGACCAATGATGGGAATTTTTCTAACCGCCCAGGAACTTCAGGGGCGAAGTACATAGCCTACGACTCCAACGATATGGTGTGGGCGCCCTCCGGTACCCGCTGGAGAAGGCTGCGAAAGTTGTGTAATATCCATCTGTTTGCCGGGAAGGCGCTCGAGTATATGCAGCCGGTGCGGCAGGAGGAGGTGGGACTGCTGGTGAAGTCGATTTTGGGCCACCAGCGGCGCGGGGAAGCCGTCAACTTGGGAGAGTTGTTGAACGTGTGCATCGCCAATGTGCTCGGGCAGGCGATGCTGAGCAAGCGCGTTTTCGATTCCTGGGGGAGCCGGGAAGCCAGCGCGTTTTTTTCTGTTTAAAGAATAAGATTAAATCTATTATATATTATATATGTAAATCTTTCACTCTCTTTCAAAAGTTTTGTTTTGACTCATTTTCAAATAAGGGTGTTTAAAAGAATCAACAACATTGACTTGAGAGGAAATTAACGAAAATACATTCCTTACATTTTAAAATTATAAATTCTTAAAATACATGGATCAATTATAATTTAATAGTCCTGCCTCATTTATCCTATGGAATGTTAAAATAAATAACAAAAAAACTTATTTTATAGTTTTGCTAAAATTTTAGTGTTATAAAAAATCACAAGATATAAATTACAAGTTTATCTTAAAATTATTATAATAAAATTCAAGCAAACTTTTTCTAACGAATCATTATAAAATTAATAGTTATCACCTTATTCTAAGATTAATACCTATATACCTATATGTAAATCTTTCACTCTTTTTCAAAAGTTTTGTAAAATTAATAGTTATTATCACCTTATTCTAAAATTAATACCTATTAAATATTATATATGTAAAATTTTCACTTTAATTCGTTTTCAAATAAGGGTGTTTAAAAAAATCAACATTGACTTAAGAGGAAATTAACAAAAAAAAACATTCATTATATCTTTTTTTTAAAAAGAATTTGAAATATTTATATTAAAACAAGATCATTTACAAGTTGGGATGAGACTCCTCCTAGCCTTAGCCGACAAGAACACCTGTTTACAATAGTAAAAGAAGATCTGCATTGGAGCCAAATCTCCTAAACCATATTTCTACAAGGGTTGTCCACCTGTTTACAACAGTAAAAGAAGATCTGTATTGGAGCCAAATCTCCTAAACCATATTTCTACAATGGCTGTCCAAATTAGCTAAACACTGGATTTTCTCACCAACCTGCCTAATCCTCTCATCCTCAATAGCCATGTCACTGTGCCACTGAACCCCTACCTCCTTCTTAGTACCCATCTTAGCCAGGAAGTCTACCACTTTATTTAGATCTCTACTCACATAAACTGGAATCACATCATCTAATTCCCTCCACAATTCCTTAATTTGGGTGACAAGAATCCTCAACCTCCATGTCTTCAAAGCAAAGTTCCTCATGCAATCCAGAGCTCCTACCAATATTTGAGAATCTGATTCTAGGATTATCCTCCTATAACCTTGTCTTACCACCCAGATAGAAGCAAATTTGATAGCTAAGGCTTCTGCTTCATTGTTTGTGGCCCTTCCTAGGCCTTGTAGTTCCCAATAGAGCACTGTCCCAACATGATTCCTGTAGACCACTCCAATTCTAGCTCTACCTAGATTGCCTTTTGCAGCTCCATCAGTATTAATTTTAATCCAACCTTCTTGGGGTGGTTTCCAACTAGCTCTATCCTACCCCTCTTGCACTTCAACTTCCTTCTCCATCATCCCTATATCAGCCTGAGTTTCCTCTTTAGCATACACTACCATAGTTTCTGTGACTTTGCTCCAAATGACCTGCCAAACGCCATCTAAGGATGAAAAGGTTTCTCTAAAAATTTTGCCATTTCTCTCCAACCACACTTACCACCAAATGAAGTTTAATCCAAGCTTCCAACCGATACAAAGAGCTTTAGATTTAAATCTACCCCTCTTCCATATTTCCCAAATATTAATCCGATTCAAATCACCATTGGCTCAAATTTTATAAGATAAAAACCATCGCTCCTAGATCTGGTGCATGAATGGGCACTCAAACATCAAGTGGTCAGATGTTTCCTCACTCTTGTAGCATAAAACACATTGAGATGGACCAATGATTCCCCTACATCTCAGATTATCAAAAGTAAGAATTCCATTGTGCATGAACTACCAGGCAAAGAAGTTTACTTTCAACCAACCCTTGGACTACCAAATATTTCTCCAATCCTCAACCTGATATGCATGAGGAGGAGGTTCTAGAAGGATCTTATCATATCCATCCTTCATTATGTAGACTCCAAGGCTCCCATAGCCCCAAGCTAATTCATCCTCCTCATCTCTACCTATGAGAAATATTTTTACCAAGATTTTAGTCATGATGGGTGTCAATTTCAGAGGGATTGGAATTGGCCACTCATCCAACTTCTTAAACTACTTAAACTTATAATCCCCTAGCTGACTAGTGTTGAAATAACTTTCAATCTAGATCCAACCCTTACTTTCCATGGTTATTTTTACTAGTTGTAATTCTAGGAATTCAACAATGATAGGTGGGTATTGATCCCATGAATCTATCCAAAATTATGCCTTCTCCCCTCTCCCCACTTTCCAAAATAATCCATATTTCACTACCTGAGATCCTAACTTTAGAGCCTACCACACTAAGGACCCATTACCATCCAAAGGGAAATGACTCACCTCATTCGGGTTCACCTGTCCCAAATATTTACTAGTTAAAACTCTACTGAATAAAGAAGTTGGTTGGGAGATCCACCTCTAGTAAAGCTTTCCAGCCAAAGCTTTATTATTTAACTTTGATCTCCTCAGTCCCAAACCTCCCTTTACCTTGGGTTGGCTTACTTTCTCCCAACCTACTAAGGCCCATTTCCTCTCTCCTTTTACTCCTCCCCATAAAAATTTTCTAGCCATCTTGTCTAACTCTTTCCATATGGTATGTGGGGCAACAAGGATAGAAAATTTATAAATTGGCATGGCCTGAATGATTGACTACAAAAAATTTAATCTACCCCCATAGCTTAACCATTTGTGAGACCAATGATTAATTCTTTCTTTGATACAATCCAAAATATTCCTCCAGATATCTATTTTTAGTTTTTTAAAATGCAAAGGGACCCCCAAATATACCACTGGGAGAGAAGTCCTCATGAATCCCAAGATCTCTAAAATTTTATCTTGAAGCCTTCGATCAAGATTGAAAAATACCACTTTGGATTTTTTTATCATTGATGACTTGGTTTGTGGCCCTAAGGTAAACATTAAGAGTATCTCTAATCATTCTTGCTTCCCTGAAGTTGGCCACTCCCACCAATCCTATGTCATCCACAAACTATAGGTGAGTCAAAACTTCCTCACCCACCTTGATACCTATTAGCAAACCTTGTTGTCTTCTCCTCAAGATGAGTCTACCCAAGCCTTCAACCAATATGAGAAAAAGATAAGGGGAACAAGGATCTCCTTGATGAAGGCCTCGAGTAGCTCCAAATGGTTGTGAGGGAAGGCCTTTGATTAACATTGAGTATGTCAGAGTAGAAACACAGCTCATGACCCATTCTATCCAATCCTGAGAGAAACCAAAGGCTACCATCATCCTTGACAAGAAGCTCCACTCCACCCTATCATAAGCCTTTGACATATCCAATTTTATGAACATTCCCCTATTGCCAGATTTTTGCATTGAGTGGATTGCCTCTTGAGCTAGAACCACACCATCCAAGATCTACCTACCCTCTATAAAACCCCCTTGCTTTGAGGAGATAATGCTATGTAGGAGAGGTTTTAGCCACTCAACCATTACCTTTGTGATTATTTTATATATGACATTGCATAAGGCAATAGGTCTATAATCTAAAATATGCACCCCCTCCTCCCCTTTTAAAATTAAGGTAATGAATGTATGATTTAATGCTTTAAGCATTCTTTTACTACCTCTGGACTCCTCTATAACAACCATTACATCCTCCTCCAAGTTGTCCCAGAAGGTCTAAAAAACTCAATTGGAAAGCCATCTAGACCTAGTGTTTTTTTGGTACTCATTCCAAAGACTACTTTCTTTAGTTCCTCTCTATCAATGGGTTTAAGTAGGGCCTGATTTTCTTCTTCAGAGATAATAGAGGGTATGATAACAAGAACTTATTTTTGAGCCTCTTCATATTGCACCATACTTTCCTTAAACAATTTAGAAAAATAATCCATTGAATGGAAATGCATACCTGGGATTGTATCAAAGGAGTGTCCATTCTCATCCTGAAGAGCTTCCATCTTGTTCGTCTATCTCCTAGCACAAGTAGCCCGATGGAAAAATTTGGTGTTTTTATCACCTTCTAATAACCAAGTGGTTCTTGCTCTCTGTTTCTAGTAGATCTCCTCTTGGTTGTCAATGTCCTCAACCACTTTATGCAATGCATCATCCTCTTCTTTGAGTTGCTCTATAATTGTTCCTTCCCTGAAGTGTTTTTGAACCTCATCCCATCTGGCCACCAATGGAGCTCTTTGGACCTAGAAGTTTGTCTTGTTAGCTCACCTCCATTATTTTAGTTGATCCTTGACATAATGAAGTTGCTTGTGGAATCTAAACATTGTTGTCCCATATGTTGGGCATCCCTCTTCCCACCACTATGGAATTTTCTTTCGAAGTTCCTCTTTTTGTAACCAAAAGTTTTCAAATCTGAATGGTTTGTGATGTTGCCTTATCTTGATCCCCCCTTCCAATAGAATGGGGAAGTGATCCAAAACTGGACCCTCCAAAATCTAAAATTTTAGATTCCATTTCACAAATACCTCCTCTAAAACCAAAAAATGGTCTAACTTCACCTTCCTGCTATGTGGCTCCCTCCTCTTATTAGTCCAAGTATAGTTGGTTCCAGGACATTTAATATCCACCAAGTGTAATGCATGGACTTGGGCAATCATAAGTCGATCCCTTGGATCCAAAATTGGGGTTCCCCCTTCCTGATCTCTAGATGATAATTTAGCATTAAAATCCCTAGCAACAATCTAGTCTAACTCCTCCCTCGAGACTCTCATATTATGCATCACTTTCCATTGATGAATCTGACCATCTAGGTTTTGAGTCCCATAAAAATTTATGATTAAAACTTGCTCAACTGTCACATTATTCCTAAAATGTGATGTGAGGACACCCCTCCAAGCTATATGTTCTATTATCATCCATTCAAGAGAGTTCCAAAAGGTAACTATCCCCCCTGAGGCCCCTTGGGCAACCACTTCCATATGACCAACACCCCTCCAAAGTCTATTTACTATTTTACACATAAGATCCAATGATATTTTTGTCTCCTGGATAAGCAAAAAATATGTTTTACATTTTTCTAAGAGTCTTTGAACAATAGATTGATGGGTTCTATTATTTAAACCCCTAATATTCCATGATTGTATAATCATTGGTTACCTTGAGACCAGTAAGAGTCTATTGGCCTCACCAATCCCCCAGTGATCAGTTTATCTCCTTGAACTGCTATCAATTCCTTATTTGATTTTCTACCCACTCCTTGAGAGTTGATATTCTTTGATCTCTTCTCCACCTGAGTTATCCCTAGAGTTGATATTTTCTCTATTCTTTTCTACTATACCCATGATGACATCCTTTATTATTGACTTCTCTTGGTTATGCACTATCAATACCCCTACAATATCTGATTGTGGTAACTCATTGCACTCTATTACCTACTATAGGATAGGAGGAGGTGAAAGAGGGGCTTGAACATGGTTGTTATTGTTTTCATTATTCCCATCCACTCCTTCCATGAATTGTTCTTCCTAGTCCACTAGTGTCTTGAAGATCTCATACCTATTTGAGGGCTTGAGTTGGGTTTGCTCTTTGCCAACTTTTTTATTTTGCCTTCTCCTTCTTTTGGGCTGTTCAAAACCATCTCCTTGTGCTTATCCACCCTGAGAAATGTTGGTTGTTTCTTTATTGACTATTGACTTACCCTCCTTAGGAAGATTTGACATTCCTAGAGGAGCCTCCATTTTTGTGTTCATATTGTTTGGGTAAGATCGAGTCAAATACCCATATTTGTGGTAAAATCTACACCTGAAGGGCAACGTCTCATAATCCAGTTGTTGAATCTAAGATATGCTTGCAAGTTCAAGTTCAACCTCTGCTAGCAAAGGTTGGTTGAGATCTATTTCCATGCATAATCTAGCATAAAATGCTATGTTTCCTTCCATTGTGTCTCTAGAAACACCCAAATATCTTCCAAGGGAATTACCAATGATTTCCAATACTTGCTCACTCCAGAACTCCATTGGAAGTGCATACAAATGGATCCAAATCGGGACAATAGTGGGTTCAATTCGGGGATCAAATCCCACTCTCCAAGGTTGAACAAATAATTCTACCGGACCATGATTTCTCTTTTCCAATTTGAAATCCCTATTTCTATCGAAAAGTGAGGAAAAACTAATAATAAAATATCCATTACTAATAAACCACAAAGAATACTCACCAAGAGGCTCCCAATTTTACCAAATCCAGGAATGCAAAAAATTTAGGGTAGGGTGAATACCCATGAATTATAATCTATTGGATCAAAACCTCTTCTACCATACTTTGCTCAATGATAATATTTGGCCTTGATTCTGATTGTGACAAGCATCCATTAACTCTTTGAGATGTTGATATTTTCCAATATCCATAAAGAACAATTTTAATGCATTTTTTTGTACTTCTTCAATATTTGTTGGAGATTTTTCCTTCAACAAATCTGCAAAATAACTTCTCTCTCTAAAAAGGATTTGAAGGTTTCCCCATTGGGCCCTCCTGGGGCACTTCATCTACCCAATTAATACCATAGTTTTATCTTCCAAAGCTCTAGGCTCTCTCCTTATATATTAAAATTATTATTTTATTAAAAATACGGGTCAATTATAATTTAATAGTCCTGCTTCTTTTAACAAAATTCCAAAACAAAACTTTTGAAAGAGAGTGAAATATTTACATATATAATATAGATATTAATATTAGAATAAGGTGATAACTATTTATTTTGATACATAGAAGAGTTGGTTAAAACCACACTATTTTTAGTATCTATCAAACTAATGGTTCAAACCATAGGATCTACTTCCACCAAACCTATTACACCCTGATGTTGTTGACTCAACATGAGGGGGACCATCGATCACTCGATATTCGTACCATCATCATCGGTCTGGTACACACTCAGAGAATTCAGATCAAACTAGTACCTTTGCAAACAGGCTACCCCCAAGGTTTAAACCTGGGTGTCTTCTTGGTAAATGTCTTTCCAAACAAGCAACTACCAATCCACCTAACCCTTGGGGGCAATAAGGTGATAACTATTAAGTTTATAATAATTCATTGAAAAAAAGTTTATATTTATTTAATTTTGAAATTTATTATAATAATTTTAAGATAGACTTGCAATTTATATCTTGTGATTTTTTATAACACTAAAATTTTAACAAAGCTATAAAATAAGTTTTGTTTTATATTTACAATTAATACCTATTAAATATTTTGTCCCATGGGGGACAACGCAATGGTTCAAGCTTTGGCTCTTCTTCGGGAGGTCCAAGGTTCAAACTGCTGCATGAATGAGTGTGTGGTGGTTGTGTGTTAAATTTCTTATTGATAAGCATAACTCTTGATTTTATGAGGGGTCATGATTGGGAGGAGATTGGAGTCATGGTTGGGAAAAGATTGCTGCGTTGGTTGTACGAGTTTCTCACACTAACCAAATAAAAAAAAACTTATTAAATATTAGGTATGTAAATATTTCATTCTCTTTCAAAATTTTTGTTTTGACTCATTTTCAAATAAAAGTGTTTAAAAAAATCAACAACATTGAAAAAAAAAACTTATTAAATATTAGGTATGTAAATCTTTCATTCTCTTTCAAAATTTTTGTTTTGACTCATTTTCAAATAAGAGTGTTTAAAAAAATCAACAACATTAACTTAAGAGGAAATTAACGTTGCTCACACTAATCAAATAAAAAAAGGTATGTAAATCTTTCATTCTCTTTCAATTTTTTTGTTTTGACTCATTTTCAAATAAGGGTGTTTAAAAAGACGTTCCTTATAAAAAAATCAACAACATTGACTTAAGAGGAAATTAACAAAAAAGACGTT
This sequence comes from Wollemia nobilis, assembly GCA_028583015.1. Classification (NCBI taxonomy): domain Eukaryota; kingdom Viridiplantae; phylum Streptophyta; class Pinopsida; order Araucariales; family Araucariaceae; genus Wollemia; species Wollemia nobilis. The sequence continues at coordinate 6,379,092 of JAQPPZ010002642.1, forward strand.
CCTTATATATTAAAATTATAAATTTCTTAAAAAAAACATGATCAATTATAATTTAATAGTCTTACCTCTTTTAACAAAAATCTAAAAAAAAATATATATAAAATTTATAATTAGAAAACCCTCTTTTCCTTTTATATATATATATATATATATATATTTTTTTTTTTTAATATATAAAATTTATAATTAGAAAACTCTCTTTTTCTTATCTTTATATATATATATATATATAGGATTTTTCCACCTAGTCTATCTGGATAAGTATTTACTTCAGTGGGGGACCTGGAGAGGCTCAGGATTGGAACTGTTGACCTTAAGTTGACAAATACTTGGTGGAAAATCGGTTGATCTACTACCTCTGCTCAAATTTAAATTTACACAAGATTTTATAAGGGGTCTCGATCCCCCCTTACTAAGATTTTTTCCAACATTTAAGTTTAGATGGGTTTTTATGAGGGTCTCAATCCTCTCTTACCAAGGTTTGAACTTGGATCTCTTGGATGAAAGCCCAAGGACTTACCACTTTAGTATCTTTTATGGGTCTAAAATTTTTGGTTAAACATAGACCTTAAGAACCTAGCTCTGTGGTTAGTCATAATTGTCCCATCCAGATATACCACGTAATATTAGTCACATAGAATTGTTATTTGGATATTCACAATGTAGGCATAGGAGGAATGGAACCTGTGTTGACCTCTACCAACACATAAAATATTTACCAATGATGCCACATATTCGTAGGAAGAATGAATTTGCATCCTTATACCAAATGTCGGCCTCTACCAACACCTAGAAGAATGAATTTTCATCCTTATACCAAATGTCGGCCTCTACCAACACCTAGAACATTCACCAACTATACTACACAAATGAATTTTCATACTTTTAATGTTATCAAATAATAAAAATTGAAATGGAAGATGTATAACCTCTTACTTAAAAAAGGTGTACCTGTGATTATTCTTTATGTCCATCATTTATCATTTGTTTTTACAACTAAAGTCACCTACATATCTTATGTTGAAATAAAATACATGGACTATCCTCATATTGAGTAGGCTTTCAATTTTTATAGTTTAGTGTTTTCTTAATAAATACATTATGACTTGAATTATGAATATGTTAGAAAAATTATTTTGTTGATGTTGGTGTAAAGATTTATTTTTCTAAAATACAACATTTTTATTGTTTTCTTGTTTTACTAACAAAATTTTAATAATCAATAAATATCTAATTATAATAAGTTTAATTTTTTAAACATTATATATATATATATATATATATATATATATATATATATCAAAATATTTAAATTTATTAGCTTGGCTTCACATTTAGAATTGATAAAATTATAATTAAATTTAATAAAATTATAATTATAATTATTATAAAATTAAAAAATTAACTTTCAAATAATCATCCTAAAACAAGTTTTATCATATAAACATTTACACATAAGATTTAATCACAATAAGAAATTGAACACTAAAATTTAAAACAAAAGCTACGCAAGTTAAAAATCTTTTTGTTTTAAAAAATAAATGTTAAAAAATAAACTTTGGGATTGGAAATGAAAAATTCTTATGTAAAAGTTACATTATTTCTATCATCTTATAGTTATATGACTAGATAAATAACTTGCCATTTCATATGACTAGATACATAGGTGGTTATTTAATTTTTAGAATAAAATTAAAACAAATGCAAAAATAATTTACCACAACTTCCAAAAGCTTAAGAATTAAATATAATATCATATCCTTCTTATTAGATATGGTTAATACTCATTCAAGGTATATATAAGTATAAATTATTCAGCATTCTACCATATTGTAGAGAGTTATTTAATCTATTTCAAATTAAAAAATGATCAATATTTTTAAGCAACTTGCTCATTGACTAGAACATTGATTACACATAGAAAAACTCTACTTAATATTAAATTTGTCATAGTGAATGCCCTTTAAAAATGATATGTAAAATGTGCAACTCAAACAAAAAAGAGAATATCATAAAAAAATTTCTATAGTATTAATTTTATAATGATATTAGATGTAACTTTATAAGCATTTGCAGTTTTAACTTTGTAAATGATTATAGATTTTGTAGACATCAATATTAAGCTTGGTGATAATCATTATTAAAGGTTTAATAATAAGGATGTAATTGATGTTTAACTTAAAGATAAAGCCCACCCAACTGCAATCTCTTCCCAACCCGCTGTCTACTGGTCTCAATTTCCAACCACTTCTCCCCTCTCTCCTCCGTCGACATTTCCTTCGATCCAAACAAACTTGTCTTCAATCACCCCTTGCGTCCTCCTTGTCCACCCTTACCGCTAAGCCCCCCTAATTCCCTAGCGGTCCCCCCTCTCCCAGTACCCACACTTATTCCCACAAAAAATTAGCTATTGATGTGGGTTCTAGGAAAAAATGAGGGCACCCTTCAACTCAAGATATCAGGAACAAAGAAGCTTCTGATGATATCGCAAACGACACTTAGATTACCCTCAGAGGGTCATCCAGGCTTTTGGAGTCCCAGGATCAGAACATAAATAAACTTCCCCTTCCACTCGAAAGAGGGAAGTGCACATATACAAGAATATCCAAATGAAGGTCCTCTCATGGAACGTGAGAGGCCTCAATGGATGCAACAAGCAATGCTTAGTTAATTCCATGAGGAGAGAACACAACCCACCATTCTTCTACTCCAGGAAACCAAGCTTGATCCTTAGAATATTTCTTGCATTTCTAATTACATCTGGAAGGACTCTGGGTCCTCCTTCAGTCCAACAAATGGAGCGTAAGGGGGGTTGCTTTACCTATGGAACCTGTCTAAAGTTGAAGGGAGAGTCATTTTTACCACTGAGAGTTATACAAATATTGTATTTTTCAACAAAGAGGATGGCTTTCGATGGGTCCTATCCAACATCTATGCTCCAAACTCTCCCTCTAGAAGGACCTTGTTATGGAATTCCATTAGCCAACTAAAGGAAGTCTTCTCCTCGAAAGCCTAGATGTTTTTTGGAGACTTCAACTCTTCCCTCTTCCCCACTAACAAGAAAGGTGGGTCCTAGATCACTAAGGAATCCTACGAACACTTTGCAAACTTTGTTGATAGTAATGAGCTTATGGATATCAATCTTAGAGGATCAAAATACACATGGAGAAATCATAGGAAAGGGAGACCAATTGATCCATATTCACCTTGATTGTATCCTAATTTCTACCAGTGACATCCCCATTTTTGATGATGCCTTCATGCGCTCTTTGCCTAGGATTAGCTCTGACCACAATTCCCTATTGCTGGACTGTTTGCCCTAGGTTTCTACCTTCAAATATTCTTTCAGATTTGAATCCATATGGATCCAAGATCTAAACATTGAGTCTCTGATCTCCCAATGGTGGACTCGATCCTTTCAGGTCCCTATAGCCTCCCAAGTTAGCAACAAATTGAGACATGTGAAATTTAAACTGAAGCAATATAATAAGGAGGTCTTTGAAAACATCTTCTACAAAAAATGGCAAATCTAGTCCCAAATTAGGGATATTGAACTCTCAATGCAGCATGGAGGACCGGATCTAAATCTCCAAGATTCAAAAAAAATCCTTCTCTCATATTTCTATAATATCCTCCAAAGGAAAGAAGTCTTCTGGAAATAGAAGTCTAGGGTCACTTGGCTGAAAGAAGGTGATTCGTACACAAAGTTTTTTCACGCCACATCTATGAGACACAAAGGCAACAACATAATCAAGGAGTTAGCCCAATAGGATGGCAAGGTTATCTTAGACATATTGAAAATTAGAAATGAGGTAGTCAATGTTTTTGAGGATCTACTCGGACCCAACCCAGGATGCGACCATCGCACCTCTGAGGACCTCCTCCGGCACATCCCTAGGTTAGTTACTACTGACCAGAACCTTTGCGTAATCATAACCCTCTCCACTGAGGAAATATAGACGGTGACCTTCTCCATGCAATGTGGGAAAGCTCCTGGTATTGATGGTTTCCCTCTCATTTTTTTTAATGATTTTGGGGCATTATGGGCCCAGATGTGGTTTCTGTTGTTCAATAGATGCAAAGAGATAAGGAGATCCTAGGGGACATCAAATCCACATTTTTAGCCCTCATTCCAAAAGTCTCTCAAGCCCGTACCCTTTTCAAATTTTGGCCCATTAGTCTCTACAATGTCCTTTAGAAAATCCTCACAAAAGCTTTAGCTACCAGACTCAAACCCATCCTTCGATGCATCATAGCTCCAAACCAGAGTAGCTCCATTCAAGGGAGGTAGATCATTGATAGCATTATCACCATCCATGAGCTCATCCATTCCATTTCCTCTAGCGACAAAGTTGGCCTTCTTCTAAAACTTGACATGAACAAAACCTTTGACAGAGTCTCCTGGGAGTTTCTCTTCTCAGTCCTCCATAGATTTGGTTTCCACCCTAATTGGATTGCTCTTGTTAAGGCATGCATCTCTTCTATAAAATTTTCTATCTTGGTTAATAGCTCTCCAGTAGGGTTATGCATTAGGGGTTGGACCCGAAATGTCCTTGTAAACAAATTGTGAATTCATTGTGAATCCTTGGCAAATCCAGTTCAATCTCATATCGGAGGACAGCGAATTATCTTAATTTTTGAAAAAAATTGGTGAACTAAGGGAAAATACAGTCTGAGAATAGATTGGGTGAAAACACAACCCGATTTTGCACCAGGTAATAAAAAATAAGGGAAATAGACCGAGTGTAAAACATGGACCGATGATTGATCGAGTGGAAAGTAATAACCGGTGATACGGTTCGGGTGAAAATCAAAGAACGACCGATGGCCCATGTGGAAATCGAGGACTGGGTAACGACCTAGGTGAAAATAAAGGACCGCTAATGGCTCGGGTGGAATTCAAGAATTGACTAACGATCCGAGTGAAAAACAATGTTCGGATAGCGAATCGGGTGTAAATCATAGACCGACCAATGACATGGATGGAAACAATTGATTGATAGATATCCCAGATGGTAACCATAGTTTAACTAATAGACCGGGTGAATTTTGAGGTCCCGCAAACGAACCGGGTGAAAATGAAGTCCGGTAAACCAACAGGGTGGAATGCAAGATTCGTCACTGGACCAATGTTTACTCTACCATGTGGCAGGTGATAGATCAGCCTCATTGAATGTCAAATGATATTCTACCACGTATCCAAATCCTATCATTTCTATCAATAAATAGACATCGGGGAGTCATTTTTTTGGTTACATTTCTACAATTTCTCTCGAAATCTTCTCGATACACCATCACCCCACACTCTTTGCAATCCAGTTTCTCCTTTTACTTTATCAACAAACAATGGCCAATCCTACCACCTCTACTCAAACTACCATTGGAAATTTGATTTTCAAGAACACTACTTGTACCGCCATGATAGATTTGTCAACCACCCCTGGTTATGACAATACATGGCTATCTGCATCAGGTTTGCAACACTTGCTAACTATACCGTAGTTCAAGATCGACAAACACCTTTTACAGAGTGTCATTGATGATTACGACCATGATCGTGCAATAGTGAATGCCATATTTTGGAATAAACAAGTGTCATTCACCATCACACCTTCGGACATACAGAGGTTAACAGAAATTCCACACAAGAGTTCCCTATCGTGTCTCTGAGGTTCTCAATGGGTAAGCGTGATAAAAAATTCTTGGAGGATGAATACGACCTTCCTTGGAAAGTAGTTGAAGGTATAATTCTTGTCAATTATTTCTATTATTGTTCAAAATTTAACATTTTTTTTATTTTTCATCTAATGTTTTTTTTGATGCAGCTTCCGTGGCTAAGTTTAAGAGAGGTTTAACAAACAACTACGTTGAAAATAAATCTTTGAAGGCCATTATTGAGTTATTCCAAGCAAGACTATTTCTTCTTGAAAGAACAAAAATTCCATTATGGGTATTGACCTATATCATTCACATTGTTCAAGGCACACAGTTTGACTAGTGCTCGTACATTTCAGAACACATCAAAATAGAGTTGCACGGTGGCGACTGTTAACTTTATTTTAGCTATTTTTTATGAAAGTTTTCATGATTTAAAAAATGCTGAAATACCAATAGTATTGCATCCCACACTGTTGAATATGGGTATGAGTTCAGAGGAATTAAGGGTAAGTCCATTTTCACATTCATTTTTTTAATATATTTTAGCTTTGTTTTCAGTTTTAATTTTTTTTGCACCTGATTACAGAGAAAGGCAGTGACAAAAACTAAAAAAGAGGATGCTGGTGTAAGGGGTCACATGCATGAGGTATGTGGTGATTATGAAGAAAATGAATCAGAATCATCACCATTGTCGAGGCTAGCAAAACATACACGGTATGTTACTCCTTCTCATCGCCCTGAATCTAGTCAGATCAACCATCCTACACGTAAATTTCACTTTCAATATTTTATCATTATATGTCTTAGTGTGTTACATAAAATTATAATGTTTTTTTTTTAAATTTTCATGTTTTCAGAATTGCACACAACCCCCGGTTGCAACATTGTACATGAGATCCAATCGTCTTCAGGGAAATAATTATGTTTACTCGAAATTAAATTTTTTTGTTTTGTTTTTTGAAAATAATTTTAGCAATTTCTTATTTGAATGTCATGTGGCTCTCAAGATCAAATCGTGAGAAGCTAGGAGCAGCAAGTCATGAGGCCACCACCAGCACGACAACAACCACAGGTGCAACAAATGAGAGGCCAAATCAATATGGCCCATGGAAGGGGAAAAACACTTATGCAACCAAGATCGCAAGGTATTTACACAAGTCAAGTACCAAAGTTGTCAATCGCAAATATTGGATCAGATAATATTCCGCTTGATGATGAATTTTTTTTGTAAGGAAAAATTGAGGGCTTTCAAGCGATTAAGGTGCTTGAAGATCCACATGTAGAGGGAGAAGAAACAACACCCCCAACAACTAAGAAAACAGTATCTGATCTTGCTATGGAAGCCCACTGTCATCCTCAATATAAGAGTGACAAAATTAAATTTGATATTTAGTCGTCTATGAGTAATGGTATTGAAGTAATCTTCCAAGAGAGGGTGCTTAAATATTTACAAGTTATGAAACCATGAGAAATTTGGACTAAAGTGCTTATTAAGCAAATAAATACCCATTATAAAACTTTAATAGAAGGGAGACTCTTTTTTCTCGATATGAGAACAAACCAAAGAAGCTTAGTGGTCTGCTACAACAGGCCAGATCAAGATTAGTGATGTGTAGGACTTCATCCAATGATGAAGTTTTAAATATTATGTTGAATAGAATTGACAACATCAATGCTGAAGCCCAAGCGTACTATAAGCAATAGGCTTTCAAAAAACTATTGAAGTTGCTTTAGTTGCAAGAGATGTGGTCGAGGTGAGAATTTAGATACATATTTTTCTTTTGCTAACTCTACTAACTTATTTCAAAAAAACTGTTGAAGTTGCTTAAATTATGTCATATAACTCTACTAACTTATGTTTTTTTTTCTTTTGCAGTCAAATTTTGAAAATTTGAAATTACAATTTCAGAGCATGCAAGTCAACATAGGTGCTACAAAGACATTTTTGGAAATGACCATTATTATGAAGAGAACAACCCAACAGAAAGTAAGAGATAATAACAATCTCAAAAAATATTTGCAGGAAAAACTTAAAGTGGATCCGAATCTCCTGATAAGGGAAGGACTGGAGAAAAATCCTGGTTTGAAAGTGCTTCAAGATCTCGCCAAAGAAGAAGTTGGGTTGTTGGAAAATTTTAAGAAAGGACAAGAAAGTTTAGTTAGATTTGGAGCACTGCCAATGCCTGGTGTAGAAGAAGTAGAAAAGTAATAGAATAGGCAGGTCCACAAGAAACCTCAGGTCCAGGACAAACATTGGCAAAACATCTGAAATGTCAAAAGTAGTTTGAAAAATTTTAGTGTTGAATGAAAGTTTGTGTTGTTTTTCAGAATAGTTAAAGACATCGTAATATATTTTAAATCTATATATGAAAAAGACAATTTACAAATTTTGTATCCTCTTTAATTTTGTGGTTCTTCCTATTTATAATATTTTGATGCATTTTTTGTCTATGACAATACAATTTTATATATACTATACTAATCTCAAACAAAGAACAAATACAGTAATTCAACAATATACGAATATGAATGTAGTTAAAATCATTTAAAAAACAATAATACTCATAAATTTATAATCGGTTATGAAAGACAATGCTATGTTATAAATCATAAAACATATAATTTTAAAGACAATGTTGTGTTATAAATCATAGTTACAATTCAGATAGATGAAACAATATTGTGATGACAAATAAACACAAATTCATATTGAAAATGAAAATGATAACTAACAAATTCATATTGATCAATGTTGTAAATACTTGTAAAAAATTTATAGATGAAAATGATAACAAATTCATATTGCTCAATGTTGTAAATACTTGTAAAAAATTACAATTCAGGTAATTGAAACAAACAAATACTATTATATAAAGACAATTAAAACTATTTCAAAAACAAAAAAGGGCAGAACATTAAACTTCTTAATAATCAAATTTTGTGAAATCTAACAAATCTGATACAATATTGTGAAATCTGATATCAAATCAAATCCAATTTATTGTGAAATACTGGAAAAATCACAATACTGGTTAAATCACAAATTAGGTAGCTGAAACAAACAATGCTCAGCTTGTCCAGAATCTCTATTTTGAAATCTAATTTCAAATGAATTCAGATTGTGAAATACTTGAAAAATTATAATACTAAAAAAATCACTAATCAAGTAGCTTAAACAAATATTTTTCAGCTTGTTCAGCATCACTATGAAGCATAGTGGATATCTGTGTCTCCACAATCTAATCACTTAAAGCATCATTATCTTCCATATTCAACATGCTCCTTCTATCTGCAAGGGAATTCCAATATGCAATTGCTCTATCATGGGAAATTTTTTTCAACTGATAGGATGATACATAAATTCTTAAACAATTTTCTAAATTTTTGTCCAGCTTGTTGCGAAGCTTAGATTTCACAAAAGATAGTGCACTGAAAACCCTCTCATATTCTAATGATCCCAAAATCATTGTTTAGCATAATTCATATAAACAGAAGTATTCACTCATAGTATCTTGTAGGACAGTACTTGGATACAATTTTTGCCACAAACGTGCAATGGAACCGATCTCATGAATGTTACTCAAAAGTGATGTTTGCCCAACCATTGTTCTTCCAAAATGTGTTGACAGTTCTTTCAAAAGTTTTTTTTTGAGTATACCCTTGATTTCAACACCATTCATTTCCACATTTTTATTGAAATGTCGAATAAGTATCATCATATATCTAAAAAACAACTCATTTGTAGAATTGAAGTCACTATTAGAAGCCCAAAACATGGGGTTAACCACACCCATGGCCTCAAACAACTCATCTCTCTGAAACCGATCTCTTATCTCACTTGTCAAAGATTTTGCTATATTGGACAAATTTGTTCTAGTTTTCTATAATACAACATGAAATCTATTGTGTGTTACAGGAACTTGTTCAACACCGTCCATACCTATACTTGATTGTCTTTCAAAATAATAAAGAGGTTTTAACTTTCCATGATTGTTAATACAAAGATGATTATTGATGTCAAACTTCAAAAATATTTCTAGATAGTTCATGTTTGTCAATGTATTCCAACTATGAAACAAGGGATCTTTAAAATCTGCTTTGAACACATAAATTTTTAATAACAACACATATTTGTTTTCTCATCCTTATGAAATGAATGATATAGATGGATCTCTCTTATGCAAATTTAATCAATCTACTCATTTCTTGTAACATTGGAAGAATACCACATAATGTCATTAGGGTTTCAAAGTTAGTCAAACAAAACAACAAATTTTTGCCTTATCAACTTCCCGACTACTTGCGTACATAAACTGCATTAATGATTGATATTCTATAAAAAATCTATGTGCAGGTCGATAAAATGAAATCCACCTTGTATCTAGATCTTTTAACATTTTTTTTCCTTCTGTAACTCCTAGTGCAAACTGTTGAAACTCTAAAAACCTTTTTGGACTGCAAGAAAAATAAGAATGTATTTCATGAATGAGGTCTTCCACTCTCACAATATTTTCAAAAGTGCTCATGATTTTATATTCAAGATTCACTCTATGAGCCATGCAATGAATGGGTATCATATATGGTGTAATTATGGTTTGCAGTCGAACACATAGACCACTCCTATACCCTTGCATTATAACAGCTCCATCAGCTCCAATGCATATTAAATTTGAGGCTATGTCTTGTTATTCATTCCCGTAATATCTTTTAAACTAGTCACAACAACATTATAAATGTTTTCTGCATTTGAATTTTCAACCATATTATGTAATCCTAGCAAACTAGGATGTCTGACATTGTTTTGAAAAGTATACACATGCATACAAATCTAGAATGTGTTGTCCACAACTGTCACCCCATCAATAGATAGTGAAATGAATCTGGAAAGTTTTACTTTCTGCCTCAGGTCCTCCTTCTCTACTAATGATAGACATTTTACTATTTTCCAACCACTTCGATCAAACCAATGGCAACTTAGAATTTTTTGCAAACTAGCCAGCTGAAATAGGTGCTTATAATCAATAAAATCAGACATGGGTCTACCTTTCTTGAGAATACTAAGTACAACATCAAAATATAAACCTTTTGCCCCTAAGGTGATATTTTTCATTTTTTGAAAATGGGCTTCAATCGTTGCACCTTTCTCAACAAAAGATTGTTGTTCCTTTAAATGATTGTCATATTCTATTGCATATCTTACATGTATACATTTTGATGCATCCTTCCACCTAACTATTTTATTAATTTCACCATCACTTCCTTTAACTTTTACATAAACTTTGCTAGCATGTTTTTCTATTGTATCTATCTTATTTTGCAACCTATGCTCCTTGCCCAGTTTCTAACTACAAATTTTGCATCTACACACTTTATCATCGACTTGATTGTCATTAGTTAGGATAGACTCTATCCATAGAAATTTTTCTGCCCATTCATTCTTAAATGCCCTTCCAATAGCCCAGTTAGATGCATTCCGCTTTTTATTCTTTTCACTTGTAGATTCGAAATAAGTTTGTAATGTATTTGATTTATTGCTTTCATTTTCAACTGACATAATATTTTGAGGATTATATTCAAGTGCTTGTTGGATGCCATTATTAAGAGAATTTTCATTAGAAGTCATCTCTTGGTGACGAATATCTTCAAGCAGAGGCATATCAGGGTCCACATGGTATTCTGCATAGTAGCATACAATACTATTCTTAATTATTTTTTAATTTAGCAAAATAAACTAACAAACAAAAATATGATTTATATCATCATGCAATATGGCTAGAGCCACCTAACCATTTGAGGAAGAAAACATTATTTAAACTAACAAATACACCTAACTGCTAAGTGGTCAAAAACCATTTGTACTTTGAATTTGCACAAAATATCGATGGCTCGCTCGATTTCAACATGTGGCTAAAATAATTCAGGATACTCTTTTCATATTTTGCCCCTTTTTTTGCATCGCCAGTAGGTGACATTTTACTTGTAAAGAAATATTTTTTAATTTAGAAAAGTAATAAAATGTTGAAGACATCTTACTTCCATGAAGCCTTAAGATAATATTGCAATTAGAATAAACGTATAGATGGTTGGTAGAAAATAAATACCTTTTTCCAATCATTCTTTATTGTGATTTTTTTAGAGTATTCAAATACTATGTTTTCTGGAGATAGTACCTATAACTAATAAGAGCAAAAAACCAATCAATATAAAATTTGAAAAAAATATAAGAAATTTTTTTTTTTAATGCGAGATTTAATCAGAGATACAAATGTTGGAAAATATAAAATTCTAATGCAAAATGGACAAGAAGTAGAGCATCACTATGTCCATAGAGAACCAAAGTATTTACCTATTTAAAAATCTTGTAACAGAAATGGAGAATTTAATGGAAATAGAGAATCAAAGATTTTTAATATACATAGAAAATAGGAAAAAAATGGAGAATAGAGAATTGACTTATTTTAAGTAAATGATAAAAAAACATATCTTATTATTATAAGTACTTCAACTATTATTCTCTATAAAACCAAAAAATACAGGATCACAGATTCAAATGTCTAAAGAGAAATAGAGTACCTGTTGTAGGAAAAGGTTTGTTTGAAAAGAGACCCACCGGGCGATTCGTCCGGGTGAACAATCAATCCGGTTTGCGGTCTGCTAGAACCAAAAATTGGTCTGGGTGGAACTAGAAGACCGGTAATCGATCCGAGTGGAAATTATGGTCGACTGTCGAATTATGCTTAATAGTAAGTCTGGAAACTAGTCCGGGTGGAAGAAGTGAACCGCCCAATGGTCCGATTGGAATAGATAGTCCGACAGACGACCTGGTTGGAACTAGCTTTCTGACAATATGTCTAGGTGGAACAAGTAGACCGACTATCAATCTGAGTGGAAATAATGTTCGATCGTCGAGCTGGGTGGAGAACTATGTTATGTCAATCCGTGTACAAAACTCTGTCCAACCGTTGTTTTGAGTACAAAAAAGGGTATGGTTTTAGTTCGAGTATAGTTTTGATCCGAATCGATTGGTTTCTACACAAGGCTAAAGTTCGATGGAATCTACAACAAATCGAATGTTTCAGTTCGTCTTTTTGCTTTAGAGTTTTACTTTTTGAATGTTATAAATGAAAACTATCTATGGCTTGTTACTTATATATAGTGGCATAGTTAGCGAATTTGGTAGGATAATTTAAAAATTTAAAAAAAATTGGCGAAAATGGTCCACAACTTAGGTGGGAGTGTCAGCGAATTTTAAAAAATACGTAATACTATTATCAACGCACGACGAATTGATACTTCAAAATTTTTGTGACCCAAAAATTTTGGGCAAAATGGCTGACATCCAGGGTCCCCCAAAATCGTAAATTTTCATTTTCAAAAATGCTAATATTCGCCTAATTTGTGAATATTCACCGCCATGCATAACACTACTATCCAAAAGGCTACTTCAAAAACTTCAAAGGACTAAGGTAGGGAGATCCCCTCTCCCCCTTTTTATTCATCATTGTCATTGAATATCCAGGGAGAGCCCTCAACCATGCTTTATCTGAAGGGTTAATCTATGGCATCAAATATACCTCTTCTCTCTAGGCCATCTCTCACCAATTTTTTTTTTATGACACAATTTTAACCACCACTGCTTCTGTTCTCCAAGCCTAGCACATCAAATCTATCCTTCCTTCCTTCAAAGTTGTTGTTGGCCAAAAGGTGAATTTCAATCAAAGTAAAATTTACTTCATCAATACTCCTGCTAGATGCAAAGCCCATATTACTACCATCCTATAATGTTCCATTGCTCCTCTCCCTACTACCTACTTAGGATTCCCCCTCTTTGAATTCCATTCCAAAAAATCCTTATGGAACCATGTCATTGAACGGATCCAGAAGAAATTGGTCGGTTGGAAAGGAAGCCTCCTCAGTCAAGTGGGCAAGGCCACCTTAGTGAAGGCTACTTTGTAAAGCATCACTGTCTTCTTCCTGTATATATTCTAGATCCCCATTAGCATGTGCAATTGCATTGAGCAATTCCAAAGGAACTTATTATGGTTAGGGTCGAAGACCAATTAGTTGATTCACCTAGTAGCTTGGAATCAAGTCTATTCCAGAAAAGAGCATTGTGGCATTAATATTCAAAAATTTCATAACATGAACCTTGCACTCATAGCCAAGCAAGGTTGACACATTCTCACCAATGAAGATTCTCTTTGGATTTCGATCATCAAGGCTAAATACCTTTGGCACAACCAAGAATTTTTGGAAAATCTAGACCCCATCCATGAATCTGTTATCTATTTTTCAGTCTTCAAAACAAAGCATATCCTTTGAAAGAGAATCTAGTGGAAGTTGGGCAATGGTAATAGTATTAGATTTTAGGAAGACCTCTGGTTAGGAAACAATTCACTTCTTGAGTATGAGAATATCTTGTGCCTTAAACTGGTGACTGATGCCATGTTCGGCTCTAAGGTATGCATTCTTTTTCTTCCCAATAACTGCTCTTGGAAACCATTTCCTATTGATATCCTCAATGATGACTAGAAATGAGCCCTTGCTGACCTCTCCCTGATATTGCATCTTTGTGTTATCCCGACCTCCCCTATGGAAGAATCCATCCTCTAGGCACCTACCTCCAATGGCATCTTCTTTGTTAAGTCAGCCTATACCCTCTCTGTTAACCCCAGTCCTCCCTAGTTCTATTCCAAGCTCATATTGAAACCCTATATTATCCCTAAGGTCAATTTATTCCTTTGGCTCACTATCCAAGATAAAATACTCACCATATTGAACCTACATCATCATGGCTTTTCCATCCCCAACCGATGTTATCTCTGCCTCATGGACTATGAATCTACCCAACACATCCTTTTGTCTTACCATTTCTCTGAGTCCATCCTCTCTTCCTCTTTCTCCTTTTTTGGACTCTCATGGGTCCTACCTAACCTTTTAAGTGAAATTTGTGTCTAGTGGCCTAGCCCTTTTAGAGGCCATAACCTAAAGGTCTTTTGGTATTTCTACCTTCCCCATTTCCTATGGGAAATCTGGTAGGAATGCAATGGTCATGCTTTCAAAGACTCCATTCATAATGAGAAGTATGTTTTATCCAGAATCTTTGCTATTGTTGCTGAGAATGTGTCCATCACACACAATGCAGATAATCCTAAGCTAAAATATAAATCTCTCATAGCTTCCTTCCTCAGGATCCCTAAAGGTATCCAGATTCATACCCCTCATTGAGAAGATCACTCTCTCATAAAATAGATCCTTCCTCCCCATTTTTCCTCAAATTAAACTTTGATGGAGCAGCCAAAGGCAATCTCAGGCTGCAAAGGTGGGTGGCATCATCAGAGACCACTTAGGGAACATCATCTTAGCATATGCTGAGAACTTGGGCCACAATTCTAGCCACTTTACTGAGGCTAGAGCTCTTTATCATGGAGTTGTTCTCCTTCATAGTTTACAAGCCTCCAATGTCATAATGGAAGGGGAATCCAAGAACATCATCAATTGCCTGATAACCAAGACTCTCCCTGTCTCATGGAACATATCCAACAAGACCACCGAAGTCAAGCATCTGATGCTCTCCTTCTCTGACATAAGGACAAGCCACACCTATAGAGAAGGAAACTGGTCCATCGATATTTTAGCAAATATGGATATCTCTGAACAGGGTCTCATTGTGTGGAAAAGATCCTTCTCCCAAACCCTCATTGACGTCAATGTCGATGAAGTCAATAAAAAGTGACTCTGGAAGTGTTGGGACCAAAAACTGACTATTACCTCATTGGTTCCAAGCTCATTCGCATCCCATCTTCCTCATTGGTCCATTTATGCTTTTCCCAGTTGCGCCATCCTACTGGCTCTGATTGGACATCTTTTTAAAAGGTCAACCCTTGTTCAATACGACATATCATAGGTTTGACATCCAACTAGACCCTGCCCTGCCTTGCCATGTCAACAAGTTTCTTCTCACCACTTGGTTGTCTGCAAGCACATCAAACAACATCCTCAACATATACTTTTATCACATGCTTAACATGATCAATACGTGGATTCCTACGTATTTTGACTCATGCGAGAATACCTTCATTCTTATTTCCAAGATGGGGTAAATTTCTAGTTTCGGCAAAGTGCACCCTTAGAACCACAAATAATCAGGTTTTTCTTCGCCTAAGCTCATTTTGTGCACCTAGATCATTGACATTATCAACAAGTTCTAACCCTCATCATTGGGACTCCAAGCTAATCTGATCATAATTATTTTTTGGCCTCGTTATCTATTTTCCTATCCGCTAGCTTTATTTTTGTCACCACCCTATTTTTGAGGATCCTAAAGTTTCCCGTTTTGTCCCTCATTTTTGCTCAATGTTTGCTGGTCCATATTTACCCTATGCTCATCCTTGTAAGTTGGTTCACGTGCCTTTCTAGTTTTATGCCCTTGTATTGTATCCCTTGTTAGTTTGTGCTCTTGGATTATAGCAACACAAAGGCCCTTATTTTCTTTAACCTTCCTGAGCCCCTGTGCCACGCACCCTCGTCCACCCAAGCTGGCTATCCCTCCCATCATTTTATTACCTGAAATACCTCGTGTGTCAACCTCGGTGTCACCCAAGCCCATATCTATCTAATCCTCATCCTTGTTTGGTGTTTCTCTTTGCTCATGCATGTACCTCTTTGCGTGAGTTGGATGACATGGGTCATGAATCGCCCTGGATTCAAGTTCCTTCTAGGCCCTTCCTCTAGCTTTATTTCCACCATAATTTTTCACTGGCCTTCCATATTCACCACATGTACCCTCTTGAGTCCCCCTTTTTTGCTTTGCTTTCATTTCCCACCATGGCTGAGGTTGAGCCTTCATCCCTTCAGCTCACTCCCTTGGTTGAAGATATTTTTAGAGGTCATGGCCTTCTCAATTTTTAGCAACTATTTAATGGGAGATAACCAAACCTGTCACTAGATTTTGTGTGCACCTAGAATGGAGAACATGTTATCCTTAGAGGCCTAGGATTCACTATCACGATGGACTTGTTGGTCGAAATCATTGGCCTCCCCAATGAGGGTGAAATTATCAATCAAGAGAAGCATTCCCTTCAGGAGGAATTGGCCCTCTTTAGGGATAGAGGAGAATCCTTGGGTAAAGGGAAAGGGGTATTTTTCAAGAAATATTTCCAAAGCCTTGGGACACTGTCATGATTATGGTTCTCTAGTACTTCACCCTCGATAACCTGGGTGTGATCCTAAGAAGTTTCCATTTAGCATTTCTAAACCACCTCCAGGGGAAGAAGATGATAAATATTCCTTAGTACATGTTCAAGTCTGTGGAAATGTTGATGTTAAATATCAAAAGGGGGATTGCCTCATATCCCCTCCATCAGGACCTCCACCATGTCCTCTTCAACAATGTCATTGCAAAACATAATCATAGAATTATTGATCTTGTCGGGCTCACGCTCATTATCGGTGGTCCTGTCGATATTGGAGTGGATGCTAGGGGAGATGCTCCAATATCTCCTCCTTCCAACTATACTCTGGGGCCTATGACCAGAGTGGAGCATATCCCTAGTTCTTAGAATTCTGAGCCTCGGTGCTACCCCCTTCGTGCTAAGGAAAGATGCAATAAGCGAAAAGCTTCGCTAGTCATCGATGATGTCTCATATTATTCTCTATTGTTCCAAGCCAAAAAGGAGAATTCGTCTAAGAAATTGGTCCCCAATGAGGGTACGTCTGCTCAAGAACCAAGGTTGGTATCTCGGGTCATAAATTTTCCCAATCTATTAGATCATGGGCATCTTTAGGAAATTCAGGACCTTCTCAAGGTCCTCAAGCGGGCGGCCAAGACCATCTCTTCTTTGTTGGTGTAGGCGGATGCCCTCCTCAAGGAATACAAGGAACAATTTGAAATCCTTGAGGAATTCAAGAATTTTGTGGGAGATAGCATCGCTGAAAACGATCATGGATTGAACATTGCAATTGTCTAATCAGGATCTATCTTGGTTTAGCTTTAGGGGGTTTGGTTTTTGCTGTTTCTACCCCTACAAGGGTACTGGGTATTTTATTTTTACCCCTGTGTGGGTTGGTTTATGTTTTTTGTTTCTATTTCTGCCCTTGTGCGAGCTTGGTTATATTTCTATTTTTATTTTTTTTGTTTTGGTTCTCCCTAAGTTTGGTTGGATCATCCTGGTCCTTCAACCAGGATTGGATCTCCTATTTCTTTTTGCCTCTACGAAGATTTTTGTAATTTTTAACTCTATGTAAAAGGTTACAGGATCCTTTCAAAACCCCTTTTTACCAATAAAAAAACTTAAAGATAAATGTTTTATTTAAATTTATAATTTTATTATATAAAACTAGTTTTATAGTTATTTTAAAAATTATGAGTTATGATTGATAGAAAGATATGGGAAGGTCCAAGGTGTAGACCAATTGGTGTGATAAAACCTCGTAAGGGGAAGGACGCCCAAGGTTCAAATCTTAGGCCTTGTCGAATTGAATGCTTATCCCTTTCCTGGTGCTTTCAATGGCGTAAAAGGTTTTAAATGATTGTGGCATGGTGGTTATAGGGTGGCTTCTGGGGAAAAAAATGTAGAATACTATGGCGGTCATAAAAGATAGACAGTGTGCCCAAATCACTGTGATGACTACTAATTCCACCATGTAAAATTAAAAAAATGTGCAACTCAAATAAAAAAATAGAATATCATAAATAATTTTCTATAGTATTAATTTTATAATGATATTAGATGTAACCTTATAAACATTTGCATTTATAACTTTGTAAATAACTATAGGTTTTTTAGACATCAATATTAAGCTTGGCGGTGATCATTATTGAAGGTTTAATAATAAGGATGTATTTGATGTTAAATTTAAAGATAAATATTTCACTAGCTTTATACTTATTTTAAAAATTATGAGTTATAATTGGTAGAAATATATGGGAAGGTCTGAGGTGTGGACCAATTGGTGCATCAAGAAACCTCGTAAGGGGGACAGATGCCCAAGGTTCAAATATTGGGTCTCGTTGGATTGAATGTTTATCCTTTTCTTGGTGCTTTCAACGACGTACAAGGTTTGGAATGATTATGGCATGGTGGTTATAGGGGTAGACTGCACGAAGTATTATGTGACAACTATTGGGTGAACATCGCAAAATACTGTGGCGATTATAAAAGACAGACAACGTGCTTGGAACATCGTGGTGGCTACCAATTCCACCATGTAAAAAAAATGTGCAACTAAAACAAAAAGTAGAATATCATAAATAATTTTCTATAGTATTAGTTTTATAATGATATTAGATATAACTTTATAAGCATTTGCATTTATAACTTTTTAAATGACTATAGGTTTTGTAGACATCACTATTAAGCTTGGTGATGACCATTGTTGAAGGTTTAATAATAAGGATGTATTTGATGTTTAACTTAAAGATAAATGTTTTATTTAAATTTATAATTTTATTATTTAAAACCAGTTTTATACTTATTTTAAAAATTATGAGTTATGATTGATAGAAATATATGGGAAGGTCCGATGTGTACACCAATTGGTGTGATGAAATCTCATAATGGGACAAACGCCCAAGGTTCAAATCTTGGGCCTTGTCGAACTAAACGTTTGTCCCTTTCCTGGTGCTTTCAGTGGCATAAAAGGTTTTAAATGATTGTGGCATGGTGGTTATAGACCAACTTCTGGGGTGAACAACATAGAATACTATGGCAGTTATAATATATATAGTATGCCTAAATCATTGTGGCGACTACCGATTCCACCATGTAAAATTAAAAAAAATGTGCAACTAAAATTAAAAAATAAAATATCATAAATAATTTTCTATAGTATTAATTTTATAAGCATTTGCATTTATAACTTTGTAAATGACTATAGGTTTTGTAGACATCAACATTAAGCTTTGTGGTGATCATTATTGAAGGTTTAATAATAAGGATGTATTTGATGTTTAACTTAAATGTAAATGTTTTATTTAAATTTATAATTTTATTATTTAAAACTAGCTTTATACTTATTTTAAAAGTTATGAGTTATTCATCCAAACCTCATAAGGGGGCTGGAGGTCCAAGGTTCAAATATCGGGCCTTGTCGGACTGAACGCTTGTCCCTTTCCTGGTGCTTTTAGTGGCATAAAAGGTTTAAAATGATTGTGGCATGGCGGTTATAGGGGTGGATTGCACGAAGATCTGTGTGGCGGCTTTTGGGGCGGACAACACAAAATACTGTGGCGGCCATAAAAGCTAGACAACCTACTCGGATTCATGGCGGCTACCGATTCCACCATGTTAAAAAAAAAAAAAAATTATGAGTTATGATTGGTAGAAATATATGGAAGGTATGAGGTGTAGACCAATTGGTGCATCAAGAAACCTCATAAGGGGGATAGATGCCCAGGGTTAAAATATTGGGTCTGATCGGATTGAATGTTTGTCCCTTTTTTGGTGCTTTCAACGACGTAAAAGGTTTAGAATGATTGTGGCATGGTGGTTATAGGGGAAAACTACATGAAGTATTATGTGATGGCTATTGGGTGAACATCGCAAAATACTGTGACGACCATAAAATACAGACAACGTACCTGGAACATCGTGGCTTCTACTAATTCCACAATGTAAAAAATGTGCAACTCAAACAAAAAGTAGAATATCATAAATAATTTTCTATAGTATTAGTTTTATAATGATATTAAATATAACTTTATAAGAATTTACATTTATAAATTTGTAAATGAGTATAGGTTTTGTAGACATCAATATTAAGCTTGGTGATGATCATTGTTGAAGGTTTAATAATAAGGATGTATTTGATTTTTAACTTAAAGATAAATGTTTTATTTAAATTTATAATTTTATTATTTAAAACTAGTTTTATACTTATTTTAAAAATTATGAGTTATGATTGGTAGAAAGATATGGGAGGTTCGAGGTGTAGAACAATTGATGCGGTGAAACCTTGTAAGGGGGATGAACGCCCAGGGTTCAAATCTCAGGCCTCATCGAACTAAATGATTATCCCTTTCCTAGTGTTTTAAGTGGCATAAAATATTTAAAATGATTGTGGTATGGTGGTTATAGGGATGAACTACGTGAAGTACTATGTGGTAGATTTTAGGGCGAACGACACAGAAAATAGATAGACTATAGGTTTTGTAGATGTCAATATTAAGCTTGGTGATGATTATTATTGAAGTTTTAATAATAAGTATGTATTTGATGTTTAACTTAAAGATAAATGTTTTATTTAAATTTATAATTTTATTATTTAAAACTAATTTTATACTTATTTTAAAAATTATGAGTTATGATTGGTAGAAATATATGGGAAGGTCTGAGGTGTAGATCAATTGGTGTGGTGAAACCTCATAAGGGGGATGGACGCCCAAGGTTGAAATCTCAGGCCTCATTGAACCGAATGCTTATCCCTTTATGGTGCTTTTAAGGGCGTAAAAGGTTTAAAATTATTGTGGCATGGTGGTTATAGGTGCATATTGTGCAAAGTAATGTGTGGCAAATTTTAGGGCAAACAATGTAGAATACTATGGTGGCCATAAAAGACAGACAACATGCCCATAATATCATGGTGGCTACCAATTTTACCATGTAAAAGCAAAAACAAAATGTGCAACTCAAACAAAAATAGAATATCATAAATAATTTTCTATAGTATTAATTTTTAATGATATTAGATGTAACTTCATAAGCATTTGTATTTATAACTTTGTAAACAACTGTAGGTTTTATAGACATCAATATTAAGCTTGGTGATGATAATTGTTGAAGGTTTAATAATAAGGATGTATTTGATGTTTAACTTAAAGATATTTTTTTTTATTGATAGAGGGGTTTTGAAAGGACCCAAAACCTTTTACAGAGAGAAACATGTGTGAAACCAACTGGGATCAACACTGAAAGCTGAACAAAATAAAAAAGCATTAGGGAAAACCCAACCAAATCATCCAAAAAGACAAAAAGGGAAACCTAGTAGTTCCCAATAAACCCAACAAACCTAGAAAATGAATAGGAGAAATTGTTAAAACAAGCAAACCATGAACAAGAACCATGAAAATCAAAACAGGAAACCATAACTGTCACTTGAGATGATATTGACCTGCATCTCAGAAATTCTCATGAGGAATAAAATACCATGCAGGAAGTGATTAATCCCATGATAGAGGTAAGGAATTCTTATTTGGGATCTAATAGGCTTACTTGGACCACCATACTTGCTAAAGTAAACAAATTCCATCACCATGGTTTACCTCCATGAGTTCCACTGGGAAGTCAGACCACCAAATGCGAAGGGATTCTTCTAGAACTCCTTTGTTTGCAAGTAAATCTGCTGCTTTATTTCGTTCTCTATACATGTGTTGAATAATAATGTTTGCGTATCTGCCCAGTAAAATTTTGCATTCATTAATCATATTGTGAATACTCCACGGTGGGACTTGATTTCCTTTGAGCCAATTGATAGCAAGCATGGAATCACCTTCAATAATGATGTGGTCACAATCAAACTCCTGTATAATTATCAGACCTTGGTACATGGCTCTCACTTCTGCAAGGTTGTTGGACTGAATTTCGATATTATCCGCATAAGAAAATATTATTTGACCCTTATCATATCTGATAATGCTCCTAACACTGGTCATCCTAGGATTCCTTTTTGCCGCACCACCAAAATTTAGTTTTAACCAACCAACCGAAGGAGAAGTCCACTTAATAATAGATCTATCAATGCGGGTTTGGGAGGCCACAAAAGGATTGCATTAAACTTGATCATATTAAACAAGTGAGTTTCAAGATCAGGTTTGGGGACTTCATATGTAGAAACAAGTTGGGCATTCTCCGAGGTAAGAGTGATGACACGATGGAAGACAGACCAAGGATTTTTGCTCAAACTATTCAACATTGTATTATTATGCTCCAACCATACTTGCCATAGGTAATGATGCAAATAAGTGGATAAAAGAAACTTTAGTTGGGGATTGGAAAAGGGATTTGGCCATTGTTCTAACAATTGACAAAGGGATGATGGTTGAACCCACACAATACTAAAGAGATCAAAGAGGGAGTACAATATGGCAACGGAGAACAAACATTCCAAGAACAAATTAAAGGTTGAATCCCAATTAGACTTACATAGAACACAATAATTGGTTATAGTACATGCATATTTTAATGAGATTATCAATAGTTAAAATTTTATTCTGAGAGGCAAGCCAAGAAAAGAAACTCACCTTTAGAATTAAGTGTTTGATATAGACAAACTTTGCACATGTCCATGACTTTGTTGGAGGATCTTGAATGTGATATGCAGTTTTGACTATGAATTACTCGCAAAGTTTCTAGACATGAGTGTCTCTGGATTGGATGCTTGGAATGACACAAACCCTTCGCAGTTTTGATATTTTTACCACAACATTTTTAAGTTCATTGCTAAGATTATTGGTAGAAATAATTTTCCATTGCCTGTAGTTGAATGTTTGAGAAATAAAATTAGCCACTCTATCTCCAAACAGTTGGTCTATGATAGGTTTCAAAATGGCAAGTTTGTGATAGGTTTCAAAATGGCAAGTCTGTGATAGGAATAATTTAAATGTTTTATTTAAATTTATAATTTTATTATTTAAAACGAGTTTTATACTTATTTTAAAAATTATGAGTTATGAGTAAAGTATTTAAAGCAACATAAAATGGAAAGTAATTGTATGACCATGTTGAAATAATATGCAATAATAGAATGCAAGTTGAATTAATGTGAGTGTGAATAATGAGTAAGCCCCTCATCTTAAAAGTCTTTGATATCAATTTAAATAAAAATCAATGGATAAAGGATTGTTGCTAGGAAAAGCTCAATAGCAATGAATAAATATCATTGGAAGAAGCTCAATAAGTGATCTTTTTGCTAGTTGTAAACAAAAGGAAGAATCCATCTATAATAATCCCTATCTAGATAGCAAATTATCCACTAGAATTGATTATCAAGGAGAATATGATCAAGCATGATATAATGATTCTTAAAAGTACAAAGTTCATATATAGGTGGATTAAAAATTGGAGAGAAAGAAAGTGAGAATTGAGTTTATATTATTCAATGACTTTCCTTTCAAAAAAATATTTTTATAACGTTCTCCAATTAAAAAATCAAGGATAAAATAAAGGGTGGTGAACTATGTTTTTGGGGAAGGTTGGCTTGTATTTAGACCATAGAGAGAAGGATATTATAGATGTGAAAATTATTGAAATGATATTATTGTGGGTCAAGATATTTGGACTTTTGTATCAATTTATTAATAAAGATATTTTGAGGAATGTTGGTAATACTTCAGGGGAGTTCATTTAAGAGGCACCAATTTCCATGGATCAAAATTAAGGCATGTATACGTAGTTTTGTATTTCCATAGTTATTTGAAAACCTTTTCCAAAATCCATTGTGATTAAATATGAATTAAGATAATGAGTTCAATAAATAGACTATGAATGTTATATTTTGATGCTAAAATACAATTAGATTGTAATTGTAGGATTCACTCATTCTTTCTAAGTTGTGGATTTAGGTAGTGTGAGGAATAATGTGATGTCTAGATTAAGAATTAAGATGGTTAAAATTTGACAATTATGATATATATTGATGATCTTATTATCATGATAAACTCAACACAATTAATCTAGGAGATGGTGTCATGACTTCCTAATACCCTTGAGATGATACATTTAGGTCTCTTTTATTATTTCTTGGGAATGCAAATTGATCAGTCACCCTCTAGGATCACTATTTTCCATCTAAAGTATGACTTGGATCTTATACAATGGGTTCATATGGAGGAATATAAGCCTACTTAGACTCCCTTTACTTCTAAATTGAATATTCAATTAGACTATACTACCCCTTTGGTGGATGCCACCTTGTATGATCACTTGTTAGAGGACTTTTTATCTTACAAAAACTTGGTCATACATTTCTTTTGTTGTTAGTTATTATTCTATGTATATGTAGTCACCCTATGAAAGTCACTATATAGTGGTCAAATTGATCCTTTGGTGTACTAGAGGTATATACCATATGGATATTTAATTTTATTTAGAGCACTACCAATATTAATAGGTTTTTTGATGTATATTGGATTGATGGGTTGGAACAATAATGTTCTACCATTGGGTTTGATTTTTATCTTAGTTTTGCATAAGTGTCTTGGTCTTATAGATGTTAATCTACTATATCCCACTCTTCTATGTAAGTTGAGAATTATGTTTGCAATGATACCACCAATATACTCAACGTATCCTCATGATTATGGAGTAATTGTGTCTTCCTTAGCAGTTTCTCATCACCCTTTATTGTGATAATCAAAGCTCCATCAAGCTTGTTTGTAGTCTACTCCATCAACTAACAAAGCACATTATAGTGTGGATGTGTTATATTTGATTGCTTCATGACCATGGGATGCTTGATCTAATCTATGTGCTATCTTATATCCAAATCAAGGTCATGCTTGATGGGTTGCAAGAAAGTTTCTTGGAGTAGAAGAGTGTCCCTTAAGGAGGATGATTGCTAAGGGTCTATCTCTATGCATCCATTTAGCTTAAGGAAGGATGTTGAAGTATATGGTGTCTAATTTTTAGTTGATCCTATGACCAAACATTTTGTACTAAATTTACTTGTAGAGATTCATGGAACACTATATAGCTTATAAACATTATTTGAATGTAATATTTTATTAATAAACCTTAAGGTCAGTTTTCTAACCTTGACCTAAGGTTGCATTTCATTTTGATATTTATTCCATTTGATACCATTCATTTAATGATCAGTGTAATATAATTTTTTTTTGTGTTTAATGATACTATTTTAGTATCTATGGACACTCTCCACATCGTGTGCTTATCTATATTATATTTTTCTTTTTAGGTAATGTGTTGATTTTATTTTCTTTAGAAAATTATAATGAAATATAACAAGTTATCCATTAAATGGTGAACTTTAGTTTATCTCTTATTAGACACCCTACTCTTAGATACCCCATGGTCCTCCTTGATGCATTTCCAAATTTTATTTACACCATCCTACTAGGGTAAACCATTATATTGAATTCCATACATTAGGAATTTTAACTCAATGCTTCTAACTATGATATCTTTCCTTGGACAACCTGTTAAGACTAGAAGCTCCATTAAGAAAAAATTTAAGGTCTTCCTCCATATTGCACAAATTAGCATTTCGTAAATGATTCAATAACTTCCACAAAATATATATTTCTTCCTTCAAGAATTTGTTGGTCTTTTTCAATCCAAATATATTAGATAATCATGGTTGTAATCTTCCAAAAAAAATTGAGATTCATCCCAATTGATATAACATTTTATCTATCCAAAGGTAAAACCAAATTATTCATACAAATCCATATCAAATTATGCTTATATTTATAAATTAAATTTTAAAAATTAAAAATAATTTACAAACTTATAAAGGAAAAATAAAATACATATGAAAAAAATAGTTTATCTAAAAAATAAATAATGTTAACTATGTAGTTTTATTTAGATGAATCTATAAGAACATTTCATCAAAGAGGTTCTTCTATACATTCAAAATTTGGTAATATATTTTTCATGAGCAACATATTACACATATTGTGAGATGATCATTACATATATATTGACCTTATATTCTTATAAATTATATAATGAAGACCATCCAATCATTTTACATTTAATAGAACAAGTGAACAAGAGTTAATATCATTAAAATATTAAATGTAATGTAATGTATCCTTGAAAATTCCATAAGGCACTAGAATTTTACATACAAACCATTGTATTTACTTATAACTTTGTTAAAATATTGAAGTGGCATATATATTTACATGCAAACAATTGCAACATGAATATTGAAGGATCATTAGACACATTTTATCTTTTAGATCTCTTTCTTAATTTTGACAAAATTTAATCACTATTGCTCATCATATTGGTCTTAAACTATTATGTTATTTTAAATATAGCTATTGCCTTTTGTGAATAATAACGATGAGGTATTTTTCACATGTTATTTTTCATTATAATTTTACTATCTACAAAGGAATAAAAAAATATAGTTATGAAAACTAGTTGGAATAAAATGAAGAACGTTCAATATGATATTATTACAAATAGAAAAAATATTTGATGATAATTACTTTCAAGAATGGAGTTGTAGATTTCGAAGTGTATAAAATTCTATAGATTTTATTTTTAATAATAATCCTTACATTTTATCATCTTTACATATGCAAGTCTTTGCAAGTGAGTTTCATTAGGGTAATCCCTATCCATTTCACATATATTATCAATGGAATTCCATTAATGTAAGAAAAACAATTTTGTCATGACCCTCCCTTGGTAGAATTTTTACTTTGGATAAAGTCACTTCATATGAATGAATGTATGTTTTATTTTTGGTATCTTATTGATGAAATGATTGGTTATTTCATGACTTGTTAAAAAATGAATAATATGGAAATAGGATATACCTCTTGTAAAGATATGGGTTATTTTCATGTTTAGTTCCTGGAAAACAAATTGTACATTTTATAAAGGAATATGGTACTGCTAATGGAATGCGTTTTTGCAAGAACAGGTTTCTTAGCGGTGGCAGAAAGAATTAACCACCGAGAAAGGGATACCTTATGGGAAGTGATGTGATGGGTAAATTGACGAAGAAGTTTGGGCAACTTGAATGAAATACCTTTCATGAAGATGCATATCATGTTTGAATATGTTTGTTGCGTAATGATCATTTTCTTGATGAAAACTCTAATTAGGATGATGGTATTTTCATTGAAAGTGCTTTTATTATTCTATATTAAAAGAAAAGAAAAATAAGGAAAATCATTGTTGATTGATAACATTGCTATGGGGTCATGAGAAAATAATTATTAAAAATACAATGGAGTAGTAATAAAAAAAGAATGTATACTATCCTCCAATATATGAGTTTGTAGCTTTGTTTTTACAAAAGATTCGTTAATGAGAAATCATTAACTAGTTGTTCGCTATTTTGAGGGCTTGAACTGCAGTGTTGTTGTGTGTTGTTTGATCACTAAATGAAAAATAGATGTTTGTTTGAGTTTTGGAACTACGTGTTAGAATTGAGAGTGGGCAATTAAGAGACCGGATTGGTCATCCATGACGGTGATGAACGATGTGGGAAAATAAAATGAAAAGTGAATGGAATGGATGAAAAGGAGAGGAGAGTGGATTTTTCTTGAAGAGGGGACGAAGGAAAACACTGCTGGAAGAAAGAGGGAAATCGACTGTGTAAGAACGTTGTTGGATTTGGATTGGATTTCAACTGAGATGTCGTTGAAACCAGGTATTTTCTAAAATATTGGTTGATATTGTTTGGTTGATGAGTTGTGTGGATCAAATATAGTGTGGTTGTCCACAATGTGTTGTGAATGAAATTTTGTTTTGGAATAAGATTTCATTCATTTATTTTGAAAAAGTAAGGAGAACCATTGCCTGAGAATGACCGTATGTTGTAAGACTTATATAGTTTAATATCTTGATTTAAAAAAAAATATTAGTGATTCCAAAGTCTCTCTGACCAACCTAATATTTTATTTGGGTTGTTAGTATGTAATTGAGATGTGAGTGTGAATCAGTAGATGGTTGCGATAAGAGTTAATGGCTTCCTCCTAAGGTAACTCTAAAACATAGAGATGCTAGCTTTCTGGAAAATAGTAGCATGTCATTGTAGTAAGTGAGACTGCACAAGGGTACAATGTGTAGATATGGCTAAACTATTGTTGTTATGTGTTTTTATTTGACTTGATAAAGAAAATGATTGTTTTCCACTGTATGTCCTCTTTGATGGAGTGGTTTAGACGTCGAGTGCCGGATGAGATTATGAGACCAATAATCTTTTTGATTGAGTTTTGTATGAGAATTAAAAGATGTCTATAATTGGAAAAACTAAAGTGATTTATGTCCATTTATAATAGGAAAGGAATTATATTTGTTTCGGACTTAAGATATTCATTTTCTTATGGATTGTACCTTGTGGAAAGATCTTGGTATGTTGTCTATTGAGATAAGGAAAATACTTCCTCTATTTCATACTTAGTAAATAGACAATGAATTTTATTGAATTGTGTTCTTGTGATATTTTTTTTTAATACGGATGAGGAATGAACAAATTAGAAGGAAGTTTTGTGTGAGATGGAATTTTTGGAAAAATTACCATGTGATTGTTGTTAGGATGTGAAAGAATGCATCCCATAATCTAGAACTGCTATGTTTAGATCCGTATCTGATCCTGTTACAAGGTAATTTATTTCTCGGTGGTTGATTGTTGGCAAGAAGATTGATGCAGAGTGATGACCTTGAATAATGAATGGATGCAGATATTCGAGAACTGATATGAGGATTCTCCCAATTGAAAGCATGATAATAGATGATGACATTCTGTCTTCATGAACGAAACTTGAATTAATGAGTTTTTATGTTTAATTGTAAAGGAAACTAGATGTTGAATCGATGCATCATTGCTTATTTACAAATGTGGATGAACTACAAAGTGCTTCAGTAGAACTCGTAATGTGTGTAAGATGTGGAGGTTGATCACTTTAAAGAAGATATTCATTTATAATCTATTTTATTTATGATGTTGTGTGACTCGCTATCAATGATGGACTTGTCCCACCGTGATCGCCACTGAAAGCACGAGATTTCGAGCAAAGGAAACACTAATTGCGATGCAACCAAAATCAAATGCGCTTAAGTCCTAGAAATGTAAAATGCATGAAACGAAAGAGACGCATTAAAATGAGATACAAGTGAATGGAGAAAACATAGCCCTTTCATTAAAATTTCTTGATCTCTGTTACAAATACGCCTCCTCCATTTTCAGGGGCTAGAAGCGTTAAAAGAGTTTGATTACAATCACTTAATGTTCCTCTTTTCGCGTGCCCACGATTGAAATGGACGGGCCAAAACGTTGTCGCCGTTGATGTTGATGAGTCTTTGACCTCTGCTGCTCTTCCTGCGAACAAAGAAACAACGAATATGTCAGTAGCATCTGCTGCAAATAAAAGGTGTTTGTTCTCTAAAATCATCAAAGATGCATGTAAACACTTGCCTGAAACAGTAAGTACAGTGAATCCAAATAGCCTAAAAAACTGACAGAAAACAGAAGATCTTACCAGAAAGCCATTACCACTGAAACAGTTGGCTAATCTACTTTCACCTGGAATTCGTCCCTGGGCAGGACGAATTCTGACTGCAATTCGTCCCTGGGTGGGACAAATTCTTCTGTGTTGAAAAAGCCGAAGTGATCTGTTCCAATGTCGGCTCTCGAGACCTCCAAAACACCTGCAGACAGAGGGGTTATGTAATTGGGGCCATTTTGGGATGACCCAGATGGTCGGATTCTCCCAATTTGGCATCTATCCTAGGGAATTTGATATCGCAACCTGCAAGTTAGTGAAACAACAAAGCGACACAAAACATACTAGAATCTGATCAAAAGTTATGAAATTGCAGCTATGAGTTCACCAAACAAAATGACACAATATGCAATGCAAACAAATAATATAGAATGCTAAAAATAATGGAACTTAGGAAGTGCGGGGGTGCCCAGGTGGGCCTCCCACCGTTGGCACTTGACTTCGGAGCCAATCCACTAGGGATAGGCCCAAAACCTCTTAGGATTGGGGGGTCGGCAAATTGGTTGGTTCAGGTGTCCATGTGTTGGATTTGGGTCAGGTTCAAGCTTCCAAAAGCCACCCAACAACCTCCCTTGCAAAAGAGATTGGTGGATGTGAGAAGGTGAACCAAAAGGGATGCAAGTGGGTCTTCAACTCGGCAGCACTTCGTTGCTTGAAATCTCCTTTAACTTGCATTTTTTTTGGGTGAGAAAAGTCCCACCTTTTATAGACCCATGGGGTCTCTTTTGAGAGGGAAGCACAAATGCCATGTGTTGGTCATAGGTTCCATGTGGCAGTCATGTCTTCCCATGAGGGAGGGGAGTCCTCCATTGACTTGGGCTTTCATAATTGCCCTTGTGACAGTCCTCTAACGGCCTATCTATCCACCCACACACGCGTGCGAGGCAGGAGTCATCAACTGACTGTCCTGGGCTGCCACTTGGCACCATTCTTCTTTTTGCCCGTTAAACTCAGAATTCGTCCTACCTAGGGACGAATTCAGAATTCGTCCCTGGGTGAGACGAATTCCAATTAGTATTCGTCCCTGGGTGAGACGAATAGTGAGCAAAGTGTCCAAATGTGCCAAATTGCTTCCTGACCTTACAAAATTGCTATGAAAGTGGTTAAGACCACTGTTTGACCTCTGAGGGCTACCATGGGGGCTGTGTTTGTCAAAGTGATCAGTGTTTGCAGTCACGTAATCGGATTGGTGCTGTTTTGGTGTCTACAGATGCCCCTTTTTGGGAGGCGTTGTGCATGGTGCAGTGCCGAGCAAAAATAGATAACCAAAGCACTAATGATTAGGGTTTCTTGGTAACCTAACCAACTTGTGATGCCCCAAGCATGGAAAGGGCATGCATTCTTGAATCTTTGCTTCTGACGAGCTAAGGAGTTTGATTTCAAGTGTTAACCTGTTTTGGTGAGGTGTGACTTGAACTTAGACATTGATCAGTCATGAATAGGCGAAGGGCGTTTTATCCACAGGGGAACCTTGTGTTCATGATTCACGAAATGCCAAGTGTTTGATTGATTTGATTGTTGCTTGTTTACTGCCCCAAGCAGGAGCGTGATTGTTTTTGTCAATGATTCTTTGAATGCATGTCATTTTCCTTAATTGGGTGTGTGATTGTTGATTGGTGACTAAGTGTGACTACCCCCTCAAGCGACGAATCGATGAGGGAATGACCTTCGTGAGCAAAGCGACGAGTCGCTTGACCCAAGATGACTTGTGCAAGGGTGCGTTTAGAGGGTTTACCATTAAGCATGTGCAATTTTTCCAACATTTGGACCTATTTTTGGTGGGTGTTAACCCTTTTGGTGATGCCGTAATGAGGTGAAATCATCAAAAATCTAACTTCCCGTGGAGCGGTCCAGCTATTATAGCCTTCTTGGGGAAGTAGGAGAGCAATAATTTGAACCCCGACATCGATTTTGTTTGCCCAGAGGTTAAGTGCAAGAGCACTTGTGTCTGGCAATGTTTATTGCTGTTTGTTTTTGTTGAATTTTGTACTGTTTTTGTTGTTTTTTGTGATGCGTTTGGAGATGCAATTGTCGAAAATCCATCTTCCGTGGAGTGGTCCGGATATGGTAGCCTTCTTAGGGAGTATGATAGTGAAAATTTGTGACTCCAATGTCTATTTTTTATGGCTTGGATGTCAAGTGCAGCAGCACTCTTATCGGGCAAATTTATTGTCTGTTTTTAGTGCATTTTTGATCATTTTTTGATGTTTTTGAAGTGTTGGTTTGAATTCGTCCCTGGGTGGGACGAATTCCAACTGTAGAATTTGTCCCTGGGTGGGACGAGCACTAACCTGAGCGTTCGTCCCAGTCAAGGACAAATTCCAGCTCAAAAGGCCTTTTTAAGGGCCAAAACTTGCATTTGGGCTCATTTGTGTCATTTTTTTCTTTTGATTTTGGAGCTATGGGAGGAGGAGTTAATTCTGCGAAGCGAAGCACTGCTGGAATTCTCTCTGCCATCATGAGTGCACAAAATGGTTCGAGTGGCGGAGCCGAAGCGAAACCTGTAAGTGTCTTCTAGAGCTTATTTTTGTTTAAAATTGCACTTGTTTTATTTACTTGTTTTTGCGATGCTGTTTTTGAAAATGTGTTTTAAAACTTAAATCTTGAAACTGGATTTGAATTTTCTTTTTATTCTGTACAGTTATTTTCCATGATTTTTTTATTTTTTTTGTTGAATTGTTTTCTTTTGCAGGTTCGGAGCCGGTACCGTGTACCCACCGCCTTTGCTGAGGCGCGGGGTGCACTGACTGATGGTGATTGGGAATGGCTTGATGCCCTTGGGCTCAAGCAGGTGTCTCGACTGGAGCTTGTGGTCCCGGATCAGGCCTATCTGATGGCCCTGATCAGACTTTGGGATCCTCGGACCAACACGTTCCATCTTCCGACAGGGGAGATGACTGTAACTTTGGAGGATGTCTATCGGTTGCTTCGGATTTCGATAGATGGACTGCCTATTAGGACATCACCGCGTGATCAGTGGACTGCTATACTTACGAGATGCTTTGGGCATGGGGAGCGGCTGGGTGTAACGAACCCAATGGAGACAGCTGAGGTGGACTGCCAGACTGGCGGGATTTTGGTTGGTTGGTGGCAGGAGAGGGGGGTGTTAGGAGTGAGGCACGCATTCTTGATGGGCCTTATTTCTAACATGCTTCTCCCTGATTTGTCAGGCGTGAGGTTCTCGTGGAACCTGCTAAATTTGGTATGGCAGTTGGTAGAGTGCCCGATAGAAGCACCATTGATTTTGAGATGGGGACAAACATTGTTGGCACAGCTCTACGGGGAGCTGTATGCGGTCTACTATCGACAGCGAAAGGGTGTCAGTTGTAGTTATCTGCTGCAGTGCTTGGGTTGACAACACATAGCAGTGGAGAGGCCGACCGGGTTACCATGGACGACTCGGGCGGTGATGGTTGACACGGAGATAGGCTATGCAGTTTTATGGCGGCGGTCTGCGGAACAGGGGTAGAGTCGGTGATGGGCAGGTGCTGTAGAGCACTATACTGATGCCTTTTCTCGGCTCACTCCAGGGGAGGTGTTTTGGCGCCCTTATTGGGACTGTCCAGCCTGGACAGAGGCTGGAGAGTGGCTCCGTCGGGTACGCAGGGAGCGATGGTTGACTGGGAGGCACGGGACGGAGCATGAGTTCTTTTCATACATCCGGGTTACACGATAGTTTGGGGTGCGCCAGGGGTTTCCTGGTGAACCCGTGGTCTATCGACGACGGGGAGATGAGAGGGATTTGGATACACCTGTCATCGCGCCATTGGGAAAGGAGTCAGATGTGGTTATTGACGTCCCGAACGTAGATGACGTCGAGACTACTACTGAGTATGACTCGTGGTGGGTACTACGGCGATGGAGAGGAGAGGGGCCACTGGGAGGCACGGAGGCGGCAATGGAGGGTGCTGAGGCAGCAAGGGATGATTGGGGAGGTCCGTTGGATGATGCGGACATGTTGGGTGATGATGATGTAGACTTGGGCGCTCCGGATCAGCCGGACATGCAGGACGTGGATGAGTAGTGGGAGCCAGAGCGAGCTGTTGTTCCAAAGGATCCTGTTCGTCAGGCAGACACAGAGGAGGTGGAGTCTAAGATACACACTAAAAATGCACGACTGACAGAACTGCTATGGATACGGGATCTGGAGTTGGGGAATGCGAGGCGGGAGAGGGATATCCTACGGTCTGAGCTGGCAGAGCGGGATAGGGTTTTGGCACAGCGTGATGATGCGGTGTCATACTATCATCGGCGAGAGGCAGAGTGGTGTCGTCATCGGATAGAGTTGGAGAGGGAGGTCATCCGCCTTGGTGGGCGACTTCCTGAGCCCTCGATCAGTGGATCTTCTCATCGGACGAGGGATAGTGCGACTGAGCAGTCAGCATCATCTCGTCGTCGACGATTAGATGAGGGAGGCGGTAGCAGGCATGATGCGGGGGCTGGTAGTAGCCGCCCTGCAGGGTCCCATAGGACCCACACCATGGGGGGTAGTTCCCGTCGCACCGATCCTGCGTGATTATGGTGGTCGACGCTTTAGGTTGGGTTTTTTGGATATGATTGCGGGGTCTGAGGACCGATTTTGTAGCCTGCGGGCATTTTTTTTTGATGATATATATATATACCGATTTTATTGTGGCTTCTTACATGTGATGATTTTATTTTTGTTATGCATGATGGCTAATGACTATGGATTTATGCATATTTATTTATTTTGATGAATGCTTATGTTATGATGAATGCAAATGTTTTTGATTTCTTTATGTGATATGCAAAGTGAATGAATGGAATTTTGTGATGATTGGTTATGGCACCATAGGCTGTTTAAGATGCTTTTTATTGTTATGGTGTATGACTCTTGTATGGATATATGTGGTTTTCTGTTTTTGTATTTTTTGATGGTATTATAAGGATGATAAGCAGCGCAGATGGTTTAGGAATGTATGTTATGTTTTTTGATTCAGACAGTTTTAACTCACTATCCATGACTGTACTTTATCTTACAAGACTTTTGGACAAGGTATGAATCGGACTTGTTTTTGACCAAGTTATTTTACATCCCTGTGTGTGCAATTGAGTTCATTTAGTGGTATTTGTTAGGATACCGCCAGTGCCAGATGGGCTTTCAACCGAACCTATACTGAGGATCACCTAATTAGCTCCACGAATTCCTTTGTTGTATGTACTAATATTAATCTGCGATGTAATCCAGGATGCCATAAGCTAGCTCATCCACATGCAAACATTGATCTGTACGCAAGTTAATGTGACAAATATATCGTCATGCGGGAGGTTTACTTCTGTTACCGATAGGCTATCAACCAAATTGGTACTAAAGCTTGCCTTATGACCTATAGAATGCTGAGAGTTCCAGGGATTCAAGGTCAACTCCCTTCTTTTCTTCAATTGTATTGGGATACTTGCTCATTTGTAGTGATGAGATCACTGTTTATTTTGATTTGTTTTTATTTCGAGCAAGGGACTAGGGATATGGAGTGACGAAAATCACTGTTGTTTTTGCCTTTTGATGTGTGCACTGTAGGTTGTCAAATTTTGGAGTTTTGACATTTTGCAAATTTTTGGTGTTTTGCAACTATTGAGAACTTTAGGGATTCTTAGGGAATTGGGTAGGGAGGATGCTTGTCCTTTTGCCAACTCTCGGCATTCTAGGGGTCATTCGCACAGGGGGATGATCAAGATAACCGTTTCTCTTATGGTGACCTAGATTACTTTGCAGGTTTCATCTTTCGTTCACACAACTTGGGAATTTTTAGTGTTTTAATTTGTGTTGGGATGTTACGTAACAAGGTTTTTTTCAAGTATGACTCTACCTTCGTAAAATCTGTCTGACTTGATACATTACATGGCTAAAGAGCAAAATGATGACTGAATCACGGAAACTCTTGATACATTAACAGACCACTGAATCTAGTGTGGTAAAAGCAAACACTAATTGCGATACAATTGGGTTCAATTCCTGCTGGATGCACCTCTAGTTTAAGGTTTCATATTTTGTGATTTGTCATTTTGTATCATTATAGAAATGATTCTGATATCTCCCATATTTCTATGGGAGATTATGATATGATTAGAATATCATTCTAATATCTCCCATAGAAATCAATATTAGTTATCGTTCACATCCATGAATTTCATTCAACATAACATAAATTTATCCCAAATTCTACCCTTACCTATGAGAATCTATGAATAGATTCTATCTTTATCTATAATCTAGATAAAATTCTCTAGATTAAGATCTAGAAGTACTGGGACATTACTTGTTTTTTCTCACAAGGGTCGTCCGACCCAAGTCTTATAAATTTTTCTGACGTCGTAAAGGTCGGGTAACCAATTCAAGTACATCCCTCGCATTGGCAAACCCATGAATCTGGTTATACCATGTTAATTCGTAACACTAATTTATTGGTTATACCCGGTGCTGTTAATTGATAGTGTGACTCGCTATCAATGATGGACTTTGATATTTTTGAATTTGTAATATCTTCCACCTTGCCAATAAGAAGAGTGATCCATAATCAATGAAGTGATGCTTGTTTTTAAGTTCATAAGATTTTATTGTCTTATGGTTGGAATTTTAATTATAGTAGCATTAGTTTCTTGAGATTTGTAAGAAAGGATTTACGTTCTCTAGTTACCATATTGGGGTAAATCCTGGGTGAATCTGCATGTTTCAGGTAAGCTTTGTGAAAAGAATGCAGTTGTTATGGTTATGGATTGGCTATTGTATGGTTGAATTAACTTTAGTTTAGCACTGAAACCAAAGAAAATGTTAATGCGTACCCTCCTAACTGCTAAAGTGAGATATCGTGATGGAGATTGTATGTTAGAGGATGTTGAATAGATTATGTCGAGCGTCACTCCATATAGAGTACTTGGGAATTAGCTTGAGTAGTTAGATCTGTTGGATAACGTAATGTCTCTTAATCTATTAGACGTAAAAGGAAATTTGGTGCTCCTTAGAGTGAACCCATAAGGAAAGGGAAAGTAGAGATATACTTTAATAATAAAATTAGAGATCATTATGGGATTCAATAGATGGGTCTTGATTTGTGATTTGTACTCCTACACTAAAGGGATTGTGTAATGGTAGAGTAGAGATTAACAACGACATTAGAACTCTTTCACTAAACAAAATGTGACTCTTACACAAAAGGAAATGTGTATAGAGAGAAGAGTTTGGCTTTGTCCCTAGAAGCTCCTTCACTAAAGGAATTGTGGAGGGAGTAAAGACTAGGATTTCACCTTTCAAAGGATCGAAGGGAAGTAACAATTAGCTTATGGGGAGAACAAGATAATTGATAAGAAGGAGATTGCATCTAGTACTTTCCCAAGTAGATATGTGGAAATGTAGGGATGGATGCTCTCTTGAAAGCCAAGTCGTGGAGTTTATCTAAATGATAGGTTAAGAATCTCTAGAGTTTGACCAATGAAGAGTTAACGAGTTTCTAGTAGAAGAGTAATTGGAAAGTGATAGTGAAGGTATATGTATACTATATATATACACTTGAAAATTAATTATATATATAAAAAAAAATCTTGGGTTAAATTGAATTTGTTAAATGAATAGAATTATTTTGGGTGTCGACAAATTTATGTAATGATTGTTCTTGTGGGTCTTAGGGATATACAAGTTATTGTAGATTAGATCCACAATACCTAAATTAGGGTTGTTATTTAATAATATTATTAATGAATCTTGTTATATTTGGATATCCTTATATTAAGACTATGAATGATCCCTCTATATGTTAAAATCTAACCATAATAGTGGTATTATCTAAATTAAATTTTATTTAAATGTATTTTACACACATTTGAAATATATTTATATTATTTGATTTAATAATTGCAACATCATAGTTAATCATATTGTAGTGTATAAATTATGTCATATTATACTTAGCAATATAATTTTAATCACTTAGCAATAAAACATATAAAATAAAAATTGTGATTGAAATAAGAAAAGATATATAAAAGATAAGCAAATTATTTTATCCAAATATAATCTCACATAATGTAAATGTTTCAAAGATTGTAACGCATGATTTAAAAAAAAAAAAACCTTAAAATCATAAACTTAAATAAAACAAAATGCTTCAACTAAAAAACAACTATTCTACAAGCATAATGTCAGATTGTACATAATTAAAACATTGAAAAAAAAGATTAAGCTCCTATGAAGAAAGAAAACTCCTTTGTTAATAGAAAGAAGATATCTGATATTAGATCTAGTATAGACCATTGTATACACCAGACTATCAACAATACTAGCATAAGGAACATGATGCATTTCTTCAATTTCCTCATATGTTTTGGAACACTTTTCAAGAGGAGGAGGAAAGAGATACACAAGTTGAAGAATAGAATTCCAACTTTACGAAGGACAAAGATAAGCTAAGATAAGCAAATGAATTGAATAAAATATATGTGATTTGGATTTAAAGGTTGCGTGTCATGATCTGATTTCTGATTTGGATTTGGCGGTGTAAAGAAAAGAGACCGTGCTCCAAAGAGCACGGTGACAAAAGAAAATGAAGGGTTTTCAAGAAATTGGTCTCATACCATCATAGCTGAGCTGAGCTGAGCTGAACGAAAGCCACAAGTTCATATTGATGGGATGTGGTGTCAAATTAAAACTAGTTCAATCAAGATGGCCATGGCGATCAAATCAGACGAATATCTGGAAAAAAACAAGAATTCACAAGTCATATTGATGGGATGTGGTGTCAAAATAAAACTAGTTCCATCAAGATGGCCATGGCGATCAAATCAGACGAATATCTGGATAAAGATAAGAATTCAGACAAAAGGATTTGTAGAGCATGTGGCTGCTGGGATTCGAGCCCAGGTCTCCACGGCCACAACGTGGAATTCTCACCACTAAACTACAGCCACCAATATAAATAATCGATAGAATATTAATCTGTATACATTAACATCACCGCTTTTCAATTCTATTTAGATTTAAATGTAAATCTAAATGATGTATATATATGTAAATAACGGGTGGTGATGTGGGGAAAAGGATGGCACCGCCACTCTATCTTTTTTATTTAAAACATCGTCATTATAAACATAAGCAAAACAGCAGCAGACGGAAGAAATACAAATTGATGCATTAAATATGCATCTTGTATGTAAGCTAAGATTCACAAATATTAAATAGTATAATTTAAAATATTATTAAAATATTGTATATAATATTTTGTTTTGAATTTAATGTTTATTTTTTATTTTTTCAGTACAATTTTATGTTAATACCTATCTTTCTTTAAACCAAAGTTTTAAACTATCTTTTAAAAAAACTAAGTTTAAACCATATCAGAGTGTAATTAGTTGTGTCAATAAACTTGTAAAAAGAAACACAATCTAAACTCTATTATTTTCTGAGATAAAAGTGTCTAAGTATCTTTCTTTCACCATTTGGCAGTATACCTTGAATTACAACTGTCATTGTTCATTGTTTAATAACTTATTTTATAAAATTTAATTTCAAATTAATACCTATTTATCTACTTCTACAATAACTATTTTTGATGTGTTTTTGCCAAATCTGAGACCAAACTTTGGATGAGCTTTTGCGAAAACTGAGAATGCAGCTACCACAGACAAAATGCAAGTGACAGAAGGGTGCAGGGATGTTCAGTAGATCCACCGTGATTATGAGATGTCACACTGTTTTTTTAGCTTGAGGACGAGGAGGTATGGGCTTTGAGGTTTCAACAACCAACCAATAGACAATGAAGTTTGTCAAGTTTTAGACCATGATATTCTTAGAGAGGGGACTAACAGGAAAAAAAGGCTTAAAATGACGATAAATGAAAAATTGAACAGCACACACTCTAAGCGAGAATCAGACCACTAGACCAGATGCCCTCTTGACGACAGATTGACAGAAATTTTTTAAATTGATCAATGTCTCGAACACCAACAAGAGGGAATGGCAGAGCCCGAAGCCATACCCTCCTTAAAAAGCTGCAAAACGCCCTTTCGGACCAAAACCTTGGAACATATTTTGCGGTTTATACGATTGATTAGATGACTAGTCTGCTTCCTAATTAACATTATCGTCGTTAGAGGGTCCAAAGCGTTGAAAGGGTGGCCATTGGAATCCTTCAGAGGCTTTATAGACCCGGAGGAGGGTGTGCCATGTTAGTGTTACTGATAATCTTAAAAAGTTAACTTGGGTACAATGATAACAAGGATTAAGATGTGAAGAGTTGAATTTTTTACAAAAAAAAATGAAAATTAAAAATTTACTTGTTAAAAAATAAGATTAAAACAAAAAAAATAAAAAATATAATAAATTTTTTATTCAATTAAACATTAATATCTAAAAAGCTGCGATTCGAAAAAATTGCGTTTTTCAAAAAAGTTGGATGCTGTATGCACATGTTTCTGTGTGGGGTTTGGTGGCTTGGTTTCTATTAAATGGCCTCTGGACATTCAACGGCTTCGACTCTTGTCGAAGCTGCTGGACTTAACAATGGCGTGCAACAAAGAGTCGAGGAAATTTGTCCCAAAAGTCTTCCACGAGGTAATGCCCTTGTTCCTGATGTTATCATTCCATTAGAGGATTTTAATAAATCTTGTAGCTGGCTAGAGAAGAATACGCTTATTGGTTATTTTCTGGGATGAATTCCCAATGAATCGCTAATCCGTGGATGGATTCAGCATTATTGGACTCCCTATGGTATTGAGGTTGAAGGAATCCAGAACCTAACAAAAGGGTTCTTTCTATTTTGTTTCCCTACTCCTGAGCATGCACAGGTAGTATTTGACCATGGCCCTTGGTATGTCCGCAATTCCCTACTAGTTTTCCAGCCCTGGACCTGAGAGTTTTCTGTCGAAGAGGGTGCATCCCTTGAGGTGCTTGTTTGGGTTGAGCTCCCTAGTCTGCCGGTGGATCTTTTGCCTTTCTTGGAAACCCTAGTTGCCTCGTTAGGCCACTTTGTCTGCATAGAAAATCCAAAGTTTTTTGGCGTTCGACCCTTTCGAAGGGTTTGTGTGAAAATTGATTTATCCAAAGACCTCAAGGATCATCTCACCGTTAATATTGGGGATGTTTTATTTGTTCAGAAGCTGGTTTACATAAACCTACCGAACACTTGCTACCGTTTCCAGTTGATAGCGCACAAGATTAAAGATTGTCCTCTCATGGAGGGGCGTTTCAAGAATAACAAAGTTGTGGCCAACCCTCCAAGCCCTGCGCCTATAGCACCATCCTGGGCCGCTCAGGGCAAGCAGAGAACCACCAATAATGGTTCTTAGGAGTCTTGGACCACTGTTGCTAAAAACAATCGCCCCATCAAGCCTTTGGTTAAGCCGACAGGACAGAGGATGGCCCCTTCATTGCATGCACACAAAAAAATGGACATGCAGGTTGCAGCTACTGAGTCCCTCCATGGACCCTCTGCTTTGACAAAGAATGTGGGGCTTCAGCATAAAGTACAAGCTGCCCTTGAGACGACGCGTGCGAGAAGATCTCGTAGCCCCAACAGTGACAAACGACCATTTAGCATGTTTTTGGAAGGCAATCATGATCGATTCCTCTCGAACACATACTCCTCGCTTGGGGAGTTAGGTGCTTCAGAGGATATTGACGGTGATATGCATCTAGACTATTCCTCATGATATTTTTGTCATGGAATGTTAGAGGGTTGACGGACCCGATCCGTAAGTATTTGGTCCGTAGCGAGGTTGATAGTCTTTTTTGTCAGCACGATAGGTTTGATTTTCTTTGCTTACAGGAAGTCAAAATTTTTGCTTTCAATTTACAATGTGCATGTTCTTTTATTTGTCCTGGTAGCCACTTCTATTCTACTAATCATTCTCTGGGTCGAGGAGGAGTTGTCACCTTCGTGGCTCCCACCTGGCAGTCCCATCTGGTTACTTGGGGGTGGATCCCTCTAATCAGGTTGTGTGGACCCTTTTTGAAATTGATGGACATTCCTTTAGAATTGTCAATGTATATGCTTCCAATCATGCCCCCGAACGATGTGCTCTTTGGCGATGGTTGGTCTTGTCTTTACCCTCCGCTGTCTAGTTGATTTGTGGTGACTTCAATATGATGGAGATAATTTTTGATAAAGTGGGCTGCCTCCCAATGCGATGGTGCGTTGGGGAAAGAGAAGCTTGGTTTTTTATGAAGAACAAGTTGGGTCTTGTTGACCCCAATGCATGTTCTTCTTCCAAGGATTTCCCACACTCGATTTGGTTTTCTTGGTCCAATTTTCAAAGTGGAGATGATCGTATCTTAAAACGACTTGATAGAGCGATGCTTACGGATCACTTTGGGTTCAATTTTCAGAACATTGTGCAATTCGCTCCTCCGATGGCTGCTCTTCCTGGCACTACTATGTCGGATCATGTGCCCATTATATTCAACATCTCTTCAAACCCATTTCCAGCCAAGACATTTCACTCTTAGTTTTTCTTGAATGTCTCTTTCCTTCAACATCCAGCCTCGATTGCACATATTGTTAGGGTTTGGAACCTGGTTCCACGACCATCTAAGACCATGGGTTGGATTGCATGGTGGAGTGATGTCATTGCTCGCACAACCACCTTGCTTCGCGCTCTTGGGGTCAAGCTTGCTCAACTACGTAAGCACTCCAATTTGGCGTTGAAGCGTGAGTTTGCCAAAGCCTCGGTTAGACTTGATGCATCCCCCCTCAGTGTCCCTCTGCAATAGCATGTTGCAATCCTTCGACATGAGCTTAAGAAGGTTGAACTCTATGAAGCCAGAGGTGCTCAAATTCGTGCTCGAATGCACTGGCTCAAAGTCAGAGAGAGGATCTCCAAGGAATTATTTCAGTGCCTCAGATCGCCCAGACAAGCGGTTCAGTTCAAAGCCATTGTGGATAATGGCAAATGACTTACAGAGTTGCTTGACATTTCCAAGGTGTTTGTTAGCCACTATCAACAGGTTTTTGTAGCTCAACATCTCTCGTATGAGAGACTGCAAGCGTTGGAGGAGTGTTGCTCCGTGGTTCCCAACAAATTATCGACCTCCTAGAAAGAAGCCTGTGAAAAGCCTCTTTCCTTAGAGGATCTTGTTGAGGCTCTATCCCACATGGCCAATGACAAAGCACCAGGTCTGGACGGTTTCCCTTGTGAATTTTATAAAACTTTGTGGGATTTGATTGACCCAGACCTTCTACGAGTTTATCAGGAAGCCATGTTCACTGGCTCCTTAGGGTCCATTATTAATAGAGGTAACATAAAATTCATCCCCAAGCCTGGAAATCTTGAGGTGATCACCAACTGGAGGCCTATCACTCTATTGAATGTCAGCTACAAAATTATTGCTAAGGCCCTTGCTCTTTGGCTTTGGCCTCTACTTCCTATTATTGTGAGACATGAGCAAACAGGTTTCATTCGTAATCGATATATTCTGGATAATGTCCTTGCAGTTTGGGAAGGCATGGAATGGGCTCGACAGTCTCAACAAGAGGCCTTGTTTATCAAAATTGACTTTGAAAAAGCATATGATAGAATTGAATGGCATTTCATTCTATCCATGCTTACAACACTTGGATTTGGTCTTGGCTTTGTTCAATCTGTGAAGATGTTGTTTACACATGCTTCAACGGTTCTCACATTGAATGGTGTTCAATCAGAGAGCATTGGCATGTTCAGGTCTGTTCACCAGGGGTGTCCTCTTGCCCCCTCCCTCTATGTGCTTGCGGCTGAAGCATTTGGTTACCTTCTTGCCCACAAAGCCTCACAAGGGTTGGTTAAGGGTATTTCCCTACCAGGGAGGCAAGGGCAACTCATTAATGGTCATTTTGCTGATGATTCCTTTTTAACTCTCAGTGAGGATGAGGTTTCTATCACACAGGCTCTTTCCTTCCTGGATTTGTTTTGCAAGGCTTTTGGTTCCAGCATTTAGTGGAGGAAGACTATGTGTTATAGGAAATCCTCCAGTCCCCTTCCACCCTGGCTTGAACACTACCAATGGATGTGGATTCAATCGGGGGAGATGTTCAAGTTTTTGGGCATCCCCTTTGCTTTTCAGAGTACCCCATCCCAGCTTTGGGATTATGTGGTGCAAAGAGTGGAGGAAAAGCTCACTTACTGGGTCACCAAGAAGTTGTCCCTTGTGGGTAAATTCCAAATCTGTTCTAAAGTTCTTGCCAGTACTCATGTTTATTATTCCTCCTACTGGGTTCCTTCTCAAGCTTGCTATAAGAAGCTGGAAAAACTTTTGCGGGATTTTCTCTGGTCTAGTTCTTCTCAGAAGCATGGCTTTCACAGAGTTGCTTGGGAATTCTGCTGCCTCCCTAAGAGCTCGGGAGGTTTGGGGCTGTTTAATTGCTACCATCAAGGTCTGGCTCTCAGTGCCAAGTGGATTATCAAGGCTCTTAAAGGTGTTGAAGCCTGGAAAGTTCTGATTCAAAATTGTGTTGCCATAGGGTTACCATTTGGCAAGAAATGTTGGAAGGGGTTGGATCTACCC
The DNA here is from genome assembly GCA_028583015.1 of Wollemia nobilis. Taxonomy (NCBI): domain Eukaryota; kingdom Viridiplantae; phylum Streptophyta; class Pinopsida; order Araucariales; family Araucariaceae; genus Wollemia; species Wollemia nobilis. Next base: position 6,423,443 of record JAQPPZ010002642.1, read on the forward strand.
TCCATACTTGTAGCTCCTGTTCCTATTAAAATTTTTGGGTCCTTTGTGACTCAAAGTATTTGGTGGGCCTGGGAGTCTATCAAGCCCTGGCTCCATTGGAAAGGTGTTGGTCGCCACCATGGGGCAGCTATAGCGGATATGAATATATGGTGGTCCCCTGTGGTTCAATATCAGGGACAACCACTCGCCCAAGTTCAATGGATTCATGCTAAAAAATTCTTTAAAAAGGGCATTGTGTCTATTTCTGACTTTTGTTGCAGGCAGACTCGAGATTGGATCCCTTGGGAGATTTTTCAACAACAACATGCCTTAAAGCCCATAGATAAAGCCACTTATGATATTGTTACCAATTGTACACCCTTTTCCCTTTGGCCAAAGCTTGGTCAGGTTGTCCAACAACCTTGGTGGAAAGAGTGGGAATGGTATAAACATGTGCCTATGTTTAATTACATGACTAAGCAGGGTTATTGTTGGCTTTCACCCAATCTCCCAATGGTACCAAAGCTCAATGGGCACTGGGATTTGTTCTCATCCAAGTCCAGATGGCGGGCACGATTTCAGATTACTTGGGCCCCATATATTGAGCCCAAGCAGGCCATTTTTCTTGGAGTTTGTTGTTTCATGGTCTACCACTTGGCCAGAGGCTTAGGCACTTGGGAGTTGACAATCCCACTTGCCCTTTCTATGGGGAGGCAGAGTCTACTTTGCATATTTTCTGGGACTGCAACAGAGCAAGGATGGCCTAGGAGTGGATGGATTCTTTTTTCGAGTCATTCTTGCATTCTCCGTTAACTTGGCTTCACAATATGTTGGGGGATCCACCTGATTTTTCTCAGCCTTTGTTAGAATTCTGGAACATATTTAGAATTAGCATTCTATTTCATATTTGGAAAGCCATAAATGAGATAGTTTTCTCAGATAAAACTCCCTCTATTATTTTCTCTCTTTCAGATAAGCTGATGGTATTTCATGATGCCTGGTTACAGATTTGGGTGCAAGCCGATAAGGCTGCAATGGAAATCAAACATCTTCAGGAGCTGATTGACTATTGGGGCAATGCTCCATGTGTTGTGAGCAGAGTCCCCCTGGAGCTTGAACAACATGCCCATTCCAGATCCCGACAGCGTCATCGCCCACCACCGGATAGGCGGGACCGGCCAGCCTCTAGGGCTCGCACACAACCATCTGGTAGAAGCACATAGGGATTGCCACTCTCAAACACTTCTCAGCAGTCTACTGATTGGGGAGCTCACCCACGATCTGATTCATTTCACTGTGAGGATGGTTGGGGAACTCACCCACGTTCTCCCTGCCAAGTTGGTTGTCAGAAGGGCGGCGATGGTGATGCCAGTAATGGATGGAGCACGGGCATTGATGGTGGTATAGCTACGCATACATGTTGGAGCACTCCTAGTGAGGCTCCATTGAGTCCAACTCACCAGCCTATTCTTGAGATGCATGTCACGATGCCAGGGTTGGGTTGAAACAATTAACGACTGATGTGATTTATATTTCTTTTTGTAGTTAAGCCCGCCTATATGTAGTCTTCTGGCGGTGAACCTTTGAACTATGTCCAGGTTGTCATATCAACCGGTTTCTTTTGTGCTTGGGGTGTGATGTGTTAGTCCACCCACTTTTGTATGTTTAGGCCTTGTATTTAATATAATGCTTTTTCATTCAAAAAAAAAAGTTGGGATTATAATTTATTCCATTAATTAATCTAGAAATATATATTTATCTAGTTGCCTTCTCACTCTTCACAGAGATGATAGTTAAATATTTATATCATATGCTAGTTATGTTGTGGTCCCATGGTTTAGTGGTGAGGATATTGGACTCTGAATCTAGTAACCCGAATTCAAATCTTGGTGGGACCTTTTTGGTTTTTGTGAGGTTAAATCATCTTCCTTTTTATTCTTCATATAAAACTTAATAATTTACCAATTCTCTTTATGGAACATGACATGTTTTGAGATGCAAATTCTGCCATCATTCTCTTAGGAAGAAAGAAAGTTAATTCTAATAATTTTATAAAATAAGGGATTTATTTTTGTAAGTTTGTGAAAAAATAAAACAATTTATTAATTAATTTATAAATGGTTTGTAATTTATTTTTTAGATAACTATTTTAAATATTAATAGTTGTAATTTTGAGAAATTTTGATAAAATAATTTACTTATCAATTGATCATCAAAAACGTAACTTGAACTTTTGAAGAAGTTTAATTAAATTGAAATTTTAAGTTATAGCATTAATTTATAAATGGTTCGTAATTTATTTTTTAGATAACTATTTTAAATATAAGTAATACTTGTACTTTTGAGAAAGTTTGATAAAATAATTTACTTATCAATTGATCATCAAAAACGTAACTTGAACTTTTAAAAAAGTTCAATTAAATTGAAATTTTAAGCTATAGCATGTAAGTTAAATTTCTTATTAATAACAATATTTATATATATGTTATAACATTTTTTTGATTAGGTGGAATAAGGGGTTTTGAAAGTGTCCCATAACCTTTTACAAACTATAGAAGGAGTTTTACAAGGGACCTCGAACCTTTTATAATGGAAAAAAAGCCTTGAAAAGGAGGCTACAAAAGAAACACAAAAGAGCAATAGAGAAAAACAAGACAAGATTCAACAACAACAAGATCCTAGAAGTAGAGAGAACATATTAGAAGAAGATAAAGTTAGATCCCTTAGGATCCAAACCAAACTACTATAGCAGAAGACCAAGCCAAGACAAGACCCCTGAGCAGAGACTTGGGATCCACGATTACAACCAAAATTCCACTCAAATTTAAATCAAAATTTAAAATTTAAAATTTTCCTACCCAAACCAAGAAACATATTCTGAGGGGGTTAGATATTTCCTAGAAACCTTGCAAATTCTAGCTCAAACTCAAATAAAAATTAAATTTTTTCCTACAGGGGCCTCCCTAAATTCAAGCTTCCATGGAAAAATTGTAAGTACTTTCCTAGATCCACAAAAGCAGGGTAGCTCGATGAGATATCCACGAATAATGGATCCATAAACCTAGTGTTTCCCTGATATAAATTCTCCAAATCCATGAACCCAAGGTTTTTATTTCTCCTAATAGGGGGATGCAGAGCCACAACATAACCAAAAGGTAAATAGATATGGAAGTTGATATATTTAGAAGACTTTGAATCCATAGTCACTAACAAAAATATTTTACCTAGACTAAATAATAGTTGGAACTCAAGCAGACCCAAGGGTGGGTTCGAATCTTTAGCCAGAGATAGGGAGCCATATTGGCCCTTAGTATTACTCCCAAGAAACTAGGACTTGAGGATGTAAGCATTGACAGGGTCCACACTCCCAAGAGGGGAATGCAGAAGCACACCACAACCAGAAGGCACAATACCAACATATTGAACACCTCTAGAATTTTCTTAATAGGGCTTCTCGAGAAACATGCTCACATTTGAATTTAAAATAAGAGGATATTTCCCGCCTAGGTCACAGGTCGAAAAAGGATCCCAAATAGCCAAAATATCGCTCACTTCTATATTTAAAATTTGATTTTTTTGCCCAGCATAAAGGTTGTAGAAGGATTTGCCTCCAAGAACATCTCAAGACCCACAAACCTTGGATCCACAGATCAGGTCTAGGACTAGCAGCTAGACCACGAATAGTTGGATTCCTGCTCACATCAATATTTAAAATTTGAAACTTTTTTCCACCCAACACAATGACCATAGAAGGGAATATTTGTAAGAACATTTGAGGACCCACAAATGCATGATCCATGTTCTCAAGAAGATAAAATCCAGGACCAGTACGTATACCATTAACAATTGAGACCATGCTAATATCAACATTTCAAATTTGAACCTTATTCCTACCTAACAAAAAATCTACAAAAGGGATTGCCTAAAAGAATATCTCAGGACACACAACCATAGGATCCACATTCTCAGGTCGAACATCTCCAGTATTGATAGAAAAACCCCTAATAGCTAGAATCCTACTCATATCAAAAATTAAAAATTAAATTTTTTTCTCATCTAGCACAAAGGCCATAAAAGGAAATGCTTGCAAGAACCTCTTAGGATCCATGAACTCGAGATCCATGTTCTCAAGCCAAAAATCTCTAGGACTGGTAGCAAAACCCCTAACATCCAAAATTTGACTCACGTCAACAATTAAAAATTGAAACTTTTCTTGCCCAACACAAAGGTTACGAAAGCAAATGCTTGCAAGAACCTCTCATAATACATGAACTCAGGATCCATGTTCTCAGATAGGACAACTCTAGGATTGACATATGAATCACAAACAACTGAGATCTTACTTACAATAAAACTTAAAGACTAGGGAATGCTCTTGCAAACAGTATATTCCCTACCAACAACAAAAATCCCATCCAACATCAATAGAAGGAAAACATTCCCACCTAAGACGGGCTCCATGAATAGGAATTCTAGAAGAGAATTTTTAGGAACCATAAAATTAGGGTATCTGAATCCACTCTAATCCTTGTAGGCTCTAAATCCACAGGCACATTAAAACCAGCTCTAAGACCAAAGCTCCACAATAGGGGAGAACCTCTCCTACTAGAGTAGCCCACTCTTCCACACCCTCTCAACCTCCCTCTCTGACTTTCTCTCCCTCTTATGGCTCTTCTAATATCTTGGGTAGAGGGAAAACCTCTAGAGCCACTCTTAGGTGGTTGATAGTATCATCCCATCTAGGTATACCACTATTTAGAGGGAAGCCACAAGAGATTTTTTGTGTCCACAAAGACAATACAGGGGGTGGTTCAAACACTGGACCTCCCATTTATTAGTGTCAAGGCCATGTCTTGAAAACCAACTGCACTTCAAATATGCCCAAAGGGTGGTTTGAACACTAGACATCCCATTTATTCTTGTTGGGACCATGTCCCCAAACACAAACTCTTGGGTAGAGAGAAACCTCTAGAGCTACACTTAGGTGGTCGATAGTGTTGTACCATCTAGGTATACCACTATCTAGAGGGAAACCACAAGAGATTATTTTGAAACCCACTCAGATATCACATTTGTATAGGGATTTGAACTTTAAACCTCTCAATGGAGGGAGTTGTTTGCAATCACCAATGCACCACCCTTGCAAGTGTATATATCATAACATTACTCTAAGCAAGATGTGTAATTTTAAATAGTAAGCATTTGAGAGTTCATGTATTTTAAGCAATTGAATCATACATACAAACCTAAGATTAATTAAAAAATTTATTTGACATGTTGCCTAAGTTTCTTCTATATGATATTGATGTAGGAGCATCCACATGAGGAATTGGAAGGTCAACTACCCAATGGCCATTATTAAAAATCATCTGGTGCAAGTTATAAGTAACTATTTTCTTGAGTCTATATATTAGAAGAGGTTCGAGAGAGAGAAAATGGGAGACAAGGTGAAAGAGGCGAGAAAGAGTGGAGAGAACATAAAAGAGGAGGAAGGAAAAAAAATTGTTTATGATAAGAAATCAAGTTGATTTGCCCCAGAATGTGTTTCTACTAGGCGATGTAAATGTGAATTGCCATAATAGATAAAAGAAAATTTTCTTATCTTTTGAGCACATGTTTAAATGATATATGCTTTGTGTTATTTAAATTGCATGTGGTATATTACATGGTCTAGAGTATGTAGGTTTGCAAGTGAGTACACGATTTTGCAAGAGTTTAAAGGAAGTATCGGTTTGAGGGGAAACAACAAGAGAGTCATTCCAAAAGAAGGAAAATGGTCATCATCTACTTGTCATCACATGGAACACCATATAAAGTTACACTATGCCATTGTGGTAGTTATTATCATGTGGAATGCATAGTTATCATCATATGCATATTGTTGAAGCACATAGTTGCCATTTTATGGAACATCATCATAGGTGTGTGTTGTTGGGGAAATAACGTGATGACTTGGAAGAATTTATCATCATGAAATTCCATTTCATATTGGAATCTTGCAGTAATTATAATTCCAAAGGGGTACCATCACAAAGGAACACCATCATGAATTATGTCATCTTAGAAATTGCCAACAACTAAGATAAAAATTTTCATCAAAGCATTGTCTTTAGCTAGATGCTATCATAAACTATCATCTAAGGATGTCTTCATAGAGAATAATATTTGAGCAAGTGTACCCTACCATTGTAAATTCTATTATGTTGACATGTCATCTAAAGAAACCCATCGTCAAAGGGAAGTTTTTGTTTGAGTGATGTTTTGTCGACCAAAGATGTTTGTCATCCACCTTGTTGTTTGAAATGAATGCAACCTCTTATGTTGTATCATTTTGGTATTGTTGAGTGGTATTTTCACCCGATTGTGAAAACACACTCTCCGATAGGATTCGAGTCCCAAATCCTCTGCTTGCAAAGAAATTAAACAAGTAACTTCTCCAAGGTCTCCACTATGTTAGCATTTTGCACAAATAATGCTGTTCAATTTGAATGCTCGGAATACCTTAGTGGTTGCAAGTAACTGTTAACAAGGGGCACTATGGTTTATTTTACTCTGAAATTGCAATGGACTCAAAGTGAATTAATCTTAATGATGAATCTATTTTCGATTTCGAACTTTGGTAGATTTTCAAGTGTTTATTTTAATGACTGTAAATTAAAATAAAAGTTAAACTTTTGGAAATGAAAGTGCAGAAAAGATAAAAATAAAATGTAAAGAAAAATGAAAATAAAATACACTCAGGGGCTGCAATCCTATTCGACAAAACCGAAGATAATGAGGTTTTTTGCATACAACCTAACCTATTGAACCTACAAACTCGCACAATCCAGATAAGCTAGGTGCTGGTTTCTGGGGTCTTAACTATGGTTTTCATATTTAGGCATTCGCATGAAGCAACCAAGAGAACTTGCATTAAACTTCACCTATAAACCTAAAAATCTAAAAGGGGAAAGATAAACATTCAATTTTGCATGCAGAAAATAACTCCTCCTTTCTTGCCAATGAGATGCAACTCTCTAAATTTTTTGTATTTAAAATTGATCATTTTACAATAACAGAATCTCTAGTTTTCTCAAAACCAGAAAAAGGGGAAGAAAAACACTCCAAAGCATGCCCATAATGGCTTCTCGCCTTCGGCACTGCAACTCTACCCGCAACGGTTTTCGACCCTTGTACCAATCTGTGCTTCTGCTTTTATACTTTCTGGTAATGCTCTCTATTTTGCCCTGTGACGCTTCATCTCCCAGGTCTCTTTGTTTCATCTTCTCGAATCTTCATTATTTTTGGCTCTGTTCGAGCATCGAAACGTTTGATCTTCTTTGCTAACTGTAATCGCTCTGTAACCGTTACACCTTTATGCCATGTGTTCAGTGCCTCCCTGCATCGCAAAAACAAGACATGTCGTGATATCGTGACATTTTTCTTTCAATAGCCTTGTCCGCCTTCATGCACAACGAAAATAAGACATGTCGCGATATCATGACATTTTTTGCCCACAACCTTGTCTGCCTTCATGCACAAAGAAAATAAGACATGTCGCGAAATCACGACATTTTTCTCCTTAGGGCCGCATGGATGCAACCTGTCGCGAAATCGTGACGTTTTTCTCCTTCGCTGTGTCTTCTTGCACTTAGCCGCAAAAATGCGACATGTCACGAAATCGCGACACCTTTTCATTCCGTACCACTTTGGCTACTTTTTGTCACGAAATCATGATGCTTTTCTCTTTCGGGATGTCTCGCTACTTTCTATCGCAAAATCATGATACTTTTCTCTTTTGGGCTGGCTCATTGCTTTCTGTCACGAAATCGCGACGCTTTTCTCTTTCGGGTTGTCTCACTGCTTTCTATCACAAAATCGCGACACTTTTCTCTTTCAGGCTGCTCTCACTGTACTTGGCCACGAAAACGAGACATGTCGTGAAATCGTGACATTTTCTGCATTTAGCTTTTTTACCTGCCGGACATTGCAAAAACATGACATGTCACGATATCGCAACAATTTTGAGTCTTCAACTTGGTTCTTTGTCTTGCACCGTGATTTCATGACATGTCACGATATCGCGACAATTTTCAATTCTGCTCTCACCTCGTGATCTGAGCCGCGAAAACGTGACATGTCGCGATATCATGACACTTTTGCGTTAACTGTTCCCTTACTGTATTTGACCGTGATTTCATGACATGTCGCGATATCGTGACATTTTTAGCCTCTTGTTCTATTTCTCTCCTCTATGAACCACGATTTCACGACATGTCGCGATATCGTGACTTTTTTCACTTCATGATGCATTCTGTTGCTCTTAGCCATGAAAACGCGACATGTCGCGATATCGCGACAACTTTTCATTTCGGTCGCGACGGAGCAACATGTCGCGATATCGCGACAACTTTTTATTTTTGGTCGCGACGGAGCAACATGTCGCGATATCGCGACAACTTATCATTTTTGCTTTTCTTTTCTCTTTTGACATCTTGGCCACTGCAATCTTCTTTGAAAGCATGCAAAAAAGGTGGGTCCCCAATTTTGGGGTGTGTTGTGGATCAGCCACAACAAATGGTGACTCTGCTGTCAAATGCTCCTGAGCATTTTGGTGAGAACCCAACCTGAAATATACAATCTTAGATATAGGCATCAACACATAAAAGATGAACAAATACTGATAGATCAGAAATATATGAAACATCAGAATCATTAAGTATCATCTCGGTGTGTGCAATGTGTTTTCATTCCCTATCGCTTGAACTTGATCAACATTCCATTGTCAGTTTCACCTATGATTTGTATGCAAGGCTATGAATGATTTGTGCAGGATTTGATGTATGATGAAGATGCTAGAGATATAACAACCTGCTTTACAAAGGCTCAAACCTTCTAGTATCATGAACAAACATATCAAAACTGTCAAACCCTCTTAGGACCAAATATATGTATACTGAATTAATTTATTAGATCCCAAAGTTGGTTATGTGTCACTACCATCTTGAACCCATGTGCAAGTGTAAGTGAAATCAGAACTTTGGGGAATAGGATTCCCAACCTAAGCGAGATGGGAATTTAACCCTATCCTTACTATTTTGATTTGGAGTTCATTACCTCATCTTGAACAAAATGATTTAACCTGTTATGGATGAAATGGTCAGGCTAGCCTATCCTTTTGAACAGTCAGTGGTCTTGTTTTAGACAAGACATGCTGCCACGCATGGGCATACTTAACCCCATAATCCATGATTTGGCTTCATTCATTCTTTTTTTTTTATTTCTTGGACCTTTGGGATGACTACCCATCCTTGCTAGGGACATGTAGTACGATCCTTCCAATCCAATATTAAGACAAAAATGGGAAATATTAGTTAATTTTATTTCTTGGACCTTTGGGATGACTACCCATCCTTGCTAGGGACATGTAGTACGATCCTTCCAATCCAAGATTTATGATGGAATGAGAAATTATTAATTTTATTTTTGTTTCTTGGACTTTAGGGATGACTACCCATCCTTTGCAGAGGACATGTAGTACGATCCTTCCCATCCAAGTTTTATGATAAAATGAAAGATGGAAGCTTTGGGGAATCGGATTCTCAACCTAGGTGAGATGAGAATTATGCCCTATCCTTACTACTCCATGAAGGTCAAATCAGAGCTTTGGGGAGTTGGATCCTCAACCTAAGTTCGATGAGGATTTAACCCTATCCTTACTACTCTGATTTTAGGCTTTAAGCTCTGTGGAAGTGGTAAAAACCACTATTTTAAGGATAATGTTGCATGATAGGACATACATGAAATATTCTTTTCACCTCACCTTTTCTTCCAAGCATGGTTTTGATCATTTTGCCCAAGATCTTCTTTAATGTGCATAGAACGTGCTTGGTTCAAGATTGTTCGGACATCAGTTCCCAACCTTAGGATTTTTTTATATGTTTCATGTTATAGAATAACCCTAAGAGGATTTGACATTTTTCAATGATTGTATTGGAAATGGATATGCAACTAAGATGGAATATATATGCAATGGGAATGTGACATGTAATATGAATGCATTGCTTTTCTGAATTGTGGATGGAGTATACCACCTATGTTGCCATAATTTGTAAAATTGACAACTTCATGCATCACAAGTTTCAAACGATATTATTTAATGTGTTTGTGTTACTTGTGGAGCTTTCTACAACACAATTCCAATGTTTCATATTCTCCTGATCTTAGGCATAAGTTGACATCTCAAAAACAACTTTTTCATCATTTTTTTTAGACAAACCAAACATGTCAAATAAACACACAACTTTAAATCAAAACTAATTCAATCCAAAACCAAAATGCAATCCCAAAAAATGAAAATTTGAAAAGACAAATCAAAACCAAAAATCAAAACCTATATACAAATGTACAATATAATACAAGATGATGCAAAGCTTGGACTATCACTTTCCCGGATCCCAAACATGATTAGAACATTTCAACAAAAATATAACATGATATGCATGCCAAATGTTGTAGGAATCCAACAAAAACGAGACTAGACCAAACAATGCAACCAACTTCAACTTTCCTCTCTCACCCCACCAATTAGATTTAGTTCCATTAGTATTCTCATAGGTGAGATTCAAATTACTAAAATGATTAGACAATAATTGATATTCAATTTTATCTTGTCTATTCTTTAAAACCTGCAAGTTTCATCATTCCATTCATGATTTAGAAGTAGGCTTTCTTTATCCAAAATGAAACCTTGTAAGTAAGAGCCTATTTCTAAAAATTTCAAAGCCAAATCATTTTCCAAGTTTGTAGGCCAATCAAATTTGTGCAACAGTTTACAAGCATCTAGGATATTTACTAAATTAGGATCATTAAAAGTTTTTACCCTAGATTCAATTAGTAATTGTTGATGAATTTGATTTAACAATTCAAGTGCATCAACTTCTTTTTCATTTGTTAAAACAATGTTGTCAAAGGTGTGATTAGAAATCATACCTTGTTTTTCATTCACCTTTAATGACATTTCACCATAAACATCATTCAAATTCAAAATATGGTCATGCAAATTTTCACCTAAATCTTGGATGTTTGAACACAAAAGGTTAGACTCTACCTTTTGAACATTTTTATTTACCAAAATTTGGTGAGAAATCGCAATTTCTTCTTTTACCTCATGGTCTTCATATTCTTCATTGATTACTTGTTCATTAAACATACCAAAATTGGGCACCCAATTGAAAACATGCCCATCCTTTTCAACCCTCAAATATTCTTGGTCAAAGTGTATGTCCAATGACTCATCTTGATGATCCTTCATTTGAGTTGCTTCCAATTGATCAATCTCTTTGTCATTTGGTTCCAATTCTTTGTTCACTATCCATGGTATCTCTTCATTTGAATCCTCAAAATCATCTTGCACACTTGTATTCGCATCTTCAATGAATTTATATTCAACATGATCGAATTTTGCCACCTTCTCAAATCTTGTGAATGTGAGATATTTGACATCCTGCATATCAAGTGAAATATGAGTTTCATCTATAAGGGTGTGAGAAAAGAATGCATTATCATATCTCCCCCAACCATTATAAAAATTATCTTCCAAATTTGTGGGATGAAACTCCATGGTATTTGTGACATGATCTTTTGATTCATTCATCAATTCATTTTCTTCTTTGTCCTTGGCAATAGGATCATTATAATCTTCCAAAATTTGATGAGATTTGAAACCCTCTTCCAAAACATCCTCAAATTGTACGGGAGTTGTAATATCTTCCTTTGAGTAGGCGATTGTGTCATCCTGCATATCAATTGTCACACAACTTTCATTAGCAATTTTGGAGTGAGTGTGGTCTTCCCACTTCTTCCAAGCATCATAATAATCATCTTTCAAAATCAAGTGGTGACGTTCAACTACTTCTTCAACATCTTCCAATTCATCAATGTGTTTCTCATCAAATTCATCTTCACCTTCCTTAGATGGTTCAATTATTTCCAAAAGTGGGTCATTTCTTGAATTCAAATTTGTAAGGCCATCATCATCCAAATTAGTAACCCATGATTCAATTTTATCATAATTTGGAGGGTGAAGAATTTCTTGATCGTTAATTTTACACATCTCATCAATAGTATCTTCCAAGAACAAGTGGTGAAACTCTATCATATCTTCAAATTCATTTATTGGTTTTCTTCCAATTTCACTTTCAACCACTTCATTCAATTCTATGGTGGGTTCCGTCCTATCACATATATCAAACATTGTTGAATTTAGAACCCCTTCATCCGAATAATCGTGTATCTCTATGAATGAGATCATTTCTGCATAATCCTCACTAGCGGATGTTGGCTTAGCAATTTGCACCTCCTCGTGGACTACATCTAAGGTGGTTGTAAGATTTGGATATTCAAATTCATCCCCTTGATCATTTACCTTAGATATCATTGGAGTGGAGGGTGCTATATTTGATGGTTGGTGTAGGTTGGCATCAATATCTTTAGAAGGACAATCTCTTATGTGAACATGTTGTGCCTTTTCTTCTTCAAGACCTTGTCGTTCTATCTCTTCTAAGATCTCATGGATTTTCTCTAGAGACAAGCTACCCATTTTTTCCTCAATGAGTGAAGCAAGTGTGGGGTGTATGGCTCCCAGGTATACTTCCATGGCTTCCTCTTCTAATGTGTTAAAATTTTCCCACATTTGGGAGTGCAACTCACGAAATCTTCCATTGAATTGACTCAAGGATTCATTAGGCTCCTTACATATGGAGGTAAACTGATTTTTCAAGATTTCTAAGTCAACCTGATTACCAAAATGATAAAGATAGGCTGCTTCTAGTTGTATCCAAGAAGTCCTAACCTCCATGGGTAGTTGGCTGTACCAAAAGAATGGTTTATCATCCAAAATGTATGCAAATAACTTACAAGCTACTTCCTCATAGAAAACCTGGAATTGGCATAATGTATTCTTGTAGACATGTAGTTTTTGCAAGTATCCTAGTGACACCTCTTGATTAAAACATCGTAAAAACTCCAATAACATTTTAGGAATTTGATAGGGTATCACATGTATAGACAAACCCTTATAATGGTCCTCCATCATAGATACCATTCTTTCTCTTAGAGACACTATTTCAGCTCTTAGGGATACAATTTGCTCCTCAAATGTTGCCATTAGTGAACTCAGAATATAACTTTAGAACCAAATCTGTTGAATATTCAACCTGCAATGTATAAAAAAAATCAAGTTAGCATCAACTAAGAGATGTATTCATTAAAATCAAATGAAAGTAACTGTATGGAAACAACACTTCGTTAGTCAAGACCAAAATTTTCAAAATTAAATCAAATCACTTTATTTATGTATGAACAATCAGAAAAGCGTTAGCATAATATACAACATACCTGAATTGCTTAAAATAGAATAAAGTAAACCAATTCAGGCCATCCTTTTAACAATCTGCCGAGTGTTAGAGGAGTAAAGATAACAATTAACAGGGCATGAAATATTCAAAATTTAAATCCCTGTAGCACTTAAATCACAGTGAAATAAACCAGTTCAGGCCCTCCTTCTAGCGCCAATCTGTTGAGTGGTATTTTCACCCGATTGTGAAAACACACTCTCCGATAGGATTCGAGTCCCAAATCCTCTGCTTGCAAAGAAATTAAACAAGTAACTTCTCCAAGGTCTCCGCTATGTTAGCATTTTGCACAAATAATGCTGTTCAATTTGAATGCTCAGAATACCTTAGTGGTTGCAAGTAACTGTTAACAAGGGGCACTATGGTTTATTTTACTCTGAAATTGCAATGGACTCAAAGTGAATTAATCTTAATGATGAATCTATTTTCGATTTCGAACTTTGGTAGATTTTCAAGTGTTTATTTTAATGACTATAAATTAAAATAAAAGTTAAACTTTCTGGAAATGAAAGTGTAGAAAAGATAAAAACAAAATGTAAAGAAAAATGAAAATAAAATACACTCAAGGGCTGCAATCCTATTCGACAAAACCGAAGATAATGAGGTTTTCTGCATACAACCTAACCTATTGAACCTGCAAACTCGCACAATCCAGATAAGCTAGGTGTTGGTTTCTGGGGTCTTAACTATGGCTTTCATATTTAGGCATTCGCATGAAGGAACCAAGAGAACTTGCATTAAACTTCACCTATAAACCTAAAAATCTGAAAGGGGAAAGATAAACATTCAATTTTGCATGCAAAAAATAACTCCTCCTTTCTTGCCAATGAGATGCAACTCTCTGAATTTTTTGTATTAAAAATTGATCATTTTACAATAACAGAATCTCTAGTTTTCTCAAAACCAGAAAAAGAGGAAGAAAAACACTCCAAAGCAGGCCTAGAATGGCTTCTCGCCTTCGACACTGCAACTCTGCCCACAACGGTTTTTGACCCTTGTACCAATTTGTGCTTTTGCTTTTATACTTTTTGGCAATGCTCTCTGTTTCGCCCTGTGACGCTTTGCTTTATCTCCCAGGTGTCTTCATTTCATCTTCCTGACTCTTCATTATTTTTGGCTCTATTCGAGCATCAAAACGTTTGATATTCTTTGCTAACTGTAACCGCTCTGTAACCCTTACACCTTTATGCCACGTGTTCAACGCCTCCCTACATCGTGAAAACAAGACATGTCGTGATATCGCGACGTTTTTCTTTCAATAGCCTTGTCTACCTTCATGCACAGCGAAAATGAGACATGTCGCGAAATCGTGACATTTTTTGCCCGCAACCTTGTCTGCCTTCATGCACGAAAAAAATAAGACATGTCACGAAATAGCAACATTTTTCTCCTTAGGGCCGCATGGATGCAACCTGTCGCGAAATCGCGACGTTTTTCTCCTTCGCTGTGTCTTCTTGAACTTAGCCGAAAACGCGACATGTCACGAAATCGTGACACCTTTTCATTCCGTACCACTTTGGCTACTTTCTGTTGCAAAATCGTGACACTTTTCTCTTTTGGGCTGTCCTGCTGCTTTCTGTCATGAAATCACAACACTTTTCTCTTTCGGGCTGTCTCGCTGCTTTCTGTCACGAAATCGTGACGCTTTTATCTTTCGAGCTGTCTCGCTACTTTCTGTCATGAAATCGTAACACTTTTCTCTTTTGGGCTGCTCTCACTGTACTTGGCCATGAAAATGCGACATGTTGCGAAATCGTGACATTTTTTGCATTTAGATTTTTTACCTGCCAGATATCGCGAAAACATGACATGTCGCAATATCGCGACAATTTTGAGTCTTCAACTTGGTTCTTTGTCTTGCATCGTGATTTCATGACATGTCATGATATCATGACAATTTTCAATTCTGCTCTCACCTCGTGATCTGAGCCGCAAAAACGTGACATGTTGTGATATCGCGACAATTTTGCGTTAACTGTTCCCTTACTGTCTTTGACCGCGATTTCCTGACATGTTGCGATATCGTGACATTTTTAGCCTCTTGTTATATTTCTCTCCTCTATGAACCACGATTTCATGACATGTCATGATATCGCGACATTTTTCACTTTGTGCTGCATTCTATTGCTCTTAGCCGCAAAAACCTAACATGTCGCAATATCGTGACAACTTTTCATTTTTGGTCGTGACGGAGCAACATGTCGCGATATCACGACAACTTTTTATTTTTGGTCACGACGGAGCAACATGTCGTGATATCGCGACAACTTATCATTTTTGCTTTTCTTTGCTCTTTTGAAATCTAGGCCACTGCAATCTTCTTGGAAAGCATGCAAAAAATGTGGGTCCCCAATTTTGGGGTGTGTTGTGGATTAGCCACAATAGGTATCATATCTAGTTGATATTATAGGTTTGATACATGCTAAAATAAAATATAGCACAATGAGGAAGAGGAATATTGTGAGGCCCTCGAGTTTTGGATATAGCTAAGATGTCGAAGGAAATCACCGCTCGATTAGATGCAATCAAAACTACCCAAAGGAGGGGCATTAAATTAGAAGATGATGACATCCAAATAGAATAAATGCTTTAGTGATAATTATTATATAATTAGCTTCTTACATGTAAATGTGAGTTTACAATCCCACTCACGTAAAATAATATTTTGTTAGTAGTTGTTAACAAACTCTATGTTAGGATCAATTCCAGTTAGAGTTTGTTAAAATTTTATGCTATTCGTGTATTGATTTATGTGTATTTAAGCATATATTTCTTAATGCAAAGGTAGTTCAATGTGATTCCACATAAGTTGGTATCACTGCCCTATGAGGAGGATTTTCCTCATAGAAATTCTTCCCTCCCCTCTGTAATTCCATTTTGTAATCTCATGATTTGTTGTAGAGTTAGAAAACTTAGTGTTTCATTGAATTTCATAACATGAGCTTCGATCTTATGCTCCATGGAAAGAGAACTCTAGTTTGGTTTTTATTTTAGATGCCCTGAGTGCAGGTATTGAATATGAAATAGCAATCTATAATTTAATGGTGGTGAGATCAATACAACTCTCTACTTAGAAAAAATATCGAATAAAATCAACTCTCATTGCTTATGGTAGATCTCATTTGGTCTAAAATAGCCATGCGAAATGAGGATGAATTTCAACATAGATATGGTGGGCCAACTAATCCAAGTCTGATGTCCACCTAGCTATTCAAGTGCTCTCTTGATTCCTTGCATATACTCCATCAATTACAAACCTTTGCATGAATTAGATTCATTTGTGCTCTCCTTGCCATAAATAAAACATAGTTTGCAACATGACGTTGATGAGAAATGTGTTTTCATCCTATCTTATTGTAGTCAAGAAATTTTTTTGCTGATAAGAAATCTATATTGGTCGATGCCTATTGTGAAATGAGAGGCTCACATATAGGCTAGAAACAATATGAATTTCACAATTGTAAGAGTCTTTTGCATTGTATCAACTAGAAGAATTGCTCTGCTATGATTAGGCTACTTGTTATATTGTTCTCATCATAACCTCAATCATAAGATTGGATATCCTACGTAGAGGCACCACATAGAGTAGAGACACCTTGTGTAATATTCGATTGGATTATGTTGTGGCTCTCATTGAATAGCAAAATGTTGCTTGAAGGTAAGAATTGACCCAGCTATAATGTATTTTTTGAACAAAATTGCCATGTGTGATGCTTGGCTCACCCTCCCTATTGTGGTCTTGTCTCCTTTGATGTTGTTGATTAGATGCCATTTGACATATACCATTTGATGTCTAGACATGGAGCATCTCAACAGGAAAGGAGGATAGAATTTTTGGTGAAAGAAAAATGGTAGAAATCATTCTATAGAAGATGTAGGCAAATTGACTACATGGTCACTTTTTCAATGCATGCAATAGCTAAAAATAAATGACGACAAGTTTGGGATGACCTAATTAAAATTTTGTAACAGATATATATCTAAAACCTACTTCTCTTAAGGATGGTATAGGTTGCTAATTGAGGTGCATATTTATAGTCAGAAGGGGGTTAGCAAGAAGGTGTGGCAAAAAATTGATCGACTTCATTTGCTGCCTAATGCTTAGTTTTGGGTTATTGCTAACTAAAGCACAAATTTTATGGCTAGGTGATATGTTGGATATGTTTCAAGCCAACTTGTATCACCATTTTTGAAGCATGAATGATGTGAGGATCAAGAAAATTTTTGGGAAGACTAAAGAAAATTCCTACTATAGCCCTTGAAGCATAGTTTTCTTTGGGTACTCCCTTTGCAAGAGTGGCAGTGATTCCTTGGTGGTGAGCAGAGCCTTCCAAAGGGTCTCTATCTTCTTCATGAGTTCAAGGATTGTATTTTGGGCACTTGCACACTCTCGATGTGATTCTGCATTAAAAGATGTGAGTGACAATGAAGAAGAATCTATTCAACAAGAAGCTCACAATGAATAGCAAGAGGAAGAACTAGATGAATGCTTAATCTAGATAATTTCTAACATGGGAAAGAAGCCAAATATAGAAAACCCATCATATAATAGAAGTTTGAAACCAGAGGAGCTCATATATTGGATGATAGATATGGAGATATATTTTGATTTTGAATCAATAGAAGATCCCAAGAAGGTGAAGTTTGCTTATATGAGGTTGAAGGGGCATGCTTCAATTTGGTGGGATCATATCCAAATAGAGAGGTAAAAATGGGCAAATATAGAATTTGAACATGGGATAAGTTTGTAATCAAATTAAAGGCTAAGCTTTTACATGTTGATTATAAAATTGGAGTGTTTAGAAGACTTCAAAACCTCAAGCAAAAATAGTTGGAAGTAAGAGTATACAGAGGAGTTTTATAAATTAACCATAAGAGTTTGTCATATTCAATATGATGAGGAGAAGGTGGAAAGATACATAAATAGACTAATATTATCCATACAAGATGAAGTTAGTATGATGAAAACAAGAACAGTAGAATAAGCCTGCTAGTATACTTTAGAGATAGAAGAGAAGTTTTCATGAAGGCAACAAAATAATCAAAGAGGAAGAGGACAATTATTTAGAGGAAAAGAACAATAAAGGGTAATATACACAATAAAGCGAAGCTACTACTTCTCAAAGTGATTATTATCATCTTTAAATGCACTTTCCTGGAGGAGCGGATGCGCTTGCATCTCAAGGGAAGCACTATGGATCAAAAGGGAAGAACTGGCTATGGGACAACCTTTAGGGTTTTTAATCAAGGATGTCTCCTTGTCGAATTTTAACTCCTTGACACATAGTGACCTTTATGAGTTGAGGTTGGGGGGTAGCAAGGAATGAATTTTAATGAAAGTAAACAACAAATAAATTAAATACTTATGAAAATGTAAAGTCCTAAGCTACAAAGACGATGCACCAAAGAATTAAAAGGACCCTCCATTTTTGACTACAAGTGGAAATTGAACATGGAAAATTTCACCTATAGGTAGTGAAAACAACCAACCAAAACACGTTGTTAGGAATTAAGATAGGTTAATATAAAGAGGACAAAGTAAAATTAGTCATGACTTCCCTTAATATGCCTAAGTGATCACAAGAAAATGAGGCTTGAAGTACTTGATGTTCCTTAGGCACAATAAAATGTTTGAGCTCCTCTTGTTACAATAGGAAATAAGGGTGAAAGGAGGAGCTTGCAAGACCAAGTATTGAGCATGAGCAAACAACTTTCAATACCTTTTACAATAAAATCAAGTCTATTTATAAGCCAAGAGGAGGTTGTCTTCCCTTCAAAGTAGGGTTATGCATAAGGGGTTGGACTCAAAATGTATTTGTAAAATAATGGCGAATCCTAATCAAAATCAAGGTAAACCAAGGCAAATCCTAAGAAAATCAAATCAATCATCTTCACATCAAAATTTGGGGTATTTAAAGCCCTAAAACTTAAGTTTATATTTGTGGCATATTTTGACATATTAAATCACCTTATATATTCATAAAAATACCACCATTATATCAGGCTCAAAAAGAGTTTTCCAACGAATACAAATATGCCTATGTTTGGATATATATTGTGGTGAATTGACCCTAAGAAAAAATTGGTCCCAAAAATTTTAGGCAAATGGACCGACATCGAAGGTCCTCATATTCACCAATTTCCAATTTTGGAAATCCTAATATTTGTCCAATTTATGAATATTTGCCACTGTGTATAACCCTACTTCAAATTTTTGTGTAGAAGGCCTATGTATATCTCAAGTATTTGTAGCCAAGAAATCCTTTCGCGTCTTGCATAACAAATTTGAGGTCTTTAGATCTAGAACCATAAATAATGAAAGCTTTTGGGCCTTTGAATGATCGATGTGGTTGACTAGGATCTATGTTATTACATTGAGGTGGTTGCATCATAACTCTTCTCTCACATTTCTTTTGGGTTACGTCACTCTACTAACATAATGAACATGGCCTCCATGACTGGTGTAGGTGGATAGGGTAGGATCAAGCATATGATGGGTGATGGCCACAGCTGGTGTGTGATTAGATTTGATAGGTTTAGCCATGAAAGTGCAACCATTGGCAAATGTTTTCTTAAATGCTCTTTTGTCTACTCTTTTGCGAGTGTGGCTACCATATGTCTTCAAATGGATGGAATCTCCTTCTATAACAATCCTCCTTGGCGAAACTTTTTATTATTAATGAACTATGTACTGGTGTGAATGTTTAATTGCATAGCTTCATTTAATGATGTCTATATGATGGAATGATTGCATTATTTTGAGCTTGGAATATGGTACTATTGATGTACTTGTGGGTGTAGTACCATGTGCTCACTCTCTGGTGGGAGCATATGGATAAACCACCTACAATGAGAGATATTTTAAGAAATTATGGTGATGACTTGCTCATTGATAGCTCAGGGTAACAAAACACCCTTCATGTAGATGCATTTGCATTTTCTTGTTTTCATGTTCACACCATTGGATCAGGAAGTTGCTTGTGCAATGAGTCTCCTTAATAGGTTGGCGATAGCACTAGACTATCTTAAAAGAGACTGCCTACTTAAGGATAAAACAATGGTGTGTAATATTATTGGTGTGAATCTATGTTGTTTGTGGTATGCATAGATTTTTGTTGGACAATAATTATTAAGTATTAATTATTTGGTAACATTAATACTTTGGAATTATTAAGTATTAAGTAAATAATGGCTTTTTTACTTTAGACTAGTAAAGTATTAATTAGATTGGTGGCATTAATATTTTAGACAAAAATAATAATAATGTCAATACCAAAAGCTAATGTTATTGATTGAAAATTAATTTAGTGTATTATTAATTTGACAATTTCTCTTCCCCTAAGGCTTGGTTTAAATTAAAATATCTTGCAATTTAAATTCAGCCTTCTCCTTTTTTTTACCATGCTCAAGCAATGCCTTTAATGACATAAAGGTGGCATTGAAGGTAACATTTTATTGAGCTTGAGAAATACCATTTATTTCATTTAAAGTAGGCACCTTATATCATTTTAAAAGGGAGATGAATCCCTAGAAGGTAGATTGGGATTTTGGGGGAAGAGAAATAAAGGATCGAAGGTGGAGGAGAAGGAGTAATTGGGTAGCACGATGTCAAAATAGGGTATGTTGGATAGTTTGTTCTTCTTAGGTGTATTCTTTGATGTTTGACTAGATAATTTGTTTTGCTTAATCGTCCCTTAGATGGATAAATATTTCTTTGTTGTTATCTTTTATCCTCCTATGCTGCTGAGTTAAGCCTTCATTTTTCTTGGAGGTTGTTTTAAGCACTGATCCTGATCCTATATTTTTTAATCTTTGTCTATGTTGAGCTTAGATGTCTAGTGTCCATTGGCACTTGTTTTTTTGCTTAGTGTTCTTTGTGGTTACCCATCTTTCACTCTACTATTCCTTCTTGTTGTCATGATAGACAACACACTATCAATTGAGTGCCACCATATTTCTAAGTTTATGTAAAGTCTTGATTTTAACCTTGCAAACATACTTCTAACCAAAGGATATCAGTTAGAGTCACCTTTCTTAACCTGCATGAATCTGTAACCACTATGTTTGTTTGTTGGCTTGTGTTTGGGTCTATAGGCATTAGTTTTGTTGGTAAGGTAGTATTAACACCATAGATTAGCTGAGTTGAGTCTTTTGGTTTGAAGCACCCAATTTTAATATTTAATTGTTTTGCTATAAAAGTTATGTCTTTGATTTTAGTTACTATGTAATTTCTTATGCTTTGGATCTATTGTAGTTTTGAAAGAAATATGAAAGTATTTGCTTGGAAAATAAAATGTTGTTGATTGCAAATTGAAAGATGGAAATTATAAATGTGTTTTTTAAGTTTTATGCTTGGTTATTAGGAAGTGAATTCTCTATGATAATGGTTATTCTCTTTTATAAGATGGATTATTGTATGATGGTTTTGAAAGAGAAACTATATAAATATTCTTGAGACTTTTGTGAGTTAAGAGATCATTATAAAGAGAAGTATGAGATTCTATTTTATAAGATGGATTTTTGTATGATGGTTTTGAAAGAGAAACTATATAATGATTCCTGAGACTTTTGTGAGTTAAGGGATCATTATAAACAGAATTATGGGATTCTATTTTAAATGTGGATTTTTGTACGATGGTTTTGAAAGAGAAACTATATAATGATTCCTGAGACTTTTGTGAGTTAAGGGATCATTATAAATAGAAGTATGGGATTCTCTTTTATAAGATGGATTTTTGTATGATGGTTTTGAAAGAGAAACTATATAATGATTCTTGAGACTTTTGTGAGTTAAGGGATCATTATAAAGAGAAGTATGAGATTCTCTTTTATAAGATGGATTTTTGTATGATGGTTTTGAAAGAGAAACTATATAATGATTCTTAAGACTTTTGTGAGTTAAGGGATCATTATAAAGATAAGTATGGGATTCTCTTCATGTTGGCTTGTTTTCATTATGTTTTTATGCATGGTTGTTTGCATAAATATAAAATGACATGTCTTAAGTTGCATTGCATTTAGAGTTATCTTGATCCCTAAGTATTTCTCATGAGCCATGGGTGGATTCCCTATCATAAATAAGCTTGTATATTTATGGATGGCTTGAAGATCCTTGGTGGATGGCTTCATAGTACTTTGAATGTATAGATGTTGTGGAAAAACAAAGGCTATGTAAAATAATGTTTTGTTCAATGAGTTTTGTAAACTTGATTATTGTACAAATTGAAATATTATGTTGCTTTAATGATATATTGAGTTTTGTACATTAAAATCATTTTAAAAATATTTTATTTGGATAGTTAGTATTGAGTTCTATCAACTGAAGAAACACCTTTTTATGTTAAATACTTGGTTTATTATGTTATATCATTTATGTTTTAGGAGTGCATATTTTGAAACTTATGTCAAACATTTTAGTTAAGCAAAATGTAGCTTTATTTAAGAGGTATCATTATTTATCTATTATAGCATTTTAGATTAAATGCATTATGACCTGATTTAAAGTGCTTTTGATATGATGTGATTTTCTTTACTTTACAATTATGTTTTAAAGTGTAAAGATTATTTAAGATAAGATTATCCTGGGGTGGTTAGAATCTCTTGTGGATCCAATTCAAATAAATTAAAGCCCAATCCTAATATTAATGCAATACCTAGGTAGCCATGAGCCTAGAAGGAGTTGCAAGAATGCAATAGCTAGGGACTCATGAACCTGAAAGGATTTATATGAATATAATAGCCAGGTTTACACCTTGAATGAGAAGGTTTGGGTGTACTCCAACTAAATGTTGTGGAACCATTCACAAGACAAAAATGGTGATACCATGAATGCATAGAATAGGGTGATAATGTTCATTGCCAATGAAGTTATAATGACCTTAGCCCATGGAGGTGTGGTAACTAAGACCCAAGGCTCTACATATGATTAACCTACTTGTATGGATCTAGAGTAAGGTTATGGAATATGCATCCCCCTCTAAGTCTTATGGGCCTTAAAGGATAATAACTACACCATGGTCACATTGTCCTATGCCGGTGAGGGTATGGGAAAGGTGGGGGGACCACTTTTGACATCCTTCTAAATATGTAGGTTTAGTAAGGTGAACCCTATAAACCATGGGATTTGGCCACTCCTATCCACTGAGTGTCATCTGTAGCGACTTGGAACTCAAATGTGGTGAAGCCTTGTATGCTAGAAAGATAAAAGAAGGGTTTCCCCCTTGTGAACCTTTGCTTGTAATCATTCTTTAAAAAAATTGGGTTGGTAGTTTTAGGTTGTTACATCTTTGACCAATGGTGGACCTTATCCTTGGAGCATTGGTTCTTTCCTCCCTCGGTCTCCCAATTAGTCACCACATGCATTAATTTAGATTATATTAGAGCTTTCCTCCTTTGTTGATGCTTTTACAGATCAAAAGGATCACACAAGTTGTTGGATTAAAAAATCAATGATTCGCAAGCCTTGGCACCCTTGCTTTGGCTAGATTCAAGCAGATATGGAGCACTAACTATAGATGTAATATCTAATAGTTGGTGTGACCCTTAGCTTACCTACCCTTTCTTGAAGCTTTTTATTTTTATTGAATGTGGGAAGCACCTTCCAACATTGTAGCTTTGGCTTATCCCACTTTTGACTACTCTAGCTTGGAGTGAAGCAAGGCTATAGGGAAAGGTTACCTACAACTTTAGTAGCTCCTAGGGCTTCTCAAACTATTGAAGGAGTGAACCTAGGCCTTCTCCCATTATCCGTTGGACACAAGTTCAAAATTTAGAAACTATAATTATCAACATATGAAAGAAGAAGAAGAAAACAACAAAAATAAAGTGATTACAAGGTGAAGGGATAGAGAAGAAAACTATTTTTGGGATTGCATGGGAAGGTTTAGTGAGATGGGAGATTGCTCATATAAGCTCTCACTTACTCTCATTCTTCTTCTATGAATGCACTAGTTTCACGAAAGCGATGGTGGCTTCTCTAAAGTTCAACTTAGTCTAGGTGCGAGAAATTTGCTACTCCATGTGCAAAATCCTACACTTGCACTTCAAGTTCTACCACATGCTCAATGGCCTTCATAGCATCTTTAGTTTTTAGGACCTTTTGATTCTTTTGAAAGTCTAGCCCTATTTATTTTCATTCTTCTAAGGCCCATACATATTCTTGCTTTGAAATTAGAAAACCTCCTTTCGTCCATGGAGATGGAAACCCTCATTGAATAAAGGATTATTTATAGAGGCGTGTAAGTTTTTGACCACTTTGTTCAAGGCTTCTACTTGGGCTACACATTTGTGTGCAAATTGCTCTTGATTTATGGTGTCCCATACTCTTTTGAATATCACCTCTTAGTCTTGGATCTCGATGACCTCTAGCTCCTGTTCACTTGCAAAGGTGATCTAAAATTGGAAATTCTCTGCTTCATGCATATTTTTGGACTCAACTACTAAGACTTGTTCTATTTCTTGAGTAATATTTATACTAAATTAGGATGTTGAGCTAATAAAGTGAATGAGTAGGGATATCGAACCCATGAAATTGGCTATGTTGCCATAGTTTGAGGTGTAGACATCTCAAATTAATATAGTGGTTCTTTTCTACATGTATTTAGAGCATTTTATTTGTTATTCCTTCAACTCCTCAAAGTCAATATTATATATTTTGAGTTGGTCCTCCACAACAAACAATCAATCCAATAGCTCCCAACTCTTCCTTTGTACTTCATCGATTTGGGAGACCATCTCTCAATCAATTGCCACTTTCTCCATCTAATTTTGGAGTCCCTTAACCTCATACTAAGAGTCCCTAAGGGCATCCTTGACCTATTAGAGCTCCTTTTCAATCTTTTGTAACTTTATCTATAGTGTCATCAAATTATGTCTAAGCAGCTTCATTGCATTCTTAGTTAATTAGTTGACCCTCTACCATCAATCCTTTTTAGGTTGATGGCCATTGTGGTCACTTGATAATCTCGAGGTTGTATTTTCCTTTTTGTCTTGGATACTTTTGGATCCATGTGAGTCACATGGAGAACTATTTCTTGTAAATTCATCTAATTTTTGAGGTCCTTCTCCATTGGCTTGTTCACTCTCTTTGCCTCCTTTTGTGTATATTCAATGATATTATAAATGTACCTAAAGTATAGTGATGTACTTGGAGGGGTAAAAAAACCAACTATCAATTTCCCTAGTGTAGGTACAAACAATATGGGCTAGAAGAGGGGCCAAAGGGGGGCAGTTGAGTAGTGGCATAAACGGGTGAAAATATTTTAGCTATAGATGATCATATGCCTACTTGAGGGGTGGCTAGAGTGAAATATATTGGTGTAAGGACTTTAGGTCTCTAGAGCGGGAGCTCTACATATAGGACTAGCATACTAGATGCTTGTGGGGAGGCAACAATTGGTAAGGTTATTGAAATAGAAGTTGGTGCTAGTGGGGCTAGTGAAAATAATAATGGATATTTTACCTCAAGTGGAGGAGAAGGAGCAGAGTGGGTGACTAATATACCTTTTTTTTTTTTTTTAAATAAAGGGGTAAAATTTATTGATAAAAAGTCTGGATTACAAAGTATAACTGAGCCCCCACCCAGGACTCAAATAAGCAACAAGACAGGCTAAATCACCAAAAAAGGTCAAATCCCAAAGAAAACCAAAAAAAAAAAACAAACCACATTAAGTTCGAACATCATTATGGATCAACTCCCGTAGGTGTTGAGAATCCCTAGACGGGAGACTCTCCCAGTTATCAATACTCTGAGTATTCAATAGTTCAGAAGCCCTTTTGGCCAGGTAATCAGCAACCCCATTCCATTCCCTTGGAATGTGCACAAAGGATATAAATTCAAACTCTTCACTCATTCTGAGAATCTGAATGGTCACAGAGGCCAACTGCCAATTAACATCCTCCACTCTTTTTTTGTTTAAAATATTAACCAAAATTTGAGAGTCAGACTCACAAAGAATCTTGCGCTAGCCAAGAGAAAACCCCCTTTGCAAGGCCTCAAGTATCGCCAGAGCTTCCATAAGATTGTTGGAGTGAACACCTTTATAAATGGAAAAGAAAAAACTGACCACACCAGCAGAATCTCTCCCACACCACCAATTCTAGCATGTCCAGGATTGCCCCTGGACGACCCATCAGTATTAATTTTTAAAACTCCTCTAGGGGGCAGTCTCCATCTACCCTCTCTCCTAACCTTCTTGCTAAGCTGAGGAATCCTACTAGGGCTAGAAGAATTCACACCAACCCCAAACAAACCAAGGGCCTGTCGTACCTTCTCCTCCTTAGAGTCCAAATGAGGGTCCACATCACATTTACTATGGATAGTTTCTTGAACCATACACAGGATCCTTTGCCAGATCTATTGAACAACCAAATGACTTCCCTCAAAAATGCGTCGGTTTCATTCGAGCCAAATTTTCCAGATGATGCAAGAAGGGCCCAAATTCCAAGCCACTTGGAGGAAGGGGGCCTTGGCTGGAGGTCTACCTAGACTACTCCAAAACTCCACTAGGGAGAGCACATGAAAACAAGGATGGTTCCAGGAACTCCACCAACAGTGCCAAATGTCTCTGGCAAGGGAGCATTGGAAAAATAAATGAGAAGAGTCATCCTCATTCTTACCACAAAGGACACATAAAGAGGGACCCTGAAATCCCCTCTTCCTAAAGTTATCCCAAGTGAGGCATTTATTACGAGCTACCAGCCAGAGAAAAAAGTTACATTTCAGCCAAGCAAATCTATTCCACACCTTTTTCCACCATGTGATAGGGAGACTCTCGAACTTTTGCTTATCAAGAACTTGATAACCATAGGCTACAGAGTAGGTTCCCTTGGGATTAGGGTTCCAAGCCATAATGT
The DNA here is from genome assembly GCA_028583015.1 of Wollemia nobilis. Lineage (NCBI taxonomy): Eukaryota > Viridiplantae > Streptophyta > Pinopsida > Araucariales > Araucariaceae > Wollemia > Wollemia nobilis. Next base: position 6,450,670 of record JAQPPZ010002642.1, read on the forward strand.
CTTTATCCCTCAATGAAGAACAGTACCTCCCTACAAGAATAAGAGCAAGCACCTCTCTATCCTCGACAAATCCCCCTTAGGGCCATTCCTGCGGATCTTTCCATTTGTACATCTCCATATTTCCAAAATACTAGATTTTTTTAAAGTCCTCCACATGAGACCAGCCTGCTTCCAAGAAACAAATGCTTAGGGAATGTAACCTAGGATATTGAGTCAAGATAGGAGGGTGGCCATCCCAAGAATCCTCCCAGAAAAGAACATCTAATCCTCGATTGCAAATCCAGAACAAACCCTGCTTAATTAGATTAGCTCCTCTTTTCAGAGTGTCCCAAATAACAAAACCTTTCCCAACCAAACTGGCTCTAGGGATATCTGCCTCAGAAATACCTCTCAAGTATTTATAAGATAATATTTTAGCCCAAATATGATCTTGAGAGGTACACCATCTCCAATAAAGTTTCACAGCCAAAGCCTGCCCAGAAAGAGTTGCCTGTCGCAACCCAAGGCCTCCCTCTTGAACTGGCCTACAAATGGAATCCCATCTAACCAAACTCCATTTAGATTGATCAAGTTTGCCAGACCACAAAAACTGTCTTGACAGAGCATCCATGTCCTTGATGAAACGAGAAGGAGCTGTTTGCACAAAACATCTATAAATGGGTAAAGCTTGAATAACAGATTTTAAAAGCAATACTCTACCTGCAGAGGATAGCCATCTAACAGTCCAAAGATTTACCTTCCTTCTAAACTTATCAAGTATAGACTGCCAAGAAGATCTAGGCAGATGATGAGATGAAATTGGGATCCCAAGATAAATGAAGGGGGGAGTCCCGACCTGGAATCTTAGAATGCCAGCAATCCTGGCTTGAATAAGAGGGGGGGTATTGAAGAAGAAAATAAATGACTTGTCCTCATTAATCACCTATCCAAAAGCACCAAGATATATGTCAAGAGACTGTCTAATGTTTCTAGCTTCCTTGATAGTGGCAACTCCCAACAAAGCAGTATCATCAACAAATTAAAGGTGGGAAAGAGGTGGCAAACTGTTATCCCACTTCCACCCCTAAATGAGACCATGCCTGACCTGAGACTTGAGTAATCTGCCCAAACCTTCTGCCATAATGATAAACAAATAAGGAGATAGAGGATATCCTTGCCTCAATCCCCTTGAGGCCTCAAACAGCTCCGTAGTCTCGTTATTAACAAGAATAGAGAATGAGGAAGAAGAAATACAGCTCATCACCCATCTAATCCATTCCTCCTCAAAGCCAAAAGTAGCAAGAACTTTTTGAAGAAAGGACCATCTAAATCTGTCATAGGCTTTTGCCATGTCCAACTTAATGAACATAGTTTTCTTCTTAGAAGTTTCCATTGAGTGAATAGCTTCTGTAGCAATAACAACCCCATCCATGATTTGTCGGCCAGCAACAAACCCACCTTGCTCCTCAGAGATGATTTTGCTCAACCATATCTTCAGCCTCTCAGCAATAATTTTTGTGATAATCTTATATACAACATTACAGAGAGCAATAGGCTTGAACATATCCAAGGAATTCACTCCCTCTTTCTTGGGAATAAGCACCACAAAGGTAGCATTTAGGGCCCTTAGCATCTGTTTGTTCTTTTGGGACTCACGGACCACTTCCAAAAGGTCAAATTTGATTAACTCCCAAAAATCTTGATAAAAATCAATCGAGAATCCATCCGAACCCGGGGCTTTCCCCTTTTTCATCTTGAATACAACACTTTGCAGCTCCTCAAGGGAAATTGGATCCATCAAGTGCTCATTCATCTCTCTAGAAACAATCAAGGGAATATAGTTCAAAATAAGTTTTTCTTCCTCATCATATGAGAGGGCATCCTCCTTGAAGAGAGAGGAAAAATACCTCTTAGTCTCTTCTAAAATATCCCTGAAATAAGAAAGCAGGGCACCCTGAGAATTAACAAGAGAGGTAATCAGGTTACCATTACGACGAGCCTTAACAGAGTTATAAAAGAAGGCTATGTTCCTATCACCTTCCTGAAGCCAATCTACTCGAGCTTTTTGTTTCCAAAAAATTTCTTCCCTCAGTTCCCATTCAGCAAGGTCTTTTACAGCTTCAGATTCCTCAATAAGAAGCTCCTCTGTGAGTCCCTAATCTCTAATATTCCTTGAGGCTTCTTCCACCCTCCTAAGAGCTGCCAGCTTAGCCAAGGAAAGGTTCCCAAAATTTAGTCTATTCCATCTCTTCAATTTATGTTTAACAAATTGAAGCCGCTTCATAAAGGAGTACATAGCAGTGCCATGAGGAGGTTTGCCATTAGTCCACCAGCCTTGCATGAAATCATGAAGCTTAGGATCTCGCAACCACATAAGTTGAAACTTAAATGAGGGATTCTTTTTTAGCCCTAACTCTAGAGTAGAGAGTTTGATAGGCCAATGATCAGATCCTCTACCCTCCAGAATCACAGAACTAGTGCTTCTATTATTGCCAATCCAAAAACTAGATATCAGAAACCTATCCAGTCTCTCTGAAATGGAATATTCCCCACATCTTCTATTATGCTAGGTAAATATCCCATTATCCAGCTTGATGTCAACCAAGTTCAAGGCCCGGATATGAGCATTGAAGACAAAAGAAAAATGCTCAAGACGATCAATCCCCCCACGTTTTTCCTCCAGACAAGTGATAGAATTGAAGTCTCCAACCAAAATCCATGGGTACAGGGGAGCCAGATTTCTCACAAAGCCAATGTGCTCCCATAAATTCACTTTACCATTGTAATCAATAGGAGCATACACGTTTGTAAGTAGGATGGTCTCACCAGATTCATTATCATGCCCGATCATCGAAATAGACCACCTGTTGGAAATCTAGGTAAGAGGAGAGATCTTAACTGGATCCCATAAACAAGCAAGGCCACCAGCATATCCACATGCACCAATACATTGACATTGCCCCTTTCTCCACAACTTGGGAGCAATATTGAACAAACTATCAATAGCTAATTTAGTCTCCTGAATAAAAACCACATCCGAAGAATGAACACGAATCAAATCACGAACAACTTTTTGTCTGGGGATGCTGTTCAACCCCCTTACATTCCATGAAAGTACAATCATTTTTTGGGGTTATAAAAATGGGAGTCCAATGTTCTCACCAAACTTGACTCTACCAAAGTCTCCCCCATTAACTTAATTTTATCCTGGTCTTTCTTTCGACCCACCTTCATTTTCTTATCTGAAGCAATTTTTTTAATTATTTTATGCTGCAATCCTAGCACCGTAGGAGTTTTACAGTCCATGGATGACTGCATCAGTGCCTGGGTAGGAGAGGGCATGTCTAAATCTGTGCCATTTTCTAAGATAACTTCACTTCCAGGGCTAGGGCCAACCATATCACCTATACTCAAAACCAAAGCCCTCTATTCTTCATTTAAACCCCCTATATCTGGTTCCCTTGGTTCCACCTCATGAAGAGACAACTGATTTGGTCCTGTTATATCTATAACAGGTAGCGATGTTTCGGGTATCTCCATGCACTGATCAAGATTCTCTAGAATTTCAAAACGGTTGAGCTGAGCATCTAGCTAGTTATCCTTAATGTCTCTTTTTGCCTTTCTTCCTTTGTTTCAAGGTTTTACCGTAACAAAGCCTTCCTTATCCTGATCCCCCTCCTTTATCGGGGCTTTTCCTTTATCTATATTTTGTACAGCTCGAGAGGGCCCAGGATTTGAAGCCATAGGCAGGACAAACTTAGGGCATTTTCTTTGTAAGTGGCCATATTCATGGCAAATTCGACAATGAAATGGGAGAGCTTCATAGTCAAGTTTTTGAACCCATTTGGTTGATCCGAATTGTATTTCAATAGAATCTGGAATAGGATTGTTTAAATCAATTTCAACACAGATACGGGCAACAGAGATTACCTTTTTATCCAGCGTTTGTCGTGACGGCCCAACCGGCTTCCCAAGTAGAAGGGCAATCATATGCAAGATGTCATTTCTCCAAAATTCCAATGGGAGCCATGGAAGCCGAACCCACATCGGAACCCGTGACGGTCGCTCCTCTGATGGGTTGAAACCCACATGCCAGGGTTTAAGAAAGAGTCCCGCTTGGTTACATAAATAGGGACCTCCTTCAAATGCTTTGTTACGATCCGCAAGACAAGAAAAAACCACCATAAAATAGTTGTTTGCACTCAGCATCACCTCCACATCACCTTCAGGGTTCCAAGTCTTCCTAACCCAAGCCTCAACAAAGGGAAGAGACATTCGGATGCCCATAAATTTACCAATAAGCGCATGTTTGGTTAAATACTCCACATCTTCTGCCATCGAGTCTGGTTGAACCACTAGAACCGGCCTGGCTTCACATCGTTCCAAACATCCATTGTTCTTTAACAAGCGATTCCTGCCATGCAATGGGAAATCCTGTTCCTTCCAATCATTTTTAAAAGAAATACCAGCCCTAGCATGCACGCTCTGTGATGGACCTGATGCCATCACTACATTCCTCCAGTTGTTCATACCTCCTCCAAAAACTATTGCCATCCCCGCAGAGCCCACTAGATAGGTCTCAAAAAAATTCTTGGGTGACTAATATACCTACTTGGGCCATGGATATCTAGATTATTTCCTCTAAGGAAGTTTTCTTATTTTTCTTGATAGGTGAGAAATCAGTGTTGTGGAAAGACTCCTTTCATTTAGGTTTCATCAAAGTGGATGCCTAAGCCAAAATATCTTGAGATTGGAAGTGTTATTTGGGTGTCATGGCCTCTATGACTTCCAATCAAATTACTTCCTCTATCTCTACCTCTATATATATTGTTGTTTTGGGGATGACTTCCACCACTTTTAAACCATTTTCTTTGCTTCTATTCGAGCTTTCTTCCTTAGCATGCTCCTTGTCCCACCATTCTTCAAATTCTACATCTTCATCAATCTAACAAAATACAAGGGTCTTATTATTAATCTCTTGTCACATCACCCACCATGCATTAATATTTTTATTTGCTATTTTATGTTAAGCAATTTTAGCTTAGGTGCATGAATTTGATATTTTATGTTTATCTTTCCAGTCATCTTATAGAAGGTATGGTAAGGTTTCATCCCTGATGGTGGTGGTGGAACTTGCTCTAGTATTTGCTTTAACAGAGTATCTCTTTCATCCATAGGGTTCTAAAGGACCTTTAGGTTTGGTCTAGGTTCATGTATAAACTCTGCTAAGTTCATGACCTTGGTTAGCCATTCTACAAACCTCTTGTTGAGGTCATACTTCTATTCCTTTGGAGCCTTCTAAATTTTCAATTACTCGAGCTTCTTCTCTAGAAGCTCAAGGGACTACTTCAATAGGCTAACCCCTCTAAAGGAGAAGGGAATATTGAATAGGTTGGCATTTTTTCTCTCACTAGTGTATAGAATGATGATATCTTGTTGATAGAGAGCTTCTAAATAAAAGACTCACTTCGACACATATTTTAGCAACTAGTGTGCTTGTTTGCCAAAATAATGCATCCTGATTAGAGTTCAATCTTCTGGAAAGAACCAGTTTCTAGGGAGTTACCTACCCAAGAAAATTTTGTAGCTCCCACTAAGGTGTTCAAGCCTTTGTCCCTTAAGAGCAATCAAAGTTGGGACTAAGAAAATTTTAATAAAATCATAATAGGAAGAGGAAGAATATTTTCTCAAACCTTCTATCTAGAAAAAGATGGGTTGTGGGTGGCTAGAGTCATTCTTAGTTATTTTTGCCATTCTAGGGTACAATATTGGATTATATAAAAGGATTAGATGAACTAGGTACACCAAACATCAAAAGGTGCAACCAGTCCTCTTAAACCCAACCAACTGCTCACAAATATTTTTTACAATGTAGTCGACAAAGTCAAGGGCCACCCTTTCCCAACTAGGGTGTTTCTTAGATGATGTAAGACCTTGATTTAGGCATGGAACAAATCCTTTTCTTCTTTGAGGGTGAAAATTAATGCCAACATCCTACCCACATCCTTGTATCTATATTTTATACACTTGAGGTCTAGGGAAAAATATGATTGCTCCTTCCGCTTTATGTTGCATTTGTTATGTAGATAGTTGAGCTTCCCAAGAATAGCATCATATAGTTTTGTGGCACTTGAAAAATTGAATTTTGTGGCCACCACTTCAACCAATAACATATCCCAGATCAGGTGGGTATTGACAACCACTCTAAAGCTACCATCAAGGGTTAGAATTTCCTAGATATCAAGGTTATATAGTTCAATTCATAGGGTGATTATTTTGAAATAATTTTTCACCTCGAACACCATGTATTATACCAAATTACTTATCCATATGTGGATGCCAAAATGTTTAGAAGAGTTTTTCTTAAAATATTCTAATGCCCAATCTCTTAGGCTCTTGGTTATTTTAGATAGCTTAAGATTTGCTATCCCATATGATTCATATTTTACAAGCTCAAGGCCTATGGAATAAGGAAAGGGAGCCACCCCTTCTTCGCCAAAAGTGGTTGGAAAGGGCTTATATGGGGTTGGCATGTGCCATGTCCTAGATGCAGGGTTACGAGTGTTGCTACTTATTTTCTCCATTGCTTCTTGAATGCTCTTGTACAACTGAGACCTAGTTAACTTATGTTTTAACCCTATATTTCATCTTATTATTTGGTATTATTATGAAAATTTTACTTACAAGAAAGGATCCAAAGGCCATTGTTTTCATTCTTATAGATTTATTTTTTTTAAGTTAACAAGTGAATAAAATTTAATTGCTCAATCCATGCAAGATATTATATTTTGATGGGAAGGCAATGAGATACATCCATTGTTCCTTTAACTTGGATTCTTTTTAATTCATGAAATGACTACCCTCTTTACAAGCCATAGAACTTCGTACTCTGTAAGTTTTGTCTCTCTGTCTACCATGAATGCATAGTATGGACATCAATGTTTGATAGATATGACACTTGCCCAAATGCTAAAAGGTCATGGTTACCAATTCAAAGAGGTGGACAACATGGTGTTATTGCAACAAGACCCAAATATAGCCAATAGGGTTTGAGGTCAAGCATGATTACCATAAAATGGAAAGGTGTGCTGCCCCACAATGTTCTCTATGATAATCCTCATATGTTAGATTAGTGCACCTAATGCACTAATTCCATTAAGCGATGCTTTATTACATGTGTTTACAGGTGTCTATCATCATGCTCATGAGTTATTATCAATGATAGTCTAGGTGCACTCCCCTAATTTGTTTTTATTATGTAAAATATACATATTATATAAAAAAGTGGAATACCTATTTGATGGATCGCCCTATACCAATCGCTTTTGATATTCCATTGAAATCTAGTCTTTGCATCTCAAATGCCTACCATTCTAGGTAATCATTGAGAGTGCTTATAAGGAAGTAAAAATTTTACGACTCCTCCCCCATCGAGTAGATCTGTTCTCCCTCATTCATTTTGAAAGGGGTGACCCTTCATGATACATATAGAGATGTTTTTATGGGGTCTTAAGTTTAGTTTTGCATCTCTTTTATAGTAGTATGTGGACCCAACCAAGTTCTGGGGCAACTTTTATCATTATCAAGATTGCTTTTCCTAGATTAACTTGTGCAACTTGTGATGGAGGGGTCCTCTGATTATCTACTTCTCTCCTTTGAGGTTGATCCTCAGTTGATATATATGTTCCTTTCTCTTTATCAGCTCTTATTCTGGCTCATGTATTATACCCTAGTCAAACTTACGATCTCCCATCTGAGGGGCTTGCCTCGTCTAGCATAATGTATACAAATAAACTTGAATTATGAATGGCCTGCTTTTTTGAATTATATTTTCACCTACTTGCATAGCTACCCCATAGTCTCCCAAATTTAGGTCACCACCCTTAAATCCCATCATTATGGCAATATTAGAATTAAAAGCTTTTAGAGTGTGAACGAATGCCATACCTAGATCTCATCTAATGAGGTAAAGGCTTCTATCGAAGCCTATATTTTTTAGCCTGATTTTGCAAGTGGATTCACCAAGTTATGAGATTTTGCTTCAACAAGTTGATGAGATAGAGACCCCCACTAAAATCTTGGTATGTCTTTCATTGGACAATTTTTGCAAAGCCTATATTTTTAGTCAAAGTCATCAAGCAGAGTCACTAGGTGAATTGTCTAGGTGCTTCTCTTTAAGAAAAAATCTATGACCTTCATTGGAGTCATAGTCAAAATTTATTTAATTTAAGTGGGATGAATGTATAAGCTCATCCCATAGAGCATGCCAAAAAAAATATTGTCATCTCTAAATGCACCTTCCTAGGATATAATATGAGCCCTTGCCTCATGTAGAGTGAAACAACAAGAAGCATCACAAGTCGATAGGGAAGAACTACTGATGGGGAAAACTCCAAGGTTTTTAATCGAGGCTATCTCCTCATTGAATTTTAACTCCTTGACATGCAATGACCTCTACAAGCTAAGGCTGGGGGTAGCAAAAAATGAATTGCAATGAAAGTAAAAAATGAATAAATTAAATACTTTTTTTAGGTAAAGTCTTAAGCTACGAAGGTGGTGTACCAAAGAATTAAAAGGACCTCCAATTTTTTACTATAACAAGTGGTAATTGAACATGAAAAATATCACCTATGGCTAGTGAACATAACCAAGAAAAATACACTACCAAGAATAAAGGCAGGTTAAGAGAAGGAGAATAGAGTGAAATTATTCATGACTTCCATTAACATGCTTAAGTAATTACAAGACAATGAGGCCTAGAGTAATCGATGCTTCCTAGGCATGAGAAAAAGTTTGGGCTCACTTTGTTATAGTAGGAAAGAAGCATGAAAAAAAGAGCCCACAAGATCAGGTACAAGGTATGAGCAAAGGCACGAGAAAACAACTTCTAATTCATTTTACAATAAAATCGGGCCTATTTTGAAGTCAAGAGGAGGGTCCTTCCTTTTAAACTTCTGTACAAAAGGTCTATGGATATCTCTAGTATCTAAAACCAATAAATTATTTTGCATATTGCACAATAGTAGCTTCAAGATCTCTAGATCTAAGGTCATAAATGTTAAAAGCTTTTGGGTCTTTAGATGATCAATGTGGATGACTAGGCTCTCTACTACTACGTTGGGGTGGCTACACCATAAATATTTTATTGCATTCAATTTTGGGCGTGTCGCTCTATTGACACAACGAACATGATCTCCTTAAATTGTGTAAGTGGATAGGGTAAGCTCATGCATATGGTGGGTGATGGATTCGATTGGTGTGTGATTGGCTTTGATAGACTTGGATGCAAAAGTTAAGCTTTGTGGTCACTAACAGATGTCTCATTAAATGCTCTTTTATCTTCTACTATTTTTTTTATATTACTACCATGTTTCTTCGAATGGGTTGAAATATCCTTCATCCATTGGTGGGTCTTCTCATTTGAGTGTTGGTTCTTTCCTCCCCCAGGCTCTCAACTGGTTGTCATGTGCCTTACTTTGGTTTTAGTCAAAGCTTTCCTCCTTCATTGGTAATATCCTTAGTCAAAAGGACCACATGGGTTGTTAGAATGAAAAGCAATAATTTGCAGGCCTCAACGACATTGGTTTGGTTGGATTCAAGCAAATATGAAGTGTTGGATGTAAATGGAAGATCTAATGGTTGGCATTACCCTTAGCTGTCCCACCCTTTCTTGAAGCTTTTTTATTTCAACTAAAGGTGGGAATCTCCTTCCAAAAATGTAGCTTTGGCTTATCTCGATTTCAACTCTTCTAGCTTGAAGTGAAGTAGGGCTATAGGTAAAGGTTCCCTACAATGATTCTAATCAAATTACCCAAGAAAAGGGTGAGTCATCAAGAGGACGTGGATTTGATAGAGGTAGATGATGTAGTTTTGTTGGCGATTTTTATAAATACTTGAAGGACATAGAGTATTTAAATGTCCTCAAGTACAACAAATCAACAAGTATGGAAAGTATTGGTTTTTTAAGCCTTACTACCATAAAATATCACAGGTCCCAATATAAAATAGCCACAATATTTAAAGTAAAAATAATAATATAAGAGTAGAATAATATACAAGCAAATTAATATGTATATCAAGGCCTATGCATAAAGAAAACTTACAATAATAATTTCTCAAAAATCTGTAAACAAGCTTTATTCCTTTTCTTCCTATTACAACTTTATAATCTCATATTCAGATTAACTTCTCATGAAGTATTATCTTCATAATATAGCCATATTAATGTGACTCTTAAAGTACTTGACTATTGCTCTCCATATGACAAGTACTAGGACCTTTGGCTTATCATTTTACCACTTGCATACTAGACTCTTCAAGTTCTTCTTACATGGATACTTGAATCTAAGACACTTGCACACATAAACATGACTCTTACACTTCTACATGCACTCCTAATCTAAGACACTTGTGTACATCCTCATATTACATATTTACACTCTTAAATACATATCACTTGTGCAAATTCTGTCAATCTACTCTTGCACTCTCACTTACATGATACTTGTGCATTTTTTGCACATTGCACTCTTACGTGACACTTGGGAATTTCCTACACATTGACACTTACATAAAAGGAGAAATATAAATTACTTACCTAAACTATAGACTCAACCCTAATCTATCACATATTTATAATTGTACCATAAAGGTACCATGGGGGTACATTAGCATGTACTAAATAATGTAATATTCCTCAACAAAATGAAATCCCATAATCAGATTGCACAAGCAACCGAAAAGTAATTTTTCACTAGAGCACATCAAGGAACTAGAACAAGGAAGGCCACTTTTGACGAAGAGGGTATTTTTAAAACCCGCAAAAGAGGTACATGAACCTGAGCAAAGAAGGAGCTTGTTAAGCCTGTTAGGACGATTTGTAAGTCAAGAGGTAAATGTTGCAAAGTCATTGTGGATAGTAGGAAAAATTTAGTGTATATGGATTATTGTTGAAATTGTAATGGTTGAAAATTTTCACATTAGTATTGGCTAGAAATTTGTACATAAAATAGCTAGATATTTCTACATAAAAAATAGGAAAAACACAATAATAAATTCAGCTAACAATGGTTGAAAATCATCACCAATTCAAATCTAGTAAGATTTAAAAAATCCATGCTTCATTAGCAATAGTATTTTTATTAATAAAATAAATAAAAAATACAATAAAATCTGCTTGCATAACAAGTTACAACACCAACCCATTATATAACACAACAACAATTTTAATAATATAAAATTTTCCTCTAAAAACAATCAACTACAACTACAACTAATTCTTTGTTCATAGCATCTTGCAAGATGTTTTTCTAATGATAACTAATGCATTTAAAGAGACTTCTAATCTACAGTAAAAAAACAACACATATAGATGCACTTCACAAGAAATGTGTAGTTTTTTTCTTTTATCTCAAAATAAATTTATCAATGTTAAGTGACACCTGCGAGGAATGAAACATTAAACTTCATAATTTTCAGATCTAGAGGCAACAATTTTGAAATAATAACCCAAATGTAGAACTAAATACAATCCAAAGAGACATACCTAGTGAAGATTATGTAAATCTAGTTGAACCAAAAAACTAAAACTAACAATTTTAGAATCAACTAACCAATGATAAAACCAAAGCCAAAACCAAAAAATAAATTTAATATACCACTCCCAAATGCCTAAGAGTAATTTAAAAAATAATAAAATTTATCATAAAAAAATTTGAATAATCATATCTTTAGTAAGAATTGAAGAAGTAAAAAGACTTGTTGAAGGTAAAAATCAAGTCTCTTGAACCAAAGTAATACAAATTAATGCATTAAATGTGCATGCTCTATGTAAGATGAGGTTTACAAATATTAAATAAAATGATGTAAAATATTATTAAAATATTTTTTTAAAATATTGTATAAAATATTTTGTTGAATTTTGTGTTTGTTTTTTTTCAATAATTTAAATTGTTTATATGAAACAGTTCAGTAATTAGGGTTTTAAACTATGTTTTAAAAAATACAAGTTTTAACCATAATAAATTAAGTTTTAAGTTATTTTTTGAAAAATCCAATTTAAACCACACTCAATGAGCTTATGACCCAAAAAAACAATCTAAATCCAAATTTAAACTACATCAAAAATATGTATAAATGATTGTGTCAATAAACTTGTCACCAAAAAAAACACAATCTAACCTCTATTATTTCCTAGACTAGTGTGTTCACCATTTGCCAGTATACATTTAATTACAACTGTCATTCACCTTTGTTGGTTGATTGTTCACTCTCAACTCTTGATTCTCTACGTTAATGACCAACTTTTCGATGAGTTTTTGCCAAACTGAGGCCAACTTTTTGATGATCTTTTGCGAAAACTGAGAATGCTGCTACTAGACAGAATACAAGCGACAGCAGGATGCAGGGATATTCAGTAGATCCACCGTTGTTATGAGATGTCATTCACTGCTTTTTAGCTTGAGGACGAGGAGGTATGGGCTTTCAGTTTTCAACAACCAACCAATGGACAATGAAGACAATAAAGTTTGTCAAGTTTTAGACCATGATATTCTTAGATAGGGGACTAACAGGAAATAAAAAGCTTAAAATGACGATAAATAAAAAATTGAACAGCACACACTCTAAGCGAGAATCAGACCACTATACCAGATGCCCTCTTGACGACAGATTGACGGAATTTTTTTAAATTGATCAATGTCTGGAATAAATTATCGCACCAACAAGAGGGAATGGCAGAACCAGAAGCCATACCCTCCTTAAAAAGCTGCAAAACCTTGGAACATATTTTGCGGTTTATGATTTGATTACATGACTAGTTTGCCTCCACATTAACGTTAACGTCGTTAAAGAGTGAGAGAGCTGTGATTATAGTTTTATTCAATTAATTACTTCTCAATTTGGAAACTACAAAGATATATTTATTGAGTCACCCAATTTCCCTTCTCAGTCATCACAGAGAGAATTGAACCAATTATAATATGCAAATTGAGTCAATTATAATTTTCTCGATCGTGGCCTTCATAGTGGTCCCATGGTCTAGTGGTGAGGACATTGGACTCTGAATCCAGTAACCCGAGTTCAAATCTCGGTGGGACCTTTTTTAATAATTTACCAATTCACTTTACGGAGAAGAAAAAGCTTTTAATACTTAAAAAATTAAATTATTAAATTATTTTTAAAACAAGCGGAATTAATTTGAGTGTTTATGGAAAAATAAAACAATTTTTTTATTAATTTATAAATGGTTTTTTAATATTTATATAAATTTTTTTAGTTAACTCTTTTAAATATAAATAATTATTAAATTATTTTTAAAACAAGCGGAATTAATTTGAGTGTTTATGGAAAAATAAAACAATTTATTTATTAATTAATAAATAGTTTTTTAATATTTATATAAATTTTTTTAGTTAACTCTTTTAAATATAAATAATAATTATATTTTCGAAAAAATTTGATAAGATAAACCCCCACCTTTTTTTAATAATTTACCAATTCACTTTACGGAGAAGAAAAGAGCTTTTAATGCTTAAAAAATTAAATTATTAAATTATTTTTAAAACAAGCGGAATTAATTTGAGTGTTTATGGAAAAATAAAACAATTAATTTATAAATGGTTTTTTAATATTTATATAATTTTTTTAGTTAACTTTTTAAATATAAATAATAATTATATTTTCGAAAAAGTTTGGTAAAATAAACCACATACCAATTGATCATCAAAAATATAACTTGCACTCTTGAAGAAGTTCAATTAGATTGAAATCTTAATTTACCAATTCACTTTACGGAGAAGAAAAAAGCTTTTAATACTTTAAAAACTAAATTATTAAATTATTTTATAAAACAAGCGGAATTAATTTGAGTGTTTATGGAAAAATAAAATAATTTATTTATTAATTTATAAATGGTTTTTTAATATTTATATAAGATTTTTTTAATTAACTCTTTTAAATATAAATAATAATTGTACTTTGGAGAATGTTTGATTAGATAAACTACATACCAATTGATCATCAAAAATATAACTTGCATTTTTTAAGAAGTTCAATTAGATTGAAATCTTAAGTTATAGCATGTAAGTTAAATTGTTTATTAACAATAATATTGTTGTATATGGTATAATATTACTTTAAGCAAGACGCATAATTTTAAATATTAAACATGTGAGACTTCTTGTATTTTAATCAATTGAATTATACATATAAGTCTAAGTTTAATTAAAAAGTTTATTTGACATGTTGCCAAAGTTTCTTCTATATGATGTTTTTGCAAGAGCATCCACGCAAGGAATTGGAAGCTCAATCATCTGGTGGAAGTTATAAGTAACTAATTTCTTGAGTCTATAAATTAAAAGAGGCTTAAGAGAGAGCAGAGGAGGAAAAAGGTGAAAGAGTGGAGAGAACATAAAAGAGGAGAAATGAGATGGCAGAGTGAGGAAAAGGGGTTGATTTGATTTGCCTTAGAATACGTTTCTACTAGGTGATGGAAATGTGAATTGCCATAATAAATAAAAGAATAATTTCTTGAGTTATCTTTTGAGTGCATGTTTAAATGATATTTGCTTTGTATTATTTGAGTTGCATGTGGTAGATTGCAAGGTCTAAAGTATGCAAGTTTGTAGGTGAGTACAAGATTTTGCAAGAGTTTAAAGGAAGACTCGATTCGAGGGAAAGTAGTGAGAGAGTTGTTTTGAAAGAAAGAAAATTGTTGTTATCTACTTGTCATTACATGGAATGTCGTCTAAAATTGCATTGTGCCATCGTGCTAGTTGTCATCACATGGAATACATAGTTGTCTACATATGCAAGAAGACGTGAGTGACAGTGAAAAAGAAGAAGTTGGTCAACAAGAAGCTCATGATGAAGAGTGAGAGGAAGAACTAGAGGAATGATTAATCCAAGCAATTTCTAACATGGGTAGGAAGCCAAAGATAGAAACCCCATCATATAATGGAAGTTTGAATCTAGAGGAGCTCATAGACTGGATTATAGAGATGGAGAAATATTTTGATTTTGAATCAATAGAATACCCAAGAAGGTGAAGTTCACTTATATGAGGTTGAAGGGACATGCTTCAATTTGGTGGGATCATATCCAAATAGAGAGGCAACAAAAGGACAATGATAGAATATGAATATGGGACAAGTTTGTAAACAAATTAAAGGTTAAGTTTTTACATGTTGATTATCAAAATGGATTATTTAGAAGACTTCAAAACCTCAAGAAAAAAGAGTTCGAAGTAAGAGTATATAGAGGAGTTTTATAAATTGACCATAAGAGTTGGTCAAATTGAAGATGATGAGGAGAAGGTAACAAGATACATGAATAGACTAATATTGTACATACAAGATGAAGTTAGTAAGATGAAAATGAGAATGTTAAAAGAAGGCTACTAGTATGCCTTAAATACGTAAGAGAAGTTGTCATGAAGGCAACAAAATAATCAAAGAGGAAGAGAACAATCAAATAGAGGGCAACATATGCAAGAAAGAGAAGCTAGTACTTATCAAAGTGATTGTTGCTATCTTTGAACACACCCCCCTAGGGGAGCGGATGCGCCTACGCCTCGTGTTGAGCAAAACAACAGGAAGCACCATGGGTTGGAAGGGAAGAACTACCTATGGGGCAAACTCTAGGGTTTTTAATCAAGGTTGTCTCCTCGTCAAATTTTAATTCCTTGACACATTGTGACCTCTACGAGTTGAGGTCGAGGGGTAGCAAAGAATGAATTGCAATGAAAGTAAAGAATGAATAAATTAAATACTTACAAAAAGGTAAATTCCTAAGTTATAGAGGTAATGTGCCAAAGAATTAAAAGATTTTTATTGCAAGTGATAATTGAACATGAGAAATTTCATATATGGCCAGTGAACACAACCAAGCAAAACACACTATCAAGAATCGATATAGGTTAAGAGAAGGGGGACAAAGTGAAATTAGTCATGAATTCCATTAACATGATTAAGTGATTACAAGACAATGAGGCTTGGAGGGCTCAATGCTCCCTAGGCATTAGAAAATATTCGAGCTCCCCTTGTTACAGTATAAAAGACTCTTCAATACTCCCGAATTTTGCTCTCCTCAAGCTCTCAAGAGATGCAACCTTTATTATACCTTATATTATGATAAATCTTCTCATGATTTCATAACCTCCTACTTCTAACATTGACATATCACACTTGAATCTTTACTTCCACACATGACACCTATCACTTATGAATCTTCATTTGCACACTTGACATCTTCCACTCATGACACATAAACACTCATCACACTTTGACGCGTACCTTTGACACACGTATTAAACACACTCCTAATCTAAAAATTTATAATAGTACTCAATGGTACCAACTAATGTAATATCGTCAACACCCTCCCTATTACATTATTTGGTGTGAAGGCTTTTAGCCTTTAATCTCTAAATCATGTCTTTGTTCTTTGGTTCTCTTGCATTGCTTGAAGTTTTAGCATTGTTCTATTAACCTATTTCCTACAATGTTTGTCAAGCTTTCTTTTTGTCCATAATTTTTTTTTAACATATCCATAATATTGCTCTATTATGATTTATTGATCCATCTATAATGTATTTCAATTTTTTCTTTGTGACGTGTTTTTGGTTAGGTCATATCACAAATTTTACAATTCTAAAATGATCTTTAATTTTAGTCCATATCTTTCATTTGTTCCTGTTGTTTATTTTTCAACTACTTTTATTTTGTTATCTAAAACATCAATACCTTTAGAAAATTTTGAATGATTTGTATTATCATTCTTATCACACTCATTCTCAATTTTATCTTCATATTAATTGTCTATATCCTTCCCTTAAGGACTCGTATTTCATTTCACCCTCATTTTTAGTTTCTTAAACTTCTTGAACTAAGTTTCCTTTTTTATTTTCTTTTGTAGGTCGTTGTTGTTGCATAGGTTGATATCGAGGTTGATATTGTCTTAGATGAAACCTTTGAAAATATCTATTCATTTAATTTATTTGATTCAAATAATTATACCTACAATTTCTTGTGGTATGACCTTCCATATTGCATATGTGATAATATTTTCTTCTCCATTCAAGGTTGAGATTGAGATGATGTAGCAATATTATTTGATATATTTTTCTTTGATATCAGAATATTATTAGTCATTTCATCTCTAACTATATTTTCTACTTCATACTCTTGAAGAGCATTGACCAATTCATTAAAGGATATGGTTTTAAGCACTTGACGAGAAGTGACTATATATTTGAATATTTCTAGGAGCACTCTTAATGTGACTTGAACAAGAAATTTATCTTTTACCTATTCTTCCATAGTTTGTAACTTAGATTTTAATTTAGTTATTATTTGAAGAAAAACTTCTATAATCTCTTCATTATGAACCTTTAAAGAGTATAATTGTGATTGCAAATGCAAGATAGTCCTTCCATTAATTTCTTCAAATATTTTTCATAGTTTTGCATAGGCAATTATTGAAGTATCTACTTAACTTATGTATGCTGAATTTCATATATTATGTCAAATATGATTAGCATAAGGTATTTTGCATCATCATCCTTAAATTTTTTTTTCAACTTCATCTTCTAGCATGTCCTTTGTTCCATTTACTATATCCCAAAGTTTTTCAACAATGAAAATTGATTTCATTTTATTTTTCCATGATGTAAAATTTGGTCCTTTCAAAAGTTGTGATTCAGAAAGGAAAATTTTAGTATTTTCCATCAGAACTAATAATTTTCTTCAAATAAATCACTTTCAATTCATTTTTTGTCTTCTTATAACTCCCAAATTTTAAATTCTCCTTTCTTTTATCAAATTATCATTCAATTTTCAAATCTCAAATTTCTTCTTCAAATTTCAATTTCATCAAATAATCAATTTCAAACTTCTTCTTATGTCTCCCTAAATTCTCAAATTTAATTTCACAATCACTTTCAAATTTCAATTTAACCCAAACTCTAATTAGTTCAAACTCTAGTTTAAATTTCAAATTTTTAATTTCCTTATAACTTCCATTCATTAATTCATTCCTTTAATTGATTTAATTATCATTATCTTATAACTTCCAAATATATTGTCAAATTATTATAACTCTTGAAATTTAATAATAGCAATTATCTCCTTCAAATAAATTAAGTGTCTGAAATAACTCATTAACCAAATTCACTATTTAATAGTCTTTAAATATTTAAGACATTACCTTAATACCTTCCACGTATCACTTTGAATCAGATTTAGGGCATTCAGGATAAACATTATGTGCTCTACTCGCTTCTAGTAAGTGTTACTAAAGTCTAACTAGTTTACTTCTAGAGACTCAAATCAAATCTCTTCAATTCTACTACACTCTCTTTGACTTCAAACTATGCTCATGACTCAAAATTTTATCCTCTGACTTCCTCTCATCCTTAGATCTACATCTTTTGGCTTCTTGTCATCCTTAGGTCTACGTATTTCAACTTCTTCTCATCCTCAAATCTGCATCCTTTGACTTCCTGTTGTCCTCAATTCTATGTCCATTAGCTTCCTCTTATCCTTAGGTTTGCATCCTATGATTTTCTCTCATCCTTAGGTCTGCATTCCTCAGCTTGCACTTCATCCTCAGATCTACGTCCTCTAGCTTGCACTTCATTCTTAGGTCTACATTCATCAGCTTGTCCTTTGCTCACTAGCACATGTTTTCTCTCATTCAAAAAACTTCTTCAACAATTATTCTCTCATGTTATTTAAATATCTTCTTGTAGTAGACTTCCAACATACATACAATCACAAATATTCTTTCCTCTAATCAATCTCATCTTCAATGCTTTCAATAATTATCCTCTTCCAATGTTCTAGTATGCACCCTTTAACAATCTTCCTCAATAGTCTTCTTCAATTCATTAATAAGTCATCCTCCAATATTCTTCAAATCTTCCTCTCCTTAACAATTTCTTCAAAAATATCTTTTTGCACTCAAAAATTCTCTCCTCAAATATTTCTCTCCAAACTTTCCCTAATCTTCTTCCACCAATATCTCTCATGTTCCTCTCCTTCAATCTTCTCACTCTTCTTCTCTGTCCACCCTGAATAGAGCTAATTGAAGTGGCTCTAATACCATTGTTAGAAAATGAGTCCAAATATATCATAAGTTCAGGTTTCCAAGATTGTAGAGTTACTCACATAAAATCACATTCAATGATAGCACAAATATTGTACAATAAAAAACTTCTCTATTACATTCATAAATAATAACTCATCACATTACAAATTTGTTCTCCTTCTTCAGTTACATAGCATGGAGATTATTATCTAGTATATAACCTTATAAAAGACTCTTCAATACTCCTAACTTTTACTCTCCTCAAACTCCCAAGAGATGCAACCTTTCACATACCTTACATTATGACAAAGCTTCTTATAATTACATAACCTCCTACTTTTGACCTTGACACATCACACTTGACTCTTTAGTTCCATACATGAGACATATCACTTATGACTCTCCACTTGCACACTTGACACCTTTTACTTATAGCTCACACTTGCACACTTGACACCTTCCACTCATGACACATACCTTTGAAACATATATTAAACACACTCCCTATGTAAATATTTATTGTAGTACTCAATGGTACCAAATAATTTAATATCACCAACAATATTGTCCTTAGTATATATTGAAGGAACTCTATTACAATAAAATTAGCACAAATTCTAATTTCTTCCCAAATTTATTTTTCCATTCTTCTAGTTTGAAGACATTTGGTCCTCTCTACATTCATATTTGAATAGATTTGACTTCTTGTCACTTTATTTTTAAAAAATCTAATTATGATACTCATGATTTTTTATGATGGTCAATAGAGACACTTGTGATCTAAATTTTATTATATTAAACTAATTTTGCACCCAATCCTTTACATGAGATTTAATACAATGTAAATATGGTAGTGAGAAATCCTAAACCTATGCTAAGAAATTTTACATCTAACATAATTGTGAAACTAGGTACATTCCATTTGTGATCTAGAAAAATAAGCTTCCCACTCTTAGAATAATAAATGATATAATGTGACAAGATGATTATTTACATATTTATTTCAAGGTGGAAGGATGTTCTATAAATTTAACAAAAATACATCATTTCCTATTTTTAAGAGGTAAAATTAAGATAACTTAAATGAAGCATAACTTGATAATAAAAGGTCAAAATTGGACCTTTATTTAAAAAAATTAACTAATATTGTCTAGGAAATTCAAATATGATGTCAAAATTGAAAATTAGGCCTTAACAATCCAAAAAATACAAAGCATTATTGTTGAGTTTATTTTAACAATCATCAAGAGATAAAAGCAATAAACTTGTGTTAATGATAAGATTTATGAGGGTTTTCCTAACAAGGCTTGATTGCAAGTCATATTCTTAGTGGGCATGTAAACAATGCTATGTAACCGATAAGAATACAATTTACATGTGTTAGTTGAATACCATGAAGAAGCTTTCATTCCTAAAGATGCCATTTATGGCATTAAAACTATGTATATGCATATTTTGTTCTCATAAAATGACTACTTTATAAAAATTAAAAGAAGATGAAGTGAGAAATACTTCCATAATTGTACTTGTAGAGGTTGTTGATTTGTTGAGTTGTAAGCTATAACTTGACAACTTACAAGATAAAAATATAAGAAGTTAGTAATTTTGAAAATTAAATGTATAATGAACTAAAAGGGACTTTATAATTATGTATAGAAATTATGTGGTCACTTAAAACACTAATTGGACCTTTATTCCCATACTCTAGGTATTTTGATAGGTAATGATATGTTTGAAAGTTGTTAAAGGATAACAAAAATATTTAGCTCTTTATTTGAAAAAGATAAGGGTATAACAAGTTGAGAATGGTGAAAATTATAATAATGGAAGGGTAAAGATGCATATTCCAATATTAGGAGAGGAAGAGGTTAATGTTGATGAAATAATGATAGGGGAAGTTGTCATATTTGGTAGATGCATGACATATATCACAAGAGAGGATATTTTACATAAAGAAATAAGACCATTCAAAATATAAGTAATATTAATACAACCTTAAAAAAAGAATTTTATAAAATCATACATGAAATGTACATTTATTTAAATTACATGTATATAAAGAACATAAAGAAAATATATTTATAAAAAAAAATATTTAGACAAAAGCATCTTTAAATTTCCCATGGAAAATTTATTGTTTAACTTTTTGAACCTAAATAAATACTAAAGAAAACAATAGAATATATCGAATGCAACAGAAGGAGGGGTGGATTTGTTTTAGACAACAAGGTGGATGACAAATGTCTTTGGTTGCAGAATATCTTTTAGATGAAAACTTCCCTTAGATGACAAGTTTTTTTAGATGATAGGTCAAGATGAAATTATTTAAGATGGTAGGGTACACTAGCTCATATGACACTCTCTAGGATGTCATATTTACACAATAGGTTCGTGATGACATCTAGCTAATGCCAATGCTCTAATGACAAGTTTTGTCATAGTTAGTGGTAATTATCAAGACGACATAATTCATGATAGTGTTTCTTTGTGATGGTACCCCTTTAGGATGATAATTATTGCACAAAGATAGGGAACTTCATGATGACAACTTCTTCCAAGTCAACATGTTCTTGTCAAGATGACACAAACCTGACATTCTATGAAATGTTAACTATGCACTTTAATGACATGCATATAATGACAACTGGCATAATGACATGATACAACTTTAGATGGTGTTCCACATGATGGTAAGTGGATGATAATAATTTTCCTTCTATAATGACTCTCTCAATCTTCCCCTTGAACTGAATCTTCCTTTAAACTCCTGCAAAATCTTGTACTTACTTGCAAACCTGCATACTTTAGACCATGCAATATACCACATGCAACTCAAATAACAAAAAGCAAATATAATTTAAACATGTGCTCAAAATATAACAAGAGGAAATATTCTTTTATTTATTATGACAATTCATATTTACAACACCCAACAAAAATGCATTCTAGGACAAATCAACTCGGTTTCTTGTCATATATTTTTTTCCTTTTCCTCACTCTACCATCTCTTTCCTCCTCTTTTTCTCTCTCTTCTCTCTTTCTCACCCTCTTTCACCTTTTCCCCCTCTACTTTCTCTTGAACCTCTTCCAATTTATAGGCTTGGGAAATTAGTTACTTATAACTTCCACTAGATGGTTTTTAATAATGACCATTGGACGGTTAGCCTTCTAGTTCATCACATGGATGCTCCCGCATCATACTCACCAGGTAAGAGGAAATGTTTCATGAGCTCTAGCTCATGAACACGAATTGTTCTTCTAAGCTATTGCTATTTTAGCTTTGTTTTCTTCACAAGGCCTCCTTTTTGTCTTGTCCTCACCTTCATCTAAAAATAAAACCTCCTCTTATAGAATGCACTCAACATTCATTTCACCTTATCCCATTCCATCGCATGCATCCAACCATATTCAACATGCACTTTGTTGGCTACTTCCTCTTGGTACCAACACTTTTGTGTGGAGTGATTACATCCTCCACAAATCTCACAAGGATGTAGGTTCCAACACCTAGTTGCAATGTATCCAGATCTTCCACACTAACTGCAACAACCCACCCTAGGATCTCCATTCCCTATACTATTCTCTCCTCTTATAAATTTGTTACAATACCAATATAGCCAAGTCGGTTATATTTCCAAGTGATAATTAATTCATTGATTTCATATAAGTAAAGGTAGATTGATTTACAATAATTCATCATTCATATCATCAATTATCTCATTTGCGTATTCACATTATCATTTGCCCAATTGTGGCAGGGATCTGCCCTCCTTGAAGAGGCATTATTTTATTTCTGATTTATAACTACATACTTCATCATTTGATTAATTTATGCTACTGGTTATTGGATTGTATTAGTGAATGATTGTGAGTTCCTTAAGAGCAAGGCAGTGAAGGGTAACTTGTACCCTTCCAAGTGGTATCGAGCTAAGTTTCAAAAATTATGCATTTTTTTTTTTAAAGAAGGAAGTCCATTTCGCATGTGAGCAGTCTCCGTTCTTTGAGTTCAAGGCTATATACAAGACATAATTCTGCATACAGGTGAAGAAAATAGTGGATAAGATACACCCAAATAGCTCGTGGGCTTCCCAAAGCTTCGTAAATCCTTACCAGGTTTTGGTAAAATTGGCATTCGTAGGGTTGTTAAATTCTTGCTGATAAGGCTTTGTATCCTCTTGCGGGTGTACATATTCTAAACAAAGTTGCCTACAAAGACAAATTACACGTAGAAGAAAAATTATTTTGGTTTTTTCCAACAACGAGCAAGCAATATTTTTGAAGTTTAGGGCACACGAGGATATCAGTAGTGGTAAACCTAAAACACCTTACCTATTGTAGACAGACACGGGAACCTAACATCACTAACAACTCTCTACGAAATATATATATATATATATATATATATATATATATATATATATATATATATATATATATATATATATATATATTGTTGTTCGTGACAAGGAATTCGAATTCAGGCAAGCTCCAGGCATTATGACAATTTTTTCAGGAAAAAAATCTACCTTTCCAACCACCGATAGGTTTCATTTTGCGATCACAAAAATATAATTTTGGGAAGCGAGCCCAAGAGGGTAAGGTGTGCAAACAAAAAATGTGTTTTGGTTCGTTATGTGTTGTTAGCAAAGGAAGCAAACATTGTTAATCTCAAGCGGTAGCGAAATTAAGAAGGAACTTTTTGTTTCGAAGCTAGGAATAGATATTTGAGGATATATTATTATATTGTATAAGGGTTGGCATGGGCCACACATAACCCAAGGTTGATTGTATTATAATATTATATTAGTAGTAGGCTCTCCAAAGTAGAATAAGAATATGGATATATAAAGAAGAGATATTTGTCATTGTAATCATTCATATCATTGAAGAAGAATCTTATGTAATCGTCATGCCCATGAAGTGGTCTCTCATCTTGGGAGACCTTGTGGAGTTATTCCTTCCTTAAGGATTATTATTAGTGTTTCCCTACCTTAAGGGTATTATCTATCTCTCTCATTTGTGGATTGTTATTGTGGATAATGTATTGTGGATGAATGATTTGATATTTTTGCATATTGGTGAATGGTTAATGTTAATGATAATAAAGTTATGCAACAAGTGGTATCAGAGCAACGATTTTGGCAAAGTGAGGATTTTGTGTGAAATTGCAAAATTAGGGCAAATGTTTTTGGAAAAATGTCTCATATTTCAAGAGCCATATCTCTGCGTAAGTTTATCCGATTTAGACAATTCTTGGATCAGATTGTGGAGAATTTGAAGAGCTTAAAATGAGTGGTCATATGAAGGAATCTAATCAGTATTAAGAGAGATACGACCTTTTGAATTTAGTCATCCAGAATAAGGATAGTGATGAATTTCGCAGATTTTTTTTGAAAAAATGTCTCATCTTTCAGAAGCCATATCTGGAGTCATCCATCTGGAATAAGGGTAGTGACAAATTTTCAAGTCGTGAATTTTTCAAAAGATGAAATTTGTTTAGTTTGGGTAAGCAAATCAGTTGCACTTTTTTTTTTGGAAGAAAAAATTGCAGATCTAGTTGTCTATGTGGATTTTTAACTTAAAATCAGTGGGAATATATTTATTTCCATAAAAACCTAGTTTGCATTAGGAAATGATATATATTGTCAAAAAACCCTAGTTGCATTAGGGCATCAACTATGTCATTGGAAAAGTTTAAGGGAGAAAATGATATTGATGTGAGAGTGAAAATGTTTAAAGGAGAAAATGATATTGATGTGAGAGACTGGTTGAAAATAATAAAATCTCAAGTTAGTGAAGGAACATTACAATATGGCTATCATACTTTGTTTACGGGGAAATATTTAAAATGGATAAAAGAGTTTCAATTCTTGTGTACTTGGGATAAAATTGAACCAAGATTCTTGAGCACATGGGTACCTATTCAATTACAAAGAAAGTTAGATATTTGTAAGAGGAAACTTGAAGGAAGGGATAAAAAAATGTGTGATGTCATAAAAGACCTTGAGAAGAAACTATAGGGAATTCAAAATGAGTGGAATGAAATAAAAGGAGATTGGGAAGTTTGCAGGAAACAGAATGAAGACTATGAAAAAGAAATAAAATTACTTAAGGATAAAGAGGAAAAGGTTAGGGGATATAATGAGAGGAATATAGAAGACACATTGTTGGATTTACAAAAGCAAGAGCAGAATAAAAAAGGTTTAAATTCAGCTAAAAGTTCTATTTTGCAGGTTCTTGGAAGCATTCAAAAGGAACAGGTTATTATTTCCATTGACCCTAATAGCACATATAATTTTATCAATATTACTTTGGCTAAGAAGTTACAAGTTCAAGCAACAAAAGTGAAGGACATATAGCTAGAGGATGAGCATGTTCAAATTTTTGAATATATGAAGATCACCATGGATAAATATGTTTTACATTCATATTTCTATGTTATTGAGATGGATGATAAGGTATTGTTTTTGGTTATCTTTGGTTAGATTCTTTGGGTACTGTTAACATTAATGTGCAAAAGAAGTTTATGAAGTTATGGTACAGGAAAAAGAAGATAACATTGCAAGATATTTCTCAACTTAAGGAGAAAGGATCCAAGGAAAATCAAGAAGTGATTGTAGAGAAACAAATTGAAGAACCTAAAATAGAATCCAAGAAGGAAGTAGCAGCAAAAGATTCCATGGAAGAAGCAACAACAACTAATTTAGGAGAAATAACAGTAACAAAGTCTAAGTAAGCTTTGATAGAAGAGCACAAGGACACACCAAACAAAGAGAACATGAAAGAACAATGTGTAGAAGAATTTAAAACAATGGAGCCAAATGTTGGGAAGTCAAAGAAGATAGAACATCAAGTTAAGGTTGCACCATATCGCCATCCACACCACCATGAGTGACAACATTCTTGGAGGCATGGCTCAAGTCAACAATATTATGGTTCCACATGGAATCATAAGAGCACCAACTATGGTAGAGTTTGGCAGAGAAAGCATAGGGAACCTGATTTTCAATGTGGATTATCAACATCAAGAAAAAAGTGGCGCCATCATTCAAGTTATCAAAATACAGCAGCGGAAGCGTGGAGCCAATGAAGTATATTTGGACACAACATGGCATACTAGCATCACCATGTTTCACTTGGATGGATGGATGATCGATATTGGTACCGGTTGCTAACATTGCTTAGCAAATCATACTATCAGGTTTCTTCATATGTTTCGAGGATGAAACATCTGTAAGGAGGGTGGCATGATAAGGTACCTAGGAATAGATATTTTGGGATATATTATTATATTGTATAAGGGTTGGCATGGGCCACACATAACCCAAGGTTGATTGTATTATAATATTATATTATATTATAATATAATATTATACTAGTAGTAGGCTCTCCAAAGTAGAATAAAAATATGGATATATAAAGAAGAGATATTTGTCATTGTAATCATTCATATCATTGAAGACGAATCTTATGTAATCGTCGTGCCCACGAAGTGGTCTCTCATCTTGGGAGATCTTGTGGATTCATTCCTTCCTTAAGTATTATTATTGGTATTTCTCTACCTTAAGGGTATTATCTATCTCTCTCTCATTTGTGGATTGTTATTGTGGGTAATGTATTGTGGATGAATGATTTGATATTTCTGCATATTGGTTAATGGTTAATGTTAATGATAATGAAGTTATGTAACAAAATTTGGTTTTATTGTTTCTTACTTTTCCTATATATCCAAGGTCTTCATTCCTTGGCCTAATATTTGGCATTATGGGTATTTTCACACCTTACCCATATATTCCTGAATTTTTTGTCAATATACGCCATTTTCCTCATTAACTTAGATTCAATAACTTTGGTCTACCTTTCAAAACACCCAAACTCTTCATCCCCACTCTGTTATTTAATAATATGATCTTTGTCGTAGCCATCAATGACCTAATGAGGTTCATCATCCTCTCCTATCTATTTGTTCTTATTTTTCTATTTCTCTTTCTTTTTGTAACAAGAATTGTTGCACCATTGTCTTCATCATTACTACTATTGGTGACCTAGACTATTTACCTCTTCCCTATGCTTATTATTTTTCTTGTTTATGTGTTTTCCTCCACTTGCTTCTCAAATTTTCTCAACATTGTCCTTTCTTCTTTCAACTTTATCTCATAACCCTACAAGAATTATTTTTTATACTTAGGCACACTATAGGAATGTTGTCCATGTTTTCTCCTTTGTTCTTCAATGGACTTAATGTATACTCCTTGTCATCCTTTTCAATAGTGTAGGTATTCTCCCTACCATCATGCATTACATTTCTATCAAATTGCTATGGTCTTCCGAATAAGACATGACAAGCATCCATAGGCATAACATCACATAGTATCTCATCCTTTTAAGAAAATTTTGAAAGTTCACCATACATTGTTCAATTACCAAAACATTAATGCCCCTTTTATAGCCATAGGACTCTACATTGATTTGGGTATTCAATCCTCCTCAACCCAAGATTTTCTACCATCTTTGTAGAGACTAAATTGTCCATACTCTCACTATCTACAATTATTTTACAACATTTATCTCTTGACTTGCAAATCATCCTGAACATGTTTCTTCTTTGTTCAAGTTCATATATCTCCTTTGTGGGTTTTAACAATACCCTCTTCATCATAAGTGACTCTCCTTGTTCTGGTTCCTCCATGTTCTTTGGTGAAGCAATATTCTCTTCATCTACTTGTGCAATCTGGTTATGGGATTTCTTTCTATATCTGGTGGTTTGTTGCACTTGAGGACATTCAAATGCTCTATGCCCTTCTTCCAAGCATCTATAATACTTGCCAAAAAAAAACACATCCTCTACCTCTATGAAATCCACCTCCTCCTCTTGATATTTCACCCTTTTCCTAGGTACTTTGATTGAAATCAATTGAAGAAGTACTAGTTTCTCCTTCTTGTGTATACTGCCCTCTATTGCAATTTGATTGTTCTCTTCCTCTTTGATTATTTTATTGCCTTTGTGACAACTTCTCTTTTGCATTTAAGGCATACTGGTAGGCTTCTTCTACCATCCTCATTTTCATCATACTAACTTCATCTTGTATAGACAATCTTAGTCCATTTATGTATCTTGGACACCATCTTCTCATCATTTTCAATATGACTAGCTCTTATGGTCAATTTATAAAACTCCTATGTATACTATTTCACTTCCAACTCATTTTGCTTGAAGTTTTGGAGTCTTCTAAACAATCCAATTTGATAATCAATAGGTAAAAACATAGCTTTTAATTTGGTTACAAACTTGCCTCTTGATTGAATTCTATCCTTAACCTTTTGTTACCTATTTGTTTTGGACATGATCCCACCAAATTGAAGCATGTCCCTTCAACCTCATACAAGTAAAATTCAACTTCTTGGGATATTCTATTGATTCAAGATCAAAATATTTCTCCATCTTTCTCATCTAGTCTATGAGCTCCTCTAGATTCAAACTTCCATTATATGATGGGGTTTCTATCTTTGGCTTTTTATCCATGTTAGGAATTTTCCCAGATTAATCATTCCTTTGGTTCTTTATCTTGCTCTTCATCATGAGCTTCTTGTTGATTAACCTCTTCTTCGCTTTCACTTATGTCTTCTATTTTAATGCCCCTCCTTTGGATATTTTTTATTGCATCTAATCAAGCGATGATTTCCCTTAGCATTTTAGCTATATTTGTGGCTTGAGGACCTTATGGTTTTTCTCTTTCTCATTGTGCTATCTTTCCTTTTGGCACATATCAAACCTCAGAGATCAACTAGCTCTAATACCAAAATGATGTAGTAGAAGGGGTGGATTCATTTCAAATAACAAGGTGGATGACAAACACATTTGGTTGAAAAAATATATCTCAAACAAAAACTTCCCTTAGACGGTAGATTTCTTTAGACAATAGGTCAACACAACATCATTTAAGATGGCATGGTACACTAGCTCAGACAATATTATCTAGGACAACATCCTTAGATGGTAAGTTTATGATGACACTTAGCTGATGACAATGCTCTAATGACAAGTTTTATATTAGTTGGTGGTAATTTCCAAGATGGTGTAATTCATGATGATGTTCCTGATGATGTTCCTTTGCGACAGTATCCCTTTAGGATGAAAATTATTGCATGATGGTAAGGCGACAAAGAACTTCATGATGTCAACTTATTCCAAGTTAGATATGTTCTTGCCAAAACGACACACACCTATGATGACGTCCCATGTAATGGCAACTATGCATTCCACATGATGACAACTGGCATGATGCCATGGTGTAACTTTAGACGATGTTCATTGTGATGACAAGTAGATGACATCAATTTTCCTTCTTCTAGAATGAATCTTTCGCTACTTCACCTCAAACTTAGTCTTCCTTTAAACTCTTGTAAAATATTATACTAACCCACAAAGCTACATAGTCTAGATCATGCAATCTACCATATGCAACTCAAATAACACAAAGCATATATCATTTAAACATGCACTCAGAAGATAACTCAAGAAAATAATATTTTATTTATTATGGCAATTCCCATTTACATCGCTTAATAAAAATGCATTTTGGAGTAAATCAACTTAGTTTCTTGTCACAAATAATTTTTTTCTCCTTTCTCCTCTTTTCTACTATCTCCTCTCTTTTTCGTCCTCTTTCACCTTTCCCCTTGTGTTCTCTTAAACCTCTTCCAATTTATAGGCTCGGGAAATCAGTTACTTATAACTTCCACCAAATAGTTTTTAATAACAACCATTGGGGTTGACCTTCTAGTTCTTCACATGGATGCTTTCGCATCAATATTATATAAAAGAAACTTAGACAATATGTCAAATAAACTTGTATGTATAATTCAGTTGCTTAAATACATAAACTCTTACATGTTTACTATTATAATTACAAGTCTTGCTTAGAGTAAGATTGCATTTTAATTGAACTTCTTCAAAGATGCCATTTATTACTTGTGTTTTTAACGGTCAATTGGTAAATGATTATCTTATCAAACTTTCTCAAAGGTGCAATTGTTATTTATATTTAAAATGGTAAAATGATGTTTACTTATTTTATATAATAATTCATAATTCAATAATTTTGTTTTTTTTTAATTTACATCTCGCAAAAACGAAATGCTGAGTAAAATGAATTGATAAGTTATTATGTTTAAATTATTATTTTTTTCTTAAAACACCAAAAATGATGTTTACCTGTTTTATATAATAATTCAATAATTTTGTTTCTTTTGAATATGCATCTCGCAAAAACTAAATGCTGAGTAAAATGAATTGGTAAGTAAGTTATTAAGTTTTAACTAAAAATGTCACTTATTAAGTTTTAACTAAAAAATTTCACTTACATGCTATAAGGTTACAGTTTAATTGAACTTCTTGAAAGACGCCATTTTTTACTTGCAATTTTAATAATCAATTGGTAAGTGATTATTTTATCAAACTTTCTCAAAGATACAATTGTCACTTATATTTAAAATGGCAAAATACTAGTGTTTTATGGTAAGTGATTATTTTATCAAACTTTCTCAAAGGTACAATTGTCGCTTATATTTAAAATGGCAAAATGATGTTTACTTATTTTATATAATAATTCAATAATTTTGTTTTTTAATTTGCATCTACCAAAAATTAAATGTTGAATTTGAATTTATATTAATGTACATAGTGACTAAAAGAGATCAATAGGACTGTAAAGTAAGACATATACAAAGTAATGGGAGTGCCTGAGATCAATAGGACTGTAAAGTAAGACATATACAAAGCAATGGGAGTGCCTAATGCAGCTCCAGAGAAAATAAAGTAAGAAAAATAGTAAACAGAATGACATATGATATACAAGATTTGTGGATCAAGGATTACTCCCAACATTCAAGGCTGAAGAGAAGTGAGTGATATAAGAGTTGGATGTTGTCGTAGATGTTCTTTGTTGGAGTCAACGACGAGTTGATCTTGTTGTATCTCTGTGATCACCTGGTGCTTCCTTGTCGTGGCCTTTGGAGGCTGGAAGAATGAAGTGATAAGTCGGGATCCTGTTATCTTCTGCAAATTATTATTGAGTAGTTATTTCCTGAGATTGAATAATTCTCAGATGAAAAAGGCAATGCATCTCTGATCTTCATAATTAATCCAAGATTTTAGTGTATGGTTGTCTCTGAATAAGCAATAATATCTACCTCGTATCTCATAGTAGACAAGATAGGTGAAAATGAAATGCTCCTCGGATTCCACATCAAGACTGCACAATATGCAAATACGCTGATCTCTAAGAAGGTGATGCTCTGTGTCAATACGCAGCTGATGAAAACAAACTCATGACTGAACTAAAGGAAACTTAGAGTCTCTAACATCTCTATCAAATTATATTATTAAAAAGGTCCCAACACGCTTTGAACTCGAGTTACTGAATTCAGAGTCCAATGTGTGGCACCACAATATAACTTAAATACGATATATGATTTCTAGATTTGTGACGAGTGTATGAGTTCTGGCTCTGCCATTTTATTCGAGAGACTTGACCATTATTTATTTCAGATATTAATCAAGATTAAAATTTCCGTCCACTTGTATTGAGAGGGCATTTGGTCTAGTGGTATGATTCTCGCTTAGGGTGCGAGAGGTCCCGAGTTCAATTCTCGGAATGCCCCTATTCTTCTTTTAATTAAGCCTTTCACGGTTTGTCCGCTATCTAAGAATACCATGGTCTAAATCTTGACAAATAACATTGTCTTTTTTTAGACATACGTATCCATATACTACATTTTAATATGGTACGTATCCATATACTACATTATGGTTTAAATTTATATTTTCAAAAAAGTTTAGAACAACTCTAATTATTAAAATGTCCCACAAAAAAATACAATAAAATTGTTTTTGTTTTCCATTAGTTGGTTGTTGAAGCCTGAAAGGCCATGCCCCCTCCCCTCGTCCTCAAGTTAGAACACTTAATGACATCTCACTTGCATTTTGTTGGTAGCAGCATTCTCAATTTTGGTAAAAGCTCATCAAAAAGTTGGTCTCAGTTTTGGCAAAAGTTCATGAAAAAGTTGGTCATTGTAGAAGTATAACGTAGGTAGTTGGTCTCATCGTTGAATGACATCTCACTTGCATTTTGTTGGTTGGCATTCTTAATTTTGGTAAAAGCTCATCAAAAAGTTGGTCTCAGTTTTGGCAAAAGTTCATGAAAAAGTTGGTCATTGTAGAAGTATGACGTAGAGAAACAAGAGTTGAGAGTGAACAATCAACCAACAAAGGTGAATGGTAGGTGTAGTTAAAGGTGCACTACAAAATGGTGAAAGAAATATACAAACACTTCATCCTATGAAGAGTTTAGATTGCGTTTTTTTTGGTCACAATCATACGCATATACTTTACTATGGTTTTTATGTGGGTTTTTCGAAAGAGAGTTTAAAGTCCTAATAATTGTGATGTTCCAAAAGGATAGTTTAGATTGCGTTGAAAAATGAAAAAAAAAAAAAAACTAAATATTTTACACAATATTTTTATAAAATATTTTAATAATATTTTATATTAATTTATTTAATATTCGTTTATACTCATTAGTCCGAGTTTACATACAACATGTGTATTTAATGCATTAATTTGTGTTTTTTTAATTCAAAAGATCTTTGATGTTTACCTTCAATATGTTTTTTATTTTCCTCACATTCTCATGAGAGATGACTATTCATTTTTCATATGATATAAATATTTATTTATCTTCTAATAATTACAAATATCAAATTATTACATAACTCTAAATAATATAGTAAAGTCTAGCACTTCTCTTTATTACATTATTTGGTATAAAGATCATTACTTCCATGCATTTCGGAGTGGTACACTGGAACTATTATTTGGCTCTGGCCCTGGTTTTGTCATTGGTTACTTGGCTCTTACTTTGCTAGCTCTAGCTTTTCTAGCTTTGGCTCAACTAGATCTAAATAATCTCCACTAGGTATGTCTCTTTAGACTATCTTTGGCTCTACCTCTAGGTTATTGTCTTTGGGTTGTTGCCTCTAGGTCTGAAAATTATGATGTTTAATGTTTCACTCCTAATATGTGTCACTTAACATTGATAATTTTAATTTGTGATAAAAACAAAAAACAAAAAAAAAACTACACTTCTTGCAAAAGTATATCTATAGATAGAGTTATGTGTTGCTTTTGGCTTAGATTAGAAATTTCTTTAATTGCATTAATTATAATTGGAAAAACATCTTGCATGATGTTGTGAACTTGGAATTAGTTGTAGTTGTAGTTGACCTTTCTTTAGGGGTAAATATTATATTAGAAAAAATGTTGTGTTATAAAATAGGTTGGTGTTATAGCTTGATATGCAAGCATATTTTGTTGTATTTCCACTAGTGTTTATTAATAAAAATACTATTGCTGGTGAAGCATGATTTATTATTATTATTATTATCTTATTTTGTCTGACTTGATGATATTTTTCAGCCAAATTTAATGTTGCATTTTCGCTATATTTTTATGTAAAAAATTATAGCTATTTTATATAAAAAATTCTACCCAATATTAATGTGAAAATTTTCAATTATTACAATTTTTTGGCATTTTTTTTCTAATTCTTTGGATTTCTCAATAGCATTTAAAATCTTCAACTGGTGTCAGAGCAAATTGATCTATTTGGGTTAAAGAATTTTTTTTATGATGGCATAAAATGGAGCTAATACTATCCCACTTCAAATTTCTATGTTTAATGAAAAAAATGATTACTAGAAATATTTCAATGAAGACTTTTTAATCTCATAGGACTTGTAGAGTCTTGTTTTACAAGGGTACTCTGAGTCAACAGATCAAGTTGCTTTCAATACCCTAAACTGATTCTAAGGAGTTGTTGGAATATCGGATGAAGGATGTAAAAGCTTTGTTTGCAATTCAAAGTAGGATTGATGTCTCCATATTTTCTAAGATTGTTGAATGCACTCAATCAAAGGATTCATGATAGACACTTGAAAGTTCCTACATAGGTTTCTCCAAGGTGAGAATACTTAAGCTTTAGCTCCTGAGAAGAGAATTTGAATCCTTCAAATGAATGATAACAAGTCTATTAAAGTATTCATCATGAGAGTTCAAAATATGGTGAATGCTATTCATGCACATGGTGAGGTACTTGATGATAAAAGGATTGTTGAGAATATATTGAGAATCCTTCCTAGAAATTTTGATCTGGTTATGATTGCTATTGAAGAGTCTAGATATTTATCAAAACTAACTCTTGTTGAACTACTTGGTAGCTTGTAAACTTATGAGCATAGGATGAAGGCCTTGATCAAGCATTTCAAGGTAACTTAAAGATGAATCGATAACCATCCCATTCAAAGGAGTCATCATCTACCACTTTAGCACCATCATCCTCTAGAGGCTATAGAAGAGGTCATGGTAGAGAAAGTGGAAGAGTAAATAACAATACATATGAATCATCCCATAGATATTGTGACTATTATGGAAAGGATGATCACACTAAACCATATTGCTATAAAAAGAAAAAGTAATAAAAAGGAGTTGATTACAATAAAAAAAGTGAAACTCTCTTTTTATCTTGCAATATTTTTGATGTCAAAATTTATGTTTAATATCTTGATAGTGGATGTTCAAACCACATCATTGGAAATATAAGTCTATTTGTTAAACTTGATGAGAATATCCAAGGACAAATCAAGTTTGGTGATATTAATCGGGTGAATATAGTAGGCAAAGGAACTCTTGCCATCATGAAAAATATTAGTAAGATTTCTTACATGCATGACACTTTGTATGTGCCAGGTTTCAAGCATAATATTTTAAGTATTGAATAATTATGTTCAAAATATTATAAGGTTATTTTTGAAAATAATTGTTGTAGAATCTTGAATGAGACTCACAATCAGATTGTAGATAAAGTGTTGATATCAAAAAATAGGATGTATATGTTGAAAATGCAGCTAGTTGTGGAATGTTTGAAGACCACCATTGATTTAGCATGGTTATGGCATAAAATATATGGACACCTCAACTTTGACGCATTGTATGGAATGCAAAAGAAGAGTCTTGTTAGAGGGATGCCCACATTTATGAAGCCTCTAAACAGTGTATATGAAGGCTATATTTTTACAAAACAAAATAGAGAGAAGTTTCCACACTACAAATTTAGAGTTGAGAAGCCATTAAAATTGGTTCATGCTGATCTATGTGGAACCATGAAAACCTTAAGCATTGGTAAAAGCAAATATTTCTTGTTGTTTGTTGATGATCATTCAAGAATGAGTTGGATATATTTCTTGCATGATAAATCATAAGATTTTGATTGTTTCAAGATGTTTAAGGCTTTAGTTGAAAAGTAATGTGGTTTTTGTATTAAGACCTTAGGAACCAACCGAGGAGGTTAGTTCACTCCTAATGAGTTTTAAGAATTTTGCAACAGTTAGGGAATGAAAAGGGAGTTTCCAACTACCTACACCCCTAAACAAAATGGAGTGGAAGAAATGAAAAATATGACCATAGTAGAAATGACCCATTACATGTTCAAGGAAATAGCGTTACCAAACAAGTCTTGAGATGAAGCTATGCATACAATTGATTACATTCTCAATTGGACCCCTACTATGCTAGTAAAAAACTCTACTCCCTATGAAACTTGACATGGTAAGAACCCAAGTATTGGTAATTTGTAAATTTCTGGTTCCACATGTTATGTGCACATTCTTAAATAAAAGAGAAAAAAACTTGATAAGAAATCTATCAAATGTATTTTTGTTGTTTATTCTGATGAATCATAGCTTAGAAATGTTATGATCCCACTCCTAACAAGTTGTACGTTAGTAGAAATATGGTTGGTATTACCTCACAAATTTTTTGGAGTATATTCCATTATTTAAT
Source organism: Wollemia nobilis (assembly GCA_028583015.1). Lineage (NCBI taxonomy): Eukaryota > Viridiplantae > Streptophyta > Pinopsida > Araucariales > Araucariaceae > Wollemia > Wollemia nobilis. Next base: position 6,486,632 of record JAQPPZ010002642.1, read on the forward strand.
ACATGCTAATGTACCCCCATGGTACCTATGGTACAATGTATATATTAGAATAGAGTTTGAGTCTCTAGTTTAGGAAAATGGTTTATATTTTCTCTCTTATGTAAGTGTCTATGTGCAGGATATGCACAAGTGTCATGTATGTAAGAGTGCATGTGTGTAATGAGAGAAAGTGCACAAGTGTTATGTATTAGGAGTGCATGTGTGTAATGAAAGAAAGTGCACTAGTGTTATTTATTAGGAATGAATGTAGAAGTATAAGTGTCATGTAAAATCATGCAAGTGTCATAGAGTTAAGTGTGCATGTAAGTACAGAGTCAAGAGTCATGTATACAAGTGGCAAAATGAGAAGTCAAAGGACATGTGATGTTTTTTTTATGTAGAGAATAAGGAAGGTTGCAAATCTTGGATATGTGAAGAATGCAATAGTCAAGTACTGAAGAGTCACCTTTCTAAGGTTATATAATGGAGATAAAGTTCCATGAAATGGATCTAGAAATATATGACACATTCAAGAATGAATATTTAAGCTTATATGCATATTTTGAGCAATTATACTATAAGTGTTCTTCATTTTATTGCATGAATTTGGCCATTTTACATTCATATTTGATATTATATTGAATGTTATTATTATTTATATTGGCCAACTTATATTTTGATTGCTCTTATATTTAAGTCTACTCTAGATCAAAGATATTGGGACCTAATATAATTTGGCTTAAAATCCAAAAAAATAATGAATTAGCTCCTAATGAAAATGGTGAAGCATTGCAACCCAAAACTAAAGAAAAATTCAACTCTCCTATGTCAAATAGTGACTCTTGATCTTCATGTTCATCAAGAGGAAGTATTGGTAAAATAAGGATTAGCAAATATCACCCATAAACACAAATGTTGGATGAGGATTATACAAGGAGAGTAACTAGATTACAATCAAAACAAGGTGAGAATATAATAAATTATGCATTATTATCCTCTTCTAATATTGAGCCTTCAAATTTTAGAGAAGCATCTACTAATGAATGTTGGGTAAATATTGTGGAAAATGAAATTGAATGAATTGAAACAAATAATACCTAGGAGCTTGTTTCTCCTCCAAAAGATAAGACTATTGTTGGTGTTAAATGGGTTTATAAGCTGAAATATAATGTTTATGGAAGCATAGCTAAACACAAGGCACGATTGGTAGCCAAAGGCTATGTTCAACAAGAAGGAATAGACTATGAAGAAACTTTTGCACTAGTTTCTAGATTGGAAATGGTAAGATTTCTTCTTGCACTAGTTGTCCATTTTAGTCTTGTATATCAAATGGATGTAAAATAAGAATTATTAAATGAATATTTGGAGGAAGAAGTTTGTGGATCAGTTGCAAGGATTCATAGTTGTAGGTCATGAGGACAATGTGTACAGGTTGAAGAAATCTCTTTATAAGCTTAAATAGACACTTAGAGCTTGGTATTGTAGGATTGATTCCTAATTGCTTAAAAATAGCTATGAACGATGTTTGGTTGAAAGTACACTATATAAAAAGGTAGTTGGATCAGATTTTATTATCATATGTTTGTATGTTAATGATATAATTTTATGGGCAACTCCACTATCTTGTTGAAACAATTTAAAAAGGCTATGTTGGATGAGTTTGAAATGAGTGATTTGGAAAAAATGCAATACTTTCTTGGTATGCAAATAAAGAAATCAACTCAAGGTATATCTATTACTCAATCCAAGTATGTTGAATATCTTTTGATAAGATTTGAAATAAATAGTTATAAACCTATTAGTACCCCAGTAGTTATGGGTTGCAAATTGATGAAGGAGGGTTCTTCCCCTCTTGTGGATGCAACACTCTATAGGTTTTTGGTTGGTAGATGTTAGAATATTATTATTGTTATAATGTGCACTATGCCTATAATTGACAGGTTGACATTTGTCTTCTGCCACTTGTCCCTGTCTTCAGTTTGAGTTGGAGTAGTGTCTTTTGAAAGACACTTGGAGTGGAGCTTATGACACTTGTCATATCTCTCTCCTAAGCTCGATGCTTATATATTGTAAGATAACTTGTAAATAAAGGGTGCCTTATTTTTTAGTCCCATCATCTGGTATCAGAGCAGTGAGATCCACCTGTGGGATTTTTTGGGGTTTGAGTATGGAGTCAGGGAGTATGCTCTCCACTCATTGAGTGGATCAGAAACTAGAAACTCCATTGTTTTTGAGTGGAGTGTGTAGATTTTTTGGAGTGCTAGTTGAGTGTTATGCTGAAGTCAGTGTCGCAGATTATTCGAAGTATTTTTGGATATCTTCATCTTCGCAGAGTTGAGCAGTCTATTGAGCCCTAGCTGAATTTGATGTGGCTTGTAATAGTTGCATTAAGCATGTTTTCAAATGATTTCAGTGAGGCATCTTCAACCTGAGTGCTTTTTATTTTTTTCGGTAGACCTGGAACAAATGCAAGATTTTGTGAGCTGCTTGCTATCCTATTCGTGATGTGGTTCAAAGTGAATATGATGCTCAATTGCAACGGTGCGGTGATGGCCTGAAGATGCATGTGTTTGTGTGAAGATAGAAACCCGCCGCTCATTCCCCTTTTTGAGAGTTTCCAAATATGCTGTAGCTGCACCTGTGACAATAGCTACGACTGTGGATTCAAGTGGCAGTGCAACCACCTAATATCCCATGTCGATAGACGACTTTTGTCTACATATGCACTTGATTTTATAAAAGCAAAATGTGGCGATGGCCCATTTAATTTTTTTTTAACATTTTTTATTTTTCTTATTAAAAGTTTGATACTCGACGGAAATAACGTTGTGGGCTCTCATTGCATGGACCATAGTGGAAGTCAAGCCCGACACGCAGAGGTGAGGAAAACTCTAGGAACAATATCTGAAGTGGTCGGATCAAAACCTACAGAAAGGCCATCAAGTTGATAGATTTAAAAGGGCCCATATGCATGCGAATTTCAATGCTGTTCATTTGTAGGTTTCAAGGTTTTTTTTGTGGAAATCACCAGAGGATTTCGGGCCATTAACAAACACTGAGAGTGCACTTGATAATTGAATCCATTTTTTATTTCTATAAAACTTGTTGCTTTCGGATCGCTGGCGGACTGTTAGCAGAAGAACCTAAAAAAAACCACACTGCACTGTTTGGCATTTGGTGCGCCCTACTCGAATGATCCCTCCACCTGTACGCTGCAAGTAAAGCCGCCTATCAAACAAAAGCGCAATGAAAATTCCCTGTGTGGCTAAGGAGGGAGTTTGTGTAAAAATCAAATTGTGGACCTGTTGAAAAGAGTCCCACCTATTTTAGCTTGCAGCTCGGGAAACTTCAACTCATAATATGGTATGTTTTCAATATTATTATTTTTAGCTGGTTAAACAAGATTAAAATAGTTCAACGGGGACATTTAGGTGCTTGCACCATGTGGATTCTGTGTGGCTTAGATATATCGGCGACCTACCCACTCTCACGTCATTAGCGCTAAATCTGGGAAAAATCTAATTCAAAACTGAACAATCACAAGGCACAACAGTTTAAACTAGTGCTTTCCCTTTATTGTAAGGAAGTGTGGTTCAAAAGAAGCCTGGGACGTGGTGGTTCAAAAGAAACTTTATTTGATTAAGATGCTTTGATTACTGAAATAATTGATATTTTAATTCCAGTGAGGAAGGTTGATTTTTCGGCAGCACATATTATAAAAACTCCTAAGTCAAGCATTATTTTGTAGAGCACAACTCGGATGGGTGACCATTTGGGAAGTCCCGGAGTTGCACACTTTTTAGGGTCATTGTTTTTTGCCATTTTTGAAGCATCAACTTGTATCTGACTATAGGCTTATTTATAGTCGTTGGAAAGAGAATTTCGAGGGGAATCCATTGGTGCAGTTTATTTTCAGTTTTGAAATCATTTAATATGCTAAATTGAAGTTTAAAATTGACATTGTAATTTGGAGTGCATTTTCGGTAGTATCCGACACTCCTTGACAAAATATTTGGCAAACTTGTGGGAATCTCAATTTTAAGTCTTTGGGGGGGACATTATGCCAAGTCATTCATTGAATTTGGCAAGTTTGAAGGCAATCTTGTAAAAGGAGGCATTGATATTGTCTCATCTTTTGGAGGCACATTTGGGGCTAATTTGTTTTTAGCCAAATACAAATCATCAACTTAAGGGGTGATTTAGGGCCCCTTGTCCCTTGTCGGTGGATTCATTTTGTGGCACTCTCTTGGCCACTAGGTGTTTGTTGCTTGCATCTTCTATTTGGGCTTTGTCTACATTTTATGCTTGCTATTACCCTTGCATGACTTTGGGTTTTATAATTGTAATCAAGTGTAGTTCCATTTCATACACACTTGACACTAAGCCATATACAAGCAAGCAAACACATACAGGCAAATTCTTATAAAGCAATAATACATTGGCACATCTATTGTAACAATTCTACAAAAAGCAAGCATCACATTTTTATAACCGCCTATGTTCCACGTATCAACTGCTCAAATACTTATAGTCTCCCTCACGTAAGGGTGGGTATATTGAGTAGTTTGGTATAAAGGTCTGGCAGGTTATTCCCTTTCAGAATCGCCTATGTTCCACGTATCAACTGCTCAAATGCTTATAGTCTCCCTCACGTAAGGGCGGGTATATTGAGAAGTTTGGTATAAAGGTCTGGCAAAATTCTAATTCTTACTCTCTTTGGATAGAAAAAGGCACTTATGTTCAACTTAACCCTCCCACTATTGGAATCACTTGAAGATTCAGAGTGGAAAAACTAGGCGAACCCTCCTCTGGATCTTCAACGGTGTACCCTAGATTTTTTTGAGGGCTCTAATTTGGCATTTGTCATTCTTACTTCATCCTTTGTTGAGCTCCCTTTTCTTTTGATCCTTTTCTAAATCATGGCTACTACAAATCTATTAAGTGGACTTACAAAGAAACTTGAAGGAGCACAAACTTTTGCAAATTGGAAGTATGAGATGGAATCAATATTAATGATGAATGACATGTGGGACTTTGTGAAAGATAGGCAAGCTAATGAAGACCCACTCACTGCACCTACAGACCCTAAAGAAAAAGCACAATTTGAGAAGAATTCCAATATAGCTTTAAGTCTAATCAAGCTAGCTACAGGAATTCAATGCAGAGAAAATGTAAGGGTTGCAAAAACACCTAAACAAGCATGGGATGCTCTCAATAGATTGTTTGATAGGCCAAGTCAAGATAATATTTTGTATCTCAAACAAAAATTGCACAATCTATGTATGAAAGGCTCACTTACCGATTATCTTATGGAAGTCAAGTCTATTAAGAATGATTTCTTAGTTGTTGGTAAAACCCTAGATGATAATGAGTTAATTCCAATAATGTTGCATGGTCTTCCTTCAAAGTTTCACTCCTATGCTACCATGTTAGACTTGAGTGGTAAAACAATGAATTCCACACTTGAGGATATTGAGATCCTACTTAAGAAACATGAGCAAGCCCTAATCAAAGATGAAGAAATTGAAGCCACATCAACAACTTTTGCCACCAAGGCAACTTTACAACCTAAACAAAACAAGGGTCAAAATCAGCATAATCAGAATCAAAGGGGTAGACAACATCAGAGATACACACAGTACCAGCAGTAGCCAAATCAACAGTACCAACAACAACCATGTCAGCAACAGTACCAACAACAACCAAATCAGTAGTACCATCAACAACCAAATCAGCAACAGTACCAACAGCAACCAAGATGGCAAACAAGACCTCAAGGGGGTCAAAACAACAATCAACAAGGGTGTGAATATTGTGGAAAATGGAATCATAATGTTGCTAATTGCTATAAAAGGCAAAGAGAACAGGGAGAACCACAAAATAATAATCTGAACACATTGTATGCAGCCAACCAAGTTAATGTTGAAGATAAAGAATGTTGGTATATTGATTCTGGAGCAGAAAAGCACATGACAGGAAGGCAAGATTGGTTGACCAAGGTTCAGCCTACATCAAATCAATTCATTACTTTTGGTGATGAAAGTGCTCTACCCATTGAAGGTGTTGGGGAGGCACCACTTACTTTGCATGATGGTAATAATGTTCCTGCAACAGATGTTTTGTATGTGCCTGGTCTTAAAAGGAGTCTTCTTTCTATTGGACAACTTACGGATAAGGGCTATAATGTCTATTTTGAAAAAGACAAATGCTACATTAAGGAACCCAATGGCAATGTCAAGGCCATGGGAGTGAAAAAGGATGGTGTTTACTACCTCCTTACAAAATCTGTAACACAAACATCTTTGCATACAACAACTACTTTCTCTTTGGAGTACATGTGGCATGAAATATTGGGACATTTAAATTTTAATAATCTTCAAATGATGGCTACAAAAGGATTAGTTAAAGGACTTCCACATCTTAAGGAGTCAAAATGTTTTTGTGAGCCATGTGTAATAGCCAAACACCATAGGCAACCATTTGAAATAGGAAAGGCATGGAGAGCCAATAGACCTTTGCAATTGGTTCATTCAGACATTTGTGGGCCAATGTCTGTTCAATATTATATCAGGGCTAAATACTACATCACTTTCATTGATGATTACAGCAGAAAGGTATGGATCTACCTAATTCAATATAAGTGGCAAGCCCTTGATAAGTTCAAAGAATTCATCGCACTTGTTGAAAGAGAAAGTGGCTATCAAATCTCCACCTTAAGATCAGATAATGGTGGAGAATATGTCTCCAATGAATTCTTTAATTTTTGTAAGTATCATGGGATAAGGAGGCAATTCACAACCCCTTATACCCCGCAAAAAAATGGAGTTGCTTGAGAGGATGAATCAAACAATCACAAATAGGGCAAAATCAATGTTACATGCTGCTATATTACCTAACTCATTTTGGGGAGAAGTTGTTCTTACTGCTGCATACTTGACTAATAGGTCATACACAAAGGCCTTACATGAAAGAACACCTGAAGAAGCATGGAGTGGAAGGACGCCCTATGTGGGCCATTTGAGAATCTTTGGATGTGATGCCTATGCTCATATTCCTCATAAGAAAAGGAAGAAGTTTGATGATAAGAGCCAAAAATGCATCTTTGTTGGCTATAGTGATAGTGCCAATGCATATAAATTATATGAACCTATTTCCAAGAAAATCATTTTATCTAGGGATGTTACCTTTCATGAGTATCCCCCATCTAATCCTCCTAAGGCCCCCACTTTAGAAATAACTAATGAAATAGTTGCTCCATTCATGCATACAATATCATCTAGTCCTTCTCCTTCACTCATAAATCAAGAAATTCATCCACAAGAAGAACTTCCTACAAATGATCCATGTCCTCCATCTCCTCCTCCTAATGATCAAGTAACATCATCCAATCCTTTACCCAAGTGGGTTCAAGCCACAATAGATGAAGCCCAAAATCATTTGCCCACCTATACAGGTAAAAGGCCTTCAGCCCTAAGACACCAAGTGAATTATGCCCTAATGGCCAAAGTCCTTAGCCAACCTGAACCTTCTAATGTCAAAGAAGCACTTGGTGATCCTAAATGGGTTCATGCCATGGATCAAGAATTAGATTCCATTGAAAAGAATCACACTTGGGAGTTAGTTGATTTACCCAAAGGAAAATATACCATTGGCACAAAATGGGTATACAAAGCAAAATATAAAGCAGATGGCTCACTAGATCGCTACAAGGCTCGCCTAGTAGCTCAAGGCTATAAGCAACAAGAGGGAATTGATTATGAGGAGACCTTTGCTCCTGTGGCTAAGATGACTACAATCAGGACAATTATTGCTATGGCAGCTCAAAAACATTGGCCAATATATCAAATGGATGTCAAAAGTGCATTTCTCAATGGTCATTTGAAGGAGGAAGTGTATGTGAAACAACCACCAGGGTACACAGTTGAAGGCCAAAACAACAAAGTCCTCAGATTAAAGAAAGCTCTATATGGGTTGAAGCAAGCACCCCGAGCTTGGTATGCAAAGATTGACTCCTATTTTCTCAACCTTGGTTTCACTAGATCTGTAGCAGAATCTACTCTCTATGTGAAACATTGGAGGAACCGCATCATTTTGGTTACATTGTATGTGGATGATCTTCTCATTACAGGTGATGACATAGAAGGAATAAGGTTGCTCAAGGAGGACTTATGCAAGAACTTTGAGATGACAGATTTAGGCCTCCTCCACTATTGCTTAGGAATAGAGGTATGGCAACAACCTGGTAAGATTTTTATCTCACGGTCTAAGTACATTCAGTCTATTTTGGAGAGGTTTCGCATGGAGGAGTGTAAGCCCTCTCTAACTCCCATGGAAACTAGATTGAAATTGGTAAATAATGATGAAGAAGAAAGGGTTGATGGTACACTTTACAGGCAACTAGTTGGAAGTTTGATCTACTTAACTTCAACTAGACCAGATATTTGCTATTCAGTTGGCCTTATTTCCAGATTCATGCAGGATCCTAAGAAGAGCCATTGGATAGCAACTAAGAGGATTGTGAGATTCCTAAAGGCCACACCTCATCATGGCCTTATGTATAAATCAAGTGATAATTTTTCTTTGATTGGATACACAGATTCAGATTGGGCCAATTGTCCCGAAACTAGAAGATCTACATCAGGTTATTGCTTTCAATTAGGCCAAGGCTCTATTTCATGGAGCACAAAGAAGCAGAACACAGTTTCACTATCTTCAGCAGAAGCAGAATATAGAGCAGCAATTGAGGCAACTAAGGAGGCAATATGGTTGAGGCAATTAATTCAGGATATTGGGCTATTCATACATGGTCCAACATATATATATTGTGACAATCAAAGTACCATCAAGATGACCAAGAATCCAGTTTTCCATGCTAGAACAAAGCACATTGAGATCCATCATCACTTCATTAGAGAAATGGTCCAAGAAGACATTATACACATGGAGTATGTACCAACTCAATATCAAGTAGCAGACATCTTCACCAAGTCACTTGGGAAAGACAAGTTTTCTCAGTTTAGCAATTTGCTATATCTATGTAAAAGAAGTCAACATTAAGGGGGAATGTTATCTAATGTTGACTTATCTTTTTAGGATAGTGCACATTAAGGGGGAATGTTAGAATATTATTATTGTTATAATGTGCACTATGCCTATAATTGACAAGTTGACATTTGTCTTCTGCCACTTGTCCCTGTCTTCAGTTTGAGTTGGAGTGGTGTCTTCTGAAAGACACTTGGAGTGGAGCTTATGACACTTGTCATATCTCCCTCCTAAGCTTGATGCTTATATATTGTAAGATAACTTGTAAATAAAGTGTGCCTTATTTTTTAGTCCCATCAGTAGATTGATGTACCTTATAACTACTAGGCCAAATATTATGTATGTTTTTAGCTCATGAGTATCATTGGTATACAACCAAAAGAATCCTTAGGTATGTCAGTGGTACATAAACTTTTGGTTTATGCTATTATTCTACTAATTTTTATGATCTTGAGGCCTATACAAATGTAGAGTGGGCATGAATCCTTGATGATAAGAAGATTAATTCAGGTTATGCTCTTATTTTATGGTAAAGTGGTGTCTTAGAGCACCAAAAAGCAACAAACATTTGCATTATCTATAGCTAAAGTAGAGTACATGACTATGCCATTCTCTTGCACTCAAGCCATTTGGATGGTAAGGCTCTTTGAAGACTTGGGAATGACAATTGATTACTCTATTAAGATATGTTTTGAAAACACCAACACTATATACTTGACAAAGAATATGGTATCTCATAGTTTGAGTAAACATATTGACATACATAACCACTTTATTTATGACTTGGTCGAAGATGAGTTTATAGCTTTCATGTTTTGTAAATCTAAAGATCAGCTTGCTGATATTCTCACAAAGGTTTTGATTAAATATAGATTTGAGAATTTGAGAAGATTTATTGGAGTACAAAATATTGACATCAAGGGGGAGAATGAAAATTATGACGTCTAATGTTTCACTCCTCATATATGCCACTTATCATTGATAATTTCAGTTTGTGATTAAAAAATAAACAAAAAACAGTTGTGCACTTTGCAAAAGTGCTTTATTGATAACTTTAGTTGACTCTTTGTGTGTATGTACAATTGGGATTATGTGTTGTTTTTTATAGTAGATTAGATGTTTTCTTTAAATGCATTAGTTATAATTAGAAAAGCATCTTGCATGATGCTATGAACTAGAAATAAGTTGTAGTTATCTTCAATTATGTAATTGTAGATTTTTGAAGCATTGAATATTTTTAGGAGAATATTTTATATTAAATATATTGTTATTGTATTATATAATAGGTTGTTATTGTAGCTTGTTATGCAAACAAATTTTATTATATTTTCATCTCCTTTTATTAATAAATATACTATTGTTGGTGAAGCATGATTTTTTTTATCTTATTGGGTTTGACCTGGTAATGTTTTTCCACCATTATTAGCTAAATTTAATGTTGCATTTTCACTATATTTCTATGTAAAAATTTCTAGCCAATATCAATGTAAACATTTCTAGCCTTTACAATTTTTTTTTATCTTATTCTGCTTTGGATTTCCTCAATAGCATTTAAAATCTTTAGTCACCTTTGGATCGTTGCCTATAGGTCTCCTCTGGACTAGGTCATTACCCATGGGTCAACTTTGGGTGGTTGCCTCTAGGTCACTTTTCACCTCTAGGTCATCTTCAAGTCATTAGTACATCTAGGTCAACCTTGAGGTCATCACATCTAGGAAATTACCATTGAAATATATCTTTGGAATGTTCCACATCTTTGGAATCTTCCAAATAATGTTTCATTTGTAGGTCCTTTCATTGTAGGCCTTCCAAGCACTACTTGGGTCAGATTATTCTAATACTAAAATCATTTATCTTGTGTTTCTCAAGACATTGTTTCCATAGAAAATTTTACATTCTTGTTGTTCAACATATTTTAATGTTTCTCAACCACCAAACTTGGTATCCTTGTGTAGAAATTGTTTAACATTTATTTTGCTTTATCCCATTCTAAAATATTCATCCATCCATAATTCAAATAAAGTTTGTTGGTCACATTCTCTTCGTACAAAAACTTTATTTTGGAGGATTATTACGTCCACAAATTTCACAAGAATACATGTTCCAACACCTAGCTCTCACATGTCTACTTCTTCCACAATGATTACAACAACTCACACTAGCAACTTCTACATATGATTCTTTCTTCACAAATTTTGTGTTATTGTCATCTTTCATAAATTTAGTGCCATTACTTTCTGCTTGACCTATATATCCAAGGCCTTCTTTCTTTGGCCTTATATTTGGTACTATGGTCTCTTCCACACCTTGGCCATATTTTCCTAGACCTTTACCAACATATCCCATTCTTCTTAATAATTAAGACTCAATTCAATCTATATGCTTTTCAAAGCATTCTATTTTTGCATCACCACTTTGATTGCTATCAAATTTATCAATATTCAAACACATAATTTCCTTATTTTTGTTATGGTCTCTACCACTATTCAAATAGCACACATCATCATAATATCCATCATAGTCTAAAGTATCACTATCACTATCAAATTTTACAATATGACCTTTATCATGGCCACCATAACCACCTTCTACATAACCTTTATCTTCACAAACAATATTTAAATCATTGGTGTCACAAGTTATATATGTCCCCTATACAAGATCCCTTGTATCACAACACACATTTTCCATCATGGGCCTCAAATTACCTATATCATAACTGATATCTATCCTCTGAAGAAGATTTCTTGTGTCACAAATATATTTCATCTTGGGTTTATCATTCAACTTCTCAATTATTTCAATTTTCTTTCTACATTATACCTCAAGGATGTCATGGGTAAATTATGCCCTACATATTCTTCTTACATCATCAACTAAGGTTGTCACACCATTTTGAAAGTATCCTTCACTAAATTTGTTTAGTATTACCTATAAACAAGACATTAGTTGTGAAAATTTGCCATCTTTATTATCTTTTGATGACACAAAATTTTAGATTAAACCTTAAATATTTTCCTATTTACTATCACCTTTATTTTTTTATTTTGACACTTCCCTTTCGATAAGGACTTTATCTATTGTATCAAATTCATCTTCACAATATGATTTTGATTCTAATTCACCCTATGCAATATACCATTGTTGTTGTCACCATTATTAAGATTTTCCTCTTTGATATTGCCCATGCCCTTGATGCTATTATGAATGAGTCTACTACTTCCCTTGAGAATATTGTGATTGACTTTGTTGATTCCCTTGAGGAGGTCTTCATGATTGATTCCATCTACTTAATAAATTATATTGACAAAACTTGGTGATATGTCCTTCTCTTTCACAAATATGGCAAAACCTCCTTCTCCATTGAGTTTGATTTTGTGATGAAGATGGGGTGGTAGGACCTTTCAAATTTATTTTTGGAAATAAGGGCATTATTGGATAACTCATCTCTCAATTGATTATCAAATTTGTATTGTTGAAGGATGTTTACCAACTCTTCAAATGACACCCTTCTATTTGGTACTTGGAGAGATGTAAAGAATATTTTGAATGATTTAGGGAGAACTCTAAGCACAACTAAAACCAAGAGTTTATCTTCCACCTTTTCTCCCATTATATTCAACTTTGATCTTAAATCTATAATTCTTTGAAGTAATTATTCAACACTCTCATTATATTAGACCATTAGTGTATTAAGTTATGACTAAAAATGAAGGATAGTGGTATTTTTTCCTTCAAATATGGTACAAAGTTTATTCCATACTTTTTTTATGTTTTTGCTTCACTTTTATGTGGTTGTATTTCATTATCCACTCCAAATGTGATGAGCATAAGTGCCCTTGCATCTCTTTCATCATTATTTTCCTTAGCTACATCCTCCTTAGGATGAGTTTCATCACTAGTAACAAAATCCTAGAGTTTATTTACCATAGGTATTGTTCTCATTTTTCTTCCATGGTACAAAATTTGGACCCTTGAGCAACTAAGATTCTGTGAGAGATATTTTTTATGTAGACATGGCAAAGGTTCCTTATATCTCCAAATGGTCCTTTTTTTAATATGCCACCAATCCTATATACCAATCATTTCAGTATACCACCCTTATAACATACCCATTGGTACATGGAAGAAATAAGTCCTTTCAATATACGTGGTTATACATGAAAGAGACCTTAAGGTATGTAAAAGGTATTGATACATGGAACTAAGATTATATTGAAAATGATTCATTTTATTAATGACACTTGCTTAAAGAGAAATCCTCACACGTAGGTGTGACTTTCCTATATACTTAAATTTTCTCAATTTTAGGATTTATTTTTAACAATAGTAATGAACGGGGATAAATATGGAGTGAAACAAAAATATCACAAATATGTGTTCTTATCCCTCTCCAAAAAAATTATAGGATCCATGCTCAGATGTTGTTGTGATAGCTATATTAGAATTTAGATTTAATTTCACAACATTACCTATAAACGCAAGTTAGAAATGTTGTTAATACTAAATGCAACACAATTTTCTTGCAAGAATTACAAACTTTTAATTTTTCAAATTCTCCTTCGTTCTTCAAAAATTACTTAGTTAAACATAATGCACTTGTATACCTTATGACCCCCTAAATGCACTGTTTAAAAAAAAATTATTCTCTATAATCTATTTGTTTCTTTTTTTATAAAAAATATTCTCTATAGTCTATTTATCTCTTTTCAATAAACCAAAGAAATAAAGTATTTTCTTTCAATTTTTTGAAAAAATATAACTTATCAACTTTCTTCTTCTTTTAAAAATCAACTTTTCTTATGAAACTAATTAACCATAAGAATTGAACCCGTGATCATTTTTCTCAAAAATTTAACTTTGCTTTTGGTAGCCAACTCTCCCCTTATGCAATTCACAACTTTAAAGGAATACAATTAAAGTAATACTTTACATATTGCAATGACAACTAGGCGAGCCAACTTAGCTCTGCTATGTTTCCACTCAAATTTAACCTCGTGTCATTTAAATTTTTTTCTTCGAGCGTGCCCTTGCTTATTTTTTCCATGTGGCAAAACTTGGATTCCCATTATGCAACCAATAAATAAACTTGCCGAGACCAAAATTTACATGTAAATTTAAAAATTCAACTTCTTCTAAATAAAACATTAAGATTTTATTTAATTCAAGATAGTAGAAAATTCCTATTATGTGGGTGAATGCTTATTGGAGGAGCACCCGAGCGTTATGGTATTTTTGAAGAACCACTGAAGACCCTACAAGTTTCTTTAGGTTTCAAATGTATCCAAAACCAAAATTCAATTTAGGCTTTAGACATTTTCAAAATTGAATTTAGCCAAGGTAAAGTCTTTTTTCAATTCCCATGTGACATCAAATCACTATGTTGTAGGTCCAATGAGCACAATTTCTCCTCACAAAGCTTTTAACAAAGGATAAAGTAGTATATAAAATAACCAATATGGGCGAATTGACAAATTTTAAACATTTCTTCATAAAATAATTATATATATATATATATTCAATTTTTATATGTTATCCTTGTCACACTAGACTGCATCTCCACATTACAAATTGCTGCATCTTCTTTCTTCACAAATGTGTTGTGCCTTGTTTCTTCACAAACATGCTACACTGGAATACTTATTCAAACATTTCCTTCTTATACCTACACAAAATAAATTATAAGAGCATGTCATTGGATGACAACGATTGTCCCTTCTCAAAATCCTCATAAACACTCAACCTACCTCTAATACTAGATGTTGGAAATGAAAAATAACAAACACAAAGTTCTAGACAAAATATTTTCACAAAATATTGCAACAATATTTCACATTAGTATTTACAATTTTAATGCATCAATTTGTGTCTCTTTTATTCAAGATACCTTTGATATTTTTTTTTATGTAAAAAAACATTATATTAAATAATTAACAAAATCAATTTTTACAAAAAAAAAAAAGAGGCGGATAGACACGCCACGTGGCTAATGACATCAACCAAAAAAACCATTCC
Source organism: Wollemia nobilis (assembly GCA_028583015.1). Classification (NCBI taxonomy): domain Eukaryota; kingdom Viridiplantae; phylum Streptophyta; class Pinopsida; order Araucariales; family Araucariaceae; genus Wollemia; species Wollemia nobilis. The sequence goes on from JAQPPZ010002642.1 coordinate 6,501,668, forward strand.
TATCAAAATAGAGTGGGAATCCAAGAGAATAATATACAGTTTACAGAACTGATGGACAACATAATAAACTAATAAGGTTCAGCCACCCCTGATTCCCACCTAGAGAATTTGAAAATGAGTCCCTCCCCTATCTAGAAGTGTCGGGAACATAAACCCAGCCATAAAATCTTAAGTTACCCCAAGTATCAAGTCGAGGAGTTGGGGGAGAGAGGAACAATCACATAGCCATGACCATCTCTGTAAGCACCTTGAACTAGGATAGGAGTGCAGTTTGAGAGCGAGCGACACTACTGTGTGGACCTAGATATTCTACGAGGAGTATCCTAAATTACTGAGCACGGTGTGTTCCTCCAATGTTTAATAAGCTCTTGAAGATGAGTGAGCTCCATGGCCACCTTATTGGCCTGAACTATAATCTAAAAATACACAGAAGAAATAATATTAGACTTCTCAAAAGTAGAGATGTGCAAAGAGGAAGTATACTTACCAAAGATACAGTCATTTCTAGCTCTCCATAAACTAAACATGGTCGCCATATGAAACAAGTGCCACACTTAAAAAAAATAACCAGTAATTGTGGGGGATCTCCCAAAATAATATGCTTCCACTCAAACATGGCAAAGGAATAGGGTCTAAAAAGGGAAAAAAGCCACTCTTAAAGGGAATAAGCATGAGCACAAACCCAAAAAAGATGGACAAAGTCTTCATATTGAAGACATAAAGGGCAAGAAGGGTTGGGGATGCCTAAATATTGTAGACGCTCCCCAACAGGAAGCCCTTGGTGCAAAAAGGCTCCAAGCAAAACAAGAAATTTTGTGCTCCAAGAAAGGAGCCCAAGCGGTCTGAAACCTGTGCAACCAAACAGGTCGAGGGGAGGAGACCTTCCATCATTGATTGAGATTCTCAATCATGGGGAGGCAAGGCAAGATCAATCCATATCCAATCAGGTCTTATAATTCTGTAATGAAGTGTCCAGATACCACTTCCAGTCCTTCCACCAAGGTCACTGAGAAAGCACAAAAATATTGTGTAACATGGATTCAGGGAGAGCAACCTTGACAACCTCAAAGGTATCTTTTTCAGAGTGATTAAGTCCAAATCTAGCTCTAAAATCATCCCAAGGAAGCCAATCCTTGGTAGGACGAGAAAAAAAATCAATGATGCATCACACATCTTTACGAAAGAATCTCAACACATTAATCCAGGGAACCTGCACAAGCGGGGAACCCTGGTAGATGATAACATGTGACCACAAAATATTCATTTGGTTGATGGAGAGGCCATGCCAAAATCTTTGTCCATTCCATCTAATCCAAGGTTTAACACTCTCCCAATTTTTCCAAATTCTCCTAATGACGAAGGATCTTGCCACTTTGATAGACACAGGGGCAACAAGGAGGGAAGGGAAACCATGCCCTTCCAACTCTTATGCCCAAAAGGGGAACCTTCACTAATACAATATCATATGAGAATATTCTAGGTCTCATTGCCTGTGAGGGCTCTAATGACCCACTTAACACAAAGGGCCCAACCTTGACGTTGGGTATTAATAATGCCAAGTCCACCATGGCTTCTGGGAAGACAACAATACTCCCAGGCAACACGATGGAATCCCGAAGCATTATTGGAGGACCATAAGAAGTCTCGTAGAAGTTTATCAATATTCTTATAAAAATTTTTGGATGGGACCCAGTAGGAAGAATAATAAACATGGGTGGCCGCAAGGACTTTAGTGCAAATTTAAAATTTACCAGCAAGGGAGATTTTCTTTGTGGACTAGTAGGTAAGTTTCTATTCCACCTTGTTAACAACATACTTCCATAACTCTGGAAACGATCCGTTAAAGCTAAAAGGAATCCCTAAAAAACAAAAAATTTCCTCCTCTTGGATAATCTTCCATTGATATTGATTAAGCCAGTAGGGCATTGGGCCGAGAGACTGCCTATAAAATTGGGTCTTTCTCCATTGAATGGAGGATCCAAAAGCCAGATAAAAGTGTCCAGGCAAGCAAGCACTTGTTAAATGACACCTTCTTCCTCAATAAGAGTGAGGAAAGAGTTATCAGCAAAATAACCATTGATCAACTGAGTCTCACCTCTAGGGAGAGAAATTCCTTGAATAGAACCCTGAGTAGCATGATGAGCTAGTAAATAGCCAAACCCTTCAACAACAAGGACATAAAGGGAAGGAGCTAAAGGGTAACATTGTCTAATGGATCAAAAGAGACCAATGGCTGAGAACTTATGTTTTTTAATAGACAAAACAACTGAAGCCTCAACAAACAACATTTCCACAGAACTAATATAGCAGGTCCCAAAACCAAGAGCTTTAAGCATGGATAGAATGAAGGACCAATCAATCCTATCATATGTTTTCTCAAAGTCGATTTTTATGAACATGGATTATTGGTTAGAATTGCGAGCCCACTCCATACCTTCCAATACAACAATAATATTGTTAAGGATGTATCTGCCTCGAATGAATCCAGTTTGCTCTGGGCGCACGATAATAGGAAGGAGATGACAAATGCATAAATCCAGGGCTTTGGCAATGATATTATAAGAGATATTAAAGATAGTAATAGGTCTCCAATTGGTGATGATTTTAGGATCATAAATCTTGAGGATAAATTTAATAATCCCTTGATTAATATTAGGGCCCAACGAACCCTTAGAGAAGGCCTCTTGATAGACTTTGAGAAGATCAGGCCCTATAGTGTCCCAAAGGGATTTGTAAAATTCACAAGGGAAGCCATCAAGACCAGGGGATTTATCATTGGCCATATGAGAAAGAGCTTCCTCTAGATCCTTCAAAGATAGGGCCTTATCATAGGTAACTCTTTAAGACTCAGAAAGTCACTCTAGAACCATAGAAAGGCAGGATTTAAGGGCATCATCATGCGGTATTCTCTTTCCCTTGTGGCCCACCTCATGGGAAGAAGACCCACTTTATCATGTGGGAATTCAATCATATTGAAGTCCCCACAGAGAAACCAAACACCAGAGGGAAGAGAGTGTTGCCCACCACCACAATACACAATGATCATTGGCATCGTTAGGAGCATAGATATTGAGCACACCAAGAAGATGGCCATCAATATCCATCACAACCCAAACAACATGATTAGAAGGGTCACAACCCCAAGAGATCATTTTAGAATGATAAGATTATGAAAGATAAATTACTGCCCCTCCTTTACCCATGTCATGCATAGTATGAAAGGTGTGGCCTCGAGGCCAAAGAAAGGAGCAAGTACTTGACAACATAAAATTAGTGACTTTGAATTCTTGAAGGCAAAGGATATCAATATTACCATTTTTTAACTTGAATTCATCTAGACCCTGATGCACTATGTACTTGCGCATAGGATCTATCAAACCCCTGACATTCCAAGATAAGCACTTCATGAGAACGATCGAGGAGCATATTTTGTTTGAGGACCTCAGAGTCCTTGAAATATGCTAAGGATTCAAAGGTATTTGTGAGAAACCTATTATGATTTTCATGAAAAAAATATGTCTGTCATCGCTTCTCCAAAGGGATTCCTGAGGTATCCCTAATTGGACTGTGAGAGTGACGAGGGTTTCGTGAGGGAACTTCATTAAGTAGATTAGGTGGAAAAACTTGGCATTCACTTGAGGGAGCAGGCACTGACATAGTTGATGGCTTAGTTGACTGGGAGGCTTGAATAGTTGGGGAATTTTGTTTGTTATTACCAAAAGAGGTATCTATTGGAAGAGAAACAAAAGTTCCTTCTATAGAGGTTGCATGAGAAACCTTAGACTTAGAGCTCGGTTGAGACTCCTTTTTACCAGCTCCCACAGAAGTTTGTGGTCGATTTCCTTTGTTGTTCTTCCTGGTAACAAAAGTCCATTCCTCCCCTCCATTAGTGGGAGGGGGAAATTTATTTGTGTTTGAAGGTGTCTCTACTGAAGCCCGATTTTTGAATCGACCCTCCATAAGAGGACAAGCTTTTATCTTGTGGGACTGACATCGATAACAGGTATTGGTGAGATTGATATAAACCACCTATTGTTGAAAATATGTCTCCCGAGAAAGTACCCTACCAGGGTGTGAATTTCAAGCCATTTGCAAGCATTATCAACATCCTGCATGGGTAGAGTTATGTTCGGCACTGAGGAACTACCTTTAGGATAAACTTCATGGGTCGTTTTATTAGTGCCATGGCTCTCAACATCTGCAACTTCACTAACCAGTGAAATAACAACCTGAGAGGCAGCCATTGAAAGATACGGAGCCCCCCACCCAAGGTGGAGTAGTAACTAAAAATGGCACAATGTGTGCAGATCTCAGAAGGGCACAAACGGTATGGCAACCGATGGACCTTTGATGTTTTATTTTCAACATCTTTTTTTATCCCCTCACATTCTTGCAAGAGATGTAACTATTCATTTTTTATTATTCTTCCAATAATTACAAACATCAAATGATTACATAACTCTAAATAATATAATACCATTATTTATTGCTAAAAATTAAAAATAATCAATTTATCAAATACTAATATTTAAAAAAATTAAATAAAAACTCGCGTAAAATAAAATAATATAATATAACTAATAAGCAGCCTATAACATCCTAAACAGGTAATCATTTTACCCTAAAACTTTATAGGCATCTTCATATCAGACAGAACCAAGAGTGGAACCAGAAACCTTGTGTAACCCAAACAAATATCATACCATTAGACCAAATGCCCATAGTAAAAATAAAAATGCCAATAACAATTTAATAATATTTTACTAAATTCCTTTCCCTTCCCTGGGACAAAACCAAACATACCCTGAACGTCCAATGCATTGCACCCAACACAATGTACACTGCAGTCTAATCTAATCTTTCTATATATTATATTTGCTTTATCGAAATAATATAATCTACAGGGATATTTTCCAGCTGAACACCAATTTTAATTTATGCACTGCCTGCACTCGAGTAGTTTTAAATCAACATAATTTAACGTTATTATTAGCAATTGTCTCGGTGGTGCACAAATTTAAACGCCTATAAATAATAATAATAATATAATAACTAATGTATACCTTTAATTTAAACTTGTTTCTTTTGTTTTATACATATAAATTATTTTACATCATGTAATTTTTACAACACTATTATATAGAGAGGCCGGGGGCTTTAAAAGCTTAAAATTTTAAGAGGCGACCTCCTTCTCATCAAAAGCGTGCTTTGATCCTTTTGTTTGAGGTTATGTGGGCGAATTTCTCCTTCATTGTTTATATCAAAATTTAAACTCATATGAATATAAAATATTAATATTATAAATTTGTTAGAATTTAATTATGAATTTGTGTTTGTCAATTTTTTGTTTTTCAAATAAGTTATTGAGCTTTCTTCTTCTTTTTCTTCTTATTTTTTAGTAGGGTTTTGAAAGGGTTTCCTTTTCCCTTTTACATTGATTTAGTCACATTGAGTTATTTAGTGTCGAACCTTGGTGTGGGTTACATCAACTATTTGTCTCATTTATTGAACCAAAGACCTATTGGTAAACTTCTTTATTCATCTTCATTTCTTCAATATGTAATATTTAATTCATACCTCCAAGGGCTAGGTGGATTGTAATATTTAATTCAAACCTCCAAGGACTAGGTGGATTGGTAAGTGCAGGTGTGGCTGTGCACTTACCAAGAAGAAACCTAGGTTCAAACCTTGGGGTGAAGCCAACCCTTTCCAAAGGTAGTAGTCTACTTCGAATCCTCTGAGTGCGTGCCAAATCGATGACGATGGTACAAACCCCAAGCAATTGGTGGTTCCCATCTCACGTCGGGTCAACAAGAATGAGACATATAGGTTTGTTGGGAGCAATCCCTATGGTTTGAACCCTACGCTAGCCAGTTACTAAAAATAGTGGTTGTAACCAACTCTCCTATGTAACCTATATATATATATATATATATATATATATATATATATATATATATATATATATAGAGAGAGAGAGAGAGAGAGAGAGAGAGAGAGAGAGAGAGAGTGCATGCATAAATCTTTATGTAGTGAGTTGTCACCTTCAACCTGTTGAGCAGTAGCGACAGTATTGTCATTGTTGTCAACACAGTCAGATAGATCGGTTGATGCAATGGACAGGAGTTCAGAGGTTATTCAGAGTATGTAAAGTGATGTTAAATGCTTATGAGGATGTTTTTTATGTTTGGGTGAAGTTGTTACAGGTTGTTTGTGCAAATTTGTAAAAGTTGAAAAAATCGTCAGAAAGTTGTCAAAGCAGCAAAATAGTCAAAAAGTTTCAAAAGTCGCCACGGGCACAGTTGGATAGGATGGATCAGTTTGGAACATGTCAGAATATCATTAAATAGTCCAGAACAACATTGGAGATGTCAGCATAGTGTTTGGAGTGATCGGTGGTGTTTCCGGTATCTTGGCGGATGATTTGGCAAGTGGTTGTACAGGCTGAAAAAGTGTAGGTTTTGTCAGAAGCACTACGAACAAACCATAAGTATTTATGCAACAAAATTTTAACTGGAGGTGGTTGTTATCTTCAAGAACATGTGTTCAAAATTTCAATGAAAACAGAGAAACGAGGCAAATTTTACAAGCGTTGCAAGACTGTCACAAAAACGCTCTTTTTTGAAAAAGTGTGTTAGTAACAATTTTTGTGGAAGTGGTACAGGTGAACCGTAAGGAGTTAGGCAGTGATTTTTGGTTTGGACATAGTCAGTGTTACAAAGATTCTACGTTTCAAATTTCAGAGAAAACCGAGTTATGAGGTGAGAGTTATGATTTTTGCAAAAACGTTACAGGTCTCTTTTATGTCAATTTGTGCCACTTGGGCAAAATCCTTTAGTTGGCCGTTTCGACCTTGAAGAGTCGCCAGAGTTTCAGTTTTAGTGTTGTTACACCTTCAAAGCATCAAATAGATCATATTTTTTTTTTGGTTTGAGTTGTCACGTGGCTCCGATGTATGAGAACAAGTAAGGTGTCAATTCTTTGCATGTGACGTGTTTGACGAAATGCCTTCTCAATATAAAAAAAGGGAGTTATATTATTTTAAGTTTTTTTATTAAATAAAGATCTTTGGAGAAAGTGAAAAGTGAAAAGGAATGCAAGTGTGTGCATTTAAGTTAGAAGTGTTTTATTGAAGAGTGTGAATTTTATTTTGTGCGGAGAGAAGAGTGTGTAGAGAAAAATAAAGAGTGAAAATCCGTGTTTTGGGAAAAAAGTGAAAAACATCACTTTAGTATTTTGGGCATAACTTTCTCATATGATATCAGTTTTGGCTGAAATTTTGAGAGAAGGTTATAGATGGAGTTCTACACAATACCCAGAAAGCGTTTAGCAATTGACAAAACGAGCTAAGAGAACGGTCAATTTTTTTGTGAGAAGAGAAGATTCATATATGTCATTTTATTATCAATATCAAAATCAAGTGGGTGCTTGGTAGAGGGGTTGGTGCTCCTTTCTGTTGGTGCAGATAAATCAGGGGTTGGTACTCCTTCCAGTGGGTGCTGGTAAATTGATTGTAAAGTTGGTGCTTTGCAAAGGCTGGATTTGGATGGGAGTCCAAACAGTCATTTTGATGATGTAGCCAAATCGGTGAACCTCGGTACATCTTGTGTTGTGTGATGTTCTCTTGTTATACTTGCTTTATTTGGTTTCAAGTTTTTATTTTTTTGGCTTTAAAAGTTGAAGATTTAAGTTTTAAAAGAGCTACACTGATTCAACCCCCCTCTTAGTGTCATTGTGAGACTAACAATTGGTATCATAGCGAGGTTCCTGAACAAGCTTAACCGACTAGGGTGATCTTGGAAGTGACACAATGGCAGGTGGTGAAGGATTCTCATCAAACAAAGCACCATTATTTGACGAAACTAATTACGCATTTTGGAGACTCAAGATGCAGACATATCTTTGTGCTTTGGGATACAACATTTGGGATTTAGTAGATAGTGGATACACAATACCCACCACTTCTCCAACCGATGCTGTCGGTAAGAAACTGTTTGAGAATGACTCAAAAGCAAAGAATGCTATCATGTGCAGATTAGTGGACAGTGAACTGGTAAAGATTATGAGTTGTAAAACGACAAAATAAATATGGGACAAACTGAGGAGCATTCATGAAGGAGACGTTAAGATCAAGGAGGCCAAGTTACAAACACATCGAGCTCAGTTCAAAGTATTAAATATGAATGACGATGAGAACATAGAGGTATATATACTGAGAGTTAATGAAGTCATTAATGCGATTAGAGGACTCGACGAGGAAATCAAAGATTCTATCATCGTGAAAAAGGTATTAAGATCTCTTCCCCAAAGATTTGATTCTAAAGTTTCAGCTATAGAAGAAGCTAAAGATCTAAATTCTTTTAGTATGGATGAGATGCATGGTTCTTTGACTACATATGAAATGAGAATAGGAAAATCTAAACCCACAGACAGAGAAGCTGCTTTTAAAGCCCATAAAAATATGAAAGCAAAACAAGAATCCAAGGAAGAAGAGACATCAGATGAAATGGAAGCAAACTTTGTTTGAAAACTAAAAAGGGGAAAAGAAAAATACAGAGGAAAGTTATCATTTAAATGTTTTAATTGTGGAGGCATTGGGCATTTTGTAGCTAAATATCCACTTAATGAGAAGAACAAAAGTGATTAAGGATCGCACCAAGAAAGAAGTGACTGGAAGAAAAAAACAAATTTTAGAAAAGGCAACTTCAAGAAGAAAAGTTTCATCTCCAAGAATGTCAGTTCATCGAAAACAACTCGGTGAGGATTCCGAAAAGGAAACAGGTGAAGCTCTTTTCATGGCACTCAAAGAAGAAAAAACAGAAAAAGAACAGGAATGTGATGAAGAAGAAATTGATGCAAAAGTAAATTTGGAAGAGGAACTAATTGCAGCTCTGGATGAATTGAAGATAGAAAGAAAAAAGAATAAGAAAATTTCAAAAAATCTTGAGGATGCAAATGAAATCATAACCAGTTTGAAAGTACAGATAGAAGAATCCAAAAAAATATTTGAAGATCTTGAAGTGCAAATAACCATGAAAATAGATTATTGCAGCAAGCTAGAAGAAGAGACTGTTGGTTTAAGGATGCAGATAAAAGAGATGAATCGTAAAATTAGTTTTTATCACAAACGTGAAGAAAGTTCTATGAAGTTGGATAAGATCATAAATAACCAAAAGACTATAGGCATCAAATTTGGTTTGGGCTTTGACAAAGGAGAATCATAAAATGGATCAAAGGCCATAAATGAAGAATCCATAAAGAATGAAGATAAGAAACAGGTTGATCAAGAAAAATTGACTCATGCAAAAGAAAGAAATAATGCAAGGCACGAAAGGAGAATTGACAATGATGGATTCACCAATGTCACACATCAAAGAAGAAGAAGATTTATGGCTCCTACGATAACATCGCAAAGACCATCACCCAGGTTCAATCATCTATTTTCTGGTTACTATTTTAAATGCAATGGTTATGGACATAAGATTCCAGATTGCAAGTATAATGTAGGACCAAGGAATTTTACGAGTACAAATTTTTTTTCACCTTTGATGGACTATGTAGTAGAATGTTATAACTGTCATAATTTTGGGCACATTGCAAGAAATTGTCGAAGTACATTTGCATCAAATTAACTTTAGGGAAAAAAATTTCAACCAAATGGAATGAGACAAAATAGAAAATTTCTCGAAAAACATGCACAAGCTACTGAAAAAGTAAAGTCAAAACAAGAGCCCAAAATTGTAATCAAACTAGAGTGGAAAGAAAAAGAGCGATATAAGGAAGAAAAGGAATCCTCGATCGTACAAACAACATTTAAAGCACAAAATAAATCTGCACCATGGATACTTGATAGTGGATGCTCCAATCATATGACAGGTGACAAACAAAAATTTGAGAAGCTACAGCAATATGAAGGTGGTTTAGTAAAATTTGGAAATAATGATGGAGCTAAGATAGTTGGAAAATGTTCAGTGAAGATTAGTGACAGAAAAATCAAGTCAAAATAAGTCTTGTTTGTGGTTGGTCTGAAGCATAACTTGTTGAGCGTAAGTCAGATTTGTGATAGAGGTCATAAAGTGATTTTTAAGAAGCAGGGTTGTGAAGTCAGAAAAGCAAATAGTGGAAAGTTGATAGAAACTGGATCAAGGACATCTGGAAACCTGTACACTCTCTCAAAGACTTCAGAAGGAGCTTGTTTGATTGGACAGGAAGAATAAAATTGGTTGTGGCACAAGAGGCTCGGTCATATCAGTTTTGACAATCTAGTAAAAATTAGCTCAAAAAAGGCAGTGAGAGATATTCCTACCATTGGAAAACCATCAAATAACATTTGTGCTTCATGCCAAAAGGGGAAGCAAACTAGAGTCTCATTTAAAACAAAAGAGTACTACACAAGCAAACCTTTGGAACTAATACATACTGATTTATGTGGACCCATGAGAATGCAAAACATAAATGGTGACAAATATTTTATGTTGTGTATAGATGACTATTCCAGGATGACATGGGTACTATTTTTGAAGCATAAATCGAAGCTTTTGAGATGTTCAAGGGTTTCAAAAACCAAGTTGAGAATCAAACAGGAAAAATGATTAAATGTTTAAGATCAGATAGAGGAGGAGAGTTCATTTCAGAGGATTTTACAGAGTAATGTGAAAAATATGGTATTAGGAGACAATTTTCAGCATCCAGGACACCTCAGCAGAATGGTGTGGTAGAAAGAAAGAACATGACAGTGCAAGAAATGGCACGGGCTATGTTGATTGAGAGCAAAGTAGCAGACAGATTTTGGAAAGAGGTAGTCCATACTGCGGTATACATCCAAAATAGGTGCATGTTGAGGACGCATGAAAGCAAAACTCTTTATGAGTTGTGGTTCGGTAAAAAGGCAACAACAAGATACTTTAAAGTTTTTGGCAGCAAGTGTTACATCAAAAGAACTGAAGAAAACCTTGGTAAGTTTGAAGATAGAGCAGATGAAGGTATTTTTATTGGCTATTCGTCAAAAAGCAAAGCTTACAAATGCTACAACAAGAGGCTAAGGAAAATTGTGGATAGTGTCGATGTTAAAGTTGATGAAGGTAGGGAATGAGTAATTAGCTATGAAGAGAACTACCCAATTTATGAAGAGGTTATTGAAGGAGATGAGGAAAAGGAAACTAAAAAGAAACAAAAAATTGACTCAGATGATTCAAACAGTGATTCGAAAGTGGAAGAAAATAAGAAATTCAAAACAGTAATGGCAGTAAAGATCATCCTAGAGAGCAAATAATTGGAGACCCCACAGTTGGTGTTCGGACAAGAAGAAGAGTAGTAAGTAACTACTCTCTATTATCCAAAGATTGAGCCCAAAAATGTTGTTGACGCAAGAAAATATGAAAGTTGGATGAAGGCAATAAATGAAGAATTAGATCAGATCAAGAAAAACAAAACTTGGGAGTTAGTACCAAGACCTGCAAATAAAAATATAATCGATACTAAATGGGTCTTTCGAAACAAATTGAATGAAGACGGATAGGTAGTTAGGAATAAAGCAAGATTGGTATGTAAAGGCTATGCACAAGTTGAAGGTATTGACTTTGAGGAAACCTTTGCACCTGTGGCTAGACTAGAGGCAATTAGAATGTTTTTGGATTTAGCAGTTTACAAGAATTTCAAAGTTTATCAAATGGATGTGAAATCAGCATTTTTGAATGGAAAACTTGAAGAAGAGGTTTATATTGATCAACCAGATGATTTCCAACTTGGTGATGATCCCAACTTGGTTTGCAAGTTGAAGAAAGCATTATATGGCTTAAAACAGGCACCCCAAGCATGGTATGCAAGGCTAGACAACTATCTTACTCAACAAGGGTTCAAGAAAGATATGGTGGACAGTAATTTGTATGTCAAAATAGAAATGGCCATCTTATTGTTCTTGTTGTATATGTAGATGATATCATATTTGGTAGCAGGAAATATGAGTCGTGTGAAGATTTAGCAAATAAGATGCAGAAAGAATTTGAAATGTCAATGATTGGTGAACTTTCGTATTTCCTCGAGTTGCAAGTTAATCAAAATAAGAAGGGCATATTTATTTTTCAAATTAAATATGTGAAAGAGATGCTAAAAAATTTCACAATGGAGGATTGTAAGCCAGTTAGCACTCCCATGACAACAAAGTTGCAAGTTGAGCAAGGATGACAAATCTCCACATGTTGATCAAACCATGTACAGATCTATGATTGGGAGCTTACTGTACTTGACAGCTACCAGACCAGATATTTTGTAGGCAGTATGCATGGTAGCATGAATTTAGGCTAGTCCCAAGGATATTCATGTGACAACAGCAAAGAGGATTCTTCGGTACCTCAAGGGTACTATGGAGTATCGATTATGGTATCCAAAAGGTAAGGACTTCACCCTTATTGCGTATTCAGATGCAGATTGGGTAGGATGTGTAGATTACAAAAAGAGTACCAATGGAGATGCATTCTATCTTGGATACAGGTTGGTCATATGGCACAGTAAGAAATAAGAGTCAGTCTCCTTATCCACAGCAGAGGCAGAATATATTGCAACGACAATGTGTTGTACGCAGGTATTATGGATGAAACAAACCCTGAAAGATCTTGGTATTAACTTCAGTGAGCCAATTTTAGTTAAGTGTGATAACATCAGTGCTATTAACATCTCAAAGAATCCGGTTATGCATTCTTGCCCAAAACATATTGCTATCCGGTATCACTTTTTGAAGGAGAAAGTTGCGGAAGGTGAGGTTAAGTTGGATTTTGTTCCAACAACAGAGCAAGTAGCGGATATCTTCATAGAACCGTTGCCCAAGGAAGTCTTTGAGAACCTTCGCAATAAATTGAGAGTGGTCTCACTTCCCAAGAATTGACTAGCTATCGGGACCACATTCTCAGGGGGAGAATTTGTGTATTTGTTTATCTTTTTGCTCATGTTTGTGATTTTTACTAAGTGTAATAATTTTTTCCTAAGAATGTTGTGCATGGACTCAGGGGGAGTTTGCAGCAGCCCTTTGGTATTTTTTTCAAAGGGGGAGAAGAGTTATAGGAAATTGTACGTGTGTTGCCAACAATTCCAAAGGGGGAGATTGTTGAGCAAGGTGCAACGACAATATTGTCATTGTTGTCAACACAGTCAGATAGATCGGTTGATGCAGTGGACAGGAGTTCAGAGGTTATTCAGAGTATGTACAGTGATGTTAAATTCTTATGAGGATGTTTTTGATGTTTGGGTGAAGTTTTTATAGGTTGTTTGTGTAAATTTGTAAAAGTTGAAAAAATCGTCAGAAAGTTGTCAAAGCAGCAAAATAGTCAAAAAGTTGCAAAAGTCGCCACGGGCATAGTTGGACAGGATGGATCAGTTTGGAACATGCCAAGCATGTCATTAAATAGTCCAGAACAGCATTGGAGATGTCAGCACAGTGTTTGGAATGATCGGTGGTGTTTTCGATATCTTGGCGGATGATTTGGCAAGTGGTTGTACAAGCTAAAAAAGTGTAGGTTTTGTCAGAAGCACTACGAATAAACCGTAAGGAGTTATGCAACAAAATTTTAACTGGAGATGGTCGTTATCTTCAAGAACATGTTTTCCAAATTTCAATGAAAATGGAGAAAGGAGGTGAATTTTACAAGCGTTTCAAGACTGTCACAAAAATGCTCTTTTTTGAAAAAGTGTGTCAGTAGCAGTTTTTGTGGAAGTGGTATAGGTGAACCGTAAGGAGTTAGGTAGTGAGTTTTGGTTTGGACATAGTCAATGTTGCAAATATTATACGTTTCAAATTTCAGAGAAAATTGAGTTATGACGTGAGAGTTATGATTTTTGCAAAAATGTTACAGGTCTCTTTTATGTCAATTTGTGCCACTTGGGAAAAATCCTTTAGTTGGCCGTTTCGACCTTGAAGAGTCGCCAGAGTTTCAGTTTTAGTGTTGTTACACCTTCAAGGCATCAAATAGATTATATTTTTTTTTTGGTTTGAGTTGTCACGTGGCTCCGAAGTATGAGAACAAGTAAGGTGTCAATTCTTTGCATGTGACGTGTTTGACGAAATGCCTTCTCAATATAAAAAAAGGGAGTTATATTATTTTAAGTTTTTTCATTAAATAAAGATCTTTGGAGAAAGTGAAAAGTGAAAAGGAATGCAAGTGTGTGCATTTAAGTTAGAAGTGTTTTATTGAACAGTGTGATTTTTATTTTGTGCGGAGAGAAGAGTGTGTGGAGAAAAATAAAGAGTGAAAATCCATGTTTTTGGGAAAAAAGTGAAAAATGTCACTTTAGTATTTTGGGTATAACTTTCTCATACGAAATAATTTTTGGCTGAAATTTTGAGAGGAGGTCATAAAAAGAGTTTTGCACAATACCCAGAAAGCGTTTAGCAATTGATAGAACGAGCTAAGAGAAATATCAATTTTTCTGTGAGAAGAGAAGATTCATATATGTCATTTTATTAGCAATATCAAAATCAAGTGGGTGCTTGGTAGAGGGGTTGGTGCTCCTTTCTTTTGGTGTAGATAAATCAGGGGTTGGTTCTCCTTTCTGTTGGTGCAGATAAATCAAGGGTTGGTGCTCCTTTCTATTGGTGCAGATAAATCAGGGGTTGGTGCTCCTTCCAGTGGGTGCTGGTAAATTGATTATAAAGGTAGTGCTTTGCAAAGGTTAGATTTGGATGGGAGTCCAAAAAGTCATTTTGATGATGTAGCCAAATCGGTGAACCTTGATACATCTTGTGTTGTGTGTTGTTCTTTTGTTATACTTGCTTTATTTGGTTTCAAGTTTTCATTGTTTCGGCTTTAAGAGTTGAAGATTTAAGTTTTAAAAGAGCTACACTGATTCACCCCCCTCTCAGTGTCATTGTGAGACTAACACAACCAAGTTTACTAGATTTCTCTATCTTATGTCTAGTGGCTAAAAAATTATAAAAATATAGTGTTTACTATATATTATTTTAATTATTCATAAAATACATGTGATCAATGAAGACTCAAGAGGACACGTTAGAAGTCAGTTTTTTTTAGATTTTATTTTTTTATCAAGAAATCACAAAAACCAACACTAATGATATCATAACTAATAATTTCAGTTCTTCTTTGTTAAACTTAGAAAGGCTTTTCAAAAATAAATAAAATCAACATATTCCCAAAAAGAGAGAACAACCCACAAACAAACACAAAATAATATAAATAGCTTCCATAGACTAAAATAATCTCACTAAGGAAATAATAAGCACTCAAATCGATAAGGAGAAGGTTGGCCTTAAGGGGTATAAATACCTAAACTATATGTGACCTTAAGTCAAGGTTAAACGTAATGTTACAGGTAAAGGTAAAGTATTTTTTAATGATTGGGAAGCCATAAACCATATGAAGATACCCTCATGGAGGATGTTGTTTTATCCAATATATGGTTATCTAGCAACACTCTAGTTACCAAAGCATGGTCTACAACTCTAACCCCTACAAGATTCCTACCTTGGACCTCTATTCAAAGTTCCAAAGTCTCCATATTTAGGCCCACTAAGGTTTATTATTAAAATATTGCAATAAGCCCACCCATATAAGGTGTGCAAAGACCTATAGGCTTATACAAGTAATTTCAAGATAAAATTCGATCATGGTCTTAAGTGAAGCTTAACACTACGTATTCCAATATCCCTCCTAAGCTAAATGAAAGACATAGAGATAACCTTAATAGTTATATCCCTATAAAGAGACACTCTTCTACTTTAAGCCACTCATGTATTCACACGAAGGACACCTAGGACATGACTTTGGTCAAGATACTTATTATTTTCTCCATTGATGACATATAGACTAGATCAACCATCCCACGAGCATGAATCCATAAAACATAGTGCATCCAAAAATTTATATGCTAATGTTGCTAATGAAACAATATATTGCAAATAATATTGATGAATCTCTAATGTTACAATGAAGGGTTACCAACAATTGCTATAAACTACATAACTGCTCTAAAATCATGAGCATCCATTGAAGGTGTTTGGCAGTTTCATTAGGAACATAATATTTAGCTTTCTTAGAAGACTAATATATTGTGTACTATTGTATATAACATCAAAATATGCATACAAAACAAGATAAAATACCAACCAAGTGGTGAAGCATTGTTGGTCTAAGTCATTGGCTTAATCTACATTAGAGAATTTGATCAAAACTAGAGATGCTCCAACTATGTAGTGAATATGCATCTGGTATGTACCTTTGAAATAATGATGAATCCACATAGTTTTTTTCTAGTAACTCTTATAAGGTATTTTTATATAGCTAGAATAATAACTAACAACAAATGCAATGTTCTACTGAATGTGGGTAACATACGTAAGTTGCTCAACAAGTGACTGGTACAAGGTGGCATCCACCAAAGGAGTAGTGCAATCAACTTGAGGCTTCAAACTAGAAGCAAAGGGAGTCTAAGTGGGTTTGCATACCTCCATCTAAAATAATTATAAAATATCTAAGGAATACTTAGGATAAAAAATGGTCATCCAAAATACAACTAATTGATTTATATACCTAAGAAATACTTGAGACCCAAATCTATCATCTTAAAAGTTTCATGAAGTAATGACATTATCTCCTAGATTAATGATGTTGAGCTATTCATGATTGGAAGATCATAAACATACAACACAATCATTAAAATTTAACCCTTTTGATACTTGAGGTGGAAAACATGCTTTTTCCCACAACATTGAATCCACAAATACGGATGAAAGAGTTATTATTCTCATACCAAGCACAACGATCCTTCTTAAGACCATACAAATACTTATGTAGCCTACATGCCAAGAAAGTAGTTTGAAAATATTAAAACTAAGTGGATGTATCATATAGATATCTTCTTGAAGCTTCCCATGAAGGAGGACACTCTTCGTGTCTATATAATATACATCCCACCCATAAGAAGTAGTAATAGATGCATTCAAAAAAAGTCCATTTAGGAAGAGAAACAATATTCCATATTTGATTCTTTATTAGTGACTCATACTCTACCAACATAGCATCCTTCCATTTTGGATAACATTTAGCTTGAGCATAAGTGATGGGATCTCTAGAATCATTAACTCTTGAAAATAGGACTTGATAGAGGGATTTTTTAATAAAAATCCTTAAAGAGAATAGGTTGACCATCCTTAAGGAGATTTAAATCCCACCTAGGCATTAGAGGAGCTAGATGGGACCCTCAGATGGGCTCAAGCTAATAGATAGAGGATATAGAATAATTATAATAAATACAACAATAATATTTGAAGGAGCATTAATTATCTATGCAAGAGTCATGGTTGGAAGAGAATCATCTTCTAAGAGGAGGAAAAGAGTTACTAAAAGTTGGATGTAAGCATGTTATAAAAAATCACATCCCTTTGAAAAATAACATCCTAATTCATAAGATCCATAACGACTTAAAAATCTAACTAATCTACTAAGGCAATTTATGTTTATTAAGATAAATATACTCAAGAGGGATTTACATATCCCTAGCTAGTGTATGTTATACTTCAAAGTTATCTAAACTAATCTAAAGTTTCTAATCTGATCATCTCACCTACAATGAGCCAACTTACTCTCTTATTTATCTACTAAGGGGATGCACCCATCTCTATACCATACATAAGTCTGCCTATGTAGGTATACTAAGTGTACTATGAATAAGCTATCAGTCTCATCTCATGAATGAGCTAACTTATTCCTTTTTGCCTGTCAAAAGGGTACGCCCATCACTACACCATACATGCCTATCTATGTAGGTGCACTACTCATAGTGCAAAGTAAGCTATCAGTATCATCCTTTAAGATGAGATAACTTACTCCTTTCATCTCCCTCTAATGGAACCTAGTTTGTTTAAATCTACTAGATGTTTTGTAAATCTATCTAGTTTAGTTTCATGAAGATATCTTTAAACCAAGGTTACCCCAAGTTTCTTCCTAAGGGATCCCATAATCCCTTAGGTTTTCCTTCTCTACTTCTAACACATAAGCATACTCATAAATTAGATATTAATTCTAATCATCTAACTACCTTAAATCATAAGATCTTCCAATCCTTATTTCTTTAGAAGGATATGATTAAGTCTATATACTTAATTTAAACATGTAACACTATCTATAAAAGCATCAAGACGGTACTTATATAAGAGATTATGATCTAATTAAAACATTTAACAAATATAATAATTTATGAAACTACGACATCGAGATGCTTTAAAAATAACAGATAAAAGATACATCTTTCATTCATACTTTAAATCATTACATAACCCAAGTATGGTAAAACCTCCATACTTTTAACGAAAAAAGTATTAGAAAATTACACAGCTAGGTGATTGCTCAACTAGAGCCTATTTCATAATGTGTTTCCATAACAAGCCTTCATTACAACATATATCAAAGGTTAATGTTTTAGATCTAAGTGTCCTCCATGGTCCTCACTTTTCCATCACTCAATTGATGGTGGTAAGGGATCAGGGAAGCTCATAGATCTCATGAAGCATGCAACTAAGCATCTACTAAATAACTTATGAAACAAGTGCATCTATAATATGGATGCCAAATTACAACTATACAAAACTACTCAATGCATCCATTCATAAATCATTCTCTCAAGCATCAAAAGGAAAACCCCATAATTTTCTACATCATCATAAAAGAATACCATTTTATCTTTTAGAAATGAACATCATTTGTCATTTATCAAACATGAAATAATTCAACAACCCTCCCATTTTATCAAGCAAATGTCTATGTTTTTCAACATACAAAATCATTTATCTAATTAATTAAGGTTCCCTACCCTTAACTAATTAAATAATTTACAAAATCATTCCTTTAATCAATTAAGGTCCCATACCCTTAACTAATTAAATACTTACAAAATCATTCCTTTAATCAATTAAGGTCCCATATCCTTAACTAATTAAATACTTACAAAATAATTCCTTCTAACTAGTTTTAAAAGCATACAAATTCCTTTAATTAATTTAAATTACTCTACAACAAACCATACTTTTTAGATATTTAAATTTTTAAGAATAATATCCTTAATTAATTAAGAGCCCATAATTTTAATTGATTAAGGTCCCATAAAAAAAACCATTTCTTTAATCTTCATTTCCAAAATCCTTTCATAATAAACCCTTTCTTATCAACTATTATTCCTTTAATTTAGATAAATTAGATAACATTTGTTGACTATCATTTATTTCATTTACATAAAAAGGGGTGGTTTTAACACAACCCAACTGGATCATCAATCCATAGAATGGTCGAACTACGTGCCAAAAAACATTCAATAGTCAACAACAAACGAGCCAAAAAACAACTCTAACAACAATGATAAGTACTAACTGTGCCCACAACTGGCATAACAAACCTTGCCAAGCGAGGGTCCACATGACCACCACTTGGTGATTATACCAATAGGGGTGACTCCCCCTTTAAATGGTGATTTTGTACCCCTTGTATGGTGAGTGTGGGATAAAACCATAGTCTTAATTCAAATTTTGCTCGATTGGATAGAGAAATTGCTAAACCCTCAAGGTTAACAACAAAAAATAACCATGCATCAACCAGGTCAAGCCACGCATTAAGCTGACCAAGATGATGCTTGGGCACTTGGCTAAGAACTCCTAGTGGCTTGGATGGTTAAAGGGTGATCAAAAACCACCCTACATTATATGTGGGACATAATCCTATGATGACCTCAAAGCTGCATTCGCTTGATCATTTTGGAAAGTGGACCATGAGCAACACGCAATGACCCAAACCCTTGAAAAATGGGGATCCGCTATCCCACTCATCGCAACTTGATTGAAGGGAACTTGACATAATGGAAGTACCAAATTGAGGCAATTCTAAAAATTGGATTTAACTAACCAAGGATGAAGTTTCTCACTGGTAGATACAAACTTAGGAGTTGCGCGTAGGTGTGAGAGCAACATCTTTAGGGTGTCGATGACCTCTTGTATTAGTCTATAAGGAGAGAGAAGAGTTTGGATTTCCCAAAACCCTTCGCCTCAACATACTGATAAGGCTATCGAGAGGAGGAACTAATGTCCTCGATAGCAAGGAAAGAACTATGGTGTTCTTGGTTAGCAAGAAAACAAGCCATGAGGTGCCAACCAGTGGAGCAGAGGTTCTAATTCAACCAATGGAGATATCCTAGTTTTAAACGAATGCACCCATCTCAAACTAAAGCTTGAAAACTATTTTAAACACATGGTACATTGTTCAAGGATAAGAAGTAAGCGCACATGTCATACAAACAGAGTGGAGAATGCCCAACCCATTTGTGTTATAAAGAAAGGTTTTAGTGATCACAAAAGGAAAGCAACAAGATTAATGTATAACATCCAACACCCTAAAAGAGACCCACAGGTGGTTTGAAGGGATAATACTTAGTTTATTACCAAAGAGATTTGATACAAAGAATTTCAAGAGCTCTATGTTTACTAAATATCAAATCAAAATTCTTAAGAAATGAGATTCCCAACCTAAATTTATCTTCCTCCTCCTTGGTTCGACCTCCAAGCCTGCCAACTATCTCCCAATATTTTCCTTTTTTTGTCCTTGCATTCTATCTCCACAACATTTGATCCCTCAATACTTCTTTCTTCCGCCTCTTTAACCAATAAGGTCCATCTACCATTTACCCAAAGTCTCCATTTTAACATAAATGTAAGCAAAAAACTAATCATAAAATAATTGGGACTCCTCCTATGATAAAAATCTAGGAGAATCCAACTTCATTGCTCGATATTCGAAGTGCCATCATAGTGCAAAGGTTAGTTCATCATGCAAGAGAAGAATACTGTGGAAGAAGACTTCCTTTGAATGATCATGGTGAATATAGGAGACTGAAGATCTCCATTTTTAGATTGTAGAAACCCACACTTGAAGAACAAGCCATAAGAGCCTTGATACATAAAGGCCATAGATATTTGCAGAGGAATCCACAAAAGTCTTAACTAAAAAGGCCATAGAAGCCTTGATATTGAAAAAGGCCACAACATCCTTGATATTGGAAAAGGCCATAGGAGCCTTGGTACTGAAAAAGTCCATAGAAGCCTTAACATCAAAATAGGCCACATAAGCCTTGATCTTGAAGAAGAATTTGAGAAGAATATATGATTCAGAAGCAGATTAATATTTTAGTACTAATATTCTTGTTGCAGGAATAGAAGATTTAGTGATTTGGGAGACTTTCTACAAGAGATTTAGGAAGAGCATCTTCTTCAGAATTAACTTATCCTTAAGCAAAAGAAAAGATATCAGGAGAAGATCTCATTGAAGAACTTCCAGTCTTGGAAGAAGAAGAAGTACTAGGAGAGTCTTGCTCGAAGCCAAAAGCAACATATTCAAAATATCCAAGAGAAGATCTTACCACCAACACTTCCAAAAGTAGAAGGTTGAAGAAATGGTCTAAGGAAAGACCATAAGAAGTTGCTAGATCAAAGACCTTGAGAAGGTCTCATAGAGCATCCAAGAAAGGCTAGGAGATCCTTGCTGAAGATCAAGAGAGTTCTTTGAGAACTCATTGGAGAAATCCACTATCTAGGTGAAGTCCCTGATAGTAAAGGACTTGGGACAATTTTCACCACCCGAAAACAAGCCCAAGAGGAGAATTTGGCAAGGAGTACCAAATCCGAAAACAAGTTTGGCAAGGAGTGCCAAACCCTAGAAGAAGATCTTGCTTGAATTCAAAAGTAGGGAAGAGGACTTGAAGACAGAAGAAGCTCACCAAATCCTAAATATTTGAAGATTACCTCTCATAGTAAGAAGGCACCACCCTAGAGACATAAACCTCTTTAAATCTATAGTAGAAGAAGGAGAATACAAGAGGAGAACAAGCCACCAAATCCTAGGATCGTAAAATAAAGTTTGAGACCATCATTTTTTGAAGGAGTTATGAATGACATCCTATCAGAAGCAACAACTTGTTGTTCCTAGACACCAAGACATACATCCTCTACAAAAGTGGGAGAAGAGCTACAAAAAAATATATGCAACTTATGGTGCAAAAAGACTCATTAAATTGAACTACTTATTAAATTTATTAGAGCACCTGAAATTGGATTAAAGTTGTAAAAAGAAAATCATATTTTCAGTCTTCTAAAGTGTAAATGAAAAAAAAATCTTGTAAGGATTCAATTGCACATTTATTAGGAGTTGATTAGATTCCATATTAGTTTCTATCAACTACCTATTATCTATTATTAAAAAAGAAGACAAAGTCCTACAACTTTGATTGTAGTAAAATTTTAGAATAACTCCTAAAGATTATTTTTAGGTTATTCTTGATTAGTTGCAATAGATTATTAAGTGCATTTCTTTGAGAATTGATTGGAGTGATAAGGTGTAATATTAGTGCATTAAAAAGTTTGTACTATTATACTACTCTAAAAAATAAAATTAGTTTTCGTGTATCCTGAAAGGCACAAAATCTGATCTGTATCAAGTGTCTAAAGACACTATTGAAGCACACAAATATGCAACTTGGTGTGGCCAATAGAAGCCACCAATAAGGGTTAGAATCCTCCAGATTTGGAGAAGAACATAACTAACCTAAAAAACAGAGATGGAAACTTATGAAAGTAAGAAGCATTACAACTAAATGCAAAAATAAAAGAATGCAAAAAATTTGCATCAATTAAAAAAATTCCTATCTACTATTATTGAGACTTGGACTCGTTATCAAAAGTTTCCATGTAAAAAGGGAAAGGTTTATCTATTGTCAAATACAACCTCAAACTCTTATATTGCAAGAAGTCTGCCATAAAACCAAAATCTAAAATTTGGAAAAAAAAGTGCAAAAGAAGGTTTATTAAAAGTCTTATTATGAAATATATTACATCATCTTGCACTCCTCTAATATGTTTTTGATAGCATAAGATACATATTTGAAAGTGCCATATTAGGGCATGTTTTCCTACAAGGAAAATAATAGCCACTAAAGTTTGGACATCAACAATCCTTCCAAGCTAGAATGAGCCATTTGAGAGCTCATCCTTGGATGTACACACCTACAAAAGCAAAGCTTATTTTAGAGCCACATTTACATAGATGAGTGAGTGCACTTCAATCTCAAAATGACATCAAATTATCAGTAGCAAAGGCAAAAAATTTAGAGGCATAAAGAAAAAAGGGAAGAGTGTTACATGCATGGTCTCAACCTTGGAGAAGACCACTCACCAAAGGAAGTGTCAACTTCCGTCCAAGCTCTGTAGCACATCGCCCATTCACCTATGGAAAAGATAGTTTGCTTGCTATCCAAGAAACATTGGAAAACAAAAGGAGAAATGGAGTTATAATCTCCATTCTGGATGGCATTACAAGAAGGCTTGCTTGCTGCCCGAGCAATGTTAAAAGATAGAATGGTATGGAGTTATAATCTCCATCTTCGAAGCCATTACCAGAAGGGTCTCCATGCATAATTCACACTTGGAATTTAAGTCATCATTCCTCTCAACATTCTAGAGGCTTCTACGAAGGAGTTACAAGCAAAGACATACCACTTATCAGCTTTGCACAAGGGCCTATACATTTTCAAGAAGCACTGGTAAATTATTTTGGAGCGTTACACAAAGAAGAGAGCGCTCACTCATAATGGACGTGACACTTGTCACAATACCAATGATCCATTGTGCTTAAAAGGTATCTTCTAGTCCAAGACTAGCATGCAAGTGTGAAGCACAGTCAAGACATTCGAAGGACAAATGTAGCACAATCAAGGGGTGTGATAGAAGAAGCGAAAACATTCTGCAACATGGAATACAAAGGAGAAGGAGCATTAAATGCTCCCCATTTTTGGAAGGTCAACATTATCAGTGCCTACATACAACATTCACATCGAATCTCCATTAATCCGAGCACTCAAGGTACACTAAAGACATTGTTATATTTAGTCGTGGAAAGCACCAAACATCAGGGAGATATTACATAAAAGGTAAGGTCTAAATCCCATTATTCATTGCTTTCATAAGTGAGAGTTATAAGAATTATAAACTAAGATTGAAACTTAGGGTTTTGAAAGCTTAAGGGGTAACTTATCTTATTATTTTAATATTTACAATCCTACTTAGGAGAAATAAGGAATTTAACTTGGATTAATCTATATTGCAAATATTATTATCATTTCTCTAAATTTTCAAACTTGGGAGTCATAACGGTTACTCCATCAAATTTATTTTATTTGGAAATTAGAAATAATCCAAGGGATATAAAAGAGGTTATTAAGGGATTTTATTTAGGTTGGATAAATCTACTTTTACTTGTCTCAAATATCTAAAGGGGGACAAAAGACTTCCAACATCAAAACCTCTTTAAACTGAAATAGTGCTTAGTATAATTAGGAGTGATAAGGTGTTAAAAATTGAATTTGATTCTCACAAGAATTGTACAAAATCAATTGAACTTGAACTATATTATTACAAAAGAACTATAGCACACTTCAAAACATTAGGGAGTCATAAGGCATTCTACGAAACTTGATAACATTAATATATGTCTAAGTTTATCAAGTTGGGGAGATATAAACTTTCCTTAAAACCTAGAATAAGGTGGGAGTTATAATGTATTCCACGAATCTAAGGATCTATAAAGGTTCTCACAAAAAAAAAGATTATATATATTTCAATCAAGGAGCTATATATAAAAAAATGTCTACTTCCACTAATGAGTGCTACAGAAAGCAAAAAGCTAATGCCATAAAACTTGGAATCATGAATCATATCATGAAATTAGAAGGAAGGTTAGGTTTAGCTTAAAAAATAATCCATAGTGAAGCCCTAAAAGATAATTTTGACACTATGGAATGTTATCTTAATACTTGTCTCAATGAACCAATTACCACTAGAAAATATGATATTATAATTTCCTTAGAATTTGCAAACATATTATACATGGCATTGCTCACATATAAACACTACAAGGAAAAAAATGAAGAACATAAAGAAATTATAGAATCTCTCAAAAAGAAGTCAGAACTTGATGAATCATACCTTGGAGATATTTTTTCTCTTGTAGCATCAATGCTTCTGGTTCTACTAATTTTTATGCCTTAAGTAGTTTTTTAGAATATTATGTACATAGGAAATGAGAATCATCTTTACAAGGGTCGTCTAATAATAGATCAACCTACAATAAGAATATAGAAATCAAAATCAAAGGCAAAGCCAAGGAAGAAACTCAAGACACAAATTACCTGCTGAACCTAAATACAAAGAATGCATAAGAAGAAGACTTAGAAGACCAAGCATAAGTAGAAGAAGAGAATCCATATTGAAGACTAAAACCTTCAATACCCAAATAATGTAATACATGGGGGTGTTGAAAATAATGTCTATTCCATCATTTGGGTTATGTAAATGTATCCTCCAAGATACATACCTAGATTACTTCTTGTGCAAGTTATCTAGTGACTTCATGCATTGTAATAAATGGACAAGTGTCCATGTGCAAGGTGTCCTATGCATAGCTAGTTAGAGTGTTGGGCAAGCATCCTATTTTGCATATATAAGGATGGCCTCTTAGATAGATAGAAGCATGATAGGTAGATGAAATATGAGAGACATTTTTCGATAGCATAGGTTAGTGGATTGTGTTCCACACCATTTACTGGTGATGGATATGATGTATATCTGTAGCTTCGTTAATGGAGTTCTCACTTCCTCCATAGCTACATTGTAATCTTTTATATCTATTATATTTTAGTATTCTTTAGTCATCTAATAGATTTACTTTATTGCATCTTATTCTGCATCTTGTGATTGTTATCTCTCATGGATCATGCATCAAAAGCTAACATTATAGGATGTCTACATTCAACCTTCACCTTCTAGCATTATAAGCATCAAGCAATAAAATTAGTGATGTCCTTCTTCATTCCTATCTAAAATAAGGTATTTTTCATATTCTCCCTTATCTTGATCCCTCCACGATGAGTAGAGTAAGGAGATTGGTGTGCTTCTTGCATGATTAGTCTCCTTAAATCACCTATTTTTGGTATGAAAGCCCTATCATTATAGCACAAGAGACCATATTTTATGCAAAAACCCTTATTTTCTTCAATATTTCTTCCCATTTTGATCCAAATTTCTTTACAATACTCGTCTTGAGATTGCATATTCCTAACTTGATCTAATAAATCTACATGACTCTAGGTCAAGGCTACTATATGGCTTCTTATACTTAAGGTATAATCCACCTTATTTTCTTTCCCTTTGATGTATTCAATATCAAAATCACACTTAGCTAGAATTTCAACCAATATTCTCTATCTCGCATTGAGCATTGGTTGGGTAAATATGTACCTCCAACTTTTATGGTTAGTTCGTAGCTCAA
The DNA here is from genome assembly GCA_028583015.1 of Wollemia nobilis. Lineage (NCBI taxonomy): Eukaryota > Viridiplantae > Streptophyta > Pinopsida > Araucariales > Araucariaceae > Wollemia > Wollemia nobilis. Next base: position 6,528,031 of record JAQPPZ010002642.1, read on the forward strand.
AGGGTCTTCCTACTAGATAGTGACACTAGATATTTAGAGTGTGTACCACTACTACTAGCTCTAGATTGTGTGTAGCATAATTAAATTTATGTTTCTTAAGTTTCCTTGATGCATATTCTATGACTAACTTGTCCTACGAAAGCACTCCTAATATTTCTAGTGATGCATCAGTGCATACTGAGAAGTTCCCCTAAGGGTTTGGAATATTTAGTATTGGTGTCATGGTGAGTTTATACTTAAGCAACATAAAAGCAACTTCACACTTCTCTAGCCACTTAAATTTCTTCCATTTCTTTTGGAGATTGGTTATTACAGTGGCTATCTTGGAGTAGTCCTTCACATATCGCCTATAGTAGCCCATAATACCCATGAAGCTTCGCACTTCAATCACATTGGTGGGTGGTGACCAACTCAAAATAGCCTCAATATTCTCTGGATCCACTACAATTCCCTTGACAAATATTATGTGTCCTAGATATCATACCTCAGAGACATACAAGTCACTTTTTGATAGATTCCCATAGAGTTAATTCTTACTTAACAACTCCAACACGATTCTAATGTATCTATCATGCTCTTTCTTATCCTAGGAATATATTAGAAAATCATCTAAAAACATGAGGATAAACTAATCTAGATACCTTTTGAATATACTATTCATTAAATTTGTGAATACGTATGGGGCATTAGTCAACCCAAAGGGCAAGACTATAAATTCATAATGTCCATATCTGGTTTTGAATGTTGTCTTGTGAGTGTCCTCCTCATATATCCTTAGTTGATGATACCTTGATTTCAAATCAATTTTTATAATAATCATGGCATCCTTAAATTGATCGAATAGGTCTTCAATCCTAGGTAGAGGATACATATTATTTATGGTCACTTTGTTGAGCATTCTATAGTCAATACATAACTACAACGAACCATATTTCTTTTTAATGAAGAGCACCGATGTACCCCATGGTGACACATTAGGCTTTATTAGCCCCTTTTCTAATAACCCTTGTAGTTGTACCTTTAATTATTGCATCTCTATAGGGTTCATTCTATAAGGAGCTCTGTGGATGTATTTTTCTCCTAGAATTAACTCAATAGTAAAATCAAATTCTCGCACAAGAGGAATTCCGAGTAGGTCTTCAAGGAATACATCCTTAAATTTTTGCAAGATTGGGTGTTTCTCAAAAACCTCCTTATTTTGATCCTCCTTGACTTTGTTGTTTTTTACAATATAAACCATCCCTCATTTTTTGAGGATTTTATTTAGTTGCATAAAATATAGCAACTGGGGTTTGAATAACCCTTGATCACTATGGATCCTTATTCTTCCCTTGTCCCTCTATGAATACTCTATCCACCTTTCCTAGGAATTGATTAAGTATTTATGATCCTATAACCAATCCATACCTAAAATAACATCAAAAACATGTAGAAAAGCTACATACAAACATTCTACAGTAGAACCATTAGTTAGGGTAATTTTTGTCATAGTAAAACATTGATCCACTGAGTAGGTTTATCCAGAACCATACTCAACCTTACACCCTTCTGCAAAATATCTTGGTCTTTTTGACATATACCTGGCTATACTAGAAGAAATAAATCTATATTTAGCTCCACTATCAATTAAAATATTTAGTTCTTTATTGAAAATCCTACCCTTTAAGAGCAATAGAGTGGCTTGCCTTCTAATTTTTGGCTTCCAATCACAGGATAAATTTTGTGAGCATGTTATTTTCCATTTTGCATTGGGTGTAATCGATCATGATTGGTGTGGATAGTTGTTGGTATAGTGTAGACCTCCATAATTGTAGCACCCACCCTTGGGTCCTGGATGCACCCCTAGCTTATGTTCCCTTGTTTTACCCATTGGTACTAAATTTGGTTGCTTTTGTGGTTGGGGTTTATTATTGTTGGTGTTGTTGTTGTTTCTTCTTTGGAAGTTCCTTTTGAACTTTCCTTGCTTCCCATCATTCCTTATTTTAGGTTTTGGGAAGTTTTTATCTTTCTAGTTTTGTTCTCCCTCCCACTTTATGAATCTAATACTATTTCTCTCTTTGAGTGCTTTCTGATATTATTCATATAGAACTGCATAGTTGAACTAAATATGAGATTCTACCTTTTTAGCCAAATTATAAGCTTTTTGTAGTGACTTTGGCTCGTGCATGTTTACATCATGCTTAATATTAGGTTCTACTTGTAAGATAAATTTATGGATCTTCATATTATCATCATATTATGGGTGAAATTTTACATCTCCTCATCTACTCTTATTTTTTGAAGATGATGACATCTTAGGGTCAGCCAATTTTTGAGGCATTGATGGTTGAGGTAAATTTTAGAGACCAAGTGGATGAACAATAGAGCAAATCTCCAATTCTGGAATCGAATGAAATATTGGGCAGGAACATACTCAAAATAAGACCCCAAATCCCCACCTCAACTTTGTATGGAGTATTGGGATCCCAAATCCTTGGACGAAAGAATCATACCACGACATAAGTGGTCATAAGTCCCAAGTTTCTATCCCTGAAGTTGGATGAAACTTTGGAAAAGTGGTATTAAAGGTCTGAGCCCAATCATCCATTCCCCCCTAAATATATGATGGATGGAAGACTAGAAGGAGCATTCATGTATGTAGTTGATGTCAAAATGAAGACCTTGAAAGAATCAAGAAGGGCTAGTAATGATCACAACTACCCTAGTTCGAGCTGATGAAGAGCAATTTTAAGTATGCATAGTTTGAAGCAATTAACCAAATTTTCTAGTTTCTCAAAGGGGTAAAGTAGATGAAAATTTATTGCATAAACAAGTCCAAAAGAAGTGATCAAGGGCCCAGATATATATAGAATTACCTAACTTATTCCATAAAACCACCATTATTCTATGAAGCAACACGTTAGTAGATCTCCTCACTATTCCAAGAATGATTCTTTGCACCGAATGTTGTTAATGCTTGAATTTGAATCTATTGTAAAAAAAATTATAAATATGTAATTCTTTTTCACCTTGTAAATAATAACATATTACTGCTTGGTCTCTCAGATTATCTTCACTTATGTTTTTTCTTGAGTATGGATGTTTATTTCTATGATGGTCGTCTAAGCTTGTTCACTTAATTCTACTATCTAGATTTTGTGGTCTTTCTGGACAGTTTTGGAATTCACATCCATCCATAGGTGTCAGGATTTTATTTCTTTTAAAGTCGATCATGTGGGAGTGCTCTAATTCTACTATATAGATTTCATGCACCCTCCCACTAGTTTTGGAATTCACCCTTGCTTGCTACACTGAACGATAAGTGAGGATGAGATGAGCTGATCTGTTAGGTTGTGTGCTTATCTTTGCATCGGTGATATCAAATGTGTGTGTCTTAATACAATTATATCCCATCCTTGTTAGTTTCAGCTATGACCTCCCTTTGCTTTCCATATCATTCCCTTTTCACATCTCACTCTTTGTGACATAGGTAGTTGGAACCGAAGGATTTGGAATTCTCTAAATATTGACTACCCCTACCTCTCCCAAGCTAGGCAGTTGTTAAATATTGGTTGAGGATCGTTGGGCATGCTCCCACTCATATGATGCATGTTTTCACACCTACATTTGAGTTTCCATGTTTGAGGAAATCAACGTTTGGTGATATTATGGTTTTCCCATATCTAGTTCAATAACCTAGTGACTTCAACTGAGCAACATTTCTAGATCATGAGATCAGTTGCCCTTATGTGCTAAAAGACTTCCATTTCTTGAAGGACTCAAGGTTTTGATGAGCAACCCTAACCTTAGCATAGAAAGTATGTTCATCTAGTGACTCCAACTCTTACCCTAACAGTATTCCTAAAGACCAATGTCATTATGGTTCTATTGAATTTCTTGCACTGGAATGACTCTAGTCCCCTCAAACTCTTTGACTGGAAAAATATTTTAGAAGTTGCCTTTGATGCCTTAACAAAATATGATGATGTTAAGGGAATTATGAATGAGCACCTTGAAAATATGGCTTATTTGGCCACCTTTCACAATTTAATGCATAAGTATGTAATGATCAAAATTTTGGTTGCTTCTCTCGAGGGCAAAGCATGGATTTGGTACAAAACTTTATAGCCTAGGAGCATCTCTACATGGGTGGACCTGGTAGAGCCTCTCATGGATATGTTTGGTGAATTGGAGGACCTCTTACAACCTTTGTATCAATTCACATTTATCAAGAGGATCCCTCTTGAAAATATTCAGACTTTAACGTCCATTTTGAGAAAATCTGGAGGAAGATTCCATGACAAATCCTCTTGACTTTTTCCCGTGTATCTATTCTATATCCAGACTTTTGGTCCTAATATCAGCTTCCTTCTACATCAATTCAGGGAAACCAGGTTTCTTGAGCTCTATGAGGAAGATGTTAGAGCCAAGTATATCCTGATGTGGAGGCTACATCCAACCAGCTCCCTTTAGGATCTAATGCTAGGTCACGTAGCTGCCATGATGTCCACGTCTACAAGGACAACTCAACAGATCCATCCTAGATCCAACTGGGTTTAAAAAGTAAGGATGTGGATGCTCATAAATAATAAGGGATTCCCTTAGTGAAGAAGGATTCAACCACGATATTGGCACAGCTAGCCAACCTCGAGAAGAGGTAATATAAAAATATATTCCCTGACAGGTCACCACCCGAAAAGTGAAATAATGTGGAAAAATTCATTACCGCTCTAAATTTTGAAAGCATGAGTACCCAAAAACTTAGGTAAAAGAAAACAGATTACAATGTCATCGTAATTCTAAGCCAGCATGGAAGGTGCCAAAAATAATACAAGTAGAGGCTCAAATTCAGCGTACTTTGGTCTAGATATTATAGATTTAGAGGATGAATAACATAGACATCCTAGGATCGGGCGTGCCTAACACATCATATTTTTGTGGTAAGTAAATAAAGTTGTACCCTATGCATAGCTATTTGAGAGGTGTCATCATGCTATTCGAGATTTACAAGGAATTTGCTCCAGTAAAATTTTACCTCCTGGTTAGGCATCAGAAAGCATCAAGAAAAGTCCCCAGGATTTGTCTTAGAAATGTAACATTCCTCCTCCTTCTCTATGTTCTCTTCCTAATTTTTTTATTCCATTTTTTTTTGACCTCTTAGCCCAATGGATGCATCCAATAATTATCAAGGCCTCTTATCTCAACCTCAAGAGCTGCATCAAAAAGCCTTGGAACTTGTAGCTACGAGTACAAGGTAAGGTGAGCACGCTATAAATAGTACCCCACAGGTAGATACATATAGGACCAAGAAGTGTAAACTACAAAGTGCAATGGAAATAGAATGACCTCCTAGTTGATAACAATCAGCAAAATAGGGTTATTGTTGGATTACATAAAAAAGAAGACCTAATATAAGAGAAGAAAATATCAATAGAAATATATTTGCTCTTAGAACATATCAGATACTTGGAGAGATGCATTTAAGGGGATTCAATCTAAGAGAGTGCCTCATGGAAAAGGGTTTACTCCCTATCAATTTCACTTGATAAGCTTCAGGTTGCTTTTCCCTTCGTGTCTCCCCATTCCTCCATATTTCCCTTTCCTTTGTCTTCCCCTTCCCTTTGTTGCCTACATTTCTTTGGGTTGATGACAAATGCTTATTTGTCTCAACTATTTCCTGGTATCCCCTTCCTCCTTTTGTGTCTCCCTATTTTCATTCCTTGTTTTTGCTTGTTTTTTTCACTCTTTGTCTTCTTGCTACTCTTGACCGCCATAGTTCTATCTATATTTACCATTTCCATCCTATATTTTTGGCTCTCTTTTCCTTGTACTTCCTCTTTGCCCTCACTTCCTACGTGTCTTCCTATCCTCTTTGTTGTTCCCTCCTCTTCTCTCTCTATTTCAACTGTTATATCTCCTTTTTATTTTGGGTTCTTTTTTTCACAAGATGAAAAACCCTTTTAAGTTGCCAAGAGTGTGGGTGAAATTTTACACCTCCTCACCCACTCTTATTTTTTGAATATGATGACATCTTAGGGCCGACCAATTTTTGAGGTATTGATGGTTTAGGTAAATTTTAGAGACCAAGCGGATGAAAAACATAGCAAATATCCAAGTCTGGGATTAGATGAAATATTGGGGAGGGGCATACTCAAGAGAAGACCCCAAATCCCCACCCTGAATTTGGATGGAGGATTGAGATTCCAAATACCCAGATGAAAGAATCAGACCATGGAATAAGTGGTCATAAGTCCCAAGTTTCCATCCCCAAAGTTGGATGAAACTTTGGGAAAGTAGCATTAAAGGTCTGAGCCCAATCATCCATTCCCCCCTTGAAGATATAATGGATGGAATATTGGAAGGAGCATTCCTATCTGTATTTGATGTCAAAAGGAAGACCTTGAAAGAATCTAGTAGGGCTATTAATGATCATAACTACCCCAATATGAGTTTATAAAGGACAGTTTGAAGTATGTGAAGTTTGAAGTAATTCATCAAATTTTGAAACTGCTCAAAGGGAAAAGTAGATGAAAATTTATTGCTTAAATAGGTCCAAAAGAAGTGATCAAGGGCTCATATCTATACAAAAGTACCTAAATTATTCCAGACAGCTTTCATTCTTCTATGAAGCAACACGTCAACATATCTCCTGATCATTCCAATTCTTCCCATCGAATGTTGTTAATGCTTGAATTTGAATCTATTGTAAAATATTCTATAAATAGTGGAATGCTCACCATTCCAAAGGGTGGCTCTATGGCCATTACAATTCATATGTAATTCTTCTTCGCCTTGTAAATAATAGCATATCACTATTTTGCCTCTTAGATTATCTTCACTTCTATTTTTGCTTGAGTATGGATGTTTATTTCTACAATGGCCATATGAGCTTGTTCACTTAATTCTACTATCTAGATTTTGTGGATATTGTTGGGAAATTCTAGAATTTGCATCTGTACCTAGGAATCAGGGTCTTATTTCTATTAAATTTGAACAGGTGGGAGTGCTTTAATTTTGCTATCTATATTTCATGTAACCTCATGCTGGATCTAGAATTTACCCTTGCCCATTGCATCGAACAATAAGTGAGGATGAGATAAGTTTATTTGTTAGGTGGTGTGCTTCTCTTTGGATCGATGATGTTGAACATGTGTGTCTTGATGCACCATATCCCATCCTTGTTAGTTCCAACTATGACCTCCATTTTCTTTCCCTCTTATTCTCTTTTCTTCTCACTCTTTATGATGTAGGTAACTGGAACTTAAGGATCTAGCCTTCTCCAAATATTGATCGCCCTACCTCTCTTGGGCCAGGCGACCGTTCAATGTTGGTCGAGAACCATTGGGCACGCTCTCACTTGTTCGGTGCCTATTTTTGCACCAACACATACGTAGGTATGTATTTCAATAACTTAATCAGCTTCTTATAGTATACTTCCACTGATTTAGTCCATTGTTGAATATTGGTAAATTTTTCAAACTTTGCTACATAGAAGTGTTCAATAAGGAACCTCTTCTTGAAGGCTGTAACAAAATCCTTCCATTTCGAATCAACTTCTTTAATTTTTGGTTTTTTTGAAAGGTTTCCCACCATTTAAATCTAGCCCCTTGTAGATATAGTTTTGCCCAAACTATTTGAGTCCCAAGGAAATAGTTTTTCATTGTGAAGTAGATTTCTAACTCACTTAACCAAGCCTTGGCTTCATCACCTTCTCCTTCTCCATTAAATTTGGAGGTATGAAAATTCTCTATGTCCTTGGTCAATTCTTTCTCTAGCAGAGCCTTGGCTTATTACTCTTTGGTGTCTGGTTCCCTAGCTTACCCAATCTCTAAATTTTTAGCTTGTAAATCTTGGTTCGCTATGGTCTCTAGAAACTATCTATATTGTTCCATTTATTCTTTTACCAAGGTTATTACTGTAGTGAGGTTCTCTACCCCTCTATTGGAGTTACTTGAACCTTCATCTTGGGATCTTACTTCAACATCATCTTGATGGGTTTATTTATTTGGTGGAATAGACTTCCCCCTTCTTGTCTTTGGTTTCATTTATCCTGTCACATAAAAGAAATAATACTATGTTAGGTTACAAATTCCTCTTTGAACCATACTACTAACTCTAGATAATTATGTCATCCACATATGCTAACTACAGAGTTTTTTTACTAAAACTACCCTCACTTTATGTGAGATATTTTTTCTAAAATCTACCATATAATTCCATTACTAATGGCCACACTTACTATACATAAGGTATCATATTGCAATAAGCTACCCTTACTAAGGTCAACTCTTTAGAATTCTAGCAATTTGGGAATTCTAGGTCTTCTTGGCTTTAACTTAAAACCTAAGCATGGGCTTGAATAGGAAGATACCTAAATCCTTTGCACATTCTATGGAAGCTTCTAGTCCATCGAACCTAGAGCTTTGATACCAAATATCACGACCCAAAAATCTAACTAATCTAAGTCATTTTTATTTTTATTTTTAAAGATAAACATACTCAAGAGAGATTTACATATCCCTAACTAGTGTATGTTATACTTCAAAGTTATCTAGTCTAAAGTTTTAATCTGACCATCTCACCTACAATGAGCCAACCTACCCTCTTCTTTATCTACCAAAGGGATGCACCCATCTCTATACCATACATAAGTCTATCTATGTAGGTATACTAAGTGTACTACGAATAAGCTATTAGTCTCATCTCACGGATGAGCTAACTTATTCCTTTTTGCCTATCAAAAGGGTATGCCCATCACTACACCATACATAAGTCTATCGATGTAGGTGCACTATTAGTATCACAAAGTAAGCTATCAGTCTCATCCTTTAAGATGAGCTAACTTAATCCTTTAATTCGCCCCTAATGGAACCCAATTTGTTTATATCTACTATATGTTTTGTAAATTTATCTAGTTTAGTTTCATGAAGAGATATCTAAACCAAGGTTACACCAAGTTTCTTCCTAAGGGATCCTATAATCCCTAAGTTTTTCCTTCTCTACTTATAACACATAAGCATACTCATAAATTAGATATCAATTATAATAATCTAATTACCCTAAATCATAGGATCTTCCAATTATTATTTCTTTAGAAGGATATGATTAATCCTATCTACTTAATTTAAACATGGAATACTATCTATAAAAGCATCAAGAAGGTACTTGAATAAGATATTATGATCTAACTAAAACATTTAACAAATATAATAATTTATGAAACTATGATATTGAGATGCTTTAAAAATAATAGGTAAAAGATACATATTTCATTCATACTTTAAATAATTACATAACCCAAGTATGGTAAAATCTCCATACTTTTAAATAATACGATATTATAACATTACACAACTAGGCAATTGCTCAACTAGATCCTATTTCATAATGTGTTTCATAACAAGCCTTCATTACAACATATATCAAAGGTTAATTTTTCAGATCTAAAATGTCCTCCATTGTCCTTCTTGCTTTTCCATTGCTCAATTGATGGTGGTAAGGGATCAGGGCAGCTCATAGATCTCATGAAGCATGAAACTAAGTATCTACTAAATAACTTATGAAACAGGTGTATCTATAATCTGGATGCCAAATTGCAACTATACAAAACTACTCAATGCATCCATTCATAAATCATTCTGTCAAGCATCAAAAGGGAAACCCCATAATTTTCTACATCATCATAAAAGAATGATATTTTATCTTTTAGAAATGAATATCATTTGTTATTGATCAAACATGAAACAATTCAACAACCCTCCCATATTATCAAGAAAATATCCAAGCTTTTCAATATACAAAATCATTTATCTAATTAATTAAGGTTCCCTACCCTCAACTAATTAAATACTTTACAAAATATTTCCTTTAATCAATTAAGGTCCCATTCCCTTATGTAACTACCCCATTTTTTACTACTCATCAACTTCAATTTTTTTTAAATCATACATATTTATCTTCTAAGGAGTAGGGGATATAATCATGATCTAAGACAGAGTTATTCCAATTGGACTGTAATTTTCCAATGCAATCATCATCAAGAGGTATTAATACTTGGTAAAAGTCACTCTTGATTAGAAGTGACCAACTTCTACAAAACCCTCATACCACTCGGGTATGAGAACACTCACCAAAGCGTTAGGTTTTTATCCCTCACAAAAGGAAATCACCCTTCACCATACTCTTCACCAAGACTAGTATGTAGGCAAGTGCCTTGAAGATAGAGAACCACACCAATGGTTACCCATCATCTTAGTTGTAATCCCATATCTTAATGATGGGACCACTAAGATAAATATATCACTAAATATGATTAACTTACATGATCCTTGGAATAAACATCTTAAGGACAATTATCTTCCCTTATTCCTCTTAGGATTTATTTGATCACTTTTTCATTTAAGGCTTCATTTTTGCTATATATTTGAATCAATTAAGTTCATTACCAAAAGGTATTATTTTCACCATCATGGGAGCACCTACTCCACATGTACATTCGAGCACCAACTCAGAATGTAAGGCTTGGCTCGAGTTGCAATTCAAGCCCAAATTACCATTTGTGGGTTCCAACCCACTTCGAGTACCAACTTGGTTTAAATCATGTTAATTATCTTTCGATATTTCCTTATTATAAGGTTTTTGGCTAGATTATCCTTTAGGATTTAATATGTGATTAGTACAACATACTTCCACTTACACAATTTTCTTAATTCTTTACCATATAAATTTATTATAGCAAAATATAAAACCATTAACATCTACTATTGCAAAGCATATGAACCAATGCATCATATTCCTTAAGACTACATATCATTTATTTATAATAAGTTCTCATTGAAAGTAACTATCATGTAACAATTATTAAAGTAAAGCATCACTAATATTATAGTAAATATACTTTGAATTGGAAAGTAAATGACAATTAATACAAATTATCTTGTTCATATAAAAGTCTATTTTATCTATCTTTGCATGATCATTACACCATAAGCAATTATCATCTCAGTAACATCTCAATTACTCAAATTACAACATTCATAAATTAATCAACAACATATCAAAAGTAAATGCAACATTTACCAAAAATAACAAATAAAACCACCATTAAAGTGACACAATGCTTATCCTGGGAACCCTCATAGGGAATAAACCCAGCCTCCAAAATATATCTTTCCTCTCATTCCATAAAAAGAATGTCATAATTACAATGTAAAGGTCTCTCATGGATACTTATTTAAATCAATCACACATTTACAAGAGACCATTTTGTCCCTTGTCATATCATGATGCAAATAAGGAAACACCGATTTCCTTTCTCTAAGCCATCAATATAAATTATATGAGAATCTCATAGTCCACTTGTTTATAAATGGTCATCAGAGTTATGTTAAGGAGACATTTTGTTTTCAATTATCAAAAAGGGAACCCCATAAATTCCATCGATAATGAATTCCAAATCCATCCCCTAGGATTGATACACAATCAATCCTTCGTTTAATGAATTAAAGTCCCATACCTTTAATTCATGAACACACATTCTTTTCTTATTAAGTAATCTAAGTTAATTTTATTTTAAATCTAATCTATATTATCTAGATGATTATGTATTACTTGATGCAACCCATGCCTGTAACCTTGACTATCTTTATAGGTTCCTTAATATTAAAATTTACCCAAAATTTAAATAATTCCCTTTTTTTAACTAAAGGCTTAACTTAGTTATGATAAAGCTTATTTAAATAGGTTATTTCCTCTTTATCTATATATACTGATTGAAGTATAGTACCCAACATACCACTATTAATAACATAATGGCAATAAATAGTGTTCCTCTAGATTGATGGTCCAATGGTCATACTAGAGATTCATTACATTTGGATATCCTAACCCGTGGCTAAACCTTTATGACAGTCATATAGCCATATTTGATCCTATAGCTAAATATTTATTTGATCCCATTGGCTAAATAAATGTTTGTTTGATGTAACGGCTAGATCTTTCTAACGGTCAAATAGCTGCCTCGATTGACTCACTTATCTCTAGCAATCACTTTCCTAACCCAAGTATTATAAAACTTGGTTTATAATTATCTTCATCCTAAGTCAGAGGTATAAGCTAATAAATTTTCAATGCGACACCCGAGGACATAACACAAGATAAGATTCCAAAGAATAGCACTCACTAATAGGTTATTCGCAAGGCCTACATAGTCTACTCTTATCCAATAATACAATGTTCTTGGGTTAATTTCAATGACGGGTTTGCTTGAATCCATTAAAATAAAATTAGTTCAAACTATGATGTAAGCAAAGCACTAATTAATCAAAAATAGTCATGAGGTAGAAAAATCCAAATCGACTATGAATTGCTAAATGTGTCCCCACCTTAGTGGTTCATTAGACCACCAAATGTTGGTTGATCTAGAAAGGGAGAGTTTTCCCTTTTATTTTACTTCATGCTCACCTCGAACCGAGTGTGGGATAAGCAAGGTAGTTCTTTTTCGAGCGTAGGCATCATCACCACGATACAACACATCTACATCGTTTCCAAATGTAGCATAGGTTAGGTGATAATATAAATCCATCACGCCTAAATTATACTAAGGTAATTTCATCAAGTTACTTGACCTGACGATGTTATATGGATCAATTTAAAGAGGTAAGAATACCTCAAAACTTTACCCAAATCAAGGGTAGTTTAATGTGTCTTTGTCTTGTTGTGGCTGCTCCACAACGTACCCCAAAATTGGGGACCCACATTTTTGCATATTTTGCAAGAAGACCGAAGTGGCCCATATGCTAAAGATCAAAGAAAAAGCAAAACACCGCTAAGAGAAAAAAGTGTCGCGATATCGCGACATGTTGCATTTTCGTGATCCAAAAGAAAAAGCAAGGAGAAAAGTGTTGCGATATCGCGACATGTTGTATTTTGGCGGTCCAAAGGAAAGAGAAAAAGCAAGGAGAAAAAGTGTCGCGATATCGCGACATGTTGCATTTTCGCGGTCCAAAGCAAAGAGAAAAAGCAAGGAGAAAAAGTGTCACGATATCGCGACATGTTGCATTTTCGTGGCCAAAAGAGAAGAGAAAAAGCAAGGAGGAAAAAGTGTCGTGATATCGCGACATGTTGCATTTTCGCGGTCAAAAGAGAAGAGAAAGAACAAGAAAGAAAAAGTGTCGCGATATCGCGACATGTTGCATTTTCGCGGCCAAAAGAGAAGAGAAAAAACAAGGAGGAAAAAGTGTCACGATATCGCGACATGTTGCATTTTCGCAGCCAAAAGAGAAGAGAAAGAACAAGAAATAAAAAGTGTCGCGATATCGCGACATGTTGCATTTTTGCGGCCAAAAGAGAAGAGAAAGAACAAGAAAGAAAAAGTGTCGCGATATCGTGACATGTTGCATTTTCGCGGCCAAAAGATAAGAGAAAGAACAAGAAAGAAAAAGTGTCGCAATATCGCGACATGTTGCATTTTCGCAGCCAAAAGAGAAGAGAAAGAACAAGAAAGAAAAAGTGTCGTGATATCACGACATGTTGCATTTTCGTGACTCAAAAAGGGCAGGCAGGTAGAGAAACAAAAGTGTCGCGATATCACGACATGTTGCATTTTTGCAACTCAAAAAGGGCAGGTAGGCAGAGAAACAAAAGTGTCACGATATCGCGACATGTTGCATTTTCGTGACTCAAAAAGGGCAGCAAGCAGAGAAACAAAAGTGTCGCAATATCGCGACATGTTGCATTCTCGCGACTCAAAAGGGGCAGGCCGGCAGAGAAACAAAAGTGTCGCAATATCGCGACATGTTGCATTTTCGCGACTAAAAAGGGACAGTGCGTCTGATATTAGTGATGAACACCAGGATAGTGAAGCTGAAGACTGCATAATGACGTGGACCTATAAGGAATAAATCGAAGATTGAATAAGGTAATTTGTCACATAAGGACAAAATCCAATGAATAAAACAAAACGTTACATAAGAAATCTTTAATGATTTGAAATCATTTAAGATGGTCGTTACACATGGAAGGAAGTGGATGCATGCCCATGTGGAGAAAAGGAAACATTTTTTTTTTAAATCAAACGAAAAGTGAAGAAAACCAAACAGAGGAAGCCAAACCATGGGAATGAAACGAAGGGTCACAAAATAGAAACAAAAAGCCTTTTTGGAAACCAAAACACATGCATGCACAAGGGAAGGTGAAACAAACATCCATTGGAAAATGAAAGGAAAAGCTTCCTGAAAATTTTAAATATGCCAGGCAAGGATTTTTTGAGGGGTTGGAAACTGCTGCAAGCAGAGTTGCAGGTTTGAAGGCAAGAGGGCCATTCTGGACTTTTTTGGGCTATTTTTCTTAAATGGACTGGTTTGGGAAAACCAGAAATTTCTGTTATTGTAAAATGACAAATTTTGAATACAAAAAATTTCAAAAAGTTGCATCTTATGGACAAGAAAGGAGGAGTCATTTTCTGCATGCAAGATTAAATGTCTATTTTTCCCCTTTTCATATTTTAGGCTTGTAAATGGATTTTATGCAAGTTTCTTGATTGCTTCATGTGAATGTTTAAATCTGAAAAACTCATTTAAAACCCTAGGAGCCAGCACTTAGCTTATCCAGATTGTGCTTGTTTTGCAAGTCCAATAGGTTAGGTTGCATGCATGGAAACCTCACATCTTCGGTTTTGTCGAAATAGGATAGCATCATATTGAATGCATTTTATTTTCAGTTTTCTGCATTTCATTTTCATTTTTCTAGAAATTTTAACTTTTTTTAATTTTCAGGCATTAAAATAAACATTTAAAAAATGTCAAAATCCAAAAATAATTTCACCATTGCGTAGGTTATATTTCAGACTTCCAATACGCATTTTGAAATTTTATTTTCAGAGTTGTGTAGTATTTTTAAAAATTCACCGAATTTTCTGTTTTATTACAGATTTTGAAAAATCCGAAAATAGAAAATTTCCATTTTTGGGCCGAATTTCATTTTTTCAGTCTCATGTTTCATTCATGAGCCTATGATGACATTCCCTTCATGAAAATTCTAATTTCAATGAAGGAGTCGTGTTTTATGGCACTTTGCAAATTACCATTTTGGGAGCCATCAAAGCACTAAATTATTCGTCTTGATGAAAATCTGATTTCATTTAAGAAGGATAATTAAAGTGACATTTTGAAGCTACATTTGAAGACCCTATTCATCATTGAGGATTTAATGCAAGATAAAATCTATTTTAAAACCCTCAAGATAAAAGGAATTAAGGCATTACATCGTGGTCATATGAGGGCCAACTCACATTTGCTTTATTTTGGTTCAATGAACAATCACTGAAGTTTCATGGTAAAATAAACCAACATTGCCCCTTTGTTTACAGTTACTTGCAATCACTAAGGTGTTCCAAGCATTTAAATTGAATATCTTTATATGATATTACTAATACACATATGCAAATGCTAATACAACGGAGACCTTGGAGAAGTTTTTTGTTTAACTTCTTTGCAAGAGGGGATTTGGAACCCAAATCCTAAGGGAGAGTGTACTTTCACAATTGGGTGAAATTACCACTCAACATGTCCACAATTTGATCCACAGTAGGAGTGATGTCGAAGGTGTTTGGACTTAGAGGTATATTAATCCATAATAACCCAATTTCCCATAATTGAATGGATGCTTACTCATTAATGAGAATAGCTCACTCTTGGAGAAGCTATACAACACCAATCGTTTGCCTTGGTTTGGAATGCAATCACCACATCGAAAGTCAATGAGTAGGGTTTTTGATAAAGGATCACAACATAATGACAACAAAGGTTGTATTATTACTTTAATAATTGAACAGTGCTAGAGTTTCAAGTTTGGAGGAAGGAGATTACCTTCACTATGGGTCATATCCAAACAAGAATTTCATCGACTAAAAACAAAAAGTTTACATCAGATTAACTCTTCATTCAAAAATGTTGAAATCTAACTTAGGTGGAGTTTTGAATCAGAGCTAATCACATATTCATGCATAAATTTTACTCCTATTATTTTGCCGAGTTCACATATTAGTCATAGTAAGGGTTTTGATTCCTTATGCAAAATAATTGTCCCACATATGTCAGTTTAAGAGTAAGGTATCCAATAACAGTATTTTCACACTAGATGATAGTAACCACCGCTGATGGTTATGGTGGTTGGGCATCGAGGAAGTACTTAATCAAAGGAATAATGGTCATCTATTTGATTGCCTTCCTAAGTCAAATTATCCCTTTATATAGGAATTAAAAAAAACATAACTCTTATTCTAGATAGCTTTTAATAAGGTCTTAGTAAAATAACATGATTTCCAAGCATGAATAAATATCCCATTCACTTACAACATTTTAAAATCTATATGAGGGTTTTGTATTGAAAGATAAGTGTAGCCATTATTTATTCTAAGCAGCAATAGGGGATCAATAGGTTCAATCAATCATATTATAATAGGTATAGACCCCTTTTACCCTCTTCTAATAGAAGTATTAAGGCAAATACTATTAAACCAATTACACCATTTACAATATGATTTAATTGAAGTTATATTTACTCCATGCAAATATTATTGAAGCATAATTTGTGCAAGTAAGAATCTAACCCAAATTTTCATATATGCTCCTTAAGCTTTTGATACTCTCATTCCTAGTTCTCCTTCTCCTTCTTGCTCTCCAAAATACTCTCTGGAGCTCATTTAATCTTACCCAAAGCTAATTGCTATCTTATCCAAAAGCCTTTACCTATAACTAGATACTTTCCCAAGGCTATTTGGTTTATGATCCACCAATATGGAGAGCATACTCCCTAAGTCCCAAGATTTCTTAGCTACCTTTCTTCCCAATATACTCTCTATTTATAGGAAAACTTCTCCACTCATGAGCCAAATAGTGGCCTTATTATTTAATATTAAATTATGCCTTTATTCCAATAAGATATTTCAACCCATGTGGAGAAATATTCCAAAAAAATAAGGGAGGGTCCACATAAAGATAAGATAGGTGGTCTGGTTTTGTTTTGTGTCCCTTTTCATGGGGACCAATACAAAACTAATACTATTAAAGTATAGAATGGATACAAATTTAGGACTATTAATGATAAGAGAAGAGACTTCCATTTTATTTGTCACCAATCTAGAGATGCCATATGGGTAATTTCCCAAAAGATAGGATAATTCTTACATTATTTAATAATCCTAGAGCCTCTTTTTAGTCCAATAAATATTGGGTCCACTTTATGAGCACCTAATTGTATTAAATTAGGTTATTTACACTTAATTTGTCATATGATCTTAATTTTTGCAAAAGATAATTCTTTAAATTCATCTTTCACAAAGCCCCTAAATTAGCTTCTAAATGATTATCTTTTCTAGAAGATAATTTTATAGGATTCTTTAGGGTCTATGCCCCTTTTATTAGGCATTAATTGATCCCCAAGATCAATTAATATCCTTTAGATAGGGTACAAGGGTGATGGGTCATGACATACACCACCATTTAGATTAAACACAGTCCTCTATGTTTCGTATCATTCCAACTTAGTAAGGACATAAATCTACTACACTAATAGTTATCCTTTACTAAACAATTTGATTCATCAACTTCCTCTAATTTCTAGCATCTCGTTCTCGATGGCAAGAAACATATTCCATCCACGAGAGTACCTAGACCTACAAAAAAGTAAAATATCAGTAGTACCATGTACTTAAAACAATAAGTAATCTAGTTTACATAGCAATAAGTATTGAAAACATCATCAATACACAAATCTCAGCACAAAATTATAGCTTTAAATCATCTAGTTCTACACAAATAACTGAACTAGAGCATTGCAATAATAAAACTTGCAAAATGGTTTCATCATGAAATCATGTTTCTGTAATAATTTTGACACAATAAACTTATTAAATCTCCCACCAAGGAGTATCACATTATGATTTGTCAACACTTATCATGAGTTAACCTGACAAAATTAGGTGTTAACAAAGACAAAAACACAATTTCATATATCTCAATCTAGGATGTTTACATATCCTTAGATTCATTTTGGCAAACCTATTTGCCAATACCAGTGCATCCACCTAGATGTCCCCTGGTTTTCATCATATAATCATGGAGAAGTCCCATACCTTCTCCAAGAATGGACACCAATCCATCCTTCAAATTCATTCAATTTCCTTTATTTAACTAAGTTCGTTTATTCATTTTATGATTATGCAAAAAAAAGTCTATATGTTTATTGGTTACATTAGAAAATTTTATAGGTTACACACCACTTCCCTTGAATTAATTACATTCATTTATTATTTTTACCATGATCACATAATATTTGATTATCTATTTCTACTCAATATTAGAAATACACAAACAAAAGTATATAATTTATTTATTTATTGATTTACCTTTTTTTTTGCCGAATTACTTGGCATACATACAATATGTCCATATATCCTACAAAATTACTGTTCTATGCCTAATTAAAGTATCTCAAGGTTGTTGTCACTTGGTCTTTTCTCCATGTTGTGTTGTGTCTACATCGCTTGTTTGAGAGGTTGCTAGAGAAGCTAATCAAGAAATGATTTGATTATATTAGAAATACTCGTATTACATACTCATACATCCAACCAACCATCTTGCTCATTGCACATGAGTGAGTTGTACTCCATATTTTGCCCAAGCTGGGCCCTCTCTCCATGGTCTCCAAATTACATCTTGGGACTGCAGATTGTCCCAAATAGAAGTGAAACTGCTCTCTATCACCTTCAAGCGGCTTGTTACTAGTCCACTCATTTCCTCGCTACCATATTAGTGCATAGGGTAACTTTAGACCCTCCAATTTATGTGTATTATAAGCTAGCCCTTGGGGTCTTGCTACGACTGTGTTCCCAAGCCCAGATTTGTAGTAAGAAACTACAACTCAACCCTATTTTCTTCGTTGCTCTTATTTCAAAAAACTCTCTATAGGTCTGGGCTAACAATGCTGGAGTTCATGCATACACAACTAACATTTCTATTATATCCTGTACTATCCCCAACAAATTCTAGGGAAACTGTGCACTCCTTAATGCAGGTAAAATGACACTTAATATGAGTTCCATTAATACAAAATGTCTATGTATCAATTTGCCTTTCACATAGTGCAACTCGAATGCAATGCTGACCTTATTTGTGTTCACGCTTCTCAATCAGCCTCAAACACCCATTCCAAAAGGTGCCCCATTTTGGCTTCATTGGCAGCAATCACTGTACATCCTTCTATCGGTATCCGATAAATTCGATACACATCTTCCAAAGTGATGGTTATTTCTCCAATGATTAATTGAAATATCCCTCTACTGGAATCCCATCTTTCAACTAAGGTGGAAAGATAGCACCTGTCTACTCATATTGGTTCTAGACGAGCTACTCCTTCAAAACCAATCTTTCTCAACCATTACCATTCATCAACATCTAATCTATTTCTGGCATTCTAAAATATTACCTTCAATGGTGGCCATTCTCGAATGATATTTAATGGTCTAACCTCTCCTAGATTGGCATTGTCGCCACTGTTGGATTTCACACTATCAAAATCCATTTCTTAGAGTGTATGTACCAATATACTGGCTACCAAAAGTAAGAGGATCAGAAGCCACACTATGGTTTTTGTTCCCACTATCATCAAAACTAATAAGGTAAACCCTAATAAGATTAGAATTGTATTTACTGCCATGTGTAATTGTCAATTTAATTCTCCTATCAAAACTGAGATAAAATTTCCCAGTTACAATTTTGTATCATTAATATCGCGATGTTAGAGTTATTACCTCGATTTCATTTATTCATTCCCATTTCGAGGTCCAATCACCTTCATAGATAATGAATGAAGCATATCGATTGTCTGATTTTCTCTAGTTCTTGAGAAGACAACATCTTCCTATGCACCTTATAATTCAATATCATGACACACATGTCCTTCTATTACAGTTTCTAGCTTTGCACGACATCCCATCATCGACCTTTCGATGATCCAATGGATAGTTTTGTATGCACTAAATTTAGGTATCTTTTCCTCAAGTACTATTTCCCAAATTTGGCCATAATTTATTGTTGATACTGAGCATATTTATGAAAAGAAAGAAAGATACTCATTATATTATCTTGTAGATAGCTCATTTAGAAAATAGTCATCATGTTTCGCTATGAAGATCAATATGCATTTTATGACTCCTTTATCTGGATTCCTAGAAATCTACTTCGTCGAAAGGAAGAACTACAAAGTTTGCTCCAAAATCAAGCTAGTACAGCCTACAATGCTCTCATATCTATGGATTAGATCTATTGTGATACTTCAATTCAGTAATCACACTATGATGTTTGGCTAAGAAATAATTCCCAGAATTATTTTTCTAATGAAAGTCCTTTGAGTCATTTTGAATGGTTTGATAGGTTCTTCAGTTGGCCAAACTGGACTTTCCATATCCATTTTGGAGAGTATTGGTTATCACCTGTAAGTGATCCTTTAAATACTCAATTTGAGTTCCTACCTCAATGTTATATGGAGGTTTTCAAGATATATATTCCCAATGGAACAACTGCTTTTAATAGTGAGCGATATCAAAGTCTTCTTTATCAAAGATTTGTGTAGACTAATTTACCATGGAAAATTTAGAATTAGCTTTCCCATACTTGATTGCTATCAAAAATGTATCGTCTCATGTATGGTCATCATGGCACACCTTGGCCATATTATGTATTCAATAGGAAAATACAAATTCTCCACCATGTTCCATCTCCATGTGGTTTTTCTCCATTTGAAAACTTTGATGACTCAAATTCTAGCTGAGAATACAATAATACCAACTTTTGTAGGTTTATTCGCTAGTTTTATTTTAGTAATAATACTACATACATGGTATAGCAGTTTAGTTTCCAATTTAAATATAGTAGAGCATCTACCACTACTGGGTTATTGGGTTGCATATGATTTTGCGATGACGATATTAGTTCGGGAGGCTTCAACCGTGTTCGATGATATTTTAGATGATAATGTTTGGATGGTGACCATGACTTCAAGAGTTATGGTCTTCTTCTCACCTTGTCTCTGGTTGAATGCCATAGAGAAATTGTAACATTGATGAATATATAAATAAAGAAAATATTCTTTTGTTGATAGCTATCATGTAATGTCTAGGTGTGATTTTAATCATTTAACCTAGAATTTTAACAATTAATATGTTGTTAATATAAGTTTTACAATCATGAGAAGCCAATCCATTTGAACCAACCTAGGTTATTTTTATCCATAAATTTTGCTAGCCTAGATCTAACTAAAATTTATTAGTTGTTTATTTACACTTGAAAATAAAGAGTAAGTAAGTCAAAAGACACAAATGTCAAGTAATTTTCCAAAAGAGTCTAGGGTACACTGCTTAAAACCCACAGAAGGTGAAGGGTTCGCTTAGCTCTTCCACTTTCAAATGACTGTGGATCTATTCATGGGAGAAAGAAACTCGAACATCGGTAATATTGAGTATTGACCTTGTCCTTACCAAGTATGTATCATTTTAGTTATGGAATTTAGGCTTTTGGGTTTTCTCCTCATAGAGGTAGTTATCCTTATGAAATGTGCTTTGATACCAAATGTAACTACCCCAATTTTTACTATTCATCCACTTCAATTTTTTTAATCATAAATATTTATCTTATAAGGAGTAGGGGACATTATCATGATCTAAGACAAAGTTATTCCAACTAGACTATAAGTTTCCAAGGCAATCATCATCAAGAGGTATTAAGACTTGGTTAGAGTCACTCTTGAGTAGAAGTGACCAAATTCTACAAAACCCTCATACCACTCGGGTATGAGAATGCTCACCAAAGTGTTAGGTTTTTATCCCTCACCAAAGGGAATCACCCTTCACCATACTATCCACCAAGACTAGTATGTAGGTGAATACCTTGAATATGGAGAACCACACCAATGGTTACCCATTATCATAGTTGTAATCCCATATCTCAATGATAGGGCCACTATGATATATATCACTAAATGTGATTAACTTACACAATCCTTGGAATAGACATCTTAAATATGATTATCTAAGTCTTCCCTTGAATCAATTAAGTTCTTTACCAAAAGGTATTCTTTCCACCATCATGGGAGCACCTAATCCACATGTACATTTGAGCACCAACTTATAATGTAAGGCCTGGCTCGAGTTGTAATTCAAGCCGAAATTACCATTTGTGGGTTCCAACCCACTCCAAGCACCAACTCGGTTTAAATCATGTTAATTATATTTCAACATTTCCTTATTTAAAGATTCTGCCTAAATTATCCTTTAGGGTTTAATATGTGATTAGTACAACATACTTCCACTTACACAATCCTCTTAATTCTTCACCATATGAATTCATTAAAGCAAAATATAAAACCATTAATATCTACTATTACAAAGCATATGAACCAATGCATCATATTCCTTAAGACTACATCTTATTTATTCATAAGAACTTCTCATTGAAAGTAACTATCATGTAACAATTATTAAAGTAAAGCATCACTAATATTATAGTAAATATACTTTGAATTGGAAAGTAAATGACAATTAATACACATTATCTTGTTCATATAAAAGTCTATTTTATCTATCTTTGCATGATCATTACACCATAAGCAATTATCATCTCAGTAACATCTCAATTACTCAAATTACAACATATCAAAAGTAAATGCAACATTTACCAAAAATAACAAATAAAACCACCATTAAAGTGACACAATGCTTATCCTGGGAACCCTCATAGGGAATAAACCCAGCCTCCAAAATATATCTTTCCTCTCATTTCATAAAAAGAATGTCATAATTACAATGTAAAGGTCTCTCATGGATCCTTATTTAAATCAATCACACATTTACAAGAGACCATTTTGTCCCTTGTCATATCATGATGCAAGTAAGGAAACACCGATTTCCTTTCTCTAAGCCATCAATATAAATTATATGAGAATCTCATAAATTCTTAATTACACTTGTTTATGAATGGTCATCGAAGTCATGTTAAGGAGATATTTTTTTTAATTATCAAAAAGGGAACCCCATAAATTTCCTCAAGAATGAATTCCAAATCGATCCCCTAGGATTTATACACAATGAACCCTTCGTTTAATGAATTAAAGTCCCATACCTTTAATTCACGAACAAACAATCTTTTCTTATTAAGTAATCTAAGTTAATTTTATTTTTAATATAATATAGATTATCTAGATGATTATATCTTACTTGATACAACGCATGCCTGTAACCTTTACTATCTTTATAGGTTCCTTAATATTAAAATTTACCCAAAATTTAAATAATTCTCTTTTTTGAACTAAAGGCTTAACTTAGTTATGATAAAGCATATTTAAATAGGTTATTTCCTCTTTATCTATATATACTGATTGAAGTATAATACCCAACACACCTCTATTAATAACACAATGGTCATAATAAGTGTTCCTCTAGATTGATGGTCCAATGGTCATACTAGAAATTCATTACGTTTGGAGATCCTAACCCGTGGCTAAACCTTTATGACGGTCATATAGCCATATTTGATCCTATAGCTAAATATTTATTTGATCCCATTGGCTAAATAAATGTTTGTTTGATCTAATGACTAGATGTTTCTAACGGTCAAATAGCTGCCTCGATTGACTCACTTATCTCTAGCAATCACTTTCCTAACCCAAGTATTATAAAACTTGGTTTATAATTATCTTCATCCTAAGTCATAGGTATAAGCTGATCAATTTTCAATGTGACACTTGAGGACATAACACAAGATAAGATTCCAGAGAATAGCACTCACTAATAGATTATTCGCAAGGTATACATAGTCTAGTATCTCTCATCCAATAACACAATATTCTTGGGTTAATTTTAATGATGAGTTTACTTGAATTCATTTAAAGAAAATCGGTTCGAATTTTGATGTGAGCAAAGCACTGATTAATCAAAAATAGTCATGAGGCAAAAAAATCTAAATTGACTTCGAATCGATAAATGTGGTCCCACCTCGGTGGTGCATTAGACCACTAAATGTTGGTTGAGCTATAAAGGGAGAGTTTTCCCTTTTATTTTGCTTCATGCTTGTCTTAAATCGAGTGTGGGACAAGCAAGGTAGCTCTATTTCGAGCGTAGGCATCATCATCATGATACAACACATCTACAACGTTCTCAAATATAGCATAGGTTAGGCGATAATATAAATTCATCGTGTTTAAATTATACTAAGGTAATTTCATCAAGTTACTTGACTTGACGATGTTATAGGGATCAATTTAAAGAGGTAAGAATACCCCAAAACTTTACCCAAATCAAGGGTAGTTTACTGTGTCTTTGTCCACAATTCGATCCACAACAGGAGTGACTTCGAAGGTGTTTGGACTTAGAGGTATATTAATCCATAATAACCCAATTTTACACAATTGAATGTATCCTTACTCATTAATGATAATAGCTCACTCCTAGAGAAGCTATACGACATCAATCGTTTACCCTGGTTTGAAATGCAACCATCGCATCGGATGTCAATGAGTAGGTTTTTTGACAAAGGTTTGCAATAGAATGACAACAAAGGTTGTATTATTACTTTAATAATAAAACCATGCTAGAGTTTCAAGTTTGGAGGAAGGATATTACCTTCACTATGGGTCATATCCAAATAGGAATTTTGTCAACTGAAAACAAAAAGTTTACATCAGATTAACTCTTCATTCGAAAATGCTAAAATATGACTTAGGTGGAGTTTTGAATCGGAGCTAATCACAGATTCAAGCATAAATTTTACTCCTATAGTTTCATTGAGTTCACACGTTAGTCATAGTAAGGATTTTGATACCTTATGTGAAATAATTGTCTCACATGTTAGTTTAAGGGTATGGTATCCAATAACAGTATTTTCACACTAGATGATAGTAACCACCGCTGATGGTTATGGTGGTCGGGCATCGAGGAATTAATTAATCAAAGGAATAATGGTCATCTATTTGATTGCCTTCCTAAGCCAAATTACCCCTTCATATAAGAATTTAAAAAAACATAACTCTTATCTTAGATAGCTTTTAACAATATCTTAATAAAACAACATGATTTCCAAGCATGAATAAATACTCCATTCACTTACAATATTTTAAAATCTATATGGGGGTTTTGTATTGAAATATAAGTGTAGCCATTTATTCTAAGCAGCAATAGGGGATCAATAGGTTCAATAAATCATATTAGACTAGGTATAGACCCCTTTTACCCTCTTCTAACAGAAGTATTGAGGCAAATACTATTAAACCAATTACACCATTTACAGTCTGATTTAATTTAAGTTATATTTACTCCATGTAAATATTATTGAAGCAAAATTTGTGCAAGTAAGAATCTAATCCAAATTTTCATATATGATCCTTAAGATTTTGAGACTCTCGTTCCTAGTTCTCCTCCTTCTTCTTGCTCTCCAAAATACTCTTCGGAGCTCATTTAATCTTCCCCAAAGCTAATTGTTATCTTGTCCAAAAGCCTCTACCTATAACTAGATACTTTCCCAAGGTTGTTTGGTTTCTGATCCACCAAGGTGGAGAGCATACTCCCTAAGCCCCAAGATTTCTTACTTACCTTTCCTACCAAGATGCTCTCTATTTATAGGAAAACTTCTCCACTCATGAGCCAAATAGTGGCATTATTATTTAATATTAAATTATGCCTTTATTCCAATAAGATACTTTAACCCATATGGAGAAAGATTCCAAAAAATTAGGGGAGGGTCTTGAAATCCGAATGCGGAGTGACGGCGTGCCAGATATGATGCAAACAAAATGGATGCAATATAGATGCTAAGTCCTACGAATGCGAGAAGCAATGCATGAAGGAAATGACGCATAAATGAGATGTAAGAAAAATAAAGCGAGGCCTCTTTTATTAATGTTTTCTTTCACTCTAGTTAAAATACCTCCCCCTTCTAGGGCTCAGAACGTTTGATACAGTTCGTTACGTCAATGGATGGTACGCTTCTAGTGTCTTCCATAGGCCCACATTCAGAATGGGTTGGCCAAAGGTTGTCGTCGTTTGTGTTCGTGTGTCCATAATTCCTTGCTTCCCCTCTGGTGTTCCTGGCGGTGGGATCCTGCACTCAGAAAAATAGCAAACAGTTAATAGCATATGTGAATATAGGAAAACATACAATCCCCAAGGCCTCCGACTAGTTAATGTATAAAAGAATGAAACAATGGTCAAAACATGTCATAATGAACCCAAAATTTGACAGAAGATTTTAGACATCATCAAGGACCCATTGCAAAAAGAACAGTCAGGAAATCATGCATGGATTTCTAATTGCTCTAGGGTGGGACGATTAGGACTGTCACAAAATGTGCAAGAGTGACCTTGCAAATGTCCTACCCAAAGGCCTCCAAAACTCCTGCAAACTTGGGGTTAGGCTAAAAGTGGCATTTTAGGACGACCCAGAAGGTCAGATTTGGCAGATTTTACCCAGATTATCCTGTATCCGAAGGTGCTCCATGTATGCTAGTAAACACATAAAATGATAAAAACAAGGTCAAATCAAGTCAGAATGCAATGAAACGTGAACAACAGCATAAGTGAATCAAATACAAAATAATGCAAAAATAAAAGTAAAGAAATCAAGCATAGATTTCTAATCTCTCTAGGGTAGGGCGATTAGGACTGCAATAGTGCAGGGGGTGCCCGGGGGCAGGATGCCCACCGTTTAGGGCTTGGTTTTGGCACCAATCCAAGTGGGATGGGTCCAAAACCTCCTAGGGGTTGTGTCAACAAGTTTGGTGTGGGATTGTGGCCGATTGCTCAAGTTTTGGGTCTGGATTGCATTCCTAGTGTTCACCCGATAACCTCCCTTCCAAAAGAGAGATTAGGGATGTAGGAAGCACAAAAGGGAATCGAGGTATAATTTGGCAGCACTCCGTTGCTCCAAATGCTCCAGCTCTATTATTTTTTTTTGGGGGTGAGGAGGATCACCTTTTTATAGACCTAGGGATCTTTGAATTTGCATGTGAGGGTGCCACTTGGCTCACCATGCCTTTTGGAGGGAGAGAAGATTCCTCCCTAATTTAGAGCCTCCATGATCAAGGCATGCTTGACTGAAGTCTCTCTCTCAGATTTGAAACCATTCCTCACAATTGCATGCCTTGAAGGTGAAGTTGGGTGGCAGATCTGGGTTGCCATTTTTCAAGGATTGACTTTTTGCCAGTCAAACCTGCTAATCGTCCCACCCTGGAGCGATTGCTGCTAATCATCCCGGGGTGGGGCGAATAGGATTCTAATCATCCCAGGGTGGGATGAATAGGGAGCAAAGTGCTTAAAAGGCGCCAAATTGACCTCTGACCTTCCAAAAATGATTTGGGAGTGGGTTAGGACCACTTTTTAACCTCTAGAGGCTGCCCTAGGGGGTATGTATGCCAATTCGGTCAGTGCTTGTAGTCACATAATTGGATTGATGATGTTTTGGTGTCTACAGATGCCCCTTTTTGGGATGCGCTGTGTGTGGTATAGTGCTGAGCAAAAATAGATGACCAAAGCACTTAATGATTAGGGTTTCTTAGTAACCTAACCAAATTTTGATGCCCCAAGTATGGAAAGGGCACGCATTCTTGAATCCTTGCTTCCGATGAGCTAAGGAGCTTAAGTCAAGTGTAACCTTTTTCGATGAGGTGTACTTGATCTTGGACATTGTTCAATCATGAATAGGCAAAGGGCACAACCTTTTGTCTGAGGAACCTTGTATTCATGCTTCTAGAATGCCAAGTGTTTGTTTAGCTTGTGATTATTATTTATTTGCTACCCCAAGCAGGAGTGTGATTGTCTTTGTCAATGATTCTTTGAATGCATGCCATTTTCTTGATTGGGTGTGTATTTGTTGATTTGGTGACTAAGTGTGACTACCCCCTCAAGCGACGAATCGATGAGGGAATGGCCAAAATGAGAAAAGTGACGAGTCGCTTGACCTAAGATGATGTTTGTAAGGGTACCTTTAGTTGTTTTTGTTGAGTGTGTATGCATCTTTCCAGCAATCAGACCTAATTTTGGTGGGTTTTGACCCTTTTTGTGATGTCGATTGGGGTAGAAATTATCAAAAATATTCCTTCTCATGGAGCGTTCTAGCTATGCTAGCCTTCTTAGGGAGTAGGATAGTGAATATTTGTGACCTCGATGGCAGGTTTGCATGCCATGAATGTCTGGTGCAAAGGCACCTTTGTATGGCATATTTATTGCTGTTTTTGGTGCATTTTTTTAGATGCAATTTTTGTTGTTGTATTTCTTGCTCTATAATCGTCCCAGGGTGGGACGAATAGCAATTTGGTAATCGTACCAGGGTGGGACGAGCGCTAACTAGAGCGCTCATCCCAGGGTGGAACTATTATAGGCCTAACAGCCTATATAAGGACCAAAACTAGGTTTTGGGCTCATTTGCAAAAAATTTTCTTAGGGATTTGGAGCAGTGAGGAGTGTGAGTGTGCGTAGCGGAGCACTGCCAAAATTTTGTGGACATCATGAGTGCGAGAACCGGATCTTCGAGCGGAGGAGCCGAGGCGAGACCGGTATGATGTTCCTTCTCCCTTCCTGTTATTCATTTTTGTTTTATATGAAGTTAAAAGCTTACATATAAATGCTTGTTTGCGGTATTTTGTTTTTGTTTTGCGTTAATATTAAGGTTGAAACCCTAGTATTAATTTTTTTGTTTTGTTCATACTAATATTGAAACCCTAGGATGAATTTTTGTTTTATTTTTTTGTTCATGCTAAGGTCGAAACCCTAGGATGATTTATTTTGTTTTATTATGTTTTTGTGTTCATACTAAGGCTGAAACCCTAGTATGAAGTTTTTTTGTTTTGTTTTGTTTTTTGTTTTTGTATAGTTATTTTTATGTCTGCGATCATTGTTGTACAGTGTGTTGTGAGTGTTTCTGTACTTTTGCCATACTTTGTTTATCTGTACTTTTGTTGTACTTTTATTTTCCTATACTTTTGTTGTACTTTTTTTTTTTTTCTGTACTTTGTTGTTATTTTGTACAGTTTTATTGTATTGTTTTTGTTTATATTAAGTATGTACTTAATATATTTTGCTTTTTATTATTTTTTAGGTTGTGAAGAGTCGGTACTATCAATCGACTATTTTTGTTGATGCCCGAGAGGTCTTGACAGTTGGGTATTGGGAGTGGCTTGATGCCCTTGGGCTCAAGCAGGTGACGCGTTTGGAGCCTGTGGTGGGGGACCGGGCATATTTGACTACCCTGATCAATCTGTGGGATCCCCGCACCAATACTTTTCATCTCCCAATAGGGGAGATGACGGTGACTCTGGAGGATGTGTATCAGAATTTCTAGATTTCGATAGATGAACTTCCTATCCGAATGACCCATCGGGACCAACGGATAATAGTACTAACACGATGTTTTGGTTCGGCGATGGAGAGAGGGGTGGAGAGGGCTGTGGAGAGGGCAGAGGCTGACTGCCAGATAGATGGTATTTTGGTGCGGTGGTGGCTGGAGAAGGGCGTATTGGGGGTGAGGCATGCTTTACTCATGGCCCTCATTTCCAATATGTTGCTTCTTGACTCCTCGGGTGCGAGGTTCCCTTGGAACCTGCTAGAGTTGGTTTTCACTTTGGTGGAGTGTCCGACATCAGCTCCACTTATTATGAGATGGGGTCAGACATTGTTGGCACAACTATACGACGAGCTGTACGAGGTCCACTATCAAAGGCAGAAGGGGATCGGGTGCAGCTATCTATTGCAGTGCTGGGGGTGGTAGCACATAGCTATGGAGTGGCCACAGGGTTTGCCTTGGACCACCCAAGGTGAGATGGTGGGTCAGGAGATTGGTTATGCCAATTTATGGTGGCGATCAGAGGAGCACAGGAAGAGTCAACCGTGTGCAGGTGACGTAGGTCACTATACTTATGCCTTCTCTCACATAATGCCAGGGCAAGTGTTTTGGCGATCGTACTAGGACTTTCTAGCCTGGTCGAAGGCTGGAGAGTGGCTCCGACAGGTGCACAGGGGTAGGTGGTTGATTGGGCAACATGGGACAAAGTAGGAGTACTTCCCGTATGTCTGAGTGACATGGTAGTTTGGGGTGTGCCAAGGATTACCTGGTTATCCCTTGATCTATCAACGATGTGGGAATGAGAGGACCCTAGTCTGGCCGATCATTGAGCCACTGGGCAAGGGATCTAATGCAGTTATTGATGTACCCGACGTGGACAGTGTCGAGGTAACTATAGAGTATGATCGGTGGTGGACTATGCGATGATGGCAGGATGAGGAGCCTCTGGGAGGTGTGGATACGACAACAGTAGGAGATGGGGGTGCAGAGGCATCGATGGAGGGTTGGGGGGCTCCACTTGATTATGCGGACATGGTGGAGGTTGACGACTTCACTGGCAATGGAGATGATGCGGGGGTTTTGGATCAATCGGATGTATAGGACGTCCCAGAGTAGTGGGTGCTGGAGCAACAGGATATCCCAGAGGTGCCCATGCTGTAGGCTACCTCAGGAGATGTGGAGGTTGGGTTTCACGCCGAGATAGCATGATTAGAGGATATTTTACGAATATGGGAGGAGGAGCATAAAGATGTTTTGCAGGAGAGGGATCTCTTGTAGGATCAGTTGGCATAGCGGGATAACACATTGGCTGTGTATCACCGACGAGATGTGGAGTGGAGGCGGTACTGGTTAGAGTGAGAGATAGAGGTTGTCCGTCTTGGTGGACAATTACCTGAGCTCGATGGATGTGGCTCGTCGTGTCGTACGAGAGGCAGTAAGACTGAGTAGTCTATATCCTCTCGTCGCAGGCGGCTAGATGAGGGTAGTGTTTGTGGGCAGGGTGCGCGGGCTGGTAGCAGCCACCCTGAGAGGTCCCATAGGACCCATACTACTGGGGGTAGTTCCAGTCGCACCGATCCTACGTGATCATGGTGGTTGACTCCTTAGGCTTTGGGGATTTTGAGTTTTTGGTTTTTTTGTGAGGTTAGAGGACCTTCTTATTATAGTCTGAGGGCATTTTGACTCGATATATATACATGACTCATTTTTGGTTTGATTATATGCTTGTCATGGTTTATTTTTCTTTATGCACGTTTATTTTTATTGATGTATGCATATGCTACTATGACTGCGAATGATGGTAGCTATATGATATAGATGTATGCATATGGAATGGATGGAATAATTTGTTGGTATATAGGCAATGGCACCATAGACTGTACAAGATTTACTGTCTTTCTGTACTATGTGGTTGCTTTATGGAATAACTTTGTATTTGTAATTTTTGTTTTGTGTTTTTTTATGGTGATGTAAGTAATGAAATGTACAACAATTGTTTTAGAATGTAGTTAAGGTTTTTCTGAGACTCAGATGCTTTAACTAACTAGTCAACACTGTACATTATCTTACGAGACTTTAGAACAAGGTACGAATCAGACTTGAGTTTGACCAAGTTATTTCACATCCCTGTGCGTGCGATTGAGTTCGTTTATGTGGTATTCGTAAGGATACCGCCAGTGCTAGGTAGGATGTCTACCAAACCTGTACTGAAGATCACCTAATTAGCTCCACTAACTCCTTTGTTGTATTTAGTAATATTAATCTATGATGCCATCTAGGATATCATAAGCTAGCTCATCCACATGCAAACATTGGTCTACACACATGCAAAGCTAATGTGATAGACATATCGTCATGCGTTTAGGATACCTCCATTGCCAGGTAGGCTATCCACAAAACCCATAATGAGGATCACCTAAATGGTTTTCGAATATTGAGAATTCCATTGATTCAAGCTTCGATGTCTTTCGGTTGTTCAATTTGTTGGGATACTTGCTCTCACATATAGTGATGAAAATCACTGTTTATTTTCTCTCTTTTCTTTTTTGAGCAAGGGGTTTGAGTAGTGGTGATAACCACTATTATTTTTTTTATTGTTGCCTTTTGAGGATTTAGATTTTGAATTTTGATTTCAAAGTTGAGCTTGTGGGATTTGGGCTTGTGAATGGTATTGATCCTTTAGACCTTGGGGATGACTACCCATCCTTCTCAGGGGCGTGTAGTACGAATCCTTACAACTTTGGGGATCAAAGGTGGTTGGGAATTTGGCTTTGGAATGACATTGATCTTTTAGGCCTTGGGGATGACTACCCATCCTTCTCAGGGGCATGTAGTACGAATCCTTATGACTTTGGGGATCAAATATGTTTGGGATTTTGCTTCGTGAATGGCATTGATACTTTAGGCCTTGGGGATGACTACCCATCCTTCTCAAGGGCATGTAGTACGAATCCTTATGACTTTGGGGACCAAAGGTGTTTGGGATTTTTGATAGTGGTGAAAACCACTATTTATTATGGGGATTGGATGGGGAAGAACTTGTCCTTTTGTCAAATATCAGCATTCTTGAACCATTCGCACAAGGGTATGAACAAGATAACATTTTTTCTTAAGGTACCCTAGACCGCTTTGCAGGTTCCATATTTCGTTCACACAACTTGGCAATTTTTATGTGTTTTTAAGCTTGTGTTGGGATGCTATGTAACAAGGCGTGATCCAAGTAAGACTCTACCTTGTAAAAATCGGTCTAACTTTGTATAGCATTTGACTAGAAATCTAAGGACAGCTGAATGACAAAAAACCCTAAAGACATTAGAAGACAACTGACTATGATATGGTGGAAATGTGAAGGGCATTATTCTTGATGGATATTTTTACAAAATGGATTGAATTTGGAAAATGATGGAATTGCTGAGTAATTACAGTCTATGGTGATTTTGACATGTATGACCAACAAATATGCAATATATGTATGCAATGCCTAATGTAGCTTTTCTTTTCTTTTTTTGTGTTTTGATTTTTAAGAATATGCATGAAAGTGAGATGCAATTTGTTTTATTATTTTTTATTATCTGTTGTTTTTGAATATTCGTTATGGTGGTTTAACTCGAATGGGTGTGGACCAAGTGATTCTTACGGATCCTTGGAGGTTTTGACCAAAGGGATTATAGATATCTTTGGGGCATTTTGAGTGACCAAGCGATTGTGGGAACCCTTGGAGATTTTGGTTTGACCAAAGGGGTTATGGATACCTTTGGGGCATTTTTGGTTGACCAAGTGATTGTGGGAACCCTTGGAGCTTTTGGTTGAACCAAAGGGATTATGGATACCTTTGGGGCGTTTGGGGTTGACCAAGCGATTGTGAGAATCCTTGGAGCTTTTGGTTTGACCAAAGGGATTATGGATACCTTTGGGGCGTTTGGGGTTGACCAAGCGATTGCTGGAATCCTTGGAGCTTTTGGTTTGACCAAAGAGATTATGGATACCTTTGGGGTGTTTTAGGGTTTACCAAGCGATTGCTAGAATCCTTGGAGATTTTGTTTTGACCAAAGGGATTATGGATACCTTTGGGGCATTTTAGGGTTGACCAAGTGATTGCTGGAATACTTGGAGCTTTTGGTTTGACCAAAGGGATTATGGATACCTTTGGGGTGTTTTAGGTTGACCAAGCGATTGCTAGAATCCTTGGAGCTTTTAGGGTGGGCTATGGCTCTCTAAATGTTGAATGGCATCAAATTACTGATGTTCAAGGGTTCTAGTTCCTTGACTCCGTCAAGAGAGGTGAGTCGGTATGTCCCAGGTCCTATTTTACTGTCGATTACATAAGGACCTAACCAATTTGCCATGAAATTGTCCCTTAAATGGGGCGACAAGTTAGAATTTTGTTGGTTCTCTTTTAAGACCAGGTCACCAACCTAAAAGTCCCTCAGGTGAACTTTCATGTTGTATGCTTTCTTAAGTCGCTCTTGATAGATATGTAAATGCTCGAGAGCATTGAAGCATCATTCGTCGAGTAACGTAATCTGGTCTAATCGGGCCTACCATGCAGTATCATCATCGATGAACTCTTGCATTGATATGTGCAAGGAGGGTATTTCCAACTCGAGAGGCATGACTGCCTCGGAGCCATACACTAGAAAAAATGGAGTTGCCCCAATGGGCATCCGAATGCTAGTGCGATAAGCCCACAGGGCAAGTGGCATTTGGATGTGCCAATCCTTATGATTATCTACGACCATATTTTTAATGATGGCAACTAGCATTTTGTTCGACGCATTTGCTTGCCCATTTGCCTGCAGATAATAGGGTGTCAAAAAACTATGCTAAATTTTATACTTTGTTGTCAAAGCACGTACATCTTTGTTCTTAAATGACGTCCCATTATTCAAGATGATCTTGGATGGAATACCAAAATGACATATGATGTTATGTAAAATGAACTCCACAATGCGGGGCCCAGTCGTAGAGGTAAGCATAATTGCTTCCACCCACTTAGTGAAGTACTCTATGGCTATAATGATAAACGTGTGATGACATGACGACGTAGGGGAGATATTTTTGATGAAATCTAAGCCCCACTGCAAAAATGGCCAAGCCAATTGGATTGGTTGCAAGGCCTGAGAAGGTACGTGTGTCAAGTTAGCATGGTGTTGACACTTCACGCACTAGGTACTCCCCCAGGCCCGTATTGGCCATCTCTATGATAATCATCGATGGTTGAGGGGGAGGGAATGGGAGTTCTCCCTGAGTCCACTCCATGTTGGGTAAATTAGGTGTCTCGACTTCCATTCGGCTGGGCACCTCCTCGGTAGAGATGGTTGATACTAATGGTGGTGCCTCCTCTAGGGGCTTCTTCTTGTTGTCCTTCGGTGTGGCCACCATAGGTGGCATTGTTGGTGAAGGGACAAACGACGAAGATGGGCTAGGTCGGTTACTTGAGGGACTCAACAATGGGGATGTAGGTAGAATCAGACCCTGAGTGGACAGATTCAATTAAAAGTCCAAATGTGTCGATGGGAGGGTCGATTGTGGCATCAGTTGCACCGCATTGTAAAACTTAAAGGGCTCTAAGTCTACTAGGACTACATGTACTTGCCCTTCATATGTGTATTTGAGGTATTTATGGGCTATCGAAGGGACACACTTCATGTCCCTGATCCAAGGCCGACCTAGCAAGATATTGTAGGCCATATCACCCTCAAGGATGTGACACAATGTAGGAATGGTCTTTTGTCCTACTTGGATGGGCAGGACAATTGTGCCAATCGTCGAGCATAAACTGTCGTTGAATGCTCGAAGAGTGTAGGTGTACGCCACAATGTGGGATGCTAGAAACTTAAGATGTTTTAATTCTGCTATCGTGATTATGTTGTTGGACGAGCCAGTGTCCACCAACACCCTCTTGAATGGATTCCCATTGACCCGCACGATGACTTGCAGGGGTGGATCCACCATATCACCAGTCACTAACTTCAGTTTGTCTTCCCTGAAGGTTATGATCGATTATGTGCATTGTCTCACATGTCCCACAAAGTTGTTGAAAG
This sequence comes from Wollemia nobilis, assembly GCA_028583015.1. Taxonomy (NCBI): domain Eukaryota; kingdom Viridiplantae; phylum Streptophyta; class Pinopsida; order Araucariales; family Araucariaceae; genus Wollemia; species Wollemia nobilis. Next base: position 6,563,435 of record JAQPPZ010002642.1, read on the forward strand.
AATTGGGTTTGTGGGGTTGTAGCTCAATGGCTTTGAGTATCTCCATCAAAGCCTCCCGATGGGGAAGTGATTGTTGGATGAGCTCATAAATGGAGAGCCTAGCCGATGTGGTCCTTAAACTTTGAGTAAGCTTAGTCCGAATCGTGGCCACTGGTCTAGGTGGGGGAGGTTGTGTAGGGTGTTGTGGAGGGTGTGACATTGATGAGACATCTCTTGTAGCTACAGCGGGTGCAGCCATGTTTGGGTATCTTTTGTTCCATGTCATGATGCTTATCATCCCCATGTATCCTTACGTGGGGCAGTTTTGTGTTACCTCATTCACTTGTAAATTTTTTGCCTGCACATCGTGGGCAGGCAGGGGGTATTTGAAGACTTCCATCTGTTGTTTGTTCAGTGCTACAGGATTATCTACTGCAAGCATTTTGTTGTCCAACAAGTCCTGCACTAAGTTTTTGAATTTCCAACAAGTGAAGATGTCGTGTCATTTCTGTCGGTGGAATCTACAATATAAATCTTCCCTATAAACCTTGGGTTTTAGCGCATTGGGGTCTATGGGTCGACTTTCCAGCAAGTTTATCAGGTTTACCGCGAACGAGTTGTCAAACAAGGAGTCTCTAGACTCTGTGAATTGTGTGAATTATCGCTTAGGGTGACGCTACTGATTTTGCTCTTTTTTGTGGTTTTCCTTTTCATAGTTAGCTAGAGGAACTACCTGATAATTAGCCTTTGGGGGCTGTGTCATTTGTGCAGGATTTGGTATATTTATGGCAACCCTATTGATCGTGGCGGGTTTCGGTTGCATGGGCCCAGTTTTAGCATTTTTGGTCCACTCTTTCTTGCGTAGCTTGGCAATCTCATCGACCTGTATTTTGATCTCCTTAATTATCCTGGTTTGCGCTAGGGCTTCTTCTAGGGTGGCATATTGCTACAACTACAATAGCACAAATATTGACCTTATGCAACTCTTTGAAAATATTTGAGTCATGTCGGCCATGGGAGGGAGGTAAGGCAACTTTGAAAGCAGTGTCCTCCATCGATTCCCATAAGTGACTATGGTCTCATCATCATACTACTTAAGGCCAGCTAGGTCACTTAAGGATGCCTTCTTCTTTGTGTTGAAGGTGAAATGTTCAAGGAACGCATCCACTAGCTAGTCTAGATTGTTGATGCTATGCTTCAGCAACTGGGTAAACCAATCCGAGGTAGGGCCTGCAAACATGGTTATAAACATTCTTAGAAGCAATGCATCATTGTCCTGAATGCCAAAGCATTGACTCAGGAACCTTGTTACATGATCTTGGGCATCCTCATCCCATCTAAAAATTGCAAATTGAGGCATTTTGAAGTGGTCAGGGTATGGGGGTGCCAGAACTGAAGGATGCACAGGGTGATTGCAGAGCTAGCGTAAGGTGGGATTTTGGGGCCTCGAAGTCTTAGTCTCCATAGACTCTAAGCATTCTAACAGTGCTTTGTATGCATCAGAGGATTTGATTTCCTCTTATTTGGTTTGTTCCCATTGTGAATTACGAGGAACTTGAGTCCTATGGATGGGTAGTCGGGTAGCATCCCCCCTGCCTTGGTAGGGTGTTTCAGCCCGCTCTTCTTCTCGCTCAAATTCCTTATAGGCTTCTTGAGGATTTTTTGGGTGTGACCTATAAACATGGATGGGTTCTCGAGGAAGGCGCCCATCATTGGTTCTAGGAGTGGCTTCTCGCTCAGGTCTAGGAGGTCTTGGAGGCAATGGTTGATAAGGTTGTAGAGACATGTCCTGTACTAAGGGGTTGTGCCTCTCATAAATTTATGTCCTATCCGTGTGAGGGGTTGGAATCCTCTCATGCATAGTGTTCTAGAGCAACTCATATGTCTAGCACTGAATGCACTCTTTGTTAAGATGATACAGTTGCTCTAACTACTACTGATCTTGCCTAAGTTATGTGATTTGCGCTTGGCAGATGACCTGTTTGGTAAATGCCAAGTTGATTTATTCTGCTGTCCTAGGTCTAGGAGGCCTAGATGCCTCCCATACATATCTATCTTGGTCATGGTGATATGATATCTCTATGGGTCTCTTTCCTCTGTCGAGGTTAGCAGCATTCACCTGAGGCTCTGGCCTCAATAGGTGATCTTGATCATTAGCAGGTGCGGAGACGCATTGCTCCCATGCGGTGCATTTCTCTTGAAGAATATATTGGTTTTCCTCATGCTCCCTTTCGTACATGTGAAAGGTATGGGCAGAGTTGGCTCGCCCTGTCTGAAGAGCCTTGCACTCTAGATTTGGCCTATTAGTTCTAACAGTAATGAGGGGTGGAGGAGGAATGATATAATCATGTGGGCCCTCCTTATGAACCCTATGATGCTCTAGCACTTCATCGTGCAGTGGCCACTCATAATGAGTGTCTAAGGGAGCCTTCCCATGTGTGTACTCCTCCTGAGAGGGTCTGTGTTGAACAGGAGTGCCCCTCAAAGGGGTGCCTCTATAGTCATTTTCTGTAGTGGCATAGTGTGGACTATGTTGTGGGCCAAGTTGCCAAGGTGGTATAACCAAGTCCTTGGGGCTATAACAGAGGTGACTTGTGCCTCCTTGTATACTTTTCACATCTTCTGCCCGTGATTGGGCTTGGCTATGGGTATACACCATGGTGGTGGTCTTTCTAGAAAGATATGTATATTTTTATCTCCTTTACAAAAATTTTATGCTATACCAAACAAAAGGGGACCACACAAGCAAAGAAATGATTATCTCATTTACAAATTAAATGTGTGCCCTAGATCTGGTCTAATGTGTTTGATTTTTGTTATGTGAATCTTATAAAGGAAACTTTGTTATACATGCAAAATGAGGGCTCTTGTATCTCCAAAATGGTCACCCCTTCAATATACCATTGCCAAGCCGTTATATCGAACCTCTCAATATACCCGCCCTTACGTGAGGGAAACTATTGGTACGCGAGAGAAAAACAGTACGTGGAACATAGGTGGTACGGAAGGGGGATCACTCTATTTTTGACACCTACCATAGAAGACTTATCCTCATGCACGGGAAATCACCCTCGTTACACTTGGTCAGCTTTCATCGGGATTTACGTCTAGCAACAATGCGATCGGGGTATATGTATGCAAAATCCAAGCCAAGGTGGTGATGAAATCCACCGTTGGTCTTGATCAAGTGTTGGGGTATTAAGACCAACTCCTTGATGTTAATTTTATTAGGTGATGTCTGTGTGGTTCCTTTTAATCGTGTAAAGAAATAAAAAATACAACAAAAGATGATTTTCACTAATGCAATGCTTTAAAGTATGTTTTATCTTTCAGAAAAAATTAGCAGTAAGAAGGAAATCACAAAACCTACCTAGAACTGACACCTATGATGAAGAATTGCCATTGGTGCAAGTATCATGCAAGCAAACCAGAGAAGAGTGCATTCCTAATTAAGTTCCTTCCATCTGATCTACTCTATGTTTTTTTTTTTCTTTTTTTATTGCAAGAAGGAAAAAAAACTACTTAACTTTTCTATGCAAGCAAAGAAACAGAAAATTGTAGAAACAAAAAACAAAAAATACAGAAGATGTTCAAAAAATCTACCTCCCCTCTGCCTAAGCCAGATGCCTCTGAGTTTTTGCTCAAAAAATACACAGAGCTCTAATCATCTCGGGGTGAGATGAATAGTAGGTCTACATTTTTCATAGGGTGGGATGAATACCTATTCATCCTGGGGTGGAACGAATTCCAGGTCTGTATTCATCATAGGGTGGCACGAGTAGCAGTCCAGTGTCCGAATGAGTAACACCTACAAAGAAAACCACAAATTTTAGATCAAAAACCTAATCTTAACAGCAGGGGACAGTTTCCTACCATGATCACCACTGAAATATGAATGCAGAGTGACGGTGTGCCAGATATGATGCAAAAAAAATGGATGCAATATAGATGCATTCCCATTCTAGGGCTCAGAACTTTTGAAACAGTTCGTTACGTCAATGGATGGTACACTTCCAGTGTCTTCCGCATGCCCACATTCGAAATGGGCGGGCCAAAGGTTGTCGCCGCTTGTGTCCATGTGTTCATAGTTCCTTGCTGCCCCTCTGGTGTTCTTGGCATTGGGATCCTATGCTCAAAAAAATAGCAAATAGTTAATAGCATATGCGGATATAGGAAAACATGCAATCCCCAAGGCCTCCGGCTAGTTAATGTATAAAAGAATGAAACAATGCTCAAAACATGTCATAATGAACCCAAAATTTGATATATGCATCTAGAAATCATCAGGGACCCATTTCAAAAAGAACATTAAGGAAATCATGCATGGATTTCTAATCACTCCGGGGTGGGACGATTAGGATTGTCACAAAACGTGCAAGAGTGACCTTGCAAATGTCCTGCCCAAAGGCCTCCAAAACTCTTGTAAAATTGGGGTTAGGCTAAAATGGGAATTTTGGGATGACCCAGAAGGTCAGATTTGGTATATTCTTCCCATATTATCCTGTATCTGAAGGCGCTCCCTGTATGTTAGTAAACACATAAAATGATAAAAACAAGGTCAAATCAAGTTAGAATGCAATGAAACTTGAACAGCAACATAAGTGAATTAGATACAACATAATGCAAAAATAACAATAGATAAATCAAGCATATATTTCTAATCGCTCTAGGGTAGGGCGATTAGGACTACAAAGCAATACGGGGGGCACCCGGGGGCAGGACGCTCATCGTTTGGGGCTTGGTTTTGGCACCAATCCAAGTGGGATGGGTCCAAAACCTCCTAGGGGTTTGTGTTGACAATTTTGTTGTGGGATTGTGGTTTATTGCTCGGGTTTTGGGTCTGGATTACGTTCCTAGTGCTCACCCAATAACCTCCCTTCCAAAAGAGAGATTAGGGATGTAGGAAGCACAAAAGGGGATTAGGGTATAATTTGGCAGCACTCCATTGCTCCAAATGCTCTAGCTCTATTATTTTTTTTTTTGGATGAGGAGGCTCACCTTTTTATAGACCTAGGGGTATCCTTTGAATGTGCATGCGAGGGCGCCACTTGGCTCACCATGCCTTTTGGAGGGAGAGAAGATTCCTCCCTGATTTAGAGCCTCCATGATCAGGGCATGCTTTACTGAAGTCTCTCTCTCAAATTTGAAATTGTTCCTCATAATTGCATGCCTTGAAGGCAAAGTTTGGTGGCAGATATGGGCTACCATTTGTCAAGGCTTGAATTTTTGCCAATCAAACCTGCTAATTGTCCCACCCTGGAGCGATTGCTGCTAATCGTCCCGGGGTGGGGCGAATAGGATTCTAATCGTCCCAAGGTGGGACGAATAGGGAGCAAAGTGCTTAAAAGGTGCCAAATTGACCTATGAACTTCCAAAACTGATTTGGGAGTGGTTAGGACCACTGTTTAACCTCTGGAGGCTGCCCTAGGGGGTATGTATGCCAATTCGGTCAGTGCTTGTAGTCACATAATCGGATTGGTGCTATTTTGGTGTCTACAGGTCCACATAAAGATAAGATAGGTGGCCTTGTTTTGTTTTATGTCCCATTTTCATGGGGACCAATATAAAACTAATAATATTTGGGTATAGAATGGATACAAAGTTAGGACTATTAATGATAAGAGAAGAGACTTCCCTTTTATTTCTCACCAATGTAGAGATGCCATATGGGTAATTTCCCAAAATATAGGATAATTCTTACATTATTTAATAATCCTAGAGCCCCTTTTTAGTCCAATCAATATTGGGTCCACTTTGTGGGCACCTAATTGTATTAAATTAGGTTATTTACACTTAATTTGTCATAAGATCTTAATTTTTGCAAAAGATAATTCTTCAAATTCATCTTTCACAAAACCCCTAAATTAGCTTCTAAATAATTATCTTTTCTAGAAGATAATTTTATAGGATTCTTTAATGTCTATGCCCCTTTTATTAGGCATTAATTGATCCCCAAGATAAATTAATATCCTTTAGACAGGGTACAAGGGTGATTTCTCGTGAAACCTTAACTAACTAAATACTTACATCATTTCTTTAATCAATTAAGGTCCCATACCCTTAACTAATTAAATACTTACAAAATCATTCCTTCTAACTAGTTTTAAAAGCATACAAATTCATTTAATTAATCAAAGCCCCTACTTTAATTAATTTAAATTACTCATACAACAAACCATACTTTTTAGACATTTAAATATTTAAGAATAATCTCCTTAATCAATTAAGAGCACATACTTTTAATTGATTAAGGTCCCATAAGAAAACCCATTTCTTTAATCTTCATTTCCAAAATCCTTTCATAATAAACCCTTTCTTATCAACTATCATTCCTTTAATTTAAATAAATTAGATAACATTTGATGACTGCCATTTATTTCCTTTATGCAAAAAGAGGTGGTTTTAACACAAACCAATTGGATCATCAATCCATAGACTGGTCAAACTACATGTTAAACAACATTCAATAGTCAACAACATACAAGATAACAAACAACCCTAACAACAATGACAGGAAGACTAATTGTGCCCACATCTGGCATGACAAACCCTGCCAAGTAATGGTCCACATGACCACTTCTTGGTGGTTATCCCAATAGGGGTGAATCACCCTTTAAGTGGCGCTTTGATACCCCCTACATGGTGAGTATAGGATAAAACCAAAGTCTTAATTCAAAGTTTTTCCAATTTGATAGGGCGGTTGTTAAACCCTTAAGGTTAACGACAACAAATAACCCTGCATCAACCAGGTCAGCAATGCATTATGCTGACCAAGACGACGCTCAAGAACTTGGCTAAGAACTCCTAGTTGCCTAGATGGTTAAAGGGTGATCAAACCCCAGCCTGCAGTCTATGTGGGATAGAATCTTATGATAACCTCGAAGTTGCATTCACCCGATCATTTTGGAAAATGACCATGAGCAACGCATAGCAACCCAAACCATCAACAAATGGGGATCCACTATCCCACTTGTTACAAATCAGTTGAAGTAGACTCGACATGGTGGAAGTACCAAATTAAGGTAAATCCAAGGATGAAGTTTCTCACTGTTAGCTATAGACATAGGAGTTATGTGTAAGCATAGTGACAACATCTTTAGGGCATCGATGACCACTTGTATCATTCTAGAAGGAGAGAGAAGATTTTGGATTTCCTAAAACTCTTCACCCCAAAATAGTGATAAGGTTTTCAAGAGGAGGAACTAACATCCTCAATAGTGAGAAAAGAACTATGGCACTATTGGTTAACAAGGAAATAGGTTGTGAGGTGCCAACTAGTGGAGTAGAGGTTCTAATTCAACTAATGAAGGGATCCTGGTTTCAAACAAATGCATCCACCTCAAACTAAATCCTGATAAAGATTTAAAACATATGGTATGTCGTTCAAAGATAGGAAGTAAGTGCATAGGCCATACAAATAGAGTGGATGATGTCCAACCCGTTTGTATTCTAAAGAAGGGTTTCAGTGATCACAAAAGGGAAGTAGAAAGATTAATCTATAGCATCCAATGCTCTAAAAGTGACTCACAGGTGATCTGAAGAGATAATACTTAGTTTATTACCAAAGAGATTCGATACAAATAATTTCAATAGCTCTATGTTTACTAAATATCAAATTATTATGCTTTAGCATCAAAATTCCCAACCTAAATTTAGCTTCCTCCTCCTTCCTAGTTTGACCTCCAAGACTATCAAATATCTCCTAATATTTTTCTTTTGTTGTCCTTGTGTTCTATCTCCACAACCTTTGATCCCTCAATACTTCTTTATTTTACCTCTTTAACCAAGAAGACCCATCTTCTCTTTCCACAAAGTCTCTATTTTAACATAAATGTAACCTACCAAGAGTAATGTCACCCTTACCCAAGGCAACCAAAAAGGAGATATTTTGAATTTAAAAAGGTTTTTTTCCCTTTTTCCAAATATCTTTCCTTAAATGAAATTCCATGTTTTCCTTATTTCATTTTATAAAGTTTATTTATTTCTTTATCAAATTATAAGAGGGTAAGGCTAATTCTTTTCTTTATCCAATTAATACAAGATAAAGCTATTCATTTTCTTTATCTAATTAATACAAGATAAAGAGAGGATTAAAATAAAACTTTAAAGCATTAATATTTATAATATTGAATTCAATTTAATTCAAACCATAAAGGTCAAATATACCTATACTAATATTAACCATTAGTATGGTATCTAAGTGGATTAAGGATTAATGAAGACTTTATAACCATTAGTCCTTTTAAAATGGATTTCTTTACCCAATCTCCTTACACACAACTCATATTTCAACAAAAAAGAGCAGTCAAGTGCATCAAACAATATGGGTGATTTATCATAGATCCAATCACCTATCCTAGCTAAGGACTTACAATAACTTCTAGGTTACCAACTTCAGCTCTAGATGGTTGGATCACCAATGATCACCTCAAAGCAATAATGCATACCTATATGAGGCTAGTTATTCATGTTACCTTAAGCTACCTAAATCATCACTTCCATTTTCAAGTACCCAGTTCTTGGTGTTTGATTCTACCTCTTCAACCCATAGGTGTACCTAGTATTGCACATAGATAATACATCAACAGTACCATATTCCTCAAAGATAAATCAATATATAACATTGCATAACCATCTAAATGCATTAAAACTAGGCATCAAGTAGTCATTCATCAATACATAGTCTAACATGCAAAAATTCTTGCCAAGGTGGGGTTATGACAAGATCATAAAGTGATAAGCCTTAGAGGTATCCAAATACCACACATAGATTAAGTGATGACTCTTTAAAACAACCTTGTTTCATGTATATTTAGGAATGTGATCCCATGTAGTGGATCCAAAGATACAAAACTTGATGGACATTAAGATTTTTTCCTATCAATATCTCAAGAGGATTTAAATCCTAAAATACATAAGTTAAAATCCAATTGATTGTATATGTTGCAAAGTCACTGCTTCAGCCCAAAACTTGGGCTTCATCTATTTGGCATATAACATGCATCTATCCACTTCCATGATAACATATAAATCATACCATTCTAATCTTGTTTATAGTGAATAATCCTCTAAAAATGCTATGAAGAGGTAAAAAATTTCCAAAGGCATGACTAACATACTAATGTTGTCCATTAATATTCAAACACTTGATCTTCCTCTCAAATTTATTATCCAAAAGTTCTTTAATTCCTTGAACTTGTCAAAAGCTTCATATTTGATGCAAATGGTGTAAATAAATATCACTATAAATGAGCTCCAATAGATAACATACCTAGTTGTCCCTTTTGGAAAAGACTCTCAATGATGCTTACCCAAAACACAACTCTCACAAACACAAGAATATTAATAATTATGTTAAATTATTTGATTTAAAACTATTGCAATATAGTATAAGATTATAAAATTATTATACTCATATTTTATGTGTACTTTAAAGAGTAATTACTGAATATTATGTGATTTGCTTTATGAGCGCTTGGTCTAATAGTATGATTCTTGTTTGGGTTGCACGAGGTTTCAAGTTTTATTCTTGGTCCCTTATGATATGAAAACGTCTATGAAGTTTTAGGTTATTCCAAGATGATTACTTGGTCCTTGAGGTACATTTTAGAAAGAAATTTGAAATAATTGAGAAGTTGAATGATAAACCCAATATGAAAGATATTTGTGACACAAGAGATCTTCGTTAGAGGATATATATCAGATGTGATATATGTGATTTTAGGTCCATGATGGCATATGTGTGTTGTGATATAAGGGATTTTGTATAGAGGACATATATAACTTGTGACACCAATTATTTGAATATTATTTATGAAGATAAAGGTTATACAAAATGTGGTTATGGTGGCCATGATAAAGTCCATATTATCAAAGTCAATAGTGATAGTGATGCTTTATACTATGATGTTCATTGTGATGATGTGTGATATTTAAATAGTGGTAGATACCATAGCAAAAATAAGAAAATTAGGTATTTGAATATTGTTGATGATGTTGATAGCAATAAAAGTGGTGATGCAAAAATTGGATGCTTTGAAAAGCATACAAATGGAATTTGTTCATAATTGTTGAGAATAATAGGATACGATGGTACATGTTTGGAAAAAAATGGGTAAGGTGTGAAAGAGCACATAGAACCAAATATAAGGCCAAATAATGAAGGACTTAGATATATTTGTCAAGTAGAAAGCAAGGATACAAAATTTGTGAAAGATGACAATAACACAAAATTTGTGAAGAAAGAATCATATCCAGAAGTTCCTAGTGTGAGTTTTTGCAATCATTGTGGAAGAAGCAGATGTGACTGCTATGTGTTGAAACCTACATTATTGTGAAATTTATGGAGGTAATAATCCTCCAAAAGAAAGTGTTGGCAAAGAGAATGTGACCAAAAAAAAATATTTTAATTATGGATGAATGAATATGTCAGAATGGGATAAAGCAAAAGAAATATTGAATGGTTTCTACACGAGACCAATTTTGGTGGTTGAGAAAAATTATAATTTGTTGAAAAATAAGAATGTAAGTTTTTCTATGGAAAAGTATCTTGAGAAACACAAGATAAATTATGTTAGTATCAAGAGAATATGACCCAAGTAGTTCTTGGAATACCTACAATAACAAGACCTACAAATGAAACATTATGTGGAAGATTCCAAAGATATATTTCAAAGGTAATTTCCTAGAGGTGATGACCTAAAGGTTGACCCAAAGGTAATGATGGCCTAAGGATGACCTAGAGGTGAAAAGGTGACCTAGAGGAAATGACGTAGAGGTAACCTATGGGCAATGACCTAGTCCAAAGGCAACCTAGAGGCAATGACCTAGAGGTGAATCAAGATTTTAAATATTATTGAGGTAATTCAAAGAAGTACAACAAGATTCCAATGGATAGAAATGTTTATATTGATATTGGATCAAAAATTTTACATAGAAATCTAGTGAAAATGTAGCATTAAATTTAGCTAACAATCCAAGTCAGACCCAATAAGATTTTAAAAAATCACGCTTCACCAAAAATAGTATTTTCTTTAATAAAATATAGTGAAAACATAATAAAATTCATTTGCATAACAAGCTACAACAATAGTCCATTATATAACACAATAACAATATTTTTATATAAAATCTTCCCCTAAAATAAATAAATGCTCCAATAGTGTATAATTACATGATTAAAGACAACTACAACTAATTCCTAGTTCACAACATCATGCAAGATGCTTTTCTAGTTGTAACTAATGTATTTTAAAAAACTTCTAATCTACAACCAGAAACAACACATAACTCCAGTTGTAGATACACACAAAGTGTCAACTAAACTTAGCAATAAAGCACTTTTGCAAAAAAATATATAGTTTATTTTTTTGTTGATTTTTTAAATCATAAACTGAATTTATCAATGCTAAGTGACACATATAAGGAGTGAAATATTATACATCATAGTTTTCATTTTCCCCTTGATGTCAATGTTTTATACTCCAATCAATATTCTCAAATTTTGAAATCTATCTTTATTCAAAACCTTTGTGAGAATATCAACAAGTTGATATCTAGATTTATAAAACATCAAAGCTATAAACTCATCTTCTACCAAGTCATGAATAAAGTGGTGACATATTCCAATATGTTTACTCAGACTATGAAACAATAAATTCTTTATCATGGATATAGTATTGGTGTTGTCACAATATATCTTAATGGAGTAATCAATATTCATTCCCAAGTCTTCAAAGAGCCTTGCCATCCAAATGGCTTGAGTGCAAAAGAATAATGCAACCATGTACTCTACTTCAGCTATAGAGAATACAACTATTTGTTGCTTTTTGTTGCTCCAAGACACCAATTTGCTACTAAATAATAAAGCATAACCCAAAGTACTCTTCTTATCATCAAGGATTTATACCCAATCTGCATTTGTATAGGCCTCAAGATCGTATGAACTAGTAGGATAAAGAAATAAATCAAAATATTGTATACCACTGACATACCTAAGGATTCTCTTGGTTTCCTACCAATGATAATCATGATGAGAGTGCATGAATATTACCACCAAGCTAACAGAATATATAATATCCAGCATAGTAGTTGTAAGGTACATCAAGCTACCAACCAAATACCTATAGAGTGTTGCATCCACAAGAGGGAAAGAATCCTCCTTCATCAATTTGCAACCCACAACTACTATAGTAGTAATAGGTTTGTAAATATTTATTTCAAATCTTACCAAAAGATCTTCAACATACTTGGATTGAGTAATATATACATTGAGTTGATTGCTTTGTTTTCATACCAAGAAATATATTGTTTTGTCCAAATCACTCATTTCAAACTCATCCAACATAGCCTTCTTAAATAATTTCAACAATATAGTGGAGTTGCCCATAAAACTATATCATCAATTTACAAACATATGATAATAAAGTCTATTACAAATACCTTTTATATAGTGTACTTTCAGCCAAGCATCATTCATAGCCATTTTTAAGCAACTAGAAATCAATCCTACAGTACCAATCTCTAAGTGCCTACTTAAGCCCATAAAGAATTTTTTTCAACCTGTACACTTTGTCTTCATAGCCTATAATTATGAATCCTTGTGGTTGATCCACAAACTTCCTCCACATATCCATTTAAGAATGATGATTTTACATCCATTTGGTACACAATAAAACTAAAATGGATAGCTAGTGCAAGAAGAGATATTATCATTTTCAATCTAGAAACTAGTGCAAATGTTTCTTCATAATCTATTTCTTCTTGTTGAACATAGCCTTTGGCTACCAATTGTGCCTTTCTTTTACCTATGCTTCCATCAGTATTATATTTCAACTTATAAACCCACTTGACACCAACAATCTTGTCTTTTGGAGGAGAAACAAGTTCCCAGGTATCATTTATTTCAATTTGTTCAATTCCATTTTCCATAGCCTTTACCCAATATTTATTAGCTTATGCTTATCTAAAATTTGAAGGATCGAGATTATAAGAGGACAATAATGCACAATTTAATATATTTTTACCTTGTTTTGATTGTAATCTGGTTACTCTCAATATATAATCCTCATCCAACATTTGTGTTGGTGGGTGGTATTTTTTTAGCTTTCTTGTACCAATACTTCCTCTTTATGAACTTGAATATGGAGAGTCATTATTTGACATAGGAGAGTTTGATTTTTCTTTACTTTTGGAATGCAAGGCTTTACCATTTTCATTATGATCTAATTCATCATTTTTTGGGGTAATACCAACATCTTTAGTCCTTTTGATATATGTTCCACATTTAAACCACATCTCTACTAACATGCAACTTGTTAGGAGTGGGATCATAGCATTTATAAGCTTTGAATTCATCAAAATAGCCGACAAAAATGCATTTGATAAAATTTTCATCAATTTTTCTTCTCTTTTATTAAGGAATGTGCACATAACATGTGGAACAAAAAAATTTCAAATGATCACTACCTGTATTCTTACCATACCAAGTTTCGTAGGGAGTAGAGTATTCTACAATTGAGAATGTAAACAATTGTATATATAGCTTCATCCCAAAACTTGTTTGGTAACTCCATTTACTATTCTTCCCTTTTACCACTCCATTTTTTTTAGGAGTGTAGCTAGTTTTCAACTCCCTCTTGATTCCCTAGCTATTGTAAATTTTTTAAAACTCATTAGGAGTGAACTCACCTCCTCGATCAGTCCCTAGCATCTTAATACAAAAACCACATTTCTTTTCAACTAGGGACTTAAACATAGTGAAACAATTAAAAGCTTGTGATTTATTTAGTAATAAATATATCCAACTCATTCTTGAATGATCATCAACAAACAACAAGAAATAGTTGCTTTTACCATTGCTTAAGGTCCATATAAATCAACATAAAACAATTATAAAGGCTTCTCAACTCTAAATTTGTGGTGTGAAAACTTCTCTCTATGTTGTTTCCCAAAAATATGGACTTCACATACATGTTTTATATGCTTCATAAATGTGGGCAGCCCTTTAACAAGACTCTTCTTTTGCATTCCATCCAACGAGCTGAAATTGAGGTGTCCATGCCTTTGATGCCATAACCATGCTAAATCAATGGTTGTCTTCAAACATTCCATAACTAGCTGCATTTTCAACATATAAATCCTATTTTATGGCATCAATACTTTAGATGCAATTTGATTATTAGTCCCATTCATGATTCTACAACAATTGTCTTCAAAAATAGCCTAATATTATTTTGAGCATAATTGTTCAATACTCAAAAGATTATGCTTGAGTCCTGGCGCATACAAAGTGTCCTGCATGTAATAAATATTATAAATATTTCTCATGATGTAAATAGTCCCTTTTCCTATTATATTCACTTTATTATTATCACCAAACTTGATCTATCCTTAGACATTCTCATCAAGTTCAACAAACAAACTTCTATTTCCAATTATGTGGTTTGAACATCCACTATCAAGATACCAAACATAATTTTTGATAGCATAAAAATATTGCAGGATAGAAAGAGTGTTTCACCTTTTTCTTCATTGTAATAAGATCATTTCTCTTGATTTTTATCTTTATATAAATATGGTTCAATGTGGCCATAGAATTCATAATAGTCATCATGTCTATGGGATGATTCATAACTATTGTTATATCCTCTTCCACATCCTCTAGCATGACCTAGAAAAGATGATGGTACTGAAGTGGTAGATGATGACTCCTTTGAATTGGATGGATATTCATTCATCTTTAAATTTCCTTGAAATTATTGGTCAAGGCCTTCATCCTATGCTCATAAGTTTACAAGCTACCAAGTAGTTCAACAAGAGTTAGTTTTGACAAATCTCTAGACTCTTCAATAATAATCGTAATTGGATCAAACTTCCTTGGAAGGCTTCTCAATACCTTCTCAACAATCCTTTTATCATCAAGTGCCTCACCATGTGCATGAATAACATTCACCATATTTTGGACTCTAGTGATGAATACTTCAATAGACTCATTATCATTCATGTGTAAGGATTCAAAATCTCTTCTCAAGAGCTGAAGCTTAACTATTCTCACCTTGGAGGAACCTTTGTAGGCATTTTCAAGTGTCTCCCATGCATCCTTTGATTGAGTGCATTCAACAATATTAGAAGATATGGAGACATCAATCCCACGTTGAACCATACTTTTCATAATAGTCACCATGTCTATGAGATGATTCATAACTATTATTATATCCTCTTCCACATCCTCTAGCATGACCTAGAAATGATGATGGTGTTGAAGTGGTAAATGATGACTCCTTTGAATTGTATGGCTATTCATTCATCTTCAAATTGCCTTGAAATTCTTGATCAAGGCCTTCATCCTATGCTCATAAATTTGCAAGCTACCAAGTATTTAAACAAGAATTAGTTTTGACAACTTTTTAGACTCTTCAATAATAATCGTAATTGGATCAAAATTTCTAGGAAAGCTTCTCAATACATTCTCAAAAATCCTTTTATCATCAAATACCTCACCATATGCATTTATAACATTCACCATATATTGGAATCTAGTGATGAATACTTCAATAGACTCATTATCATTCATGCGTAAGGATTCAAATTCTCTTCTCAAGAGCCGAAGCTTAACTATTCTCATGTTGGAGGAAACTTTGTAGGAACTTTCAAGTATCTCCCATGAATCCTTTTATTGAGTGAATTCAACAATATTAGAAGAGATGGATACATCAATCTCACGTTGAATTACAAATTAATCTTTTGCATCCTTCATCCAATTTTCCAACAACTCCTTAGAATCAACAAAGGGCATCGTAAGTAGCTTGATCTGTTGACTTAGAGTATCCCTATAAAACAACTCTCTACAAGTCCTATGAAATTAAAAATTCTTCATTCAAATACTCTAGTATTTAAAATTTTCTTCATTAAACATAAGAATTTGAAATGGGAGTATTAGCTCCATTTTGTGCTATCATTAAAAAATTCTTTAACCCAAACAGGTCAGATTGCTTTAATACCAATTAAATATTTTAAATGCTATTGAGAAAATCCAAAGAACTAAAACAAGTTTCCAAAGAAACTATAATGTTTAAAAAATTTCACATTAATATTGGTTGGAAAATTTTACATAAAATGGCTAGAAATTTTTATATAAAATGGCTGGAAATTTTTACATAAAATGGCTAGAATGTTTTACATAAAAATCCAATGGTAATGCAACATTAAATTCTGTTGAAAATCATCACCAAGTCAGACCCAATAGGATTAAAAAAAATATGCTTCACCATATATAATATTTTTATTCGTAAAAGACAACAAAAATACAATAAAGTATGCTTGCATAACAACGTACAAGATCATATAGGATTTTCTATTAACAAATTGGTTGAGGTATTAAGAACCTTATTGTATCCTAACAAGGCATAGAATATGTAGGTATCACATTGGGATTTGGTTGGCAGGTGCAAGCTATAGGTCTACCTAGGATGGCTTGGAGGGTTTTGGCTTTACATCGACTAGTCGTCCTCTGGTCAGTCCCTCTATGGGCTTTGCTTTTTCTTTTTTGCTATTTTTCTATTGTTTTACCTTGATGCCTAGGGTTTTTAAGCTTTGGAGGTATCTCCTTCAGGTGAGGTGTTGTGTGTATGCTATGGAGAGACCTACAGTTACTGATGTGGGCTCTTTTGGGGCCCCTCCTTGGCCCCCCTACCCAAACAATCATTTGTAGATACAATTAAAAGAAAACAAGACATGGAGGATGTCTCATTGAGAGACTCAACCCTTCATTATATATTCTCTATTGCGGTCATGAATCCATAGAAGTAATCATTCCAAGCAAGGGTTAACAGTTGCCTTCCCTAGGCTACCCTCCATCCCAAACTTATGATAGATCAGTCCTTGATGGCAAAAAACATTCTCTACAAAGCAATCATGACCTAATATGTAATTTCATTGGCATAAGAATATATTTAGGATTTATGTCCTCTTGGATCCAAAAAATTGGGAGGCCCTAGGGGACACCTCAATCTCTCTCATTAGCAATTGCTATTATATAGTAAGATGTTCTTCACAAGCAGATAGAGACAAAGCCTTTGAGTTAGGGAGGAGAACATATAGTGTTGTGAGCCTTTTTGTTAAACCTTGGAAGTCAAAATTTAGCCCTAGGATGGAGCCTTGTACAGTGGCTATTTGGGTTTATCTTTATACCCTGCCCATGGAATACTGGTGTAAACCAATAATTGAAAAATTGAGCAACTTATTAGGGCACTACTTTAGAGTTGCTAGGGACACGATGATGGGAGAATCTATTATTTATGCCAAGATCTATGTGGATATGGATCTCAACCACCCTCTACTAGCTAAAATAGAAATTAACATGGGGGACTTAACATGGATACAATATGCAAACTATGAGGCAATCCGTTTCTAGTGTAGGATTTTCCACAAACATGGTCATCTAGCCTGCGTCTGCCTAGAGGGCATCTAAAAGAGTCCTATATATCCAAAGGAAAACACCATCAATAGAAATATTTTTGAGAAGAAAGTAGAGGATCAACCCATAGCCTCAAATGTTAATACCTCTGAGGAGAGATTTGAAGCTTCTAAGATAAAGAAGAAGAAAAAGAGCAAGGCAACATGATACAACTAATCAGAAGAGAGAATTTTTAATAAGAATGAAATTATTAACTCTTTACTAGATATGAAGGAGAAGACCACCATAATGGATGAATCTTAGAAGGATAAATTTTTCCTTGTAAGGGTTGAATAAATTTCCTAACATGTTTTATTACAATTAGATTTGGGGGCTGACCACTTAGTCCTAATAGCTCCAGAGAACCAACTCTTGCAATGGTTGTGGTGGATAATTATTTTTCAATGAAAGATAGAGATAAGAATAGAGGAAAACCTCCCCTTAGGATCCAACAAGTGGAGAAAAGGTTAAAAAAACTCAAGCCAAGAGTGTAGGAAGAAAAACAATCTAGCTAAAGTTGGCTAATGAGGGAAACCAACTAGTTAACCAGAGAAATGTCAAGAAGATTGACACTTATTGGAATCTAGTTTTCCAATGATTGTCCAATCATGGAATATAAGAGGTCTAAATAGCAAGCCTCATTAAATTGTTGTTCAAATTTTAATTAAGAATCCCAAATCTAATTGTATTCTCCTTTATGAGACTAAATCTTCTATTTAGAGGATGGATAAAATTGTTAAGAAAATTTTGAGATAGGATGAGCACATGGTGGTTGGATCCCAAGGGGTCTTAGGGGGAGTGGTGACCTTATGCAACCCTCTTATAAGTATGGCTTTAGATCACATTATTGGATGGGGTATCCTCACTTATCTCTTCAAGAGCAAGAGCTTCAGTGATTTTATCTTGATTTTCAATTTCTATGGTGCTATGAATTCTGTGGAGCAACATCACCAATGTATAGTTTTACAAGCTAGTATAACCGAAAATAGGAGATGAATTGGTTAGTGGTAGGTGATTTCAATACTAAACTTGCTCTATGGGATCAATAAGGGGAAAATCCTTCTTTGGACTAGGGGGATAGATTTATGATATCCAATATCAACTAGCTCAATTTAATTGATGTCCAACATGTGGGATCTCTATATACATGGACAAACAAACAAGTAGGATCAACAAGTAGGAATATAATGCTTGATAGATTTTTGGTTTCTGAAGAGGCCTTTTTCCATTGGTCTATTAGGATGGAGATTCTTAACTGCACTAAATTTGATCACTTTTTTATTCTTTTAGAATAGAATTTGAGCAAAAATACCCTCCCCAAACCTTTTTGTTTTGAGATTTTTTGGATGGAAAATGAGGATTTGAAAGAAAAAATCCTCATCTAGTGGGAGGAGGGTTATCCTTCCCATGGGAGAGTTATGTATGTTTTTCTAAAGAAATCCATCATGTTAAATCTTACCTCAAATTCTAGAAAAGTAGTAAATATGATTTTCAGTCCCAAAAGGTTCCTTTGATGGTAAATATGGAGGAGTTGTCCACCCTCTTTAGGACTAGAACAATCATCGAGGACCTAAAATATGAAGATGAACTAGTCAGAAAATAATTAGAGTCCATAGACAATTAGGAGGAGATATTTTGGAAACAAAGAGCGAGAACCGATAGGCTACTTGAGGGGGATTGAAACACGATTTTCTTCCATTTCTCTGCCTCAAAAAGTAGATAATTTAATTATCTACCTTACCTTCAAGACTCCAAAGGTTAGGTGATGGACACCATCCCAGGTATGCAACAAGCAACAAATAATTTCTTTGGAAATCCTTTTATTGCCCTTGCTCTCCCTAATATTGCAACCCAATAAGAAATACTTAGTTGTACCCCTTAGATTATTTCAGCTTAGCAAAACCAAGATTTTGTTAGTCCTATGGATAAGGATGAGGTGAGAAGCATAGTTTTTAGCATGAAATATAGGAAATATCTAGGGCCCAATGGTTTTCCAATTGAATTCTTTAAGGCTTTCTAGGATGTCATAGGTGAGGATTTAACCAAGGCTATTGAAGAATATTGTTCAAATATAACTATGCTTTGGTATTTGAACCACACTTTTATTGCTTTGATTCCTAAAGTGGGATAGGCCTCCAATCATGGATATTTTCACTTGATTGCTCTCTACAATGTGACATACAAGATAATCACTAAGTTGATGGTGAAAAGGCTTAAGAAGCTTTTGGACAACATAATCTCTCAGGAACAAGGAGGATTTGTTGAGGGACATCAAATTCTGGTTGGGTTATCCTAGCCTATGATGATATTCACTCAATGCAACAATTTGGTCGAAGAGGTATATTTATCAAACTAGACATGTCTAAGGCTTATGATAGAGTTCCCTAGCAATTTTTGAATC
Source organism: Wollemia nobilis (assembly GCA_028583015.1). Lineage (NCBI taxonomy): Eukaryota > Viridiplantae > Streptophyta > Pinopsida > Araucariales > Araucariaceae > Wollemia > Wollemia nobilis. Next base: position 6,583,270 of record JAQPPZ010002642.1, read on the forward strand.
AAACGCCTGAGAAGTTTAGCTTCTCTCAAGAGTGGAGAGAGTGGATTATGAGTTGTCTCTTAATGGTTTCCTTCTTTGTTCTCATCAATGGATTCCCCTTGGTCCCTTTATATGTTTCCAAGGGTATTAATCAAGGAGACCCTCTTTCCCCGTATCTTTTTATTATTCTAACATAAGGATTGAATAAATTTCTCTAGAGAAATAAACAACAAGGAATTTTGGTAGGAGTGCAAGTGGGTGAGGTGACACTAACTCACCTTCAATTTATGGATGATATAGGTATCCTTGGGGAGGCTAGCATTCAAGATAATAGTACACTCAAATCCATCTTAAAAACCTACATGGATGCTACTAGTTGGTAGGTGAATGTAGCCAAGTCCAAGGTTATTTTATTCAATACAAACATAAGGATATAGGACCATTTACTATTTTGAGCTTTGCATAGGGCTATATTTTGCTTGATTACCTAGGGATTACTCTTTATTTCAAGATACTAAGGGTATTTTATTGGAATTATTTAATAGATAGAATTGCTATTAAAGTTAATCATTGGATCCACCATTGGCTTACTTTTAGAGGAAGAATGACTCTCATACAATTGGTGATCCAATCCATTATTGTTTATAAAGTATCCATCCTCATTGCCACTATGGGAGTCCTTAGAGATCTATATTTTCTTATGCAAAAAAATATATAGGATGGCATAAGGATGGGTAAGCGGTGGGATCTTGTTAGTTCTAATAAAATTTGTTAGCCTAAAGCTCGAGGGGGTATTGGATTTCATAAAGCAAATTTAAACAATCAATATCTTACCATGAAGCTCTATTGGATATGAATCTCCAACCAGTAAGATTTATTAAACAAATTCATCACTAGTAAGTATTTGGATTTTATCCCCCATCAAGAAGCTAGCTGCACCCTGTTGAGTGGCCTAGGCTCTGTTATTTGGAATATCTTGAAAGCTACCAAAAAATTGGTTAAACTTGGCCTTTTTTGGAAAATGTGCAAAGGAGACAAAGCTAATTTTTGGATTGATTCTTGGGAACAACATCCCCCCTTAATCTATCAGTTCCCTAAGTTGTAGCCATCTATAGTTCCTACATTCATTCTAGGTTGATTGGATATTTTTGTTTCTTACAACCAAAGAGGTTGGAAGAATGGTTTGTTCCTATCCATCCTCATAAAAATCCTCTTATTGATAGGATACTCAAGTAGAGGTGGCATATGGCAAAAGAGTAAGTTGACAAGATCACCTAGGGACTTGGTAGTCTAGGTTTCTTCACTGTCCATGATGGTTATAATGCTTTGCTCCCTCATCCTCTGCTCGCACTAGATGCCCCTTGGAATAGAATTTGGTTGGTTAAGGGTTGGCCTAAAATAAATTTCTTTTCTTGGTAAGTGATGCATAGGAATTGCCTCACCTATGATAACCTTATGAAGAGAGGTTTTTATTGCCCTTCAAGTGCATCATGTGTAATACCCAGGAGGAGACGACTGACCATGTGATTTTACAATGTGAATTCACTAGATATTTATGGAAAAGGTGGATAGACATATTTAAGCTCACCTAAACTTTTAGGTGACTCTTGCTAATATTTGGGATATTTGGAAACAAAGAAAGTTCAAGAATATCTCCATTCAGCTAGGTTGGTCCCTAGGCCTAAGCTTTATTTTGTGGCACATTTTTCTAAAAAGAAATTCTAGAATTGTTAGAGAGGCTTTTAGTCCAATGGAGTTAGTTTGAAATAAAATTATTACCAAGGTTTTTTAAACTTTTAGATCCCACCTTTGGGATTAGAAAATCCAGCAGAATGAGTTGGATCCCAAGATATAGAAGTGGGGAACATGGTAGCACCCTCTGTGTTGGAAAAAGATCAATTCTGATGGTGCAACTAAGGATAACCTAGGGGTTGCAAGCATTTTTTTCTTGGAAGAGATTACAAGTAAAAGGTACTTTGTTAGGAGCTAAAGGGTCTTGGAATGACTACTAACAATGAATTTGAAGGGATGGCTATCAGATAAGGTTTTCCATTGCTTGGGAAAATGGGATTAGAAATATCATCATTGAGTTTGACTCCCAAATTATGGTGGGACTTTTGGATGCTATTGTAATATTTAGACTGAAGGCTTGGAGGATAATAAACATTGTGAGCCAATTTAAATCCATCTGGTAGTAATTCAAGGATGTCATTCTAGTCCATGTTGATAGATAAAATAATGTTATGGCTAACTTTTTGGTTAAACATGGTAGTGAAAGCCCAATTGGTTGCATGCTATTTTCTAATCAGAATAGGGACACTTTTGAATGGTTGGAGGTGAACCAAATAGTTCTTTGTTTGACCAAAAAATACTTATGCAAGGATGAGGATAGGTCTAGAGTCCTTGAGAATTATGATTAGTTCCTAGACTGGTTTTTTATGATGTCCACTAAGCCTTTAGGACCTAGTAGGGGAAACTTAGTAAGTGTAGTAAGAAAAATTTTCCATGGCCCATTGGGATTAAAATGCTAAGTTTTTTGGAGTGTACTATAAAATATCACATACTTGGTGTGGCCATTGAGACTAAATCTAGAGTATCTCAGATGGCTCTAGAGTATTTTGATTGGTGCATGCCTTTTAATATTGGCTTCAGAGTGTCCCAATGGGTTCTAGAGTTTTTTGCTTTGAATGTGCTTTTTAGGACTAGCTTCGAAGTTTCCTAGATGACTCTAGACTATTTTGATAGGTTGTTTCCTTTCAAGAATGGCTTCGGAGTGTTATAGCTGACTCTAAAGTATTATTTCCTACTATTTAGGGTCTAAAATATGGATACTGCTATGAACAAGAATGATTTTCTTCATGCCAACATGGATGCCAACAAGAATATGGGTAGTAAGAGATATTGGAGGGTGACTAGTTTTTTGTTGGGTTTTTATTGCCTCTTGTAGCACTATTTATCCCATTTTGGGACAATACCAATAGTGTTTTCAAGACTATCAAGCCTACTTGGGTTCTTTAGATCAACATAAAGTAGAAGTGTGATTAGGCTAAGAGCATCTGATCTTCAAATTGTAGTCAATATTTTGTTATTTTTGGATATGCTAATACAAGTTTTATTAGGATCTTAGGGCTTACAAGTTTTATAAGAGCCTCTGATCTTCAAATTGTAGTCAATATTTTGTTATTTTTGGTGTTGTAACTTGAATCATGCCCTTTTAATATAGTTTTTAACCTTTTCCAAAAAAACAAGCTACAACACCAAAAATAGTGCACCCTAATATCAAGTTCTCAAATGATCCACAAAGATGATAAGGAGAAGAATAGTTGTAATAAGGAGGAAACATTTCTAAGAAGAATAGGAATAGAAGAGTCCTTTGGTGGGATCCTTATACATAGGACCTCATTGAGAACAAAATAGAATCTAAAAAATCTCAACGTGCTTTCTTTTGTGAATGTAATTAAGGGTAACAATAGCAACAGAGAAAACACAAAAGTGCAGGCTCAAAAGATTATGCAAGCCCTAGGCAAGAGAAAGGAGAAAGAGGTAGAGCAAATGAAATGCAATGGATGTCTACCCCAAATAGAAACAATCCCAATAGATGATATAGTGTATAAGTCTACACATGCCCTAATATGCAAGTTTGTGGGACTTCGACCTTCCTCATGGTTCTTGTACACATGGGCTAGGAAACACTAGGCTCCACAAGGTGAGTTGGAAATCCTAACACTATCGAATGGATATTTTGTAGTAAATTTCATATTGATCTCTAATAGGGATAGGGCCTTTGAAGGAGGTTCGTACAATATAGGCCCCATAGGATTATTCATGCAACCTTGGCGGCCAATGTTTGATCCCCGAATCGAGCCATCTATAGCTCCAATATGGTTAAAATTGTTTACCCTCCCTTTGGAATTTTGGAAAGAGGATATTCTAGAAATGATTGAAAATCTTCTTGGAACATATATAGGAAGGTCATAAGAATCAGTGGAAGGAGGATCAACTGCATATGCCAGAATTTGTGTGGAGATGGACCTGGGAAAGCCACTCTCAATGAAAATTGACCTCAAAGTAGGAGGGAATATATGGAGACAATAGGTGGACTATGAATCAGTTCCATTCAAATGCAGAGCATGCCATGAGTATGGACACCTAGTTAGAGATTACCCCAAACTAGCCAAGGATGAGATACAACAAACATAGGCACGAGCTCAAGAGACCAACCACCACAAAAAGAAAGTGAAGTAGGATTCCAAACAATTACGAGGAAAGAAGCAAAAAATAACACCCAGGCAAGGAGGAGCAGTCAAAACAAGGGAGGAAACACATACCAATGCCTAGAATGGAGGGCCTCATCCAACAAATATGAGATCCTCAGGTTAGATGATCCAATGGAGGGAGAAGATTCACAGAATATAGATCCAACCAGGAACCCAAACAGACCTACAAAAGGAGAGCAACAAATCCCTTCAACCCATAGTAATGGAAGAACAACAACACTTAAAGGGATTGGATGACCTAGATGAAAGCCACAACTATCTCAAGAACCCTCAAACCATACCAGTCCATGAGCAAATGAGAGAGCCCAATAGACCACCACACTTAGAGATGGAAGGGGCACTAATAATATATAATTAGGAGCAACAAACATCAAAGGATGTCATCATGGGAATAGTAGAGAAGAATAGAGAAAAGCCAACCTTGGGGATAAGCCAAATGGAGAAACGATAGAAGAATGCAAGATCCCAAGGAGCTGGCAGGAGGACCAATAAGGAAAATATGCAACAACAAGGGGAACATATGAGAGAGTCAGGGTTGGTCAAATCCATAGCCAACTTCTACAACATTGAACCTCAATGATAATAAACACATGGAATGTAAGGGGATTAAACAACCACCCCATACAAATGGTCATTAAAAGAATGATAGAGGACAATCACCCATATGTGGTGTTACTACAAGAAACTAGAGCATCACTCGTAGCAATGCAAACTATCTCAAAAATATGTTGGAGATATGGAGACTATGAGGCATAGGCCGCTCAAGGATTCTCTTAGGAGTGGCTACAATGTGGAACAAAGATATTTTTTAGAAGATAGGAGTGACATCAACTAGAGGGGTCTTGATGCTCAAATTAAGAGATAGAGAATCAGATACAATCTGGCTAATAATTAACATCTATGGAATGAAGGAGGTTCATGACCAAAAAGTCCAATGGAAGGTAGTCCAAGCTATAAGGGAAGCTTATCCAAAAGATTTGTTGTTGGTGGGAGGAGACCTCAATGCAAAAATATTTGTGAATGATCAAGAAGGGGGTATGGCCCAATTGAGTGAAAAGGATAGACTCCTCATTGCCCAAACTGATAGTCTGGACTTGATAGACATTCCACCCTTAGGATGTAGCACTACTTGGACAAATAAGAGGAAAGGAGAACAAACAATCAAATCAAGACTAGATAGAATACTGGTAGGGGAAGAGGTCTTACACTTATGGGGATGTCATTCAAAGATTCTAAACCAACTACCTTTAGATCATTTCTCGGTCAGCCTCCACATCGCCAAAAGGGTCTCTCCAAAAATATCTTTTAGATTTGAGAATTTTTGGTTGTAGAGTGAGGAACTCCCAAGCCTAATCCAACAATGGTGGACACAAGGTAAACCATCACATGGGACAACACAATATCAATTTTTCTTTCAATTAAAGTTTGTAAGGAATAATTTGAAGAGTTGGAGCAAAACCCAAAGGATAAACTTCCAAAAACAAAGAGCATCCATTTCACAAAGCATGCAACAAGTGGTAGAACAGATAAGATCTAGACCTATCTCAAAAGATCTTTTAAATCAAGAAGAGAGCCTACTAAAAATGGAAGAGGCATTAGATCAGAAAGAAGAAGCATTCTAGAAGTAGAGAGCAAGAATAACCTGGTTGAAAGGAGACAAGAACACCAAGTTCTTTCACCACTCAGCCACAACAAGGAGCCTCCACAACAGACTTAATGCCCTCTCCAATGGCCAAGGAATCAGATAAACCTCAACCTCAGGTTTGCAAGATTTAGCAAACAACTATTTTATGACCTTATTCACTGGAGATACACATCTATCCTCCTACCATCAACAAGAAATTCTAGATAGTATACCAAAGTTGATAGGTCAGAAGCAGAATGAGGAGCTTCTAGAAGAAATCAAAGTGGAAGAAGTCAGAGCAATAATGTTTGGTATGCAAACAAGAAAATCTCCAAGACCAGATGGGCTTCCTATAGAATTTTACAAAGCCTTCTGGGACATAATAGCAGAGGATCTGACTACAGTAGTGGAGGAAGCCAAAACCAATGGAAGAATCCTCAAGGAAATTAACCATACCCTACTAGCCCTCATACCGAAAGGAGGAGAAGTGAAAGAAATTTCCAACTACAGACCCATAGCATTATGCAACATGGTCTACAAGATAATGACCAAGTTAATGGTAGACTGACTAAAAAAGCTCCTTCCAAAAGTGATTTCTCTAGAACAAGGAGGCTTTGTACAAGGGAGATAAATCCTAGATGGGATTGTTGTGGCCCAAGAAACTTTTCACACGCTCAATCAAAAAGGGAACAAAGGCATGTTTCTGAAACTAGATCTATCCAAGGCATATGATCAAGTCAGTTGGGAGTTTCTAGCGAAGATTCTGGGAAAATTTAGCTTTTAGAAGGATTGGATAACATGGGTCATGGAATGTATCTCCTCGATATCCTTCTCAGTACTCATCAATGGAGAACCCTCACAACTATTCCATACCTCTAGAGGCATCAAGCAAGGGGACCCACTATCCCCTTATCTGTTTATTCTGTATGCAGAGGGCTTGGGGAGGCTAATAAAGAAAAGAAAAGCAGAAAACACCCTAGCAGGAATAAGAATGGGCCCTGAGATGAACCTGACTCACCTTCAATTTGTTGATGATACAGGGATGTGGGGAGTAGCATCACTAAGAGAAGCAATGAGTATAAGAAATCTTCTAGACTGCTACATAGTGACAATAGGTCAATTGTTGAATGAAGGAAAATCCAAGGTAGTATTCTTCAATGTGACAAAAAGAGTAAGAGATAGAATCACTCAAATACTCATATTTTCAGAGGCTTCTCTTCCAATAGAATATTTGGGCATACCTCTCACAACTAAAAGTTTAAAGAGTAAAGAATGGAGAGTAATCAAGGATAAACTACATGATAAGCTAACACACTAGACAAATCATTGGTTGAGTTTTGGAGGTAGATTGACCTTGCTAAAATCAATCCTCCAAGCAATGCCAATCTACAAGTTCTCAATTCTAGCAGCCCCAAAAAGTGTACTGAAGGACTTGGACAAGATTATGAGAAAATTCCTATGGTCTGAGGTTAAGGGAGAGCAAAAAAGGTCACTGGTCAGTTGGGACAAAGTATGCCAACCAAAGGAAAAAGGAGGATTGGGAATTCATGCAATGATTGATAATAATCAGGCCCTAAATGGAAAATTGTACTAGAGATGGATAACAAACCCAAACCAAATGTGGAGCAAAATCTTAGGAGCAAAATACTACCCAATGCATACAAGTGAAGATATCCCTCACCTTCCAATCACAAGGGAGGGATCTAAAATCTGGAAAGCTATGAAGAGAGGAGCTAGTATTATAAAGCAGGGCCTTTTTTGGAGAGTGGGGAATGGAAAAAGTGTAAGAGTTTGGGAAGATTCTTGGGACCACTTCCCACCCATAGTTTCTCTTTACCCCCATCTAGCAGACCTGATCTCAGATTTAAGCAGGAAAGGATGGACCCATATCTGTCACTACATTAAATCATCTACACAACAAGATTCAAATAGCCAACAATGGTGCCCCATGGAGGATTGGTCGATTGAAGGTAAGGAAGAATAAAAACAAGAGCTAATGGCAATCTTGAACAATAGAACATGTTCGAGAAAAGATGAACCAGATAAATTAGCATGGGGGAAAGGCAAATTGGAAATCTATACAGTGAAAGAAGGTTTCAAAGCAAACATCCCCCAAGTGAGGCAACTAAGGGAAGTCCCTTGGTTAAAAATATGGCAACCCAAAGGATGGACAAAGGTAAATTGCTTTTCATGGTTGGTGGCAAACAATACCATTCTTACTCAGGATAACATGCGTAGATGAGGGTTCATAGGACCTAATAGATGTATAATGTGTAATCAGGATGAGGAATCAGTGTCCCACCTCCTCCTTGAATGTCCTTTTGCACAAAGAATATGGAGTCTATGGCATGGCATCTTCGACCCTGGAGAGAGACCAATCCTCACCATGGACTCCTTCTAGGACTATTGGAACCTTCAAAAATTCAAATCCAAATATTTAAAGACTATGTGGGCATTAGGACCAGGTTTCATATGGTGGCAAATATGGCTAGAGAGGAATGGATGCATCTTCAAGGAAGAATACAAACCAATGGAGTGGACCTGACACATAGCAAAAAGGAAGTTGGTTGAAACAATGCTTGCTAAAAACCCAGAGGAAAACCATATGTCAGAAGATGAAGCTACAATATGGAGAAAACTGGAGAGTATGAATTTTGGGGACTATCAAAGGAATGCAACCTCAGATGAACAGTAACTGGATGGTACGGTTGATCCTAAGGAATTACTGGAAGAGGATAACAAGAAATAAAAGGAAGTGAGTAAAGGGATGGAGACCAGAGAAACAAAGCAGAGAGGAGGATAGACATGGTAAATTTTTGAAGAGGCATCTAGCAACACCTGAGAGTTTAGTGACCCATTATGGAAAAGAGAGGAAGTTGACTTGTATTCTGGGGCTTGCCAAAAAAGGCAAGCACTAAGACACCAATTTGTAATAAAATAATTCCAATAATCTTTTTACCAAAATAATGTAACTAAGGAATGTGAAAAAAGGCTTAAAAGAGCGACCAATTTATAATAAAATAATTCCAATGATCCTTTTACCCAAATAATGTAACTAAGGAATGTGAAAAAAGGCTTAAAAGAGCGAACAACAAATAATAAAATAATTCCAATGATCCTTTTACCCAAATAATGTAACTAAGGAATGTGAAAAAAGGCTTAAAAGAGCGAACAACAAATGGGGCATTCCGAGAATTGAACTCGGGACCTCTCGCACCCTAAGCGAGAATCATACCACTAGACCAAATGCCCTATTTGCGGGCCAAACAATGGAATTTTATCATTTTGTTTAATTTTTGCAATAAATTATCGCACCAACAAGAGGGAATGGCAGAGCCAGAAGCCATACCCTCCTTAAAAAGCTGCAAAACGCCCCTTTGGACCAATACCTTGGAACATATTTCGCGGTTTATACGATTGATTACATGACTAGTCTGCTTCCAAATTGACGTTAAGCAGTGAGAGAGCTGTGATTATAATATTATTCAGTTAATTACGCCCCTGAACCACTTCTCAATTTGCAAACGACGAATATATACTTATCGAGCCGGCCAACTTCATAAGACTACCTAAATGTATCGTAAATTAATGTTATAACGGTCCCATGGTCTAGTGGTGAGGACATTGGACTCTGAATCCAGTAACCCGAGTTCAAATCTCGGTGGGACCTTTTTTTTTTTTTGTTTTTGTGAGGTTAAATCACCTTCACCTTCACCTTCACCTTCCTTTATATTCTTCGTATCAAACACAATAACTTACCATGTTTTTTTGTGAGGTTAAATCACCTTCACCTTCCTTTACATTCTTCGTATCAAACACAATAACTTACCATGTTTTTTTTCCTTTTTATTCTTAAGTATATATATAAAACTAAAAAAACAAAATTATTAAATTATTTTATAAATTAAGGATATATATTTTTTAATATATAGAAGAATTGTAAATTATTGGATGTGGTCATTATAAACTTTAGTTTACAGGTTAGATGAAGTTGACAACCATTATAAACATGACCAGTTATATTAGATGAAGTCAGCAAGACCGATCCACCAAGGCATTGAACTGGGGAAACTAACTAGCAAACACTATTGGGATGTTACCCTACAACCTATCCCTATCCTCTTTTGGGTACTTTGGGTACATCAAGACATTAAACTGGGACAAGTAACCTAAACAATAAACATTAGGCTGCTACCATCGTCCTATTCCCTTCTAGATACATTGAGGTTAAATCACCTTCACCTTCCTTTATATTCTTCGTATCAAACACAATAACTTACCATGTTTTTTTTTGTGAGGTTAAATCGCCTTCCTTTTTATTCTTAAGTATATATATAAAACTAAAAAAACAAAATTATTAAATTATTTTATAAATTAAGGATATATATTTTTTAATATATAGAAGAATTGTAAATTATTGGATGTGGTCATTATAAACTTTAGTTTACGGGTTAGATGAAGTTGACAACCATTATAAACATGACCAGTTATATTAGATGAAGTCAGCAAGACCCCGATCCACCAAGGCATTGAACTGGGGAAACTAACTAGCAAACACTATTGGGCTGTTACCCTACAACCTATCCGTATCCTCTTTTGGGTACTTTGGGTACATCAAGACATTAAACTGGGACAACTAACCTAAACAATAAACATTAGGCTGCTACCATCATCCTATTCCCTTCTAGATACATTGAGGTTAAATCACCTTCACCTTCCTTTATATTCTTCGTATCAAACACAATAACTTACCATGTTTTTTTTTGTGAGGTTAAATCACCTTCCTTTTTATTCTTAAGTATATATATAAAACTAAAAAAACAAAATTATTAAATTATTTTATAAATTAAGGATATATATTTTTTAATATATAGAAGAATTGTAAATTATTGGATGTGGTCATTATAAACTTTAGTTTACGGGTTAGATGAAGTTGACAACCATTATAAACATGACCAGTTATATTAGATGAAGTCAGCAAGACCCCGATCCACCAAGGCATTGAACTGGGGAAACTAACTAGCAAACACTATTGGGCTGTTACCCTACAACCTATCCCTATCCTCTTTTGGGTACTTTGGGTACATCAAGACATTAAACCGGGACAAGTAACCTAAACAATAAACATTAGGCTGCTACCATCGTCCTATTCCCTTCTAGATACATTGAGGTTAAATCACCTTCACCTTCCTTTATATTCTTCGTATCAAACACAATAACTTACCATGTTTTTTTTTGTGAGGTTAAATCACCTTCCTTTTTATTCTTAAGTATATATATAAAACTAAAAAAACAAAATTATTAAATTATTTTATAAATTAAGGATATATATTTTTTAATATATAGAAGAATTGTAAATTATTGGATGTGGTCATTATAAACTTTAGTTTACGGGTTAGATGAAGTTGACAACCATTATAAACATGACCAGTTATATTAGATGAAGTCAGCAAGACCCCGATCCACCAAGGCATTGAACTGGGGAAACTAACTAGCAAACACTATTGGGCTGTTACCCTACAACCTATCCCTATCCTCTTTTGGGTACTTTGGGTACATCAAGAAATTAAACTGGGACAACTAACCTAAACAATAAACATTAGGCTGCTACCATCGTCCTATTCCCTTCTAGATACATCGTGGTTTGAACTTTAGACCTCTTCAAAAAAAAAAATCAAAATTTGATTAGTGTAAAACCTTTATGATTAGCCGTCTTCTTCCAACCATAACCTTTTATAAAACCAAAAACTATCTTTTTTTATGTTTATAAAAAATAAAATAAATTATTTTTTAATTTATAAATAGCTTTCAAATATTTATATAACACTAGGTTATTTGCTTTTCAATTAACCATTTTAAATATAACAAACAATTGTACCTTTAAAACAATCTACTAACCAATTAATCATTAAAAAAACACAAAAACAACTCGCACCTTTGAAGAAGTCCAATTAGATTGAAGCATCTTAAGAACTATAAGTGTAATTTTAAAGAGTAAATATTTGAGAGTTCATGTATTTTAAGCAATTGAATCATCCATACAAACCTAAGCTTAATTTTGACATGTTGCCTAACTTCTTTAGCATTTAGTCATGTTCAAAAGTTAAACAATAACTTTTTTCCATGCAAATTTCAAAGAAGCTTTTGTATAAATGTTTTTATATACATGTAATATAAATAAATGTATATGTGATGTGACGTGCTTTTATAAAATATTTTCTTCTATATGATATATTTTAATATCTTCTTTAGCATTTATTCATGTTCAAAAGTTAAACAATGATTTTTTTCATGCAAATTTCAAAGAAGCTTTTGTATAAATGTTTTTTTTTTTAAATATTTTTTATTTTTTTATATACATGTAATATAAATAAATGTATATGTGATGTAGCGTGCTTTTATAAAATATTTGTTTATGTTAATGTTAATATTAATATTATTCATATTTTAAAGGGTTTTGGATGGATGATCAAGTTATAAACGCTAAGGATTTTAGATGAATATCGAGTTGTGAACGTCGAGGATTTTGGATGGATACTCTGAACAATAGAAACTTCTTCTTTTAGGGCAAAATGGTGAAATTAGGGATTCAGATGGGAGATCTAGGGATCTAAGGAATGTTGGTCGATGTGTAGAAAAGGGAATGACAAATGCGAAAAATATTTTACAAGAAATATCAAGAAAGAATTCTTGGGCATCGATTCTCAAAGGAAGAAAGGAAATGATTAAAGAAGAAGTTGGCACAAAGATATCTCATGAAAATGGAAAGGTATGTATTGTTGACTCCCTAATCAAAAAAATATTGAGGGATAATGAGTTTAGCATGGTAGGCAAATTTCTAGGGCCCAGACCAGATTTAGATGTGCTTAAGAGATGGCTTCATTCTAAAATTCAAACAAAGGGTTTGATGAATGTTATTAGTCTATAAAAGGGATACTTCTTAATTTTGTTCAATATTGAGGAGGATATGGTGGTAGCCTTATCACGAGGTCTATTTTTTTGGGAAAATATTGGTTTTCCTGAAACGTTGGCATCAGGGCTTCAACCCTCAAAAGGAAGAATTTTTTTTAGTTCCCATCTAGATTAGGTTCCCAGATTTACTTATAGAATATTGGGATGATCAAATTATTAAGAGCTTGGCAACACAAATTGGATAGTTTATAACCATGGATCCACCCACCCACAACAAAACAAGAATGTTATGTGAAAGAGTCTGTGTTAACATGGAGCCAGAACAAGACAAAGTGGAAAAAGTGGGTATCAAATCGATGCTTGGGGAATAAGAACAAAAATTTGAATATGAAATTTTTTTGGTATACTGTAAGCAATGTAAAGGATTGGCAACAAAACAAGAATCAAATAAACCAGAGGATTACAAGCATGGAAAAGAAAACTTCTAGCCCACAAGAAAGGGCACAAGAAAATGAACAATACTAGGAAATTCACTAGGAGGTAAATGAAGAGGCAAAAAGTAAAATTAGTAATGGATGTTCTATACAACACAAGGAAGAACAACAAAATCCTAATAAGACAATGGAGTATGCAAGTAAATGCAAAGAGCTAAACCAACAAGAAGATGAAGAACATAATGAGAAACAAAACTTGAGAGGCTTTGGAAATAACATTAATCAACAAGAGAATAGTCTCAATCAAGGAAAATAAAATGATTATGAAGAAGGTAACCATAAGAAGAAAATAAATATGATTGAAAATCATATAAATCTAGATACCAATACATAACAATAGAATATTACTGCAATCAACATAAAGAATGCAAACAATAATTTGAATTCAAAAAAGAAATATTAGTAGATGTTGCTAAAATGATAGGGGATACCCCATCCACTCAAATGGACTCAGAACAGGAGAAGGATGAGATTGAAGGAGTTTGGGGATTTAAAGTCAAATAAATAGAGGTGTAGCCATGGAATTTTGACTCACCTCAAAATTCCTAGTCCCTCTAACAACATGACTCCCCTCCTTAGCAACGTAGCTTCCCCCCTCAGCTATCCACCTTGATTTTCGTGCCCATTAAAACCTATTTTTGTCCTTTTCCCCCTTTTTTAGCAAATTCGGATGACCAAATCAAATTCGAACGTCCGAATTTGTGCAAATCAAATGTGCACCTAAATTAGTTAGCGGATCATTTGGATTTACCTCTAATCTGGGCAAACCCAGATTCTTAGCGAATTTGAAACCGTCTGAATTCGCCCAGATTGGGAAATTTCCTAATTTCCCCTAACAACTCCGACCTATCTTCATCCTCCTCGATTTTTATTCGATCTAATTTTTCTTAAAAGTTGTAGGCGACCTTCAGAGGGAACTAATGGTGATTTTTGCAGGAATTTGGAGTGGAGAAAAGCTTTTCATGTCTTGCTATAGATTTTGAGGGAAGATCTTGCCATTCTATCACCATTCCAGTGATCATATGAGATGACAATTGGTACCATCGATCCATATGCTTTGATTTAGTGTCTTGATTTTATCATTTTGCATCATTAGATCAAAGTTTTATTTGTTTTTAATGAATTTAGAAGTTTCAAAGTATTTCTGAATTCGCTTTATAAGTTTTGAATTTGCATGGATATACCTAAGAGATAAATTTCTTATCTTGTGATAATCTTGATAATGGGTACTCTTAATCCTGACATCCCTTGAGTGCAGATCTTTAGCATAGATTTGTCAAATTGTAGGTTTTAAATGAATTTGAAAGACTGTTATGGTCATCCAAATTCACTAAAGGATTTTCGAAATTGCTCTGCAACTTTCTAAATTTGACCGTTGCAGATTTGAACGAATTCATAAAATACCCAAGACATTTTCAAATTCGCTAAATGTATCCGAATTCGTACAGACACTTTTTGGGGGTAAAATTATTGGTTCTCATGGTTTATCACATTATTTCATATCTCTACATTTTGGTTATCATAGCATTTACTACTTACTGCATTCTATATTGTTTCATTGTTTTCTTATTGAATACATATGCTTGCATTAGATCTAGAAAATCGATCATTGTGTTTATGATTTACTAAAATAACCGAGGGGATCTGACTGCCACGTCACTGAGGATCAAACTTGTAGTGGCTCAAGTAGATCCCTCACCACTAATCACAATTTCTAGTGTCCTATGTGTGAAATTGTAGGTTTTGAATGAATTCGAAAATCTGCAGGATATTTTCGAATTCGCTTTTTGAGATCCGAATCTATTCTGAGTTCTTGAATTCATCTTGACAGACCCAAATCCGTGTAAGATCAACCATTCAGATCCGGTAAGGGTCTTACTTCTGATTCATTTTAGTTTTTCATATTTCAATTTTGTACTTTCCTATTTTTAAGCATTTCCATAAAAAAAAAATGAAAGAAAAGACAAAAATATGATAGCATAGAATTTACCTTTTGCTTTCAGTATCCACAAGAATCATTGCATTGTAGTTAAATTTACAAGCTTTTTAGTTAAATTGTATACTGCTGCTTTCATGGAAATTTGAAGTGCATATAGTTAGGTATAGTTGCATTTGGCTAAACCCTAGGTGTGTGTAAATCAAAGAATCCATCAAACACTCACCCTACCTAGGCATGGAAACCGCCATAAAGTGTTTCCTGGTGAACCCCACCTAATTCATCGACAAACACCAAGGAGAGCACAACTCAAGTGCTTCTCATCTGAGGTGTAGGCACTTTATTTTCCCTCCCCTTTTAGGCGTGGATCCATTAGCCTAAAGGAAAGGGGTGCAAAAATTTTGGGTCTACATTCTTTGGTGAACCCGACGTGAACACACCATCACTTTGAATTTATTGCTTTTTCTTTGTTTAAAAAAAACTAAAAAATCATTTAAAAATTGTTTTCTTAGATTATAAGCCATATAAAAAGATAATTTTTCAATTGAATACAAATCACACTCTTTTATTTTTCTTTCACATCATTGTCCTAAAAAGAATCACATACGACGTGCTTTTCCATAGCTTCGACTAGTCTGGACATAACGAGATATACAGTGAAGGCTTACGAACCTTCAAAAAGGGATTATCCTTTCACCTGTACCCAAAAAACTTAAAAATTTAATCAAGATTTTAAAATTTAGTCGGTCCAACAACCATCATAGCCATGGAAAATAGCATGCATCTCTTTGAGGTGTATCACTACCCATGGTGAACTGGGTGAGGACTGGTAGAACTTGGGCTTCATCATGACTTGGAATTCATCACCAAGCATCTGTATGTGGGCATCCAGGTGAAATCCTAATTGAAAAATGAGACAACTTGGCCTACAACTTTCAAAATGGTTCGAAAAGAAACCTTTAGTTAGAAGAAAATTTTTGTTTTGTTTTAAGCTTTCTTTTTATCTTTTTCACTTTTACTTTGTTTTTCTTAAAAAAAATAAATCTAAAAAAATAAATTAAATGGTGGATAATAGTGCTAGAGATTCCACACTTATAGACCTTAGGAAGGAACTTATAGAACAGGAAGTCAACATCCTCTTTAGCAAAAGAGAACATTGGGGAGATTTGTGGCAAAACTTTGATCTCGTTAAGAGAAGGTCTGAAGAATTAAAATAAATCAAGAGGATTGATATAACGAAAGCCTTAGGTGCATATTATTACTCCCCTTACTTCAAGATTAAAAGGAGTTGTGAACGTTGGTTAGAAAACAAGAGGGCTAGCATCCATTCAATAATTTACCCTTGGGAAAGCTATTTTGAAGAATCATTAACTATTCACAAATTTCTAGCACACCTAGAAGATAAGGAAGTAACCTTTGAACAAAATAGATGATATCATAAAGCACCTAGAGCGTCAGAGTCTTTTACCATGAACTTCAATTCCAACCCCCTACTTCTGGAACTAATAATCTTACTCTTGTTCATTTCATTCACCTTTTGAAAAAGGATTTTATTTTTGAAGAAGAGCATTTTATGAACCCAGAAGACTTAGAGCCTATCAACGACATCCATAAACTCTTTCAAGAAGAGTAAATCACCTAGCTTCATTATTTAATATTTTGTAAATATTTAGTAAAAAAATATTTTTAATTTAATCTAAAAAAAAAAAAAACTTAGGAGTAGCATAAAAAAAAATATGCCTAAAACCTTAAGGAATGGTAAACAGGTGGCAACCGACTCGAAGGGGAGTCGAATACTGAAAATCCTAATACCAAAATAGAGATAGAAGAAATTCAAGAGGAACAAGTAGCACAAATAGAACAAAATGAAGAAGAAGAAACAATCGACCCTTTTGACCCTAAAATGGGACCTCAAGGGGATATCCATTTTGAATCTGTGCAACATTTCTATGAATTTCTAACTCATAATCGGTCTACTCTCGCTAATGCCTTTGAAATAGAAGATCAACTTAAGAGGGGTGATTTTTCAATTGAGCTTTGGAAGAAGCTTTTCAACTTTACCCACAACTAGAGACATATGCGAGTGATAATCTTCCTCCATTACAACATGTCACCCATAATGATCATTCCTTAGGTACCACCCAAATTACACCTTCTCAAGATATTCATTCTCAAATTCAAACATCTGTGGCACCACAACACAAACCTATTTTTGTTGCCACTACAACTACTTCCACTCAAAAACAACCTTCTTCCTCCACCAACAATAATTTTCTTTCTCAATATTTTAACAACCGATTTGCTCAAGCTTCTACATCTCAAAAAAATAAAAATGTGCAAATCCCTACTTCTTCTCAACCAACCTCTCAACAAAATACATTTCCTTATAAGCTCACTAATCCTCCTACTTCAAATCCTATGCACAATAGTATTACCATTCCAACTCCTTATGCGGAAGCACAAGCTACATATTACCCTCCATATGCAAACATAGTGGCACAAAATAGGCACAATGGACAACCACACCATCTTGAAGCTATAGTCAAACAATTAGCTTCACGATTAGACCAAATAGACCCTTATCACCCTACATATAGTTATAAGGAAATGTGTAACCAACCATTGGATCCTATTGTTGCCGCTAGACCATATCCTAAACATTTCCCCATGCCAGTTCTACCAATTTATAAGGGGATTGAAGATCCAATCGAACATCTTCGTATGTTTAGGATAGCTTGTCATGACATTTCATATGATGATATGTTGTTAAAAATATTTCTAAAAATCTTAGGAGGTATGGCTTTGGAATGGTATTATCAACTACCAACACACTCCTTAAGAAACTTTGAAGAAACTATAGAGTTATTTGTGCATCAATTTGGTGCCTACATAGAAAGGCATGTCACAATTAAGGATTTGTACAACTTAAAACAAGGGAAAGAAGAAGGTTTCATAGAATTTCTAGCTCGATGGAGAAAACTCTTGGGAAAATTACATTTTTCTCTACCTCCAAGAGAAATGCTAGAAATATTCATTGGAAACCTACAAGAACAATTATCCTATGAGTTAGCCACTACCACTATAACCTCTTTTGATCAAGCTATCGATTTAGAAAGAAGGGTAGAAGAAGCCCTTATCAGAAGAGGACAACTTAAAAGGAAGGATGAGGATAAATCATCTAAAAATCAATATAAGAACAAGCATGTGGTAGGAGATGGGGTCACAGATAATAGACCTCCTCCAAATGTTAATACCATAGAGACCACAAAGAAGTTTATATTAAAAGCACCTCAAAAACCTCCACAACAAAATTTCACAAAGTTGAATCAACCTTTGACAATGGTCTTACCACAATTGGTAGAAAGAGGTTTGATAAAATTGCCAAAGATACGACAACCAGACACCTCCCAACCTTGGTATAGACCAGACCAACATTGTGATTTCCATCAAGTTGATGGACATCCAACCAACACTTGTAGAAGACTAAAACATTTGGTGCAAGATTTAATTGATAATGGAAATCTGGAAGTGGAAAGTCCTCCACAAAATGCTAATCCTCCAACAAATGCACAAAAGCAACAAGCACAAAATGTTAATCAAAATCTAGACATCTTCCAAAACCCATTACCCAATCGTGGCAAGGAAGTTGTGAATCAACTAGATTATAAGAATGTGCCTCATCCAACATGTTATGTGGGAATGGTTAGTAATCACCTACCATCACAACTTCCACAAACTATATTTGTGCCTACTCAATCCATAGTTACAATTGAGAAATTTCAAGGAAGAGAGTTACAATCCTTATCTTTGGAACACATAGAAAGTGAATCAGAATCAGAGGTAGACATTAGTTCCCTTCATTCTAATAGCTCAGAAGATGAATCAAGACTAATTCTACCCATTACAGATTTGTTAGTTCTAGAGGAACCATTTCCAAGAATGATAACAACTCGTCCCTCTTCACAACAACTACTTTCCATAGAACAAGCATCAACTGCTAGATCTCACTCTATTCAGTTTGACTCTTCCAATTCATTTATTATTCCACAATCACCACATCAATCAAGTAACATTGTAGGTACAGTTGGAGCCATCACTAGGCAACAAGCCCAAGCTCAAACTTCTCAACCTCAACTATCTACAACTCAACCAAATGATATGGATCAACCACATTTTGTTCTAAAACCACCTCATAAAGGGAATAATTTAGTTTGACCTCAACAGAAGACTCCTTTTGATATCAATGAACAACTAGCTAATACAACAACTAGAATTTCTCTTCTTGATCTTCTTAGGACTTCATCTATTCATAGGGAAGAATTAATGAATACCCTAAGTCAAATGATGGTGCCTCAAGACATAGAGCCAACTATCATAGTTAATGTTGTGGCCTCTCATGGAATTGACTACATTGATTTTCATGATAAAGATATTCCTCCTCAGAGTATGCATAGGGATAATCCTCTATATATAACAACATTAATTGGAGATGTGTGTGTTAAAAGGGTGTTGATTGATAATGGCTCATCTTTGAACATTTGTACTTATGACTTTTTCAAGAGGTTTGGATTTAGAAATGAAGATTTAAGAAGAACTGAAATGATTATTAAAGCCTTTAATGATGAGACCCAAGAAGCTTGTGGTGTGATGTCCATTCCATTACAAGTTGGTCCTAGGATTTTGGATACGTCCATTTTTGTTGTATCTTGTCCAACATCATACAACATTCTTCTAGGATATCCTTGGATCAATGCAATGAGGGCAGTCCCCTCTACTTTGCATCAATGTGTAAAATTTGAATTTAAAAATCAATTGGTCACTATTCATGGAGATCCTAGACCTTTTGAAATGTGTGCAATGGTGGAACCCATTGATGTTCCATTTTGTCCAGCCTTATCATCATTGGCACCTATTCCTCCTAAGTCCTCTCTACCAACGCTTGATCCACCACCTTCTTCTGACATATCTATACCTTCTAGTGCTAATGATCCTTCTACATCATACCCTCTTACAGATGAGGCTCTACCAGATTTATCCACCATATTAGCACCAATTGAACATGCTAATTTTGTTGTACAAGACTCCATTATCTTGTCTCAATTACCACCATCCCCACGTACAATAGGTTTACCTCA
This sequence comes from Wollemia nobilis, assembly GCA_028583015.1. Classification (NCBI taxonomy): domain Eukaryota; kingdom Viridiplantae; phylum Streptophyta; class Pinopsida; order Araucariales; family Araucariaceae; genus Wollemia; species Wollemia nobilis. Next base: position 6,603,627 of record JAQPPZ010002642.1, read on the forward strand.
CAAATAGGGAAATATATATCATGTTGGAAATTGTACCTTTATTTTCATAGGATGTTCCCTAGACAAAATCAACATTAAGCAAATGAGCTTTACCTTTGATGAAAATAGTTTTGCTCAATGTTATTTCTCAAATAGATATATAAAATCTAAGCAAATTATGTGTGATATGGGGTATAAGGGTAAAGGTTTAGGTCATTTTGAAAATGGCATACGTGAACCTTTTGAGGTTGAGGAATGGCCTACCCGATGTGGTATAGGCTATATCCCTACAAAATCTCAACCTTTCCCCTTCGATGAAGATGATCACCTAATCACATATGGTGAATATTTAGAAAATCAAAAGTATTTAAAGGATATTAAGAAGAGAAAGAAAACTCATTTGTTTTCTTGCAATATGCTTTCGATGGTCCATCCAAAAATAATTGCTACTCTAGATGAGTGTGTAGAAGGAGATGTCTTTTATGATATCCCTCATGAAGAAATCATGTGGAATAGTTTCTTCTTTGATGGGTCCATCCCATGCATAGCACATGTTCAAACAACAACTACACAAGATGAACTAGCCAAACTATCCCTAGAAGAACTTCAAGAAATGGGTGTTTCACCCGCTCCTCCCAAATTTGAAAGGGATTTGAGTATTATGGTAGAAGATATTTTAAAAATTAATATTGGAATAGAAACCAATCCTCACATGGTTAAAATAGGAGCTACTTTGAGAAAAGAAGAACAAATTAAATATATAAAACTTCTTATAGAATACCCTGACATATTTGCATGGACATATGTAGATATGCTCGACTTGGATCCTTCTATAGTCATGCACCATTTGGTGGTTCATCCTGATGCAAAACCAATAAAACAAAAACTTAGAAAAATGCATCCTAAAATAGCCTTGTTGGTTAAAGAGGAATTACAAAAGCTTTTAGATGTCGATTTCATTCAAGCTATCGACTATTCTGATTGGATATCTAATGTTGTTCCAGTATCTAAAAAAGAGGCTACTAAAATCAAAGTATGTACTGATTTTAGGGACATCAATGTTGCATGTCCCAAAGATGACTTTCCCCTTCCTAACATGGATCAAATTATTGACTTCACGATAGGAAGTGGGATGTTATCCCTTATGGATGGATTTTTAGGATACAATCAAATTCATATAGCACCAGAGGATCAACCCAAAACTACCTTCATTACACCATGGGGAACTTTCTATTGGAAAGTAATACCCTTTGGTTTAAAGAATGCAGGGGCAACTTATCAATGAGCTATGACATATGTATTTCATGACATGATGTATGAAATTTTGCATGATTATGTGGATGACATCATAGCTCGGTCTATTAAGGAGGAAGATCACATTCCTAACTTACGACGAGTCTTTAATAGACTTCATGAGTACAAAGTTCATTTAAACCTGGAAAAATGTGTTTTTGGAGTAAAATCTGGTAAATTATTGGGATTTATTGTATCTATGTGAGGTATAGAGATAGATCCTATTAAAATCAATGCTATTATCAATATGCCACCACCAAAAACTTTAACAGAGCTTAGAAGTCTACAAGGTAAGCTTCAATCCATTCATCATTTCATTGATAAATTAGCAGATAAATGTCAACCCTTTCTTAAGTTACTTAAGAAAGATACCCTTTTTAAATGGGATGATGAATGTCAAGAAGCCTTTGAAGCTCTCAAAAAATACTTTCTTACACCACTAGTGCTTGTTCCTCCTAGACCAGAACATCCTTTTATTTTATACATTTCTACCTCAGAACTTGCATTAGGAGCAATGCTAGTGCAACATGATGAGGATAAGAAAGAATGAGCCATTTATTACATAAGAAGAACTTTGGTAAGCTATGAAACTCATTATACACCTCTAGAAAAGCTTTTTTTAGCTATTGTGTTCTCTACGCAGAAACTATGCCACTATATGCTTAGTCAAAAAACATTTATCATAGCAAAATTTGATCCATTACGATATTTGATGAGTAGACCTTACTTATCAGGATGAGCAACAAAATGGGTTCTCGCTCTAAGTGAGTTTGACCTAACATTTATTGGTTAGAATTCCATTAAAGGATAAGTCATAGTAGATCAACTCACCACTGCCCCTCTTGAATCTACTCATCCCTTAACAATAGAATTTCTAGATGAATGCCTTAATTTAGAAGATGATCATTTAGAATCTTGGTCTCTATTTTTTTATGGAGCCCATTGTATGAGTGGCATAGGTGCAGGCATCATATTGGTGTCTCCACAAAAACAACTTATTCCATTATCTTTCAAACTCCAATTTTCCTGTACAAATAACACAATAGAATATGAGGCCTTGATTCTTGGTTTACGAGCAACTTTAGCTTTGAATATTAAAATCTTATCAATTTTTGGAGACTCGCAACTCATGGTAAATCAAATTAATAATATCTACCAAACCTGAGATGAGAAACTCTATCCTTATAAAGAATATATCTTAAAACTTATGTCTTTATTTGAGAAAGTTACTATCGAAGCTATCCCTCATACTAGTAACCATTCTATGGATGCTATGGCAGCAACTGCTTCTCTCATTCCTTTAGAGTTGGATGATGATCATGCTACTATCATCATTCACCAACTCTGAGAACCCACTTCACTAGAGTCTTGCCTAGCACCCTTGGATGTCTTCGTAATTGAAGAAACATCCTTAGAACCATGGTATGAGGATATCTTTAACTTTCTTCAAAATGGATCATTCCTAGATGGTCTAGATAGGAATCAACGTAGACTTTTGTGTAAATGAGTTGTTCATTTTATAATCATCGGAAGTACATTGTATAAAAGATCTTTTGAAGGTATCCTTCTAAGATGCCTCAACCTAGATGAATCCAAAAAGGCACTAAGCGAAGTGCATGATGGATCTTGTGGAGGTCATTTTAGTGGTAGTGCCATAGCCAAAAAACTCCTACGAATGGGATATTTTTGGCCCTCCATGGAAAAAGATGCTAATGATTATGTGCATCGATGTGACAAATGTCAGTGACACGCAAATCTTGTTCATGCTCCTGCTCAAGAACTTCAAGCCATTTCTTCCCCTTGGCCTTTTTCAAAATGGGGCCTAGACATCATTGGGAAGATTAATCCAATCTCATCCGATGGTCATAAGTTCATCATAACAACAACTGAATACTTTACAAAATGGGTAGAAGCCATGCCATTGGCTTCTTGCATAGGAACCCAAGTCTCTAAATTTATCTTTAATCAAATCATCTATAGATTTGGGATTCCCTCTACACTTATCTCTGATAATGGAACTTGCTTAAAAAATAAAGACATACAAAAGCTTTGTGCAAAATATAAAATCCAACATAGATGGTCTACTCCTTACTATCCACAAGGAAATGGCCAAGTTGAAGCATCCAATAAAACTTTAATTAAAATCTTAAAAATATTGGTTAATAAGTCAGGTCGATATTGGCATACTCAATTATATCCAACCTTATGGGCTTATCGGACCAGTGTTCGAACCCCTACAGGTGCTTCTCCCTTTGTCTTGGTATATGGCATCAAAGTTGTATTTCCTTTTGAGCTTGAAGTCCCTTCTTTAGGACTTTTACTTCAAGACGTTGAAGTAGGAGATGAATATCATGTTGGATGACTAAGCCAACTAGAACTATTAGATGAAAAGTGCATAAACGCTTTAGAGCATCTTCACGCTTATCAAGACAAACTCAAAATATCATACTCCAAGAAATTTCATACTAGATCTTTTGAGGTTGGAGATCTAGTTCTTAAAGAAAATCAAAAAAATACCAATGCTCGAACAGATCTTAAAGGAAAATTTCAACCAAATTGGTTAGGTCCATTTATCATAACTGCTAAATTTGGATCAGGTGCATATCGTTTGGCTACCTTAGATGGAAAATACCTTAAGGAACCAATGAATATAATGCACCTTAAAAGATATTATGCATAAAATCATGTTTCACCATTGTACATAGTTGTCATATATTTTGTACATACAACATTTGTTGCATGTAGTTTAATTCATAATCACAACCATCTCATATAAATCATCTTTCATATAGTTGCATTTATCCTATATTTCATGAGTTTTGGTCCAATTGCATATGGCATATAGTCACATCCAGTTATTATATTATTTAAATATTAGACCGATGTTATCAAGATTCATAGTCAATCTTGGTTTTCTTTGAAGAAATTCAGAGTTTATCTTGAACCACTCACAGAATTCACATTTTAATAAAATCTTGATTCTCGATATTGATTATAAATCTCTCTTGAACCAAAATCACTATTTCTCATTAAGAAAATTTTGAGTTTTGGGAATTGATTCTACCACTTTTGAACCAAAACACACTTACACATCTTAAAAATGATTTTGCACAAAGAAATATGATACTACATAGTAGTCCTAGCTCCTTAAGAGAAAGGTTTCCCTTGCTATCCTATTATGCGCATGGTCTAGAATGTTGAGAATTGACAAAAGGACAAGCTCCCCCTACCCAAATAAAAATCCCTTGCTCTTCCACTAATATGAGCAAGTATCCCTTGAAAAAAAAAAGAGAATAAAATGATTTTACTACAAAGTAAATAAATCCTCTTGTTCGAAAATGAACAAGAATCCCCATCTAAAGAAATCAAAAGAAAAGAAGGGGGTAATGAGCTTGAATCCCTAGAATTCCTCAGTTATTCAAAAATCATGGGGTGATCCCCATTACAACAATGGGTTGAATGAAACCTGCTTGGAAATGGGGTAGTCTTACATATGGTGACATGTCTATCACATTAGTGACCTTATTTTGTATAGACCAATGTCCACTTATGGATAAGCTAGCTTTTGGTGGCTTGTATTACAAAGTAGTTAAGTCTAACCAAGTACAAAAATCATGGTAAATGAATTCATCATTTGCACACACAATGGTTCTTAAAGTTGGTTTGCATCATTACCTTACTCAAAATTGGTAAATGAACTTCATAAGCACACACATTTGATCCTTGAGAGATTTTGTATCATAATTAAGATCAAGATGGAAAATGAATACACAAATCACACACTGGTTCTTGATAAACTTGATTTCATCCTAAAATGACCAAGATTCTCCTTGAGTTTTGATTAGTTGAAGTCACTATATCCTCATGGATTTGTATGTTTTAGTATAATAAGTTGGCCCTAAAACCAATTAATCTTGCATCTCATATCTACCACCTAGTACAATGCATTCATTTCATCATATTGCATGATTGCTTGCCATATACAAAAATTTGCATTGATCATACATAATTGCTTAGTCATGTAGTTGCATATAGACTTCACGATGATGGCATGAGATAATCCTAATAAAATCTCTCCATTTACTTCACACTAGGAATATTATGCCTAGCGCAAGTCCTCTATCCCATTTTTCATGCTTAATCACCTATATTGCATCATACTTCTCTTAAGTTTAATCAAAATTAATCTTAAGATCACACATTACTTATCATCAACTATATCACTTTCAATCAAAAAATCTCAAACTACTTTTGGATCATAACCCTTCGATGTCAGCATAACAACAAAACCTCACACAGGATCCGCTTCATGACCAACACGAGGGGCAACCTCCATAAATGGTCATATACAAGCACACATCCTCGAGGTCTATTATTGACTGATCAAAATCGTAAGGGTATATTTCCCAAACAATATTTCTTCTACAAAAACACACAAAATATCAATTACATCAAATCACACTTCACTCTCCTACAATGATATCTTGATTAAGCATGATAAAAGAACATTAGCAATCAAACATGACCATAAGCATGATTATGAAGATCATCAAAAACAACAAAAATATTTTACATTATGCATAACACATAAAAACAAAAACCAAAATAACAAGTATAATATTACTCTCAAAAGGTATATAAAGTACATAAGGTCGACTGGTATACCATAATCAAAACTAGCATACTCAATCACTAGGGGGTATACCACAAAAATAAGCCTTGGTATATCATCCCCTAGAGCCTCTAGAACTCTGGCTATCATCAGGAGGTGGCCTAGGCACCTAAAATTGAGGGACCCTAGACACCAACCTAGAAGATGATCTAGAGCGACTCAAAGGAGCTAACTCTAGGGGCAATGGAGCCCTCTGACCCTCAAGAACTACCTAAAAATATAATATCTAGTAGAAGGTCACCCATTGTGATGCTAAGATCACCTCTATCAAACACTATAAAACTACTACCTAAATACTACCTAAATCTCCACTCCTCATCTGCATGACCGTGCTACCTACACAATTGTGCATGTGCTGATAACTGAGTCTGAGTCTATCCTAATAGATCTTGAGACTAAGAGAGTTGAGCCTCTAGCAACTAAACTTGACCTCTCAAACTAACATTCTCCATTCATAGAGAAGCAACCTCTCCAATGCTGCTTGACTCTCCAATCTCCATCACAATGCCCTTCCTAGGTGAGTCCTATCGAGGTGATAATGACACCTCCCACTGTGGAGATAGCACACCCTACTATGATGGTGACACCTATCACTATGGAGATAAAGCTACTACTGACTAGTTCCTCCCTCTATCTAAAGTACTCTCTCCTATCGAGAGGACCTCTATCTCTACCTCCTCTCATCCAAGGACCTCCACTCCTATATGTTATATTCTCTCCACCTATTATAGCCTAGTAGATATCTACCTAATAGCCTCTAATATGCTTACTACATTTGCTCTACTATGCCTCTCTCCCATGTAATCCTAGTAGGTAGGATGGTGGTATACCACTCAAGATATCCATCCTCTACTCCCACATCATATACCTCTAGGAGTACCACACAAGGTCATCCTCATTTGGCTCTAAGAACCTACTGAGATCAGGTGCCCCACTAGTAGTCATAGGATCCCAAGTCACTCATCAATACAAAATCATCATACCGAGGGTATCCCCTAACTAAGTCCAAACTAGCATTGCACTCGATCAACCTGATGTAGCTCTATCTCTCCCTTCTCCATACATAGCCATCGTATCCATCGTACATGGGCCAGATCCTCACCATCCTCATCCTAACTAGGATATCCTCACTAAGATCTCCAACAAATATGAGGAGTAGTCAACTCATCAATAACCCACCTAGCCTCCTCTAAACTACTCATCCTCCTCCTCACCCTCTTGTGTGACCCCTCATCTACCTAATGATGTGGAAATCCCTTAAACCTCCTCACTACAATGTGCTCCTAACACCATACCTATAGCAAAGTGGTAAGGACCAAGCTACGACCATGCTTATACATGACATTAAATAATATCCTATATAAGTAGCATAGCACATAAGGTCCCCATGCAAACCACCTACTAGAATCCCTCATGTCTATCACCATACCAACCAAATCCCATGGGAGATGTCATCCACTCTGATGGCATGATAATAATCCAACAACTATCCTAAACAACACCACTATCAATCTAGACACCCCCTCTATAGCTATCAATCCCTCAATACTGATCCCACTCTGATCTATAGGAAAAGAGGGATCCCCTATCAACTACTGCATCACCTATACTTGGGTCATAGACTGATAAACAAACTAACCCTTGATAGGAATCCGAAGGATCCTCCACACATCCTCTAAAGTTAAGGTCATCTCACCTATAGGCAACCAGAATGTGGAAGATCTTAGATACCATCTCTCAACCAATGTAGTCAGGAGAGGATAGTCTACCTCTATTCATGGCATCTCAACCACATGCAGGAGCCCTACTAACTCAAGAACTGACCTATCATCACCACTCAACTCTCTAACATGGTCCTCAAAACCCTTATACTACCACTCTCGATTCTTGAGAGAACCTCACTACAAACAAAAATAAAAACATTATTTAGTAAACTATCATGATAAAAAACATTAATAAAAAATCAAAATTCACAAAAATAATGCTAACAAAATGTACATTTCTTCTTCCTTTGCAAATTCAAACACAATTTACTAATTCAGATGCATTGCAAACATAGATTCATACGCTTGAATCTACCTTAAGCACGCCCGTATTTGTAATTCGGACACATTTTCAGTCAAATTTGAACATCTGAATTTTCTTGAACCATCCAAATTTATGAATTTGAAAGTTGATTCAGACAAATTCAGATGTCCAAATTTGCTTAAACTATCTGAATCTTGTGATTCTACTGCACGATGGTAGTCCACATAAAAAATTCCAAAAAATAAAAAAAATGTAAAATTCAAAATTCAAAGCTTAAAGTAATGCTTACCCATATCCATACGCCTGCTCTATTACCACCTGCTCACACTTCATCCACCCAATGAAGAGGAGAAGCCATTTTCTCCAAAGTAAAATTAATTACCCTAATTTTCTATTTTTACCCCTTTTTCTTCAAATTTTGAGTTTTGTAACAAATTTTGAATTTCTCACAAAACTCGAAGGGGGTACTCTAGATAATAAATAATAAAAGAAAATATGTAAAAATATTTTTGCTTTGCAACGCAACTCCTTTTTTGGCTACATATTTCTTTAACGCATTTATTGTTCATAAATGCGCCAAAGAGGGGGAAAATGTAGCCATGGAATTTTGACACACTTCAAAATTCCTAGTCTCTCTAACAACATGTTTCCCTCCTTAGCAACGTAGCTTCCCCTCCTTAGCTATCTGCCTTGATTTTCATGCTCGTTAAAACCTATTTCTATCTTTTCCATTTTTTAGCAAATTTGGATGACCAAATAAAATTCAAACCATTTGAATTTATGCAAATCAAACGTGCACCTAAATTAGTTAGTGGATCATTTGGATTTTACCTCCAATCTGGGCAAACCTAGATTCTTAGCGAATTCGAAACCGTCCGAATTTACCCAGATTGGGAAATTTCCTAATTTTCCCTAACGACTCCCACCTATATTCATCCTCCTCGATTTTCTTTGATCTGCTTTGGTTCTTAAAAGTTGCAGGCTACCTTCAAAGGGAACTAATGGTGATTTTGTAGGAGATTGGAGTGAAGAAAAGCTTTTCATGTCTTGCTACAGATTTTGAGGGAAGATCTTGTTATTTTATCACCATTCCAGTGATCAGCTAAGATGACAATTGGTACCATCGATCCATATGCTTTGATCTAGCTTCTTGATTTTATCATTTTGTGTTATTTTTTGAAAAAAATGAAAAATATGTTATATTTATAGAAGCTGTATTACAAGGTAAAATGAATTGGACAGACATCAAGGGAGACAGAAAATCCTCCTCCAATCCCTCCTAGCTCAAAAATTACCCATAAAACATTACCTTACATAATGCAGATATCCATACCCTCAGCACTACCATAGCTGAATTCCAGTTTATCCAATTTATCTGAATTTCGTAAACTATCCATTTATCTTCATGTTGTGTTGCTCTATGGCCTAACTGTGATAGATTCATTAGACTCACTGTCTACTCTTCTTGTTCTACTATTTGCTTGTATCACCTCCTGCATCCCTTGGATTCTTTGGCACAAGCTTATCTGATTTTCCATCTGAGAGTCCACATATTGCCCTTTCTCCAGATATTTTCCCCATTTTGCTAAATAGTTTGCCACCCTATTTCCCTCTCGCTTTATATGTGTAATAAAAACATCTTGAAAAACTTTCCAGATCTTCTGGACTGCTTCCACCTTCCTTCTCTCTCCAATTCCTAGCACCTGAAAGGGCCTTATCGGATCTAATATTCCAGCCCATACCTGAGAGTCTGTCTCTATCCACAACTTATGTAACTATAGATTTGCAGCTATCACTGATGTTGACAAGATCGCCTGTCCTTTCGCTTAATTATTAGTTGCCTCCCCCATGCCTTTTGCTCTCCAATACACCTATTCTCCTTTCCAATTTCGCATGATAATACCAAAACCAGCTTTCCCAGGATTTTTAGTAGAAGCCCCATCTGTGTTTGCCTTCACCCACTCTTTAGGAGGTGGCCTCCACTCTATGTTATTCAAGGGGATCACACCTGTGTACCCATCCTTAAGTTGTTTCTATGTTATAGTTATTCCAAGGCTCCGTAGAATAATCACTTCCTCCATTTTTATATTGGTTTCCTCCTGTAATCTGATAAATAGTGTTTCTGTTACCTTGCTCATAATACTCTCCCATACTTGCTCCCTTGTTCTGTGCTCTTATCTAAATATGCGTGCATTTCGTTCTAGCCATAATTGCCACCATATGAAGCTAGGTCCTAGTTTCCATGCAATTTTCATTGTTTTAGTCTTAAAGCTGCATTGTTTCCATTTCTCATAAAAGCTTTCTTGGCTCTCAAAAACTTCCCAATGTTGTCTCATTTGTCTCCACCAATTGATCCATATGTCTTTAGCAAAAGAAAACCAAAAAAAGAGGTGATTCAAGGTCTCCTCTGCCTTTCCACACAAAACACATTTAGAGGGCCCAAAGAAACCTCTTTTTATCAAATTATCAAGAGTCAAGCACTTTTTGTGGTTAATCAACCATGAGAAAATGTTAATTTTTGGCCATCCTTGCTTTTGCCAGATAAATGTCCATGGAAAGGGTGATGGGGTAATCTCGTATCCACAAACTACCTTGTATCCCTCCTTTGCCTTATAAATTCCCAACTTACTTCCTCCCCATACAAGTATATCCCTCTTAGAACCATCCTGAATTGGGCGTCTTTGATATTATTTTGTGTTATTAGATCAAAGTTTTATCTATTTTTAATGAATTCAAATTTCAAATTATTTTCGGATTCACTTTGTAAGTCCCAAAATTGCACGAATAGATCTAAGAAATAAATTTCCTGTTTTGTGATAATCTTGATAATGGGTACTTTTGATCTTGAAATTCCTTGCAGGTTTTTGATGAATTTGGAAGACTATTACGGTCATCCAAATTCACTAAGGCATTTCAAAATTGCTTTACAACTTTCTAAAATTGATTGTTGCAGATTTGAACAAATTTGGATAATACCCAAACATTTTTGAATTCACTAAACGTATCCAAATTCATGTAGACACATGGTAGGGGTAAAATGTTGCTCTCAGGTTCATTACGGTATTTCATACTATACTTTCGGTTATCCTAGCAATTAGTATTTACTGCATTCTATATTGTTTTGCTATTTTCTTGATTGAATACATGTGCTTGCATTAGATCTAGAAAATATATCATTGTGTTTATAGTTTACTGAAAGAACCGAGGGGATCTGATTGCCACATCACTAAGGATCAAATTTGCAGTGGATTAAGTAGATATCTCACCACTAATCATAATTTCTAGTGTTCTGTTGTGAAAATGTAGGTTTTGAATGAATTCAAAAATTTGCAGGATATTTTTGAATTCGCTTTCTGAGATTTGAATCTGTTCTGAGTTTTCAAATTCAGTCTGACAGACCCGAATCCGCAAGAAGATCAACTATTCAGACCCAAAAAGGATCTTACTTCTAATTTATTTTATTATTTCATATTTTAATTTTGTGCTTCTCTAATTTTAAGCATTTTCATAAAAATAAATACAAGAAAAAAATAAAATAAAATGAAAGAAAAGACAAAAAACTTGATAGCATAGAATTTACCTTTTTGCTTTCAATACCTACAAAATCATTGCATCATAGTTAAATTTACAAGCTTTTTAGTTAAATTGTATGTTTTTGCTTTCAAGGAAATTTGAAGTACAATAGTTAGGTATAGTTTCATTTGGCTAAACCCTAGGTGTGTGTAAATCAAAGAATCCATCAAACACTCACTCTACCTAGGCGTAGAAATCGCCATAAAGTGTAACCTGGTGAACCCACCTAATTTATTAACAAAAATCAAGGAGAGTACAACTCAAGTGTGTAGGACCACAATGAAAGGTCACACTTTATTAATGAAAAATGAGTACATATATATAGGCATCATGCTTGTATGAGATTATGACAAGTGTCATGATCTCCATAACCTCACATGGATCAATCCATGTGACATGCATAAGATAAAATATGCATGAGACAAAAGATAAAGTGCACATGAGACAAAAGGTAAAGTGCACATAAGACAAAAGGTAAAGTGCACATTAGAATATTCTAACATCCCCCTTAATGTGCACTATCCTAAATATATACAAAGATAAGTCAACATTAGATAACATCCCCCTTAATGTTGACTTTGATTACAATATACATAGAGCATTTTGCTAAACTTGGAAAACTTGTCAAGCCCAAGTGACTTGGTGAAGATATCTACCACTTGATCTTGAGTTGGTACATACTCCATGTGTATAATGTCTTCTTGGACCATTTATTTGATGAAGTGATGATGGATATCAATATGCTTGGTGCGAGCATGGAAGACTGGATTTTTGGTCATCTTAATGGTACTTTGATTGTCACAATATATTGGTGTTGGACCATATATGAGTAGCCCAACATCCTAAAGTAGCTACCTTAACCAAATAGCTTCCTTAGTTGCCTCAATTGCTACCTTATACTCTGCTTCTATTGAAGACAAGGAAACTATAAGTTGTTTCTTGGTACTCCATGAAATGGTACCTTGGCCCAACTGAAAGCAATAACCAAAAGTGGATCTTCTAGTTTCAGGACAACTAGCCCAATCTGAATCTATGTACCCAATCAATGAAAAGTCATCACATGTTGTATACATAAGACCATGATGAGGGGTCCCCTTGAGGAATCTCAAAATCCTCTTAGTTTCTATCCAATGGCTCTTCTTGGGATCCTGCATGAATCTAGAAATAAGGCCAACTGAATAGGTAATATCTGGTCTAGTTGAAGTTAAGTAGATCAAACTACCAACTAGTTACCTATAAAGGGTGCCATCAACCCTTTCTTCATCATCACTATTGACCAATTTCAATCGGGTTTCCATGGGAGTGGGGGATGGTTTACACTCCTCCATGCAAAACCTCTCCAAGATAGACTGAATGTATTTAGCTTGGGAGATAAAGATCTTACCAGGTTGTTGCCATACCTCTATGCCTAAGAAATAGTGGAGGAGGCCCAAGTTAGTCATTTCAAAATTTTTGCATAAGTCCTCTTTGAGAAACCTTATTCCATCTATGTCATCACCTGTAATGAGAAGATCATCCACATACAATGTAACCAAAATAATGTGGTTCCTCCAATGTTTCACATAGAGAGTAGATTCTACTATAGATCTAGTGAAACCAAGGTTGATGAAATAGGAGTCAATTTTGGCATACCAAGCTTAGGGTGCTTGCTTCAACCCATATAGAGATTTCTTCAATCTGAGGACTTTATTTTCTTGGCCTTTGATTGTGTACCCTGGTGGTTGGTTCACATACACTTCCTCCTTCAATGCACCATTGAGAAAGGCACTTTTTACATCCATCTGATATATAGGCCACTATTTTTGAGAGGCTAAAGCAATAACTATGTGGATTGTAGTCATTTTTTCCACAGGAGAAAAGGTCTCCTCATAATCAATTCCCTCTTGTTGCTTATAGCCTTGAGATACTAGGTGAGCCTTGTAGCGATCTAATGAGCCATATGATTTATACTTTACCTTATACACCCATTTTGTGCCAATGGTGGATTTACCTGGGGGTAAATCAACTAACTCCCATGTGTGATTTCGTTCAATGGAATCCAATTCTTGGTCCATGGCAAGAATCCATTTAGGATCACCAAGTGCTTATTTGACATTAGAAGGTTTTGGTTGGCTAAGGAATTTGGCCATGAGGGCATAATTCACTTGGTGTCTTAGGGCAGAAGGCCTTTTACTTGTATAAGTGGGCAAGTGACTTTGGGCTTCATCTATGGTAGATTGGACCCACTTAGGTAAAGGATTGGATGATGTGGAATTATCATTAGATGGAGGAGGAGTAGGAGGGGAAGGAGGACATGGATCATTTGTGGGGAGATCCTAATATTGAGGAATATTTTGATTTGTGAGGGAAGAGGAAGGACTAGATGAGATAGTTGGTGCCAAAGGAGCAATTGTTTCATGAATTGGTTGAAAAGTGGGGGCCATAGGAGGAGGATTATATGGGGGATACTCATTGAAGGTAACATCCCTAGAGAGAAAAATCCTCTTGGAAATAGACTCATATAACTTATAGGCTTTGGCAGTATCACTATAGCCAACAAAGATGCATTTTTGGCTCTTATCATCAAATTTCCTTCTTTTTTGATAAGGAATGTGGGCATAGGCAACACATCCAAAAATTTTGAGATGGCCCACATAAGGTGTCCTTCCACTCCATGATTCCTCTGGTGTTATGTCATGCAAAGCCTTAGTGGAGGACCTATTGGTCAAGTAGGCAGCAGTAAGAACAACTTCCCCCCAGAATGTGTTTGGTAACTTAGTAGCAAGTAGCATAGATTTGGCCCTATTTGTGATGGTTTGATTCATCCTCTCAGCTACTCCATTTTTTGAGGTGTATAAGGAGTTGTGAACTACCTCCTTATGCCATGATGCTTACAAAAGCTAAAAAAGCTTTGGAGATGTATTCTCCACCATTATCTAACCTCAATGTGTTGATTTGATAGCCACTTTCTCTTTCTACAAGTGCCATGAAGTCTTTGAATGTATCAAGGGCTTGCCATTTGTACTGAATGAGATAGATCCAAAATTTATTTCTATAATCATCAATGAAAGTGATGTAATATTTAGCCCCAGTATGAGAGTTAATATACATTGGCCCACAAATATATGAATGTACTAACTGTAATGGTTTGTTGGCTCTCCAAGCCTTTCCTGACTCAAAAGGTTGTCCATGGTGTTTGGCAATAACACATGGATCACAAAAGAATTTAGACTCCCTAAGGTGAGGAAGTCCTTTTACCAAATCCTTGCTTGCCATAATTTGAATATTATGGAAATTCAAGTGATCCATTATTTCATGCCACATATACTTCAAAGAAAAAGTAGTATTTGTATGCAAAGAGTGTTTGGTTATAGATTGAGTAACAAGATAGTAGACACCATACTTCTTGACTCCCATGGCTTTGACATAACCATTTGGTTCCTTAATATAGCACTTGTATTTATAAAAAAAGATAATCTAACCCTTATTTATAAGTTACCCAATAGAAAGGAGACTCCTCTTGAGGCCAAGTACATACAATACATCTGTAGCAAGAACATTCTTCCCATTGTGTAAAGAAAGTGGTACTTCTCCTAAACCTTCAATTGGAAGAGCACATTCATCTCCAAAAGTAATGAATTGATTATGGGCATGTTGAACCTTGGTCAACCAATTATTTCTTCCTATCATGTGTTTATCCGTCGTTAAGTCTATAAACCAACAATCTTTATATTCAACATTGATTTGATTTACTGCATACAATGTATTGAGATTATGATCTTGTTGACTCATTTGATCTCTCTTTCTTCGATAATAATTAGTGGCATTATGATTGTATTTGCCACAATAATCACTCAATTTTTGGTTATTTGTATGATTGAGTTGTTGTGGAGGCCTATGATTTTGAGGTCTTCTATTAGATTGATTTTCTTAGGAAGGTCTTGTTTTCCATCTTGGTTGTTGATGTGGTTGATGTTGGGACTGTTGTGGCTGCTGTTGATGAGGTTGCTACTGATGTGGCTGATGATATCTCTGTATCTCTCTCTGACTCTGATGTTGTTGATGTGGACCCCTATTGGGTCTATGTTGTAGGGATGCCTTGGTGGCAAAATTTATTGACGTGGAATCAATCTCTTCATATTTTATAAGAGCATTTCATACAAAGATTGTGCAATTTATGTTTCAAATACAAAATTTTATCCTCACTAGGCCTATAAAATAGTTTGTTTAGTGCATCCCAAACTTCTTTTGGTGAAGTAGAAACCCTTATAGATTCTCTACGTTGAATCCCAATATAGAGTTTTATAAAGCTTAATGCTATGTTATAGTTATTTTCAAATAATACCTTAGCTGTAGCATTTGTACGTGGAGTTAATGCTGCCTCACTTTATGCTTTATCTCTAACATAGTCCCACATACCATGCATAATTAATATGGACTCTATTTAAAATTTACAATTTGCAAATGTGCCATATCCCTCAAGCTTCTATGTGAGACCACTTAGTAGATTTGTGGACGTCATGATTAGAAAAGGAGTAAGAGAGGATGGAGATCAACCAAGTAAGTAATGAGGAACATAAGTGCCAAGAAAGACCCTAAAAAGAATCTAGGGTACACCACTTAAGATCCACAAGGTGTGGAGGGTTCACCTAGTTCTTCCACTCTGAATCAACAAGTGTTTCCAAAAATGGGAGGAAAAATTGCACACATGTGACCTATCAAGACCAAGAAGAATGAGAAGTGGAGATGAATTGGGATGAAATTTTACTTATTACAATGATTTACTTGCTTGTTTGCTTGAGAATAATGTTCACAATGGATGTGCCAAAAATTCAAGTGCTTAGGTATTTTTACAAGGGTACTTGCATGCGTGCTTTTTGTGTCAAAAGTTAAGTGTGTATATGAAAGAAAAACTACATTTTATTGCAATGTGAAATAAACCCCAAAGACATGCGGGGGTATAGTAAAGCATTGAAATTAAAAAGAAAGGCAAGCACAAGTGAGGAGAGGCAAGCACCAAACACAATGTGGCCAAGATAATGCCACAAGAACTCCACAAGCAAGGGACAAGGGACCCTAAATCACCCTTTTTATGATGATTTTATTAAGGAGATGACTAAAATATAGCCTCCAATGATGCCTCCAAATGTGGTACAATTTCAAACCTTCAATGAGTTAAGTGCCTCTCAATTGGCCAAGTACAATGAAGAAATTGGCCTAACAATCCCTCAATGACATAAAAATGAAAGGTCACAAGTTTATTAATGAACAATGAGTACATATATATAGGCATCATGCTTGTATGATATTATGACAAGTGTCATGATCTCCATAACCTCACATTGATCAATCCATGTGACATGCATAAGACAAAATATGCATGAGATAAAAGATACAGTACATATGAGACAAAAGGTAAAATGCACATAAGACACAAGGTAAAATGCACATTAGAATATTCTAACAAAGTTCTCGTCTGAGGTGTAGGCACTTAATTTTACCTCCCCCTTTTAGGCACAGATCCATTATCCTAAAAGAAATGGGAGAAAAACTTTTGGGTCTACAAGAGGGATGGCAAGAATTAGATCAAGTTTTAAATTCATATAATGAAACTAAACAATCTAAGGAATAGAAGGATCTAAGAATAATAGAAAACTCAAAATAAATTAAGGAGGGTATGCAAACAAGATTAAAAAAAATACTAGAGTTGGGTAAAACAACTCAATCAACAACGAAAGAATATTCTATAGGATGTAACCAAATGGGAGAGAATGATCCTTCTAGAAAATATACAAAAAATGCAAAGAATATAGACAATTATGGGAAAAGAAAGAAAGGAAGACCCCCAAAACAAGAAGAAAAAAAAGTACTGTATAATAAGGGACAAGAATTAGATCCAAATGAAGAATGGATGGTTAAGGGTAAAAGCCCATCAAACAAAATCCAAAAATGAAAACACTTTCTTGGAATGTGCAGGGGCTAAATTACCCTAGGAAGAGAAGAATTGTTAGAAATATACTCATGGAAGTAAAATATGATATTTTTTATCTTCAATAATCTAAAATTGATACAAAAAAGCTTGATATTATTCAGAAAGAGGTCTGGCTGAATGCTAAATGGATCATAAGCCCAACACAAGGTACTGCTAGAGGTATTTACATATTTTGGGATAGAATGAATTTTGAAGGTACTTTAATTGATCAAGAAGAAATATTATGCATAGTCAAATTGAAGAACAAAAAAACTAACTTATGTTGGGTAATGACAGGGGTTTATGCTCAAAATGATGATCATGAGAGATTCCAATTATGGAATAAGCTATCTTTTCAAAGGAGTCTTTTGATTAATTTACATTGGATGGTTTTGGGTGACTTCAATACAGTATTAAAAATTTAGGACAAAAGTGGAGGTGGTATTAACATCACTCAAGGTATGCAATATTTCAATAATTTTATTCAGAACAATAAGTTGATCAACCTGGATATGTGTAAAGGTAAGTTGACATGGACAAACAAAAGAATAGGGGAAAATCACATTCAAAGGTGCATGGAAAGAGTTATTATTTCTACAAATTGGCTAAGTATAATTAGTATTCATAAACTTATGTGTATGCCTAGAATATAATCAAATCACAATCCCCTTTTACTAGCACTACACCAAAAAAGGGCTTTAACAATGACTAAAATAAGGCAATTTTTTATGATGGTAAAAAGCCAACCTAATAGACTCTAAGAGGGTGTTTTAAGACTGTACTCTTAGGGTAACTGACCTCTTAGAGTCATCCTAAGATGGTGGTTTTAAACCTCCCTCTCAGAGATAAGAGGATGGTTGAAAACTTCCCTCTTAGGGTTGCCTAAGAGGGCAATGGGTGGTTTTAAACCATCCTTTCTTTGCCCTAATTTTTAAAAAATTTCTCCACCCTCTCAATGTCACAAAAGTGACCCCACCAAACCGCAAAACCTTTATAAATATTTCTTTCCACTTTTCATCTACCAAATTGACCCCTCCAAACCACAAAACCCTAGGTAAATCATTTCTTTCTGCTTTTCATCATGGATATTTAATTTGCCTCAACTGGATTCTCTATTGTTCTTCCTAAAAACAAGTGATAGGGATGAGGTCTTCAAGAGGACATAAAATACAACAATTTTTGAGGAAATAGAAGAGCAATTATAGGTTCTCAATCACCCATTTTGCAGATAAACTCATTGCTAGGGTTTCATAGGGCAATCTCCACTGCTTTTTTTAGCTCTCGATATTTTAGGGTTTTTGATCCATTCCAATCATAGTTTATGAGATGAGAAAATATTGGTTTCACCTATATTTTTTATTTTTATTTTGGTCTTTTATATTGAATTTTGGCTGAGAAGGGAAATGATTGCTTGTTTTTTTTTATATCTTAAATTCTCCTGTACAATGGTGGTTTATTCGATGGATTAGGTTAGGGTTTTAGATGAATATTTTTAATTGTGGTGTGGGTATGGAGATATGATAGTTTGTTCTTGGATGAGAGACAATGAGCCAACTTCTTGGTGCTAATATTCTTATATCTAGTCTCCAAGGGCTTGGTGTTGAAGTGGGTACGTA
Source organism: Wollemia nobilis (assembly GCA_028583015.1). NCBI lineage: Eukaryota > Viridiplantae > Streptophyta > Pinopsida > Araucariales > Araucariaceae > Wollemia > Wollemia nobilis. The sequence goes on from JAQPPZ010002642.1 coordinate 6,622,738, forward strand.
TTGTAGTCATATTATTTGCTGATTTGTCACATCCTACCTCGATCAAACCCTTGTTATTGAAAAAGAAAAATGAAACTAATTTATTTTGTGAAGTCATAGAAAGAATTGGAAATTTGTAAGGTTTTGGAAATTGTGGTGATTTATTTAATGTTTTTGAAAATGCACCCTAGAAAAATATATTTTAATGGAAAAAGGAATATTTCTTGTGAATTAAATTATTATCATGTTTTACATATTAATAAGGAGTTAAAATATTTAGGGAGATGCACTTTGGCTCTAAGTGCCATGAGAAAAGAATCTATACTCACAAGGCTCTAGAAGGAATTTAAAATTATTATATAGCCACTCTAAGTCTTCAAAAGCACTATTACTTCTCCTTGTTTGCATCATGTCCTCAAGTCTTCTAAAACACTATGCCACCACTTTGTATACACCACCACCTTAGTGGGTCTAACTACCCAAATGACCTCTCCAGCAGGTCATTACCTAGACTACCCTTCACCATTTGATAAGGCACTCCCTAAATGCTATAAAAAGCCACCTTGTGAGATCAAAAGGGTTATGCAAAAAAAGGAGAGGAAATAAGGTGGAGAGCAAGCAAGGAGGGCTAGGCAGAGAAAGGCTTCAAGAAGCTTGAAATATTCAGGTCAAATCATACCTTATAACTATACCAAATTGTTTGCGTAATATTTTAGATTGAATGTGCATATGATTATTGACATTTGGATGCTCTGTATGCTTGGATGTGATTGAATCTATTAATTAATTTATGGGTCATTAATATTTGGATGTTATTGAAACTAGTGACTAGTTTAATAATATAGGAGACCATTGAGCCTTTGATTCACTCATCATAGCCATGCGAATTTCCATGTGAGCTAATCTATCTAAAGACCCATAGACTAATATCATTTCATTTTAGCCTCAGATATAATGATTTTTACTTATAGCATCTAAATTATTAAAATATTGTTAATGGCCTTGAGTTGGCCGCTTGATAAAATTTTATCTTTATTAATTTCAATGAGGATCAAAGGATTACTATACTAGTACCCTAATAGAAATCATCACCACCAGCAAAACCACCACTTGGTGGTTATTACACTACCAACACGTAAGTGCTTTTGTGGTTCTTGTTACCCACCACATACTCTATGTGGGAGAATAACCTACGAATAGCCAGTATATAGATTGACTACCTCACAAATAAAACTTGAGCTTCGATGATAGGTTATTATCCATCCAACTGCTGTCCATTAGTTTTTGGCCTCCCAAAGACACTCATCCCATTAGATAACCATGTAGTCATCAAATCTATGCCTTTTCTTTTATGGTGAGATGTTAACTCAATTGGAGGTAATATTTGTTGCTTTAGTCTTGAAGAAACACATGTTTATACTGAGGGGGTGAACAATATAAGATAAAATTTTTCCTTCCAAACAATAACTGCAATAATATGAATGCAATAATAAATCAATGCACAAAATCCATACACATAAGAGACAAGAATTTTACATATAAACACCCTTTTGGGAGAAAACCAGGGCAAGATATTGCTTATATTTCTTCAATAAAATTTGTGGGCACCAACCCACAGGAGACACCAATCCCCTTGTACAAGTTTGTGGGCACCAACCCATAGGAGACACCAATATCCTTGTTACAAGTTCATGGGCACCAACCCACAGGAGACACCAATATCCTTGTTACAAGTTTGTGGGAACCAACCCACAGGAGACACCAATATCCTTATTACAAGTTCATGGGTACCAACCCATAGGAGACACCAATATCCTTGTTATAAGTTCATGGGAACCAATCCATAGGAGACACCAATCTCCTTGTTACAATTTTGTGGGCACCAACCCATAGGAGACACCAATCTCCTTGAGGCACTAACCTCAAATCTTAAGGCACTAATCTTGATCAACAAATAGAGGATGATATACTTGTGTTGGAAGCTTCAAATGGCCAAAATTTCCTTTACATAAATTAAGTCTATCACTTTCATATGTCTCACATTTATTACATTTTAAAGGTAGCCCATGTCTAGCACTAGATAACTTACTTGCGTGTTAAATTGTAGACACTTATATATTGCTTTCACTACTTTATACTTCTATGTTATGGATTGCTTTCATACACAACTATTCTTAATTATCCTTCTTGTCTATGACTTGTACTTCAATATGGAAATGCCTTTATTTCAACATAACAAACTTCCTTGATTCTTTTATTACAACTCTGATAAACCTAATGAATCTTTCAAACTATTTTCCTTGGGCTTGGTGCAAGCAGCGCAATCAAAACACACATTAAATCTTTCTCAAAACTCTCATTACACCATTTCAATATCACAAGCTTTACCTTATACTTCATGAAGAAAACATCCTACCAAATTCACATAACTCGCACACCTTCATTTTCTTAGATGCATTAGCAACTCAGATTAAACCCAATATGAATCTTATCAAGAGGTCAGCCTGGTGCTAAATTCATTGTTCCAAATGAATTTCATGATGCCAAATATTTAGCTTATACAATGGCTATCATAATCTCTTTGTAATAATTCCAATTTAGTGGTAATATCATTGTATCTTCTGTAAAGACCTTTAGGTTTCTTTTGTGCACGTAAAGCAATATAATGACTATGTTTGCATTTTACTTCTCGCAATGTTTAGAGTGTGCAAATTTGAATGCTCCACCTTTGGGTTTCAAAGCCCAATGTAACGGTCCTTGATAATGTCTAGAATAATTAGCTCAACTTATTTCATGCTCAAACACACAGACTCCTAATGAAGATCTTGCAAAATGGGTACTCACTATGGTAGTGGATGCTGGTGAACATCCTAAAATCACAACAGCTACAATGAAACACTCTCACCACCGATGACATTCCATATCAGAACATCATTATTCCTTGCTACTATGCATCGCTAAGTTTTGAGGTTTTTTATAGGTATGATACAAAACTATAGCAATCTCCACCTAAGCTGATCAGTCAACTAGCTTCTTCACACGATTTCACTCTTTCAACATCAACAACTTCTTTCTTCACTCAGATAGTGATGGTGAAATAATTAAGTTGGCTTATCAACATAGATCTCTCTAGGGTGATTCCAAACTACTGTACTAGAATCATTGATGCAAATGGTGCAAATCAACCATAATATCTTGATGAATACCTTGTGATGTTATTTTCTAGATGTCTTGATTTTATACCCTTGCATCGAAATCTCAACCAAATTCCTCTCCTAGGTAGTCAAATTCATGTCTATGTTATCTGTTTATGCTGGTGCTCGACTTATCCACTACAACCACCTATGACATCGCACTCCGATATCATGGGTTCTCAATTTTACTACTATACTCTAATATCGAAGATGCACAATAAAAAAACTTAACTCGAAATAAATTTTACCCCTTTATTTATATTCAACCTTTCATTTTTTTGTATAGGTCAGCTCATGCACACTAATATTCAAACCTTTAATTTAAATATTAAAATATTTAAAATATTTAAACTTTTAATTTAAAATCAAGTAAACCCTTGATATATTAAATATTAAAATCAATTAAACAATATGCCTTGAATAATTTGCCTGGCCTTTGACATCAATAACAACTCAATAATTCTAACAATCTCCCCCTTTGTCATTGATGGTAACCCTGCAAAGAAACTATCCTTTATTGCAACAAGATCACAAGCTTCTCCCCTTGACAAGTTGCTCCCTCTTACTGAAATTACAAGATGCTCCCCCTTATTGAAATCATCCCCCTTTGACATCAATAGCAAAGAATTCTCGGGGCTAAAATATAATGCACTTGATAATTACCCCTTACTATTGCTCTTACTAAGACATTCAATGATGAGATGGGAGTGAAACTCCCAACTTACTATGCCCATTTTCTTGTTCCATTTTCTTTTTCTAAACTTTGGAGGACATATCCTTTTGAATAGTCTCCTTCTTACTTGATTTCATAAGTTCAGGGAACAACGTTCTACACCATTTTGCTTTATGTCCAAAATTATTACATTTGTAACAAATAATGTTGTAGTCCATGAGAGGTGCAAAAGAATTGAAGTTCCTCTTGGTGAAGCAAAAATTATTTTTAGAACGGACCCTGCAATGTATAGCTTTATAACCAAATTGGTGACACGAAAATAAATAACCCCAAAAGAAATATTGAAACCTATTTGATTACCTTGGATGATATGACTATATGGTTCTCTCATTGTTGTTTCTGTGATGGACCTTGGTCCATGATGATGCTTTTTTTCTTCCTTATTGATGCTTCCACTTCTCAAAACATCAACATATGTCTTAGGCTCTTCTTTAATTATTTTCTTTGATGCCTCTGTTCCTTTTGATCTTGACTCCTCCTTTTGTTTATTTTGACTTTATTCAAAACCAAGTCCAGTATTTATAACCAAAGATCTTTATGCTTTGATAATATCATCCAAGATTTCTGTGCTTTTATCAAACCTAATATTTTGATGTAGCTTATCATTAGATTCTTCCACTTCCTTACTTAGAGAGACAACCTCATGTTCCAGTTTTTCACATGCCAATTCTTTTGCCTTTAACTAGTCAACCATACCTTCTTCAATTTATTTTACCTCTTTAATTTTTACTTTTAAGACAGTGAGATCTTGTGAAAGCTTTTCCTTTGTCTTCTCATCATCTTGTTCTTGAGTCTTCAATATTGAGTTCTTCTTTCTAAGCCTTTTAAAATCTTCAAGAGCAAAAATAGGTTCCTCTTCTATGTCAACTATGGCTTCCTCTTCATCTTCTGGATCTTTCTATTTTTCTTGGTTTTCAACAACAGAAGCATCTTCTTTCTCATCCATAACTATAAATAGGATTTATTCTCTTTCATTATCGAATACTTTCATAACTATTGTTAGAATAACTACTTGCTTCTTCAACATAAAAACTCTTATTGTGCCTTTGAAATGTCTTCTTCTCATGCTTGCTTTGATCGTGCCTCTTTTTCTTTTCATGATAAAATTTTATTTCCTTATTTTTCTTGTATTACTCTTCTTCATTGCTACTACTTCTAGCTTATGGGCACTTAGCTGCATAGTGACCAATGTTACCACAATTAAAATATTTCATAGTATACTTACCTTTGTGTTTACTTGATCCCTTCTTATTCCTTTGCATAAAGTTGGCTTCTTCTCTGCTGCTCAATTCTTCACTTGAATCTGGTTCCTTATTCTTTGTATTATTTGAAACTTTAAACATGACCTCCCATTTGAATATTTGATCCTTTTTAGTCCTCATCTCATAGGCTGTAAGAATTTTGTGTAGCTCATCCATGCTTAAATATTTAAGATCCTTCATTTATTCAATCACCAAGACCTTCACATCAAACCTCATGGGAAGTGACCTTAAGACTTTCTGAATAATCTTAGATTCATCAATACTTTCTCCAAGTCCATGAATGGTGTTGATAATTTCATCAACATGGAGTAGATATTTGGTAATATTTTCCTCATCTTTCATCTTTAAGTCTTCGAAATTTCTCCTAGGGGTTTGAAGTTTTGCCATTTTAACCTTGTCATATCCTTCATATGTTCTTTGTAATTTGTCCCATAGTTCTTTTGTTGAGGTGCATTGCATGGCTTTCACAAACTTTGATTCACATAACCCACTTAATATTGCATTTATTTTTTTAAATTTATAAAAAAACTCCTTGTGGAGCTGCCTTGGTCTGAGAAACCACGACTAGGATCTTATACACCATTAAAATCACCTAGGATTCATGCCCAACCCTAGCCATCACCAACATAATCAACTAGATTTTGGGTACCCAATGTGTGTTTTGTAGGGTGGAGATTCAAACCAGGGACCTCCCTTGGAGGATTACCCTACCCTCTCCAACTCACCTACAATACATGGGTTAATATTGCATTCATTGCCTTGGCATTATTTTCAAATGGTTTCTTTCCATCTTGATTTGTGGAAGGGGTTGTAGGTGGTGTGAAACCATCCTCAATGGATTACCATATATCATAGCCATGTACCGTCAAATAGGTTCGCATACTCACACTTCAGAAAGCATAGTTAGTCTCATTGTCTTATCGAATAATGGAGCCCTATTTGATGAAAAACCTTCTTGGTAAGCTATGTGTGTTCTTGTAAGATCTTCCTTCAAGCGGTTAGGCTTTTAGGAAGGAACCCAATCTGATACCAATTGAAGAAACAAATGCTTATACTGAGAGGGGGAGGGGTGAACGGTATAAATAAAAAATTTCCTTCCAAATAATAACTGCAATAATATGAATGCAATAATAAATCAATGCACAAAATCCATACACATAAGAGACAAGAGTTTTATGTGGAAACACCCTTTCGAGAGAAAACCATAGAAAAATATTGCTTATATTTATTTAATAAAATTCGTGGGCACCAACCCACATGAGACACAAATCCCCTTGTACAAGTTTGTGGGCACCAACCCATAGGAGACACCAACCTTCTTGCTACAAGTTCATGGGAATGGACCCATAGGAGACACCAATATCCTTATTACAAGTTCATGGGAACCAGCCCATAGGAGACACCAATCTCCTTGTTACAAGTTCGTGGGCACCAACCCATAAGAGACACCAATATCCTTGTTATAAATTTGTGGGCACCAACCCATAGGATACACCAATATCCTTGTTACAAGTTCATGGACACCAATCCATAGGAGACACCAATCTCCTTGTTACAATTTTAAGGGTACCAACCCATAGGAGACACCAATCTCCTTGTTACAAGTTCATGGGCACCAACCCACAGGAGACACCAGTATCCTTGTTACAAGTTTGTGGGCACCAACCCACAGGAGACACCAATCTCCTTGAAGCACCAAATTCAAATTTTAAAGAACCAACCTTGATTAACAAATAAAGGATGATATACTGATGTTAGAAGCTTCAAATGGAAAAAATATCATTTACATTAATTAAGTCTGTCGCTTCAACATGTCTCATATTTATTACATTTTAAAGGTAGCCTAAGCCTAGCACTAGATAACTTACTTGCGTGTTGAATTGGAGACACTTATACCTTGCTTTCACTCTTGTATACTTCCACGTTATGGATTTCTTCCATACACAACTATGCTTAGTTCTCCCTCTTGTCTGTGACTTGTCCTTCAACGTGGCAATACTATTATTTTAAAATAAAAAAGTCCCTTTATTCTTTTATTACAACTTTGATAAATCTAATGAATCTTTCAAACTATTTTCCTTGAGCTCGATGCAATGCAACACAATCAAAACACACATTAAATCTTTCTCAAAACCCTCATTACATCAATTTAGAATCACAAGCTTTACCTTATACTTCATGAAGTAAACATCTTATCAAATTTTGATAACCTGCACAACTTCATTTTCTCAGATGCACCAGTAAATCAGATTAAACCCAGTCTGACTCTAGTCAAGATGTTAGCCCGACACTAAATTCATTACCCCAAATGAATTTTGGGATGCCAAATATTTAGCTTATACAATAGACATCATAGTCTCTCTATAAATATTCCAATTTTGTAGTAAGCTTGTTGTGTCTTCCGCAAAGACATTTAGGTTTCTTTCATGTGCATAAAGCAACACAATGACTCTCTTTACGTTTTACTTCTTACAATGGCTAGAGTGTGGTAAATTTGAATGCTCCACATTTGGGTTTCAAAGCCCAATGTAATGGTACTTGATAATTTCTAGAATTATTAGCTCAACTCCTTATTTCATGCCCAAACACATAGGATCCCAATGAAGATCTTGTAAAATGGGTACTCAGTGGTAGCGGATGTTGGTGAACGTCCTCAAATCGTAGTAGCTACAATAAAAAATTGTCACTTCCTGGATGACATTATAGATCAAAAAATAAATATTTTTTATTGTTGTGCATTGCCAAGTTCCAAGGTTTTTCACAGGTGTGATACAAATATATAGCAAGCTCCACCTAAGCTAATCATTCAGCTAGCTTCTTTGCATGATTTCACTCTTTCAACATCAACAACTACTTTCTTCAATCATATAGTGATGGTGAAAGACTTAAGTTGGCTTATCCATGTAGAGCTCTCCAGGGTGATTCCAAACTACTGCACTAGAATCGTTGATGCAAATGATGTAACTCAATCGTAATCTCTTGATGAATGCCTTCTAATGTTATTTTCTATATGTCTTGATTCCATACCCCTGCATTGAAATCTCAACCAAATTCCTCTTCTAGGCAGTTGAATTCATATCTTTGATATCTGCTCATGTTGGTGCTTGGCTTCTCCACTAAAACCACCAGTGATATCAAACTTCGATCTTGCAGGTTCTCAATTTCATTGCTCCACTCTAATATCGAATATGAACAATCAAAAAACTTAACTTGAAATAAATTTTGCCCCTTTATTTATATTCAACCTTTCATGTTCTTGTATAGGTCAACTCATGTACACTAATATTCAAACCTTTAATTTAAATATTTAAATATTTTAAATATTTAAACTTTTTAATTTAAAATCAAGTAAACCCTTGATATCTTAAATATTAAAATTAATTAAATAATTTACCTTGAATAATTTGCTCGACCTTTGACATCAATGACAACTCAATAATTCTAACAAGTTTGTAATATTTTGTTGATTTTGAAAGGAATGATAATTAGATCATTCCAAGCTACAAGGATCTCAAGTGTTTACAGAACACCACATTCAACCAAAACAAGAATCTGAAAGCAAATTGACAACATAAGCTTATAAATAGATATGCAAAAAAGAGAGCAACAATATCATATATTAGATCTGAAAATGGAACTTCTCAACAAGTACAATGAAGGTGCCTTGCTTATAAAGGTAAGGATGATCAACCATAGCCATAGGATCAAGCTAAGGATAAATATCCACCATACAAAAGGAATATGTGATATGGTCCATAGATCTGTAACCGCTATAGAAAGAAAGAATCTCAACCCTCTAAATATACCTAAAAATAACCTCATAACTCCTAGAAATAGTCAAACCTAAAAATATTCCCATAATATCTAAGAAACAAATATATAACATCTCATAATATCTAAATAAGATAAATGAAATATCCACACATAAGTGGGTGGGGAAAATACATGGAATAACTAAATAAAAAGTTAATAAATTACCTAGGTTAACATGAGCTAAGGTAAAAAACCTACTCTAAAACCCCACCTCAAGTGAAGCTAGGTGTAAAAAAATAAAGTAGCATATCCATAGTATGATTCCCAACAACAAGGCCTGATTAGGTACTCATGTACAATGTGTATCCAAAATATCTCAAACCAAAAGTGGAAAAAAACCATCCTACTAGAAAGAGATAAGAAGAAGTAGGAATGGAGCCAAGGAGTGCTCCCAAAACCTCCCTAGGATGATGAGCTCCATGAATAAGTCCTATTAATAAGTGGATGCGTCTGCGATGAACAAGGTTTCTCCCATGAGGAAGAAAGTAACCATGAAGCATCCGCTGAATGTCTTCCCACTCCAAGTGATTATGAGAAGATGGGAACAAAATATAGAATGATGATGCAAAATCCTTCAAATTGAGTTGAAGTGAATAAATATCACCAATGAATTATGAAATGAATCTCCAAGAATGTAGAAGCCCAAACCAACACCAAAATTGGGTAGAATATAGTCCTAATAAACATCCAAAATATCAATATGCACAAAACCATGAGTGTGCAAAAGTGGAAGAGATGTGTGAAGAACATCCATCAAGGAATAATCACCAATGTCCTGCTGCATATGTGATGATGAGCCCATGGAGGCAGCAAGAGAAATAAGTGGAGGCTTAGAAGCCTCAAAAGAATCAACATGGTCTTTAAGATCTCCAAGTGAGTCCAACTGAAGATAAAATATTTATATCCAACTTCTGTAGGAGTACATCATCCAATGTGAAAGAAATAAAAGAAGAAAATGGTGGACAAGGTGGCTCACTCAAAGGAGGGCACACCAAAAAAGGATCCACAAAGGAATAAGTACATGGAGGAGATACAATGCATACATCATCATCAAATAAATGAGTGAGATCCTCATACATGTCAATAAAATCACATGTGTGACTCTCAATGAAGAGAGGCAACACCATCCAAGAAATCAACTATATGTAAGGATGTAACATGCCATGAAATATCTACTATATATGCTACAACATCAATATGATCATCCATAGAAAACAAGTGTGGAGATGTATCCTATAAAATATCTAAAGCAAGTATTGTAGCATCAACCTCATCATCCAAAACATCATGAGATAGTGAATCCAAAAACAAAGATGCAATGTCACAAATGATGTCCTCCATACAAGCAATTGTAAAATAAGGTGCATTGGGTAGAAATTTTCTTTTCAACATATGATAAGTGAGGTGAGGAATGTTCTTGTGAACTCCAATAAATTCTTGAAGGTCCCCACAAAATGAATAATAAAGCATGCTAGAGATCCTTAAATTTATCATGAACAATGTCCTATACTCCTTATCCTTCACAATTGGTGTCGATTTTGGAGTTATGAACAAAGGATCCAAATATTCACTTTGACATAATAAACAAAGTACCTTAAACAATGCTTCAAAAGTTTCAACATTTGCCTCTATGCTAAGTTTAAAAAAATAAGTTTCCAATATGTCCTCAAAATTAGAAGAGCCCCCTAAAATCAAATGTCATTATAATGTAAGAGGTCTAGTGTGATGTCACAAGGTGGTGCAAAATACCACAAAATCACACCAATGCACAAATGAAGCTTTTGAACTCTAAAAAATCTCCAAAGGAATTCCCAAAATAATCCCCTCCTTCAAACTAAGTGAGGAAGATTGACACATGAGGATGCACCACAACAAAGCAAGAGAATTCAAAGATAAAGGACTCCTCCATTACAACAATGTGTAGGCTCCAACAATGTTGAACACAAAGTAAGCTAATCATAAAGGTCCAGAATAAGTGGACAAAAAATAAATGAAGGAATATGGGACTTTATAACAATAGTCCATATATCGGTTAAAGTGCAAAAACCTTTTCACAATGTGATATTGAGAGTGCAGTCCTAAAAAAATTATAAATGTCTAAATACAGATTCAAATGATCTAAAATTTTAGAGAAATATCAGAAAAATGATTTTACAGGCCTGGAAAAAATTTTGCTCAGCAACTCTCAATATTTCTCCCAAAACAATGAGTTTACTAAAAATAGTAAAATCACTATAACATTTGAATACAACTCCAAATGCTCTGAAATTTTATGGGAAGGTCTATCATATGATTTTACACATTCTATAAAAAACATCTGCAACAACTTCGAAGCATTGATGAAGATATACGTAGATTACTAAAAAAGTGTAGGTTTTCATAAAAATACGATATCTTGAAGAATACATATCCAAATGCACTAAAATTTTAGGCACAACTCATATGAATACATATACAAACCTCCAAAAAGTTTTGTGAAAAAATTCTATTTCTATAAGTATATACATGCACAATATAAAAATGGGTTGGGTTGGTGACCCTATTGAAAGAAGGAAATGCTCAAGAAAAAAATGTTTAGGACATATCCACGAAAATAAGGCTATTGCAGTATGGTGATAAGACCCCAAGGTGTTACTATAAAATTATTAGCAAATTAATGTAAATGTAATCGCAGGCCACTCAAAGGGAGCTCCCTTGTAATCGCTTTGCCACTATAGGGGGCTCCCTCCTGGGAATCTATGATTCTTATTCTTCTTCTTCTTCTTGGTTGATTTGATATGGATGACCAACCTAATTTATATATCTACCATAAAGCTACGTTGGTGGAGACGTTATGGCTCGCGTTATGAAGAGACGTGATGGTTCACGTTATGAAGAGATGTTATGGTTCGCTTTATGATTTAATAATATAATAATTAAATGATTAATAATACTAACTAATACTAACTAATAATGTTAGGATTGAGGATCTTAACATATGGACAGAAGAGATTTTAGGAGGCTGGTGATGATATGACAATGGAAGTAGAGCCAAAAAACTCTACCAAGGACTCAATCACAAAAACTAAAGCTTCCACACCAATATTCGAACCTGCAAGAGAAACAACTGCACAACACTCATAAATGGATGACTGCAAAACCTATTGCTCTAATGCTATGAAAGGAATGATGATTAAATCATTCCAAGCTGCAAGGATCTCAAGTATTAACAAAATACCATATTCAACCAAAGCAAGAATCTGAAAGCAAATTGACAACATAAGCTTACAAATAGATATATATATAAAAGAGCAACAATATCATATATTATATCTAAAAATGGAACTTCTCAACAAGTACAATGAAGGTACCTTGCTTATAAAGTCAAGGATGATCAACCATAGTCGTAGGATCAAGCTAAGGATAAATATCCACCATACAAAAGGAATATGTGATATGGTCCATAGATCTATAACTGCTATGGGGAGAAAGAATCTCAACTGTCCAAAATTTACCTAAAAAAATCCTCATAACTCCTAGGAATAGTCAAACCTAAAAATATCCCCATAATATCTAAGAAATAAATATGTAACATCTCATAATATCTAAATAAGATAAATGAAATATCCACACATAAGTGTGTGGGGAAAATACATGGAATAACTAAATAAAAAAGTAAATAAATTACCTAGGTGAACATGAGCTAAGGTAAACAACCTACTCTAATAGATTCTTTACCTATAGTGATTTATCTAATAGAGGACGTCAATAGTCACTTGAATACCACAATGTGAATGATAGGCACCTTGTGCAAGGAAGACACAACAAAAGCTCCTTAGGTTGTTCTGTTGGAATAATGAGATACTTGATATTATTCATTGAAAGGATCCTTGCTTAAATAACAAGTCCTTACAATTTGATCCATTGGATCATAACTTACTGAGCTAATATCATCCATACAATTTATCCTAGTAACAAATTAAGATATAATATATTATTCTAACACCCCCCTTAAGTGGTACTAGGATATAATAACACCCCCCTTAAGTGAAGCTAGGAGGTAGTGAAAAACAAAAAATAAGTGACATATCTACAATTATGAATCTTGGAAAAAAGGCCTTATAAGGTACTCATTTGCAAAATATATCCATAATAAGATTTTTTTGGAGAGATGATGAAAAAAACCAATGCAAAAATAGAAGAAGAAGAAGAACAAGGAAGATGTGCATGGAGGATGAAGGAAGATTCTCAACCCCCCTTAAGGACAATTTCCATCAAGAAGCCTGCAAAGGATCCATAAGAAGTCTCAAAAAAGTAGATAAGCCTCTTCGTCGAACTGAATGAAACCATAATCCCAGACTGGTGCTTGTGACACAGATCAAGGCTGTGAACAATGAAAAAAGGTCATTATAGAAAATTCCCCTGAAACCAAAGTGTCTCACAAAAAGAGTGTGAATATAGTGTGGAAAAAACCACAAGAATTGCAAGGGATGTCTAAATTGACTCCACAAGCATAAGTAGTGGTTTCCACCTATATGAACACAATGGGCTGATAAAAAGATCCAAAACTTATGGACAAACAACAAAATAAGGGAATAAAAATGAAGGAATGACACCAATGTAGCTATCAAATGTGTTCTTATGGAGACCTCCTCATCCTACCAGAATGCATGGGTAACCAGCTGCTGTAACTGATAGTTGATATAGAGGAGATGACTAGATACTAAGATCACATTAAAAAATATCTAGGAGTGTCGGGTTCAACCAAGAATGCACTCCATGATACAATATTTTGAGGCCAAAAAAACACAAGTTAAACTGCCTCACAATGGAAAATTGACACCACCAATGTTTTCGTCTCGAAAAACGTTTTTGACGACTATAAACACCCCTATAATTGAATGTCAAAAAAGTCCTTTATTGCAAAAAAAATAATAGTTTTCTTCCTTTCCTCACAAGGAGTCTTTCTGAAATATCATTTGAAATATAGCATGTTCACTCTGCAACTCTGCATGTGGGATATTGACTTTGCATGTGTGAGATCCAATTCACTACGGGATTGATTTTGTTCTGAGTGTGCTTTAACGCCGCCTTGGGCAGGGGTAAGGCTTTTTTTAATGGCGGCCGCTCATACGGCCCCCTCAATTGATACTGCAGTGGATGGAGCACAAGATGGCACTAGGGAAACATCCTCGGAAGCTTGTTCTGCAGAATTTTCACGAGGTAATACATCTGTTCCCACTGTGGTCATTCCTATTCAAGAATTTCATTCTGCATGCCAATGGTTTGAGTCGCATACTTTAGTGGGCTATTTTTTGGGTCGTATCCCGAATGACACACTTCTACGTACCTGGGTTAATCAAATCTGGAGCCCTTATGGAGTTAAGGTCGAAAATGTCCAAAATTTGACTAAGGGGTATTTTCTCTTTCGTTTTGTGGATCCTGCTCATGTACAGAAGGTGCTCAATAAAGGTCCCTGGACTGTTCGAAATTCGTTGCTTATTCTGCAACCATATTCCAGGGATTTCCAAGTTGGCAAGGTTGCTGCCCTTGAGGTTCCTGTGTGGGTGGAATTCCCTGGTCTTCCAATTCCTGTCTGGAACTTCTTGCCTTCCTTAGTTGCTCCATTGGGTCATTTTGTTTGTTTTGAACCTGTTCATTTTTTCTCTGCTCGCCCCACTCGTCGTGTGTGTGTCAAGATTGATCTGACCAAAGACTTGCATGATTACATTGATATTAAAATTGGTGATTCCATTCTGCATCAGAGGGTTCAATATATTAATCTCCCCGATACTTGTTATCGTTGCCAATCTAAGGGCCACAAAATTAAGGATTGCCCTCTCATGATGGGTAAGTTTAATCAAGTTCCTGTCTCTTCTGCCAATCCTCCTCCTGTTCAAGCATCTGGTGCTACTGGAGAAACCTCTCAAGCGGATTGGCAAGTGGTTACTCGTCGGCATAGTAAACAACATCAATCAGTTCCTCCCAGTTCTTCTCAGCCTCCTTCGAATTCTACTGTTCCCCTGCTCCCTACTCCATCTGTTCTTCCTTCACAGCCCCCCATTTCTCCTCCTTCTTCAATTCCTCCAATTTCTAATTCCTCTCCCTCTCTAGTTCTTCCCCATGGTAATTCTCTTCGGTCTGGATCTTCTTTTGCCTCAGTTGTTGCAGACAATTCTATCCCTACTACAGTTAATGGATCCTCTTCTTCTCCTGAAGAGTTTGTTTTCTCTGTTTTCCAACAACCTATTGCAGAAGATCGACAGGTTTACAAGGCTCGCCGCTCTCGCAGTCCACTGAGAGTTGCGCGTAACCGACATTCTGATAATATGCATCCACTTGAAGAAGGGAATTTTGGCAAGAATTCTTTTGGGTCCCTAGATGCTTTGGAAGACTCAGAGGATGTTTTGGAGGCAGCCCACCCTAACCAATCCTCATGATTTTCTTCTCCTGGAATGTTAGGGGTTTGACGGACCCAACCCGAAAATATACGGTCCGTAGCGAGTTAGCCAATGCTGCTCGTTTGTTTGGTGCTCTAGATTTTGTCTGTTTGCAAGAAATTAAGATTGCTGGATTTCTTCTGCAGTGTACATGTAGCTTTTTGTGGCCCCATGGGCAGTTTTTTGCTACTCATCATTCCCCTGGAAAAGGAGGAGCTGTCACTTTCATTGCATCTAAGTGGCAGTCTAATATTGTGACTTGGGGTGTTGATCCTTCACATCAAGCAGTATGGGTTTTGTTTGAGTTCAACGGTAAACCTTTTGGAATTATTAATATTTATGCTTCCAATGATGCTCCACATCGATGTGCTTTATGGCGATGGTTAGCTTTTTCCATGCCTGCTGCCACATGGATTCTTTGCGGTGACTTTAATATGGTTGAGAAAGCTTCTGACCATTTCAGTCACGTGCCAATGAGATGGTGTGCTGGTGAGCGTGAAGCCTTTTACTTTATGAAGAATAAATTGGCCCTTCATGACCCCAATATTTGTTTTTCTCCTACTGATTTCTTAACAGCTCAGTGGTTTACCTGGTCTAATTTCCAGGCTGGGGAATCTCGTGTTCTAAGACGTCTTGATAGAGCTATGATTTTTGAGAGTTCCTCTTTTCATATGGCTCGCCTGTCCCCTTCTTTGCCTACTATTTCTGTTATTCCTGATACTTCACTTTCTGATCATTCCCCCATTCTGTTTTCTGTTGAGTCTCATTCTCAATCTTCTAGCCAATTTCAATCCCAGTTCTATTTTAATACTTCCTTTCTTCAAAGTGCAGCAATGAAAGCCCATATTTGTAGAATCTGGAATCTTATCCCCAGGCCTTCAGGTCCTTCTGGTTGGATCGAGTGGTGGAATGATGCCATCAAAAGAACAACTTTTCTTCTGAGAACTCTGGGAGTTGAAGTTGCAAGAAGAAGAAAAAAATCAAATATGGTTTTGAAATCTGAGCTTGCCAGAGTCTCTGTCAGATTGGAGTCTGACCCTTTTAATTCAGATCTTCAAGCCTTTGCAGCTTCTATCCGACATGAGATGAGAAAAGCTGAGATTTATGAAGCTAAAGGTGCTCAGTTGAGAGCTCGCCTTCATTGGCTTAAAGTGGGTGATCGAGTGTCTAAAGAATTTTTTAAAAGACTACGCCCTCCTCCAAATATTACTCAGTTTCAAGCTTTACAAGTGGATGGTGTCAGACTTACTTCATTGCAAGAGATTTCTACAGCTTTTGTCCGACATTATCAACATGTTTTTGCTTCACAACCTTTAACTCCTGCAAGACAACAGGCTCTTGATGAATGTTGTGCTGCCATCCCTTCTAGGCTCACTCCAACTCAAAGGGATGTTTGTGATGCTCCTCTCACTTTGGAGGATCTTAAATCTGCTCTTTCTCATATGGCCAATGATAAAGCACCTGGTCTTGATGGTTTTCCCTGTGAGTTTTATAAGGAGTTTTGGGACATGCTTGGGTCAGATTTACTCAATGTGTATAAGGAAGCAATATCTAATGGCTCTCTGGGATCACTTATCAACAAAGGTAATGTTAAATTCATCCCTAAAGAAGGTGATCCAGAGATTATCACTAATTGGCGGCCCATTACACTTTTGAATGTTAGCTATAAAATTATTGCCAAAGCTCTTGCTTTGAAACTCCGACCCTTGCTTCCTCTTATTATTAGACCAGAGCAAACAGGATTTGTACAGAGCAGGTATATTTTAGATAACGTTATTGTTGTATGGGAAGGTATGGAATGGGCTAATGCTTCTTCTCAGGATGTCCTTTTTATTAAGATTGACTTTGAAAAAGCATATGACAGAATTGAATGGTATTTCATCTTAGCTATGCTTAAGGCTTTAGGTTTTGGAGATAATTTTATTCATTCAGTTCAAATGTTGTTTCAAGATGCTTCTGCTGTTCTTACTCTTAATAAAGCTCAATCTGAAAGTATTCCTTTAGCTCGATCAGTAAGACAAGGATGCCCTTTAGCACCTTCTCTATTCATTTTGGCAGCTGAGGCTTTTGGTTATCTGCTAGCACATAGAGCATCTCAAGGGCTTATTAAAGGGATCTCCCTGCCTCACTCTTCTCAGCAGTTGATTAATGGTCATTTTGTTGATGACTCTTTTTTGACTTTATCAGAAGATGAGATTTCTGTTTCTCATGCTTTAGCTTGCCTTGAGCTTTTCTGTTTAGCTTCAGGATCTAATGTTCAATGGAGAAAAACATCTTGTTTCAGACAATCTTTGAAACCTCTTCCTCCCTGGTTATCTGATAAACAATGGAAGTGGATACAACCGGGTGAGATGTTTAAATTTTTGGGCATTCCATTTGCATTTCAGGGATCTCCTGCTCAGCTTTGGGGATATGTAGTGCAAAAGGTAGAGAAAAAGATAGCTTATTGGACTTCTAAAAAGCTGTCTCTTGCAGGTAAATTCCAAATTTGCTCTAAAGTTTTAGCTTCTACACATGTTTATTATTCTTCTTGTTGGGTTCCTTCCAAGAATTGTTACAAGAAACTTGAAAAGCTTCTTCGAGATTTTTTATGGTCTAATGTTGTTGGTAAAAGAGGATTTCACAGAGTTGCTTGGGATATTTGTTGTCTTCCTAAGCACTCGGGTGGTATGGGTTTGTTTGACTGTCAAAAGCAAGGTTTTGCTTTATGTGCCAAATGGATAACTCGTTCTTTGCAAGGAGATGAGGCTTGGAAAATTTTACTTAGAAATTGTATTTCTTCTGGGCTTCCCTTGGGCAGAAAAGTTTGGAAAGGCCTCAATCTTCATACGCTTATTACTGCCCCTGTTCCTGTCAAGATTTCAGGGTCCTTCGTGGCTAAAAGCATTTGGAAAGCCTGGGAAGCTCTCAAACCTTGGTTATCCTGGAAGGGCTTTGGCGGGAAAGTTGGCCCTTCTATCTCCTTTCTGAATGTATGGTGGTCTCAGGCTATTTCTTATGAAGGTTTGCCACTAGCACAAGTGCAATGGGTTAGAGCCCAACGCTTTTATAAAAAAGGAATTGCATTACTTTCTGATTTTGTTTCCTTTCATACTAAGAATTGGATCCCTTGGGAAGATTTTAAACACTATTATGGTTTGAAACAAGATGATAAATCCACTTATGAAGTTGTTATTGATCACACTCCCTTTTGCGTATGGTCCAAGTTGTCTAGACATTTTCAAAAGCCATGGTGGTGTGACTGGGAATGGCCTAAACATGTTTCATTGCTTAAGTATTCTGCCCGTTTGGGTTATTCCTGGCTTTCCCTGTAGTTCCTATGACAGCCATGCTCAATGGAAGATGGAATTTAAATTCTTCTCAGTCTGTTTGGAAATCTCGGTTTCATACTGTATGGGCTAAATATATTGAACCAAAGCAGTCTTTTTTTGCTTGGAGTGTGCTTTTTCAAGGTTTGCCTATTGGTCAGCGCCTGAAATACTTGGGAGTTGATGATGTCTCTTGTAAGTTCTGTGGTCAGGAGGAAAACTATGTTCATTTATTCTGGGAATGTTCTCGGGCTAGACAGGCTTGGTCTTGGATTCTTTCATTTTTCAGACCTTTTATTGCTGGTTCATGCTCCTGGAGGCATATCTTATTGGGAGACCCTCTTCAGTTCTCCACAAATCTTTCAGTGGTTTGGCATATATTCAGAATTGCTATTCTCTTCCACATATGGAAAACCCGCAACAAAGTTATTTTTTCCCAGCAAGAATCCTCTTTGTATTTTTCACTGTCTGATAAATATGAGGTTTTCTATGATTGCTGGTTGCAGATTTTTGCCCAAATTAAGAAAGTCAACATGGAGTTTCAGTACCTTCGGCAACTTATGAACCACTGGCAGAACGCCCCGGGATCATGGATCTGCAACTCCTCGTCACTGGTCTCAGTTCTTTCTACATGATTGTTGCTCTTATGTTTTCTGATAGCTGATTCCTGATATTATGTACAGAGATATGTTAGGTGATATGTTTGTTGCAGTTAGTGTGACTTTTCTTCCTAATTGTAATAGTTTCTCTTGGTTGATTGGGGTGTGTTAATCCCACCCACACTGTTTTGTATGATTAAGCTTTATTAATACAATTTTGGCTTTTTCATTCAAAAAATATTTTACGGGCCCATTTATGCTTTCCATAATTTACAACTTTAAAAAAAATTAAAGTGGACTTAAAAAATAGTGGTCCAACCACTATTAAAAACATCCTACTTTAATAACCTTTGTGGTTGCTTGCCACATGCATATCAATAGCCCACAATATATACGGAGAATTAATCTCTCCATAATTTGACCACGGAAATCACATGTTTTTTTTTGACAAAAAATTTCATTTAAAAAAACATGATATGACCTTGTAGCATTACCAAATTTTCATCACCAAAGTAGTCATCTATGCGATGCCACCACTCCTCTACTTCACCGACGTGTCGTAGTAGCTCCACACAACAACAATCTCCAGATGGACATATCGGGTTCCAGCTAGAACTGCTTCACTGGTAATCTTCCGACTGCTCCTGGTCGGTGACTCCACAAGGAAGAATTCCATGTACTCACCAAAAAAGTGGAAGAAGCGAGGGTGACACCCATTGACATCACACTTCACAACACGACCATTCTCCTTGATCAGTAACGCCAGATCGCAACATCTCATCATGGCAGATTTGTACCATTTATAGCGCCAAAATAAGAGTCTCACCGGTATACTGGCGCAGGTAAAAATAGAATGCCGCTTACATTAATGATTAGAAAACCTGCAATCCTCATCCTCTCTGCCAGTATAACTTGGCCTTTTATGATTGGCGCCACCAACAGACACAACATAAATTCATACAGTAGGTCAAAAAATTGCTTCGGCTATGATTCTGAATTTCACCGCCAAACAATGTGGCCTGGATCAAACACCACATGAATCGCAAAGTACCCTGGATCCATACTCAATGAAGCACAAACATAATTACAGGTTGTCCCAGGTGTGAACGCCAAACTCTACGAGCCAAAATGGGGATTAGGTGTGAACACCAAACTCCGCCAACTAATTTTTATGCCTCCATGCACTGTTACGCGTATCCATTAATTCAGTAAATCTGCATGAATTAACAAAAATCGTTGGCAGCCAAAAAAAACTGGCTAATGCATCACGAGTAGCGGTACTCCATTCGGATGGCAAGCTACAATACATAGCTGACAGAAGAAAATTTGATCCCACTTAATCTCCGAAACACATCAACAACACTGAAGTCTTTTGCACGATTAAAAAAATTGAAGTTCCTAACGTCTTCACGCGCTTCCTCCACTCATCATGGTGCATTGAGTACAACACAGAAAAAATTCTGCATTCACCATTAAAGTAACAGTTCACCAAAATGGCAAGGAAACACCTCTCACTAAATTCAACTCACCTCAGCGCATCATGCCAATTCAATGATTGCAGGAGTAGAACTTCATCCGCGATCTTCCATGTTTTCTTCCCACAGCGGTAAGCTTACTCAGATGAAAATTTGACACCAATAATTAAGTCAGTCTCCCAATACCGAGAAGGTGGTTCTGCTTAAGCTGTTGTGTCGGCTGCTTGTGCACGTAGTGCTAGCTTGATTCACCGCCCACATCTATAAAATTAAACAGCATCAGAAACAGGGCCACAAAGGGTTGTAGATATGACGGTGGGAGAATTTCAATGGCACTAATCAATGGGGATGAGGATTGTTCTTCACGCCAAATGGCAGCAACAAAGATTTCACCAGTAACATGGCAAACACATGTTTTGCTTCTATTGTTACGGGCTAATCATCCAGAAAGATCACCGCTAATTCTTTGGCGTATCCCTCGTGTAGTATAACACATCATCATCATCAAATACTTCGGTAGAAATCTTCGGTGGACTTCAGCTAGTAGCAATCTTCAATCCCTCATGGTAACACAAGTCACGGAAAAAATAACATGTTCATCCTCGTTTGCCAAACAAATTAAAATCGTGGAGCCACACCATAAACTGCGGTCTCCAAGTGTGCCGACAACATCACCTAAAAAAACTGGTCCGACCAGTTGCAGTGGACGTCTGAGGAGATAGCGGGTGCACTCTACATATAGAAAACTGCGGTCATCATGCATTTAATAGATTGGAAGTCATCAAATGCACAGTCCTGCAAAGACAACTTTCGTCTACAGCAGAAGACAGTTCAAAAATCAAACACGCTATCCCCACGTTTTGGAAATGCACTTCAATCGTAGCTTTTGTAGGGAAGTGGCGATGAACTTTCACATTGCAAATTAAATCTTATCTCATCAAATTTCCATGGCAATATATGCGAAAGATGATGACTAAATCTGTAGTGGACGTCAAGCTCCACTAAAATTGTTAGAAATATTAACCCAGATTTCATGCCTCAGCCGGACTGCGCTTGCGCAGTCAGGGATCCCGGCAAAAGTTTGACATGACGTCGCACCTACCCTCTGACAGATCCGATCGCCGCAGAAGTTAATGCTAGTTCGGCGATTTAATGCCAGTTCGACGATTGGTCAGAAACCCTAGTTGAGGGTCTGTCAGAACCTGTCAGAGGACAACCCCTATCTTCCTCTCCCCACGGCTATATAAGGCAGTTCGGGTCTTCAGACATGTGTGTGGAAAGAGAGCGGAGAAAGAGAGGAGAGCGGGAGGAAATTTGGAGAAACAACAGAGTAGGAGACGAGATCGTTTCAGTGAGCAGTGTGGCTCATCTGTTTAATGTCCGAGCAGTAGACTCGACATTTGTTTTCCGTCTCAGTTTATCCTGCAGCTTTAGCCTGCAGATGTTAGTTTTCCTCAGTTGAGGACTTTTGTAACCCTCGTCTTATATGAATAAAATTTCCTGTTGTTTAAGGCATCTGTAGGGTTTGCAGTTATCTCTGTGTGCTAAAATCTGTTGTTGTTCTCTGTACAAATCGCCTTAGTGCGATTTCTTTTAGGTTCTATAAGTTTGAGCTCAGATCTGAAATATCGTATTTAGATTCGGTGTTTCTCTCCTCCCGTACAGTTCTTGCCAAGCCAGGGAAACCAACGCCGTAGCCGCGCAAGCCTCCGGACAACAAAAGTCTGCAAGGCAAAAATTTGGCTAAGTCTGGAGCTGTCCTCCCAACTTCACAGTGAAGTCGGACTTCGCTACCTTTGACCAGCGCAACCCGACTTCGCACCTTTGATCCAAGTGCAACCCGACTTCGCACCTTGATCCGTGCGCAACCCGACTTCGCACCTCGGTCCATGTGCAACCCGACTTCGGGCCCTCCCTCCTTCGCACTTCGTCCTTCACACTTTGCACTTCATCCTTTGTACTTCGCACTTCGCACTTCACACTTCACACTTCGCACTTCGCACTGCGCTCTACCGATGACGGCAAATAAAATTTTAATTAAAACTTCAAATTGGTATCAGAGCCACTGATCCCTTGATGCGGAGACCGAAGCAGAATGGCTTCCAGCAGCAACAACTTGCAGTTGCAGATCCCGCACTTCAACGGGAAAAATTATGATTACTGGAGCATCCAGATGAAGATCCTATTTGGATCTCAGGAGCTGTGGGAGTTAGTCGAGAACGGCTACCCAGAACCGACAGATGCAGCAGCACTGGCCGCCCTCTCTCAAGCAGACAAGGACCTATTGAAAGAGAACACGAAGAAGGACCAGAAGGCCCTCTTCTACATCATGCAAGCGGTCGAGGAGTCCATCTTTCCGTGGATCGCATCAACCACCAAGGCAAAGCAAGCCTGGGAGATTCTGGCCAGCTCGTACCAGGGCACCAATAAAGTAAAGTTGGTGAAGCTATAGATGCTCAGGAGGGAGTTTGAAAATCTGTAGATGAGTGAGTCCGAGTCCATGAGTGATTTCTTCACCCGGACGATGGACATTATCAACCAGATGCGGTTGAACGGAGAAATTGTGCAGAGCCAGAGAATCATGGAGAAAATTCTCAGAAGTCTGCCTGCCAAGTTTGACTCGATTGTGATAGCAATCGAAGAGTCGAGGGATCTAACAACCCTCTCGACAGACGAGCTCATGGGTTCATTGCAGACACATGAACAGAGGCTGAGTCGTTCATCTCAGACCTCTCTAGAGCAAGCATTCAAGGCTCAGGTCTCATTTCGAGACAACGACAGACAAGATTCCCACCATGGTGCCTCTAGTTCTCATGGAGGAAGAGGCAGAGGCAGGCATGGGAAAGGCAACAAGCAAGGAGGAAGGTCAAACCCTAGCGAAGGAGAGACCAACTGTAATTTCCATCAGCAAGGTGGAAGAGGTAGTTCAAAAAATCAGCAAGCTGGATCTGGTCAGAAGGACATGTCAAAGGTCCAGTGCTATTTTTGCAAGAAGTTCGGCCATTACATCTCATAGTGCAAAAAATGGATGGCCAAGGAGAACCAGCAGTAGGCCCATTACACGGATGAAACCAAAAATGCGGTAGGAGGAAATGTGTTGTTGACTTGCAACATTGAGGAAGAGTGCTAGAAGAATGTCTGGTATTTAGATAGTGGGTGCAACAACCACATGACGGGGAACAAGGAGATGTTCTCCCAACTGGATGAAACAATCCAGTCTGAGGTGAATATGGGGAACAACAACAAGGTTCCCATAATGGGGAAAGGAAAGATCCTCATCCACACCAGGCACGATGAACGAAAGCAGATCTGTGATGTCTACTATGTGCCTGGCCTGAAGCATAACCTGCTGAGCATTGGACAACTCGTGCAGAAGGGACATACGGTCCAGTTCAAAGACGGAGCTTGCACCATTAGAGACAAGTCGCATGGGCAGATTGCTATAGTGTCCATGACGAAGAATAAAATGTTTTCGCTACAGATTCAAAATGAATCATTGATGTCTCTGAGTGCAGTTGTGAAAGATGCTACCTGGTTGTGGCATCTCAGATTTGGTCACCTGAACTTCAGTGGCCTGAATCAACTGCACAAGAAGCAGATGGTGAAGGGTTTACCCCTGATAGAGCAGCAAAATCAAGTTTGTGAGGGCTGCTTAGTCGACAAACAACATAGGGATTCATTCCCTTTCGGTCGCCTTGGAGAGCATCACAACCATTGGAGCTGGTGCACTCAGACATTTGCGGTCCGATGCAGACCAACACATTTGCCGACAACAAATACTTCTTAACGTTCATAGATGACTTCAGCCGAAAGACTTGGATCTATGCCATCAAGTTGAAGTCAGAAGCATTTTCCAGATTCAAGGAGTTCAAGGCTCTAGTGGAGAAATAGAGCGGATATCAGATCAAGACTCTCAAGACAGATGGCGGAGGTGAATACATCTCCAACGAATTCCATAACTACTACAAGCAGCATGGAATTCGAAGGCAGTTCACTACCAGATACACGCCACAGCAGAATGGCGTAGCTGAGAGGAAGAACCGGACCATCATGGAGATGGCACGAAGCATGATGAAGGCGAAGGGATTGCCGCATGAATTTTGGGTAGAGGCTGTAACATGTGCAGTCTACCTGCTGAACAGATGTCCCACCAAAAGCGTGAAGGACAAAATCCCTCAGGAGGCCTGGAGCGGTGTGAAGCCAAGTGTGGCTCACTTGCGTGTGTTTGGGTGCATTGCATATGCACATGTTCAGAAGAGAAGCGGCATAAGTTGGATGATAGAGCTGAGAAGTGCATTTTCATAGGGTACAGTGAGCAGGCGAAGGCATATAGGCTGTACAACCCTATGACGAAGAAGCTCATCATCAGCCGTGATGTGAAGTTTCTTGAAGATGAAGCCTGGAACTGGAAGTCGGAGACTGGCCGATCAGAGCCAGCAGTAGTAGAGTCTATTGACTTGGAAGAAGGAAGTGTGCAGCCACCTGCAACCTCCAGTAGTAGCAACGGTGCCAGCAGTAGCACAACCACTCCATCTCGGTCGCCTCCATGTGCAAGTAGAATCTAGAACCTGGTGACGCCAGTGAAGACAAGGAGCTTGCAAGAAATCTACGAGGCAACCCAAACCCATGTAGATGAAGAGTACTCTGACTTTGCATTCTTTACTGAAGTTGATCCAATAGAGTTCGAAGACGCAAGTCAAAATCAGAAGTGGGTGCAGGCGATGGACGAGGAGATTAAAGCCATTGAAAAGAATGATACATGGCAACTGATAGATCTTCCAGTAGGGAAGAAGACCATTGGGGTCAAGTGGGTGTATAAGACAAAGTTCAACGCCCAAGGAGACGTTGACAAGCATAAAGCCAGACTGGTGGCGAAGGGTTACAAGCAGAAGTCAGGCATCGATTACCATGAGGTTTATGCACCTGTAGCCCGACTTGACACAGTCAGGATGATCCTGGCATTGGCAGCCCAACAAGGTTGGAAGATGTACCAGATGGATGTCAAGTCAGCCTTCCTCAATGGAGTGTTGGAGGAAGAGGTCTACATAGACCAGCCACCAGGTTACGAAATTGAAGGCCAGGAGGGCAAAGTCCTGAAGCTGAAGAAGGCCCTGTACGGTTTGAAGTAGGCACCCTAGGCTTGGTACAACCGGATTGATAGTTATTTTTAAGAAAATGGGTTTGTCAAATGCCCATATGAGCACACCCTGTACATGAAGACAAATGAAGCAGGTGAGCTCATTATCGCTTGCCTGTATGTGGACGATTTGATTTATACTGGCAACAACAATGTCCTATTCGACCAGTTTAGAACAACCATGAAGAAGGAGTTCGAGATGACGGACTTAGGGCTGATGAAGTATTTTCTTGGCATTGAAGTTGACCAATCGGTAGATGGCATCTTCATTTCTCAGGGCAAGTATGCGAAGGATGTCCTGAAGCGGTTCAAGATGGAGGACAACAAACCTGCCATCACACCTGTAGCCATAGGTTTGAAGCTGAGCAAGCTGGATTCAGGGAGGAATGTAGATCCAAACCCTGTTCAAGAGGCTAGTTGGCAGTCTGATGTATTTGACTGCAACTCGGCCAGATCTGATGTTCGGAGTCAGTCTGATCAGCCATTTTATGGAGACTCCGAAGGACACGCACTGGCAAGCAGGCAAGAGGATCTTGCGCTATGTCAACGGGACGAGGAACAATGGCCTATTTTACGCCAGACAAGACCAGTTGGAACTGGTGGGCTTCACAGATAGTGACTGGGCTAGCAGTACCGATGATCGAAAGAGCACCTCTAGGTATGCTTTCCATCTCGGATCAGGGGCAGTCTCATGGGCATCCAAGAAACAACCCATCATTGCGTTGTCCATAGCCGAAGCAGAATATGTCACCGCCACGTCAGCCGCATGCCAGGAAGTTTGGCTACGAAGAGTTCTGAATGAACTGAACTATCCTTCGAAAGGCGCGACAACAATTTTTTGTGATAACAATTCAGCCATCGCACTGTCAAAGGATCCCATGTTCCATGGCCGGACGAAGCACATCGATATTCGTTATCACTTCATCAGAGAGTTGGTGAAGTCCGGAGAAATTCAACTACAGTTTTGTAGATCCAAGGAGCAGTTGGCAGATATTTTCACGAAGCCTTTGAAGGAGGAAGACTTCAACAGATTACGAGAGCAGCTTGGAGTCAAAGCACTCATGAAATCAGGTTTAAAGGAGGGTGTTAGAAATATTAACCCAGATTTCATGCCTCAGCCGGACTGCGCTCATGCAGTCAGGGATCCCGACAAAAGTTTGACATGACGTCGCACCTACCCTCTGACAGATGTGACGTCTGATAGATCCGATCACCGTAGAAGTTAATGCTAGTTCGACGATTTAATGCCAATTTGACGATTGGTTAGAAACCCTAGTTGAGGGTCTGTCAAAACCTGTCAGAGGACAACCCCTATCTTCCTCTCCCCATGGCTATATAAGGCAGTTCGGGTCTTCAGACATGAGTGTGAAAAGAGAGCAGAGAAAGAGAGGAGAGCGGGAGGAAATTTGGAGAAATAGCAGAGTAGGAGACGAGATCATTTCAGTGAGCAGTGTGGCTCATCTGTTTAATGTCCGAGCAACAGACTCGACATTTGTTTTTCGTCTTAGTTTATCCTGCAGCTTTAGTCTGCAAATGTTAGTTTTCCTCAGTTGAGGACTTTTGTAACCCTCATCTTATATGAATAAAATTTCTTGTTGTTTAAGGCATCTATAGGGTTTGCAGTTATCTCTATGTGCTAAAATATACTGTTGTTCTCTGTACAAATCGCCTTAGTGCGATTTCTTTCGGGTTCTATAAGTTTGAGCTCAGATCTGAAATATCGTATTTCAGATTCGGTGTTTCTCTCCTCCCGTACAGTTCTTGCCAAGCCAGGGAAACCAACGTCGTAGCCGCGCAAGCCTCCGGACAGCAAAAGTCTGCAAGGCAAAAATTTGGCTAAGTCTGGAGCTGTCCTCCCAACTTCGCAGCGAAGTCGGACTTCGCTGCCTTTGACCAGCGCAACCCGACTTCGCACCTTTGACCAACGCAACCCGACTTTGCACCTTGATCCGTGCGCAACCCGACTTCACACCTCGGTCCATGCACAACCCGACTTCGGGCCCTCCCTCCTTCATACTTCACACTTTGCACTTCATCCTTCAAACTTCACACTTCGCACTTCGTCCTTCAAACTTCACACTTCACACTTCACACTTCACACTTCGCACTTCTCAGTTTGCAGTTCGTACTGCGCTCTATCGACGATGGCAAATAAAATTTTAATTAAAAATTCAAAAATCACATAGAGAGCCTCAATCATTTGAAACAACAGTCACACAATCAGTTAAAATTTCCATGATGGCTAGTGATAATGGGGCCTCACACGAGGAGATATATGGCTATGCTATCATGGATTTAGCAACAATTAGTGGCTACCAAAAAAATGAATATATGCAGGAAAAAAACTCTTCATTTTTA
Source organism: Wollemia nobilis (assembly GCA_028583015.1). Taxonomy (NCBI): domain Eukaryota; kingdom Viridiplantae; phylum Streptophyta; class Pinopsida; order Araucariales; family Araucariaceae; genus Wollemia; species Wollemia nobilis. Next base: position 6,651,015 of record JAQPPZ010002642.1, read on the forward strand.
GTAGGTGCCACACAAGTGCTACCACCAACAGGGTTCACAATTGTTGTTGGTTATGGATCTGCATGAAAAGACAACAACAAGCTCATCCATCACAATGAGACTCCAAAAACTCACAAAATGATATTCTGAGCCTATTTTCAAACTATAAATTACCACATAAGTGCTACCACCAACAGGCTTCACAATTGCCATTGGTTATGGATCTGCATGAAAAGACAACATCAAGCTCATCCATCACAATGAGACTCCAAAAACTCACAAAATGATATTCTGAGCCAATTTTCAAACTGCAAATGGAACTTCACTTTTTTGTATGAAGAAATTCATCATTTATACCAAAACTTATCCTCCCAAGCATTATAAAAAAATGAGCAGCCATTTTTTTTATTACAAATGTCTAGTTTCTGATCCATAAAAATATGGAGAGCATACTCTTTGATTTGAAGAGAAAAAAAATTGTCAAAAAGAAAAAAATGAGCGAAAGGAAAGGAGGGGGGGATTTCCATGATGAAAATCCCCCCATGAGGAAAAACTCCTCAAGATCACAAGGCAGGGAAAGCCTGCTCTGATACCATGTTGGAATAATGAGATACTTGATATTATTCATTAAAAGGAGCCTTGCTTAAATAGCAAGTGCTTACAATTTGATCCATTAGATCATAACTAACTGAGCTAATCTCAACCATACAATTTATCATAGTAACAACTTAGGATATAATATATTATTCTAACATGTTCGACGATATTTGTTTATGATATCCTGACACGATGGGGTAAGAATTTAAAACCGTGATGGTTAATAATCAACTAGAATTTTTATTGAAACCCTACATCATCATATTCTATTTTATGCATGATAATTACGATCGGGATAGGTTACGAGGATAAGTATCAAATAGGACCCTGAACATTGTTCCCTCATGGGATGTACCGGGACCTAAATGAGGATTATAAGGAGAATAACTCCTATAATTATCTGATCATCCAATGATGGTCGAGACCCATGCTGAATATGGTCAGTGGTATTCACTCTAAGATTTAATCGATTCCCTTGGATATGATTCACCATTGTCTACTTGAATTACCTTATGGTTGGTTATGGTTGATTGTTCGATTGACATTGTCTATCTGTTGAATTAGATAATCCCTTTTCAAGATAAGATAGAAATGGTCCCACATATTTCCTATGAAGGATGGTCAAGATTTTATAAGAAGCAAGTGTATGTTTAGTTGTTGACCATGGTTGTTTGGTCGAGGCTAGCTTGCGCTAGCAGCCTAGCCATGGTGACTAGGTGCTAGCAGGGGGTTAGCTAGCCTATGTGTACCCAAAGGGGGTGGGCTGCTACTCAGGATAAGTCGTTGGGTTTCACAAGAACTAACAAAGGTTGTTGACTGCTTAAAGTTTATAAAAAATATATTTTATGTGAAGTGCACTTTATTCGATAAATCTTCGACATAGATTTGAAAAGAAAAGAAAAAAAAAATTCAAACCATATATGAAACAAGAAATTCTATCCAAATGGTGCCAATTAAGAAACCCCTTTTTAGTTAGTTTCTTACTGAAATTATTAGAAGTGGCCAACAAATTTGTGGGGTAAACTAAGATGGAATTTACAGAAACCAAGTAGTAATATTTTAGTAGATTGTAAACCAGTATTTGAGAAATAATTTGTGAAATTTACAACGACAATCTTGTTAATTGATTGTGAAACAAAATCTGATAGAACTTGTATAAGTCTCTTTAGAATACAAAAAAAATTGTGGTGGAAGATTATGTAAACCATGATGAATACTTGCTTAAGGATTTTGAGGCAATTTTTGGAAAAAATTGTATATATTAGGTAATAGTCTTGTTGATGGACTAAACAGTACCTTTTAAAAACTGTAGTTTAACCTTGATGAAATATTGGTTAGAAAATATTATTTTCTAATATTGTGCACCTATAGTATATTTCCTATAACAAATTAAGGGCCAAGTTGGTAAACCTATAGTGTAATATTGTGTGATAGATTATGAGGCGAGTCGAAGCTGAACTTGAGTAATCTTGTTGGTAGATTGCAAGAGAGATTGTAGCTAAACTTGTGAAACTATAGTGCAATATTTTTGATAGATCCTATGATAACTTGGTAGCTAGATTTATGGAAAACTATAGACTACAAGATAATCAACAAATATATTTGTGGAAGAACTATAGTGTGACCATAATGATGGATTGTAGAACAAATCGGGTTTATAATATTGTAGTAGATTATGATTAAATCCTTGGAATGATTTGTAGATCTACAATTGAATCCATCTATTTAAATGTTATTTCTGGTTTGAAGAAATATGAGTTACTTGTGAAAGTATGATTTGTTTAAATGCTATTTTTGGTTCAAAGAAATATGAGTTACTTGTGAAAGTATGATTTGTTTAAATGCTATTTCTGGTTTGAAGAAATATGAGTTACTTGTGAAAGTATGATTTTTTTAAATGCTATTTTTGGTTGGAAGAAATATGAGTTACTTGTGAAAGTATGATTTGTTATATGCATGAAAGGGATCTCATTTACAAATGAATTTATGGCATTCTCTTGAAAAGGACTAGCAATAGTTGATTGTAATAATATTTGTTTCAAAGGCATATCTTTGTGGAAAATGATATGAGATAAAAATATGATTTTTAGTCTTAAAAAATAATGGGATTTCCTTCCTTTGAATGATGGAATGTTTTAGACAATTACATTATAAGGAATGTATTGTGTTTAGTTGCATTCAACCAGAAAATTATTACATGCTATTGCTTACCTAAAATGCATTTTCACATACATGTAATGGGTTGTCCTGATCCCAAAATACCTACAACCTAGTACTGGTGGCTCGAATGGAGTCAAGCAAAGATTGGAACTATTCAATGTCTATTGATCATGTATATATGTTGTAATAAGGCCTCTTTAATGAAAGACCTCTATTATTGTAAAATATCTCCATTGAGATCAACTGTAATTTGATTGTATCACTCTTTAAGATAATTTGTAAACAATGTATTTGAAACCATGCAAAAGAGATAATTACACTACAATCCTTCATTCAAAATTATAGTGATCCACTGCTTTGTTATTGAAATGAAAAAAGATGTTATAGATTGAAATCCTCTTTTTACAATCCTTGCCCTAAAGGCTGCAATTGGGTCTTCCTAAAGGAAACCCTCTTAGATGTATTCCAAAGATAGCAAGATCTCTATTTTGAACGTTCCTTAGTGCAGATGGGCTTCTTGCTCGTGAGCCACCACTAGTTTGATGTGTTCTTTGTACCTGTTAACCTGTAAAATCTAATTAGAGTGTTAAGGGGCCTGCCTCAGTAAAACCTTGTGTTTATGAAGATAAAAGAATATCTAAACTAGCTCAAGACTTAAAGAATTATGTATAAAATGATATAAAACATTTAACTAAACCATATTTACCTGTCCGATAAACTTAGTTTTGTTGTAGCAGAGGTTCGCATTGGTGGGTGTAAACCTCATTTGAACTAGGAAGTTTGCACGAGGGCATGAAGACCTATATTTTTCTAGCTAAACTTACACAATATGATTTTTGGGTTTTTTTGATGCGATTGCTCCTTTGTTGATTCGACGAGTCACCTTTAGAAATGGCCTTTTCGATGTTGATAACCTGTCTAGATCACGAGGAATATTATGGATACGACCAAAATACTATTGCTATATGAGTGGGATGGATGTGTGATGGATGCTATGTAGCTAGAGTGATTTATGTAGAGTTACTATAAGCTAAATTTGAAATCCCTAAAATGGTGAAAATGACCTTCTATTTATAGACTTGGCCAAGGCTAGGGAAGGGGATGAGGTGTCCCATGAGGTGTCTCCTGTGAGGTGTATGTGGTGAGGTGTCCACCTAAGAGGTGTCCCTTGAGGTGTCCTAGCTCATAAATGAGATTGGGTGAGAGAATCCCTCACCCATATACTAGTCATAATGACTTGGAGGAAAGTCTCCAAATGGCATTTATTGAAACCTTTTTGCAAATATCTTCTAATTTAGAATTACTTTTTGTGTGCAAAAGTCTCCATTTTTTATTTATGGTCTAGAGGAATTGGAGGTGTAGAAATATCTGGATGAGAGGTGGTAAGGCTAGGCTAGGCTAGTCAAAGTAGACTAGGTGAGATGACAGGCTTAGATTAAATCATGATTAGATCTAATTAAGCATGTGATTAGCCATAAAGCAAGTTTTGACTAAAGTTGTTGACTTTTTGCCTATAAAGTGCTTTTTGACCATGGTGAAGAGTTCAACCTTAGTTGAGTTGTTATGGAGGTCACAAGAGGACCCATAATTAAGCGTAGGAAGGGGCTTAGCGAGCCCAAAAGGGCTAAGGATGATGAATAGTGATTTTAATAAATGAATAGTATTTTGAGTCAATTTATGCAATTTTTAAGGGTTTTGCAAATTGATTGACTGTGAAGATGAGGAAAGGGAAAATGTGTGATTTTTGGGTGTCTACATTTTTTCTCTTTTTGTATTAGATTGTGTGAAAACACGGTTTAGTACAAAAACTAATGACATGATTTGGAAGGCAAAGAATTTGTGATTGATAAATATGAATGATTGCAAAAGAGAGACACATTGATAAAAAAAAGAGAGAAGATGCTTTGTGATTGGATACAACACTTTGTAGCATTGTAATGATTTCTATTGAGGGAAGGCGTAATATTGTCTTGTTTTGTGATCAACTTGAGATGTTCTAAATTTTGGGATGGACAAATACCTTTGATGATTTTTGCTTCTGATTGATTGATGAGTTCTTTTGATAATACTTGACAAACCATTGAAGTCGTAGGGTAGAAATTTCAGGAGCTTCATTCGAGAGTGGTCTTATGATTGCCACAATGAAGAGAGGAATCCATGACCTGTATACAGTTAGAGGTGTTTTGAGGCTTATCAAAGATTGTTTTATTTTGGATTGGAATTTTGGTCCTGAGATAATCGTTAGCAAATTATTTCTTAGACATTTGTTTTATCTATGTTTGGATGTTTTTTGGTTTTTTGATCATGTGCAAGGTTTCTTTTGATGTGTTTGTATGAATACCCCCTCAAGCGATGAATTAGTGATGGAGGAGATGGAAATTGGCGGTGAAACGCTTGATAATGATGAAAAATGATGTAGAAGATTGATGAAAAATGAAGAATTAAAGGAAAATTGATGTGTAAGCTGTGAAAATTGTGAAAAAGATATGTAAATAGAATTTCACAAATTAGGGTGTGAATGGGCTGGTTCACATGAGGTGTGCAATTTTTTTGATTCGTACATGCGGGTGCGAACCTACAAAAAATACAGGTTTATATGCCAAAAATGGTGCACGTGACCTCATTTTGCGTCGCAAGGAAGAAGAAGAGAGTGGTGCAGGGGAAAATTTAGAAGTGGAGCACTGCAATATTGTTGGACAATGAGTGCAAGATGGTTAGTGCATCAACGAGCACAAGTACGAGTGGTGGAGTTTCAGAGGTAAGTAACCTGTGCCAATATTTGATTTAAATGTAAAAAAATTATTTTATGCTTGTTGGAATGCGTGTGTTTGTGTAAAAATATGGTTTGGAGTGTATGCATGGACTGTATGGGTGAAATATGTGCACCATGTGTATAAGTGGCCAAATGGGTATCCCGATATGCTATTCATTTGTTTTTACCATGTGATTGTATGTGAACCTCGTGAAGCATGCATGAGACAATGTGAAATTTTTTGCTGATGTTGTGCATGTATGATGAAAACTGGTGTGATAATGATGCTTTTGGGGTAAATGGGTACCTAGATCTATGGTCATTTGACCTTTTTGAGCTTGTATGGATGATCTTGTTTTGCATGATTGTGCTTGTGGAATGTTGCATGTTTTTGCTTATTTTTGACGTCATATACATGTGTAAATAAAAATGTGTGGGACTGTTGTGCCAATTGGCCAAATGGGTAGGTGCGTATCCCCAGATTAGAATTTTGCATGTGGGAATGCAAATAGGGATGTTCACATGGGGTCATGCAAATGAAAGAGTTCACGCGGGGGTAATGCGAATGCTATTTTCTTTTGAAAATTTTGTGGTGAATTTGTACTTGTGAGGGGAAAAATAAATTTGCATGATATTTATTTGGTAGATGAAGTTAAAATGTAAAGAAAAATAATTTGACATGTGGGTGTGAAAATAATATGTATGAAATGATGTTATCTGATGTATGATTTGAAATGTGATGCAGGTGAAGAAGATATTTGTGTGATATTGATTTCAAAAGCTAAGGACGAGGCTGCAGGGCATATGGCGTGCGAATGATGGGGAGTGTTTGTGGAAGGTGGGGTTGTATGGCATGTGGGAGATGTGTGAAGTGTATGAAAATCATGCCTATATATCTACACTGTGTGAGAGGTGGAATCCAGATAGGAACACCTTCCATCTCTAGACAAGCAAGATGAGGATTACCTTGGAGGATATATATCGCATATATCGACTATCAATAGAAGGAATTATGCTGATGATAGTTGAGAGATATGCATGAGATGGCATATTGCAAAGAGTTTTTGGAGATAGGTGGGCCCACGTGAGGCTAAAGGGTGGTGTGGATTATGTGAGGTGTTGGGAGAATGAGCTCTTGTCCAACCGAAATACAATGGCGATGTTGATGATTGTGAGCCATGCCTTACCGGATACTTCAAGATCAAAATTCCCCTAGAATATGATGGGGATGATATGTGATATGGTGGAGTGAAGGATAGTGTATGCATGGGCTCCAAAATTACTAGCATATATTTATAGAGAGATGCATGGCATAGTGAGGATAGAGCGGACATGTATTAGCTTCAGTCCTCTGCTGTAGGTATGGATGTGGGAGCATATTATGATATTGCAATCATCCTTGCTTTTGCATGATGCTCATAGATTGGATGGTTGTGATGTGCCCTTCATGATGAGATGGAGGACTGATATGGAGAAGAAGATGAAGAGGGAGTGAGAGGGTAATTTTATGTACTATCATGAGAAGCTAGGAGGTCTGTAGATGAGTGACATCAGATGGAGGCTGTGGCAAGGAGCACCAAGTTAGGTGGAGGATGTAGTGCAACTCATCCACATCATGCAAGTTGATGGATGGTGGGGAAGTACTTATGGTTGATTGAAAATTTCCCATACTCGTAGGTATTATTATAGTTTGGATTGTGACAGGGGTGACCAGATCTACCTGTGGTGATTTATAGGGTGCCAGGAGATATAGGGCCAAAGCTAGTAGTGCCACCATTAGACTTGAAACCTGATGAGTTAATTATTGTCCTTTATGTGGATAATGTTAGGACCACACTAGAGTATGATGTATGGTGGGTAAGGTAGTATTGGGAGCCTATGGTAGGAGTGGATGATGGATGGGGTGAGGCAGAATGAGCACTACCAGGTGGGATAAGAGCAGTATCACCATGCCATATGGGAGAACAAGCAATGACTGGAGTGAATCTAGATGAGGTATAACCTACGCCTAGTGAGGAAAATGAGGTGGAGTGAGATCAACTGATAAGGTAGGTAAGGCTATGATGAGATGAGCATGAGATATTGATGAGTGATAGTGGCCTGAGCCAACCAATGAATAGTGAGGAGTTGGTGACTGAGGATACATCAGCGATGGAGGATGTGCCCATGATGGAGGTTGATGAGGATATGACAGAGTATGTGGGTGCAATGGTGATGGATGAGTCCCCTATGATGGGTAAGAGTGATATTGGTGGAGGTACTACATAAGATCCTGCAACTTTTAATTTCATGATAAGGTTGCAGGAGATGATGACAACATAGGGGGAGACTAGGAATTTATGAGTGCAGGTGAAGAAGTTGAGAGATCAAATGCTAGATATGAAGTTGGACTAGGTGGTAGATCGTATATAGGTCATGGAGGAGAAGAAAATAGTGGAGGTAGAGCTCATGGTCACCCTGAGGAAGTGAGATGAGGTGAGGATGAGCTTAGATAGGTAGTCTATGAGAGGGATGCACTCATTGGTGAGCGAGATGTTGTGGTAGTTAAGAGATATAAGATGAGAGTGTGGGTGGAGTAGCTATCTAGTGAGAGAGAAACACTCATTGGTGAGCAGGATGATGTGAGGGTTGAGTGGGATGAGATGATTAAGTCAATCAAGTAGTTGTAGTAGCTATTGGATGTGGCAAAGGCAGATGTGGAGGTTGTGAAGGCCAACCATGTAGTGATATTAGGGGAGTTAGAGTAGTGAGTACATGATATGGAGGCTACAAGGAGGCAAGTAACTATGAAGATTTAGGATTTGAGGGTGATATTGCTGCTATTAGAGTAGGTATGAGCAGATGCATATGGTCTATGAGCTAAATATGGAGCATTTGTAATAGGTAAACATGAGAGTGGTAGAAAATAATATGAAAGAGGCTATGAAGAGGGCTCAGTGTGAGGGTGAGTTGATGATGCATGGGTTGGTGATCCCAGCCTATTTGGGATTAGTGTCATTATCACATAATCCTTATCAATGGAGCCAATAGAGTATACCCTTAGTAGTGGGGAGGTTCCAGTAGATGGTGGTGCCAGAAGCCTCATAGGTAGTGGGAGTGAGGTGAGATGTGAGGATGGACATAGTAGTAGCATAGGATACTGGTGATGTGCAGCCAACCCTGGTATCACAGAGTGGGTGACTATGGAGGAGGGAAATGGGGAGATGCCCATGGGATAGCACACATGATGTAGCTATGGGGTGGTAGTGTGTTGGAAATATGAGCAAGTTTTGTGGTCATTGATGTCAAGAGTTAGTTTCAGTGAGCAATACAAAAGGAAGGATGTCAAGAGTCAATTTTAGTAAGCAGTGCAAGAGAAATATTGCTTCAAGGTGGTCAGATAAGGTCTAAAGGAGAAATAGGAAGGCCCAAGAAAAATAATATTATAATATTTTATTATAATATTAAAGGTCTAATGTTAAGACCTAAAGTTGTTAAATTAATTATAATAATTTCATTATAAATTAATTTATAATTTAATTTTTTTTTTTTTTTTTTTTGAATTTACATGGTGGAATCGGTAGCCGCCACGAATTTGGGTAGGTTTTCTAGCTTTTTATGGCTGCCACAGTATTCTGCGATGTTCGCCCCATAAGCCGCCACACAGATCTTCGCACAGTCCGACCCTATCACCACCATGCCACAATCATTTTAAACCTTTTATGTCGCTGAAAGCACCAGGAAAGGGACAAGCATTTAGTCCGACGAGGCCCGAGATTTGAACCTTGGACCTTTGCCACCCTTATGGGGTTTGGATGAACCAATTGGTCTACACCTCGGACCTTAATAATTTAATTTAATTAACCTTAAAGTTATTAAATTAATTATAATAATTTCATTATAAATTAATTTATAACTTAATTTAATTAACCCTAAGGTTAGGGTTATAAGGGCAAAGGTTTAATTAAAGCATCGACGTCATATGAATTTTCCCCCTCCATTGACGTCCAAAGGGAGATGGCACAATGGTATAAATACCATGTGCATTTGGTTGACTAAGATCTTACCTTCGATCGATTCACATTTTGAGTGCCTATGAATTTTTGTGATCTGCATGCAAAGAAAAAGGATAAATTTTTGTTTTATTCGATGGCCATCGAAGGGATAAAGGAAGGGAGGCTTAAAGCCTCATTGCCAACCTTGTGGTTGGGCTAGCGGAAAGAAGCTATGCATTGAGACATTGACAGGTGGGAGGTCCCACGATTGAATCCCAACGACAGTGTTTTGTGGTAGTTATTTTAGGTTTTGATGCCCAACATAGGCTACAAAGTGCACAAGGCACTTTTGCCTACCAAGGTGAGTGCCTAGCTCATGCGGTAGTTGGGCCATGGCTAGGGCACTGGTGGCAGCACAACGGGGGATCGAATCCCATCGAGGGCAAAAGAGGTATTTAATTTTTAAATTAAATTTTATCCTAAGGTTTTATGTGGCATGAATTTTTTGTGTTAGGAGGGAGATATAAGGTTTATAAAAATTAAAATATTATATTGTGATTTTGATGATTAGAATTTGGAAGGAGTAATAAGGTGAATAAAGAAAATTAATTGTTGAAGTGAGTTGTTTAATTTTTGCTAATCATTTTTGAAGTGTGGAGATTATAAGGTGTAATTGAGATTTAATGTTTTGTATGGTGAAATATTTTGAGGGAATATTTGAATGAAAATTTGAGAAGGTTTTTGCTACCTAACCTTTGAGATTGGCAAAGAGGGTGATTGTGATTGAGATAGGTTTTGAGGTCAATTCTTCATCAAACAAAAGGTATGGGCACATCTTCCTTGTGAGTGAAATATTGTTGGATTGGATGTTGTGAATGCTAAGTTGGAGTGAAAAGGTTTGTTTGATAAGCATTGTTGAGTTTGGTTTGAGATATCCAATTGATTGATGAGGTTTTTCTAGAATGAGTTGATGAGAACATTTGATAAGATTGTTGAAAATATTGAGAACTTTCATGGTGATTAGGGTTTGTGAAAGATCATGAGTATCATTGTTATGTGAATTTGGAATCATCTTGAGTCAAGGTTTGAGTTCCATAGTGTGAGTTGTTGAAAGCATAGTGAAACACTTGGTTAGGGTTTGTAAGCAAGTTGTGTTTCATTGAGTGATTGGTTGAGTGGAGTTGATTGAGCATAGTTGATTGGAAGTGTTGGAGTGATAGTTCAAGTTCTATGAAACAAATTGTTCTTTATTCTTAATTGATTTGAAGAGAGTTTGGAAGTGATTGAGTGTTTATGAGTGTGAAACATATTGAGTCTCTAACAATTATCTATATGCTTCTATAAGTTAAACAAGATTCTATGTGAAACTTGTTTGGGTGATTGAAGAGGTTTTCTATGAGAGATTGAGTTGAGTTTTTGTATGCAAGTTTTGCAATTGATTTGAACAAGCTTTTGTGAAAGCTAGTGAGAAGATTTGAGTAAGTCCTAGAGTGGACTTAAGGACAATTAAGAAGCTTTTGTGAAATCTAAGGATAGATTTGTGTGAGATTTTGTGGAAGCTTACAAGCATATTTGAGGTAAGTCTTGGTGAAGACTTGTTGAGAATATTAGACAAGTTCTAGTGAGGACTTGTTGTACAGATTTGAGATAGATATTGAGAAGATTTGTGCTAGATCGATGGATAATGTTTAGTGCAGATTTGAGATAGATATTGAGCAGATTTGTGTAGGGTAAAGGATAGTGTTCAGTATATATCTAAGATAGAGATAGAATAGAGTAAGAGCAGACTTTGGAGGTGATAGAGCAGAGGATAGTAGTCTCTAGTGGATAGAGATCCATTAGCTAGGATAGTGAGGATAGGGGTCTTCAGTGGAGAGAGATCCACAAGCCAGTGTAGTGGAGGTAGTAGTCTTCTAAGAGGATCACCAACCAGAGTAGAGGAGGAGTTCTCCTATGGATAGAGATCCAAAAACTTGATTAGGGGATTGGTGTCTCCTTTGGACAGAGGTCCATAAACATTGTAATAGGGAAAGGATTCCCAAGAGAATTTATTGAGAAAATTTTATAAGGAATATTTTCTTCGTGGAGTAGCCCACATTGGGTGAACCACGTTAAATCATGTCTCTCATGTGTGTGATGCTTTGTGTAATGTTTACTACTTTAATATTGTTGATGTTATCATATGGATTGAAAAGCAAAAATTTTTATCTTATACTATTCACCCCCTCTCAGTATAAGCACATGTTCTTCAATTGGTATCAGAGTGGGTCTCTCCATGAAAAGACTAACAACTTGGAGGAAGATCCATTAGAAACACACATGACTTCAGAGAATGAAGAAGAGACCATGTTTGACATAAAAGAGGAATTATTTGCTGCTCTCAAGAACTTGGAAAATGTTAGAAATAAGAACTCAAGTTTGAAGGATCAAATTCAAGAGGGTGAAGAAGCAAAGGTGGAACTTCTACAGAATCTCATAGAACTCAAAATAAAGGTAGAAGAAGGAAATAAAATTGAACAGGATATGACAGATCTATTAAGAGCAAGAGAAACAGAATGTGAAATATTGGAAGTAGAAATTGTTTATCTAAGGAATGAAGTTGAAAAGACCAAGTTACTACAAGATATAAAGTTGGGGAAATAGAGAGAGGAGTCAAGCCTTCAAGAAGCAGAGACTTCAAACAAAGATAAGCAAGTGACTCATACTATGGAAGGAAAAGATATCAGGAAAGAAGAAAGCAAAGAAGAACCATGGACAAAAGTTAATCACAACAAAAGGAGGAGCACTCGACCATATTTTCCAAGGCATTCAAATAGGTTACATAATCTCTTCCATGGCTATTGCTTTTCATGTAAAAAATATGGTCATAGAGTTGTACATTGCATTAGTTATGTTAAAAAGGATGTCAATAGAAATTTCAATTCTTTTGCACCTCTTATGAATAGTGATGTCATATGTTATAAGTGCAATAATCTTGGGCACAAGGCTAGATGGTGTAAAATGGTATTTCCTGAGTCAAGTAAAAAGAATACAACTTCAATAGTTAGGAAAGAGAGAAAAGGGCATGAGAAAGTTAGATCAATGTTAGTACAAACAACTCTTCATGTTCAGGATAAGGGAAAACAATGGTATCTTGATAGTGGATGTTCTAGTCACATGACAGGAGACAAAAGTAAATTTCTAGTACTCAAAGAAACTAATGGAGGATCAGTAAGATTTGGTGATAATGGATCAAAAAAAATTTGTGGGAAAGGAACTCTGAGTTTAGATAATGGGAAAACAAAAATAGAGAATGTATTGTATGTCAAGGGGTTGAGGCACAATCTACTAAGTGTGAGCCAACTTTGTGATCAAGGGCACATGGTTACTTTTCATCCAAGTAGGTGTGAGATTAGAAAGTCTAAAACTAGAAAACTTATTGCAAATGCAAATAGAACTACAAACAACCTCTACATGTTAAGTGAGATTAAAGGAGAAAAGTGTTTTCTATCACAAGAAGATGAGAGTTGGTTGTGGCATAGAAGAATGGGTCATTTGAACTTTGACAACATAGTGAACATAAGCAATAAATAGGTTGTCAGAGATTTACCCAAGCTAAAAAGGCCACAAAACACAATCTGTGCACCTTGTCAGCATGGAAAGCAAACTAGAACAAGTTTCAAATCAAAAGGATTTATGTCATCTGAGCCATTGAAACTAATACATACTGATCTATGTGGTCCTACCAGAACACAGAGTATTCAAGGTGAAAGTTACTTCATATTGTTTATAGATGATTATTCCAGAATGATTTGGGTAGCCTTCCTGAAAGATAAGTCAGAAGCACTTGATAAATTCAAGGTATTTAAAGAGTTGGTTGAAAATGAAATAGGTAAAAGGATTAAGTGTTTGAGATCAGACAGAGGAGGAGAATTTACCTCAAATGAATTTGTAAACTATTGTGAACAACATGGGATCAAAAGAGAATACTCAACTGCAAGAACTCCTCAACAAAATGGAGTTGTTGAAAGGAAGAATAGGACTGTTGAAAATATGGCTAGAGCTATGTTAAATGAATCCAAGATTTCAGATGGTTTTTGGAGGGAGGTAGTTAACACAATAGTTTATATCATCGATAGGGCTCAAATAAGAGTGAACCATCACAAGACTCCATATGAGCTTTGGAAGGGAAGACCAACCACTATGAAATACTTCAAAATTTTTGGAAGCAAGTGTTACATAAGATGGGAAGAGAAAGACTTGGGCAAGTTTGACCCAAGATGTGATGAGGGTATTTTTCTTGGTTATTCCACTAAGAGCAAAGCCTATAGATGCTACAAAAAAAGGACACATACTATTGTAGAAAGTATAAATGTAACAGTTGATGAGAAGATAGGGTTAAGAGAACCAGTTCAAGAAATTGTGTATCAGGAAGATGGAAGTTGTCAAGAAGAGTTATGTGAGGAATTAGAAGGAGAAGAGGAAGAAACACAAAGACTTCTTCCTAAGACTCCATCCAGGTATGTACAGAAACATCATCCAAGAGATCTAATCATTGGGAATCCAGATGAGAGACAGACAAGGAGAAGGGTAATAACATCAAATCAACAAGCAAATTTTTCTTTGTTATCCAAAATTGAGCCAAAATATTTCAATGAGGCAAGTGAAGATGACTTTTGGATTAAGGCAATGAATGAGGAACTAGATCAGATAGAGAAAAGTAAGACTTGGGAACTTGTCCCATGACCAAAGGACAAGAATGTGATTGGCACTAAATGGGTATTCAGAAACAAGTTAAATGAAGATGGTCAAGTAGTCAGAAACAAAGCAAGATTAGTATGCAAAGGTTATGCACAGGTAGAGGGAATTGACTTTGATGAGACATTTGCTCCAGTTGCATGAATTGAAGCTATCAGAATGTTCTTAGCCTTCTCAAGCTTCAAAAACTTCAAAGTATATCAGATGGATGTTAAATCAACCTTTCTAAATGGTGTTCTAGAAGAAGAGGTTTACATTGAGCAGCCAGAAGGATTCAACTTGACTGATAAACCAGACTATGTATGCAGATTGAAGAAAGCACTTTATGGACTAAAGCAAGCTCCTAGAGCTTGGTACTCAAGATTGGATAAGTACCTACAGGAATAGGGTTTCAGGAAAGGAATAGTGGATAGTAACTTATACATAAAAAATGAAGGGAATGACTTACTAATTGTGGTTGTTTATGTTGATGATATCATTTTTGGAGGTAACAATGATAAGATGTGTCAAAAATTTGCAAAGAGCATGCAGAATGAATTTGAGATGTCTATGCTTGGTGAGTTGTCCTTCTTTCTTGGACTTCAGATTTCATAATCAGAGAAAGGAGTATTCCTTTCACAAACCAAGTATATAAAAGAGATGCTAAAGAAATTCAAGTTAGAAGATTGCAAACCAGTAAGTACTCCCATGGTTATAGGATGTAAGTTAAGTAAAGATGATGAATCTCTAGAGGCAAATCAAAAATTATACAGATCTATGATTGGCAGCTTATTGTATGTCACAACTACAAGACCAGATATCATGCAGGTAGTGGGATTAGTGGTAAGGTTTCAAGAAGCACCCAAGGAGACACATGTAGTAGCAGTAAAGAGGATTCTCAGGTATCTAAAAGGGACTATGGATTTTGGGCTCTAGTATCCCAAAAGTGATAGTTTCACTCTCACAACTTATACAGATGCAGATTGGGTTGGCAACATTGATGAAATAAAAAGCACAAGTGGTGGAGCATTCTTTCTTGGAGATTGTTTAGTCTCCTGGCTAAGTAAGAAATAGGCATCAATATCCTTATCCACAGTAGAGGTAGAGTATATTGTAGTAGTTGCTTGTTGTACACAGGTATTATGGATGAAGCAAACTCTAGAGGACTTCAAGATAAAGCATGATCACCCTATTTCCATATTGTGTGATAATACAAGTGCTATAAATATTTCAAAGAATCCAGTGATGCACTCCAGGACAAAGCACATTTTGATCAAGTATCATTTCCTGAGAGAACAAGTGATAGATAAGCAAGTCAGGTTGGAATATGTTACTACAAAGGAGCAGATTGTGGATATTTTCACTAAGCCACTTTCGAAAGAGACTTTTGAGTATCTTCAAAGAAAATTGGGAGTAGTTCTACTCCCACCCCAGAATTAACCACCTCAAGAGAAGAGGTGGGGGAGGGGCTAAGCTAAGAGGCCCCAAGCCCCAAAGGTGGCCCTTTGCCATTGATGTCAAAGGGGGAGAGATTTGAGTTAGGGGGAGAGCATTCAGTCAGGGGGAGCAGTTTCTCAGGGGGAGCAGAACAGAAAGAGGTAAAGGAAATGGTAAAAGGTAAATGGGTTGCCATCAATGACAAAGGGGGAGATTGTTGGAAATATGAGCAAGTTTTGTTGTCATTGATGTCAAGAGTCAGTTTCAGTGAGCAGTGCAAAAGGAAGGATGTCAAGAGTCAGTTTTAGTAAGCAGTGCAAGAGAAATATTGCTTCTAGGCCTAAGGGAAATAATATTATAATATTTCTTATTATAATATTCAAGGTGGTCAGATAAGGTCTAAAGGAGCAATAGGAAGGCCCAAGAAAAATAATATTATAATATTTTATTATAATATTAAAGGTCTAATGTTAAGACCTAAAGTTGTTAAATTAATTATAATAATTTCATTATAAATTAATTTATAATTTAATTTAATTAACCCTAAAGTTATTAAATTAATTATAATAATTTTATTATAAATTAATTTATAACTTAATTTAATTAACCCTAAGGTTAGGGTTATAAGGGCAAAGGTTTAATTAACACCGACGTCATATGCATTTTCCCCCTCCACTGCTACACTCCAATTCTAATATAGTCGTCGGCTCTATTTAAAAATAACTTATTTGATTATTGTTTATAAAGTAGGATTTATGTGTTGTATTAATCATCATTCATATCTATTTTCATTCGTCATCTACGTTTTCGCATTAATAGCCCTTTGGTGGTTGGGATCTGTCCTCCTTGAGCGATAAACTATTTCACTTGACTAATATTTATTTCAAATATATTCGATTCATTCATTGAATTCATTATTTGCCTTATGTTTTATGCATGGTGATTTAATTGATTAAATATAGTCATTGAGAGTTTATTAAGGGAGACCCGTAGTGGTCTGTACCAAGTGGTATCAGTATCCAGGTTCTGAACGAGGTGAAGGGGTCCACTACTGCTTACATCCAAGCATTGGGTTGACAATCCAAAACCAACACCATTTGCAGAAACAGTTGCGCTATATATATATATTACAAAGGTTATTCAATGCGAAACTTGGGTGGGTGCAAGAGTCTGGGTCACCGTGGGTTGGATATATCACACACGCCCACTATTACCACTGGGTACATCCTTTTAGCCATGGTAAAGAACTCCTCAGAAAATGCATCAACCAATGAAGCGTCGCAGCGTAGCATCACAAAGGAAAACACTGTAAGAAAAGCATTTTTGGGTGGAAAAATCAGGCACAAAAAGAAACATTTGATTCATCGTTGAAGTTACAGACACCGTAGTGAAAAAATGCAGCATAGCATAGTCGACCAATCAAATCGTCGAAATAAAAAATATTAAACATTTACCTAAGGTACACAAAATTTCTATATTTTATTTATTTATTTTCGGTTCAAGCATTATACCACACACATCATGTGGTTAGAAAATTAGGATTTAAGACCAACTCATCACTCCTAATAGAATGTGACTTCGGTCACATATCCTTTTTCCCTTCGCATGTAACTCATTGATGTGTCTGCTACAAAACCATTTGATAGTATGTTGTGTGAATAGTGCCATCTATTGTTGTCATTTCGTCCTCTGTCCCTATAGGTTTCTTGTGTTAGTTCTTTCGTTGTCATCCCTTGCGTCGTCTCAGTGTCCTTGTTGTAACTATTGATCTCGCCTCACCCGCATCTTCATTCTCATATAGTCCAAGTAGAGTCATGTAGTTCCACCACCATGACATGTCATCGTTGTCGAGTGTTGTCTAATCCTTCCTTGGGGATAGGTTAGTCCTTGGTCAACTTATGCATTGATATATTCCTTAGGTCGTGTCTCAATCACATTTTGAGCCTTGGGTTAGTTAGTGTGTTAGTCTATTCCTTAGTGTCATGTCTCGATTGCATTTCGAGCCTTGGGTCAATCAATGTGTCAAATCATGCCTTGGGTCAGTCAGTGTGTCAAGTGATCGATTTAGTGTCAAAATAGTGTATGAGTGTCAAAAAATTATGTCAATCGGTCAAATTGTGTCAAATATCCAAATTCAAAAGTAATGAGTAAACCAAAAAGAAAATACGATTCAATTATCCATCGTAGTTGGAGTGGCATTCAAAGCGGAAAATAAACCAAATTTTTGCCCAAATTCCTCAATTTTTTTTTTTTGAGTTCAAGGCAAAATTGGTTAAAAGAGAATTCTTGACAAGTGCATGAGTGGAAGGTGGACCAAAGGACCAAACAGTCGATTATCAAGCTCTGATAATCCAAATGAAGGGCTCCTAAGATCACCAAGAAGACCTCCTAGAAGCAAAGGTACAAAAAATTCTTCTTCTCCTTTAGGAATTACTAGCTTTAACTCTAGTCATCTATTTCTTAACAAAATGGCGACCAATCCCTCCCCAAATTATTTTTTGGACATTTTGAGTCCCTAAGCTAAAATTATCATTGATGTCAAGAAATACAGTTAACATTAATATCAAGGTTTTTGTCAAGGAATGAAGTTGTCAAAGTTGCTATTTGATATCTAGGAAGAAGACCAAAGGTCAAGAGTTTCAGTGCAAATTTGAAAAGGAGATATAATATTTTTTATAAATTATTTAAATTCAATAAGAATTTAAATTTTATAAATAAATATTATCTACACCATGGAATGCAAGTAAAGGAAGGTTTTAAAAATTAAACCTATAATTATAATTTATAAAATTTAAATTCTTTTGAATTTAAAATATTTATAAATTATAATGTTGACGTCATCAAATTTAATTTAAGCACTTTGCATATTTTATAAAGTGTTTAAAGGCGCCGACGTCATTAAAACAAGGAAGCACCGACGTTTGAAGAAAATACATGGTTGTGTATAAAAGGTGGCCTCAAAGACATTGCAAAGTTTATCCCTCGATCGAATAATATTTTACGCCAAGGTAAAAGAGCTTCATTTGCGTTCTCAAAAGGATTCGTTGAGGAAGAAGATGAAAAACATTTTTGTCTTTAGCGCCAAGGATAAAGTGGAAAGGTTGGAGTCTTCGAAGCACATTGGACACGGTGGTCCAAGTGGCAAAGCGCAAATGTTTGGAAGAAGCAAGTGTTGTGTTCGAAACTCGTGGTGGTGAGCGCCAAAGGGAAATGTTTTTCATACGTTTTCATTGAGTGGAAAGGCTAAGGAGGAGAAAGAGCCTTTTGGCTCTTAAACGTGCTCATAGAGCATGTGGTCGTGGAGCCTATGGTAGGTTGCTTGTGGAGGTAGATTTAACGGGGTCAAAACCCGTCGATGGCCAAGGTAAAGCTTTTGAAATTAATTTTATTGCCTAAGGTTTTCTTACAAGGTGTTTGGAGGTATAAGGTTTGCTTGTGAAATTGTTTAAAGAGTGTTTGGTGAATAACGTTGGTAGTTGAAGGTATTACTTGGAGTAATAAGGAAGCTTTGGTATTAAATATTTTTGATAAAGTCTTAAATTATTATATTGCAAATATTGAAAGGTTAAGACTTTTTGAGTGTTGTTTGATCTTTAATAAAGGGTTTGTGTTAAAGAAAATTATTGTGAGGGTATTTGAATATTATTTGAGTTGGAGTGATAAGGTGTTATGTTGGTATTATTTTGCATTGTATTTTGTTGAAGAAATTATTACTCTCTAACCCTTGTTGAGATTGGCAAAGAAGAAATTGTGAGTGTGGCAGATTTGTGAGATCAACTCCTTGTCAAGCAAAAAGGTATGGGCAAATTCTTTCTTGGTTGAGATGATTGATTGCTTACTTGAAAATTAAGTTTGGAGTGAAAAAGATTTGATTAGGGTTTCCTTTTCAAAAGTGTATGAGTTAAATGCTTCAAGGTTTTCTGAAATCAAGTGTTGTGATTAAAACCTTGTTTTGTTAGCATTGTTGTTGAAGCCATTGGATTGTGCAAAGAACTTGAACTAGGGTTTGAAAAGATCATGAGTATCATTGTTATGTGAGATTTGTTGTTGAGCATTGTTGGAAATATTTTGAGTTGGATGATACATGCTTGGACTAGGGTTTGTGAGTGAGAGTTGGTTCTTGAGTGATTGGTTGAGTAGAGTTGATTGAGCCTAGTCAAGTGGATGTATGAAGTGATTGTTCAAGTTCCATAAAATAAACTATTCTATATTCTGATTTGAGTTGTGAAAGAAATTGAGTTGTGAGAATAGAACATATTGAGTCTCTAACAATTATCTTTATGCTTCTATGAGATTGAGTTGAGAAAGTGATTGAGTTGTGAGAATAGAACATATTGAGTCTCTAACAATTCTCTTTATGTGTCTATGAGATTGAGTTGAGAAAGTGATTGAGTTTTGAGTATAGAACATATTGAGTCTCTAACAATTCTCTTTATGCTTCTATGAGATTGATTTGAGTTGAGAAAGTGATTGAGCATTGAGTATAGAACATATTGAGTCTCTAACAATTCTCTCTATGTTTCTATGAGATTGGACAAGTTATGTGTGGACTTGTTAAGCAGATTTGAGGCAAGTCTTTGAGAAGACTTGTGGACTGATTTTGTGTGAGCTTTTGTGGAAGCTTACAATACAAATTTGGTTAAGTCCTAGAGAGGACTTATTGAGAAGATTTGGACAAGTTTTGTGTGAGCTTGTTGAGTAGATTTGGACAAGTTCTATGTGAGCTTGTTGAGCAGATTTGGACAGGTTCTAAGTGGACCTATTGAGAAAATTATCTGGAGTGGACCTATTGAGCATATTTGAGAAGGTTCTGAGTGAGCCTATTGAGCATATTTGAGTAGGTTCTGAGTGGACCTATTGAGCATATTTGTGCTAGACTGAATGAACTATGTTTAGTGCATATTTGAGTGAGCTTGTTGAGCAGACTTGTGCTAGACCGACTGGACTATGTTTAGTGCAAGAAGTGAGAAGAGTTGTGCTAGACCGAATGGATTGTGTTTAGTACAAAATTGAGACAGAGCTTTGGAGGTGACAGAGTAGAGAGGACAATAGTCTCCAGTGGATAGAGATCCATCAGCCAGGGTAGTGAGGATAGGTCTTCTGAGTGGGGACAAGAGTCTTCAGTGGAGAGAGATCCACAAGCCAGTGTAGTGGAGGTAGTAGTCTTCTAGAGGATCACCAACCAGAGCAGAGGAGAAGGAGTTCTCCTGTGGATAGAGATCCACAAACCAGATTTAGGGGATCAACATCTCCTTTGGATAGAGGTCCATAAACATTGTAATAGGGAAAGGATTCCCAAGAGATTAACTAAGAAAGTTTTAGTAAAATATTTTCTCCATGGAGTAGCCCGCATTGGGTGAACCACGTAAATTGTGGTGTCTCTATTGTGTGTGGTGCTGTGTACATTGATTTTATTACTATTGTTGATATTGCTATCTTTACATTGCATATATTGGTTTGAGAGAAAAAGTAAAAAGTGGTCTTATACTGTTCACCCCCCTCTCAGTATAAGCTTGTGTTCTTCAATTGGTATCAGAGAGGGTTCCTTCAGAAGAGTTTGAAAGCTTGAAGGAAAAGCGGTCAAGAACACAATGGATCAAAAGGATCAAAGGGACGGGTCCTCATATAATACAACACCAATATTTGATGGAAGTGACTTCTTGTATTGGTGTATGCTGATGAGATTTCACCTGATGGCACTTGGCAATGAAGTTTGGGATGCAGTGGAATTTGGATATGATTCAGCAATCAATCCTCCTATAGATAAGGAAGGTAAGCTTCTAATGCATGCAAATTCAAGAGCTATGAATGCAATTATAAAAGGGTTGCATAGATCAAAATCTATGAAGGTTATGGATTGTAAAACAGAAAAAGAAATGTGGGAACTACTGCATAACATATATGAAGGAGATAAAGGTGTTAGGAAAGCTAAGATCAAAAATCTCAAAGGAGAATTTGAAAACTTAAGAATGCGGGATGATGAAAACATTCATGACTATCTCAATAAGATTGATGAACTTGTACATGAGATGAGAGGACTTGGAATGAAGGTCGATGAATCTGATGCTTGTGATAAGATATTGAGAACTCTTCCAAAAAGGTATAGTGAAAAGGTCTCTGCTATAGAAACATCAATTGATAGTGATTGTCTGACAAGAAATTCTTTGCTTGGCATGCTTACAACCTTTGAGATAAGAACAAAATATCCTATCCCTCCAAAGGAGGCTGCATTCAAAGCAAACAAGGAAATAAAGGGTAAGAAGTCAGAATCAAGCAATGAGTCTTCTAGTGATGAAGAAGCCAATTATGGTAGAAGAGATAAAGGTTCCAGAAGACCCATAGATCTAAGATCTATTAAGTGTTTCAATTGTGGAAAGTATGGACATTTTGCAACATATTGTAAAGAACCAAAGAACAACAATGGTGAAGAAAAATAGGATCACAGGTACAGGGAATCAAAAAGATATAGGCATCAAAAGAAAAGCAAGGATGGACAAAACAGACAAGGAAATAAGTTCTTCCAAAGACAAAAGAGGAGCTACTATGCGGATAATGCAAGTAAGTACTCAAATGATAGTGATGCTAGTTCTTCAAAAAATGATAGAGATGAAGTCCTATTTATGATTGAAGAAAAAGAACCAGTTAAGAAAAAGACTCCAGTTATTCTCAAATATTTTAGATGTGGTAACTTTGGACATCTTGAAGATGATTGTACAAGGGATGGTTATAGTTTCAAGTGATGATGAATATGAGAATGCACTTGAAGGACCAGATGAAAATATTCTAATGGCTTTAGAAGAAGAAGTAAGTGATCCTATAGAAGACAAGCCAAAAGAAATTAATGATGTGGACAAAGGCAAACAAATAGAAGAATATTCAGAAGAGAATGGATATGATCTCAAGGGAGAACTTATCTATGCCCTTGACATGGTAAAGAAGGTAAGGAAGCAACACTCTAAACTTGAAATTCAGTTTCAAGAATGTGATGAAGAGAGAAGATTGCTCATAGAGGATTTAGAAAAATCAAAGGCTAAGGCAAAAAGGTTCAAAGATAAGTTAGAAGCAAAGATCTTGGAATGTGAGAAGTTAGCACAAGAAGTGGCACTACTAAAATAATATTTAGAGGACTCCAAGATCAAGATGAAAGGATTCAAGAATAGCTCAAATATTATGGATAAGATAGTCAAGGTACAAAGAAGGTCAACAAACAAAACAGGTCTTGGTTTTGAACAAACAAAAGAAACAGGAAGGAGAGTCAACTTCAAGTTTTGAAGAGGAAACTTCAGATGAAGATACTTCAAGAGAAGACAGTGTAAAAATTCAGACATCAGAGGAAGAGTTGGACAATAGAGAGTTCAACGAAGATAGGAACAATGCACAGAGAAGATACAAATGGAACAACAATAAGAACAAGAGACCAATGAGGTCAAAACAAGGAAGCTTCAATGGAAGATGTTTTTCATGTCACAGGTTTGGGCACATGGCTTCACAATGTAGGACACATGAAAGATAGGAATATGGGAATGGACAGCTTTTCCATGGGTATTGCTACTCATGTAATCGGTTTGGTCACAAGGCAATGAATTGCAGGGTTCATGAAAGAAGAGGATATGACTTCACTAGGAAAAATCCTAAGACATTTGCACCTCCAAGGAATAATATCATTAAGTGTTATAAGTGCAATAATAATGGTCACACAACAAAGTGGTGTAGAGCAGACATTCCAAAAACAAGTATGAGCAGGAACAGAACATGAACATGAATAGGAACAAGAACAAATACAGAAACATGGATATGAACAGGAATATAGATGTGAACAGGAACAAGAATAGGAATATGGATGTGAACAGGAATAGGAACATGAATGAGGAATAGGAACATGAATGATAACACATATAGAAATAGTCAGAGGAATCAAAAAATTCAGAAAATAAGGGAAGAGGATAAAGGCAAAGAACAATGCCTTTTGGGAGTAGAAATACTCCCACCCTATAATTAACCACCTCAAAAGGAGGTGGGGGAGGGGCTAAGCTAAGAGGCTCATTCTTAGCCCCGAGCCCCAAAGGTGACCCTTTGCCATTGATGTCAAAGGGGGAGATATTTGTGTAATGGGGAGAGATTTGATATTTGAGAGAGCATTGAGCCAGGGGGAGCAATGTCCCAGGGGGAGCAGAAGAAAAAGAAAGGTCAGGTTTCAATAAAAAGAATGTGGGTTGCCATCAATGACAAAGGGGGAGATTGTTGGACATTTTGAGTCCCTAAGCTAAAATTGTCATTGATGTCAAGAAATACAGTTAACATTAATATCAAGGTTTTTGTCAAGGAACGAAGTTGTCAAAGTTGCTATTTGATATCCAGGAAGAAGACCAAAGGTCAAGAGTTTCAGTGCAAAGTTGAAAAGGAGATATAATATTTTTTATAAATTATTTAAATTCAATAAGAATTTAAATTTTATAAATAAATATTATCTACACCATGGAATGCAAGTAAAGGAAGGTTTTAAAAATTAAACCTATAATTATAATTTATAAAATTTAAATTCTTTTGAATTTAAAATATTTATAAATTATAATGCTGACGTCATCAAATTTAATTTAAGCACTTTGCATATTTTATAAAGTGTTTAAAGGCGCCGACGTCATTAAAACAAGGAAGCACCGACGTTTGAAGAAAATACATGGTTGTGTATAAAAGGTGGCCTCAAAGACATTGCAAAGTTTATCCCTCGATCGAATAATATTTTGTGCCAAGGTAAAAGAGCTTCGTTTGTATTCTCGAAAGGATTCGTTGAGGAAGAAGATGAAAAATATTTTCGTCTTTAGCACCAAGGATAAAGTGGAAAGGTTGGAGTCTTCGAAGCACATTGGACATGATGGTCCAAGTGGCAAAGCGTAGACGTTTGGAAGAAGCAAGTGTTGTGTTTGAAACTCGTGGTGGTGAGCACCAAAGGGAAACGTTTTTCATACGTTTTCATTGAGTGGAAAGGCTAAGGAGGAGAAAGAGCCTTTTGGCTCTTAAACGTGCTCATAGAGCACATGGTCGTGGAGCCCACGGTAGGTTGCTTGCGGAGGTAGAGGTAACGGGGTCGAAACCCGTCGGTGGCCAAGGTAAAGCTTTTGAAATTAATTTTATTGCCTAAGGTTTTCTTACAAGGTGTTTGGAGGTATAAGGTTTGCTTGTGAAATTGTTTAAAGAGTTTTTGGTGAATAACGTTGGTAGTTGAAGGTATTACTTGGAGTAATAAGGAAGCTTTGGTATTAAATATTTTTGATAAAGTCTTAAATTATTATATTGCAAATATTGAAAGGTTAAGACTTTTTTAGTGTTGTTTGATCTTTAATAAAGGGTTTGTGTTAAAGAAAATTATTGTGGGGGTATTTGAATATTATTTGAGTTGGAGTGATAAGGTGTTATGTTGGTATTATTTTGCATTGTATTTTGTTGAAGAAATTATTACTCTCTAACCCTTGTTGAGATTGGCAAAGAAGAAATTGTGAGTGTGGCAGATTTGTGAGATCAACTCCTTGTCAAGCAAAAAGGTATGGGCAAATTATTTCTTGGTTGAGATGATTGATTGCTTACTTGAAAATTAAGTTTGGAGTGAAAAGGATTTGATTAGGGTTTCCTTTTCAAAAGTGTATGAGTTAAATGCTTCAAGGTTTTTTGAAATCAAGTGTTGTGATTAAAACCTTGTTTTGTTAGCATTGTTGTTGAAGCCATTGGATTGTGCAAAGAACTTGAACTAGGGTTTGAAAATATCATGAGTATCATTGTTATGTGAGATTTGTTGTTGAGCATTGTTGGAAACATTTTGAGTTGGATGATACATGCTTGGACTAGGGTTTGTAAGTGAGAGTTGGTTCTTGAGTGATTGGTTGAGTAGAGTTGGTTGAGCCTAGTCAAGTGGTTGTATGAAGTGATTGTTCAAGTTCCATAAAATAAACTATTCTATATTCTGATTTGAGTTGTGAAAGAAATTGAGTTGTGAGAATAGAACATATTGAGTCTCTAACAATTCTCTTTATGCTTCTATGAGATTGAGTTGAGAAAGTGATTGAGTTGTGAGAATAGAACATATTGAGTCTCTAACAATTCTCTTTATGTGTCTATGAGAATTGAGTTGAGAAAGTGATTGAGTTTTGAGTATAGAACATATTGAGTCTCTAACAATTCTCTTTATGGTTCTATGAGATTGATTTGAGTTGAGAAAGTGATTGAGCATTGAGTAAAGAACATATTGAGTCTCTAACAATTCTCTCTATGTTTCTATGAGATTGGACAAGTTCTGTGTGGACTTGTTAAGCTGATTTGAGGTAAGTCTTTGAGAAGACTTGTGGACTGATTTTGTGTGAGCTTTTGTGGAAGCTTACAATACAGATTTGGTTAAGTCCTAGAGAGGACTTATTGAGTATATTTGGACAAGTTCTGTGTGAGCTTGTTGAGTAGATTTGCTGAGCAGATTTGGACAAGTTCTGAGTGGACTTATTGAGTAGATTTGAGTAGGTTTTGAGTGGACCTATTGAGCAGATTTGAGCAGGTTCTGAGTGAGCCTATTGAGTAGATTTGAGCAGGTTTTGAGTGGATCTATTGAGCAAATTTGTGCTAGATCGAATGAACTATGTTTAGTGCATATTTGAGTGAGCTTGTTGAGCAGACTTGTGCTAGACATACTGGACTATGTTTAGTGCAAGAAGTGAGAAGAGTTGTGCTAGACCGATTGGACTGTGTTTAGTACAGAATTGAGACAGATCTTTGGAGGTGACAAAGGAGAGAGGACAGTAGTCTCCAGTGGATAGAGATCCATCAAACAGGGTAGTGAGGAAAGGTCTTCTGAGTGGGAAAAAGAGTCTTCAATGGAGAGAGATCCACAATCCAGTGTAGTGGAGGTAATCGTCTTCTAGAGGATCACCAACTAGAGCAGAGGAGAAGGAGTTCTCCTGTGGATAGAGATCCACAAACTAGATTTAGGGGATCAACATCTCCTTTGGACAGAGGTCCATAAACATTGTAATAGGGAAAGGATTCCCAAGAGATTAACTTAGAAAGTTTTAGTAAAATATTTTCTCCATGGAGTAGCCCGCATTGGGTGAACCACGTAAATTGTGGTGTCTCTATTTTGTGTGGTGTTGTGTACATTGCTTTGATTATTGTTGTTGATATTGCTATCTTTACATTGCATATATTGGTTTGGGAGAAAAAGTAAAAAATGATCTTATACTATTCACCGCCCCTCTCAGTATAATCTTGTGTTCTTCATTATTCTTGTGAGAACCTTACACAAGAGAAAATACGAAGCTCCATGACCACTGAAAAGGTCTTACAATCCTTAGTGGAGGGTATCAAAAGCATGAATGACAAGATGACCCAACTATTGGAAAGACAAATCCAACAAAATCCTCCTAGCCCAAACCACTGGAGCAATGAGGATTAGTATGGAGTCTATACACACCAAAGAGATCATAATGGTCATTCCCCAAATTACTTTAATGAAAAAAGAAATAACAAGGATTTGGGAAACAAGGAAGTTTTTGAACAACAAAGAGGTCCTACCCAAAATCACTTCCATCAACATAGGCACAATGAAGACCAAGATAGAGATGAAGTTTACCACCAATCAAGAGGTCCTAATGGATTCAATTGGCAATGCATTGATATGCCCACCTTTGAGGGTCATGATCCACATGGATGGATAGCCAAAATGGAAGGTATTCTAAACTTATAAAAAATTTGAGATTCAAAAAAAATTTATTTTGCTGCCTCCAGACTCGATACTGAAGCTTATAAGTTTGTATGGCTCAAATGCGAGCAAGGTAACAACATCTACTGGGATGATTTCACCAAATATTTTCTTAATATATTTGATGAAGGATCCACATATTCTTACACAATGCGGTTGTTATCACTTAAGCAAACATGATCGGTAATAGACTATATCTCAAAATTCACTAGTATGCTTTCTTATGCAAAGCACTTACAACCCGATGTAGTGGTAGCTGCTTTTAGAAATGGGTTGAAAGAAAATATTAAAGTCAAAGTGGACCTACAAGATCCATCCAAGATAGATGATTGTATAAGGATTGCCAAGTTGGTAGAAAATAAGGTGCAAATGGGAACATCCACATGACGTGATTCATATGGTCAAATACCACAACAACTCTTTTCATAGAAATGATCAACCATCAAGATATTTTTGCTATAAATGTTGCAATCATCATCCAAAATATCAGGCATGTGTACCATGACAAAAATTTTGAATTGAATATACTAACAAGGAAGATGAAGAAATAGAAGAGAACAACTCTCATTATTATCCCATAGACAACGACCAAATTGAACACGAGGAGTTTGTAGCTGATGAAGATACTATGGCAATTTTATTACATGCTCTTATGGGATTATCAGCACACTATATAATCAAAGTAGCAGGATTCATTCAAAAAATGAAGGTAACTATATTAATTTATTCAAGAAGTGCTCACAACTTTATTGACACAAGGCTTGCCAAGGCATTAAACGTGCACATCCACTCCTCCAGACAAGATAAATTTTAAGTTAAAACTGCAAGCGAGAGTAGTGCTCAATGTATAGGTAAAACATCTTCAATTTTATTACAAATGGGAAGTTATACTTGGTAGGGTCCTCTTTTTGATATGAATTTAGGAAATTTAGAAGTTATCTTGGGAGTCGCATGTCTAGAACAAATGGAAACAACAGTCAATTTTAATTACAAGCAACACTTTGTTGAATGGAAAGAAAATGGGAAGACCATTTGCCTCCAAGGAATTCCAACACCTCCATCAAAGATAGTAAGTTCGCACAACATGGAAAAAATATTAAGAAAAGGTAGTTATGTATTCATTGCTCAAATTAATTGTATGGAAATGCAAGCACAAAATACACCAAAAATCCAATTAGAGGATCTACAAAACATTGTGGCCAACTATGATGAGGTCTTCCAAAAACCAAAGGTACTACCTTCCAAAAGATCCCATGACCATGCCATACACCTTGTTCCAGGCAGTATTCCTCCTAATGGTCGTCCTTATCGATATACCCAACCTCAAAAAATAGAAATTGAGAAAATTATCCAAGAACTATTAGAACTTGGAGTCATCCGTCATAGTCCTAGACCCTATTCTTCACCAGTAGTCTTGGCCCGTCGTAAAGACAATTCTTGGCATATGTGTTCAGATTTTTGTCCTCTTAACAAAATCACCATCAAAGATAAATTTCCTATACCGGTCATTGATGATCTATTAGATGAACTACATGGTGCAAATTTTTTTACCAAATTGGACTTACATTCAGGGTTTCACCAAATTAGAGTTAGGGAAGAAGATATTCCTAAAACAACTTTTCGAACCAATGAAGGGTATTATGAATTTTTGGTCATGCCCTTTGGTCTCACTAATGCCCCATATATATTCCAAAGTCTCATGAACCAGGTGTTTCATCCATTCCTTCGTAAATTTTTCCTAGTCTTCTTTGATGACATACTCATATATAGTAAATCATGGAAGGATCATTTGTTGTGTGTGGTAAGGGTTATTCATATACTACACAGGGAAAAGTTGTTTGTCAAACACTCTAAATACTCTTTTGGTGTTCAATAGGTTGAGTACATAGATCATATAGTATCTCAGGAAGGTGTTAAAGTGGATCCCAATAAAATTAAGGTAATTTAGGATTGGCCTTTACCTAAAACCATCAAGAAACTTCATGGTTTTTTGGGTCTCACTAGCTACTATCACAAATTTGTGTGTAACTATGGTAAAATTATAGCTCCTCTCATAGTTATAACAAAAAAGGATGCTTTCCATTGGTTGGAAGCAGCCACTCAAGCCTTCGAGGCTCTCAAAGAAGCCATGTGTAGTGCTCCAATTTTGGTGACTCTATATTTTCACAAATCATTCGTCATCAAATGTGATGCTTCAGGAATAGGTATTGGGGCAGTATTAATGTAGGAAGGTCATCCCTTGGCATTCTAAAGTAAAATTTTAGGCAAGAATTTGGGAAGATCTACATATGAAAAATAAATGTTGGCTATTCTACATGCAGTGGAGAAATGGAGACACTACTTAATCAATAGCCATTTCATTATAAAAACTGATCATAGTAGCCTCAAGCATTTTCTAGAACAATGATTTTATTATCCAGAACAAAACAAATGGTTAACTAATTTATTGGAATATGATTTTGTTATCGAGTACAAGAATGGGAAATAAAATGTGTCAGCAGATGAATTATCTAGAAAATATGAAGATGAAGTGGTTATTAATGCTATTTCAGGTCCTTGTTCTCAATGGGTATCTCAGTTATAGGAAGAATGGTTGTCCAATAGTGAAACTACTCAAATAATTCAAGAATTATCAGTAGGTTCATCCAAGCATCCTCTTTTATCCTATGAATACAAGATATTAAGAAAGAAGAATTGTATTTACATTCCACATACTTCGACAATCAAAACAAGGATTCTATATGAGTCACATGCTTCTCTGTTAGTAGGTCATTCAGGTTTTCTGAAAAATTATATGCGGGTTAAATAATATTTTTGTTGGAAAGGATTAAAAGCATATGTCAAACAATGGGTAGTTGAATGTGAAGTATGCCAATGCAATAAGGGTGAAATAGTAAAATCACCAGGGTTGCTTCAACCATTACCCATTCCAGATCGTCAGTGGGAACACATTTCTATGGATTTTATTGAAGGTCTTCCTAAGTCAGAAGGAAAAATAGTAAGATTTGTGGTAGTTGATCGCCTCTCCAAATATGCTCACTTTTAGGCTCTATAACATCCATTTTTAGCAAGCAAAGTGGCTAAGGTATTTATGGACTCAATTTTCAAATTGCATGGAATGCCCAAAAATATTGTAAGTGATCGAGATCCCATCTTTACTAGCAATTTTTGGAGAATTTTTTTTTGAATTAGTGGTACCAAATTAAATATGTCTTTTCCATACCATCCACAAACAGATGGCCAAATGGAGGTAGTTAACAAATGTTTGGGTACCTACCTAAGATGTTTTGTTCAAGATTAAACAATATCAATGGAGTCAGTGGCTATCATTGATGGAATGGTGGTACAACACTTCTTACCATTACTCCATCAAAATGTCTTCTTTTGAAGCATTGTATGGAACTAAGCCTCCAAAAATAACAGATTATGTACGAGGATCCTCCAAAGTGGCCCAAGTAGATGATTGGTTTCAACAATGATATGTTGGCAATTTTGGGTACATTGGGTACATTGCTTTTACTCTAAGTGTAGATGTTGTCATTGATGTCAAGAAGGTCTTGAAGCAATTTGGTTTGATGTCAAAGAATGTGTCTTGATGAAGGTTTCAGCATGGACAGTGAGTTTCCAAGAAGATCAGGGTAGCCCAGTTGCAAAAGATCAAGAAAAAGACAAGTTAGAAAAAGTATGCAGGC
This sequence comes from Wollemia nobilis, assembly GCA_028583015.1. Classification (NCBI taxonomy): domain Eukaryota; kingdom Viridiplantae; phylum Streptophyta; class Pinopsida; order Araucariales; family Araucariaceae; genus Wollemia; species Wollemia nobilis. Next base: position 6,682,059 of record JAQPPZ010002642.1, read on the forward strand.
GGCTGGAAAAATCGTCACGATTTCGTGACATGTTTTAGGAGAGAGAAAGTTTTGGCAAAACTATCACGATTTCATGAAAAAGAAAAAACTATCACGATTTCGTGACATGTTTGAGGAGAGAGAAATTTCAGGCAAAAGTGTCACGATTTCGTGACATGCTAGAAGGCAGAGACGAAGTTGGCAAAACTGTCGTGATTTTGCGACATGTTTGAGGAGAGAGAAAGTTCAGGCAAAAGGGTCACGATTTCGTGACATACTGGAAGAGAGACAAAGAGGCAAAACTATCATGATTTCACGACATATTGGGAAGAAGAGAGATGAAAGTGTCGTGATTTCATGACATGTCGATTTTGTGACAAAAGTGAAGAAGAGAAAGTGATTAAACTGTCACGATTTCGCAACATTTTGCAAAGTAAGTTGTTTGGAAGAAAAAGTGTCACGATTTCACGACAAGTTCGAAGAGAAAGAAAGTTACATGTAAAATGTCGCGATTTCGCGACATGCAGCAAAAGGAAGAGCCTGAAAGGAAAAGTGTCTGATTTCACGACAGGCAGTAGAGAAAGCTTTTGGAAGCTGAAAGCGTCATGATTTCATGACAGACTACAAAGAAGTTGTACGGATGCAGAAAGTGTCACGATTTCATGACAAGTTGAGTTGGCAGCTTGCTGTTGGAGAAAGTGTCACGATTTCATGACAAAATCAGTTAGCAAGTCTTAAATAGAAGAAGTGTCATGATTTCACGATGAATTGAAGAAGGAAGAGCTCGAAGGCAAAAGTGTCATGATTTCGCGACATGTTCGTTTACGCATATGGCAAAAGAGCTTAAGGAGAAAGTGTCACGATTTCATGACAGAGTTGCAGATGACATCAGTACAAGCAGATGTGTCACAATTTCATGACAAAAGTGAGAGGAAGGCCATGAAGACTAAAGTGTCATGATTTATGACAGAGTGAAGATGACGTCAAAATAAAAAGTAGAGAAGAAGGCATTGAAGATAAAGATCGATTTCATGAAAGTGAAGATGACATCAGCAGAAGGTAGAAGTGTCATGATTTCATGACAAAGTGGAGAAGAAGGCCATGAAGACTAAAGTGTCATGATTTCACGATAGGAGTAAAGATGACATCAGTAAAGACAAGAAGTGTCACGATTTCGCGATAAGAACATAGTCAAGGCAGAGAAGGGCAAAAATGTCACGATATTATGACAAAAGCTATAATACAATGTACGACTGCAAAAGTGTCATGATATCGCGACATGTTGTAGTTTCGTGGCAGTAGCTACAAGTGAGTTCCAGAGGTGGTTGAAGGACAGAGTTAACTTTGAGTCGACAAAGTTAAATCTGGGCCGATGTAAATGAGGGTTATAGTCGACTAAGTTTGAGAGTTTTGATCGAGAAATTTAGTCTATAAAAGGAGGGTTGTTTCGAGATTGAATGTGCATATCGAACTTGCGCAAGTAGAGTCCACGGTGCGCAGAGACCGAGTCGAGTCGATTCGAGTGAAGTGTGCAAGATGCAGCCATAACAATGCAGATAGCATAGAAGTGGCGAGTTGATGTGCAGAGTAAGAAGTTTGATCGCAAAGTGTTGAGTGCTGCTGTGTTTGCGAAGACTATGCAAAAGTTGGTTTCTACCAAGTGCAGCTGTGACAGAACAGTGAGAAATTGTTGGACAGATTTGAGCAAGCTTTTGTTGAAGCTTGTGGAGCAGTTTGGGCAGATTCTTCTGAGAACTTGCAAAGCAGATCTGAGACAAGTCTTGGTGAAGACTTGGGTGAAGATCAAGCAAGCTATTTTGAAAGCTTGAGAACCATTCTTATAAACCAGATTTGAGGATCTGTTGAGGACAGAGATTGGTGCAGATTTGAGGACAGATTTGTACCCAGATCAGAGGAAGAGAAAGAGGACAGACTTGTGCCAGACCGAAGGACTGTGTTTGGTGTAGACCAGAGAAAGAAGTAGAGGACAGACTTGTGCCAGACCGAAGGACTGTGTTTGGTGTAGATTCGAGGACCAGCTTTGCGGTGATAGAGTTGAGGACAGAGATCTCCAGCCAGAGCAGGGAAGACAGGTGTCTTCTGTGGATAGAGTTCCACTTGCTAAGGGCAGAGGAGGTAGAGGTTCTCTAGAGGATCACCAGCCAGAGCAGAGTTAGGGGAAGGTATCTCCTTTGAGCAGAGGCTCATAAACTTTGTAATTGGGAAGGTTTCCCAAAGAACTATGATATAACTTTTAGAGAAAAGTTTTATCCGTGAAGTAGCCCACTTTGGGTGAACCACATAATTTGTTGTGTCTCTTTGTGGATGGTGTTTTTGTGCATTGCTTTGATTACTGCTGTTGTTACTGCTATCTTTATACTGCATAATATTGAATTGAAAGCTATTTTGAAAGAAAAGGTTAAAAGTGGTCTTATACTGTTCACCCCCCCCTCTCAGTATAAGCTTGTGTTCTTCAATTGGTATCAGAGCAGGTTCCTTCGAAAAGTTTAACAGCTTGAAGGAAGATCTTACAAGAACACGAATGGCAAGGAAAGGCAAAAGCAAAACCATAAGACACAAGAAGAAGAAAACACACATGGTCATGAAAGAAAATGAAGATGATCTCAATGTTGTTATTTTGGGAAGAAGAATGGAAATAGATTCAAGAGATGAATCAAACAGTGGAGAACGGGCCAGATTAATAAAGTTTTGCACCAGATGTGGGAAGACCGGTCACTTTGTAGTTGATTGCTCACAAGGTAGAGAATGTTTTGTTTGTGGTCAACTCGATCATGATAAACATCATTGCCATGGGTTTAGTAGCAGTGAAGATGAAGATGATCCGTTCAAAATTGGTGAAGAAGCAGATTCAGAACGGGAATGTGATGAAGAAGGAAGTGATGCAGAAGCAAATTGGAAACATAAACTAATTTCAGCTCTGAGTAAAAAGGTTGAGGATGCGGAAGATATAATCACCAGTTTAAAAGTACAAACAGAAGAATGCAAGAAAATTTTTGAAGATTTCGAAATGCAATTAACCAAAAAAACAGAGTATTGCAGTAAGCTAGAAAAAGAAATTGACGGTTTAAGAATGCAGATAGAAGAAATGAGTAATAAAGTCGATATATGCAACAAACATGAAGAGGAATCCAACAAAGTTGTTAGCAATCTGAAGCTACAAATAGAAGAGTCCAAAAGGAGTGAAGAAACTCTCAGGTCTCAGATCAATGAGAAAGAGACTGTTTGCTGCAAACAAGAAGAAGAGATTGTTTCATTGAAGAAACAACTAGAAGAGGCCAATACAAATCTTAAAATCAAATATGAGCACAACAATCAAGAAAAGAGTATGTATCAGGATGCTTCAAAAATCTATAAAGAAGATGCATGTATGGTTTTTGGAAAAGGTAGCACCTCTAGTGATAAGAAATCTGGAAAAAGCTTTGATGATTCAAAAGGCAATCAAATAAAGGATCTTGAAGGTGAACTCACTAGTGCTCTTAGTGCTTTGGAAAAGGAAAGGAAAAAGAATGCTAATCTCAAGGATGAGTTAGAGTCTAAGGTTCTTAAGTATAGTGAGTTAGAACAGAAAATGGCTTCTCTGGAAGTGGAAATTAAAGAGTACAAGGATAAGCTATACAGGTTTCAAGATAGCTCCAAAAGGGTTAAGTCTCTCATCAAAAGTCAAAGAAATCCAACAGATAAAATAGGTCTTGGTTTTGTTAAACCGAACAAAGAACAGGTTGGGGAATCTAGTAAGAAATTTCGAAAGGAAGAAAGTTCTGATGAAGAAAGTACTTCAGATCATGAGTCCATGAGTAATAGATGCGCAGAAATAGAAAACAAAATTCAGATTGAGAAGAAGAAGTTTTCGGGACCCAAGAGGTCGAATAAAGGAAAATTTCATGGCAGATGTTTTGCGTGTCACAGGTTTGGTCACATGGCTGTACATTGCATGGCTCAAGTGAAAAAGGTAAATGACAGTTTCAGAGGTAGTAACTTCTTTCATGGGTATTGCTACTCTTGTAAACAGTTTGGGCATAAGGCAGTCGATTGCGAGGTAAAGAACAGGAACAGGTTTAATCAAAACAGGTTCGGCCAGAACAGGTGGTTTCAAAAAATAGGTATGCCTCAAAGAAGTAACATAGTTACTTGTTATAAGTGCAACAATGAAGGTCACCTAGCTAGACAGTGTAGAGCTGATCTTCCAAGGTACAGGAACAGAAACAGTGGCATGATCAGGTCCAAGGATCAAGGCATGAACAAAAATAGGGATGAGAACAAGAACAAGAACAGTAACAGGAATAGGAAAATGGACAATGAGCTCAAGAGAAGGCCCGACAAAGAAATTGTAGACACTGATGATGATGAGTGCCTAATGGGAGTTTTACTCCCACCCTTGTTTTAATCACCTCATCAGGAGGTGGGGGAGGGACTAAGCTAAGAGGCTCATTCTTAGTCCCGAGCCCCAAAGGTGACCCTTTGCCATTGATGACAAAGGGGGAGAGATATGAGTAAGGGGGAGAGCTTCATAGTGAAGAAGAAAGCTTCAAGTCAGGGGGAGAAAAAACTTCAAAGGCAGATTCTCAGTTGTTGGCACAGTTGGTTTCAGTTTTGGCTCTTGAGTAGTGTTTTTCAGTTAAGGGTTGCCATCAATGACAAAGGGGGAGATTGTTGGCAATTTTGGGTACATTGGGTACATTGCCTTTACTCTAAGTGTAGATGTTGTCATTGATGTCAAGAAGGTCTTGAAGCAATTTGGTTTGATGTCAAAGAATGTGTCTTGATGAAGGTTTCAGCATGGACAGTGAGTTTCCAAGAAGATCAGGGTAGCCCAGTTGCAAAAGATCAAGAAAAAGACAAGTAAGAAAAAGTATGTAGGCGACTGGAAAAACTATCGTGATTTCGTGACATGTTTTAGGAGAGAGAAAGTTGGCAAAATTGTCATGATTTTGTGACATGTTTAGGAGGAGAGAAAGTTTGGCAAATATTGTCACGATTTCATGACATGTTTGAGGAGAGAAAGTTCTGGCAAAACTGTCGTGATTTCGTGACATGCCGGAAGGCAGAGACAAAGCTAGCAAAACTGTCACGATTTCATGACATGTTTGAGGAGAGAGAAAGTTAGGAAAAGTGTCACGATTTCATGACATACCTGGAAGAAGAGACAAAGTGAGAAAACTGTCATGATTTCATGACATATTGCGAGGAAGAAGAGGGATGGAAACTGTCACGATTTCACGACATGTACATTTTGCGACGAAAAGTGTAGAAGAGAAAGGAACTGTCACAATTTTGTGACATGCTGCAAAGTAAGTTAGATGAAAAGTGTCACGATTTCATGACAAGTTCGAAGAGAAAGAAAGTTACATGTAAAATGTCACGATTTCGTGACATGCAGCAAAAGGAAGAGCCTGAAAGGAGAAGTGTCACGATTTCACGACAGGCAGTAGAGAAAGCTTTCAGAAGCTAAAAGCATCATGATTTCATGACAAACTTCAAAGAAGTATGGATGAAAAAAGTGTCACGATTTTGCGACAGGTTGAGTTGGCAGCTTGCTGTTGGAGAGAGTGTCACAATTTCATGACAAAATCAGTTAGCAAGTCTTAAATAGAAGAAGCGTCACGATTTCATAAAGAATTGAAGAAGGAAGAGCTCGAAGGCGAAAGCGTCACAATTTCGTGACATGTTCCAATTTCACAGGCATATGGCAGAAAAGAGCTTAAGGCAGTGAAAGCGTCACGATTTCACGACAGAGTTGCAGATGACGTCAGCAGAAGCAAATGTGTCATGATTTCATGACAAAAGCTGAGAGGAAGGCCATGAAGACTAAAGCTCACGATTTCACGACAAAGGATATGACGTCAACAAATGTCACGATTTCAGAAAAAGAGAGAAGAAGGCAAAAGTAAAGATCATGATTTCACGATAGAAGTGAAGATGACATCAGCAGAAGGTAGGAGTGTCGCGATTTCATGACAAAAGCAGAGAAGAAGGCCATGAAGACTAAAGTGTCACGATTTCACGATAGGAGTAAAGATGACGTCAGCAAAGACAAGAAGTGTCATGATTTCACGACAAGAATGTAGTCAAGGCAGACAAGGGCAAAAGTGTCACGATATCATGACAAAAGCTATAAGACAGTGTACGGCCACAAAAGTGTCATGATATCGCGACATGTTGTAGTTTCACGGTAGTAGCTACAGGTGAGTTCCAGAGGCGGTTGAAGGACAGAGTTAACTTTGAGCCGACAAAGTTAAATCTGGGCCGACGTAGTTTGAGGGTTATAGCCGACTAAGTTTGAGAGTTTTGATCATGAAATTTAGTCTATAAAAGGAGGGCTATTTCGAGATTGAATGTGCATATCGAACTTGTGCAAGTAGAGTCCACGGTGCGTAGAGACCGAGTCGAGTCGATTCGAGCGAAGTGTGCAAGATGCAGCCATAACAGCGTAGATAGCGCAGAAGTGGCGAGTTGATGTGCAGAGTAAGAAGTTCGATCGCAAAGTGTTGAGTGCTGTTGTGTTTGCGAAGACTATGCAAAAGTTGGTTTCTACCAAGTGCAGCCATGACAGAACAGTGAGAAATTGTTGGACAGATTTGAGCAAGCTTTTGTTGAAGCTTGTGGAGCAGTTTGGGCAGATTCTTCTGAGAACTTGCAAAGCAGATCTGAGACAAGTCTTGGTGAAGACTTGGGTGAAGATCAAGCAAGCTATTTTGAAAGCTTGAGAACCATTCTTATAAACCAGATTTGAGGATCTGTTGAGGATAGATATTGGTGTAGATTTGAGGACAGATTTGTACCCAGATCAGAGGAAGAGAAAGAGGACAGACTTGTGCCAGACCAAAGGACTGTGTTTGGTGCAGACCAGAGAAAGAAGTAGAGGACAGACTTGTGCCAGATCGAAGGACTGTGTTTGGTGCAGATTCGAGGACCAACTTTGCGGTGATAGAGTTGAGGACAGAGATCTCCAGCCAGAGCAGGGAAGACAGGTGTCTTCTATGGATAGAGTTCCACTTGCTAAGGGTAGAGGAGGTAGAGGTTCTCTAGAGGATCACCAGCCAGAGCAGAGTTAGGGGAAGGTATCTCCTTTGAGTAGAGGCTCATAAACTTTGTAATTGGGAAGGTTTCCCAAAGAACTATGATATAACTTTTAGAGAAAAGTTTTATCCATGAAGTAGCCCACTTTGGGTGAACCACATAATTTGTTGTGTCTCTTTGTGGATGGTGTTTTTGTGCATTGCTTTGATTACTGCTATTGTTACTACTATCTTTATACTACATAATATTGAATTGAAAGCTGTTTTGAAAGAAAAGGTTAAAAGTGGTCTTATATTGTTCACCCCCCCTCTCAGTATAAGCTTGTGTTCTTCACGATAGTCAATTCTCACCATTCTCAAAGATAATTTTTTCCAAGCACAAAATCGTATGAATCATCAGCAAGACACACACCGTTCAAAAAGAGAATTCAATATTGATGATATGGTGTTCCTGTGTTTGCATCCCTACAAACAATTATCATTGAAGATCAAGTCCAGTTAGAAGATGGCTCCTCGATTTTATGGTCCTTGCACAATTGTGCATCACATTGGAGAAGTGGTATATCAATTAGAGTTACCTCCCTTATCACGTATACCTCTAGTATTTCATGTTTTTTGTCTCAAGAAGGTGATCAGCCAGAAAGTGCAATCTCAGTCATAATTACCAGTACTTAATGAAGAAGGGTGCATATATCCAGTCTAAAGCAATTTTATAAAGCAGAACATGCATACTGAGATCTCGTCACATCCAATACTTTCTCATCAAATGGCAAGACCTACCCAAAGAAGATGCTACATGGGAACCTGAAAGTATTTTCCAGACATTTCCAACTTTAAGGACAAAGCTTTCTGAGGGGAGTCACGCTACACTCCAATTCTAATATAGCCATCGACTATATTTCAAAATAACTTATTTTATTATTGTTTATATATAGTAGGATCCAAGTGTTGTATTAATCATCATTCATATCTATTTTCATTCGTCATATGCATTTTTGCATTAATAGCCCTTTAGTGGTAGGGATCTGCCCTTCTTGAGTGGTGAACTATTTCACTTGACTAATATTCCTTTCAAATATATTCGATTCATTCATTGAATTCATTATCTGTCTTACATTTTATGCATGGTGATTTAATTTATTAAATATAGTCATTGAGAGTTTATTAAGGGAGACCCATAGTGGTCTGTACCATCCACCAACGTCCAAAGGGAGATGGCACAATGGTATAAATACCATGTGTATTGGTTGACTAAGATTTTACCTTCGTTCGATTCACATTGCAAGTGCCTGCGAATTTCTATGATCTACGTTCAAAGAAAAATGATAAACTTTGGTTTTATTTGGCAGCCAATGAAGGGATAAAGTAAGGGAGGCTTAAAGCCTCATTGCCAACCTGGTGGTTGGGTTAGCGGTAAGCAGATGTGTGTTGAGGCATTGAAAGGTAAGAGGTCCCATGATCGAATCCCGATGGTAGTGTTTTGTTGTGGTCATTTATGTTTTGGACGCCCATCATAGGCTACAAAGCACATAAGGCACTATTGCCTACCAAGGTGAGTGCCTTGCTCATACAACAGTTGGGCCACGACTAGGGTGTTGGTGGTAGCACAATGGGGTATCTAATCCCACCTAGGGAAAAAAAGGTATTTAAATTTTTAATTAAATTTTATCCTAAGGTTTTATATGACATGCATTTGTTTTGTGTTAGGAGGGTGATGTAAGGTTTATAAAAGTTAAAATATTGTGATTTTGATGATTAGAATTTGGAAGGAGTAATAAGGTGGATAAAGAAAATTAATTGTTGAAGTGAGTTGTTTAAATTTTTGCTAATTATTTTTAAGTGTGGATATTATAAGGTGTAATATAGATTTAATGTTTTGTATGGTGAAATATTTTGATGGAATATTTGAATGAAAATTTGAGAAGGTTTTTTCTACCTAACCTTTGATATTGGCAAAGAGGGTGATTGTGATTGAGACAGATTTTGAGGTCAATTATTTGTCAAACAAAATGTATGGGCACATATTCCTTGTGAGTGAAATATTGTTGGATTGGATGTTGTGAATGCTAAGTTGGAGTGAAAAGGATTTTTTGATAAGCATTGTTGAGTTTGGTTTTGAGATATCCAATGTTGATTGATGAGGGTTTTTCTAGAATAAAATTTGATGCTAGAAACCTTGTTTGATAAGCATTGTTGGAAATGTTGAGTGAGCCTTCATGTGCATGATTAGGGTTTATGAAAGATCATGAGTATCATTGTTATGTGAAGTTGATAACTATCTTGAACTAGGATTTTGTGAAAGACCATGAGTATCATTGTTATGTGAATTTGGAATCATATTGAGTCAAGTTTGAGTTCCTTAGTGTGAGTTGTTAGAAGCATAGTGAAACACTCGGTTAGAATTTATAAGCAAGTTGTGTTTAATTGAGTGATTGGTTGAGTGGAGTTGATTGAGCATAATTAATTTGAAGTTTTGGAGTGATAATTCAAAATCTGTGAAACAAATTGTTCTTTATTCTAAATTGGTTTGAAGGAGAGTTTGAGAGTGACTGAGTGTTGTGTGAGTGTGGAACATTTGAGTCTCTAACCATTCTCAATGTGTTTATATGGTTAAACAAGAGAGTTTGGAAGTGATTAAGTATTGTTGTAAGTGTGAAACATATTGAGTCTCTAACCATTGTGATTAAAACAAGATTATGTGTGAAATTTTTTTGTGTGATTGAAGAGGTATTCTGTGATAGATTGAGTTGATTTGAATAAGATTTTATGAAAGCTAGTGGATAGATTTAAGTAAGTCCTAGAGTGGATTTCAAGATAGATTTAAGCAAGCTTTTGTGAAATCTTGTGAGCAGATTTGAAGTAAGTCCTAGAGTGGACTTAAGGATTGAGTTGAGTAAGCTTTTATGGAAGCTTACAATGTAGATTTAAGACAAGTCTTGGTGAAGAATTGTTGAGCAGATTGAGCAAGTTCTAGTGAGAACTTGTTGAGAATATTTGAGGCAAGTCTTGGTGAAGACTTGTGGATAGATTAGTGTGATCTTTTATGGAAGCTTACAATGCAGATTTGAGGTAAGTCTTGGTGAATATTTAAGAGCAGTTTGAGCAAGTTCTAGAGAGGACTCGTTGATAGAGTTGAGGTAAGTCTTTGAGAATACTTGTGAGCATAGTTGATTGATTGATTTGTTCAAACCCTGATTTAAGGTTTGAGGTAGATCTAGCAAATTTTATTTTTGATTGAATCAAGATTTGTGTTAAGGCTTGAGGACAAATGAGGATAGATTTTAGGATAAATTTAAGGATAGATTTATGCCAGACCAGATATAGAGATTGAGCAGATTTGTGCTAGACCGAAGGACTGTGTTTAGTAAAAATTTGAGATAGAGATTAAGTAGATTTGTGCTAGATTGAAGGACTGTTTTTATTACAGTTTTGAGATAGAGATTGAGAAAATTTGTGCTAGACCAAAGGACTGTGTTTAGTACAAATTTGAGATATATATTGAGAATATTTGTGCTATACTAAAGGATTGTGTTTAGTGTAGATTTGAGACAAAGTTGAGAGTAAGCTTTGGAGGTGACAGAGCAGAGGACAATAGTCTATAGTGGATAGAAATCCATTAGCCAAGGCAATGAAGAGAGATATCTTCTAAATGAGGATAGAGTCTTCAGTGGAGAGAGATCCACAAGCTAGTGCAATGGAGGCAATAGTATTCTATAGGATCACCAACCAAAGTAGGGGAGAAGGATTTCTCCTGTGGATAGAGATCCATGAACCAGCTGAGGGGATTGGTGTCTCTTATGGAAAGATATACACAAACTTAATTAGAGTATTGGTGTCTCCTTTGGATAGAGGTCCATAAAAATTGTAATAGGGAAAGGATTCCCAAGAGAATTAATTGAGAAAAATTTATAAAAAATATTTTCTCCGTGGAGTATCCTACATTGGGTGAACCACATTAAATCATATCTCTCATGTGTGTGATGCTCTGTGTAATGTTTACTGCTTTAATATTGCTGATGTTATCATATGGATTGAAAATAATTTTTTTTATCTAATACTGTTCACTCCCCTATTTGTATAACCACATGTTCTTCATAGTGGAGCGACTACCCACAATTTTGTATGATGAAGATATACATGATATATAAATGTGGTGAGGTACCCAAAAGGGTACACACTTTATTGTAGCTGGATGACATTTTTGAGATATATGTACATGTGGTGATGTACTCACAAGGGTACACACTTTATTGTAGCCTAAGGTATTTTTTGAGATATATATACATGATATTCTATGATGTTACATGAGATTGCATTTATTTGTGTGTTTCTTTATGCTTTGGTTGTGTATGTGTGTGAATGATGTGATTGTAATAGAACATAGATGTGTGAATTCATACATGTGTAGAATATGATAGATGTAGAGATGAATGCAGGGTATGCACATGTGAATGAAAGTGCTAAGGAATTTGTAATGCGTATGTACAACATGAAAATGTAGATGGATGTGAGCATTGTTTGAAGAAAGAATTTGTATTTTTGCAAAATCAGATAGTGTAATCCGTTCCATTTTTTTGAAGAAATCAGATATGAAGGTGTGTTTGAAAAACTTCGATCATGAAAATTTAGGTAATAAAACCCATTGAATAACTGAGCAAAACTCCTTGGAAAAATATTAGCTATCTTGGTAAACAAGACCTCAAGCATGAATCAATGTGTGTACTAGTGAAGTTATTTTGACCATTTTGAAAGAGGGTGGTTTCAACTGATTGTTAACTTAGCCTGTAAGCTAGCTCATCCACAAGTACGCAGTGGTATGTACAAAAGAATATTGTTAATGTGATAGACATGTTTCCAATTGTAAGGCATAATCCATTTCTAGTCAAGTGTTTATATCTCCAATGGAAATCTACCTTGTGATTTTAAATATGGACCTAAGGACCTCATGAATTCAAGTTGTGTAACCAATAATACTCTTTTGATTTTTGTTCCATTTGTAGTGCTCTTTTTGGGGCATTAAATTTTGTTTTTTCCCACTCATTTTTTGTTTTTGTTTTTGTAGCTTATCCTTTTTTTATCCTCAAGGTTTCATTTAGATTACACAAATGATAGAACGAGCAAGGTGACTTTTGCTATGCAGCTAGTATACATATGTGTTACCAACCATATTCTCAAAATTTGCTTACTGTGTGTGATGTGCAATTTGATCTATGAAAGAGGGTAATTCAACCAAGGGAAGCCTTGAATTTCTTTAGAAACTACAAACTTTAGATGATGGTTGATTGAAATAACTAAATATGGATGAAGCTCTCAAAATGTTTTAATAATCCTGTCTCATAAAAATGGGATTGGGTACCAAAACTGCTGTGCTAGAAAGTGCATTTTTAATTCTCCCACAATGGTATTTACAATGCATATGTACAAGTATGGAATTGAACATAATCTATATGCATGTGAGAATGCACGAATATGGAACAAATGATGTAGTGAATGATATGATATTGGAATGGATGAAATATGTGAGGTTTTGTAAAAGGTTACCCCAGGATAATATCTGATGAAATGGAGCAATGAGATAGATGAGAATAAAGAAAGGAAGAAAATAATAATAATAAGAAGGAGAAGAGAGGAGAGAGAAAGAAGAAAATGAAACTAATCAAAGCCACTCGAAGTGTGACCATACAACATTGAGAAGTAACAAGAAGAAAAGTGGGAAAGAAGGAGAAGAAAGAATGAAAGGTATGTAGCCTATCAAAGTGTGACCATACAAAATTCATTAAAGAAGAAATAAGGGAAGAATAGAAGGAAATTATGCAAAGTAGATTGTGATTTAATGCAATTCAGTAAAACACTGCAGAATGCCAAGAATATGTGTGTTGTTTTTGTTATTTATTTATTTTTGTTTGTTTTTGTTTTTGTTTTGTGTTTTTGTAACCATGATGGTATGTAAAATGAATTGTGAGCTTTAATGCCAATGCTCGGGCATAAAAATCTTGAAGATGAATAATGTTAATAGGCTCTAGGTCATCAATACATTTCAAGGTGGCCAGACGATATGCCCTAGAACCTAACTTGTGAGTAATTATGTAAGTACCTAGCCAATTGGGTGCAAATTTGTTATGGATATGGCATGGTTGGCTAGTGATTTGTTGATTCTCCTTGAGGATTAAGTCTCCAACTTGAAATTCTCATTGGTGTACCTTGGAATTATAGGCACGTTGGATACGATCTTGATAAACACACGTATGTTCAATGTCTTAAATGTGGAATTCATCTATAAGGGTCGATTGATCTAATATGGCTTGATGAGGGGTGTCATCATCAATGAATTCTTGCATAGAGACCCACAATGGTAGAATTTAGAGCTCCAAAGGCATGATGGCCTCAATGCCATAGAAAAGATAAAATGGAGTTTCCCAAGTTGGAATATGAATACTTGTGCAATAAGCCCATAAGGCCAATGGAATTTGATTGTGCCAGTTGCGATGTGACTCTACAATGATCTTGTTAAGAATGGTAAAAATGGTTTTGTTTGTTGATTTAGCTTGACCATTACCATATGGGTAGTATGGGTAAAGAAGCTATGTTGATTATTAAATTTTTTAAATAATGCATGAAAATTCTTGTTCTTGAATGGTGTACCATTATCAGAGATGATATTGGATGGAATTCCAAAGCAACAAATGATGTGTTGAGTGATGAAATCGACAATTTTGGATACTATTGTTTGGACTTGAGGGATGGCTTCAATCCATTTTGTGAAGTATTATATCACTGTGATGATGAAATTGTGATTGCTAGATGAGGCGAGGGTAATTTTACCAATAAGATCCAAACCCATTATGAAAAAGGCCATATTTATTGAATAGGTTGAAGAGACTGAGAAGGCAAATGTGTAATATTAGCATGGTGTTGACATTTGACACACTTTTAAACATATTAACAATAGTCATGCTCCATTGTGGGCCAATAATATCCCATCCTTAGAATACATTTGGTAATAGTCATGTCATTGAAGTGGCCACCATAAGTACCATCATGAGCCTCTTGGATAACGCATTGGACCTCATATGGTTCAAGGCAACAGAGTAGGATTTCATCATAACTACGCTTGTAGAGGATATCCCCTAGCAATATGTAGTGAATTGCTCACTATTTGAAAGTTTGGTTGTGAGTGTGATTTAGATATGGTGGGAGAAGACCGAGATTGATGTAATCTTTGACCTGGTAGAACCATGGGTCATGGGGTGCAACTTCAATGATATTGATGCCATAATCATGAGAAGGTAGGGCAGTAGAAATTGTAGAATGGAAGAGCGTGTGAATGGACATGTGAGTTGTATCAAAATGTGGATTTTGTGGTATGAGTGAACGTAAAGAAGCCATAGTATCGATTGAATGATAGGTGGAATGTGGACTAGTAGTGATGTCATACCACTTGAATTGAGCAAGTAAGTTTTTGGTGACTTGTTTATACTACTAAAGGATAGGGCAATGATATTGCCATTCTTCATTAATTTGATTCACGATGATAAGGGAGTTAACAAAAATGTCTAGATGTTGAATGTGCATAGAAATTGCTTGCTTAAGGTTGAGGATAAGAGCTTCATATTTGACATTATTGTTGGTGCAAAGAAAGCCTAAATTGAAAGAAAATTTGAGAGGCTCCCCCTATGGTGTTGAAGAACATGTGCTTATACTGAGAGTGGGGGTGAACAATATAAGATATAACCTTTTGCTTTTCCATCCATATGATAACATTAGCAATATTAAAGCAGTAAACATTACAAAAAGCATCACACACATGAGAGACATGATTTAACATGGTTCACCTAATATGGGCTACTCCATGGAGAAAATATTCCTTATAAAATTTTCTCAATAAATTCTCTTGGGAATCCTTTCCCTATTACAATGTTTATGGACCTCTATCCAAAGGAGACACCAATCCCCTCAGTTGGTTCATGTATCTCTATCCATAGGATAACTCCTTCTCCTATGCTCTGGTTGGTGATTCTCTAGAAGACTATTGCCTCCACTATACTGGCTTGTGGATCTCTCTCCACTGAAGACTCATGTCCTCACTCAGAAGACCTCTGTCCTCACTTCCCTGGCTAATGGATCTCTATCCATTAGAGACTACTATCCTCTGCTCTGTCACCTCCAAAGTCTGCTCTCACTCTATTTTATCTCTATCTCAGATCTGTACTCAACACTATCCTCTACCCTGCACAAATTTTCTCAAACTCTATCTCAAATCTACACTAAGCAATGTCCATCGGTCTAGCACAAATCTGCTCAATCTCTGAACAACAAGTCCTCACTAGAAATTTTCCAATTTGCTCAACAAGTCTTCACCAAGACTTACCTCAAATCTACCTTTAAGCTTTCACAAAATCTTTCCTCAATTCTATCCTTAAGTTCCCTCTAGGACTTACTCAAATCTTCTCACAAGCTTTCATAAAAGCTTGTTCAAATCAATTGCATAACTTGTATACAAACACAACTCAAACTGTTTTAGAAAACCTCTTTAATCACACAAACAAATTTCACTCAAAATTTTGTTTGACTCACAAAAGCATATAGAGAATTGTTAGAGACTCAATATGTTTCACACTCTTAATCACTCAATCACTTCCAAACTCTTTTCAAATCAATTCAGTATAAAGAACAATTTGTTTCACAGAACTTGAACTATCACTCCAACACTTTCTAATCAAGTAAGCTCAATCAACTCCACTCAACCAATCACTCAATGAAAGCTTAGTCAACAATGCTTATCAAACAATCCTTTTCACTCCAACTTAACATTCACAATATCCAACAATCACTCACAAAGAAGATGTGCCCATACCTTTTGTTTGATGAAGAATTGACCTCAAACACCTGTCTCAATCACAATCACTCTCTTTGCCAATATAAAAGGTTAGGTAGCAAAAACCTTCTCAAAGTTTCACTCAAATGATCCCTCAAAATATTTCACCATTACATAGCATTAAATCTCAATCACACCTTATAATCTCCACACTTCAAAATATAAGCCAACAATTTGTTTAAAGAAAAGAGTCACAATAATCTTCTTTAAAACACTCTATGTCTTTTCTCAAAATATTTAATACATCATAGCTTATCCCAATAATTAAAATATAATTTTCATTTCAACCTTATAACTCCTATCTCACTTTAATTTATCAAAAATCACAATAAAATATTAACCTTTCAAAAACCTTATAACTCCCTCCTAGAAAAAATTAATCATGCCACCTTAAACCTTAGAGCAATTTAATTTGCAAAAATTAAATACCTTTGTCCTCAGTAGGATTCGAACTCCCGCTTGCACCTCCATAGTGCCCTAGCCATGGCCCACTTGCCATGTGAGCTAGGTACTCACCTTAGAAGCAAGAAGCACCTTGTGCACTTTATCCTTAAGCCATGGTGCTAAAACCAAAATCATGAATACCAACAAAACGCTACCACTAGGGTTTGATCATGGAACCTCTAGCTTTTTAGTGCCCTAAGCACACAGCCACTTGTCGCTAGCCCAACCACCATGGTTGGCTATGAGGCTCCAAGCCTCCCTCCTATTTAACCCTTCGATAGCCACCATGTAGCAAAAACTTTATCCTCTTCTTTCACGTGGATCGCAGAATTTTCGCATGCACTCTCAAAGATTCAATCGAAGGTAAGTTTGGGTTTACCAAGGCACATGGTATTTATACCAATGTGCTATCCCTTTTAGCATGTCTGCGGATGAGAATATTAATCGATGTCGGTGCCATTAAATTTAGTCGCTTGCCCTTGTAACCCTAACCTTTAGGGTTAATTAATTAAATTAAATCATAAACTAATTTATAATTTATTTATAATTAATTTAAATCTTTAGGTCTTAACCTTAGACCTTTAATATTATAATACAAAATTATAATATTATTTTTCTTGGGCCTTCCTATTGCTCTTTAGACCTCATATGACCACCTTGAATATTATAATAGGAATATTATAATATTATTTTTCCTTAGGCCTAGAAGCAATATTTCTCTTGCACTGCTTGCAAAAATTGATTCTTGACATCCTTCCTTTTTCCTCGCTCACTGAAACTGACTCTTGACATCAATGACAAAAAATCTTGCTCATATTTCCAACAATCTCCCCCTTTGTCATTGATGGCAACCCATTTACCTTTTACCATTTCCTTTACTTTTTCAGTTCCGCTCCCCCTGAGAAATTGCTCCCCCTGACTGAATGCTCTCCCCCTAACTCAAATCTCTCCCCCTTTGACATCAATGGCAAAGGGTCACCTTTGGGGCTTGGGGCTAAGAATGAGACTCTTAGATTAGCCCCTCCCCCACCTCCTCTTGAGGTGGTTAATTCTGGGGTGGGAGTAGAACTACTCCCAAATTTTCTTGAAGGTACTCAAAGGTCTCTTTCGGAAGTGGCTTAGTGAAAATATCTGCAATCTACTCCTTTGTAGTAACATATTCCAACCTGACTTGCTTTTCTATCACCTGTTCTCTCATAAAGTGATACTTGATCGGAATGTGCTTTGTCCTAGAGTGCATCACTAGATTTTTTGAGATATTTATAGCACTTGTATTATCACACAATATGGGAATAGGATGATCATGTTTTATCTTGAAATCCTCTAGAGTTTGCTTCATCCATAATACCTGTGTACAACTAGAAACTGCTACAATATACTCTACCTTTGCTATAGATAGGGATATTGATACTTGTTTCTTACTTAGCCAAGAGACTAAAAAGTCTCCAAGAAAGAATGCTCCACCACTTGTACTTTTTCTGTCATCAATACTGCCAACCCAATCTGCATTTGTATAAGTTGTGAGAGTGAAACTATCACTTTTGGGATACCAGAGCCCAAAATCCATAGTCCCTTTTAAATACCTAAGAATCCTTTTTACTGTTGCTACATGTGTCTCCTTGGGTGCTGCCTGAAACCTTACCACTAATCCCACTGCTTGCATGATATTTGGTCTAGTAGTTGTGACATACAATAAGCTACCAATCATAGATCTATATAATTTCTGATTTACCTCTAGATATTCATCATATTTACTTAACTTACATCCTATAACCATGGGAGTACTTATTGGTTTGCAATATTCTAACTTGAATTTCTTTAGCATCTCTTTTATATACTTGGTTTGTGAAAGGAACACCCCTTTCTTTGATTGTGAAATCTGAAGTCCAAGAAAGAAGGACAACTCACCAAGCATAGACATCTCAAATTCATTTTGCATGCTCTTTACAAAATTTTGACACATCTTATCATTGTTTCCTCCAAAAATGATATCATCAACATAAACAACCATAATTAGTAAGTCATTCCCTTCAATTTTGATGTATAAGTTACTATCCACTATTCCTTTCCTGAAACCCTGTTCCTATAGGTACTTATCCAATCTTGAATACCAAGCTCTAGGAGCTTGCTTTAGTCCATAAAGTGCTTTCTTCAATCTGCATACATAGTCTAATTTATCAGTCAAGTTGAAACCTTCTGGCTGCTCAATGTAAACCTCTTCTTCTAAAACACCATTTAGAAAGGCTGATTTAACATCCATCTGATATACTTTGAAGTTTTTGAAGCTTGAAAAGGCTAAGAAAATTCTGATAGCTTCAAGTCGTGCAACTAGAGCAAATGTCTCATCAAATTCAATTCCCTCTACCTGTGCATAACCTTTGCACACTAATATTGCTTTATTTATGACCACCTGACCATCTTCATTTAACTTGTTTTTGAATACCCATTTAGTGCCAATCACATTTTTGTATTTTTGTCGTGGAACACATTCCCAAGTCTTTATTTTCTCTATCTGATCTAATTCCTCATCCATTGCCTTAAACCAGAACTTATATTCACTTGCCTCATTGAAGTCTTTTGGCTCAATTTTAGATAACAAAGAAAAATTTGCTTGTTGAGTTGATGTTATTATCCTTCTCCTTGTCTGTCTCTCATCTGGATTCCCAATGATTAGCTCTCTTGGATGATGTTTTTGTACATACCTGGATGGAGTCTTAGGAAGAAGTCTTTGTGTTTCTTCCTCTTCTTCTTCTGATTCCTCATGAAACTCCTCTTGACAACTTCCATCTTCTTGATACACAATTTCTTGAACTGGTTCTCTTAATCCTATCTTCTCATCAATTGTTACATTTATACTTTCTACAATAGTGCATGTCCTTTTGTTGTAGCATCTATAGGCTTTGATCTTAGTAGAATAACCAAGAAAAATACCCTCATCACATCTTGGGTCAAACTTTCCCAAGTTTTGCTCTTCCCATATTATGTAACACTTGCTTCCAAAAACTTTGAAGTGTTTCACAGTGGTTGGTCTTCCCTTCCAAAGCTCATATGGAGTCTTGTGATGGTTTACTCTTATTTGAGATCTATTGATGATATAAACTACTGTGTCGACTGCATCCCTCCAAAAGCCATCTAAAATCTTGGATTCATTTAACATAGCTCTAGCCATATTCTCAACAGTCCTATTCTTCCTTTCAACTACTCCATTTTGTTGAGGAGTTCTTGCAGCTGAGTATTCTCTCTTGATTCCATGTTGTTCACAAAAATCTACAAATTCATTTGAGGTAAAATCTCCTCCTCTATCTGATCTCAAACACTTAATCCTCTTACCTATTTCATTTTCAACTCATTCTTTAAATACCTTGAATTTACCAAATGCCTCTGACTTATCTTTTAGGAAGGCTACCCAAATCATTCTGGAGTAATCATCTATAAACAATATGAAGTAACTTTCACCTTGAATACTATGTGTTCTGGTAGGACCACATAGATCAGTATGTATTAGTTTCAATGGCTCAAATGACATATATCCTTTGATTTGAAACTTGTTCTAGTTTGCTTTCCATGTTGACAAGGTGCACATATTGTATTTTGTGGCCTTTTTAGCTTGGGTAAATCTTCGATAGCCTGTTTATTGCTTATGTTGACTATGTTGTCAAAATTCAAATGACCCATTCTTCTATGCCACAACCAACTCTCATATTCTTGTGATAGAAAACACTTTTCTCCTTTAATCTCACTAAGCATATAGAGGTTTTTTGGAGTTCTACTTGCATTTGCAATGACTTTTCCAGTTTTTGACTTTCTTATCTCACATCTATCTGGGTGAAATGTAACCATATGACCTTGATCACAAATTTGGCTTACACTTAGAAGATTGTGTCTTAACCCTTTGACATATAGTACATTTTTTGTTCTTGTTTTCCCATTATCTAAACTCAAAGTTCCTTTTCCACAAATTTTTTCTGATCCATTATCACCAAAACTTACTGATCCTCTATTAGTTTCTTTGAGTACAATAAATTTATCTTTATCTCCTGTCATGTGTCTAGAGCAACCACTATCAAGAAACCATTGTTCTTCTTTATCCTGAGCATGAAGAGTTGTTTGAACTAACATTGATCTAGCTTTTTCATCCCCTTTTCTTTATTTCCTAATTGTTGAAGTTGTATTCTTTTTACTTGACTCAGGCAATACCATTTTGCACCATCTAGCCTTGTGCCCAAGATTATTGCACTTATAACATATAACATCACTATCCATAAGAGGTGCAAAAGAATTGAAATTCTTATTTACATCATTTTTAACATAACCAGTGCAATGAACAACTCTATGACCATATTTGTTACATGAAAATCAATAGCCATGGAAGAGAGTATGTAACCTATTTGAATGCCTTTGAAAATATGGTCGAGTGCTCCTCCTTTTGTTGTAATTAACCTTTGTCCATGGTTCTTCTTTGATTTCTTATTTCTTGATGTCTTTTCCTTTCAGAGTATAAGTCACTTGCTTATCTTTGTTTGAAGTCTCTGCTTCTTGAAGGCTTGACTCCTCTTTCTATTTTCCAAACTTTATATCTTGTAGTACCTTGGTCTTTTCAACTTCATTCCTTAGATAAACAATTTCTGCTTCCAATATTTCACATTCTGTTTCTCTTGCTCTTAATAGATCTGTCATATCCTGTTCAATTTTCTTTCCCTCTTCTACCTTTATCTTGAGTTATGTGAGACTCTGTAGAAGTTCTATCCTTGCTTCTTCATCCTCTTGAATTTGATCCTTCAAACTTGAGTTCTTATTTCTAACCTTTTCAAGATTCCTGAGAGCAGCAAATAATTCCTCCTTTATGTCCAACATGGTCTCTTCTTCACTCTCTGAAGTCATGTGTGTTTCTGATAGATCTTCCTCCAAGCTGTTAGTCTTTTCATGGAGAAACCCGCTCTGATACCAATTGAAGAACATGTGCTTATACTGAGAGGGGGGGTGAATAGTATAAGATATAACTTTTTTATTTTCAATCCATATGATAACATCAACAATATTAAAGTAGTAAACATTACACAAAGCATCACACACATGAGAGACATGATTTAATGTGGTTCACCCAATGTGGGCTACTCCATAGAGAAAATATTCCTTATAAAATTTTCTCAATAAATTCTCTTGGGAATCCTTTCCCTATTACAATGTTTATGGACCTCTGTCCAAAGGAGACACCAATCCCATCAGCTAGTTCATGGATCTCTATCCATAGGAAAATCCTCCTCCTCTGCTCTGGTTGGTGATCCTCTAGAAGACTACTACCTCCACTGCACTAGCTTGTGGATCTCTCTCCACTGAAGACTCATGTCCTCACTCAGAAGACCTTTGTCCTCACTACCTTGGCTAATGGATCTCTATCCACTAGAGACTACTATCCTCTGCTCTATCACCTCCAAAGTATGCTCTCACTCTGTTCTATCTCTATCTCAGATCTATACTAAACATTATTCTCTACCCTGCACAAATCTACTCAATATCTATCTCAAATCTGCACTAAACATTGTCCATCGATCTAGCACAAATCTACTCAATATTTGTACAACAAGTTCTCACTAAAACTTGTTCAATCTGCTCAACAAGTCTTCACCAAGACTTACCTCAAATATTCCTTTAAGCATTCACAAAATCTTACCTCAATTATATCCTTAAGTCCCCTCTAGAACTTACTCAAATATGCTCACAAGCTTTCACAAAAGCTTGTTCAAATCAATTGCATAACTTGTATACAAACACAACTCAAACTATTTTAGAAAATCTCTTTAATCACACAAACAAATTTCACTCAAAATTTTATTTAAATCATAGAAGCATATAGATTTAGAGACTCAATATGTTTCACCCTCTTAATCACTCAATCACTTCCAAAATCTTTTCAAATCAATTCAATATAAAGAACAATTTGTTTCACAGAACTTGAACTATCACTCCAACACTTTCTAATCAAGTAAGCTCAATCAACTCCACTCAAAAAATCACTCAATGAAAGCTTAGTCAACAATTCTTATCAAACAATCCTTTTCACTCCAACTTAGCATTCACAACATCCAACAATCACTCACAAAGAAGATGTGCCCATACCTTTTGTTTGATGAAGAATTGACCTCAAACACCTGTCTCAATCACAATCACTCTCTTTGCCAATCTCAAAGGTTAGGTAGCAAAAACCTCTTCAAAATTCTCATTCAAATAATCCCTCAAAATATTTCACCATTACATAGCATTAAATCTCAATCACACCTTATAATCTCCATACTTCAAAATATAAGCCAACAATTTGTTTAAAGAAAATAGTCACAATAATCTTCTTTAAAACACCTTATATCTTTTCTCAAAATATTTAATACATCATAGCTTATCCCAATAATTAAAATATAATTTTCATTTCAACCTTATAACTCCTATCTCAATTCAATTTATCAAAAATCACAATAAAATATTAACCTTTCAAAAACCTTATAACTCCCTCCTAGCAAAAATTAATCATGCCACATTAAACCTTAGAGCAATTTAATTTTGCAAAAATTAAATACCTTTGCCCTCGACGGGATTCGAACTCCCACTTGCGCTCCACAGCTCCCTAGCTGTGGCCCACTTTCCATGTGAGCTAGGTGCTCACCTTAGTAAGGAGAAGCACCTCGTGCGCTTTATCCTTATGCCTTGGCACCAAAACCAAAACATGAATCTCCCACAAAAAGCTGTCGTCGGGGTTTGATCGTGGGACCTCTCGATCGTTAGCACCCTAAGCACACAACCACTTGCCACTAGCCCAACCACCATGGTTGGCTATGAGGCTTCAAGCCTCCCTCCTCTTTAACCCTTCGATAGCCACCATGCAAGCAAAAAATTTATCCTCTTCTTTCACGTGGATTACAAAATTTTTGCATGCACTCTCAAAGATTCGATCGAAGGTGAGTTTGGGTTTACCAAGGCACATGGTATTTATACCAATGTGCTATCCCTTTTAGCACATCGGTGGATGAGAATAATAATCGACGTCGATGCCATTAAATCAAGTCGCTTGCCCTTGTAACCCTAACCTTTAGGGTTAATTAATTAAATTAAATCATAAACTAATTTATAATTTATTATAATTAATTTAATAACTTTAAAGTTAATTAAATTAAGTTATAAATTAATTTATAATGAAATTATTATAATTAATTTATAATTAATTTAAATCTTTAGGTCTTAACCTTAGACCTTTAATATTATAATACAAAATTATAATATTATTTTTCTTGGGCCTTCATATTGCTCTTTAGACCTCATCTGACCACCTTGAATATTATAATAGGAATATTATAATATTATTTTTCCTTAGGCCTAGAAGCAATCTTTCTCTTGCACTGCTTGCAAAAACTGATTCTTGACATCCTTCCTTTTGTCCTACTCATTGAAACTGACTCTTGACATCAATGACAACAAATCTTGCTCATATTTCCAACAGTGTAAAGAATACTATACATGCACCTCCTCCATGCTCACAATGAGAGCCATCAAAAAATAGGGTTAAATCAACAATTGACTCAGGTTCTATAGGTTCCTCAACCTCAGTAGTGTAAAATACATAATCATCATGAAGTTGAATTAGTAGTGGTGCATCGCTTGGTAAAGGTGCTTCAGCCAACTGATCCACAATGACGTGGCATTTGATGGATATTTGACTAATGAACTCTAGGTTGACTTTCATGAGAAGCATAAACCATTTGGATGTGCGACTGTTATAGTAGCTCTTACCCATCGTGTAGTGAAGTGGATTATCCTAGGCAACTACATAAGTAGTGTGATTGATCATGTAATGTCACAACTTATGTGTGGGAAAGATGATGTCAAGCCAAATATTTTCCATGTAAGAATACCACATCTCATAACTAACCAATGTGCAACTGATATAGTATATAGCTTGCTCATCATTCATTTTGTTCTTCTGGGTGAGAAGTGTGCCCAAGGCAAAATTGATAGCGAATATATACAGATGAAATGGATGGTCGGGATGACGTAATGATAGAACTGATGTAGATGTGAGGTATGATTTGATTGCATAAAAAGTAATTTGACACTGATTATCCCATTTGAAAGGAACCCCCTTTTGAAGAGGATGGTTGAATGATTAACAATTGTTAAAAAATTGGATGATAAATCATCGAATGGATTGGATTTTTTATTGCATACTGTGTAGCTATTTAAGATTCTTAGAGGGAGGTATATCAATGATAGCCTTGAATTTTTGAGGATCGACCTCGATACCACGTTGCAAGACAATAAAACTTAATATTTTATCTGAGGTAACACCAAAGACACATTTTTTGGATTTAATCGTACATTATGTTCTAGGAGGTGATCAAATATTTGGCAAAGGTCCTTGATATGTTGACCACACATTTTGAATTTAGCAATAAGATCATCAACATAGCCCTTGATAGTTTTGTGTATGAAATCATGAAAAATGTAGGTCATGACATGTTGATAGGTTGCCCCAATATTTTTGAGACCGAAAGGCATGACCTTGTAACAAAATTTTTCCCAGGGGGTTGTGAAAGATATATTATGCTGATCGTCTGGGTTGACATGAATTTTATTATAACTAGAAAAACCATCCATGAGTGATAGTATTTTGTGCTCAGTTGTGGTATCGACCAATGTGTTGATATTAGGTAGTGGAAAATTGTCCTTGGGATAATATTTGTTAAGATCCCTAAAATCAGTGTAGATACATATACCTCCCTTGGATTTTTTGATGGGAACCATGTTTGAAACCCACTCAAGGTTATCGATTGGCTATATAAACTTGACATCAAGAAGTTTTTGTAACTCCTCTTTAACCATTAGATCAATGGTGGGAAGCATTCAATGCAACTTTTGTTTGAAATATTTGGCGTTATCGTCCAAGACCAAGTTGTGCACAACTAATGATGGATCAAGGCCAGGCATGTCGGTATAGGACCATGTGAACACCTTTATGTACTTCCAAAATTGGTGAAAATGATGCATTCATCAGTATAAATACTAACTGCAAGATGGATAATGTGTGGGTGATCAGGATCGTCACCAATGTCAACATCAATGGTGTCCTTGATAAGCATGTGAGAACCATCATGAAGTTGAGAAGGCATTGAAATGAGGTAAAGGGCATCGATCACATCAAGAATATGGAATTCATAATTGAGATAAAAATCCATATAATTAATCCAAGGTAGATGAGGTGGAATAGAAGGTAAAGGTGCATTAGAAAACCGTAGTAATTGAGACAATGGGAGGAACTCAACGAACGATGGTGTGGATGAAATATGGTCAAAAAAAAAAAAATTGGTAATAGGTGGGGGGATGTAATCGAGATGATTTGTATAGCAAAGTGGGGCATATAAGTCAATAGAGATCATGTTAACAGACACACTGGAAATAGTAGATGTTGGAGATGATGGTGGTGAAGAATTAAAATAGGATAGTATTGAATTAAGAAATGGTTGGTGGTAGCCAAGAAGCAAAAAAATGGGTGGGGAAGGAGAGTGAGAGTGGGAGCAGTAGATGGGCAGTCTCATGCAATAAGGGATGAAAGAAATAGCTGGATAAGGTGAAGAATGTGTATCGATCAATAAATGTAGATCGAGTGATAAATATGTAAATTGATCGATAAGAGCTTCAATCTCGTAAGATGGAAATTTATCATGCGATGGAGATGAATGGAAGAAAGCATATGAACTGTCAACTGTATAATGAGGTATGAACAATCCATAGGAATATTGAGCTCAAATTCACCATCAGAAAGGACCTCGAGGGGGTCAAGATCAAGATGATGCAAGTCATCCTCGAGGGTATTGATTATTGTAGGATGGTAACAAATTACAGATTGATATGTAGACTTTTGCATAGAAGGATGGATAAGGATGTGACACAATTGCTCATATCTCCCTAGTCTATAACCATACTAGTTGTACATACAAATATAGTACCAAATAAAAGTAGTATTTGACATATGATCAATATTGCTACAAAAGAGGAAAAACTACCCCAACAGTCATGGGCACATCATGAGGTTGACCAAATTTGCAAGTGGATTGTATGGTGGGTGAGATAACCTGACCATTACATATATGATACTCATAAGGACCAGGTGTGATCATGAGTATAGAAACATGAGGAGGGGCCTGATGCTCAGGTTGGGGGGAAATACCTATGTGGTAAGGATGGAAATGGTATGGATGTAGATGGAGGGGATATGTAGTAGATGAATCATAAGGATTTGATTGATCCAATTGGTCATCAAGATGAGTGGCATGTTGTGTCCACTCATAGCATTAATAGGTGTTCCAATGATGGGATGATTTTCATGTGTGAACTAAGAGGTTGGAATAGAAGATGTGACTGGTGTGGTAGGGATAAATTGTAACAAAAAAAAAAGGATACAAAGCAGTGGGAAGAGGTAGTTGGGGTAGGAAGAATTGGAGGTGTGGTGGAAGCTAAAGCTGAATATGGTGTAGAGAAAAATGTGAATGGAGAAAATGGTGCATGGGAAGAAGATGGCATAGAGGATTATGAATAAGGGTGTGAAAATGTGGAGGTAGTGGAAGCACCAGTAATAGAATGCGGGTGTGATGAAAATGATGCTATGTTGCTCAAATTGAGTGTGGAATGTGAATATGAGGATGATGGATAAGTGGTATCAAGGGAACAATGCAAAGTGGGAGTGAACTATGTGGATGATAGGGGTGGACTTGGTGGAAGAGCAACAATATTACATAATTCGAATGGGTCACCTTCAATAGGGATGTAGTGGAACAATCCATTATGAACATATTTTACACAATGATGTAGTGTGGAAGGGACATATTACATGTCCCGAATCCATGGGTATCCCAAAAGGATATTGTACTACATATCTTCTTCAATGACATGGAATATGGTGGAAATGGGTTTGACACCATCCTGAATGGGAAGGAAGATGGTGCCTATGGTAGGGCACATAGAGAAATCAAAGACTTAAAGGTCCATAGAAGGAGTAGCGAGGTGAGTAGGAGGAAGGTGAATATGGCCAAGAACGGTGATAGAAATGATGCTGATGGATAAAATGATATCGATGAGAATGTGCTTGTAAGTGACTGAATTGATGGAAGCTTAAATGTGCAAGGGTGGATTTGACCCTTCACCTAAAACTTCAATAATCTCATGGTCATGGAAGCTAATAGAAGGTTGCAAGAATCTTTGAATATTACCAATAATGTTGGCAAAGGTATCAATATCATGGGTCTCAAGATCAAGAGAATGAAGAATAAAATTGAGGGCCTCACGATGATGTTGGGATTGCTACAAAAGATAAAATATGGATAATATTATAGGGGTAGTATAGAGTTGATGAGAAAGACTGCCATGAATAGTGATGAATTTTTTTGGTATAGTGGTAAGAGCTGGTGGAGGAATTTGGGGATTTGAAGAAGGTGGTGTAATATAAGTAGAAGGGTGTTGGGCTTCAGTAGGAGGTGGGTAGCATTGGTTATGGGTAGATATGTTGATCATACCCACAAAACCCTATTGGAATGAAACTCGATTGACATGATTGAACTGGCATGGGTTGGATTGAGGTGGATTACCCCCATGTTTAGGAAATATATTTTGATAGATCCCCAAGTTTTTATTTTGTGGTGCAAGGGGGTTAGAAACCTAAAAATTTCCATGATCGATGAGATATTGAACGATATGTCAAAATATGCAGTAGGCATCGAGAGAATGGCCATGTTGGCAATGAAATCCACAAAATACCTACAGATTGTGGTCCTAAGGGAGAGGATGATTTGGATAATTGGGCTGGATTTTAGGCAAGGTGATGAGACCTCCATAAAATAATTGATGGAATAAAGTGGGCATGGGCTTAGACAAAGGTGTCCAATTATAGGGTGGATGAGGAGGGTGAGGATTACACCCCTAGTTTGTATTTGAAGATGGTGGGGGGTTGAATTGGTATGTAGTTTATGGAGGATGGGGTGGTGCTAATTGTGAAGGTTGGGATGGTGCAGTTTGGGGTGATGACAATGGAGAAGTTAGAACCTAATTTACCTGAGGTGGTTTGGAAGTGGGTGGGATGTATGGATTACGATTGAAGTGATATTTGTATGGATAGGGTTGCTTTGGACAAAGCTTGATATACCCATATGGAACTTGATGTCCTCGATAACCTTGGCTTGAGCAATAGCTCCTTTGAATGTGTGACTCTGATGGACTTGCAAAGTCTGAGAAATTTTCTTATGACAACTCTTGGCAAACAATTTGATGAGATCTATAGGTGGAAGGGTAAAAGCAAGATCGTGAATGAACACCCTCCATAAAGAGATAAAATCGATAAGATCATCGTCAAACTAGTGCAAAGCATAGACATCTAATAATGTCATCTTGTTTTTGATTTCGATCAAAAAATATTCAAGAAAGAGATTGGCCATTTGTTCAAAATTGAAGAGTCTATGACGAGGCAAATGGTTATACCAATATAATATTGTTCCCTAAGATAAAGTGTAAATTTGTGAAGCATAAGGGGATCACTACCATGAAGTTGGTAACAAGCAAAGTGATAATTGTTAAGATGCTCTCTAGGGTCTTCCTTACTTTTAAATTTGTCAAATTTAGGGATCTCTAGGTGCCTGATTTGAAATTACATTTGATCTGTAGCTAAAGTTTATTGTACCCAAAATACTTTGCTACTATATTGGGTGTTGGACTTCCATTCATACATAGCCAAAATTCTACTTCAATGTGTTGGATGCTTCTTCAAATTATTCTGAACTCTTTATGTTGCCCTGCTTACATCATGGTCATTATCCATTCAGCCTACTTCATTTATTTGCCCTTTGTTTCAATGTTGGACATCAAATTTTATTTTTCCCCTCTACTAACATCAGCACTCAAAATTCCCAGCCAACCCTTAGTTAAAATTTCAATCTAGATTATCTTACCTTCAACTGTTGGGTGTCAGATACTTTCATGGTTGTTGACATCATCACCTCAAAATTTTTGGTAGCTTTCTATAATTAGCAAATTTTTCTTTTATTTTTATTCGATGACTATCTTAGATGTTTCATATTACATGGTATCCTAATGAAAAAATCATCTCCTTCTCTGAATATGGGTGTGGGTGAGTAATTTTACCCACAAGTCTTCAATTTTATGTAATTTCCAATGATTTTTTGAATTGTTTATATTCAACTTTGAGCAATATCAACCCTCATTTTCTTCAATATTCAAGTGAAATCAACCCAAATTCTCTTCAATCAAATTTTTTTATAATATCAAATGGCCAAATTGTAGTTGTGATACCTCTATTGGGAATTCACCTAGTTTATCTCACAGGTCCCTTTACCACAATCAAATATTAGTGAAAACATTAAAAAATTCAACTCACTATCTAATAATATAAATCAAATTAATTGAATAACAACAATATTTTACTAGATCATAAGATATTACAAGAATTTTCTTGATACAATACATGGAATTTATATCCATAATATAGGCTTATTAATGACTCTTCAATACTCAACTATTGCTCTCATAAAATATTCAAGATATGTATCCTTTCACATTATTCACATATGACAAAAATCTCATGACTCTTGATATTACATCTTACCACATATCATGTTACTCTCCACTTGCATATTTGACACCTAAATCTTGTGACTTGATTTACTTGAAACTTTGCACTCTCACAACTCACACCTCACACCTTTCATACTTTATTACATAACACTTGGACACTTCTCATGCATTGACACATATATTAGATAAAATGTAATCCACACTCCCTAATATAATATTTACAATGCTACCACATGCTACCAAATAATTTAATATCTCTAACATGTGCCCCATGCCAACTATCCATAATACCCACACACAATATAATTTTATATCCTCATATTCCTATCCCTATGTACCATAACATTCCACCCTTCTTACAAATAATTTATTCTTTAAACATGAGAATAAACTAGAAAACTAATATGCTAAGAAATGCTAAAAATTGATACCAATCTTGATCATCCATCCATCCAATTTAGATATTTATTGGTGGTGGTATTCAAAGATACAAATCTACCATTGTTCCATAGAATTATCTATAACTACTCTATGGACTCCATATGTTTTTTGTTCTACTATGATAATATGAAAAACTAGTCTTATTGTTCCTTGATGTTGTTGCACCACTCTAAAATCTAAAATCACTATGCATTTTCTACCAACCACTACCATTCTTAATGCATTTTTGACTCCATATAGATATAGAATCATATTGATATCCTATGCCATGCATCTAATATTATTATCGCTCATAGTAGTGTGGGTGGCAATATGCTAAAACCTCAACCTGGCATTTTATTTCCTTTTATTCTTCAAAATTTTATTTATTTAATTAAAATTATTCCTCATGCTCTTCTCTCTTGTGCTCTTATTTTAGTGCATCTCTATGTGATTTTAATAAAGCTTCCTTTGACTTTGCTACTACTTCTTCCATGGACTCAGTTGTTGTTGCTATTATAGATTCAACTTTTGATTCTTTTATTTGTTTCATCACTTGTTCTTCTATCAAAAATTATTTCTTACTTCTCCTTGGATCCTTGCTTCTTAAATCGATAAATATCAATGTTATATTATTTTTCATATACCATAACTTCTTAAACTTCTTTTGCACATTAATTTTAATAGTACCCAAATAATCCAACCAAATATAACCAAGACAAATATCCACATCATCCATCTTAATAACATAAAAATATGAATGCAAAACATATTTATTCATAGGGATCTTCCAATATTCAAAAATATGAACTTTCTCACCCTAAAGTTTTATGTTCTTAATTTTTGTTGCTTGAACCTGCAACCTCTTAGCCAAAGCACTACTAATAAAAATATATCTATTGCTTAGATTAATGGAAATAGTAATATTTTCCTTCATAAAGCATCCATGAACATACAAAATATAATTCTTGCATGAATTTAGATCTTTCTCTTACTTTTGTAAATCTAAATATTTGGTTTCTTCATTCTTCTCACTATCTTCCTTAACGTCTTCCTTTTTCTCCTTGAGTAATTTTATTTATTTTTCACAGTCTTAATTTTGTTTATAAAAAAAAATCTCTTACCCCTTTTATTTTATTTCTCTTATTTTGAATTCCTTGTATATTCTTTTCAAGGTCTTTGTTGAAACCCATCAATCAATCTATCCATATTTTTATCCCTTCCTCAAGCTCTCTCATACAAATATCTAACTTCATTTGTAATTTAATAAGTTCCCACCTAATCAAGAATGTTTGTTTCATTTCTTTCCAAGTGCACAAGGGATTTGCCCTAGCAAACTTCTTCCCCATTGTAAAGCTTTCTTAGGTAAAAAACCATAAACTATAGAGCATTTCAAGCTTCATCAGATTAAGATTTCAATACTTTCAATCACTTTCTCACATAAATATCATACTCTCTAGAAAATATTTGAAGTTCCATGATTTCACATCCACAAAATGATAATGCAAACTAGGGTTTAACAAAAATATGTATCTTACCATTGATTTGAAGCTAAAATTCCATATAAACAATTAGAGTTAAAAAAAATAGATGATTACTTACCCCAACTGAGAGATATCTCAAATTTTAACACTACCCTTATTCATGATGGCTAACTTCATAGGGTCATATCTCCTTCAATATTGCTTGAATTCATTCACATGACCACTCATTTTAAATATCTCTAAATTCTAAATAAAATGGAATAATAATCTTCTAATTTGGATAGCCCAACTAAAAAATATCTCAAATTTCATTTTTTGGAGAAAAGCATGATTTAAAATATTCCCAATGCTTGTTCTAGATGGCTAACGTTATAAGGTTGTATCTCCCTCAATGTTTATTGAATTCCTTCATATGACCACTTATATTAAATTTCTTCAAATTCTAAATATAATGGCATAATAATTGTTTGAATGGGATAGTTTTACACAAAGGTATGGCTCCTAAAATTGAGATATATTTTTGAAAAAATTTTAACCTAATTTTGCAATCCATAAAAATCTCATTTTGTTAGAATCATTGCTATGATACCACTTGTCATGAAACTTTATTCTCATTAGTAGAAATTATTTATGAATATGCAAATATATCAAATAATTTATCCACAAATAATATGCACAATGATTATCCAGACAATGAGATAGAGATAGATAATACCCTTAAGGAAGGGTAACACCAATAATATTCCTTGAGGATGGAATAACTCCACAATATCTCTCAAGATGAGAGTGTCACTTAGAGAGGGCAAAGTCTCATAAGCCACTTTGTGGGAAAATACAATTACGAGAGGATACTTGACATATATGCTTGATGATTACAATGATAATCACACTTCTTTATATGCCCATTTTGTCTATTTTAGGGATACAACTACTAAACCCTCATCCAACTAATTATTATAATATACTATAATTATATAATAAACCTTTAATTATATGTGTCCCATGCCAACTATCCATAATAGCCATACAAAATATAATATCATATATCCATATTCCTATTCATAAGTACTGTTGAGTGGTAATTTTACCCAATTGTGAAATTACACTCTCCCTTAGGATTTTGATTACAAAACCCTCTCTTGCAAATAAGTTAAAATAAAACAACTTCTCCAAGGTCTCCGCTATATTAGAATTTGCATATGTGTATTAGTAATCTCAATAAAAAAATCAATGATATGCTAGGAACACCTTAGTGATTGCAAGTAACTGTTAACAAGGGACATGTGTTGGTTCATTTTACCATGCTAAATTAATGATTGTTCATGAAACATAAATGTAAAACAAATGTGAATTGGCCCTCATATGACCATGATGTAAACCTTAATTCCTTTTTTCTTGGATGTTTTAGGATTGATTTTATCTTCCTTTGGATTAAGTAGATTTTAAACAAGTTTTTATCTTGCATTAAATCCTACTTTAAGCATGAAATAGAAGATTAAAACCTATCTCTAAATATGAATTTCAAATGATGAAAGAATTCATTAAATGTAGCTTCTATCATGAAGATAAAGAAAGCCTTTGATATAATTAATAAATTATCCCTCTTTGATGAAATTAATTTTCATAAAGAGAAACAATTTATTGCTTTGAAATCATGACCTTAAAATGTCATCATAAATTATCCCTCTTTTATGAAATCAAAATTTTCATAAAGAGACATAATTTAATGCTTTAAAACACTAGCCTTTGATGTAATGATAAATTACCTCTCTTTGATGAAATCAAAATTTTCACAAAGAAAGGTGCATTTATTACTCCGAAAATGATGGCTTATGAAATGCCATTAAAAATCACCTCCTTTAATGAAATTAAACTTTTCATAAAGGAAGGGTCATTTTATGCTTATGAATGGAAATGCAAAGTTTAAAATTCTGATTTGCCTCCAAAATGTGAAAAAATGAAAATTTGAAATTATAAAAACCCTTAAAAACAATAGTTTTCAAAAATATTTATAAAATCGACATGGCCTCGAAATGAGTCCGAATTTATTGCGTATTAAAGATTTAAGTTTATTCTTCGCTCCCATGTAATTATTTTTGTCATTTTATTTTTTTCAATTTTTATTTTTATGTCCGAAATTTGAAAAAAATGCAAAATGAAGGGTTAGAAAACAGAAAAATAAAATCTGAAAATAACTTGAATGCTGAAAACGAAAACATGCAAAGCCTTTTCAGTTTGATGGCATCTTGTCCTGCAAAACTGAAGATGTGAGAAACTCTTACATGCAACCTATTTTATTCCAACCTGCATTCACACAATCGAAATAAATCAGGTGCTAGCTCCTAAGGACACAAAAAATAAATTCCAGATTCTGAACATTCAATGATGTAACCATTAAAAATGCATTAAACATCATTTATAAATTCAAAATCCGAGAAAAGTAAAACATGAAATCCATGCATGCAGAAATTTTCTCCTCTTTTTTGACAAACTAAATTTAAATTTCTGAAAAAAGGCATCTGCATGAAAATAAAGTTTCCATTTTACAATAATATTTCGACAGCCCTTCGTTTCTCTTCCCTTTGGCCTTTGGTAACCTTCTCTTCGATGGTAATGTTCATGCTTTTTATTTTATTCTATTTTCTCTTGAAAGTGGCGGTTATAAAAGGTAACACCCTTGTCTGCTAAAATTATGATTCATCAATGTTGTATTCCCTTATTTCATTTTTATTCATGGTATGATAGAAATATTTTTTCTTGTGTAGAGGCTATAACATTATTGAGAAAATCATATTCCCCCAAATCCATAAGTTTGATAGACCTCCACACGTTACATTAAGCATGCTCCTCCTTCAAAGCCGACTCAACAAATAGTATTCACATTGCTCAAGTGGCTCCCGTGTGCTTTACATTTGTTTTTCCCCAGAATATTATAAGCATGGCTTCGTGGCGATAGATAACCCCACTGACAACTTGGACATTCACACCTTACATAATGACCAAGGTGTCTTCACCTGTATCTTCCCAAAATAACCACTATGGTTCTTCACTGCGTTCACCCATGTTGTTTGCCGATCTAGATGATGAACCCATGCTATGTTAATATGTCTGTCTTACAGTGTTACCGAAATACATGTTTTCCTTATGCTCACATTGCTTTGGATTCTTTCGCCCGTCCAATAGGCATTGTACATGTCATGGCTGCATCCGTTTCTACGACGTCGGTTTCACACAAACCAAATTTGAGTCTAACCCTTCCTTTCGCTCGATGTCTCTATCACTGTCATGAAACCGTTGCTTTGATGTCGTGGCTATCCGTTGTGAGAATTGCCTTGACAAACAATATATATTCTATCGATAATGCCTCCTTGACTGCATATGCTGATGGACATCCTCCGAAGTTCGTTCCTACTCTGCCTACATCGTTGCTTCGTTATGAGCTCTTCACTGGTCGCTGCGCACTTGAAATCGAGTCATCACTACACTCATGCACCGTCGAGGTCCGCGAGTGAGCCTCCTCATATGGCGAATACATCTGTCGATGGTTGTTGCGCACCAGAGAGTACATTTCCTCCAATTCCATTGATGTCTCCCAATGTGAAATCCACGTATGTCGTCCTTCCGAATTGGCGACGACGTTGTGATAGACATTTGTCATCGTACACCTGTTT
The DNA here is from genome assembly GCA_028583015.1 of Wollemia nobilis. Taxonomy (NCBI): domain Eukaryota; kingdom Viridiplantae; phylum Streptophyta; class Pinopsida; order Araucariales; family Araucariaceae; genus Wollemia; species Wollemia nobilis. Next base: position 6,717,589 of record JAQPPZ010002642.1, read on the forward strand.
CATCCAACTTTGGCTCAATTTGACCATGTCCAGTAATGACGTTGCCTATCCCATCTTACCCGCGATCCATCGTGGGGTCCTCCGATCATCGTTAACACATGGGTTTTACTCGCCACGTCCGTTTTGAAGCCACGTCAATCAGATGTTGCACTGTCGTTTGTTCTGGTTGCCCGAGTCCACGATGGCACCAATGACTTCTCCAACATCAATGCCGACGACCGCTTCGTCTAGGGTCCAATCCACCATGACTGCCTGATTTGGGCCCACCACTTTGTAGGTGGTCCGCGTCTCTCGTGATCCGTGCTGCCCTTAACCTGCATGCACAAACATAACACCGTAAGGTGAATGTTCAAAAAACCCAAAATTAAAATCCATGCCAACTTACACCCTAAAACTAAGAACATGATTAAATTAAATAATTATGAACACTATAAAAAGAACAATATAAAAAATAAACTAAGCTAAAATTCTTATTTTATTTTAAACTTTTATGCATAGTTATAAAAGTTTATTTATTTTATTTTATTTTTTATTTTTATTTTAAATCTTATTTATTTTATTTGTTGGAATCAACAATTATACTTAATAAAAGTAAAAGATTTTATTTTTTATTTTTATCATAATATATTTTTTTCATTTTTAGTTATATATATACCTAATATATTATATATATATATATATATATATATATATATATATATATATATATATATATATATATATATACTTATTATTTAAAATATACAAATAAAGGAAAACATGCAATTTAACAACAAAATCGTCAACAAGAAAATTATCAACAAAAAAATGTCGATAAGAAATTGACGACAAGAAAATATCGTCAACAAGAAAAAATAACTGACAAGAAAATATCGTCAACAAGAAAAAATCATCAACAAGAAAATATCGTCGATAAGAAACTGACGATAACTACAAACCCACAACAAAGCAACATTAAAAGCTTAAAACCAAAATGCAAACACCCAAATACTAGAATAAAAAGGTGGGTCCCCAGTTTTGGGGTACATTGTGGAGCAGCCACGATAGGTACCATAACAATTTTTTTTTTTTTAAATATCTTTGCATGGTATGCACTCTCAAAGATAATGGAAGTAGTACTCTTCCTAATATTAGTAATTTAATAGAAAACATAATTGCCAAGATATTTCATATTATTTTTGCTTTTAAAAGTATGTGAGGTACAAAATAAGTTCTTAAAAACCTTTTAAATATGTGAATAGCCAATCACAGACTATGATTACTATAATTTGTTATATTCTTCAAAGGTATATAATATGATATGTGAAAAATCACATAATGAATTGAAGTAACAAGAATAGGAGCAACAATAGTAGTAACTAGTGTAGGAGCAACAAGAGTAAAAGTAGGAATAACAATTGGAACAACTGGAACACTAGGAGCAACATGAGCAAGGGCAACAAGAGCAGAAGCAACAATGAGAATCACATGAGCAGTAGCAAAAGCAAGTACTCTATGAATACTGACCTAAAAAGGTGCAACAAACTGAGTGGATAGGAGGAATTGTTGTGGGAATCAATAAACTATGGCCTATTGAAAACTAATACAGTTTTGTATGGTTGATGTAGATTAGTTGGAATAGAGGTATAGTAGGATGGGTGGTTTTCGCTGACAACAAACTCCTTTTCTACCTCGATGTCCTGGTTTTGGTTGACCAGGTGACAATAATCCATCCACCCGGTCACCTTGAACCGATTATGGACTTCACCTCTAATTCCCTTAGTGTCACTGGGCTCATGCTTCTTGAGCGCATGGTTCTTTGATCAGCCTCCCATGGTGAATTCTCAACTTTTTTTGATTGGTTTGATGCCTTATTCTCACAGGAAGGTGTCTTCTTATATATTAAGGCACCTACCCCCGGTGAATTGCTTTTGCGTTGGGGTTGATAGGGTATGCCACCTAAATTGATTTTTAGCATGACGTATTACGCATGAGGGGTCAATTTAATTCTTGCATCGATATTATTTTTAGAGAAGCATAACTTATGAAAAATCATGTATATATTTTAAAAAATCATGCGCATACCTGATTGGTTGTTTCATGTGTTGTGGAGCATGTCGATTCGATAATCCATGATAATGGTGATGGCGTATTTCCCATGTGCTGATTACGTTACCTTGGTTACTACAATTCTGGTTCGCTTGAGGTCCTATGCTGAAAATGCAGTGGATCCGATTGGTTCGGATTGGGACACATATTTCCTTCGACGGTTGGCCTTGGGATGTGCAAAAATCCTACCCAATGATTTCAAAATATTTTTGGATGCCTTCAGATTTCCATCACATGAAGTGATGATGTTGGCTTTGGCCGCTCCATGTACCGCCAAGTTGCATAGGTGTTTTTGATTAAATTGATGTGCCTCCTTGAAGAGTAAGGCACCCTTGATCAAGGCGCCTACTTGAAGACTAAGACACCATTGATCAAGGCACCTACCTGAAAAGTAAGGTGCTAGAGTAAGGTGCCTACCTCTAGATTAATGTGCCTATTTGAGATTAAGGCACCTACCTTTAGAGTAAGACACCAGAGTAAGGAGCCTACTTGATTAAGGCACCTACTTGGGTAAGGCGCCTACTTGAGTAAGGCACCTACTTGAGTAAGGTGCCTTCTTGAGCATAAGGCACCTACTTGAGTAAGGTGCCTACTTGAGCATAAGGCACCTACACCTCAAATTTTTTTTTTGCCCTTAATGCATAACATCAAGGTGCCTCATTTTTTTTTGTAAGGAAATGTCAGGCACCTCCAGAGTAAGGCGCCTACCTCTAGAGTAAGGCACCTCTTTGAGAGTAAGGTGCCTACCTTTGGAGTAAGACGCCTGCTTGATAGTAAGGTGCCCACATTTTTGAAGTAAGGTGCCTTCATTTGTTATTTTCAAAGTAAGGCATCTCCTTCTCGGAGTAAGGTACCTTCTTTTAGAGTAAGGCACCTCCCTTTGGAGTGAGGCACCTACCTCTGGAGTAAGGCACCTCCTTATTGGAGTAAGGTACCTTATTTAGGAATAAGCTGCCTACCTTTGGAGTGAGGTGTCTACCTCTCGAGTAAGGTGCTTCATTCTCGGAGTAAGGTGCCTTATTTCAGAGTAATGTGCTTCCCTCTCGAAGTAAGGCACCTTATTTCAGAGTAAGGCACCTTCCTTTGGAGTGAGGTGCCTACCTCTGGAGTAAGGCGCCTCCTTCTCGGAGTAAGGCACCTTATTTTGAAGTAAGGTGCCTCCCTCTCTGTGTAAGGCACCTTATTTCAAAGTAAGGCATCTCCATTTGGAGTGAGGCACCTACCTCTAGAGTAAGGTGCCTCCTTATCAGAGTAAGGCACTCTCCCACCGTTGAAAAGTTAACAATAGTGGACGTGTTTGTTGATGTAAGGTTGATCAGGCCTTCTAAAGTTTTTTCATGCTGCATCAACTATTGCTTTGCCCAAGCACGGGGGTGTGTAATTTTTCCTTTATGGGGAATTAATGCCCATGTCAATGCTTGGATCAAAATTTTCCTTAAAACAAATATGTAGGTTCATGGATGCCGAGCCGATCTAGGCCTTGTATACCAAGATGCCTATTCTTCGTACAATCAGGCCATTCACCTGCAAAAATAAAATGAAAAAAGAAAATGCAGTTAAACACAATTCTTGCCTATTAGGCCAGAGCTCTCAGGATACCTGTAACTTGCATGTAGACGTTGTCCCTACAAAACACATCGTAAGATAAAAGAAGAAAAATGTAGGGCTGGTGCAATCCATGCCTATTAGGCCTTGGCTCTCAGGATACCTGCAGCTTGCATGCGGGCACCATACCTGCAACACACATGAAAGGAAAAAAACTAAGACTAAATTGTTTTCAGTGGACACTCTTGTATCCACCGTGTTGCCGAGAAGTTGACATGTTTCAATTGGATGGGGTCTCCCCATGCCTATTCTAGAATCCACCATTAAATTATTGAATGTGTGGTATGGATGTAACCGATGGCCGTTAACTATCAAGATGGTGTTGCTGCCATCAATTGTATTGATATTCACAACACCATTTATAATTAGCTCTACCACCTCGTATGGTTCCATCCACTTCCCATCTGTTTACATTTACGACATTGGAACCTGGAGTCATACAATTATACCCAATCTCCTTCTTTGAACTATTTTGACTTAATGTGGCGATCATGCCACTGTTTCCTTTGCCTTTGGATGATTTCTATATTTTGCAGGGCATCCATTCGACATTTTTCCAGCTTATTCAACTACCAAATTCTCTCCCTTTGTGCTTCATCTAGGTTCAGGTTCAGTTCCACTATAGTTTTGAGTAATTTTATTTCAAATTCTATGGGCATCATCGCACTTTTCCCATATACCAGTTGGAATGGGGTAAATATTGTGGTTATTTTCCACATTTTTTTGTATGCCCATACTACCTCCGGTAGCCTTGTAGCCTAGTCCTTCTTGTGTTTTTGCATAATTTTTGTTAGGATATTCTCTCTCCCTGTTGGTCACCTCTACTTGTCCATTCACTTGCGGATGGTAGGGAGTGGTTTTGTTATGTCAAACCTTGTACTACCGTATTAGCTCCTCAATTAGCTTGGAGGTGAATTGGGGTCCTTGATTCATTGTAATCTCCTTGGGTACCTTGAACCTTGTGAAAATGTAAGAAAACATGAATTCTACCATCGTTCCTTCCTTGGAGTCTCTCAATTCCTGTACCTCGACCTAGTTGGTGACATAGTCTATGTAGATGAGAATGTATCTCTTTCCAATTGAAGGTGGATTTATTGGACCCATGAAATCCATACCCCATTTGTCAAAGGGCTCTATGTGTACGTGATGTTGGAGGGGCATTTTATCCCTATAGGTTGGCCTATCCATCCTTTGGCATTCATCATAGTAGTTGGCATATTTGGCTGCATCCTTGAACAACATGGGCCAAAAATACCCAACCTGTAGGACTTTGTACATGGTCCTTCATCCTACAAAATATCCTTTGCATGGCTCAATATGGTAGGCTTTGAGAACTTCTAAAAATTTGTGCTCAGCTACGCACCTTATTACAATTTTATCAGCCCCTGTTTTAAATAGGAGATCGTCGATCCACAAGAAAGAGGTACTCTTTTCTATTACCATTTGCTTCTCCCATGATGAAAGAACAAGGGATGTTCTATCGATGGCCAAATAGTTTGCAATGTCTATGTACCACAATGTTTGTTCACTGATGACAAATAAATGTTCATTCAAGAACTGGTCTTCCACAACTGCATGATCCGATAGTATTAATTTGGACAAGAAGTCTACCACTATGTTGTTGTTATCGGGCTTATCTACAATGGTAATATCGAACTCTTGTAGAAGCAAGAGCCACTTGATGATTCTACCAATGATCATGGGTTTACTCATTAAATATCAAATAGTTGCATAGTCTGTATGGATGAATACTTTGTACCCAGTGATGTAGTGGTAAAAATTTTTGATGGCATGCACTACTACGAGGAATTCCTTATCTGTCACCGTGTAGTTAAGCTCGACACCTATTAAATTCTTGTTGACATAGTAGATAACATATAATTCCTCACCATCCTTCTACTAGAGGACCACTCTTATTGCATTATTGGATGCATCATAGTAAATATGAAATGAAATGGCCCAATTTTGGCCTCGTAGGACTAGGGCTGTAGTCAAATTTTTCTTCAGTGTTTGAAAAGCTCATTCGCAGTCTTCCATCCAGATGAATTCCACGTCCTTGGAGAGAAATGTATGTAGGGGTTTGGTGATTTTGTTGAAGTTGGCAATAAATCACTTGTAGTACCTGGTGGAGCTGAGAAAAATTCTTATGTCCATCTGCATCTTAGGACTTGGTAGGTCATTTATGACCTTGATTTTATTTTTATCCACCTTAATCCCTTTTGCTGAGAGATGGTGTCCCAACACTATGCCTTCACGCATCATCATGAAATATTTTTTGTTACAAAGGGACAAATTGTTTTCTTCGAATTGCTGGAGCACTCATTCCAAATTATTCATCGCCTCATCGAAGGTTTCACCGTAGATAGTGAGATTGTCCATGTAAACTTCTACTGCTTTCCCCATCATGTCCGAGATTATGCTTAGCACCAACCTTTGAAAGGTGGCTTGTGCATTGCACAACCTGAAAGGCAACACTTTATAGGTAAATGTTCCCCAAGGGCAGGTAAATGTTGTCTTATCTTGGTCCTACTTTTCGATCTGTATTTGGTTATAACTGCTAAACCTATCCAGAAAGAAGTACTTTCTCCTAGATAGCGTATTGAATACTTGATCAATGAAGGGAAGTGGAAAATTATATTTCTTGGTCACCTTATTCAGTGATCTGTAGTCAACATAGATTTGTCATTTCCCATTTTTCTTAGGAACCACCACTAATTATGACACCCATTCGTTGTTGAATATAGGGTAGATAAAACCTGCTGAAAAAAGTTTCTACAACTCATTTTTAACAATTTATTTCATGGAAGGGTTCATCATTCTTTACGACTGTCTGATTGGGGTCGACTGCTCTTCAAGGTATATCCAATGGGTGCACATTTTTGGGTTTATTCCCTTCATATTTGAGTACTCCCAAGCAAATACTTGTTGATGCCTGGTTAGGAGCTCTTTTAATTCTATCAGTTGCATGGGTGTCAATCCACTGCTAACGTTTAATTTTATACTAGGCTCTATTTCAATTTCCCTAGTTTGGTGATCCTGGGCACCGACCAAAGGTGATTCAGGAATGATGGGGAGGACTCTCCCTAGAGGAATCCTGTAGTGATGTTGTCTTCATAAGCTTTGTGCACGTGAGTATTGAAGCAAAATGGAAATAAGAAATATTATTCATTAACCTTACAAAACTTAGAAATTACAATGCTTAAATAGGGTTGATTTAACAACCTTAGGGAATATAGGAGAAGTTAGGAAATGAAGAAAAATAGGGAGGAAAGGAGGAAGGGAAATTGATGTCGAATGCCTTGCCACCCATGCCATCCAATATGCCCAGTTAGCTACCGTCCAAGGAGGTAAAATGGAAAGGTCCAAAGCTTACCGTTGTAAACAATTGTTTTACCTTTTTATATTGCTTTAATTCTCAATATTCTCCTCCTTAAAGTTGAGAGGATTGACTATACAATCTCTTAGCTTTATATATTTAGCTTTAGCTATACCTTTGGTGAAGATGTCTGCAATATTATCCAAAGTGTTACAATATTGAAGCTCAACTATCTACTGTTCCACCATATCTCGAATGAAGTGATACTTCATATCGAAATGCTTTGCTTTGCTATGGTGGACTAGATTGTATGCCAATTGAATGGCACTTATGTTATCACAATACAGTTGAGTTGGACCACTTTGATTTTCTCCAATATCTTCAAGAAATTTTCTCAACCATAGGGCTTGAGTACTAGCATGTGTGATGGCTATATACTCAGCCTCAGTCGATGACAATGCTACAATAGTTTGTTTCTTGGAACTCCATGTAATTAGTCCTGATACTAGACTAAAATAATTTCCTGATGTAGATTTCCTGTCATCTATATTGCTGCCCCAATCATTGTCACTGAAGCCAACTAATTTCATAGAATTACATTTTTGGTAATGGATTCCAAAATATAATGTACCTTTTACATATCTTAAGATTCTTTTAGTTGCTTGTAGATGCAGCTCAGATGGACTAGCCATAAATCTTGAAACTAGAGAAACAACATATTGAATATCAGGCCTTGTGTTGGTGAGAAATATTAGACTCCCAACCATGCTTCTGTAAGTGGTCATGTCAACCTTTGATGCTCCATCATCCTTTCTCAATTGGATCCCATGTCTAGTTGGAGTTGCAACTGATTTGCACTGCTCCATGGAAAATTTCTTGATCATGTCTCGAGCATACTTGTGTTGACATATGAAGATCCCTTTATTTTATTGATGCACTTCCATCCCTAGGAAGTATCGCATTAAACCAAGATCTTTCATCTCGAATTGTTTCATCATGGAGTTTTTGAACTCCATATTCATTTTATTGTTACTACCCATAAATATTAGATCATCCACATACAAAAAAACTATGAGAATGTCTACTCCATACTTTAGGTAGTACAAAGTTGGTTCACTTTTGCTTCTTGTGAATCCATACTCACTGAAATAGCCATCAATGCATGAGTACCAAGATCTTGGTGCTTGCTTGAGGCCATAAAGTGCTTTCTTCAATTTGTAAACAAGGTTCTCCTTTCCCTATTCTTGAAAACCTTGAGGTTGTTGAACATAAACCTCTTATGTCAAGTATCCATTCAGAAAAGCACTTTTCACATCCGTGTTGAACATTCCATCGTTTATGGGCTGCTAAGGAAAGAACTGATCTGATTGTTTCTTGTTGTGCAATAGGAGCAAAGGTTTCCTCATAGTCAATGCCAAATTTTTGAGTAAAACCTTTTGCTACTAGTCTTGCCTTATGCCTCTCAATGCTTCCATAAACATTGTACTTGGTATTGTAGACACATTTACACCCAACACATTTTTTTCCTTTGGGTAGCTTTACTAGCTCCCATGTATCATTATTGTTTATAGAAGTTATTTCCTCTTTCATGGCTTCTTTCCATACATTTTGAGTACATACCTTCTCATAGCTAGCTGGTTCTAGCTGTGTACTAGCCAATAAAGCATAATTGACTACATCTCCCCTAGGATCATGGGAGTCATCATCTCCATACAATTACAAATTTTCAAGTTGCTGCAAAACTGTATTCATCTCACTAGCTTGGCTTCTAGTGAATCTTCTCTAGAAATTTTGATCCAACATTTGAAAATATGGATGATGTTGTAATGTTCTTTTACCTCTCAATGGAGAGTCTTTGTCAATGTCCATCGATGAAGAACTTACTAATCTCTATGTAGAAGGACTTGGAGTGGCGGTTGAAGTACTTGATGTAGTACTCCTGTATGGGCTTGGAGGGGGTGGTGTGCCTTTGCTTTTCTTTGGAGACACCTGTTGTACCTGTGAATAACTTACATCTTGGGACTCATCATAAACAAAAATTCTTTGATGACCCCATTCTCCCCCTTCATCAAAAATTACATCCCTAGAGAGTAAAGTTTATGAGTCTTGGGTTTGTAGCGTCTATTTGCCTTTGTCGACTCACAATACCCTACAAATATACAAGCTTGAATTTTTGGATCAAGCTTCTTCATTTTCTCATAAGGAATGTGTGCATATGGTAAAGAACCAAAAATTTTGAAGTGCTTTACAGTAGGTTTCTTTTCGTACCACCCCTCATAAGGAGTGACACCATCTAAACTAGAAGTAGGACTTCTATTTAGAATATATACACTAGTTCTTACAGCGTCTACCCAGTACATATGAGTTAGATTCTTAGTCTGAAGCATTGATCTCGCCATTTCAACTATGGTGCGGTTATTTCTCTCAGCCACACCATTTTGTTGTAGGGTATATGCAGTGGTGAATTTCCTTTTAATCCCACTTGCTTTACAATATTTCAAGAATGATTTTGAGGAGTATTCACCTCCTCGATTTGTCCTAAGAAATTTTACATAATTCCCACTTTGATTCTCTACATTGTTTCTAAAATCTATGAAGCAATCAAAAGCTTCATCTTTATGTTTCAAAAAATAAATCCAACACATTCTAGAGAAGTCATCTATGAAAGTGAGAAAATAATAATAGTTTTCGAGACTGTGTTTGCATTGGTCCACAGATGTCTGAATTTACTAACTGAAGTAGATAGTTGGCTCTCCATGCTTGTCCTTTTGGAAACTTTGACCTTGAGTACTTTCCCAAAGTGCATCCTTCACAAACCTCCTTTTGTTCATTGATTTTGGGAAGTCATGTCACCATAGCTTGAGAAGTTAGAAGTTTCAAGCTAGCGAAATTAAGGTGACCATATTGCAAGTAACAAAGCACACTTGGATTTGTTATAGCTACATTTGCAATTTGAGCTCTTCTTGGATCATCAAATTTGAGAGGGAATAACCTGTTATTGGTCATGGGGACCTGTGTGATGACACGATTACAATTATTTTTATCAAAAATTATACATTGTCCTTCATCAAATACAAGCTTGTAATTTTTTTCCATCATTTATCCAATGCTTAGCATATTGTGTTAGAGCTTTGGAGTGTAATAGATGTCATGCACTTTCTTTAGTACTTCTTTGGTTGGAACTTCCATGGCTCCAATACCCTCTACTTGCAATGTATTATCATGCCCTAATTTGATTTGGGATTTATAAGTGGAATCTAGAGTAGCAAGTAAATATTCTTTACCACTCATGTAGTTTGAACAACCAGTATCCAGAATCCATGTATCATTTAGATTCTATTCTGATTGTCCATATGAAAGAAAAATATTAGAGGTATCATCTTCTTCTACATAATTACCATATTGACTATTGCTGCCTTGTGAAGATTTTGACCAATAGTCGCGAGCAAAGTGACCTGGCTTTCCACAGTTGAAACAAGGTGATTTTGACTTGTCATTTCCTCGCCCTTGATTTCCACTTTGTCCTTGATTTCCTCATCGATTTTGATTTCCACCTCTTTTCTAATTGCATCCTCTGTATGAGTTGCTTCCTTTGTTGGAATTGCCTCCTTTGTTCTGGTTGCCTCTTCTATTTTGATTGCCTCCTCTATAGTTGCCTCTACCTCTACCTCTTTGCTTACCTCTACCTTGACCTCTTCCCCATCCTCTTCCATTGTTTTCATTGGAAGTGAAGGCCTTATCATCGCCTCCTACCACATAACCCTTTGTCCACCACATTTCCGGTTCTCATTATGCCACGTAATCAGATCTGTGTCAGTTCTATTTCGTCCAGTCTACGTCGGCCTTGCTCTCCTCTCACCATGTGGTGCTCTCCAGTTGGTTTCTCCTAGGTTGCTCCTCCTCCTCACATGCTTGTTGTGCAATCCTTCTCTAGACCTCGCATCGGTTCACGATTCATGGGCCTTCTTCAACCTCACATCGGATCGCATGCTATAATCCCCACTTGACCTTGCCTACCTTGATGCTTGTGTTGTTGGTTCCTCCACCTCAATCTTCAGGCCCTCTCTGGCCTCGGCTCTAATACCAGATGTGGCACGTGAGTCTTGGAGAAAAATGGAAATAAGAAATATTATTCATTAACCTTACGAAACTTAGAAATTACAATGCTTAAATATGGTTGATTTAACAACCTTAGGGAATATAGGAGAAGTTAGAAAATGAAGAAAAATAGGGAGGAAAGTAGGAATGGAAATTGATATCGAATGCCTTGTCGCCCATGCCGTCTAATATACCTAGTCAGCTACCATCCAAGGAGGTAACAGGGTAAGGTCCAAACAAATTTTTTACCTTTTTATATTACTTTAATTTCCAACAAGCTTCCTCCTCCAATTATTTCATTGCCATCACCAACTGTAGCATTAACAACGACCCATCCTCTTGGTTGTCCTACGTGGGTTCTTCCAACGTGTGTACGGACTGTTCAGGGGGAGAAATTATCAATCTTTTAATGTTTTGACCATCTAAAATGGTCATTTGTCCATCACGAAAGCTGATGTATGCATAAGATGTTGCCAGCCATGGCCTCCCCAAGATGAGTGGGTAGCCAGCCAATCCTGATTTAGACTACATAACCAAAAAGTCTGTCAGGTACTCCCATGCATCTATTGTCACTATAATATCCTCAACCATTCCTTCTGGTGCCACCATCGACCTATCGGTCAATTGCAATACCATCTTGGTGGGCTTAAAATTTGTGAGCCTCAACCTCTGCATAGTCTCCTTTGGCATAACATTGATGGTTGCACCCAAATCAACCAAAGTATTAGTTAGCAAATGCCCACCTATATTTACAGTCAAAACCAGACTGTCTCGATCTGTGTATTTAGGGTGGCATGCATTCCCCATCATCAAGTTGGTCAACTTCCCTATGATGTCAATGGTCTGGACTGCTTTACATCTTAGTTTCCTCAGATAGAGATCCTTTATTGCCTTGGTGTATATAGGAACATTGCTAATAGCTTGTAAGAGTGGAATAGTGACTGTTAAGTTCCTCAAGCTAGAAAGGATATCAAACTCAAGTTGTGTCAGTTTTCTTTGCTTTTGTAACCTCTTGGGGAATGGAGCTTTTGTTTTCTCAGCAACATGTTCTTCTTTGACCTCCTCTACAAGAGGTGGTTCTCCTACATTTTCCTCCTCTTCTACTAGGGGAGATGCTTCTACTCCTAATTGCCTACCTGACCTTAGCTGAATTGGATTACAACTAATATTATACATCGAATACATCTCTCCTTCTAGTTGGTATGCAAGCATCACCTTGTTATTTGGATTGACCATCGGCTACATTGGTAGCTATGCATGTATTTATGCATGGAGAGCTCGTAGGCTTTGTTGTAGTGGAACCTGCACCATATTCTATGGAGATGAGTTCCACAAACCGTGGTTTCTTCATTGCTATTCGAATTGCTGGGATGGCATCCATGGTTGTTGGTTAAGAAATGTGGCCCCTAGAGGTATGTTCATCCATGTTCGTGGTCCCCACCACCTCATATTGGGTGGTTGAGGCTGCCCTTGTAGCATGTAAGTCCTCCTCCATAGGGTGGCATCCCTTCTAACATATTTCCCATAGGGGGTTGCTGGTATTTTATTTGATTGCTCATAAAATAAGCTTCACTAACTTTAGCATCCTCCTTAATATTAGGCAGTTGTGTACATAGTAAGGTCTTATGATTCTACTCACAAATAGTGCATACTCTAACTTTATTCTCTGGGTATGCATTCATCGTATGCTTTCCTCTACATTTTAGGTAAAAATAGGCTAACGTGGCTTCGTTATCTTGCTTCTTCTTCTCTAGTAGGAGCGTTTCTAACTACAATTCCAAATAGGAGAGCATTTTGCTCTTCAGATCCTTCAACATATTTCCTATATTTATATTTATGATCAAAGTAGTTGCTTTCACGATCCTGGAAGTTGGTTTACCTCTTCTTCGTGAGTAGTTTTGACACAATTGTCAGATATATTCCATTGGGTGCTGGTAAACATCACCTCTAGAGATTAAGTTGAGAGATTAGAGTGATTTTTTGTTAAATACCCTCATAAAAATTCTTCTAAGGGACTTGTCATCTAACTTCGTATGAGGGTATCGCTATAGGTTGAAGTTGAATCTCTCCCAGTATTATTCCAGGGACTTATCCTCCTTTTGTATCATTATTAGAACCTCTTCCGTATAGTCTCGTGCTCTACTGAAGTCTTGGTACTATTCTAGGAAGAGCCTATTAATTTCCTCCTATGTGGTGATCTATTTTTTTCCCAACCCGATAAACTAGTGTAGAGCTAAATCATCCAGTGTTGACGACAGGGTTATGCATAAGGGATCGGCCTAGAAATCTATTTATAAATTGAAGGAAAATTATCTTGGAATCTTAGCGAAAAATGGAGAAATATACATGGTGAATTCCAATTATTTTTCTCCAAAATTTTTTAAACCGTGGCGAATTGCAATTATTTTTCTCCAAAAAGTTTCAAACAGTGGTGATTTTTTCTATTTTTGGGGCCATAAATATCGGTTTTGCAAAATATAAAAATGTATGACATACTTAAAAGCTTTAGGTCGATATGAAAGACATCAGGTCGACATGATGACAAATGGAATATTGATTGGTTGCAGTCATGATGATCGGTTACAAGCATACCGATCAGTTGTAGCCATGCCGATCTGTTGCAACCATGACGATTGGTTATAGCCATGAAAATCAGTTGCAACAATGTCGATCAGTTATAGCCATGATGATCAGTTGCAATCATGATAATCAGTTGTAGTCATGATGATCAGTTGCAACCATGATGATCTATTGCAGCTATGTCGATCGATTGTAGACATGCCAATCCGTTGTAGCCATAATGATCAATTGTAGCCATGACGATCAATTGTAGCCATACTGATCGGTTACAGCCATGTCAGTCAGTTACAGATATGTCGATTGATTGTAGACATGATGATCAGGTGTAGCCATGATGATTGATTACAGCCATGTCGATTAGTTGCAGTCATGATGTTTAGTTGCAACTATGATGATCGATTGCAGCCATGATGATTGGTTGCAACCATGATGATCGATTGCAACCATGCTGATCGGTTGCAGTCATGATGGTCGATTATAACCATAATGATCGGTTGTAGCCATGATGATCTATTGCAACCATGCTGATCAGTTATAGCCATGTTGATTGGTTGTAGCCATGTTGATCAATTGCAATAATGACGATCAGTTGCAACCATGACAATCGTTTGTAGCCATGTCGATGTTCTACAACAGTCAAGTTCCCATCAATAGCAATGGTGCTCTATGCCACATGTCATCCATCTGTTAAACGATTGCATGTAGAGGACACGTGCCATCCATCCGTTAAACGATTACATGGAAAAAATTCTATATAAAGGGAATTAACAGTTATTTTTTCTCTCGTTTTAATGCTTTCTTACCATTTTTTCTCTCGTTTTAACGTTTTCTTACATCTTTTCCTCTCGTTTTAACACAATATGAACCCTATTCCTCCACTTTTATCTTGGTTTTTACAATTTACCTTAATTTTTAAGTATTTTTTAACCATTTTTCTCTCATTTGAAACCTTTTATATTATATCTTCTTATCCATACCCGTACACTCTATGGCATCCCCTACAACCCCTAGAATGTTTAAAGTTAATTATAAGAACCTGGTTTACCCCTTGATTTCAAAAATTTTATCAACATCGGGTTACAACATGTCTTGGGTCACGGACTCTAGCCTTCAAGATCTTGTTTTAATGCCCCATTTTGATACAGACATTAAAATGGTGGAGAGGATCATTGCAGCTTATGATATGGATTCGGGTAAGGTAAATCTTGTCGTTGACAACAAAAACATCATTCTTTCTTTCTTAGCCATTGATGTCTCCAGATTGACAACATTGCCCCATGCTGGTGTTGAGCCTATCACTTCCAAATACCAGTTAACTGATGATGAGAAAATCTACTTGGAGACCACCTTCAATGCACAGTCAAAATATTTTCAAGGTATAACTATTTTTTTATTTAATTGATTTTAAATTCTTATTAGTGATTGAACGTACAATTACTAATTTTAGTTTTTTTGCAGTTAATTCCACCAAGTCCAAAAGGGGTTTGATCGTACCGGTGATTGAAAATAAATTTCTTTGGGCATCTTACGAATTCTTCCTTGCTAGACTCGTTTTGCAAGGAAGGCTGATAGAAATTCTGATGTGGGCCTTAGCGTATTTGGTCCATTGTATAGGATACCAAAAATTCGACTGGTGCACCTATGTCTCAAATCAGATCATATTGGAAATAGAGAACATGAAAATTCATGCTTCACCCTCATTGACAGTTAGCACATGTAATTAGCTTATTGCTTTTTTTATGAATCTTTTCATAATTTGCATAACACTCTAGTACCGACATCTTGGCACTCAATCCCTATCAATTTAGCCATGACAGAACACTAGATTCAGGTAATTTTTTTAATATTTAAGTAATTATTATTATTTTTCCATTGTTTGTCTTTTTGTAATTTTGATATTTTATACCAAACACAGAAAAGGGTATCCTCTTCCTCTTCAAAGCGGGATGTTGCTATCAGAGGTTATAATCCATAGGAATCAAGAGACTCCGAAACACCTATAGAGGAAGCAACACCATTGATAAGGAAAAGATCATCAAGGAAATATAGAAGATCTATTTCTCCTATTTGTCAATGATCTCCACATGCTACTGCACGTCCGTTGCCAACGGGCATAGTTATGCATGAGGTTTCATATTCTAGGAGTAGGTTTTAATTACTATCAAAATAATTTTTTTACAATATTTTTACTATTTTTAATTATTTTTTTTTCAGATGTACAACATGACCACATTTCATTTGTAGCAGCATCTATGCAAGATTTTTTTTCTTCTACCGGTAAGTGTTATAACAATGTTTGCAACCAATTTTCATAATGTAATTTTATAACTAGTTTTTATTTTCTACCTTCACAAAAATTTTAACTAATTTTTATTTTTATGTTTTAAGGTCCCTCGCAACAATGTCGTCAACAAAATAAACAAATGCCGCCCCCTCCTCCACAACGCTCAACTCAAATGCGAGGTCAATGCTTCCTATTTGTAAAACACTTTCTTCCATATAGGCCACAGAGAGAAGCAACACAACAAATTTTAGAGAGAGAAGCATCAAAGAATTTTTCCGATTTCGACCGTATATTTGTTAATAATTTTACTTTTAAGGATATACTAGAAGCTTTTGGTACTGGGTTGGCTGATTTTCCACTTGATAAATATTATATTTTGCAAGATAACATACACACTCAATTTCAACTATCAAAATTGGTTCAAGATAAAGTAAATGAAGGTGCAGAACGTTCAAGCAAATCTCCTCCAAGGGAAAGAAGCACTCGTCAGGCTCCTCCTTGACAAGATGATGATAATACTTTTTTTAGAATAAGATTTGGTTTATGATAATGTTGAATCTACAATTAAAAATTTGCTACTTCCAGATATAATGGAAATGAAAAAATGAGAGTATTGGGCTAAGGTGTTGATAAAGGAAATTAATGCCCGTTACAATAATTTTTCAAAAAGAGAAAGAAATTTTTTTATTATTGAAAATGAACTAGAAAAAATGGAGGCTCTACTACAGTAAGTAAAATCTGGCATGTTGAAGTTGAATACATCATACACATATGACATTTTAAAGTTTATAATGAACATATTGGATAATATAAACGGTGAGGCCCAAGATTATTACAATGAATGGAAAAATGATAAGAAAAATGTTGCTATTGCTGTAGCTGCAAAGAATGTTGTTGAGATTTTTTTTTTTTAAGCAAAAAACCCCTTGCGGGGCTGCCTTGGTCTGAGAGACCACGAATAGGGGGTTCTACACCGTCAAAGTCACCCGAAAGTCACACCCGACCTTGCCCGCACCAACATTATCAATTGGATTTTGGATACCCAATTCATTTTTTTGGTAGGGTGGAGATTTGAACCTGGGACCTCCCTTGGAGGATTGCCCTCTCCTCTCCAACTCACGTACAAAACCTGGGTAAATGTTGCTGAGGTTTGACTCAATCACTTTTGTGTTCAAAAATTTGTTGTTCTCTTTTTTAAAATGTAATTATCTTTTAATGTTGATTAACTTTTTTCCTTTTTGTAGGTAAAGTATGAAAATCTCAAGAAGCAGGTTCAAAACCTGTAAGACTATCTCAGGATGGCAAAGGAGTTCTTAAACACTTCCATGGAAATGAAAAAAGAGCACAGGAATCAGTTTGAAAAAATAACATTTTTGTGAAAAATCATTATCTGCAATGGATTGGATCCTGATGTTATGCTTAAGGATAAGGGTAAAGAAGTTGAAGGACCAACATCTGAATATGTTGGCAAAGAAGAAAAAATCCTTCTCGATGGAATGCAAAATTTTGAGATGATCCTTGTCAATTCTGGAGCAATTGATAGTACTGTTACCCAGCCCAAGAAAAGAGTTGTCGAAATGTAGGATGTGGTAATCATGGAAGTAGTGGATGTGGAAAAATGAGCTGAACAAGGGAAAGATGAGGGAGGGGCCGTTGCTATGGATACTGTGAAAGACATTGAGAAGGAAAAATTGGTGGAGGAAGGGGGAAAATATTCTGAGGGGAAAAAATAAATTTTAAGACATTTCATATGTTTTCATTGGAAAACAAGATACTTGATTTTATTATTTTACTATTTCACTATTTACATTTATAATTGTGTGTTATTTTCATCTCTTAAGTATTATGGTGTTTCAACTTTCAAATATGTTTGAGTTTACGTAGAATATATGCATAGGTATAGATTTACATGTTATTCAATGTTATTCATATTGTGATATAAAAATGAGTTTTGTCTTGTGGATTTTGCTATGTTGTTTTTATATTTCAATATTCAAATGAGTTTGAATTTTTAGTTTATTCAAAGTAATTCTTGTTGTTGTATAGAAATGTGTTGTCTTTTTTATTATGCTATATTTTTTTATATTGTTGCATGTGTTTAAATTTTAGTTTATTCATATTAATTCTTGTCGTAGTATAAAAGTGAGTAATTTCATTTCTATTTTGCGATATTGTTTTTATATTTCAAGTGAATATGGTCATTTGTATTATAATTGTATATATCTATGCATGTATTTCCATGTTGATCGACTGCAGACATGCCGATCGGCTGTAGACATGTCGATCGGTTGTAGGTATGACAATCGACTGTAGATATACCGATTGGTTGCAAACATGTCGATTGACTGTAGACATACCGATCGGTTGCAGGCATAGTGTTGCATATGTGCCACGTGTCAACCATCTACAAAATGATTGTATTCAGAGGCCACGTGTCAACCCTCTGTGAAATGATTGCATGTAGAGGCCACATGTCACCCATCCAGAAGCTGATTATATGTAGAGAATTCTATATAAAGGGATTACCAATCATTTTTTTATCTATTCTATCATAGTATTAATCATTTTATTCCCTTTTTAACACATTCTTACCCATTTTCCTCTTTTTTTAATGTATTCTTAACCATTTTCCCCTAGATTTATCTTAGTTTTAACCTTTTACCATAAGTTTTATGCCAGTTTTAATCCTTTTCCTCCATTTTGAATCCTTTTCTATCAAGTGTCGCGTACCATTCTCTATCTTCTTATCCATACCCGTACACCCTATGGTGTCCACTACAACCCTTGGAATATTTAAAGTTAATTATAAGAATTTGGTTTACCCCTTGATTTCAAAAATTTTATCAACATCGGGTTACGACATGTCTTGGGTCATAGAATCTAGTCTTCGGGATCTTGTTTCAATGCCCCATTTTGATATGGACATTAAACTGGTGGAGAGGATCATTGCAACTTATAATATGGATTCGGGCAAGGTCAATCTTGTCACTGACAATAAAAACATTGTTCTTTATTTCACAGCTGTAGATGTCGCTAGATTGACAAAATTGCTTCATGCTGGTGTTGAGCCTATCACTTCCAAATACCAATTAACTAATGAAGACAAACTCTACCTAGAGACCAACTTCAATGTGTAGTTGGAATCTTTTCAAGGTATAACTATTTTTTAATTTAATTGAATTTAAATTCTAGTCACTAGTGTATTACTGATTTTGTTTTTTTGTAGTTACATCCACCAAGTCTAGAAGGGGTTTAACCATACTGGTGATTGAAAATAAATTTCTTCGGGCATGTTGTAAATTTTTCCTTGCCAGACTCGTTCTGGAAGGAAGGCCTACATAAATTTTAATGTGGTCCTTAGCGTATTTGGTCCGTTGTTTTTCACACCAAAAATTCAACTGGTCCACCTATGTCTCACATCGGATCAGATTGGAAATAGATAACATGATAACCCACGCTTCACCCTTACCGACAGTTAGCACATGTAATTATATTATTGCTTTTTTTTATGAATATTTTTACAATTTATAGAACACTCCAGTACCAACATCATGGCACTCAATCCTAGACAATGCAGCAATGAGAGAACAACAGGTTCAAGTAATTTTTTAATCAATATTTAAATATTTTTTTCAATTTTTCCATTATTTATCTTTTTGTAATTTTGACATTTTATATATGCACAGAAAAGACATCCTCTTTCTATTCAAAGCGGGGTGTTGCTGTTAGAGGTTATAATCAAGAGGAATCAGGAGACTTTGAAATACCTGCGAAAGAAACAAAACTACCTGTATGGAGAAGATCAACAAGGAAACCTAGAACATCTAGTTCTCCTGATCTTTGAAAACCCCCACCTGGGGCTGCATTACGTCCACTGCCAATAGGAAAATATTTTGGAGCAAGAAATTGAATTTTAAAATTTGATATTTTGAAAGATAATTTTATGACATTTCATATGTTTTCGTATGAAAACAAGATACTTGCTTTTATTATTTTACTTTTAAGAAATACACTTTTATAATTGTGTGTTATTTTCATCTTTTAAGTATTATGGTGTTTCAAATATGCTATGTTGTTTTTATATTTCAATTTTTAAATGAGTTTATGAATGATATATCTATGCATGTGTTTAAATTTGAGTTTATTTATATTCATTCTTGTTCTTGTATAGAAAAGTGTTTTTTATTTTTTAACATGCTATATTGTTTTCATATTCAATGTTAGTTTACAATGGAGATATTTATGTAAGAGTTAAATTTCAATTTCCCTATATTATGCTATGTTGTTTTTATATTTCAATTTTCAAATGAGTTTACGAATGATATATCTATGCATGTGTTTAAATTTTAGTTTATTCATATTCATTCCTATTGTAGTATAAAAGTGAGTATTTTCATTTCTATTAAGCTATATTATTTTTATTTTTCAAGTGAGTTTACGAAGGATATATCTATGAATGGGTTTCAATTTTCAGTGCATTCATACTCATAGTTAGTCATTATAGTTGTATAAAAATGAATATGGTAATTTGGATATATCTATGAATGGGTTTAAATTTTTGTTTTCCATATCTAGAGTAATATACTACATGCATTTTTCATACATATGTACAAAAAAATTTAATATGCATACACGGTTTACTCAATGACAAAGCATAAATCATAAAAAATCACTATATTTTGTCATATCATACAACTAATGATACTAATGATACATACATACATTTAAATTCAAAGGAAAAATAACTATTTTTTGTCAACATATATATTTAGTTCAATAACATAACATCATTACATATACATGGTTTTCAAATTTTCAACTTACTCAAAGCTATAACACACATCATAAATTTTGAAAACATAGATAATCCATAACATTAAAAAGCAAACATGCATAATCATTGAAAATTGAATTATTATATGATTTTATGAAATATTTCAAATCCGGAAAATCATTGTTAATATGAATTTATTCAAATCACTAAAATTTTACAAGATGATTTTAAATCCGAAAAAATCTTAAATTATATGAATTTTTCATATAATCATTGCACTTTTTACAAATTTGGAAGGTAATACAAAGCTTTATCAACTTCTCCACAAGAACTGAGAATCTGTGAATTCTGTGTTTCCATAATCTCATCATCACTCCTAGCTGAATCATTTTCGTCATTATCAACCATATTAGAGAGACCTCTTCTTTCTGCTAGGGAATTCTAATATGTCAATGCTCTATCATAGGAAAAGTTACCCACCTCGTATGATGACACATACATTCTCAAATAATTTTCCAAATTTTTGTCCAACTTGTTACGAACTTTTAATTTAACAAAAGTTATTGTACTGAAAACCTTTCATCTTCAATAGATCCCAAAATCATTGTCTGACATAATTCATATAAAACAAAGTATTCATTCATAGTATCTTGGAAGACACTGTTTCGATACAATTTTTTCCAGAAACAAGTGATTGAACCAGTCTCATGTGGATTTTTGAATTGTGCAATTTTATTATCCATTGTTATTCCAAAATTGGTTGACTAATGTCTCAAAATATCATTGTTTAGAATACCATTGATTTCAATGCCATTTATTTCCACACTTCTAGAGAAAAATTTCATAAGATTACCCATATATTTTACAAACAACTCACTTCTACTACTTTGGTCACCACAAGGATTTCAAAAATTGGGATTAACAACAGCCATGGCCTCAAGTGTCTCATCTCTCTTAAAACGATCTCTTATTTCACTTGTTAATGCATTTGCAATTCTTTTCAATTTATTATTAGTGTTATTCAAAAACTCATCGAATTCAAAATGGGTAATGGGCACTTGTTCAACATCATCTGTCAGAGTATTTAATCACTTTTCAAAATGATATACATAAATCAACTTTCCATGGATAGCAATACAAAGATTATTGTTGATGTTGAAATTTAAAAAGTTGTTCGGTTCATTGACATTAATTAACGTATTCCAACTATCAAACTTGGGATCCTAAAAATGTTTTTTGGATAAATAAATCCTGTCAATAACCATACATATTTGTTTTCTCATCCTCATGAAATCGACAATATAAATTGCCCTTTCCTATGCAAGTTTAATCATAGTATTCATTTCTTGTAACATTGGTAGAATACCACATAATGTGAGAAGAGTTTCCAAGTTAGTCATACGAAAAAGCAAATATTTTGCCTTGTCAACATCTCTACGATGTGCATACATAAACCCAACCAAGGATTTATATTATGAAAATACCCTTTTTGCAAGAAGAAACTGTGAAATCCACCTGGTTTCCACATATTTTAAAATTTTTATGCCTTCCATTACACCTAGAGAAAACTGTTGAAACTTTGCAAACCTTTTTGAACTGCATGAAAAGTATGAGTGTATATCACGGATGAGTTCTTCCACTCTAGTTACATTATCAAAATTGCTCACAATTTTGTATGCAAGATTCATTCGATGAACCATGCAATGAATAGGAATCACATATCGGGCAATGGAAGTCTGAATCTTAACACAAAGACCATTTCTTTATCATTGCATTGTAGCCACACCATCAAATCTAATACAAATTAAATTTGTGGCAATTTCCTTTTCATCCATTCTAGCAATATCCTTTAAACTAGTTACAACAACATTATAAATGTTTTCCACATTACAATTTTCAATCATCTTATGTAGTGCTAGTAAATGAGGTTGTCTCAAATGATTTTTGAATGTGTAAACATGTATGCAAATCCAAAATGTGTTGTCAATAGTTGTTACCTCATCAATGGAAAGTGAAATAAATTTGGCTTGTTTCACATTCCCTCTTAGGTCTTCCTTCTCAACCCGTGATAGACATTTTACCATTTCCCAACCACTTCGATCTGACCAATGTGAACTGGTAAGATTTTGTACATTGGCTAGTTGAAGCATTTCCTTAAAATCAGCAAAATCAGACATGGATTGACATTTTTTTAGAATACTGTATACAATAGCAAACTACAATTTCTTTGAGGCTAATAAAGTACTATTAACTTTTTGAAATTGTGCCTCACTTGTTCCACCCTTCTTAATGAGAGTTTGTTTTTGTTTCATTGCTTTATCATATTCAAGAGCATATCTCACATGCACACATTTTGTTGCATCCTTCCACCTATGAATTCTGTTAATTTTTCCATCACTTCGTATTTCTTTGATGTAAACTTTCCCACAGTGGTTTTCTATTATGTCTTTCTTATTTTGTAATAAATGATCCTTTCCCAGCTTCCATGTATAAATAATATATTTACACACATTCAGTTTCTCATCTCGCTCAATAAAGGGGTAAAATCGTGCCCATTCATTTTTAAAATACCTTCCAATAGTCCATTCGCTTATCTTTTGATGTTTAGATTTTGACTAGAAGATTCCCCAGAGGTCTGAATTTTAATTGTACTGTATTTTTCTTTTTCAGTTGATGTGTCTGAATTTAAAATCTCATGAAGTGGTTGTTGAATGTCATTATTAGGAAAATTATTATGTGGTCCCATATCATCTTCTAGAAAATATTTGAGTGAACACACATCAGGGTCGACAATGTTAAATGCATTCAATATTTGGTGTTCTCTATCATTTTTTAGTGTAAAAAAGACATTATTTTAAAGAATTAACAGAATACAATTTTACAAAGCATTTCAAAAGAGGTAGATAAGTAGAAAACCACTTATCTATTAATAGAGAAAGGTTTTACATTTAAAAGAAACAAAATTTTTAGAAAATTGATGGTAAAAAGTGTCTATACCTGCAAGTTATGTAGAATCTATAGAGATTGATGTCTCATTGCATTTTGGTGTAAAATATTTTAGAATTGTCATTTTACAAGAAGATTGACCTCCCTTCTTTCCATCTTCAGTAGGTGACATTGTATCTATAAATAAAAACCTTCAGATGTTAGGAAATTTATATGAATTTGAAGGAAAATAGCAGACATCCCTCAAGACGAACATATGATCCTAACACACAACATGATAGGGAATACTTATCGACCAAATTTGCAGATAGTCCTTCTACACTGCGTATGAAACATACTCTACGAGCAAGAAGTAGTCTCTAAAAAAATAAATGCTCCTGACACACAACTAGATGACATTGATAGTTGTCTACCACTGTTGCGTATAGTTCACCTACAGTACCTATGAAATTATAGAAAAAAATTTGGATAAAAGAATAATGGAATTAGAATACTCTATCAATTTTTAGTCATGAATCTGCTACAACCGATATACTTTTATAGATAAACACTTCCTTGCAACCGATCGACTTATACTGATCGATAATCCCTACAAGCAACAGAATACCGACCACACGTCCCTAAAATTGATAGAGTTATATCGACAAAAATACAACCAACAACCTAACGTTGATTGACACGACCCTATAACTGATAGACTAATGCCAATCGACACATGCAACCAACCTACCAAGGCCAATCGACACCTCTACAACTAATAAACGAATGTTGATCAACACCTCTACAATCGGTCGACTAAAGACGATCGAGATGGTTCTACAACTGATAGACCAATGCTGATTGGCACCTCTTCAACCGATAGACAAATGCCAATCAGTAAAATATGCAATCGATCAGCTTATACCAACAGACATGTCTATGCAACTGATCAACTTATATCGACAGACATGGCTTTGCAACCGATCGTCTTATGTCGATAGACATGGATATGTAATTGATGGGCTTATACCGATAGATATAGCTCTATAACCGATAGACTTTTGTTGATAGACATGACTCTACAACCGATCGGCTTCTATCGATAGACATGACTCTGCAACCGATCGACTTCTACCAATAGGCATGGCTCTGCAATCGATCGACTTATGTCGACCAACATAGCTCTATAACCGATTGGCTTATGTCGACAGACATGACTCTACAACTTATTAGATTATGCCGAAAGACACGACTCTGAAATCGATCGTCTTGCACCGATCGACACTCATCTACAATCGATCAGTTTATTTTAATAGTCATGACTCTGCAACCAATCGATCGACACTCTACAACCTTCTCAAGTTTTTCATTGTTTCAGAGCTATTTTTGAGTTAGAGTATTTTTTATGTATGTTTATTGGTACCCATTATAGTATATATACACGTAATATATGAGGTGATTTGGGAGAGAAAAATAAAATCATTTATAATTTGAAGGCGATTTGGGTAGAAAATATAAAATCATATATAATTTGAAGGTAAATTGGGCGAAAAAGTCAAAATCATATGTAATTTGAGGTCGACAAATTAAAATAAAGTTAGGTTCTTGATTATTAATGATGAGCGAATTTACCCCCAAAAAAATTTTACCTCATAAATTTTGGACGAATGGGCCCCAGTGAAATGATCCAAAATTAGCCTTTTCAAAATTTTAAAAATCCTAAATAGAGCCAATTTACGATATTTCATTCTTGTTCATAACCCTGGTTGACGAGAAGAGTTTCAGCTTCTGTGCATCTGATTTATAGTCGACAAACCTACATAACACATCAAATTTAAATAAAAATAGGTCAGGGTCTTCGGTTGGGTATCCTATGAAGGTAGGGAGATGGGTAGGGGATATGTTCTTCATTTTGGTTTCCCCTACACCTTCCTCTATCGAGAAACTGAAACTAGTCGAAGTCTCTTTGACCATTTTTTTAGGAAATGTGGTCTCTAATGCATATTCTATAGCCTTTCGATCATTCTAAACTTTTAGAATGAGAGCCTCTAAGTTAGTTGGTGTTATAGTTTGATCCTCTATGGCTTTCCATAGTGATTCCTCCTTGGAAGGTGTCCTTTTGAACAAAGGATTTTGTATAATTTACTCTTTTCCTAGTCAATGGGATGAGGAAGAGCTTTGCACAAAGATAGGGTGTTTACTCTAGTGTACTTCTGGTGGTGATTCAGGAGAATCTAACTCAAATTCAGAATTTTTGGCTGACTCAAATTTTTCCTAGGGCTTTGTTTTATGAAATGACCATCGGGTCCTCTTTTCCTTAATGGAATCATAAAAATTTAGATAGAAGGTTTTACGGTATTGCAATTAATCTATTAGTGGTGCTTCCCCAACAACGATGCCAAAATATTGGGGTAAAAACACTGGTTAAATTTGGCCTAATTTTGTCATAGCCCTCGCATTTAAATTGTTAGACCAGGGAGCTCATAAAATTTCGAAGTGCCACGATCAAGGCCAATCACAATACCATTCCTGAGATGAGTCCACTAACCTATCATTGGGGGTGTTTATAAAATGGCATTGATTCATCCACACCAAAGTAAAACCATGCATAAATGAAAGTATGAGAAATTAAATCAAACCACACTGCATTGGAAATTAAATGAAAGCAGTAAAACACACCTTGCATAATTTAAAAGAAACAACACACTAAAGAAAATAATCTAATCTAGAAAATAATAAAAGGTAGGGGAGGAATACTAGCTTGGAGTGGGCCCAAGCTCCAGTAGTTTTCAACCGGCTAATCATGAAGATAAGACACGAAGGAAGGAACTCTCAAGATTTATTGATAATGCAGTGCAATTTTTACATAAGCCAATATTCTTTTAGAAAAACTCCTCTCTTGTTTTAGAGAATTTTGTGTGTTTATATAACACACACAGGACTTCCTGTTACAATGCTATTACAACAGAAGGTCTGGTTACAGTCTAAATTGAGATAGTTTAGTTACTGTGACAGGCACACGATAAACAACTTTTCATATTTTCCCAGAGATAGAATATTTTTAGGTTCGATCTCTATGTTGTTCATGTTTTGCTTCATTGAGTGGTTACACATTTCATCCACTCTAGCTAGGACAACTCATATGTTCGGTGATCTCCCAAGGATAGCCTACGTGATG
Source organism: Wollemia nobilis (assembly GCA_028583015.1). Taxonomy (NCBI): domain Eukaryota; kingdom Viridiplantae; phylum Streptophyta; class Pinopsida; order Araucariales; family Araucariaceae; genus Wollemia; species Wollemia nobilis. Next base: position 6,744,437 of record JAQPPZ010002642.1, read on the forward strand.
TGGAACTGAATTTTTAATGTGGTCAATGGGATACTATGTAACTACCTGATCAAAGTGCTTAACACTGAGTAAGGCACCTAATTGGCACCTACTTGAGTAAGGTGCCTCCTTGGCACCTACTTTAGTAAGGCACCTACTTGGCGCCTGCTTGAGTAAGGTGCTTGCTTGAGTAAGGCACCTACTTGAGTAAGGTGCTTGCTTGAGTAAGGTGCCTACTTGAGTAAGGCGCCTACTTGAATATTAAGGCGCCTACTCAATATTCGTTAGAGTCATGAACCAAAAGCATGCCAGGTCCACGTAGGACCTCAACTAAGCAAAAGACAACAAAATCAGAAAATATCTACACAAAACACACTTCACACATAAATTAGATAATGCACATAATTTTATTAAATAGATACATAATAATTCATAAAAATATACAACTCGTATTATATTTTCGTGCAAAAAACATTAGAATTAATACAAAAATTTGAGCATTTTTGATGCTTATCAACGGGTACTATGAATGAGAAAGGTTTGGTGCTCATGGTGAAAAGTGTAGGTATTGTGATATGCATCATATTGAGCCTTTATCATATTGATAAGTTTACATAGCAACAAACTAGAACAATCCATAGGAGTGACATCATAGGTAATAGTATCTACATACTTAGGGTCAAAAGCAAAATAAGGTGCAAGTGTGGGTGATATAGAAAGTGGAATCATTGTCCTTATAACCAAGGGAGTACATATGAGTATGGATATGGATAAGAAGGTACAAATTATCATAATGGATTACACTATCATGTTTTGCTAGAAACCGTTATCAATGATAAAATCTACAAAAATTTATGGGTAAAATGAGTATGAGTGACAAAAAAATTATGACATCCTCTTGCAAAATACTAAATATTAAGGTGACATTATTGAGTCAACATTTGAAGTCCTCACAAGCATTATCCTCTCCACAAGACTTGATAGGAACATTTTGAGGTTCCTGATTAGGAGACTATACAAATAAAATTTTCATTTTGTGCTTTGGGCAAGCAAATTTCATCATTCTTCTCTTTACAATAATAAAAAAGTATATCCAAAGAAGAAGTGAAATAAGGAGAAGAAAAAGGATAGGAAGAAAATGAAGAAAAATATGACTTCACAGAGGGGAAATATTGTTGAGTTGAAGAACTCAAAGATCTGGAAGTGCCTAGTAAGAAAGAAGACTTAGGAGCACCTATGGAGGAGGAAGATCATGGTTCACGATTTTGGGAAAAATGTTTCCCCTCAACAAGCTAGGCTTGATTGAACATTGCATCAAGTGTGGCAAGTGGAGTATATTTCAACTCCCAAAATAAATGTGTCTTAAGGCCAGTCTTAAACTTTGGAATAAGAGTAGATGCATGGTGTTGTACTTGAAGAAAAATGCATAAACAATTGAACTAATAGATGAATCTTGGATAGACATGTGGTTTCATTTCTACAAATAAAGTCATTGGATGAGAAAATCATCATCATTGTTAGAAGGGTAGAATGTTGCCTTCAAATTTTGGACCAATTGATCCCAAGAGATGATGGAATTTTGTGTATTTTATCTCTTAGTAATCAAGATTTTAGCAAATCTAGTAAGTTTCAACTTAGAAAATGGAACCTTATCATCATCAAACATTTTTATGTAGGTAAACCAAGTTTCCATATAGATAATATAGCTATTGAGAACTTCAAAATTTTTATATCCATCATAAATTTGAAGTTCACATTTTGTATGAGTAGCAGGAGTGTGTAGCCTAGGTGAGGGAGGTTGGAGTTGCATATTATTAACTTTGTTTGCAATATTACTAATGATCTTAGCTAAGGTTGTCATTTTTTTGGTTTTCCAATATGCCATAGCTCTTCTAGTAAATGTGAGGGAGGGTTTTTGACCAAATTGATAAGTAGATCACTAATTTGGTTGAGGAGTGTTGGGTACAAAAAAAATGCACAAGAGAAACTTCAAGGCATAGGTAACCACATTAAACGGTCATAAAATAAAAAAAATATCACTTCGATAAGTTGGTAAATCCTTTCAAATGAGTATAAATAAGGCCATAGCTAAGAAATGACAGGGCCCTCAAAGTACAATAAAAGCAAAATCCCTTTGGGGGAAAAAGTCCTTTCTACAAGATCATCAAGGAATACGACACATCCAAAGTGGGTCACACATGAACAAAATTATGTGGACAAGGACAGTGATAGGGTGCCAAGTGTCAAGGAAAGTGACCTCCAAGGTAATCGAGCATAATCCTCCTCCGATGCAACCATGCAAAAAATAAATGCAGGATCACATTGTCTAGACTTTGTATGTGGGAAGGCAGATGTAATAAATCACTTGAGGTGTTACTGATTCTTTTATTTAAATAAACTAATGGAAACCTTAATTGTAGATTAATTTTAAATTTTAAAGAAACATCAATATCAACATATGATAGCATGTAAAATATCAAGCAACTAACTACAGAGTGGAAAACTATGCTTGATGTAGACTAGAATTCATAAAGATTGGCTTGATTAATAGGTGCACCTCGACAATGCATCTAAAAAGTGATCGAGTCTTGATCGTAGTGCTAGCTAGAACATGCAATAGAGCCACTAGTCAGGTAGAAAAGTATTTGAACTAAATAATCGGCCACTTATCGATCACTTATGTAGTAGTAATGGGAAATGCTATCCATAGAAACCACTAGTGAAGCCAAGTCAATCCATCGATCTCATGTCAACAAAGTGGATGAAAATATTACATGAGCAAAACTGAGATGCATGGGTGAATTTTTTCCACAAAATATAGCTCCTCCATGTTAGAATAATACATTAGTTAATATTTTTTTACATGTTCATAATTAACTAGGTGTAACCGTACATCTCTTGGACTACCCATATTTCTTGTATAAATACTCTTTTCTGATATAATGAAATATGTGCTTTGCTTCTTTCATTCATTACTGATATGGTATTAGAGCATGGTGTAAGAACAATTATCCTCCATGTCTGCCATTAAACTTGTGAGGGTTCTTTTCTTACAAATTTGGAGTAAACTATGGTGCATCCAATGCTCACAAAATTATTTTGAAGTACCTAGCATTGACATAGAACTCGTGGAGTACCTAGACCTCCGTGGAGATCACCGTAAAGTACCTAGCGTTGAAGGATGAACATTGTATTCCACGACTGAAACTAGGGCTCAGTTTCCCACAGCTGTAGATATAAAAAATATAAATTTTCACAGTGAGTGGTGAGTGTGATTGGTGCAAGGTACTTTCGATTGAACCAAAGAGATAATATATGGATAGCTTGTATTTCGATAAACTAAAACCTATTTCTTTGGTGAAATTTATAATACTTGATCCAACAAAATTTATATTGTGGACACCTCTTATCATTGATTGGATACATTACGACCAAAAATGTTAATTACCCTAATTTGGGATCAAGTTAGATATTTAGCATTTCATCAATGTACTGTAGTTGAAGATTGTACATCACCTGAGTTGTGAAGGTTAACCAAAAGATTGAAGTTGTATGTTAATATTTTGCTTTCCAAGAATTGAATATTTGACTACATATGGGTCTATTATCCATCCACTTCTAATTATTCGAGGTCAGCTAATGTGGAAGCACTACGTGGAAGGTGAAGACTACCCATTTGCATTATTTTTACTTCTAAAAAATCAGTGAACCAACATTAATTGTCGTATAATTGACATTAAAAAAGGAGGATTTGGAGCCTCCAAGGCAACAATAAATAATAGAGCAATCTACTGTGCATCTTGCCTTGATCTTGGATTTGACCCAAGTGTAGACTACTCATAGGAGGGCCACAGACTAGGTAGAAATACCATCATAGAGCTCTGGTAGATATAGGTCTTGGATCAACCAATTTGAAGAAACGTTGCCATGGTTTGCCCTGTCATGTGAAAAGAAACATCGTTGTAGTCTCGGCTCAATTCCCTCGTACACAAAAAAATAATAGTCCCTACACTGCACATTGTTGGAATAGACCAACATTGCACAGATGAAAGGTGAAAAAAAATAAAATTAATATATATATATATATATATAATAAAACAAAAAATGGAAAAAGGGTGAAGGTAAATATTTTTTTCCCAAGTGATATGGTGCAATCGATTGATCCAAAAATTTTGCTTTCTAATTCTCAAGTCCTCAAAGGTGATAATTATGCAGCCTAGAAAATGAAGATACAATCCATTCTTGAATTCGAATGCTTATGGGAGATTGTTACTGGGATTGAGCAACGTCTATAGATAGCTGGCAAAGATCATGAGGTGTTTGATCAATGAAATCGCAAGGCTCGTATGATCCTTTTACTTGGTATCTAGAATGATGTCCAAAATCATGTTTGAGATGCTAAGACTTCTACTACAGTCTGGATGAAGTTGCAACAAGTGTATGAGTCAAAGAACAAAAATCAAATTCTTCATCTTCAAGGATAGTTACACACTCTGAGGTTGAAATGTGGTGAGAAGTTGGAGTTATTTCTTCACTGAGTTTTGATGCTTCGTGCCTCCTTGCAAGAACTAGGAGAGACTGTGGAATATAAGCTCATTGTACCCATTGTCCTAAGAGTGCTCTCAAAGTCGTATCATACCTATATGACATTCTTGAACATCCTAAAGTAGAAGCTAGATTTTAAAGATTTAGTAAATCTATTGCAACAATAGGAAGTGTTCCATGAGAAATCAAATGAATGAGAGCATGCCATGTTGATGAATCAGAAGGGCAAGAATCCCTTCCACTAGAAAGGAAAAGACAAAAAAAATCCAAACAAGTCGTAGAAGAGTTGTTTGATTTGTTACAATAAGGGACATGACTTGAATGAATGTTGGTTCAATTATTTTACTTAGGGAGATTCTAGTAATAAGAATACAAAGCAAAGGGGACCACCTCCTAAGAATAATGGGGAGTGGAAACAATGAAGACCACAAAGACAACAATAAGGGAATGTTGTTGATGCTGAAGATGAGGAGGAGATTGAGAATTTTTCTCTTGCTCATTAGGAACAACCATCCACCACTACCACTTGGTATGTTTATTTAGGTGCTTCCAAGCACATGACTGGCCGAAAGTATTGGTTTGTATTATTGGATAAAAAGTCTTATCCAGATCATGTACATTTGGGGGATGACACACCCTATGACATTGAAGGAATGGGAGATGTGCAAATATGGATTGGAAAGCATAATGTTTAGATAGAGAAGGTCTTTTATGTGCCAGGTTTCATGAAGAATGTCTTGTCTATCAATCAGATGTTGGATAACAATTTGCGAGTGGATTTTGACATTATGGATGGAGAAAAATGTTATTTTTTAAGGATAAATCTAGAGATTCTTGCATTGTCACTAGAGCATTAGAAGTTGGGAAGATGTTCCTCCTTGATTGCATGACTTTAAATAATTAGGTACTCACTATTTGTGTTGTTGATGTCACTACCCTTTGGCACCAATGATATGGACACATAAATCCCACCTACTTGATTACCTTACAAAAGTAAAATTTGGTATGTGGTATTCCATCCCTTTCTCTTACTTCTAACATTTGTTCTACTTATATAGTAAGAAAACAACACAAAATTATGTTTGAGGCTAGCACACATCATACTAAAGGACCTCTTGATGTGATTCACACCGATATGTGTGGACCCATAAAGGCTAGCCACACTGGCCTAAGATATTTCTTGCTTTTTGTTGATGACTACTTTAGAAAAATATGGGTGTATTGCTTGATATCGAAGGATGAAACCTTTATGTATTTCAAGGAGTTCAAATATCTTGTGGAGAATACCACTAGCCATCATATTCATGTACTTTTCTCAGATCGATGGGGAGAGTACACATCAAAAGAATTTTTTGCATTCCTAAAGGAGAATGAAATTCAGAGGTAGTTGACCACATCATAAACACCATAACAAAATGGAGTTTGTGAAAGATGAAATCGTATCATCATGGAAATGGTAAGAAGAATATTGAAAGATGCACAATTGAGTCTAGCATTTTGGACTGAGGTAGTGAAAATTGTAGTATATTTGCTGAATAGAGCACCTACAAAAGATCTTCAGGGAATGAATCCTCAAGAAGCATGGTAAGGAGAGAGACCATCTATATTTCATATTTGAGTGTTTGGTTGTACTGCCTACATGCACATTCCTAAGGAGAAACGAAATAAAATTGAAGAGAAATACTTGAGGTGTATTCTTATCGGGTATAGTAGTGAATCTAAAGACTATAGGGTCATGGATCCTACTACTTGAAAGATTATGTTAGTAGAGATGTTATATTTGATGAAACTGGTGACCCTTAAACTAGTCCACCTATAACACCACCTAATCCTAATAGTGGTATGAGAATCATCCATGATGATGAAGATAATAGTAGAGGAGCTACTCTTGTTGTAAGTTTACCTCTAAATCATTCAATTTGACTGTTATGGTACAAAAAGACACTACAATATTCCTATATGAGTGCTCCACCTGACACTTCTACCTCCAGAACAAGGACACGGAGCATGGCTCATGAGGAAGTGAATTTGGTATTGATGAGCACCATGGTAAATAGCCCTAAACCAAAAATTGTTTGTGAAGCTCTTGAGCTTACATATTGGAAGTCAACTATAGAGATTGAGTATAATTCATTGATGAATAATGGTACATGGGATCTAGTTGATCTTCCACTAGGGAAGAAGTCCATAGGATGCAAATGGGTGTTTAAAACAAAGTATAAAGATGATGGAACACTCAATAAGCACAAGGTTCATTTAATTGTAAAAGAGTACGCACAAGAGGAAGACATCGACTATGAAGAGAAATTTGCACCTACAACCAAGATCAAGACCATTTGTATTGTTTTTGCAATGGTAGCACAATTTGGTTGGAAGGTACATCAAATGGATGTCAAGAGTGCATTCCTAAATGGAGACTTACTACAAGAAGTCTACATGAAGCACCCTAAGGGATTTATCATTGATCAAGGAAAATAAAAAGTGTGTAGATTTATCAAGTCTCTGAATGGATTAAAATAGGCTCCAAGAGCTTGGTACAAAAAAATTGATGAACACCTCTTACAACATGGCTTTGTTAGGAGTTTGTATGATCCTAATATCTACCTTTGACAATATGGAGGGGGAGATAGCCATTGTTGTAGTTTATATAGATGATTTGATCATCATGGAGAGTGTTGAGGATTTGATTTTAGCTTGCAAGGATGATCTTCAAAAATCATTTGACATGATTGACCTTGGTTTACTTAACTATTGCCTTGGATTGGAGGTATGGAAGATGCAGGATCAAATATTTGTTTCTCACATGAAGTACACCAAGACTTTGTTGGAGATATTCAGAATGACAGAGTACTAACCCATGCCCAGACCAATTAAACCTGGTCTACATATGTCTCACCATGATAGCTCTCCACATGTAGATAAAACTCTCTATCATCAATTGATTGGAGGGTTAATTTACCTAATAGATACTAGGCTAGATATTTTTTATCGTTAGTTATTTGTCTATGTTTATGCATGAATCTAAGAAATATCATTGGACAACGACTAAGCATGTGTTGAGATACATCCGTGGTATTGATAATTATGGCCTGGAGTACAAAAAGAATGATAAATTCTTCTTGACTAGATACACAAATGTAGATTATGGAGGATCCTTGGATGATAGGAGATCGATGATAGGATATGTGTTCTTCCTTGGATCTGGATCAATTTCTTGGGGTGGCAAGAAACAAAGTATCATCGTGAAGTACCTAGACCTCCATGGAGACCACCATAAAGTATCCAATGTTGAAGGATGAATATTTTATTCCAAGGAGGTCTGGGTTCTTCACGACTTTGATGAATCTAACGGTAAGGATGCAGCAGTAGATCTTTTGGATTTCAAGGAACTTATAATGGCTAGTCTTGCATTCCATCTAACATGGGGAATTGGTTACATCTATAATAATTTTATATTATTAAGAAGTGTTCAAATCCTGGGGCTACTTTCAACAACATTTATTCCATACAGGCTTCCCTAGAATTGATGGGAATATGATCATATTTTGCATTTTAAACCGTAAATTACGGTTTCAAATTTATATCGACCATAGATTTTTACTTGTTATTTTTTTATAAACCTTAAATTTTATAGGTCAATATATTTAAAAACCATATATTTTACTTATGATATACAAAGTGTAGTATTTATATGTATAAATATACATTAGATGTGCAGAGTAAGGGTATACAAATACATTAGATTTTACCTCCTTTTTATTTTAGTGTGTCGCTTAGGCATCGAATGCTAATGTAGGTGAGCATTAAATTGCAGCATGTGCTACCTCTTGGGCAAGGCCCAGTGAGTACAAATTTGCCATCAAAGTCATCCATCCATTCCTTCAATCTATACAGCTCCATCTGGTTCATCCGGTTACAAACAAAGAGAAAATGTTAGTCTTAGAGTTCAACTTTGAACCAATACTGTCCATGGCTGGTAATCAAGGCTACACAATTTCCATTCTATCCACTCCTAGTAATGCTAATGTTTTTTTTTCTTTTAAGCGAAAAACCCCTTGCGAAGCCGCCTTAGTCTGAGAGACTATGACTAGGGCATTCTACACCATCAAAGTCACCCGGGAGTCGCACCCAGTCCTACCCGCACCAACATTATCAATTGAATTTTGGGTACCCAATTCAACTTTTTGGTAGGGTAGATATTCGAACCTTGGACCTCCCTTGGAGGATTGCCCTCTCCTCTCCAACTCACCTACAACACCTAGATCTAGTAATGCTAATGTTATAATGGCTTTTCTAAGGCTGATTAATTATGATAGGTGGCAGGTGCAGTTTGTTGGAGTAAATAAAAATAAAAATATTATTTTGTTGAAGTAAATAGGAATAAAAATATTAATATTGAATTTTGACATCACTATGGCTTTCAACTCTTCTCTCAACTTTCATTTCTCCTTTCAACTTTCAAATGTTGAAGACATAAGGAAAAGCAACTTTCAACTATAGAAAATTCAAGGAAAAGAAGACATCTACAAGGAAAAACAACTTTCAACTGCAAAAGACACAAGGAAAAGTAGAAATCCTTCGACTAGTCTTCAAATCTCATCCACCTTCAAAGCTCCAAGTTATTAAAGGTGCACATATTTTAACTTGGAGTTATTAAAGGCTTTATTCTTTCTTTTCATTTTAATTTGTTATATGGCTTTGAAATGTCTTATCCATAGTACATTGTGACCCCATAATGGTATTAAAAACAACTTCTCTACAATTTTTACCCACCATTTTATTTTCACACTAATTTTCTTTGTTTTCTAGGGTTCTTTTTTATTTTAATTTTAATTTTTTAAATTTTATTTTATTTTATTTTAATTTGTTATATGGCTTTAAAAGGGTTCATACATAGTACATTGTGACCCCCATAACGATACTACAACTTTTCTGTAAAAATTATAGTTCAAGATTTTTAACAACTTATTTCATAGTTTAAAATGAAACAATGGGCTTCTGTAGATGCAAAGTCTACAAACTGTCAAATTCCATAACTTATGCATATGGGCTTTTGGGGTTCTTTTTCACACTGTATTTCTTTTTATTCTAGGGTATTTTTTCATTTTATTTTTCCTTTTAATTGGTTATATGGCTTTGAAATGGTTTATCCATAGTAAATTGTGATGCCATAACAATATTACAATAGCTACTCTGTAACTCAACCATGACAAGTCAAATCTAAAAATGAATCCTTTGACTTTTTTTTTGCAAGCACTTACTAAAAATCCATACACATACATTTATGATACGGTAACTTTATATAAAATCAATCCATACTTACTATTAACTTTATTTGCAATATTACTAATGATCTTAGCTAAGGTTGTCATTTGTTTGGTTTGCCAATATACCATAGCTCTTCTAGTGAATGTAAGGGAGGGTATTTGACCAAATTAATAAGTAGAACATTACTTTGGTTAAAGAGTGTTGGATAAAAAAAATAAAATGCACAAGACAAACTTCAAGGTATAGGTAACCACATTAAACGATCATAAAATAAAAAAATATCACTTCTAAAAGTTGGTAAAGCCTTTAAAATGAGTATAAATAAGGCTATAGTTGAGAAATGATAGGGTCCTCAAAGTACAATAAAAGAAAAGTCCCTTTGGGGGATCATCGAGGAATACGACGCAACAAAAGCGGGTTACACATGAAAAAAATCATGTGGACAGGGGCGGCGTTAGGGTTGAAGAAATTAAATCCAAAAAAAACCCTGGATCGCTCGCTCTTGCAGCGATATCGAGAAAACTTCACTGGGACCGGCAATTCAGAGAACAAGACAAAGTGCCCGCAAGCGTTGATATAACCAGTGAAATGGAGGAAAAATGACGCGCACCAGTGATATGGGAAATAGAACTTTTGTGCCTCAAATCGCTAAGTCAAACAACAACGAAGAGATTTTGATGTCTTAGCGAGCGACGGAGGGAACGAAACTAATAATGAAAATTATCCAAAGTCTTATGAGCTTCAAATCGCTAAAAGTGATGAAAAATGGAGAAAGCGATTTTGAGAACTAGCGATCTTGAGATTTTGCTAAAAGACGAAATATAATAGGACAAAAGGTTACATGCCCTAAATCGCTCTTCCCATGAGCGCTAATAGGAAATTTTGTGCATAGCGAGCGAAGGATGGAAATTAGAATAAGACGGATTTTATAGGGGCCAAACCACTAAAGGACGAATGCATGTAAGACAAAGTAAATTTCCTTTTAGTGGTAAAGTATAAAAATGCCGAAGATCGCTAATAAAATCAACAAATCCCGTAATCGCTCAACATGGTGAGCGATAGAGAGAAAAATATACACCTACGAACGATAGAGGGAAATAAAACGAAGTTTTATTTATGCAAGAGAAACTTACAAATATTTCACCATTGAAAGGTTTACAAACTTCTACAAATAAATGCAAGATAAACAAGAACAAAGAAGAGTCTGAAGCTGCATCTCGACTTTGTTAAATTTTGCTCCTCTGTAATTATCACTACTGGTATTTGCCCCAAACTTGCATTGTTGTGCACTACTATGATTTCACCCTTTGATCTCTATATTCGAAAAACACAAACTATATTTTTATAGCCTACGAAAGGGAGGATAAGGATTGCCTTCTGACAGGCTTATATTCTGACACATTTAGGGTTTTTTACAGCCGAAGTAGGGTTACTGACCAATAATCGAATTCCAACAACTAAAATAAATGATTTGCGACTGTCCGTTTTGTTAGACGTCAAGTCACTCCTGATAGAGTGATCCTTAGATCACCATCATTGATGTGTTTTCCATGACTTTGGTGCTTGTTTTGAGCGACAACGAGATGGGGGTCAAGATTAATAATGTCAACACCCTCCTTTAAACCTGATCCTACAAGCCATTTGACCCCTAACTTCTCACATAGTCTATTGAAGTCCTCCTTCAAAGGCTTGGTAAAAATGCCAGCTATCTGCTCCTTTGATCTACAAAACTATAGCTAAACCTCGCCTGACTTCACCAGCTCTTTGATGAAGTGAAATCGGATGTCGATATGCTTTGTTCACCCATGGAATATTGTATTCTTTGATAGTGCAATGGTAGAATTATTATCATAGAATACTATTGTTGTGCCTTGCGTAGGATGGTTTAGCTCTTCTAGAACCCTTTGTAGCCAGACTGTCTGGCATGCGACTGAAGTGGTGGCAACATATTCTGCTTTAGCAGTGGACAACGCAATGATCAGTTACTTCTTGGATGCCCATGAAACTGCACTCAAACCAAGATGAAATGCATAACTGAAAGTACTCTTTCGATTATCAAAGATGCCAACCCAGTCACTGTCTATATACCCTATCAGTTCCAACTATTCTTTCCTGACATAGAATATGCCATGGTTCCTCATCCTGTTGATATAGCGCAAGATGCACTTGCCTACTTGCCAATGCGGATCCTTTGGAGTCTCCATAAACTGACTGATGAGATTGACTCCAAACATTAAATCTGGCCTAGTTGCAGTCAAGTACATCAGACTACCAACTAGTCGCTTGAACAAGGTTGGATCGATGCTTCTCCTAGAGTCCAACTTGCTCAACTTCAACCCCGTAGCAACAGGTGTGATGGCAGGTTTGTTGTCCTCCATATTGAACCGCTTCAGGACATCCTTCACATACTTGCCCTAATAAATGAAGATGCCATCTATTGATTGGTCAACTTCAATGTCGAAGAAATACTCCATCAACCCTAAGTCCGTCATCTTAAACTCCTTCTTCATGGTTGTTCTGAAGTGGTCAAACAAGACATTGTTGTTGCCAGTGTAAATCAAATCATCCACATACAGATAGATGATAATGAGCTCCCCTGCTTCATTTATCTTCAAGTACATGGTATGCTCATATGGGAATTTGAAAAACCCATTTTCCTAAAAATAGCCATCAATTCGGTTGTACCATGCCCTGGGTGCCTGCTTCAACCCATACAGGGCCTTCTTCATCTTGAGGACCTTGCCCTCCTGTCCTTCAATTTTGTAACTGGGTGGCTGGTCTATGTAGACCTCTTCCTCCAACACTCTTTTGAGGAAGGCTGACTTGACTTCCATCTGGAACACATTTCAACCTTGCTAGGCTGCCAATGCCAGGATCATCCTGATTGTGTCAAGTTAGGCTACAGGTGCATACACTTCGTGGTAGTCGATGCCTGACTTCTGCTTGTAGCCCTTCGCCACCAATCTGGCCTTATGTCGATCAACATAACCTTAGGCATTGAACTTGGTCTTATACAGCCACTTGATCCCAATGGTCTTTTTCCCTGCTGGGAGATTCACTATCTGCCATGTATCATTCTTCTCAATGGCTTCAATCTCCTCATCCATCGCCTTTACCCATTTTTGATTCTGACTTACCTCTTCAAATTCAACTAGATCACACTTAGTAAAGAAGGCAAAGTCAAAATATTCTTCATATTCATGATGACGGGTTGCCTCGTAGATGTCTTGCAAGCTCCTCGTCTTCGTTGGAGTCCTCAAATTTTGAATCCTGCTTGCAATTGGAGGTGACCAGGATGGTGAGGTTGTGCTACTGCTGGCACTGCTATTACTGTTGGAGGTTGCAGGTGACTACACACTGTTCTTCTCCAAGTCAACAACCTCAAAAACTACTGGCTCAGGCTGGCCAGTGTTGGACTTCCAATTCCAGGCTTCATCTTCCAGGAACTTCACATCGCGACTGATGACAAGCTTCTTCGTTACAGGATTGTATAGCCGATATGCCTTTACTTCCTCACCATATCCTATGAATATACACTTCTCTGCTCTATCATCAAGCTTCTTTCTCTTTCAGAACATGTGCATATGCAATGCCCCCGAGCACACGCAAATGAGCCCACATGGATTCACACCGCTCCAAGATTCTTGAGGAATCTTGTCCTTCATGCTTTTGGTGGGACACCTGTTTAGCAGATAAATTGGATAGGTAACAACCTCTGCCCAGAATTCATGCGGTAATTATTTTTCCTTCATCATGTTGCGTGGCATCTCCATGATGGTTCTGTTATTTCTCTCAGCTATGCCGATTTGCTATGGCATGTATCTGGCATAGAGTTGCCTTTGAATTCCATTCACTTTGCAAAAATTTTGGAATTCATTGGAGATGTACTCTCCTCCACCATATCTTCTTAGGATTTTGACCTAGTAGTCATTTTGTTTCTCCACCAGATCCTTGAACTCCTTAAACTTGCCAAAAGCCTCCGACTTTTGCTTAATGGTATAGATCCAGGTATTTTGACTAAAATCGTCAATGAAGGTCAAAAAGTACTTGTTGCCGGAAAATGTGGTGGTCTGCATCGGACCACAAATGTCTGAGTGCACCAACTCTAATGGTTGTGATGCTCTTCAAGACTGACCAGAAGGGAACAAATCCCTGTGTTGCTTGCCGACTAAGCAACCTTCACAAACTTGATTCGACTGCTCAATAAGAGGTAAACGCTTTACCATCTGCTTCTTATGTAGCAGATTTAGGCCACTGAAACTTATGTGACCGAACTTGAGATGCCACATCCAGGTAGCATCCTTCATAACTGCACTCAGGGACATTAGAGACTCACTCTAAATCTATAGTGGAAACATATTATTTTTTGTCATGGACAACGTTGCAATCTGCCCATGCACTTTGTCTCTGATGGTGCAGGTTCTATCTTTGAACTGGACAATGTGTCCCTTCTACACGAGCTATCCCACACTTAGTAGATTGTGCTTCAATCCAGGCACACAATATACATCATAGATTTGTTTCCTTTCACAATGCCTGGTACGGATGAGGATTTTTCCTTTCCCCATCACAAGAACCTTATTGTTGTTCCTCATCTTCACCTCGAACTGGACTATTTCATACAGTTGGGAGAACATCTCCTTGTTCCCCATCATGTGATTGCTGCACCCGCTATCCAAATACCAGACATTCTTCTGGCACTCCTCCTCAACATTGCAAGTCAATAGGATGTTTCCTCCTACCATATTTTTGGTTTCATCTGTGTAATGGGCTTGCTGCTGGTTGTCCTTGGTCATCCACTTTTTGCACTGGGAGATATAATGGTCATATTTCTTGCAATAATAACATTGGACCTTGGACATATCCTTTTTTTGGCCGAACCCACCTTGTTGGTTCTTTGGTCCGCCTCTTCCACCTTGCTGATGGAAATTGCAATTGGTCTCTCCCTTGCTAGGGTTTGACATTCCTTTTCCTTTTGCACGCTTGCCTCTACCTCTTCATCCTTGAGAACTAGAGGCACCATGGTGGGAATATTGTCTACCACTATCTCAAAATGAGACTTATGCCTTAAAAGCCTGCTCCAAAGAGGATTGAGATGAGCGTCTCAGCTTTTGCTCATGTGCCTGCAACAAACCCATGAGCTCATCTATCGAGAGGGTCGTCATATCCCTTGACTCATCGATTGCTATCATAATAGAGTCAAACTTTACAGGTAGGCTTTTGAGAATCTTCTCCATGATTCTCTAGATCTGCATGATTTCTCCATTCAATTGCATCTGGTTGATTACATCGATCATTCGGGTGAAGAAGTCACCCATGGACTCTGTCTCGCTCATCTGTAGGTTCTTGAACTCCCTCCTAAGCATCTGCAACTTCACGAGCTTCACTTTGTTGGTGCCCTGGTATGAGCTGGCTAGAATCTCCCAGGCATGCTTTGCCTTGGTGGCTGATACGATTTGCGGGAAGATGGTTTCTTCAACCACTTGCATGATATAAAATAGGGCCTTTTGGTTCTTCTTGGTGTTCTCATTCAACAGGTCCCTATCATCTTGGGAGAGGGTGGCCAATGCTGCTGCATCTGCCAATTTTGGGTAGTCGTTCTCGACTAGGTCCCACAGCTCCTCAGATCCAAACAAGATCTTCATCTGGATGCTCCAGTAGTCGTAGTTCTTGCCATTGAACTACAATATCTACAATTGCAAGTTGTTGCTATCGAAATCCATGCTTCAAAACTTCATGGGATGACAAGTTGGATCTGATACCAATTTGAAGAAATTAAATCCAAAAAAAATCCCAGATCGCTAGCTCTTGCAGCGATATCAGGAAAACTTCACTGGGGCCGATGATTCGGAGAACAAGACAAAGTGCCCATAAGTGCTAATATAACCAGTGAAATGGTGGAAAAATAACGTGCACCAGCGATATGGGGAATATAAATTTTATGCCTCAAATCGCTAAGTCAAACAACGATGAAGAGATTTTGATGTCTTAGCGAGCGATGGAGGGAACGAAACTAATCATGAAAATTATCCAAAGTCTTATGAGCTTCAAATCACTAAAAGTGATGAAAAATGGAGAAAGCAATTTTGAGAACTAGCGATCTTGAGATTTTTCTAAAAGATGAAATATAATAGGACAAACGGTTACATACCCTAAATCGCTCTTCCCATGAGCGCTAATTGGAAATTTTGTGCATAGCGAGTGAAGGATGGAAATTAGAATAAGACGAATTTTATAGGGGAAAAACCACTAAAGGATGAATGCATGTAAGACAAAGTAAATTTCCTTTTAGTGGTAAAGTCTAAAAATGCCGAAGATCGCTAATAAAATCAACAAATCTCGTAATCGCTCAACATGGTGAGCGATAGAGAGAAAAATATACACCGACGAGCGATAGAGGGAAATAAAACAAAGTTTTATTTATGCAAGAGAAACTTATAGATCTTTCACCATTGAAAGGTTTACAAACTTCTACAAATAAATGCAGGATAAACAAGAACAAAGAAGAGTTCGAAGCTGCTGCTCGGCTCTGTCAAATTCTGCTCCTCTGTAATTCTCGCTACCGGTATTTACCCCAAACTTGCACTGTTGTGCACGACTATGATTTCACCCTCCGATATCTATATTTTGAAAAATACAAACTGTATTTTTATAGCCTATGCAAGGGAGGATAAGGATTGCCTTCTGACAGGCTTATCTTCCGACACGTTTAGGGTTTTTGACAACCAAAGTAGGGTTACTGACCAATCACCAAATTTCAACAACTAAAATAAATGTGGCGATCAAATTTGTGGCTATCTGTGTTGTCAGACGTCAATTCACTCCTGACATAGTGATCCTTAGATCGCCATCGCTGATGTGTTTTCCACGATTTTGGTGCTTGTTTCGAGCGACAATGAGATAGGGTCAGGTTTAATAATTTCAACAAGGGTGCCAAGTCTCAAGGAAAGTGACCTCTAGGGTAATCGAGCATCATCCTCCTCCGGTGCGACCATGCAACAAAGATATGCAGGAACGCATTGTCTAGACTTTGTATGTAGGAAGGTGGATGTAATGAATCAATCGAGGTGTTACCGATTCTTTTATTTAAATAAATCAATGGAAAACTTAATTGTAGATTAATTTTCTCCTTTAAAGAAACATCAACATCTGATAGCAAGCAACTAATTGCAGAGTTGGAAAATATGCTTTATGTAGACTAAAATTCATAAATATTGGCTTGATTAATAGGCGCACCTCAAAAATGCATCCAAAAAGTGATCGAGTCTCACTCGTATCACTAGCTGGAACATGCAATAGAACCGCTCGTTAGGTGGGAAAGTATTTGACCTAAATAATCGACCACTTATCGACCACTTATGTAACAGTCAGGGGAAATGCTATCCATCAAAAGCACTGGTGAAGCCAAGTCAATCCACCGACCTCATGTGAATGAAGTGGATGAAACTCGTACGTGAGAAAAATTGGGATGCATGGATGAATTTTTACCACAAAATATAGCTCCTCTGTGTTAGAATAATGCATTAGTTAATATTTGTTTACATGTTGATAATTAACTGGGTGTAACCTTACATCTCTTGGACTACCCAGATTTCTTGTATAAATACTCTTTTCTAATACAATGAAAGATGTGCTTTGCTTCTTTAATTCATTACTGATATGGTATTAGAGCATGGTGTAAGAATAATTGTCTTCCATGTCTGCCATTAAACTTGTGAGGATTTTTGTCTTGTAGATTTGGAGTAAAATATGGTGCATCCAATGCCCACAAAATTATTTTGAAGTACCTAGAATTGACGAAGAACTCATGGAGTACGCAAACGTTCATGGAGATCACCGTGAATGTTGTCTTCCAAGACTGAAACTAGGGCTCAGTTTCTCACAACTGTAGATCTAAAAAAATACAGATTTTTGTAATGAGTGGTGAGTTTGATTGGTGCAGGGTACTTGCGATTGAACAAAGGAGACAATAGATGGATACCTTGTATTTTGATAAACTAGAACCTGTTTCTTCGGTGAAATTTCTAATATTTGAGCCAACCAAATTTATATTTCAAAAATATTTGCTCGTAAATTGGATACCTTACGACCACCAATGTTAATTATCCTAATTTGGCATTAATTTGGGCATTTGGCATTTCATCAATGTACTGTATCTGAAGATTGTACATCACCTGAGTTGTGGACGTTAACCAAAATATTGAAGTTGTATGTTAATATTTTGTTTTCCATGACTTGAATATTTGACTACAGATGGGTCCTTTATCCAGCCACTTCTAATTATTCGAGGTCAACTAACGTGGAAGCACTACATGGAACGTCAAGACTACCCATTTGCATTATTTTCACTTCTAAAAAATTGGTGAACCAACATTAATTATCGTAGAATCAACATCACAAAAGGAGGATCAGGAGCCTCTAGGGCAACAATAAATCATAGAGCAATTTACTGTGCACCTTACCCTGATCTTGGCTCTGACCCAAGTGTAGACTACTCATAGGAGGGCCACAGACTAGGTAGATCTACCATCGTAGAGCTCCGATAGACATAGGTCCTAGATCAACCAATTTAAAGCAATGGTACCACGGTTTGACCTGTCATGCAAAAAGAAACATTGTTGTAGTCTCGGCTCAATCCCCTCGTGCATAGCCAAATAGCAGCTCCTGCACTACACATTACTGGAATAGACCAAAATTGCATAGATGAAAGGTGACAAAAACATAAAATTAATATATATATATATATATATATATATATATATATATATATATATTATATGAAGATACAAGCCATTCTTGAATTCGAAGGCTTATGGGAGATTGTTACTGGGACTAAGCAATGTCCATAGATAGTTGGCAAATATCAGGAGGTGTTTGATCAATGAAACCGCAAGGCTCATATGATCCTTTTACTTGGTATCTCGGATGATGTCCAACCTCATGTTTGAGATGCTAAGACTTCTACTGCAGTGTGGACGAAGTTGCAACAAGTGTATGAGTCAAAGAACCAAAATCAAATTCTTCATCTTCAAGGACAATAGAACACTCTGAGGTTGAAAGGTGGTGAGAATTTGGATTCATTTCTTCACTAATTTGTGATGCTCCGTGTCTCCCTACAAGCACTAGGAGAGATTGTGGAAGATAAGATCCTTGTACCCATTGTCCTAAGAGCGCTCTCGAAGTCGTATCATACCTTTGTAACATTATTGAATATCATGAAGCAGAAGCTAGAATTTAAAGAGTTAGTAAATCTATTGCAACAATAGGAAGCATTCCATGAGAACTCAAATGAAGAATACCATGCCATGTTGATGAATAAGAAGGGCAAGAAGCCATTGCACCAGAAAGGAAAAGACAAATAAAATCCAAACAATTCGTAGAAGAGTTGTTTGATTTGTGGCAAGGAGCGACATGACTTGAATGAATGCTGGTTAAATTATTTTACTTAGGAAGATTCAAGTAACAAGAATACAAAGCAAAGAGGACCACATCCTAATAACAAGGGGGAGTGGAAACAATGAAGACCACAAAGACAAAAACAAGGGAATTTTATTGATGTTGAAGACGAGGAGGAGATTGAGAATTTTGCTCTTGCTCATCATGTTCAACCATCCACCACTACCACTTGGTATGTTGATTTAGGTGCTTCCAAGAACATGACTGGCCAAAAGGATTGGTTTGTATTATTGGATGAAAAGTTTTATCTAGGTTAGGTACATTTGGGGGATGACACACCCTATGATATTGAAGGAATGGGAGATGTACAAATCTGGCTTGGAAATCATAATTTTTAGATAGATAAGGTCTTGTATGTGCTAGGACTCATGAAGAACATCTTGTCTATCAATAATATGTTGGATAACAATTTGTGAGTGGAGTTTGATATTATGGATTGAGAAAAATATTGTCTTATTTAGGACAAATCTAGAGATTCCCATATTGTTGCTAGAGCATTAAGAGTTGGGAAGATGTTCCTGTTTGATTGTATGAATTCCAACAATCAGACACTCACTATTCGTGTTGTGGATGTCACTACCCTTTGACACTAACAATATGGATACATAAATCCCACCTACTTGATTACCTTGCAAATACAAAATTTGGTACGTGGTATTCCATCCCTTTCTCTTCCTTATAACATTTGCTCTAATTCTATAGTAAGAAAACAACACATAATTATGTTTGAGGCTAACACATATCATGCTAAAGAACCTTTT
Source organism: Wollemia nobilis (assembly GCA_028583015.1). Taxonomy (NCBI): domain Eukaryota; kingdom Viridiplantae; phylum Streptophyta; class Pinopsida; order Araucariales; family Araucariaceae; genus Wollemia; species Wollemia nobilis. Next base: position 6,764,446 of record JAQPPZ010002642.1, read on the forward strand.
GATGTGATTCACACCGATCTATTTGGAACCATAAAGGCTAGCCACACTGGCCTACGATATTTTCGGCTATTTGTTGATGACTACTCTAGAAAAATATGGGTGTACTTCTTGAGATCGAAGGATGAAACCTTTTCATATTTAAAGGAGTTCAAAGCTCTTGTGGCGAATGCCACTAACCATCATATTCATGTACTCTGCTCAGATAAATGGGGAGAGTACACATCAATAGAATTTTTTACATTCCTAAAGGAGAATAGAATATTGTGGCAGTTGACCACATCATACACACCACAACAAAATAGATTTTGTGAAAGACAAAATTATATCATCATGGAAATGGTAAGAAGCATGCTGAAAGATGCACAATTGAGTCTAGAATTTTGGGTTGAGGCGGTAAAAACTATAGTATATTTGTTGAATAGAGCACCTACAAAAGCTCTTCAGGGAATGAATCCTCAAGAAGCATGGTCGGGAGAGAAACCATCCATCTCTCATCTTTGATTTTTTGGTTGTATTGCCCACATGCACATTCCTAAAGAGAAATGAAATAAAATTGAAAAGAAGTCCTTGAGGTGTATTCTTCTTGGGTATATTAGTGAATATAAAGGCTATAGGCTCATGGATCCTACTACTTAAAATATTATGTTAGTAGAGATGTTATATTTGATGAAACTAGTGACCCTTAAACCAGTGCACCTACAACACCACCTGATCCTGACAATGGTATGAGAATCATTCATGATGATGAAGATAATAGTAGAGGAGCTACTCCTGTTGTGAGTTTACCTCTAAATCATTCGATTTGACCGTTATGGTACAAAAAGACACTATAGGATTCCCATATGAGTGCTCCACTTGATACTTCTACTTCCAGACCAAGGACATGGAGCATGGCTCATGAGAAAGTGAATTTAACATTGATGAGAACCATGGTAAATAGCCCTGAACCAAAAATGGTTCGTGAAGCTCTTGAGTTGCTAAATTGAAAGTCAACTATAGAGGTTGAGTATAATTCATTGATGAAGAATGGCACATGGGAGATAGTTGATCTTCCACCAAGTAATAAGGCCATAGGATGCAAATGGATGTTTAAAACAAAGTATAAATATGATGGAACACTCGATAAGCACAAGTCTCATTTAATTGAAAAAGAGTATGCATAGGAGGAAGACATCAACTATGAAGAGACATTTACACCTACAACCAATATCAAGACCATTTGTATTATTTTTGCAATGGTAGAGCAATTTAGTTGGAAGGTACATCGGATGGATGTCAATAATGCATTCCTAAATGGATACTTAGTAGAAGAAGTCTATATGAAGTAGCCTGAGGGATTTGTCATTGATCCAGGCAAAGAAAAAGTGTGTAGATTAATAAAGTATCTATATGGCTTAAAACAATCTCCAAGAGCTTGGTACATAAAAATTGATGAACACCTCTTACAACATGTATTTTATATTAACCTTAAATTTTGCAGGTCAATATATTAAAAAATTGTATATTTTACTTATGATATACAAAGTGTAGTATTTATATGTATAAATATACATTAGATGTGCAGAGTAAGGGTATACAAATACATTAGATTTTACCTCCTTTTTAGTTTAGCGTGTCGCTTATGAATGGAATGCTAATGCAGGTGAGCTTTAAATTGGAGCATGTGCTACCTCTTGGGCAAGGCCCAGTGAGTACAAAGCTACCATCAACTTCATCCATCCATACCTTCAATTTGTACAACTGCATCTGGTTCAGCCGATTACAAAAAAAGAGAGAAGGTTAGTTTTAGAGTTCAACTTCGAATCAATACTATCCATGGCTGGTAATCAAGGCTATATGGTTTCCATTCTATCTAAAAGCACGAGATTTCGGAAGATAGAAATACTAATTATTGCATTCAAGATCAAACAAACGCTTAAGTCCTAAAATGTGAAACGCATGAAATGAAAGAAGCGAATTGAACGGAGACACAAGAAATTAGAGAAAGCACAACCCTTTTATTCAACTCTCTTAATCTCGGTTACAAAGGCGCCTCCTCCCTTTTCAGGGGCTAGGAGCGTTAAATGGATCTTGATTACAATCTTGACTTAGTCTTCTTCCTTCCGCGTGCCCACGTTTGAAATGGGCGGGCCAAAGTGTTGCCGCCGCTTGCGTTGATGAACCCTTGATTCTTGCTGCTCTTCCTGCGTTCAAAGACACAACAAGTCGTTAGTAGCACCTGTAGCAAAAGATGAAATATTTGTTTTCTAGAAATAATGAAAGATGCATGCAAAAAATTGATTACAACGATAACTAAACGGATCCCAAACAGTCTGCAAATTTGACAGAGACAAGAGAACATTACCAGAGGGCCATTGCCATCAGAACAGTCATGAAATTGGCCGTCGATTTGAATTCGTCCCTGGGTGGGACGGATTCTACTGTAATTCGTCCCTGGGTGGGACGAATTTCGCCTATGGCGGAATGCCGAAGTGACCCTACCCAAATGTCGCATCTCGGGATCTCCAAAACACCTACAAACATGGGGGTTAGCTAATTGGGGGCATTTTGGGATGACCCAGATGGTCGGTTTTCCCCAATTTAGCCTCCATCACCGAGAATTTGACGTCGCTACCTGCAAGTTAGTGAAGACAACGAAAACGACAAAAGATGACAATATTTGATCAAAACATGCTGAAATCGAAATTGCAAACTATCTAAACAACATAAAATGGAATGGAATATAAACAAGTGACAAAAGAACAAATTAAAATGACACTAAGAAGTACGGGGCGCCCGGGCGGGCCGCCCACCGTTAGAACCTGACTTCGGCACCAATCCACTTGGGATGGGCCCAAAATCTCTTATAACTGGTTGTCGGCGAATGGGTGGGGTAATGTGGTCAAGTGTCGGATTTTGGATCCGGATTCACACTTCCAATGCCCACCCAATGACCTCCTTTGCGAAAGAGATCAAGGATGTAGAAGATATGAATCACAAAAGGGCTAAGGCACAATATCAATTGGGCAGCACTTCGTTGCTTGAAAATGCTTCCCACCTTCCTTTTTTTGGGTGAGAAAGTTCACCATTTTATAGACCCAAGGGGTCTCTTTTGGATGGGCATGCAGGGGTGCCACATGGCGGCTATGCCTTCCCAAGAGGGAGGAGACTCCTCTCTGACTCGGGCTTCCATAACTGCCCTTGTGACAGTCCTCTAACGGCCAATCTACCCACCTACACGCGCATGCAAGGCAGGAGGCATTAATGGACTGCCCCTGGCTGCCACTTGTCAAGATTTTTCTTTTTGCCCATTGAACCTAGAATTCGTCCTACCTAAGAGCAAATTCAGAATTCATCCCTGGGTGGGGCGAATCCCATTTTGAATTCGTCTCAGGGTGAGACGAATTCTGAGCAAAGTGCCTAGAGGGTGCCAAATTGATCCCTGACTTTCCAAAATTGCTATAAAAAGTGGTTAGGACCATTGTTTAACCTCTGAGGGCTGCCCTGGGGGCTGTGTGTGTCAATGCGATCAGTGTTTGCAGTCACATAATCGGATTGGTGCTGTTTTGGTGTCTACAGATGCCCCTTTTTGGGATGCGTTGTGCATGGCGCAACGCCGAGCAAAAATAGATAACCAAAGCACTAATGATTAGGGTTTCTTAGTAACCTAACCAACTCTTGATGCCCCAAGCATGGAAAGGGCATGCATTCTTGAATCCTTGCTTCTGACGAGCTAAGGAACTCAATTCAAGTGTTAACCTTTTTCGGTGAGGTGTGACTTGAGCTTGGACATTGATCAGTCATGAATAGGCAAAGGGCGCAACCTTTTATCCATGGGGGAACCTTGTGTTCATGCTTCGGGAATGCCAAGTGATTGATCAGTTTGTGATTATTGCTTGTTTACTGCCCCAAGTAGGAGCGTGATTGTCTTTGTCAATGATCCTTTGAATGCATGCCATTTTCCATGATTGGGTGTGTGTTTGTTGATTGGTGACTAAGTGTGACTACCCCCTCAAGCGACGAATCGATGAGGGAATGACCTTCATGAGAAAAATGACGAGTCGCTTGACCCAAGATGACTTGTGCAAGGGTGCCTTTAGATGGTTTAGCATTTAAGCATGTGCAATTTTCTGACATTTAGACCTATTTTTGGTGGGTAAAATCCCTTTTGGTGATGCCATAATGGGGTGAAAGTGTCGAAAGTCCGTCTTCCCGTGGAGCGGTCCGGCTATGGTAGCCTTCTTGGGGAGTAGGAGAGTGACAATTTGAGCCCCGACATCGATTTTCTATGCCAAGAGGTTAAGTGCAAGAGCACTTGTGTCCGACAATGCTTATTGCTTTGTTTTTATGTTGCATTTTTTTTGTTTTTGAGTGGGTTTTGACCCTTTTGTGATGTCATTTGGGGGTGAAATTGTCAAAAATCCGTCTTCCCGTGGAGCGGTCCGGCTATGGTAGCCTTCTTAGGGAGTAGGATAGTGACAATGTAAACCCCGACATCAGTTTTGCTATGCCAAGAGGTTAAGTGCAAGAGCACTTGTGTCTGGCAATGTTTATTGTTGTTTTGTTTTTTTTTGCATTGTTTGTGGATATTTGATGTTTTTGTTGTTTTGATTTTCTTGCTTTGTGTATATGTCATTATTTTATGTTATGCACAATGATTGATGTTGATGGATGCATGCTCTTTATATTAATGTATGTATATGTTATGATAAATGCAAATTTTTTTGATTTGTATATGATATGCAAAATGGAATGGATGAAATGAATTTGTGTTGATTAGTTAGTTGGCACCATAGACTATATAGGACTTTTGTTATTTTATTTTTAAGCAATTGCTGTGGTGAATGACTTTGTATGTATACATGGAGTTTTTTTTTTTTGTATTTTATGATGGTATTGTAAGGATGAAAAGTAGCGCAGTTGGTTTAGAAATGTAGCTAAGGTTTTCTGAGACTCAGACGGTTTTAACTCACTAGCCATGACTGTACTTTATCTTACAAGACTTTTGAACAAGGTATGAATCGGACTTGTTTTTGACCAAGTTATTTCACATCCCTGTGTGTGCAATTGAGTTCATTTATGTGGTATTTGTCCGGATACCGCCGATGCCGGATGGGCTTTCAACCGAACCTGTACTGAGGATCACCTAATTAGCTCCACTAACTCCTTTATTGTATTTAGTCAGATTAATCTGCGGTGCAATCTAGGATACCATGAGCTAGCTCATCCACATGCAAACATTGATCTGCACACAAGTTAATGCAGCAGATATATCGTCATGCGGGAGGTTTGCCACGAGTGACGGATAGGCTATCAACCAAACCGGTACTACGGTTTGCCTCATGACCTGTCGAAATGCTGAGAGTTCCAGGGATTCAAGTTCAACTCCCTTCTTTTCTTCAATTGTAAGGGGATACTTGCTCTTTTGTAGTGATAAAAATCACTGTTTATTTTTGTTTTATTTGTTTTTCGTTTGAGCAAGGGATTGGGATATGAAGTGACGAGAATCACTGTTGTTTGTGCCTTTTGATGTGTGCACTTTGGGATATTGAATTTTGGAATTTTGACTTTTGCAAATTTTTGATGTTTTGCAACTTTTGAGAACTTGGGATTCCTGGGGAATTGGGTAGGGAGGATGCTTGTCCTTTTGCCAACTCTCAGCATTCTTTGGGGTCATTCGCACAGGGGGATGAGCAAGATAACCATTTCGCTTATGGTGACCTGGATTGCTTTGCAGGGTTCATCTTTCGTTCACACAACTTAGGAATTGTTTTGTGTTTTAGCTTGTGATGGGATGTTACGTAACAAGGCGTATTGCAAGTATGACTCTACCTTCATAAAATATTTCTGACTGTGTATAGTATATGGCTTAGAAAGAAAAATTACGACTAAAAGATGAAAACTCTTGATACATTATAAGACCACTGACTCTAGTGTGGTAAAAAGCAGTAAATGGTGTATTTTTGTTTTTTTTTTTGGACTGCTTATAAAATGGAAAAATGTGGAACAAGATGGACTAGCAGAGCAATTACAGCCTATGGTGCCTTTGACCTGTACGACCACAAATATGCAATGTATGGATGCGATGCTTAATGCAGCTATATATTTTTGTATTTTGATGGAATGATTTTTGTGAATATGAAGATGAGATGTAAGAAGAGCTTTTATTGATGAATTTGAGCATGCCTGGAAATGAGATGCAAATTTTTGTTGTTTTTAGATGTTTTGTTGTTTTTGAATTTTCTTGATGGTGACCAAGGGATTTCGAGAATCCTTTGGGGCCTTTTTGGGGTGACCAAGTGATTGCGATAATCCTTGGAGCTTTTGGGGTGACCAAGTGATTGCGATAATCCTTGGAGCTTTTGGGGTGACCAAGTGATTGCGATAATCCTTGGAGCTTTTGGGGTGACCAAGTGATTGCGATAATCCTTGGAGCTTTTTGGGATGACCAAGCGATTGCGATAATCCTTGGAGCTTTTGGGTTTTGACCAAGCGATTGCGATAATCCTTGGAGCTTTTTGGGTTTTGACCAAGCGATTGCGATAATCCTTGGAGCTTTTTGGGATGACCAAGTGATTGCGATAATCCTTGGAGCTTTTGGGGTGACCAAGTGATTGCGATAATCCTTGGAGCTTTTGGGGTGACCAAGTGATTGCGATAATCCTTGGAGCTTTTTGGGTGACCAAGTGATTGGAATAATCCTTGGAGCTTTTGGGGTGACCAAGTGATTGTGATAATCCTTGGAGCTTTTTGGGTGACCAAGTGATTGCGATAATCCTTGGAGCTTTTGGGGTGACCAAGTGATTGCGATAATCCTTGGAGCTTTTGGGGTGACCAAGTGATTGCGATAATCCTTGGAGCTTTTTGGGTGTACCAAATAAACATGAGTTTTTACAAATAATCCTTGGAGTTTTTGGGATGACCAAGTGATTGCGATAATCCTTGGAGCTTTTTGGGTGACCAAGTGATTGCGATAATCCTTGGAGCTTTTGGGGTGACCAAGTGATTAACGATAAAATCATTGACCAAGTGATTGCGATAATCCTTGGAGCTTTTGGGGTGACCAAGTGATTGCGATAATCCTTGGAGCTTTTGGCTTGCTCTTTAGGGGATAGATGTACCCCCAGCTTGATAATCTGTGGATTCATTGGATCTGAGCCGATGTCTACGTCAGTCATCTCCTCGACCGACATGTGGGATCCGTCCTCCAACTGGTGTGGAGTTGGGATCAAATGGATATCATTTGCTGAGTTAAGATCATCGTTAGGAACCTCAGGTTCCTCGTCAGCATGGAAGATATCCTGAGTTGGCCCAGGGGTAAAATGAAACATTTCATCGAAAGGCCAGTACTCAGATGGGGATGGAGGGGAATTGGCGTGGTCCCAGTCTATGGCACCTATGTCTAGATACAATGACTTTGTCGGATCGACCGGATTGTGGATGGGTGCGGTTAAATCAATGGAGATCATGTTGATGGAATGATTTTGGTCTCCATGACCGCAGGTGTTGTTACTCGGACATCTCAGATGTTCTCTATGCTCTAGATCTGGCTCTAGAGGGACGGGCACGAATGGATCGTCCCTATGTGCAGAGAGGATGACAGGGTCTTCCCTCGGCACTGATGTCATTATAGGGTCTCGGGGTGGACGGTGCTCGTCGTAAACTTGGAGCCACGGATCCAACACTTGGTCCCACCCTACTGGGTCTACGTACCACTCATGCCCATGCAGTATGCCCATCTGATCAAGTAGGTCATTAATCTCCAAGGGGCGCCGATGCTGCATCTGTCGCATGTGATTAAGGTATGCCATTTCTGTTTCATCTTCGTAATCACTATCGGAGATCCAACCTCCTGTATTAGCTCCAACCACTTGCGGTATTGAGGGCTCGCCTTGCTCAAGCAAATTTATCTGGCCCCACTGTGGTTGTGCCACTCTCCGTGGGGGGACCTGATTCTCTTGACGTATCACTGGCTCGGCTGGAGCCTCTAGAGGAAACATTGTCAAAATATTTTCGTGATAGTCGTCCATAGGAATCACTTGCGAGTGATTGTAATCTGAGTCGAAGGAGTCGTATGATGTTGGCTCATAGTCTGACTCATCCTCCGAAGATCCTTCTTGATACTGTGGAGATCTGCCCTGAAAGTGGGTCCCCAAACTTTCGCCTATTTCTAGCAAAGGAGTAGGGCGATTGAGGTTACCAAGGGTGGTTGTTGACCCTGGGAGATAATCCCCCAATGTGTATGTTGTATTTGGGTTGGCATATGGGTCTGATGCCAATCCACCCTTGTGGTCTATCTTCAGGCCTTGCATGTCGTCGACCAAGATGTCTAAGGGCAGGGGGTGATTGAACCCTACACCTGACTTGTCATAAGGCATTTGGTATCTTGGTTGACAAAGGACACGCACCCCTTGCTCATACCGGCCTAACCCGTATCCATGCCAATTGCATTGGCCAAGATATCTCAGAGCGAAGTCCGGGTTGGACCAGATAGTTTACATCCTCTACGAAAGGTTCTTCATCCTCGTCCTCTCGCATGTATGGCTCAGTGCCATGATCAAGGCCCCCATACACAAAATTAGTCTGGTTGGGCGGGTAGCCTAGAGGAACAATTGTACCAATGGGAAGGCGAGGCCTCCCCATGTCTTGCATGGATTCTAGTGCGGGCGTCGCCACAACATTTCGCACCAGATACTCCCCCAGGCCCGTATTGGCCATTTCAACAATGATTGTTGGCGATTGAGGGAGAGGGAACGGAAGCTCTTCTGGACTCCACTCCATGTGGGGTGGGCTAGAAGTTTCCACTTCCATTGTACTAAGCACCTCTTTAGTAGAGATGTTTGAGACTGATTGTTGCACCTTTTCAAGAGGTTGTGCCTCCTCCAGGGGTTTCTTCCCTTTGTCCTTCTGTTTGGCCATGATAGGTGGCATCGTTGATGAAGGACCAACTGATGAAGATGGACCTGACTGGGGTTTTGGTGGATCTACCTTTGGGGATGCTCACGAAATCGGACCCTGTCGAGATGGATTCAATTGGAAATCCAAATGCGTTGATGGGAGGGTCGGCTATGGCATCAGGTGCATTGCATTGCAGTACTTGAAGGGTTCTAGGTCTGCCGAAACCACGTGTACTTCCCCTTCAAATGTATACTTCAGGCATTGATGTGCTATTGACGGGACACACTTCATGTCCCTTATCCATGGCCTGCCCAACAAGATGTTGTAAGCCATCTCACCCTCCAAAATATGGCACAATGTTGGTATTGTCTTTTGTCCCACTTGAATGGGTAGGACGATTGTGTCGACTATCGAGCAGATTGCATCGTTAAATGCTCGCAGTGTATACGTGGAGGCCGTGATGTGAGAGGCCGACAACTTCAAATGTTTCAATGCCGCTGTAGTGATGATGTTGCTAGACGAGCCAGTGTCTACCAACACCCTCTTATAGGGGATCCCGTTGACCCGCGCGATAACGTGCAGGGGTGGATCCGCTATGTCATCAACCACTAACTTCACTTCATCTTCCCAAAAAGTGATGAGCGGCTCGGTGCATCTTTTGACATGCCCCATAAAATTGTTGAAAGAATTCGGTTCCTGGGGCTGCAACTCTATAGCCTTCAGTATCTCCATAAGAGCCTCCCGATGGGGCGTTGATTGTTGAATTAGCTCATATATGGAGAGCCTAGCCGACGTGGTCCATAGACTTTGGGTAAGTCTAGTCCGAATCGTGGGCACGGGTCTAGGCGGAGGTAGCTGCGTAGGGTTTTGTTGAGACTGTGACGTTGAAGGAACTTCTTTTGTGGCTACCGCGGGAGCAGCTCCTGGGTATTTCTTGTTCCTCGTCACTATGGAGATCATCCCTACATATCCTTGCATTGGGAAGTTTTGTTGCACCTCATTTATTTGGAGGGGTTTTGCTTGTGCCTCATGAGCAGGCAAGGGGTCTCTGTAAATTCCCATTTGTTGGTTGTTTGGCGCTACAGGGTTGTCTACAACCAATGTCTTGTTGTCAATCAAGTCTTGTATCAAGCCTTTGAATGTCCAACATGTATGAAGGTCATGTCCCTGTCATCGGTGGAATCTACAATACAAATCCTCCCAGTACCCCCTAGGCTTCGGTGCATTTGGATCTATGGTTTGAATTTCTGGGAGGTTGATCAAATTTGCCGTTGACAAGCGGTCAAATAGGGAGTCCCTAGACTCCGTGTAGGGTGTAAACTGTCGCCTAGGGCGACGCTGCTGATTTTGCCCCTATTTCTGGTTTTCCCTTTCATAATTATTAGGGGGCACTACCTGATAATTAGCCCTTTGAGGCTGTATGTCTTGTGTAGGCTTGGGAACATTTATAGCAACTTGGTTAACCGCAGCGGGTTTTTGTTGCGTAGTCCCCGTTTTGGTGTTTTTGTTCCACTCTTTTTTCTTAGGCTTGGCGATTTCGCCCTCCCCTATTTTGATCTCTTCGATAATTCTGGCTTGTGCCAGAGCTTCTTCTAAGGTGGCATATTGCTACAGCTGCAATAGCCCAGAGATCGATCTCAAGCAACTTCGTGCAAACATCTGTGTAAGATCGGACATAGGGGGAAGGTAAGGTAGCTTGGAAAGTAGAGTCCTCCATCGATTCCCGTAGGCCGCCATTGTCTCCTCCTCATATTGCCTGAGGCTGGCTAGATCACTCAATGACGCCTTCTTCTTGGTGTTGAAGGCGAAACGTTCAAGGAACGCATCCACTAATTGATCTAAGTTATTGATGTTGTGCTTCGGCAACTGGGTGAACCAATCCGAGGCAGGGCCTGCGAATGTGGTTATGAATGTCCTAAGCAACAACGCATCATTGTCCTGAATGCCAAAGCATTGGCTCAGGAACCTTGTCACATGCTCTTGGGCATCTTCCTCGCCTTTAAAGAGTGCCAGCTGGGGCAACTTAAAATGCTCAGGATAAGGAGGTGCAGGCACGGACGGATGCACCGGATGACTACGGAGTTGACGTAACGTGGGCTTTTGGGGCCCAACAGCTTTGGTTTCCATAGACTCCAAATGCTCTAATAGCGCTTTATATGCATCAGAAGACTTAATCTCGTCTTCTCTAATTTTCTCCCATTGTGGGTTGGGGTAGACTTGAGGCCTGTGGAGAGGTGGTCGAAAAACAACCCCTCCACCTAGATAGGGCATTTCAGCCCGCTCTTCTTCTTGTTCGTACTCCTCGTATGCTTCTTGAGGAGTCTCTGGGCGAGACCTACGACCATGAGTGGGTCCCCACGGAGGGAACCCATCATTATTTCGGGGAGTGGCCTCCCGTTTCGGTCTAAGAGGTCTTGGAGGCAGCGCTTGGTTAGGTCGCGGGGACCTGTCTTGTACCAAGGGGTTACGCCTCTCGTATGGTTCTGCCCTTTGGGTGCGAGGGGTCGGAACCCTCTTCGGCATAGTGTTATCGAACAGCTCATCTGTTTGGCGCCTAATGCGCTCTTCATTGAGGCGATATAAATGCTCCAGTTGTTGTTGATCTTGTTTAAGCTGCGTAATCTCCGCTTGGCGGGCGGTATGTCTGGCGACTGCCAGGTCGATCGGTTTTGCCATCTTGAGTCTCGGTGGCCTAGATGCCTCTCCCATGTACTTATCTCGGTCGTGGTGATCCGAGATCTCCACAGGTCACTTTCCCCTATCGAGGTTGGCGGCATTTATTCGAGGCTCTGGCCTCGAAGGATGGTTTTGGTACATAGCAGGTGCGGAGGCGCATTGCTCCCATGTTGTATATTGCTCTCGAGGAAGATAAGGATCATCCTCATTCTCCCCTTCATAAGTATGAAAGGGGCGGGCGGAGTTGGCTCGCCCTGTCAGAGGAGCCTTGTGCTCCGAATTTGTCCTATTGTTTTTGACTATAAGAGGAGGCAATGAAGGTATGATATTATCTTGAAGCCTCTCCTCATGGACCCTCCATCATTCCAGTGCTTCATTGCATGGTGGCCACTCGTATTGAACTTCCAAGGGAGGCCTTGTATCTACGTTGAGTGCTACATGTAAGGCTTCTTCCCGAAAGGGGCTATGACGGACTGGCGTGTCCCCCAATGGGGTGTCTCTATAATTCCATCTTGACCTGGACTGATGCGGAATCTCTTGTGGGTTAGACCACCAAGGCGGTATAACTAAGTCCTTAGGACTATAGCGGAGGTGACCTGTGCCCCCCCTTGTACACTTTTCGTAGCTTTCGCCCTTGATTGGGCTTGACTACGTGTGTACACCATAGTGGTGCTTTCCTACAAGCTATGTAGATTTTATCTCTTTTATGATTTTTTTTTGTTACACTAAGCAGAAATGAACACACACATACACAAACGGTGATTATCTCTTTTAAAGATTAATGGTGTGTCCTAGACTGGTTTTAGTGCGTTTTGATGATTTTGTTTTTGTTTTTGAAAGTTTTGCAGAACGTTTAAATGCATAATGAAGGCTCATATAACTCCCATAAATGGTCGCCCCTTCGATATACCATGCCAGGCCGATATACCAACCTCTCTATATACCCGCCCTTACGAGAGGGAGACTATAGGTACGTGAGAGCAGATGGTACATGGTACGTAGGCTGTACTGAAGGGGGATTGTCCTGTCTATGACACCTACCATAGAAGACTTATCCTCGCATGCTAGGAATCACCCCAGCGACACTCGGTCAGCTTTCGTCAGGATTTACGTCTAACAACAGTGACAATCGGGGTAAATGGATGCAAAAATCAAGCCAAGGTGGTGATGAACCCACCGTTGGTCTTGATCAAGGGTTGGGGTCTTACGACCAGCTCCTTGGTTTAAAAATGCTGCGTGATGTGTTTGGAGTTCATTTTAATTAAAAAATGAAACAGTGCAAAAGGAACTACTTTCCTTAAGCAAGGCAAAATTGACGAGAAAACAGAAACAGAAAAAGCAGAAAATGAAAGAAGCGAGTTTAAAACCCCTACCTCTTCTCTGCCCAAAAGGTTGTTTCTGATCCTCGGCCCTAAAAATGCATAGACAAAAATTCATCCCTGCGTGAGACGAATTACAGAACAGAATTCGTCCCTGTCTGAGACGAATTAGAATTCGTCTCAGGGTCAGACGAATTACAGTCAGGTATTCACCACAGGCAAAGACGAATAACAGTCAGAGCTCGAACAATGGTACCTGTAAGCACAAAGACACAAATTGTTGATCAGTTTCTTGATCTTAAAAACTAGGGGACAGGGTCCCACCGTGATCGCCACTGAAAGCACGAGATTTCGGAAGATAGAAATACTAATTATTGCATTCAAGATCAAACAAACGCTTAAGTCCTAAAATGTGAAATGCATGAAATGAAAGAAGCGAATTGAACGGAGACACAAGAAATTAGAGAAAGCACAACCCTTTTATTCAACTCTCTTAATCTCGGTTACAAAGGCGCCTCCTCCCTTTTCAGGGGCTAGGAGCGTTAAATGGATCTTGATTACAATCTTGACTTAGTCTTCTTCCTTCCGCATGCCCACGTTTGAAATGGGCGGGCCAAAGTGTTGCCATCGCTTGCGTTGATGAACCCTTGATTCTTGTTGCTCTTCCTGCGTTCAAAGACACAACAAGTCATTAGTAGCACCTGTAGCAAAAGATGAAATATTTGTTTTCTAGAAATAATGAAAGATGCATGCGAAAAATTGATTACAACGATAACTAAATGGATCCCAAATAGTCTGTAAATTTGACAGAGACAAGAGAACATTACCAGAGGGCCATTGCCATCAGAACAGTCATGAAATTGGTCATCAATTTGAATTCGTCCCTGGGTGGGATGGATTCTACTGTAATTCATCCCTGGGTGGGACGAATTTTGCCTATGGCGGAATGCCGAAGTGACCCTGCCCAAATGTCACATCTCGGGATCTCCAAAACACCTGCAAAAATGGGGGTTAGCTAATTGGGGGCATTTTGGGATGACCCAGATGGTCGGTTTTCCCCAATTTAGCCTCCATCATCGAGAATTTGACGTCGCTACCTGCAAGTTAGTGAAGACAACGAAAACGACAAAAGATGACAATATTTGATCAAAACATGCTGAAATCGAAATTGCAAACTATCTAAACAACATAAAATGGAATGGAATATAAACAAGTGACAAAAGAACAAATTAAAATGACACTAAGAAGTACGGGGTGCCGGGCGGGCCGCCCACCGTTAGAACTTGACTTCGGCACCAATCCACTTGGGATGGGCCCAAAATCTCTTATAACTGGTTGTCGGCGAATGGGTGGGGTAATGTGGTCAAGTGTCGGATTTTGGATCCGGATTCACACTTCCAATGCCCACCCAATGACCTCCTTTGCGAAAGAGATCAAGGATGTAGAAGATATGAATCACAAAAGGGCTAAGGCACAGTATCAATTGGGCAGCACTTCGTTGCTTGAAAATGCTTCCCACCTTCCTTTTTTGGGTGAGAAAGTTCACCATTTTATAGACCCAAGGGGTCTCTTTTGGATGGGCATGCAGGGGTGCCACATGGCGGCTATGCCTCCCCAAGAGGGAGGAGACTCCTCTCTGACTCGGGCTTCCATAACTGCCCTTGTGACAGTCCTCTAACGGCCAATCTACCCACCTACACGCGCATGCAAGGCAGGAGGCATTAATGGACTGCCCCTGGCTGCCACTTGTCAAGATTTTTCTTTTTGCCCGTTGAACCTAGAATTCGTCCTACCCAAGAGCGAATTCAGAATTCGTCCCTGGGTGGGGCGAATCCCATTTTGAATTCGTCCCAGGGTGAGACGGATTCTGAGCAAAGTGCCTAGAGGGTGCCAAATTGATCCCTGACTTCCCAAAATTGCTGTAAAAAGTGGTTAGGACCACTGTTTAACCTCTTGAGGGCTGCCCTGGGGGCTGTGTGTGTCAATGCGATCAGTGTTTGCAGTCACATAATCGGATTGGTGCTGTTTTGGTGTCTACACTATCCACTCCTAGTAATTCTAATTTTTTTTCTTTTAAGCGAAAACCCATTGCAGAGCTACCTTGGTATGAGAGACTACGACTAGGGGGTTCTACACTGTCAAAGTCACCTGGGAGTTGCACCCGGCCCTACCCGTACCAACATTATCAATTGGATTTTGGGTACCCAATTCAAATTTTTGGTAGGGTGGATATTCGAACCTTGGACCTCCCTTAGAGGATTGCTCTATCCTCTCAAACTCAACTAAAAAACCTGGGTCTAGTAATTCTAATGTTATAATGGCTTTTCTAATGTTGATTAATTACAATGGATGGCAGGTGTAGTTTTTTGGAGTAAATAAAAATAAAAATATTATTTTGTTGAAGTAAATAGGAATAAAAATATTAATATTGAAATTTGACATCATTATGGCTTTCAACTATTCTCTCAACTTTCTTTTCTCCTTTCAACTTTCAAATGTTGAAGACATCAACTATGGAAAATTCAAGGAAAAGAAGACATCTACAAGGAAAAGCAACTTTAAACTATAGAAGACACAAGAAAAAGTAGACATCCTTCGACTAATCTTCAAATCTCATCCACCTTCAAGGCTCCAAGTTATTAAAGGTGAAGTAGACATCCTTCAACTAGTCTTCTAATCTCATCACCTTCAAGGCTCCAAATTATTAAAGGTGCACATATTTTAACTTGGAGTTATTGGAGGATTTAATTTTTTCTTTTCCTTTTAATTGGTTACATGGATTTGAAATGGTTTATCCATAGTACATTGTGACCCCATAATGGTATTACAACAACTTATCTACAATTTTTACCCACCATTTTATTTTCATACTATTTTTCTTTGTTTTCTAGCATTCTTTTTCATTTTATTTTTTATTTTTTTATTTTATTTTAATTTTAATTGGTTATATGGTTTCAAAAGGGTTCATCCATAGTACATTGTGACCCCATAACGGTACTACAACTTCTTTGTAAAAATTACAATTCAAGATTTTAAAAACTTGTTTCATAGTTTAATATGAAACAATAGGCTTCTGTAGACACAAAGTCTACAAACTGTAAAATTCCAATAACTTATGCATATGGGCTTTTGGGGTTCTTTTTCACACTTTCTTTTTTTTCTAGGGTTTCTTTTCATTTTATTTTTTATTTTCATTTTTTCTTTTAATTGATTATATGGCTTTGAAATGGTTTATCCATAGTACATTGTGATCCCATAACAATATTACAATAGCTACTATGTAACTCAACGATGACAAGTCAAATATAAAAATGAACCCTTTGACTTTTATATTGCAAGCACTTACTAAAAATCCATACATATACATTTATGATATGGTAACTTTATATACAATTAATGAACTCGGTAGAAAGAAGAGGTTTATGGCATTGATGACATATATACTTGAAGGAAACCTCTCGCAGTGGCCATGACTATGTAACTAGGATTTCATATGTGAAACACAAGCATTCCAAGGGTGGGAGGACTTCCTCCTCAAGATGAACACAAGTCTAAAGCAAAAGCTGGAGATACATACTTCTCTCCCTTCTCAACGATCTATTATTTCTATTCCGATTCTATTTATGTGCAACTATAACATCAAATACACTGCTAAATATCCGAGAGGGCCTAACGGGTAATTCAATGAAGACCTCAATTTTTTGAACACACCAATATAAATCCAAACATATAGATAAAATTTTACCATAAATAAATAAAACAACTCAAAAATTTTATGGTATAAAAGAATTATAATTTTTTTTTGGTAAATTTTAAACCATTAAATTAAAGGCAAATAAAATTTTAAACTGTAACCTAAAATTCAATAAATAAAATTTTAAATCGTAACCTAAAATTCAATAAAAATGTTTAACCATTGAGAGTTAATTTTTTTATTAAATTCTAACCTTGATTCCACCTTGTTGTTATTTAAAGTAGTGTGAAGAGCAACACTAAAGTGAAGAACACAAGCTTATACTGAGAGGGGGGTGAACAATATAGCACCCACTTTTTACTTTCTTTCCAAACCAATATCAATTAGTGTCCTTAATTGCAATAACCAAATATAGAAGTGTGCATTAATGACATAGATAGCAATAGTAAGCAAGAGCACAAATCACCACACACAATTGAGACACAAGATTTAACGTGGTTCCCCCAATGTGGGGTACTCCACAAGATAATCTCCTTATAATATTTCACATAGAAATAAGGATCCTTATCCCAATACAAATGATTACTTTGATCTGCTCAAAGCTAGGCAATCCACTGATCTGCTCAGGTAGGCAATCCTGATCTGCTCAGGTAGGCAATCCATTGATCTGCTCAGCAAGGCAATCCACTGATCTGCTCAAGGCAATCTTAATCTACTCAGGGCAATCCACTGATCTGCTCAGCAAGGCAATCCTGATCTACTTAGGTAGGCAATCCACTGATATGCTTAGCAAGGTAATCCTAATCTTCTCAAGTAGGCTATCCACTAATATACTTCAACAAGCTCACCAAGAACTTGCCCAAAATATGCTCTAGCAAGCTCACCAAGAACTTGCTAAAATATGCTCTAGCAAGCTCACCAAGAACTTGCTAAAATATTCTCACAAGCTCACCAAGAACTTGCTCAAATCTGCTCTAGCAAGCTCACCAAGAACTTGCTCAAATATGCTCTAGCAAGCTCACCAAGAACTTGCTCAAATATGCTCTAGCAAGCTCACCAAGAACTTGCTCAAATATGCTCTAGCAAGCTCACCAAGAACTTGCTCAAAATCTGCTCCAACAAGCTCACTCAAAACTTGTTCAAATCTGCTCAATAGGCTCACTCAGAACCTCATCAAATCTGCTCAACAAGCTCACCAAGAACTTGCTCAAATGTTATCCCAAATCTATCCACAAATCTATCCCAAAAGCCTTCTCAAAGGCTCAATCAATCATGCACAAAACTTACCACAAATATGTCCAAAAATCTATCCCAAAGGCCTTCTCAAAGGCTCAATCAATCATGCATAAAATCTACCACAAATCTATCTAGAAATATGTCCCAAAGGCCTTCTCAAAGGCTCAATCAATCATGCACAAGTAGCACTCAAATCTCATCCACAAATCTATGAAGGCAAGGCTCAATGATGAACTCAACAATGAATGGCAATGCACTCTACAATGGATGACAACAATGATCCACAATGATCTCAACTCAAATCAGAATATAGAATAGTTTGTTTCATGGAACTTGAACAATCACTTCACACAATCACTTGACTAGGCTCAAACAACTCTACTCAACCAATCACCACAAGGGATAACTCTTTCTCACAAACCCTAGTCCAAGCATGTATCAACCAACTCAAATATTTCCAATAATGCTCAACCACAAATCTCACATAACAATGATACTCATGTTCTCATCTAACTCAAGTTCAAGTTCTTTGCATAACCAATGGGCTTCAACAATAATGCTTATAAAACATTCTTCACATAACAATGATACTCATGTTCTTCTCAAACCCTATCTCAGGTTTTTCACACAACTAATGGCTTCAACAACAATGCTTATAAAACAAGGTTTAAACACAACTCTCAAACCAAAAAACCTTGAAGCATTCAATCAACCACTTTCAAAAAGGAAACCACAATCAATCCTTTTCTCTCCAATGATATTTCAGAAATCAACCACCATAAACAAAGTCAATGGAGAATATTGCTCATACCTTTTTGATGCCTTATTAGTTGTCCACTAAATCTGCCACACTCAACAAACTTTCTTTTTCAACTTTCAATAAGGGTTAGAGATCTTGATTAGTAACACAACAATAATATCCAAATAACACCTTATTACTCCTACTCAATAAAATGCATCATGTCCCCTCATGAAAGAATTAATCACCTTTGAAAAAGAACAAAGCAACCTTCAATTTTGAACCCCTTTACAAAATCAGAAATATCTCTTTACACACACCTTATTTCTCCCTCTAAGCAAGTTAATCAAATAGCCCTCGAAATAAGCTTTCCAACGATATATAATATGATATACTTCTAAAAATAAAATCACCAGAAATATCTCTTTTTCCTAAAGTGCATCACAACCCTTATTTCTCCTAGTGCAACTTTAGAAAAATAAAATAATAATAAAAATATTAACTTGCCTCTGTCCTTGATGGGATTCGATCTCTTGACGCCTCCTTGCTCAGTGCCTTAACCGTGGCCAAGCCGCCATTGGGCCACATGCCCTCACATGCTCAAAATGGGCATGAATCAAAACATATCCTTAATATTTTGTGCCCTTCGAAAACACAAAAGTGCTTCACGCATTTCAACACAACAAGCATCCACGGCGAGACTCGAACGCAGGACCTCCTGCTTCACACACAATGCACGAACCGCTAGGCCAAAGATGCCTATGCGTTTGGTTTTACTCTACGAACGTTTCTTCAACAGACCCAAAAATCGTAAAACCCTTCACACCCTTTTACACACGCTTCAACACACAACACGCAGGCTCTTTTTGCAATACGTTACCATTCGAATGCAATCGAAATCGAGGACAAGGGGACATTATCAAAACTTTTGGTGGCATATATATATATGCCTTTCCTCCTTTCTTTAGACGTCGACACTATAATTATTTTTAATATATGCCTTTCCTCCTTTCTTTAGACGTCGATGCTATAACTTTATTTTTAATTTTTAATTTAAATTTAAATTTTAAATAATTTAAAATTTAAACTAAATATTTAAAATTAAATATTTCCATCATCGGGGCACCTTTTTTGATGAAACGAAAAGCCAACCTGGGTTTTAAGAAAAACCCATTTCAAATCTGCCATCCATGGTTTTAAATAAAACCTTTTATTTTGCCTGCCTTGGTTTTCACAAAAACCCTGTATACATCCATGCTCTCCAAAAGTGCTTTTGCCATCAAAACTCAATGTGATCCATGTGACATCAATGATCCATGTGACATCAATGACAACATAAAATAACTCAAATTGCCAACAATCTCCCCCTTTGTCATTGATGGCAACACCTCTAATGCAAATCACCACAATCACTGCAAAAACCATCTTTGAGAATCAAAGTTGCTCCCCCTGACTCAATACTCTCTATGGAGGTTGCTCCCCCTAACTCAATGCTCTCTTTGGAGGCTGCTCCCCCTAAATCAATGCTCTCCCCTTACTCAAATCTCTCCCCCTTTGACATCAATGGCAAAAGGGACACCTATGGGGCTAAAATATATGACTCTTAAGCTTAGCCCCCTCACCACCTTCTCTCTTGAGGTGATTAATTTTGGGGTGGGAGTACTTTTACTCCCATATTACATTGTTTCTTTCCTCTGTCAACTTCCTTCCATATTTTTATGATATCCTTCTCTTGATGAATTACTTGATCTTCTTGTCTTGAACATGTTTGGAATTGAGTCCTACACCATTTTGCAATATGTCCAAAGTTATTGCAATTAAAACACTTGATGTTGTAGCCTTTGGATGGTGCCCATATCCTGAATTCTTTCTTGAAATAATTTCCATATCCATTCCTTTCCTGAACCCTGTATTGTGAAGTTTTGTTTTCATGACCATTATGACCATGACTTCTGAATTGTGTAGCTCTAAAACCAAAACCATGTTGCTCATTTTCTTTGCACTGAGAAGCTCTATGACCAATCCTGTTGCATGAGAAGCAATGTCCCTGAAAACCATACCTTCTTCCTTTGATGTTCCTTCTAGCAAAATCAAACTTCTTTGATCCATAGACCCTGCAGTGTATAGCCCTGTGTCCAAATCCATTACAAGAAAAACAATGTCCTTGAAAAGCCCTTTGTTCATGCCTTGGTTCCTCATACCTTTCTTGATCATTATCCTTGTGATCATTTTTGACTTGTGCATTGTATCCTTGAACCTTCTTTGTAGTATCTAAATCCTCTTCCTTAATTTCTTCCTTGCTTTCCTTTTCAAGAATTTCTTTTCCTTTTGAACTTGATTCACCTATCTCAAAACAAGATCCAAACTGAATGTTTGGAGCCATAGGAACTTTGGAACTTTCTTCATAAATCTTAGGTGCTTCCTTGCTTTCATCTTTTAGAACTTCCTTTCCTTTTGAGTGTGATTTTTCTTGGACATAAGATACAACCTTAAAATATGTTTCCACTCCTTTTTGAACCTTTTCATCTAATGTGTCATGTCTTGCCATTATTACCCTTAGTTCTTCATTCATCCTATCCTCTATCCTTTTTGCATTTTGAAGCTCATATCTTAGATTACTGATTGTCTAAAGTAGTTCTTCTCTGATTTTGACATCTGTTCGAATCTTGTTTTCAAGATTCCTGTATTCTTCTTTTAGCCTTTTGACTTCTGATTTTTGTTTTCTTGGCTCATCCTCTTCTTTTTCTATTACCAAAAGTGAGACTTCTTCATCTTCACTATTACTGATATTATTATAATCTTCTATAGAAAACAAACTCTCATGATTTCTTTGACCATGCCTATTTCTTTGATGTGTCATCTCATCTTCACTATCACTAAATCCATTGTAATATCTTGATCTGTGATCTCTTTGACCACACACAAAGCATTATTCTCTTTCACCTTCTATTCCTAGGAATATATGTTCTTCCTTTTCATCATATGACTTGTCTCTATCACTATGATCTGAGCTATCACTTGCTTCTTCAATGTAGAAAGTTTTCTTTGTCTTACAAAAACTTTTCTTCTTCTCATACATGCTTTGCTTGTACTTGTCATCTTTGTCATGCTTATGCTTTCCATCTTCTTTTCTTATGTGACCCTATTTTTCATCATCACTATTTTCTTCATGTGGACACTTGTGTGCATAGTGACCAAAATCACCACACTTGTAGCATTTGACTTTCTTCATATCCCTGTAATTTCTTAAGTCCTTTTTCCTTTTGATGAAGTTAGCTTCCTCATCATTATCTGAATCTCTATCTGTCTCTGGAACTTTCCCTTTATTTTTCTCTAAAGCCTTGAATGCAATTTCTTTTATTGGAACCTGATGCTTACTTATCCTCATCTCATAAGTTGTGAGAGTTCCTTGTAGTTCTTCCATTGTTAGCTTGTTGATATCCATTGTTTCTTCTATTGTTGAAACCTTTGCATCATACTTCATGGGAAGTGATCTCAAAACCTTTTGAGTAACTTCTGATTCTTTCATCTCAAATCCTAGACCTCTCATGGTGTTAGCAATCTCATCAACTCGAAGTAAAAACTTTACAATATCTTCAAAATCTTCCATTTTCAATTCCTCAAATATTTTTCTATGAGTTTGTAGTTTTGCCAACTTTACCTTGGAATCTCCTTCATAGGTATTCCATAACTTGGTCCACATTTCATTAGCTGAATTACATACCATGACATTTGCAAAATATATCTCACGTAGCCCACTCAAAATACAATTCATTGCCCTTGCATTGATCTCAACCAATTTTTTGATAGTCTTATCTACCTCGGGATCACCTTCAACCTTATACTCTTTTTCAACCATATGCCATACCTCATATCCTTGTGATATCAAGTAGTTCTTCATTCTCATGCTCCAGAAAGCATAATTGTTATCATCAAACAATGGAGCCTTATTTGTAGATGATCCATTCTATGAAGCCATCTATGTTCTTGTAGAATCTACCCTCAAGTTGTTAGCCTTTCCGAAGGAACCCGCTTTGATACCAATTGAAGAACATAAGCTTATACTAAGAGGGGGGTGAACAGTATAGCACCCACTTTTTACTTTATTTCCAAACCAATATCAATTAGTGTCCTTAATTGCAATAACCAAATATAGCAATGTGCATTAATGACATAGATAGCAATAGTAAGCAAGAGCACAAATCACCACACATAATTGAGACACAAGATTTAACGTGGTTCCCCCAATGTGGGGTACTCCACAAGATAATATCCTTATAATATTTCACACAAAAATAAGGATCCTTATCCTAATACAAATAATTACTTTGATCTGCTCAAAGCTAGGCAATCCACTGATCTGCTCAGGTAGGTAATCCTAATCTACTCAGGTAGGCAATCCATTGATCTACTCTGCAATCCTAATCTGCTCAACTAGGCAATCCAATGATCCTCTCAACAAGGCAATCCTGATCTACTCAGGTAGGCAATCCACTGATCTTCTCAACTAGGCAATCCTGATCTACTCAAGTAGGCAATCCTCTGATCTACTTTAGTAAGCTCACCAAGAACTTGCCCAAACTCTACTCTAGCAAGCTCACCAAGAACTTGCTCAAATATTCTCTAGCAAGCTCACCAAGAACTTGCTCAAATTTTCTCTAACAAGCTCACCAAGAACTTGCTCAAATATGCTCTAGCAAGCTCACCAAGAACTTGCTCAAATATGCTCCAACAAGCTCACTAAGAACTTGCTCAAATATGCTCTAGCAAGCTCACCAATAACTTGCTCAAATATGCTCCAACAAGCTCACCAAGAACTTGTTCAAATATGCTCAATAGGCTCACTCAGAACCTCATCAAATCTTCTCAACAAGCTCACCAAGAACTTGCTCAAATGTTGTCCCAAATCTATCCACAAATCTATCCCAAAAGCCTTCTCAAAGGCTCAATCAATCATACACAAAAATTGCCACAAATCTGTCCAAAAATCTATCCCAAAGGCCTTCTCAAAGGCTCAATAAATCATACAAAAAAATCTATCCAAAAATCTATCCCAAAGGCCTTCTCAAAGGCTCAATCAATCATGCACAAGTAGCACTCAAATCTCATCCACAAATCTATGAAGGCAAGGCTCAATGATGAACTCAACAATGAATGGCAATGCACTCTACAATGGATGACAACAATGATCCACAATGATCTCAACTCAAATCAGAATATAGAATAGTTTGTTTCATGGAACTTGAACAATCACTTCACACAATCACTTGACTAGGCTCAAACAACTCTACTCAACCAATCACCACAAGGGACAACTCTTTCTCACAAACCCTAGTCCAAGCATGTATCAACCAACTCAAATGTTTCCAACAATGCTCAACCACAAATCTCACATAACAATGATACTCATGTTCTCATCTAACTCAAGTTCAAGTTCTTTGCATAACCAATGGGCTTCAACAACAATGCTTATAAAACATTCTTCACATAACAATGATACTCATGTTCTTCTCAAACCCTATCTCAGGTTTTTTCACACAACTAATGGCTTCAACAACAATGCTTATAAAACAAGGTTTAAACACAACTCTCAAACCAGAAAACCTTGAAGCATTCAATCAACCACTTTCAAAAAGGAAACCACAATCAATCCTTTTCTCTCCAATGATATTTCAGAAATCAACCACCATAAACAAAGTCAATGGAGAATATTGCTCATACCTTTTTGATGCCTTATTAGTTGTCCACTAAATATGCCACACTCAACAAACTTTCTTTTTCAACTTTCAATAAGGGTTAGAGATCTTTATTAGTAACACAACAATAATATCCATATAACACCTTATTACTCCTACTCAATAAAATGCATCATGTCCCCTCATGAAAGAATTAATCACCTTTGAAAAAGAACAAAGCAACCTTCAATTTTGAATCCCTTTACAAAATCAGAAATATCTCTTTACACACACCTTATTTCTCCCTCTAAGAAAGTTAATCAAATAGCCCTCGAAATAAGCTTTCCAACGATATATAATATGATATACTTCTAAAAAGAAAATCACCAAAAATATCTCTTTTTCTTAAAGTGCATCACAACCCTTATTTCTCCTAGTGCAACTTTAGAAAAATAAAATAATAATAAAAATATTAACTTGCCTCTGTCCTTGATGGGATTCGATCTCTTGATGCCTCCTTGCTCAACACCTTAACCATGGCCAAGCCGCCATTGGGCCACACGCCCTCACGTGCTCAAAAGGGGCACGAATCAAAACATATCCTTAATATTCTGCACCCTTCGAAAACTCAAAAGCGCTTCACGCATTTCAACACAACAAGCATCCACAGCGGGACTCGAATGCAGGACCTCCTACTTCACACACAACGCACGAACCGCTAGGCCAAATATGCCTATGCGTTTGGTTTTACTCTACGAACGTTTCTTCAATGGACCCGAAAATCGTAAAACCCTTCACACCCTTTTTCACACACGCTTCACCACACAACACGCAGGCTCTTTTTCGCAATACTTTACCATTCGAATGCAATCGAAATCGAGGACAAGGGGACATTATCGAAACTTTTGGTGGCATATATATATATATATATATATCTATATATATATATATATATATATATATATATATATATATATATATATATATAAATATATATATATATATATATATATATATATGCCTTTCCTCCTTTCTTTAGACGTCGACGCTATAACTTTATTTTTAATTTTAAATTTAAATTAAAATTAAAATTTAAAATTTAAACTAAATATTTAAAATTAAATATTTCCATCACCGGGGCACCTTTTTTGATGAAACGAAAAGCCAACCTGGGTTTTAAGAAAAACCCATTTCAAATCTGCCATCCATGGTTTTAAATAAAACCTTTTATTTTGCCTGCCTTGGTTTTCACAAAAACCCTGTATACATCCATGCTCTCCAAAAGTGCTTTTGCCATCAAAACTCAATGTGATCCATGTGACATCAATGACAACATAAAATAACTCAAATTGCCAATATAAAGCTCATGATTAGCATTGTGTTTGTCAGCAACAACACTAGAGCTCAGGATTAGTATTATCTTTCTTAGGCTAAGGCACACTCAACCATGCATCTAACAAGACATTGAAATATAATATTTATTAAAACCATTCATCCTTATTCAAAATAACTGTTAAAGTTTGTAATACATCATAATTAATTTTACATATAAACCATCAAGTGCACTATTGTCGATACACATATGTCATATTGACATATTTTTTCTATGTAAAAAAATTATTATTGCAAAATAATCCATTTAAAATATAAGATTAACTTGTGTATTTAGTTTATTAGTTGAGAATATTGGGTACGTTATATGGATAGTTGTTCCGATTGTTACCTAGAGCATATGAGATTACATCTATAAGCTTACAATACATTTCTAATCTAAGGTAATAGGATTGCACATCTAAGGTCCTATGAAAATAAATATTTGTTTTATGTTAAAAAAACGATGATTGTAAAATAATCCATTTAAAATATAATATTAACTTGTGTAATTAGTTTATTAGTTGAGACTATTGGGTATTTTATGTGCATAGTTGTTCCCATTCTTACCTAGAGCATATGATATGACATCTATAAGCTTACAATGTATTTTTAATTGAAGGCAATAAGATTGCACATCTAAGGTCCTATGAAAATAAATATTTGCTCTATTTAAAACAAAATTATGATTGTAAAATAATCCATTTAAAATATAATATTAACTTGTGTATTTAGTTTATTAGTTGATAATATTGGGTATTTTATGTGGATAGTTGTTTTGGTTGTTACCTAGAGCATATGAGATGACATCTATAAGCTTACAATGTATTTCTAATCTAAGGTAATAGGATTGCACATCTAAGATCCTATGACAATAAGAAGGGGAATGATCCACACAAAAATTTGATAGTTAGTAGGGTTTTTTATTTTTTATTTTTTGGATATTAAAATAGAAGAAATTGATATCTATAGCTCTTGAATATGGTGCCTCATTAGATTTTATGGAGAATTAATTGTTTATTGATTTTATTATAATACATGATAATTATCAATGTTATTATTTGTATAGATTTTTTGATGATATTCCCTCTTAAAAATCATTCTTGAATGATCAACTAAGATAATACTATGGGCATTGATGCCATTTATTTTTGGTTTCATTAGATCCTTGACATTGTTTTAGTTAACATTCATCACATGGGAAAGCAAGACACTATTGGAATAGGAAGGATGGAAACCTAGACACTATTGGAATAGGAAGAATGAAATCCTAGAATCATCTATGACTATTGAAGATATCACCCTTCTACTTTTTTTATCTTATCTTAAAATATTAGTCCCATAATAGCAAGAATAATATTAATGATCTACCAATAAAAATAAACAAAAAAAATCCTAACCTCAAATATAATAGGAAACCTAGTCTAATTAGCCCTTTTCTAAAGCTAAATGACAATATTTTATTTATGAAAAATACCTTATTTAGAATCACCAAGATCATTGTTAACAACTATTAATTGACTATTGTTATCAAACTTCAACCAAATATTATTAAATAAATCTAAATAATAAAAATGTATTGATATGATTTATTAGATTTAAATTTATAATATTTTAGGTTTGATATCATTTCCAATAAGCTTCAACATGTCCATTAATGTGGACCAACAACACATGATGGGAAATAATTCCAAGCAATAAAAATAAATTGCCAAGTAGATCTTATAGTATAATATGATTAACTATAACAAATACCAGGAAGAAGTTACAAATATAAAAGTAAATAATATAAATATATTTCAAATATACCACATAAATTAAAATACATAAAATAAATTTTAATCTAGATAATACCACTAATATGGCTAAATATAACATAAAGAGGGATATTTTGTAGTCCCAACATTAGACTATCCAAATATTAAAAAATCCATTAATGATAATATAAAGTAACAATCCTACATTATGCATCATGAGTCCAACCTACAATAACATATGTACTAGTAAGAGCCACAAGAATAATCACTATACGAATATTAAAATAGCAAATGACCTAAGGTTAAGGTTAGAAAACTAACCTTAAGGTTTATGAATAAAATATTACATCCATATCATGTTTGTAAGGTATATAGTGTTCCTTAGGACTACAAATAAATCTAGTATAAAAGGGTTGGTCATGGAATCAAGTAAACATTAAATGCCATATATTTCAACATCCTTGCTTAAACTAAATGGAGACATGGAGATAGACCCTTATCAATCATACCCCTTAAGGAACACTCTCTTACTTATAGAAACTCCCTTGCAACCCCCTAGATGTGACCTTGGTTTGGATATATGATGGAACATATATTAGATCAAGCATATTATGGTCATGAAGCAATCAAATATAATACGTCCATACTTTGATATGCTTTATTAGTTGATGGACTAGATTACAAATTAGTTTTGTAGAACTTTGATTATCATAATAAAGGGTAACAAGAAATTACTAATGAAGACACAATTACTCTAGAATCATGAGCATCCATTCAAAATATTGGATGAAGAGCAAATGGCCTTGATAAACTAAATATAGAAAAAATAGTAATTACAGAATCAAAAGATAAAATAAGAAGATAACAAATACACACATAACATAGTATTTCACCTGAGAAACCCTTATAGGAAAAAACCCAACATAGTAATATCACCTTATTGTATAAAATTAACCATATCTAATACAATAACGGATAACTCTCATCTCCCTTCAAACCCTGATGCAAGTGTAATTAAATAAAAACAACACAAGAATGAATTTTACAATACCATGGGTGAAAAACCCATGGGTTCAAATATATAACCCTAAAAAGCCTATATAGATCTAAAAATAGCTTAAGAAACCCTAAAAATGTTTGCGAGGATACATAGAGAGTGCCAAGTACCTTTTAGAGTTAACCCCACCAGAAAACATGGAAAATATTCAACATATTTTCAATATTCTCCGACTTTTTGAATACTTTCCATAGGGGATGAAAATAGCCATTGTCAATTATTAAGGGCAACCATACCCATAGATCTTCTACACCAAGATTTTTTTTTAGTAGGTAGAACCTTTGTTAATGAATTAGTAACATTATTAGATGTATCAAATTTCTCCAACATCACCCGATTCCCTTCAACCATCTCTGTCACAAAATGGTACTTGATATCAATATGTTTTGATTGATAATGAAAATTAGAATTGTTGGCCAAAAATATTACACTCTAACTACCACTATCAATTCTCATAAACTTCTAGTTAAGGCCAATTTTTAACACAACCTTTGTAGCCACACTACTTTACAAGCATGAGTTGCTATAATATACTCTACCTTTGTTGTGGATAAAACAACCACTTATTACTTTTTACTCATCCAAATTACTACCCCTCCAAATAGTCTAAACACGTAAGCACTCATGGATCTTCTCTTGTCCAGATCTCTAGCTCAGTTAGCATCCACAAAACCTTGTAGACTTACAATATTACTATCTCCATATTTTCCTTGGTAACCGACAACATAGTCTGATGTTCCACATAAGTATCTGAAGATCCTCTTCACAACAATCCAATGTTACTTTCCTATATTAGACATATATCTGATAAGTACTCCCATTGCATGTATGATATTAGGTCTAGTACAGACCATTGCATACATTAGACTATAAACAATACTAGCATAAGGAACATGATGCATTTCTTCAATTTACTCATATGTTTTGGAACACTACTCAAAAGATAACTTTTGACCAGTAGGATATGTAGTACATACTGGTTTACAATCATTCATACTAAACCTCTATATTATCACATAAACATATTTTCGTTGATTTAAGCACAACCTTTTATTTGCAGGATCCCTTATTATTTCCATACCTAAAATAAATTTTATAGAACCCAAACCTTTCATGCCAAATTCAAAAGATAATTGAAATTTTAGTAACTTTATCATATCCTTATTTTTACCAATTAACATTGTGTCATCCACATACAAAATGATGATAACAAAATTTGCACCTTCTTGTTTAAAATACACATGGATCTACTTTACTTTTTCCAAGCCCAAGTGTCAAAAAAAACCTATCAAATTTTTGGTTCCACATTATTGGTAGGGTTATGCGTAAGTGGGCGGTCTCAAAATGTATTTATAAAAAAATGACAAATCAGTTTCAAAATCTAGGAAAATAGTGTCTAAACACATGTAGAAGGTTCACTATTATTAGGGGAAATGTTAGAAATTTAAACTTAAAATGGTCAAATTATTATAAAATTAGGGTGAATCAACCCAAAAAAATTTACACCCAAAATTTTTTGGCTAATGGGCCCTGGTCAAGGGTCCCAAATATTAGCCAATTCCAAATTTTGAAAATCCTAATTTTAGCCAATTTGGCTATAAATAGATGCTATGCATAACCATGATTCTTGGAGATTGCTTCAAGTCGTAAAGAGACTTTTTCAACTTGTATACCAAGTCCTCCTTACCTTTTACCCTAAATAATTTTGGTTGTGATATATATGTCTTCATCAAGTTCACCATGTAGAAATGTTATATTTACATCCATTTGTTCTATTTCAAGATCAAAAGTAATAGAAATAGCCAATAGAAATCTAATTGAAGTTAGTTTAGCCATAGGAGAAAAAATTCTCATCAAATTCAATTCCTTCAACTTGAGAAAATCCTTTTGCTACCATGTGAGTCTTGTATTTATCCAACTTTCCTACATTGTACTTCTTGAATACCCACTTACAACCAACTGGTTTTCTTCTAGGGGTAATTTCACCAAGTCCCACATCTTATTTTTATCTAAGGACTCCATTTCTTCCTCCATAGCCCTTTTCCAGGACTTATTCTCTCTTAACTAAAGTAACTCCTTTAAAGTATTGGTTTCTTCATTAGTAACTAATATATTAAATGCAGAACAAAGAATTGAAGGGCTATACCTTTCTAGGAGTCTTCTCACTGGATTTATCTTCTCAAATTTGTATTTCCAGGTTCTACGTCTTCAGCTTCCTTTTCACCTTCTTCCTCTAAATTTTCATCTTTAGACTCTCTCTATAGTACATATTCTTCTGTAGCATCAAGTTCTACCACAAGTTCTTACTCCTATTTCAATTTTACTTGAACTATTTCAAGTTCTTTGCTTGATTGCATTTCCTATTTTGAAATCTTTTTTTTATCTAAATATTATATTATAACTGTAAAAAATCTTCTATGTTTTTGGATTTCACAACTTATATCCTTTAACACCAATACTATAACCCACAAATATGTATTTTTTAGATTTATAGTCTAGCCTAGTCCTTTTATCTTTTGGTACATACATATAAGAATCACAACCAAAAACCCTTATATAAATGAGAGAGGGTTTCTTACTAGTCCACAGTTCCTGTGGAGTCTTGTCCACCAAAGCTGAGGTAAGAGATCTATTGATGAGGTAACAAGCAGTTAACATGACTTATACCCAAAATTTCCTTTCTAACCTGTTGAGTGATAATTTTTCCCAATTGCAAAACCACACTTACCCTTAGGATTTTGATCCCAAAACTCTCTATTGAAAATAAGCTAAAACAAAACAACTTCTCCAAGATTTCGCTATATAAGCATTGCACATGTGTATTAGTAATCTCAATGAATATATATCAAATAAGTGCTAGAAACACCTTACTGATTGCAAGTAACTCTTAAAAAGGGGTATGTGTTGGTTTATTTTATCATGCTATATTAATGATTGTTCATAAAACTTAAAGAAAAGAAAATGTGAATTGGCCCTCATATGACCACGATGTAAAACCTTAGTTCATTTTATCTTGAAGGATTTTAGATAGCTTTTATCTTCTTTAGATTAAGTAGATTTTAAACAAGTTTTTATCTTGCATTAAACCCTACTTTAAGCATGAAATAGAAGATTAAAATCTATCTCTAAATTGGAAATTTAAATGGTGAAAGGATTCACTTGATGTAGCTTTGAACATAAAGAAATACCAATAGCCTTTGATATAATAAATAAATTATCCCTCTTTGATGAAATTAATTTTCATAAAGAGATAACAATTTATTGCTTTAAAATAATGGTCTCAAAATGTCATTATTAATTATCCTTCTTTAATGAAATCAAAATTTTCATAAGAATAAATAATTTAATGCTTTAAAATAATAACCTTTGGTGTAATGTATAAATTACCTCTCTTTAATGAAATCAAAATTTTCATAAAAAGAGGCGAATTTATTGCTCCGAAAATGATAGCTTATGGAATGCCATAAAAATTAACCCCCTTTAATGAAATCACAATTTTCATAAAGGGAAGTTCATTTATGCTTGCAAATAAAAATGTAAAGCTGAAAAAAAATTGATTTGCCTTCAAAATGTAAAAAAAATAAAATTCCAAAATTATAAAAATCCTTATAAAACAACAATTTTCAACAATTTTTATAAAATCGAAATGGCTTTAGAATGAGTTCGAATTTGTTTTAGATGAAATATTGTAGCTCATTATTCACACCCATGTATTTATTTTTGTCATTTTAATTTTAATTTTAATCGCTGAAATTTAAAAAAAATATATGCAAAAGAAAAGTTAGAAAAATAAAATAAAATCTAGAAATGGAAATAAAATGCAGAAAATCCAGAAAATATACTAACAGTTTCATGCTACCCTATCATGTAAAACCCGAGACGTGAGAGTTTTCTGAGTGTAACCCAACCTAACCGGAACTGCATTTGCACATCCCAAAATAAGTTTGGTCAAGCTTCTAAGGAATGAAATGACTCCTCTATTTCCAGATATTCAACAATGCAACCATGAAATTCATTAAAAATTACCTATTAATCCAAAAACCAAGAAAGAGAAAAATAAACATTAAACACAAAAATATTCAGAAATGATTCTCCTTTTATTTTCCTCAAAAGGTGCAAGAATCCTGCAATATTTACATCAAAACACACCAAAATATTTCTATTTTACATCTCCATTCCAGAAGCATTTGGCCTTCCCAAAAGAATCTAGCCCCTTTTCAAGGTTTTTCTGCTATATTTAAAAATTTTCAATTCCAACCCTTTTGCTTCCTTAGCGTTTTTGTTTGTTGTTTCTTGCTTGGCTTCGAACGTTTCGTTTCTTTGTTTTACCTCACTTGGACATTTCTTCTCATTGTTGATTGTAATGACTGTGATTTTTAATAATTATTTTTAAATAACATCCATTCGTCCTGTTGGACTCGCACACCCATGATGGTATTAATAAAACAAATAAAATTGAAACTCGTTCCTTTTCAGGGAAGGTGACAATCTGCATTAAAAAAATGACTAGCACCTCCTTGGTATTACCCCATGGCTCCCTAAGAGAGGTATTGCAACAATTGTAGGGATGTATGCACGATACTCTTTGTAACCATACTTGATGCCAACGTTGCTGCAATTATAAATGCTATCACTGAATGTCAACCCAATTCATCATCACACCAATTTGAAGGAAATAAAATTAAATATCACATCAAAAAGACGCTTCGCAAGTTTTTTGAGCGAGGTAGGAGCTTCGCTGGGCCCTACAGTGAAGCTTCAACAATGAAATTGAGCTTCACAAATTTTTAACTGTGAGGAGGGAGCTTCGGGGATTTTTCAAGCGAAGTGGCTGCTTCGCATAGATTACTTCTGAAGTGGCTGCTTCGGAAGAACTATTTCCAAACTGGCAATTTTTAAAAAGAGAAAAACTACGAAGCACAAGTTTACGATAATTAGGCAGCTTCGGGCGAAGTGGCTCCAAAATCCCACTTCGGGGAAATAAAGTGCCGAAGTGCTTCTTCGACACAACAAACAAATAAACAAATTTGCCTTCAGGATGGAAAGAGTGTTTTACCACTTCGGGGCAAAACCTCCCTGAAGTTCGTCTTCAGATAAACAATACTTCGAGGCAGAGAACAAACACACATAGACCCAAATTTGCAGGACAAATATTTTTATATATTGAAATATAACCGGATTTACAAGGCTTCTTTCAATGAAGCGGTTACAAACTTCTGCAAGTTAAAATTGCAGGATAAACACAAAATGGGGTTTCCAGGAGGTTGCTTCTCCCTACTCTGGCTATCTGTTGTTTTGTTGCTCTGTGCTCGAAACCCTAGCTGATACAGCTTCCTTGCGCTCGCAATTCCACTCTGCTGCTCTGCACTTTCATCTCAAACTAAATGACAAATGGTTCGGTATTTATAGACGAAGAAAGAGGACAAGAGGCGGGAATAATTCACCAACCAGTTGACAAAAAATAAATGCCGAAGAGGGTTTTCAACCAATCGTCGAGCAACCCCAACTACTCGCATGCTTGAAATTAATGCCCCGTTTCTCGCACCTGATTTTTGCTTTGCCAATTTGAAATGCGAACTATCGGGTTTATGTTGCTTCGCAGCGAAGCATCTTCGGGGGGCATAAGTTTGCTGCTTCGCGGCGAAGCATCCTCAGAGGGCAGGAAGAAATGTGGTTTAATATTTCCAACACCCTCCTTTAAACCAGATTTCACAAATTCTTTGACGCCCAACATTTCTCGCAGCCTGGCGAAGTCCTCCTCCTTCAAAGGTTTTGTGAAGATGTCAGCTAACTGCTCCTTGGACCTGCAAAACTGCAATTGCACTTCATCGAATTTCACTAGCTCTCTGATGAAATGATATCGGATATCTATGTGCTTCGTCCGGCCATGGAAGACTGGGTCCTTCGAGAGGGCGATGGCAGAGTTATTGTCACAAAAAATTGTTGTTGCTGCTTTCGACGGATGATGTAGTTCACTCAGAACTCTTCTCAACCAGACTGCCTGGCAGGCGGCTGAGGTGGCGACAACATACTCTGCCTCTGCTGTAGATAAAGCAACAATTGGCTGCTTCTTCGAGGACCAAGAGACAACTCCGGATCCAAAATGGAAGGCATATCCAGAAGTGCTCTTCCGGTCATCTATGCTACCAGCCCAATCGCTATCAGTGTAGCCAATCAACTCAAGTTGGTCTTGTCTGGCATAGTGAAGTCCGTGGTTCCTCGTGCCATTGACATACCGTAAAATTCTCTTGCCTGCTTGCCAGTGAGTGTCTTTGGGTGACTCCATAAACCTACTGATTAAACTCATGGTAAACATCAAATCTGGCCTGGTTGCGGTCAAGTACATCAGGCTTCCAACTAACCTTTTATAGAGAGTTGGATCAATGCTTCTGTTGTTGTCAGTCTTGCTCAACTTCAAGCCAGTGGCAACCGAGGTGATGGCATGTTTGCTGTCCTCCATCTTAAAACGCTTCAGGACATCCTTAGCATACTTGCCCTGAGAAATGAAGATGCCATCTATTGATTGGTCAACTTCAATGCCAAGAAAGAATTTCATCAGCCCCATGTCTGTCATTTCAAACTCGATCTTCATGGTTGTTCTGAACTCCTCAAATAGGTTGTTGCTATTGCCAGTATATATCAGATCATCCACGTACAAGTAGACGATTATCATCTCACCCTCTGCATTTGTCTTCAGATATAGGGTGTGCTCATATGGGCATTTAGTGAACCCATTCTCCTGAAAGTAGCCATCAATTTGGCTGTACCATGCCCGGGGTGCTTGCTTCAACCCATACAGGGCCTTCTTCAGCTTTAGGACCTTGTCTTCTTGCCCTTGTATTTCATATCCGGGTGGCTGGTCTATGTAGACCTCTTCTTCCAACACTCCATTCAGGAAGGCAGACTTGACATCCATCTGATAAACGCTCCATCCCTTTTGAGCTACCAATGCCAGAATCATTCTGACTGTGTCAAGTCGGGCTACAAGTGCATACACCTCATGATAGTCAACTCCTGACTTCTGCTTGTAGCCTTTCGCCACTAATCTGGCCTTATGTCTGTCAACTTCTCCTTGGGCATTGAACTTCGTTTTATACACCCACTTGACCCCAATGGTCCTCTTTCCTGCTGGAAGATCAGCCAGCTGCCATGTCTCATTCTTTTCAATGGTTGCTATCTCCTCATCCATCGCATTCACCCATTTGCGATTCTGACTTGCCTCTTCAAACTCCACTGGATCACACTCAATAAATAAAGCAAAGTCAGAATATTCTTCATCTGTCTGATTATGGGTTACCTCATAAATGTCTTGCAAGCTCCGAGTCTTCGCAGGTGTCCTCAAGTTTGGAATTCTACTTGCAAGTGGAGGTGACCGAGATGAGGAGGTTGTGCTGCTGCTGGCACCACTGTTGCTGCTTGAAGATGCAGGTGGTTGCACACTATCTTCCTCCAAGTTTATAGGTTCAATAATTGTTGGTTCAGGCTGACCAGTCTTTGACTTCCAGTTCCAGGCTTCATCCTCCAAGAACTTCACATCATGGCTGATGACAAGTTTCTTTGTCACCGGATTGTACAACCTGTATGCCTTTGCTTGTTCGTTGTACCCTGTGAAAATGCATTTTTCAGCTTTGTCATCCAACTTCTGCCTTTTCTCATCTGGAACATGTGCATATGCTATGCACCCAAAAACTCGCAAATGAGCCACACTTGGCTTCAGATTGCTCCAGGCTTCCTCTGGAATTTTGTCCTTCACACTCTTGGTGGGACATCGGTTCAACAGATAAACTGCACAACTTACAACTTCTGCCCAGAACTCATGTGGCAGACTTTTCGCCTTTAGCATGCTCCGTGCCATCTCCATGATAGTTCTATTCTTCCTCTCAGCTACACCATTCTGTTGCGGTGTGTATCTGGTAGTCAACTACTTTCGAATTCCATGCTGCTTGCAGAAGTTATGGAATTCGTTGGAGATGTATTCTCCTCCTCCATCAGTTCTGAGAGTCTTAACTTGATAGCCGCTCTATTTTTCCACCAGAGCCTTGAACTCCTTAAACTTTGCAAATGCTTCTGACTTTAGCTTGATGGGATAAATCCAGGTCTTCCGACTAAAGTCATCTATGAAAGTCAAGAAATATTTGTTGCCGACATATGAGCTGGTCTGCATGGGACCACAAATGTCTGAGTGCACCAGCTCCAATGGTTGTGATGCTCTCCAAGACTGTCCTACAGGGAATGCATCCCTGTGCTGCTTACCGACTAGGCAACCTTCACAAACTTGGTTCGGTTGCTCAATAAGGGGTAAACCCTTCACCATTTGCTTCTTGTGCAGCAAATTCAGGCCACTGAAACTCAAGTGACCGAATCTGAGATGCCACATCCAGGTAGCATCCTTCACAACTGCACTTAGAGACATTAATGATTCATTCTGAATCTGCAACAGAAACATTTTGTTTTTTGTCATGGACACGGTTGCAATTTGTCCATGCACTTTGTCTCTGATGGTACAAACACCATCTTTGAACTGAATAGTGTGCCCCTTCTGCACAAGTTGTCCAACACTTAGCAGGTTGTGTTTCAACCCAAGCACATAATAAACATCACAAATTTGTTTTCTTTCACCGTGTCGAGTGCGGATGAGGATCTTTCCTTTCCCCATCACGGGAACCTTGCTGTTGTTCCCCATCTTGACTTCAGATTGGACTGTTTCATCCAGTTGTGAGAACATCTCCCTGTTCCTAGTCATGTGGTTGCTGCACCCACTATCAAGATACCAAATATTTTTCCTGCTCTCCTCCTCAATACTGCAAGTCAGCAACACATTTCCTCCTATCGCATTTTTGGCTTCATCCGTATAATGGGCTTGCTGCTGATTCTCGTTCGCCATCCTCTTTCTGCACTATGAGATATAATGGCCAAACTTTTTGCAGTAATAGCATTGGACCTTAGATTTATCTTTCTTCTGATAAGATCCACTTTGCTGATTTTTACTAGTGCCTCTTCCTCCTTGCTGATGGAAGTTGCAATTTGTCTCTCCCTCGCTAGGGTTTGATCTCCCTCCTTGCTTGTTACCTCTCCCACGCCTGCCTTTGCCTCTTCCACCTTGAGAACTAGAGGCGCCATGGTGGGAGTCTTGTCTGCCGCTGTCTCGAAATGAGACTTGCACCTTGAAAGCTTGCTCTAGAGAGGACTGAGTTGAGCGGCTCAGCCTCTGCTCATGTGTCTACAGAGAACCCATGAGCTCATCCACCGAGAGGGTTGTCAAATCCCTCGATTCCTCTATTGCAATTACGACAGAATCAAATTTTATTGGCAGACTCCGTAGAATTTTCTCCACAATCCTTTGATTTTGCATAATTTCACCATTCAACCGCATCTGGTTGATGACATCAGTTGTCCGGGTGAAGAAATCGCTCATCGACTCGGACT
The DNA here is from genome assembly GCA_028583015.1 of Wollemia nobilis. Taxonomy (NCBI): domain Eukaryota; kingdom Viridiplantae; phylum Streptophyta; class Pinopsida; order Araucariales; family Araucariaceae; genus Wollemia; species Wollemia nobilis. The sequence continues at coordinate 6,802,273 of JAQPPZ010002642.1, forward strand.
CACTCATCTGCAGGTTCTCGAACTCTCTCCTGAGCATCTGCAGTTTCACCAACTTCACTTTGTTGGTGCCCTGGTACGAGCTGGCCAAAATTTCCCAGGCTTGCTTGGCCTTGGTGGCTGATGCAATCCACGGGAAGATAGTCTCCTCAACCGCTTGCATGATATAGAATAGGGCTTTTTGATCTTTCTTTCGGTTCTCCTTCAGAAGGTCTTTGTCAGCTTGGGAGAGGGCGGCCAGTGCTGCTGCATCTGCCGGTTTCGGGTACCCATTCTCCACCAAGTCCCACAACTCCTGAGACCCAAACAAAATCTTCATTTGTATACTCCAGTAATCATAGTTCTTGCCGTTAAATCGCGGGATCTGCAACTACAGGGAATTGTTTTCGGAAGCCATGCTTCAATCTTCACGTCATGGCACAACAGGCTCTGATACCAATTTGAAGGAAATAAAATTAAATCAAATCGCATCAAAAAGATGCTTCGCAAGTTTGTTGAGCGAGGGAGGAGCTTCGCTGGGCCCGATAGCGAAGCTTCAACAATGAAATTGAGCTTCACAAATTTTTAACTGCGAGGAGGGAGCTTCGGGGATTTTTCAAGCGAAGCGGCTGCTTCACACAAATTACTTTCGAAGTGGCTGCTTCGGAAGAACTATTGCCGAAGTGGCAATTTTTAAAAGAGAAAACTACGAAGCACAAGTTCAAGGCAATTTGGCAGCTTCGGGCGAAGTGGCTCCAAAATCCCACTTCGGGGAAATAAAGTGCCGAAGTGCTTCTTCGACACAACAAACAAATAAACAAATTTGCCCTCAGGATGGAAAGAGTGTTTTACCACTTCGGGGCAAAACCTCCCTGAAGTTCGTCTTCAGATAAACAATACTTCGAGGCAGAGAACAAAAACAAAGGGACCCAAAGTTGCAAGACAAATATTTTATATATTGAAATATAACCGGATTTACAAGGCTTCTTTCAATGAAGTGATTACAAACTTCTGCAAGTTAAAATTGCAGGATAAACACAAGATGGGGTTTCCAGGAGGCTGCTGCTCCCTACTCCGGCTATCTGCTGTTCTGCTACTCTGCGGCTTCCTTGCGGCTGCTTTGCGCTCATAATTCCTCTCTGCTGCTCTGCACTTTCCTCTCATACTAAATGACAAATGGTCCGGTATTTATAGACGAAGAAAGAGGACAAGAGGCAGGAAAACTTCACCAACCGGCTGACAAAAATAAATGCCGAAGAGGGTTTTCAACCAATCGCCGAGCAACCCAACTACTCGCATGCTTGAAATTAATGCCCCGTTTCTCGTGCCTGATTTTTGCTTCGCCAATTTGAAATGCGAACTGTCGGGTTTATGTTGCTTCGCAGCGAAGCGTCTTCAAGGGGCATAAGTTTGCTGCTTCGCAGCGAAGCATCCTTAGAGGGCAGGAAGAAATGTGGTTTAATATTTCCAACAGCGTCGTACCTAGACTATCACTATGCGTTACAAAACTGCCCAACTGGTCAACATGATGGCTTAAATGATCATTGTTCCCCATTGTCTATCATAGGAAGCATTATTTTAATTTGTGAAACAATATTTTATATTTGTATTTGTACCCCAAACCATGTACAGGTTCACTATTCGTTCCTTGTCGATAAGCGATCCACTTTGGGCTATCCTCCACTGTATCAATGCGAGTCTCACCGTTGCTAGCCCGTATCTTCAACCTCAAATTCATTACCAAGTGATGATCATGTATGCCTTGCAAAGCCCCTGTCACAATTTGAAATCTCCTGGTATGCACCGTAGTCTGCGTTGAATGCTCATGTAACTGTTGTATCACCCTTTCATCATTTGTGCTGAGTACCTATTTTTAGCGTTATCTACCGCTGCTCTCTGTCGATGTGTATCCATATTGTTCATTGTGTTCTACACATGGCTACAAATCTACCATCAATTGTGTCATCCACATAGGCGCATCTTGATGGTAACGAAGATCGATCCCTGCATCACTATCCACTACACACGTCATGTTGTACCGTCATCACTGTTTTGTCGCACCTAGACTGCACCATAAGATGCTTCGTCCACGAGGTTGATATCGGCTCATTGCTTGGCTGTTGATGCTCCACTATAAATGCTATTGTTCGTTCTAGCATGTAATCCATCCATGTTGGGTGAGTCATCTACTCCATGGCGCCTACCTTCAACAACTCCCGGTTTGCCACGCTGTCAAAATATCCTATGCTCAAATCTAGTCTCCAGCAACACTACTTTGGCGGGTTTGATGATCGGTGCAAGGATGGCTTAATTATCACATCCCATTTGTAATGGTAATTTGACCTTCTCCATCAAACGTATTGCTTCCGTTCGCTCTCGCTAGCGTATCAAACACAAATTCGACCCCTCCATTTGGTTCCCTACATTTTGAAAGCTCTCAAGGTCTAACTTTCCCCCCCTCTATTTAATCAACTCCATTGATTAAAAATAAAATTCTCTTTTGTATGATGATGGGATTCCCCTCATACGTAGCAAAGTCATGTACCTTCAGATAATCCAGCTGAGAAATGACTACCTCTGACCCGCTACATGCATGAATTCGTCATGACACGCTATACACCTGCTTCAACACTATCTAGGGAACTGTCGATGTCGCCCGGTTCTATCCGACTGCCATTATCGCTAGTAGTACGTCTGGTCTACGCTCATCTGTAGCTGCATCTAGTAACATCGAATTCAAAAGGAGGATAAACGTTCACCCAATATTCAACTTCCTACATAGTATAAAATATTCGATTTGTCACAATTTTGCGATCTGTCATGTATTCATGGTAACAGCTCCATGCCAATCCTGCAATATTGCTTTCTTCCATCTCGGGATATATCCGTCGTCCACTGTTGATATCCGCCTCGTGACTCATGATATACATGTTTGCTGTTTGGTGATACGTCCAACCTGTGCATCACTAGTTATCCATCATTTCCCTATCAGCCACTACGTCCAACCTGCATAATATCATCACTCTGTTATGCTTGTCTAGTATCCGTCTTCAATCTCGACACCGACTTCTCCTCGAAATGACACCTATAGTGACGAGCAGCGTTGCTTCTTAGAACCCGCATCACAACTTATCACATGTTACTTGTTTGTCCATGACCCATTATGAATTCCTTCTTGGATGCTCTTGGAAGACATTCAAAAACTGCACATTATCTCTTGTATCGTGCTCCATCTGTGTCGCTGCCCACATCAGGGAGAATAAACACCTGACGGGTATTCTACTTCAATCAATATCATCGATCCCCTTCTATCATACCACTATCCATTTATACCTTCATTTGAAAATCCACAAATACCTTCATTTGAAAATCCACAAATGTCATACCTACCTACCCTTATCGCACTCCCTTGCCTTGTCGTGGGCATTATCCATCATCAAACCTTCCTATTTTATGACAATGGGGAATTTCATAGAGATCACCTACCTTGTGTAGAAATACGTTCACCTTTTATTCTCAGTAATCCTCATCATAATCCATAGAGTCCAGGCTTCTACATGTTAGAAAATTAAACCAGATTTGATGCCCTGACAGATCGGATAACCGCAAATCTGATCACCGTATTCTACAAGTGTGCGTAGTTAATGCCGGTAGCTGCAGTTCGATGAGTGGGCAGAAACCCTAATGCGGCGCATGTCAGAGAAACCCTAATGCGGCGCATGTCAGAGGATAAGCCTTATCCTCCCTTCCGCTCGACTATAAAAGGCGGAGTGGTCTTTCAGAAAACATATCGAGGAAGTGAGGAAGAGTAGAAGAAATCCGAGGAAAGTTGCTGAGCAGAGCAGAGGAGTTATCCTGCAATCTTGCTTGCAGATGTCTCTATAAAATCTTGCATTGTAAAACTGCATCTTGTAGTCTGTTTGAATCAATAAAGTCTGTCTTTTGTTTTGCAAGTTTTATCTCATTCTTCCTCAGATTTTGTTTGCGCCAGTTCGGTGTAATTGTTTCCCTATGCGCCCCAAGTGAGGCACACCATTTTTGTGCGCCCCAAGTGAGGCGCACTCTCGTTGTGTGCCCAAGCCCGGGTGCACTCCTCCCCGGTTGCGCCCAAGCCAAGGTGCAACCCTTCATTGCGCCCAAGACCGGGTGCAATAGCCAAGTGCACCCAAGGCCGGACGCACTCCTTCGTTGCACCCAAGACAAGGCACAACTGCCAAGTGTGCCCAAGATCGAGCGCACTCCCAGCCTGCGCCCCATCTCGAGCGCATTCCCCAAGTGTGCCCCATCTCGGGTGCACTCTCCCCCTACGCTCGATATTTGGCGCAGCCACCTATTGCGCTAGACCCCTTGGCACATCCGAACCTTGCGCTAGACCCTTGGCGCAAGCAAATATTGTGCCCGAATCTTTCAAATTGGTATCAGAGCTAGAGCCTACCCATGGATGATAAGAAGCAATGGCTTCTAGTGGCAACTCATTGCAGTTGTAGATCCTACGGTTCAACGACAAAAATTATGATTACTGGAGCATCCAGATGAGGATCATGTTTGGGTCGCAGGAGCTATGGGACCTAGTCCAGAATGGCTATGCAGAGCCAGCAGACGTAGCAGCGTTGAGCGCACTCTCCCAGGAAGATTCATATTTGCTGAAGGAGAACCGAAAGAAGGACCAGAAGGCATTATTTTACATAATGCAGGCGGTTGAGGAGACAATCTTCCCATGAATCATAGCAACAACCAAATCGAAGGAGGCCTAGGAAATCTTGGCCAGCTCCTACCAGGGCACCGACAAGGTGAAGTTGGTGCGGTTGCAGATGCTGAGGAGGGAGTTCGAGAACTTGCAGATGAGCGAGTCGGAGTCCATAAGCGACTTCCTCACCCGGAAAATGGATGTCATCAACCAGATGCGGTTGAATGGGGAGAACATGGTGAATCAAAGGATTATGGAGAAGATGTTGAGGAGCCTACCAACAAGGTTCGACTCAGTGGTGATAGCAATCGAAGAATCGAGGGATTTGACAACCCTCTCTATGGATGAGCTCATGGGTTCTCTACAAACACATGAGCAGAGGTTGAGTCGCTCAACTCAGTCCTCACTGGAACAAGCATTCAAAGCATAGGTCTCATTTCGAGATAGTAGCAGAGAAAACTCCCACCAAGGAGCCTCAGGTTCTCAAGGAGGAAGAGGTAGAGGCAAGCATGGGAAAGGCAACAAGCAAGGAGGAAGGTCAAACTCCAATGATGGAGAGACCGGTTGCAACTTCCATCAACAAGGAGGAAGAGGCAACAACAAAAACCAGCAAGGAGGATCTTATCAGAGAAAGGATAAATCAAAGATCCAATGTTATTACTACAAGAAGTTTGGTCACTATATTTTTGAGTGTAGAAAGAAGATGGCCAAAGATAACCAACAACAAGTGCACTACACAGATGAGCCTGATAATGGAGAGTGTAGAGATGTTGGTGGAAATGTGTTGTTAACTTGCAGTATTGAGGAGGAGAGCCAGAAGAATATCTGGTATCTCGATAGTGGTTGCAACAACCACATGACGGGGAACAAAGAGATGTTCTCACAACTGGATGAAATAGTCCAATCTGAGGTGAAAATGGGGAACAACAACAAAGTTCCTATGATGGGGAAAGGAAAAATCCTCATTCGTACTAGGCAAGGTAAAAGGAAGTAGATCATCGATGTCTATTATGTGCTTGGTTTGAAGCACAATTTGTTGAGCATTGGACAACTTGTGCAGAAGGGGTACACTGTTCAATTCAAGGATGGACTTTGCACCATCAAAGACAAGGAGCATGGGCAGATTGCAACTATGTCCATGACTAAAAATAAGATGTTTTCATTGCAGATTCAGAATGAATCTCTGATGTCTTTTAGTGCAGTTGAGAAGGATGCTACCTGGTTGTGGCATCTCAAATTCGGTCACCTGAGCTTCAATGGCCTGAACTTGCTGCACAAGAAGCAGATGGTGAAGGGTTTACCCCTTATTGAGCAACCAAATCAAGTTTGTGAGGGTTGCTTAGTCGGAAAGCAACACAGGGATGCATTCCCTATAGGACAGTCTTGGAGAGCTTCACAACCATTGGAGCTGGTGCATTCTGACATTTGCGGTCCAATGCAGACCAACACATTTATCGGTAACAAATATTTTTTGACTTTCATTGATGACTTCAGTCGGAGGACATGGGTATATCCCATCAAACAAAAGTTAGAGGCATTCAAAAAATTCAAGGAGTTCAAGGCTCTAGTTGAGAAATAGAGCGGCTACCAAGTGAAGACTCTCAGGACAGATGGTGGAGGTGAGTATATCTCCAATGAATTCCAAAAATTTTGCAAGAAAACTGGAATTCATAGGCAGCTTACTACCAGATACACACCATAGCAAAATGGTGTAGCTGAGAGGAAGAACAAAACCATTATGGAGATGGCACGAAGTATGCTGAAGGCAAAGAACTTGCCTCATGAGTTCTGGGTAGAAGTTGTAAGTTGTGCAGTCTATCTGCTAAATCGGTGTCCCACAAAGAGTGTGAAGGACAAAATTCCTCAGGAGGCATGGAGCAACCAGAAGCCAAGCGTTGCTCATTTTAGAGTTTTTGGGTGCATAGCATATGCACATGTCCCAGATGAGAAGAGGAAGAAGTTGGATGACAAAGCTGAGAAATGCATCTTCACTGGGTATAGTGAAGAGTCGAAGGCATATAGGTTGTATAATCCTATGACGAAGAAGATGATTATCAGCCGAGATGTGAAGTTCCTGGAGGATGAATCCTGGAACTGGAAATCAAAGACTGGTCAACCAGAACCAGCAGTCATTGAGTCTGAGGACGTAGAAGAAGAACGAGTGCATCAACCTACAGCTTCAAGTAGCAACTCTGGAGCTAGCAGCAGCACCACCTCATCATCACAAACACCTCAAATTGCAAGCAGAATCTCCAACTTGAGGACACCCACGAAGACGAGGAGCTTGCAAGACATCTATGAGGTAACCCGACTTCAAGAAGAAGAACATTTTGACTTTGCTTTATTTTTTGAGTGTGATCCAATTTCATTTGAAGAAGCAATTCAGAATCAAAAATGGGTGAAGGCGATGGATGAGGAAATTGAGGCCATAGAGAAAAACAAGACATGGCAGTTGAGTTATCTCCCAGCAGGGAAGAAGACCATTGGGGTCAAGTGGGTATACAAAACTAAGTTTAATGCCCAAGGTGAAGTTGATCGACACAAGGCCAGATTGGTGGTAAAAGGCTACAAACAGAAGTCAGGCATTGACTATCATGAGGTGTACGCACCTGTAGCTCGACTTGACACAGTTAGAATGATCCTGGCATTGGTAGCCCAGAAAGGCTGGAATGTGTACCAGATGGATGTCAAGTCTGCATTCCTGAATGGAGTGTTGGAAGAAGAGGTCTATATAGACCAGCCACCAGGCTATGAGTTGGAAGGACAAGAAGGTAAAGTCCTGAAGCTGAAGAAGGCCCTGTATGGGTTGAAGCAAGCACCCAGGGCTTGGTACAGTTGGATTGATGCTTACTTTTAGGAGAATGGGTTCATGAAATGCCCATATGAGCACACCCTATACCTGAAGCAAAACCCAGAAGGTGAGATGATAATCGTTTGCTTGTATGTAGATGATCTGATCTACACTGGAAACAACAACGTGTTGTTTGACCAGTTCAGAACAACCATGAAGAAGGAGTTCGAGATGACGGACTTAGGGCTGATGAAATACTTTCTAGGTATTGAAGTTGTCCAATATGCAGATGGCATCTTCATTTCTTAGGGTAAGTATGCGAAGGATGTCCTGAAGCGGTTTAAGATGGAGGACAACAAACCTGCCATCACACCTATTGCCACAGGTCTGAAGCTGAGCAAGATGGATTCCAGCAGAAATGTTGATCCAACCTTGTTTAAGAGGTTAGTTGGTAGTCTCATGTACTTGACTGCAACTAGACCCGATTTGATGTTTGGAGTGAGCCTGATCAGCAGATTTATGGAGACTCCGAAGGACACGCATTGGCAAGCAGGCAAAAGGATTTTATGCTATGTCAATGGGACGCGAAACCATGGAATTTTCTATGCCAGAAAAGACCAACTGGAACTGGTTGGCTACATAGATAGCGATTGGGCTGGCAACACTGATGATCGAAAGAGCACTTCCGGCTATGCTTTCCATCTTGGATCGGGAGCAGTTTCATGGTCATCCAAGAAGCAACCGATAGTTGCGTTGTCCACTATAGAGGCAGAGTATGTTGCCGCCACATCAGCCGCATGCCAGGAAGTATGGCTGCGAAGAATCTTGGGTGAGCTGAATCATCCACCGAAAAGGGTGACAACCATTTTTTGTGATAACAATTCTGCCATAGCACTATCGAAGGATCCAATGTTTCATGGCAGGACGAAGCATATCGATATCCGCTACCACTTCATCAGAGAGCTGGTGAAAGCTGACGAAATTGTGTTACTATTTTGCAGGTCAAAAGAATAGGTAGCTGATATTTTTACAAAACCTTTGAAGGAGGAAGACTTCAACAGGCTTCGAGAAATGTTGGGCGTCAAAGTCTTTGTGAAATCTGGTTTAAATGAGGGTGTTAGAAAATTAAACCAGATTTGATGCCCTGATAGATCGGATAACCACAAATCCGATCGTCGTATTCTACAAGTGTGCGTAGTTAATGCCGGTAGCTACAGTTTGACGAGTGGGCAGAAACCCTAATGTGGCGCATGTCAGAGAAACCCTAATGCGGTGCATGTCAGAGGATAAGCATGTCAGAGGATAAGCCTTATCCTCCCTTCCGCCTGGCTATAAAAGGCAGAGTGGTCTTTCAAAAAACATATCGAGGAAGTGAGGAAGAGCAGAAGAAATTCGAGGAAAGTTGCTGAGCAGAGCAGAGGAGTCGGAGCAGCAGTCTCCAGGAAACTCCTCCTGTGGTTATCCTACAATCTTGCTTGCAGATGTCTCTGTAAAATCTTGCATTGTAAAACTGCATCTTGCAGTCTATTTGAATCAATAAAGTTTATCTTTTGTTTTGCAAGTTTTATCTCATTCTTCCTCAGATTTTATTTGCGCCAGTTCGGTGTAATTGTTTCCCTGTGCGCCCCAAGTGAGGCACACCATTTTTGTGCACCCCAAGTAAGGCGCACTCTCATCGTGCACCCAAGCCCGGGTGCACTCCTCCATTGTGCCCAAGACCAGGCACACTCCTTCATTACACCCAAGACAAGGCACAACTACCAAGTGCGCCCAAGATTGGGTGCACTCCTAGCCTATGCCCCATCTCAAGCGCACTCCCCAAGTGCACCCCATATCGGCCACACTCTCCCCCTGCACCTGATCTTTGGCGCAACCACCTATTGTGCCATACCCCTTGGCGCATCTGAACCTTGCACCAGACCCTTGTCACAAGAAAATATTATGCTTGAATCTTTCACTACATGCTTCAACTCCTTCACCACATCATCAATTTGCCACTGTGCATTAGCCACCCATGTCAGTATCGTCTCCTGATCTAATTCGACATGTCTGCATACCTATATTCATCCTTTAATCAGGTGCCTCCATTCAAAAACTACGTAGACCTCCTCAGCTTCATCGTCGTCACCAGTGTTTGTTGTTGCTGACTCAGTGCCTTCACATTCGCTACAATCACTATAAAATTCGATCCTCAACAGTCATTGTGTTTCATCATCTCTCTACTTCATCCTTTCGGGAACATGGTGTTCTCTACAATATTCCTCCAAGTCTACCATCATATGCTTGTCAAAACGAATAATGTCTAAAAATGACAATGCTCCACGCTTGGGTATTTGGCCGCCATGTTAGGGTCTCATTCGCTTTACTCCGGTCTTCAGCATATCACCATCTGCTTCATCCCGAGTCTTCATGATCATGATGTCTAGGTGGGGTCCACCATTGACTTCCATGTAGGTGAGCAAGTTTGTCCATCGTGTATTTGTAATCATAATATAACAATTAGACTTTAAACCACAAGATAAATAGAATTAAATAGGTCACATTCACTATTAAAGACAAATTTAAATGAAACTATTGACCTTATATATATATATATATAATTATATACATTTATATTATATATATAAATATATTTTTTAATTTTTTTTTTATATTTGTATTCATTTATCATTACTACATATATGAGATATATATAGTAATATATAGTAATATATATATATATATATATATATATATATATATATATATATATATATATATATATATTGCACTTTTTATTTGAACTAAATTTTATCATTATAATATATATATAATAAAATGTATATATATAATAATAAAATTTAATTCAAATAAAAAGTGCATAATATATATATGTATATATATATTTTAGATTTGAATCCATCCACTTTGCATGCTTGGATTATCATGATCCGAAGGCGATAAGAATACACTTAAAATCAACATTTTAAACCCAAACGATGATTCTAATCGAAACATTGTAACTAACCCCTAGAGAGCAATTCAAACACGAATCTTAATCCAAGCAACCAAACAAGATGAAAGTAATCAAAACTCACTACCTTACCAAATCAAACCTTGGAGGCAACAAATTGACACTCAAAGCAAATCAAAATTCTCAAAAAACCAAATTTTAAAGGTGGGTCCCCAATTTTTGGGGTATGTTGTGGAGCAACCACAACATAACCCTACATCACTTAGCACACTTCTAGCATTATCCAGTAATATTTTTTTCATCCATTCTACAACTCCATTCTGTTGTGGTGTATACATAGTTGTTTTGTACGTTTCTATTCCATAGTCCTTACAAAATTGCCAAAATTCATTAGAACAATACTCACCACCATTGTCACTTCTCAAAACCTTTATCTTTTTGTCTATCTAATTTACTACAAGAGCCTTAAACTCTTTAAATTTCTTGAAAACATCAAATTTATTCTGTAAAAAATATACCTAGTGTCTTTATTGAAAAGTCATCTATAAATGTAACAAAATAGATAGATTTACCTAACACTCATACTTTTGAATGTCCAAAAACATCATTGTGAACTAGATACAAAATTCCTTTACATCTTGTAGTACTGCTATGAAAATTGACTATGGCTTGCTTTCCAAAACAGAGTGCTCACAAAAATTAAAATTTAATGGGCAATCAGAAATTCCTTTAGCCATACCTTTAATTTTTAATGTTTGAAGATATTTCTCACCAATATGCCCCATGTATTGATACCACAATATTGTCTTCACTATAGGAATACTCGAAGCTTCTTCTACCATATTATTCTCCTCTATAACTAAAGAGTTAGTGCAATAAGTACTTATAGTGCTAGCCTCAAGTTTCAACAGAGTTCTTGTATGAACTCCCCTTTCCAACACCAAGACTCAATAAACCATCTTGTATCTATCCTTATTGAATACCATAGTCACACCCACATTACTCATCATACTCATAGAAATCATATTTTTGCCAAACCTAGAATATGCAACACATTAGGAAGGGTTTTAATTCTTCCATATTTTAACCTCAACTTGGCTCTTCCTCAACTTATTATTTTATATATCGAATTATCTTCCAAGAAGACTTCATCTCCATTTATATTTTCATATTCACAGATCCCCTCCTTATGACGAGTCATATGAAAGGAGGCATTTGAGTCAATCAATCATGAGTCATGGTATTCACTTAAGCACACTAGTTAAGAATAAGTTCCCCGAATCTTCATTTGTAGTCTTCATTTTTGCAAAATTTTGTTCATCGAATGATCATCTATTATCAACCTTTTTAGATTTACAATCTCTTTTATTTTACCCTATTTTACCACATTTCCCAAAATTTCCTATTTTTGGAGCAACAAATTTACCCTTAGATCTTGATTTTATTTCTCTTGATTTCTTTTTACTTATTTCTTGAGAATAACCTCTCAAAACCAAGGTATCCTTTTGATGATAATCCTTATAATTTTTTTATCTCATTTCCTTAGATAGAAATATTCCTACTATATCCTCCAATTTCAATGTAGAAGTAGTATTGGTGATAGCTATAACTACGTTATCCCATGAATGAGGTAATGAACAAAGTAAAATAATACACTTTTTCTCTTCATCTATTTTTACTTCAACAAAGTTTAATTGACTTACCACAGTATTAAAAGTATCTAGATGTTCATCCATAAAGTCACCATCATTCATCCAAAGCAAATATAACTTATTATTGAGAAAGAGTTTATTTACCAGTGACTTTGTTTGATACAAAGTTCCTAGCTTATCTCATAATTACTTTATCATGGTCTCTATCGATACATTCAATAATACCAAATTAGATAAGCATAATATGATAGAACTCTTTGTCTTCCTATTGATCTTCATCTAATCCTCAACTATCATTGACGTTGGTTTTATTCTAGAGACTGCAATCCATTTATCTCTATCAACCAACATATCCTCCATCTTAAGTTTCCATAACTCAAAATTTTATTCATTTCAATCTCTACCCATGTGCTTCCTATCATTTTTATTTTTCCAAATTCTTTTGCGTATGAATCTCACTCAACAATTAATTTACTATAGGTTTGAAACCCTTGCTCCTCAAACAAAGCTAAAAAACCTAGTTTTGATACCAAATGAAGAGCAAAAGGCCCCGATAAATTAAATCTAGAAAAATAGTAAATACAAAATCAAAGGAAAAAATAAGAAGAAGATAACAAATACACATATAACATAGTATTCACCTAGGAAATCCTTATGGAAAAACCCAGCACAGTAATATCTCCTTATTGTATAAACTTAACCATCTCCAATACAATAATGTTCATATCTCATCTCCCTTCAAACCTTGATGCAAGTGCAATTAAATAACAACACAAGCATGAAGTTTACAATACCATGGGCAAAAAAACCATGGGTTCAAATATTTGAACCTAAATAGTCCATATGGGTCTAAAAATAGCTTAAGAAACCCTACAAATTATGTCAAGGTATACTTCCCTCGAACCTCGATGAGGATACCAAGAGATATGCAAAACTACGATAAAAGTAAACCAATTGTAGAACATCATCATTCCAAATAATTGATCCAATATACATCAAAAAATCCTATTAATATTGCTACTACTCCAAATAAATAATGAATATCCATTTAGTATGTACCTCAATTATATAAAAGGATCAATGTAACCACTATCTAATTACTTTCATAGAGTGACTACATATACATAGAATAATAACTAACAACAAAAGCAATGTATGGCCAAGTGTTTATAAGAAAAAAAGTCCCTTGACAAGTGATAATACAAGGTGGCATTAAATGAAGGGGTAGTATAGTTTGCTTGAAGCTTCAATCTAGAAGTAAATCTAGTATAGTAGGCTTACCTTACTCCATTGAAACCCATTATAGAAGATCCAAGTCATACTTGAGATGAAAAATAGTGAGCCTAGGGGCTAATTAATCAATTTGAATCCCAAAAAACTAATGTAAGAGACCCATATATATCATGTCAAAGGTACCATGAATTCATGAAATCATCTCCTAGATCAATGATGTTGAGATTATAATTATGACAAGATAATTCATATATAAAACTATTGCGAAAATCATTCCATATTGATGCTTAATCTAGACATCATGTTCTTCCTCACACCTAAATCCATAATTAGGAAGAATGAGAGAATCCTATCATACTAAGAATTTTATTATCATAAGAATATATCCAATCATGTAGAATTTTAACATCAAAATATAGTCTAATTATTGAACCCATTAACTTGATTCATATTTAATCACAATGGATTTTGGAAAAGGTTTTCAAATAACTAGGTATACATAACTTAATTTTGATCCCTAAAATTTGGTACCTCTTGGATGAACTCCCCTAAAGTATTACCAACATTCCTCAAAATCTCCTTATTGATAAGTTGATACAAAGGTCCAAATATCCTAACCCATATTATGATCCTTTCAAGAATTTTCACATCTATAATATCATTCTCTTCATGGTCTTAATACAAGATAACCCTATCCATAAAAATAGGTCACCACCCATTATTTAATCCTTGATATGTTAATAAAATGAGATTATATAAAATAATTTGAAAGGAAAGTCATTGAATAATATAAAATCAAATCCCACCTCCTTTCACTCCAATTTTGAATGTACTTACATATGATGTATCTAGTTTTAAGAACCATTATATCATACTTGATCATATCATCCTTGGTAATCATTTACAACATATCATCTACTATCCAGATAGGGATTATCATAGATGGATTCTTCTTTTTGTTTACGATTAACAAAAAAAACCACTTACTCCATCAAGAGCAACCTTGTTTCCAAATAAAGCCTCCTCCAATGATATTTCTTCTTTGCTATTAAGCTTTTCCTAGTAATAATTTTTTATTAGTTAATTTTTTCAAAAATTGAGAGTGAAAACTTTTAGAGTGGGAGGCTTACTCATTGTTCACACCCACATTCACTTGTATTGTATTCTATTATTGCAGATTATATTATTTCAACATAGGAATGTGATTATTTTTCATTTGTTGCTATAAATACCTTAACCAAAACTCACAAATTTTAAAATAACTAAAAAATATTTTTAAATAATAAATTTATAAATTAAAAAAATATTTATCTTTGAATATATTTTTTAAATAAGGTAAAACATCATTAAAGCACACCCTTATTATTAATTAATTAATAATGATTATCTCTAGGTTTTATTTTTTTAAAAAAGAATTTGAAAAATTATATTAAAACAATATTATTTACAAGTTGGGACAAGACTCCTCCTAGCCTTAGTTGATGGCAAAAACACTTGTTTACAATAGTAAAATGAGATATGCATTCGATCCAAGTCTTCTAAATCATATATATACAATAGCTATCCAAATTAGTTAAACATTAGATTTTCTCATCAACCTACCTAATCCTCTCATCCTCAATATCCATGCCACTGTGCCACTGAACCCCTATCTTCTTCATGGTACCTATCTTAGACAAGAAATCTACCACTTTATTTAGAGATCTATTGACATAAATTAAAATTACATCATCTAATTCCCTCTATAATTTCTTAAATTGGGTGATAAGGATCCTCAACCTCCATGTTCAAACCTTGTCTTATTTTATGATTATCCTCCTAAATAACCTCCATGTCCAAACCTTGTCTTATTTTATGATTATTCTGCTACCAAGACTTGAGAATCTAATTTTATGATTATCCTCCTATAACCTTGTCTTACTACCCAAATAGAAGTAAATTTGATACCTAAGGTTTCTACTTCATTATTCATTGCCCTACCTAGGTCCTATAGTTTTTAATAGAGCATTGTCCTAACATGATTTCTATAGACTACTCTAATTTCAGCTCTACTTAGATTACCTTTTGCAGCTCCATCAATATTAATTTTAGTCCATCCTTCTAGATTTGATTTCCAACTAGTTGTGTCCTACCCCTCTTGCACTCTGGCTTCCTTATCCATTATTCCTATATCAACCTAATTTTCTTTTTAGTATACATTGTCATAGATTTTATGAATTTGCTCCAAATGACCTGCTAGATGCCATCCAAGGATGAAAAGGTTTCTCTAAAAAATTGTTATTTCTATCCAATCACAATTGGCACAAAATAAAGTTTAATCCAAGATTCCACTCGATAAAAAAATATTTAAATTTAAACCTACCTCTCTTCCATATTTCCCAAATATATAATCCAATTCAAATCATCATTGGCTTAGATTTATAAGATAAAAACCGTTGCTTCTAGATATAGCACATGAATGAACACTCAAACATCATGTGGTCAATTGTTTTTCACTTTTGTAGCATAAAAAACATTGGTATAAACTAGTGATTCCCCTACATCTTAGATTATCAGAATTAAGAATTCCATTGTGCATGAACTACCATGCAAAGCATTTTACTTTCAATCAACCCTTGGACTACCAAATATCTATCCAATTTTCAACCTGATATGCATGAGAAGGAGGTTCTGAAAGGATATTACCATATATATATCTCAATGTGTATAATTCAAGGCTCCCATAGACCCAAGCTAATTCATCCTTCTCATATCTATCTGTAATAAATATTTCTACCAAGATTTTAGACATGATGGGTGTCAATTTTGAAGGGATTAGAATTGGCCACTCATATAACTTCTTAAACTACTTAAAACCTATAATCCCCAACTAATTGGTGTTGAAATAACTTTTAATATAGATCCAACCCCTACTTTCCAAGGCTATTTTTATTTTTTATAGTTATTAGAATTTATCAATGATAGGTGGGTATTGATCCCATGAATCTATCCAAAATTGTTAGAATAGGAAATTGTGAGGAAGTAGTCTATCAAAAATAATCCTATGTAATTGTTAGGACACCAAAGTGTAGAAAATATTTTATTAAGCTATGAAAAGATAGGAAAATAATAAACTAAAAGAATTCATGGGGTTCCAAAAAACATAATTTTTAGACCTATTCCATTTTGATTGTCTTGTGAGGTTGATCATTTTGGTATATAATATTGATAAAAAAAAATTGGAATCTAAAAATTGTCATGTTAGGGTATAAGTCCATTTTGATCATCTTTTCGAGCAGATAAATTTGGTACATATCACCCATAAGTATTTTTGGGAGGCTAAAATAAATAAAAAATGCCACAATTACTAGGGGTACCCACATCTAAACCATAGAAGAAACATTACATAACACACAAAATTAATTGAATGGAATATGATCCTAAGTAGATCAGCTAAATAAAACCATGAATTATTTGATGTAACAAAATCTTGTAACTTAAGGAAAGCTATTAGAAATTGATACTTAGATGGCATGGAGCATGCATACCACCAAATGAGGAGCTCAAGTTCTAAGGAAGGTATTTTATAAGGAAAACCATAATTGTTTTGTAAGTAATAGCATGTAAGATGTCCAAATTATATTTTGCAAAATTTGATGGCTAGGATCTTGAAGGTTGTTTATGTAGAGTAGAACAATATTTTTCTCATCATGAATTTCCCCATTGTATTAAGATCTTAATATATTCCTTTGACTTTGACGATGAGACACTCCAATGGTATCAATGAGAAGAGAAAATACATATATATATTATTTTAAAAGAGTTTGTCAATCACTTTCACAAATTTGGACCAATTGAATATGAGCACTTCATAGGTTTCCTCACCAAACTAAAATAAACCTTAATAATCTAATACTATTACAAGTAGCTTAAGAAACTAACAAATTGTGCATATAATCTAAGTGATGAATTTTTCAAAAATTGTTTTCCATGTGGACTAAATGGAAGATATTAAAGTATGGGTGAAAGTTAAAAAAAAAAAAAAAAAAACCATGGCATAAGTGATAGGCCTAACAAGTTAGAAGAAAGTAAATTTAATGCTCAAAGGCACACATCCAAGTTTTCACAAAATTGACCCACACCTACATCTTGGTCTATATCAAATCCTATAAATCCTGCTAAAAAAAACACCTAAAATTAAGTATATATCTTGGAAAGAGTTGGAATATCGTAGAACACAATGACTATGTTATAATTGTGATGATAAATATTCCCTAAGTTATAAATATAGACAATAGAAATTGTATTTACTTGATGTAAGTGAATACTTTGTTATCGAACCCCATGAAGAAGAATTATAATGGGAGGAGGACCATGTAGCAGAGCCTAAAACACCAAAAGAACCCTAGCCAAAAAATTTAGTGCATGCTCTAGCGATAATATCTACTTTCAAAACTATGAATGTGATAGGACATTTCAAGGTCCAATCATTCTCAATGATTCTAGTAGTATGCATAACTTCATTGATCCTCGAGTGGCTAAAAGAAAAAAATATTATATAATTTCTTGTAATTCCTTTGAGGTCATGATAGTCAATGGAGGAATCTAACCTTGTAAAGGCAAATTTAGAAATATCAAGGTGTAATTTGTAGAATACAATATTAAGCCTAACATATTAACACTTCCTTTAGGAGGATGTGATGTTCTATTGGGGATACAATGGTTGTGAGATTTGGGTCTAGTGATATTATATTTTTCTAAACTTTAGATGAAATTTATCTAGAAAAGAATATAATATGCTCTATAATGAATAACAATAGGTGCTACTCAACTTATTCATCTCATAGTATGGATAATCTTCTAAAAATGTCAGCTCATATTGTCATGGCATAATTTTTTGCTATGCATGTGTTAGATAATAGTAAAATGGAACAATAAGATGAATTATAACTTCTTTTATAGAAACATGCTTCTATTTTTAAGGAGCCTAAGGATATACCACCTCATCATACTCATGATCATTCAATTAAGCTTGTTCCAGGTACCCTCCTACTTAATGTTTATCCATACAGGTATCTATATATCTAAAAATTAGGGATTGAGAAATTGGTGTTGGAATTACTTGAAATAGAGGTTATTTGATATAGTGTTAGTCCATATTCCTCTCTAGTATTGTTGGTATGTAATAAGTATGGATTATTGTGGTTGTGTATGGATTTATGAAAACTCAATAAATTAATAACCAAGGACAAAATTCCTATTCCTATAATTGATGAGTTTTTGGATGAGTTGCATGAAACTCAATATTTCTTGAAGTTGGATTTACATCCAATCTACCATCATATTAGAATTAAGGGAGAAGACATTCCTAAAATTTTATTTCTAACTCATGGATACTATGAATTGTTTTTGGTCTAACCAATGCACATTCCACCTTCTAGGGTTTGTCAAAAGAAATATTTTGATCCTTCTTATAAAAGTCTATTCTAGTCTTCTTTGATGATATTATGATTTATAATTTTACCTAGGAGGAGCGTCTCAAAGATTTAGATAAGGATTTGTAACTTTTATTTGAAAATCAACTATATGCAAAGCAGGTCTTCAAACTCTCCAAGCTATATAAGAATGGTTAAATACTAAAACCTTTAAGGGTCTTTGAGGTTTCTTGGGTCTCACTAGGTATTATTGAAAGTTTTTTTAAAATATAAAAATATTGGAACCCCATTAATAGATATGTTGAGATAAAATTAATTCATATAGTCTTAACTAATAGAACAAGTTTTTTTGGGATCTAAAACAACCCATGTTATCTACACTAGTGTTAGAAATACCTAATTTTTCTAAATATTTTTTATTTGAAAGTGACACTTTATATATTAGAGTGGTTTTGATTCAAGAAGGAAGACCATTATCATTAACCAACAAGGCACTATCGAGAAATTTTTTGGAAAAAAAAAAACTTACAAGAATGAGATGCTAGATATTTTGCATGTTATCAATTATTGGTGACCATACCTTATTACACATCACTTTTCATTTAAAATAAACAATCAAAATATCAAGTATTTATTGGAGCAATGGGTATCCATAGCTAAACATCAAAGGTAGATCTCCAAAATTTTGGGGTCTGATTATGAAACTATTTATAAAAAATAAAGGAAAATATAGTGGTTGATACACTTGTATTCTAGTATGAATATCAAAGTATGTTGTATGCTATGGCAACACCACTTTCTTAGAAGACCAATTAGCTCATAAAAGGTATGACTAAGGAATTAAATTTGCAATCTTTGATTCAAAAACTTCAATATGATCCTAATGCATACCTTGGTTATTTGTGGGATGGACAACACTTGAGATATTGTGATCATCTTGTCACTGCTAGAAATTCATAAATTTATGAAGTTATATTTTATGAAATGCATTCATCACCTACTACAAGATATTTAGGGTTTATTGAAACATATAAAAGGGTAAAGCATGTTTTATTTTATACAAAAATAAAGGATAGTCAAAACTTTGCAAAACAATGTGATACAAACCAATAGGTGAAGAGAGAAATGATTTGCACCCTAGACACAATTCAACATCTTCCAATTTTAGCACAACTATGGATAAATATTTCTATAAATATTATTGAAGGACATCCAAAATATAAGGGTAAATTGGTCATTCTAGTGGTAATGGATCATCTCACAAATTATGCTTATTTCTAATCCTTAGCTTATCCTTCCATAATATTTATAGTTACCCAAATATTCTTGGGCTTCCTCTTTCACCTTCACGATATGCCTAAATCTATTATTTTTTATTGGGACCCTACTTTTACTAGTCACTTTTGGTAGGAACTATTTAAACTACAAGAAATTCACATTAAAATGAGTTCATCATACCATGCTCAAACAAATAGCCAAATGGATATCATCAACAAATGCTTGGAAATATACTTTTGCTATTTTGCATGAGAAAATCCTATACATTGGGCTAAATGGTGTTCTCAACTGAATTGTGGTATAATACTTCACATAATACAATTACCAAGGTTACACCATTAGTATATGGACACCCTCAATTGATAAGTTCATCCTACATATTAGGAAGTTTTAAATTTTAGAAAGTAGATATCACACCATATGGAGAATTTTTAGGTGGTCCAAAACCATATGTGTTAGCATGCTGGTCGACACAATTTTAAGCATAACTTTGATGTAATGGATATGAACTTTCTTTGTGTATAACTATACAAATAATCCTTGTATAGTTTCATGGATGTGAAAATCACACCATTTGAAGTAGTGTATGGACACCCTTCCTTGACTCATTCATCCTACATTCTAGGTAGTTCTAAATTTTAGGAAGTAGATACCACTCTTCATTAGCATAAAAATATACTTTACCCACTCAAAGGAAATTTGTAGGTGGTCTAAAATCATATATGCTAATAAGTTAATTGACACTATTTCAAGCACAACTTTGATGTAATAGATATGGTCCTTATCAGGTATTACAATATATTGGTTTAGCCACCTACACACTTTACCTAACACCCACCTCCAATATTTATCTAGCATTTCATATATGTTTGTTAAAGAATGTCATCGATTGCAAGATATAGGCTCAATTGACATTAGTTGAGTTGGATGAAGAACAATTATCATTCTAGAGCCTAAAAAAATTTTGGACCAACATTCTCATACTCTTTATAATCAAACATTATTCTACAATAATGGGCACTACAACCAAAATATGCTACATGGGAATTGCTTCACTATATATAGTAGCACTTTTCTCATCTTAGGTTTTGAGGACAAAGCTCTTTTGAAGGGGAAAGGCATTTAGGACCCCATCCTGAAATTATTATGTAATGATCCATTATAACATTATCATGTAGTATATTATAATGTGTATGTTGCACTTGGGACACCTAAACATATGGATCTATACAATGTAACAATTATATAAGATGTAATTGATTCTTTAGTAGAAGATTCTAGATTGGGTTCCCACATGCATCTAAACTAAAACTTGAACATTAAGGTTAGGATTGATAGGAATTTTTTAAAAATGCAAGGGCACGAATAAAATATATCAAGTCTTTTCATACTATGTTGGAGATCTACTTCTGAGGAGGTTGCTCTCTTAAAGAGGCCAATTATTTTAATTGAAAGGTTTCTAATATAAATACAAAATATATTAAAGTTACATCTAATATCATTATAAAATTAATATTATAGAAAATAATTTATCATCTTCTATTTTTTGTTTGAGTTACATAATTTACATATTATTGTTCTTAATGGGCATTCACTAGGATAAATTCATGACCAAGAAATTTTTTTCTATTTGTAATTAATGTTTTCGTAAATGAGCAAGTTGCTTAAAACATTTGATGACTTTTTAATTTGAAATAAATTAAATAATATTTTTACAATATAGTAAAAATATGGATCAATTTATACTTATTATACCTTCAATGAGTATTAATCATGTCTAATAAGAAGGATATGATATTATACTTAGTTATTAAGGTTAAAAATGTTATAACAAATTATTTTTGTACTTGTTTTAAATTTATTCTATTTTTTAAATTGGAAACATAACAGGGACATTCATACCCACCCCATGGTTTAAACTTAGGTCTCTTTGATGAGAACCCAAAGACATACCAATTCAGTATCTCGATAGGGACTATTCTAAAATTAGATAACCATCTATATGTCTAGTCATATGAGACAAGTTATTTATCTAATTATATAACTATAAGATTGTAGGAATAATGTAACTTTAAAATAAGGATTTTTCTTTTCCAATCCCAAAGCTCACTAATTTAGCATTTATTTTTTAAAGCATAAAAGGATTTTTAGCTTACATAGATTTTGTTTTAAATGTTAGTGTTCCAATTCTTGTGGTGATTAAATTTTATGTTTAAATATTTATATCATAGGGCTTGTTCATGGCATGATTATTTGAAGGTTAATTTTTCAAAATTATAATAATTATAATTATAATTTTATCCATGCTAAATGTGAAGATAACCTAACACATTTAAATAACAAGAAAATATCTTTAATATCTAAAATGCTAAACTTATTTTAAATATATGTTTTATTGACTATTAATATTTTGTTAATAATACAAGAAAACAATAATAATGTGGCATTTTAAAAAATGAACCATTACATCAACATCAACAAAACAATTTTTGTATCATGTTTGTAATTCAACAATTCAAGTCATAATGTATTTATGAGAAAAAAACTAAACTAAGAAAATTGAAAGCTTCCTCAAACATTACAATAGTTCATGTCATTTATTTCAACATACAAAATGTAGGTGACTTGTAGTTTTAAAAACAAATCATAAATGATAATTTTTTTAAGGTTAAGGTTTATACATATTTCATTTCATTTTGTTCTATTGTTTGCTAACATTATAAGGATGAAAAGATACGAAAAATAAGTGGTTTTCTAATTATAATATTATACATTCTTTGTTTCAATTTTTGTAAAAAGAAGTAGGACTATTAAATTATAATTAATCCAAAATTTTATAATTTCAAGATATAAGTTATGTCTTTTTATTAATTTCCTATTAATAAAATGTTGTTGATTCTCTTAAACACCTTATTTCAAAAGAAGTGAAAATAAAACTTTTGAAAGTGAGTGAAAAATATATAAAAAAATATTTAATTAATATTAATATTAAATAAGATAATAATTATTAAATTTCAAGTGATTTAAAAATTATTTTTTTCATATTTATTTATTTAATTTAAAAAAGCTATAATTTATATCTCATATTTTTTATAACATTAAATTTTTAACAAAATATTAAATATATATTTGTATTTATCTTTAAAATACATAATACCTTTAAATTTGTATTTTTTTGAATGGGGAAGATATTTAACTTTTTTAAAACATAAAAGTCATATTTTTTAAATTTCCTATTTCAACTAATATAATTAAATTTAATACCTAATTGTTTTATAAAATAAAATTAACCTATACGAGATAGTAAATGTTTTTAAAATTTTATTTTTTTTAAATTAATAGACAAAATAATTTTAATATGTATTTATTTATTATGTTTTAAAGACCATATATTTTACTAAAAAAAAATTATGATCGATGTTTTAAAAATATATTTTAAATTTTTTATTTTTTAAACAACAATTATATTTAATAAAAATTAAAAATTAAAAACACAGCATGGGTGAAACACGACTTTCAAAAAATGCAAGAGCAACTTCCTTTGAAACCGATTGGGAGAACTTTTCCGAAATCATTTGTAAACTGGGGAGTGAGATCTAGGTGTCTAAATGTGCTGTAAATCCAGTGACATTAAAGGGAGGATATATATATAATAAAGTTTAATTGATTAAATCTGCCCTCGCTACAACTTATAACGGCTTTAGACTGTATGGTTTCCTAGATGAAAAGTTGGCACTGTGTCAAGTCAAGTTGTCCCAGGAAAAGATGTCCTAAAAAGAATAGAACCACATACAACATTCTCTTGTGGTTTTTGTCCTGCAAAGCCAAGATAAAAAGTCTGAACAGCATTTTGTCCTGCAAAGCCAAGATAAAAAGTCTGAACAGTACTAATGAAGAAATTAATGCTTAATGTCCGCATAGAAGATTATTGCAGAAATTAATGCTTAATGTGCGCATGGTAACGGACGAAAGTTAAAACTGTGCCACATTTTTAGGGTTCATAAATTCCACAGTATTTTATATTTGTATTTTTCTATTTTAGGTTGGCAGCGGTGACACAAGAAATATATTGTCATTTGTATGACAATACATTTAGAAGACAATACAATATGCATGACGAGCATTTGTCTTTTGCAAAACAATAATACAATACAATAATACAATAGCACAGCGTAAAACACTGAATAATTTTATATATTGGTCTTACAATATATAGAATTGTTATAATACTTTATGCGGTGCTTACCATTTTCTTCAGTTCGTGTCGTCGCGTCCGTGTCTGCGTTGTTCTTCCAGCTGACACCAGCGTGTCGTGTCCTCGCGTCCAGCTGTCGTGTTCTCGCATCAGTGTCCACTTAGTGTTCGGTGTCCTCATTGCAGTCTCCATTGGGCAGTTAGTGGTTAACTGGGTCATGTCTTAAAAGTGTTGTCAAGAAAAGTTGTCAAAATTGCAGTCAAAGTGGTCAAAAGCTGTCACAAAGAAGGATCCCAAATTCAAATCCACGTCGCAGTTGGAGCGACAGTTGTAGCGGAAACCAAATTTTTGATTAAAATTCCATCACATTCTACGGCAGTCCAAGTTCAAGGGTTCCTAAGCGGGTTATGTTAACAAGTGCATGAGCAAACAGTGGATCAAGGGATCTGACGGTCGATTATCAAGCTCGAAAACAACCAATAACAACACAAGAAGACCTAATCGCAGCCTAGGTACTAAAAATTCTCTTTCTCCTTTTAAAATTGGTAGTTATAATCCACATCATCCACTAGTAGATCCTATGGCTACTAATCCTCCCCCAACTCACGAAAACATCACACAAGGAAACTCAAGTAACTCAGCCGTTTCCAACGATGATTCTCTTCGACTCTTACTAGAGGGTATGAACGAAATTGGTCTCCTCCTAAAAAA
Source organism: Wollemia nobilis (assembly GCA_028583015.1). Classification (NCBI taxonomy): domain Eukaryota; kingdom Viridiplantae; phylum Streptophyta; class Pinopsida; order Araucariales; family Araucariaceae; genus Wollemia; species Wollemia nobilis. The sequence continues at coordinate 6,827,163 of JAQPPZ010002642.1, forward strand.
CCTAGTGCAAGCACAAAACCAGCCTCATCCCAATACTAATCCCCAAAATCACTCCCATGCCCAAAGGAATGAAGAAAATGTCGATCCTAATTGGGAACAACAACAAGGTGATTCGGATAATTACAGGGATCGCTATCAGAGACAGCGGTATAACCAAAATCAAGAAAGGGACACGGGTTATCACCAACCGAGAGGCCCTAATAATAATTTTCCACGAATTGATATGCCCACTTTTGAAGGTCATGATCCTCGTGGTTGGATTGCCAAAATGGAAGGCATTCTTGACTTATATCAATTTAAGGAAATTGATAAAGTTCCTTTCGCTGCATCCAAACTAGGCACTGAGGCCTACCAATGGTTTGTATGGCTTAAACGGGAGAAAGGAGCTACTATTAATTGGAGAAAATTCACTACCTCTTTTTTAGAAAGATTTGATGAAGGAGCTACATCATCATACACAGTAAGACTGTTATCTCTTAAACAAGAAGGGTCAGTTAGCGAATTCATTTCGGAGTTTACCAGTTTACTACCATACACTTTAGACCTCAGTTTCGACACAGTAGTAGGAGCCTTTCGCAATGGTTTGAAAGAAAGTATTCGAGTGGAGGTAGACATGCACAATCCAACCTTGCTGAACGATTGTATAAGAATAGCCAAGCTGGCCGAGAAGAGACATCAGTTGTCTGCACGACGTGAAACTTATAGTCGTCCTTCATATCGCAACAATTCCTTTCGTAGAAATGATCAACCATCAAGATATTTTTGCTATAAATGTCGCACTCATCACCCCAAGGAACAAGCATGTGCCCAAAAACAAAACTTTCATATTGAAGGTGATCAATATGAAGGAGAAGAGGAAGAACCTTACCAACCAGAAGAACCTATGCCAGAAGACCTACCATGTACTATAGAAGAAAAAGAAGAGGATACAATGGCGATCTCCGTGCATGCTCTCATGGGTTTAACCGCCCACCATACCATCAAGGTACCTGGATTTCTCTGTCGAAAAATGTGAATGTGCTAATTGATTCTGGTAGTACCCACAATTTTATCGACATCAAAACAACAAAAGCTTTGAATTTATTCATTAACTCTTCCAACAAAGACAAATTCCAGGTTCTAGTGGCCAACGGGGTGAACGCACAATGTGTTGGGCGCACATCTCAAGTTTCCATAAATATGGGAACTTATACCTGGTTTGGATCCCTTTTTGTCATGAATTTGGGGAACTCTGATGTCATTTTGGGAGTTGAATGGTTGGAAACATTAGACACGGTTAGCTTCAACTTCAAAAAATTATTTGTGGAATGGAAGGAAAATGGACGAGTCATTCACTTACAAGGCATTACTACTCCTCCATCACAAATAGTGAGCTCTCATAGTATGGAAAAGATGTTAAAAAAGGGTGGATATGGGTTTATAGCTCAAATTAATTGTTTGGAAAAACAATCTCCAGCAACTTCGGATATTATTGCTCCAGAGTTACAAGACATCATAACACATTACGAAGAGGTTTTCCAAGAACCTCAAGGATTACCACCTAAACGATCTCATGACCATGCCATCCATTTGATTCCAGGGAGTGTTCCTCCTAACAATCGTCCTTATCGCTATCCTCAACCACAAAAGATAGAAATCGAACAGATTGTTCAGGATTTGTTGGATCATGGAGTCATTCGTCACAACACTAGTCCTTATTCCTCACCTGTAGTCCTGGCTAGACGAAAAGATAACTCTTGGCGTATGTGTCCTGACTTTCGTTCTCTCAATAAACTCACTATCAAGGACAAATTTCCTATCCCTGTCATAGATGACCTATTAGATGAGTTGCATGGTGCAAAATTTTTTACAAAATTAGACCTTCGCTCCGGATTTCACCAAATCCGTGTTAGAGAAGAAGATATTCCCAAAGCAGCCTTTCGTACTCATGAAGGTCATTACGAATTTTTGGTCATGCCTTTTGGTCTCACTAATGCACCATCCACATTCCAAAGTCTCATGAACCAAGTGTTTCGTCCACTCCTCCGTAAGTTTGTGTTAGTTTTTTTTTATGATATTCTCATATACAACAAAACATGGACGGACCATTTACATCATGTGGATAAAGCCCTTCACATTTTACACAGAGAAAAGCTATTTGTCAAACGTTCCAAATGTTCCTTTGGTGTCCAGGAAGTGGAATATCTGGGTCATATAGTTTCACACCAGGGCGTCAAAGTTGATCCCAATAAGATTAAGGCAATTCAAGAATGGCCTTTACCTAAAACCATCAAGAAACTTCATGGTTTTTTGGGTCTCACGGGCTACTATCGCAAGTTTGTACAAAATTATGGTAAGATTGCAGCACCTCTCACGGCACTCACAAAAAAGGATGCTTTTCGTTGGTCGAAAGAGGCTACTCTAGCTTTCGAAGCTCTTAAGGAGGCCATGTGTACAACTCCAGTATTAGCAACCCCCAATTTTCACAAACCATTTATTATCGAATGTGATGCATCAGGAACAGGAATTGGAGCTATATTAATGCAAGAAGGTCATCCGTTGGCATTTGAAAGTAAACAGACTCTCCGAGAAAAATTTGGGAAGATCGACATATGAAAAAGAAATGTTGGCTATTCTTCATGCAGTAGAAAAATGGAGACACTACCTAATCGGTAGTCGCTTCATTATCAAAACAGATCATAGTAGTCTCAAACATTTTCTTGAGCAGAGGTTTTCCTATCCGAAACAAAATAAGTGGTTAACCAAACTATTGGGTTATGATTTTGTTATCGAATACAAGAAGGGGAAGGAAAATATAGCCGTCGATGCGCTGTCCAAGAAATATGAAGATGAAGTAGTCATTAACGCTATTTCAGGTCCTTGCTCCCAATGGGTGAATCAATTACAAGATGAATGGTTGTCCAATAGCAAAACTGCTCAGATAATTCAAGAATTATCTATAGGGTCCTCTAAACACCCTTTGTTCTCTTATGAAGATAAAATCCTCCGAAAGAAGAACCGCATTTACATTCCACACAATTCAGAACTCAAATCAAAGATCCTCGATGAATCACACGCTTCTCCATCAGCGGGACATTCAAGATTTTTGAAGACATATTTAAGGGTCAAACAATCATTTTGTTGGAAAGGATTAAAAGCAGAAGTCAAACAATGGGTAGCCGAATGTGAAGTTTGCCAGCGCAATAAAGGAGAAACAGTCAAATCACCAGGATTGTTACAACCATTACCTATCCCTGAACGACAGTGGGAACATATATCCATGGATTTTATTGAAGGTCTTCCAAAGTCAGAAGGCAGGACAGTAATCTTCGTCGTCGTAGACCGGTTATCCAAATACGCTCACTTTCAGGCTTTACAACATCCATTTTCCGCAAGCAAGGTGGCAAAGGTATTTATGGATTCAATTTTCAAATTACATGGTATGCCAAAAAATATTGTAAGTGATAGAGATCCCATCTTCACTAGTAACTTTTGGCGGGAGTTATTTCGACTTAGTGGTACCAAATTGAACATGTCTTGACCTACCATCCACGAGACAGATGGTCAAACAGAAGTAGTTAACAAATGTTTGGGTACGTACTTAAGATGTTTTGCTCAAGATAAACAATACCAATGGAGCCATTGGTTAGCATTGGCAGAATGGTGGTACAACACTTCTTACCATTATTCAATTAAGATGTCTCCATTTGAAGCATTGTATGGCACCAAACCTCCAACAATCATAGATTACGTACATGGATCAGCCAAAGTAGCCAAAGTGGATGATTGGTTCCAACAAAGGCAGTCTACACTCACCATCCTCAAAGAGAATTTAGTCCAAGCACAGAATCGTATGAAACAACAACAAGACTTGCACCGATCAGAGAGAACTTTTAATATAGGTGATTGGGTGTTCCTAAAGTTGCAACCTTACAAACAATCCTCATTAAGGATAAAGTCCAGCCAAAAGTTGGCTCCACGATTCTATGGTCCCTACAAAATTGTGCGCCGCATTGGAGAAGTAGCCTATCAATTAGAGCTACCTACATCATCACGAATACACCCGGTATTTCATGTTTCATGTCTCAAAAAAGTAATTGGTCAGAAAGTACAAAGTCAATCAGACTTACCAGGTGCTCGATGAGGAAGGACGCATACATCTCCTACCTGAAGATATACTACAACATAGAATCCGAAGACTGAGATCACGTCAGATTCAAGAATTTCTCATTAAATGGCAAGATTTACCAGAGGAGGATGCCACATGGGAACCTGAAAGTATCTTCCAGACATTTCCAGCTTTGAGGACAAAGCTTTCCGAGGAGGGGAGTCATGTTACACTCCAAACATAGTCTACGTCGGCTATGATTTCCAAGCGTGTAAAATTTAGTATATATGGTTTCACAATAGTTTAATTGTAATCATCAATCTATTTTTTTAATTCTTCATCTGCGTCTTCGCATTAGCCTATACGGCGAGGGTGTGCCCACCTCAAGTGGCATTTGAATTTATTTTATTTCTTCCGCTTTAATTCTTATTCGGCATATTCATTTCGTCATTCTGTTTCGAATTCTCTCTCTGTAAATGTCATTTGTGCAGAAGGATAGTTAAAGCCTTCCACATGGTAAGCACCGCATAAAGTATTATAACAATTCTATATATTGTAATACCAATATATAAAATTATTCAGTGTTTTACACTGTGCTCAGCATGCATATTGACTTACAAAAGACAAATGTCAATATATTACTTATTGTATTGCAAGCAACTTAAGATAGAAAAAGACATAAAATATTAAATGTTGTGGAATTTATATGAGCACTATAAAATCTGGGCACAGTTTTAATTTTGTCTTTCATTACCATCCATTATTCAAACATTGGACTTTAACTTCCTCATTTTCCCTGCTTAATGTTCCAAAAAAAATTTAATTTTTAAATTTTTTAAATTCAAAGTTCTTCACCAATAGAAAATCCTTACAATCAATGCTGAGACAACCCATTTTGGTATAAAAAAAACTGTTCAGGACAACTATCAAAGTAATTCATATATTACAGGAAGCACTGACACTATTCTAATGGCTTGGAACATGTCTGAACGCATAGTAATGGTCAACATATATACATTGCTTTATGCTGCCATTACTCTTGCAATGTTGATATCCCTTGGTACATTGCAGAAGCATTCTTGATCATGTCACCAGCATTCCCGACTTCAAAATGGTCACATCCAATATAAAAATTCCAAAACTGTGTTTTATGATATCGCTTAAGAGATATATGAGATAAGAGCTTAAAGCACTTGAATGTCATAGTCCACCTTCAAAGTCATTTTCAAAGATGCTAGCCACATTATAATACGTCAATGTCATTGCAGAAGCAATTTTGATGTACAAAAAGAAATGATCAGTCAATCCTTTCCTTCATTACATCACTTTCTAGACACATTTCTGAAGCACCTGCTTCATCCGTATGTTTATCAATTTTGTCATGATTCTCCCTCTGCATAACAATTTTCTTCCCATACTTCGCATATGCCAAATTTTCTCATGATTCTCCTATGCACAACAATTTTCTTCCAATACTTTGCATATGCCAAATTTAGAGCTCACCTCATTGATATTTCAGGATGTTTGTGTTTTGTTTTTCACAAATTTTTCTTCCTCTTCAATCCAACAATTGTGTTTGTGTTTTTAAGTTTAAGGAATTTAATCTTTGAATTTTTCTTCTCTTCAATCCAACAACAACAACAACTGTGTTGGAATATGTTTGTATTTTTTTTTTCTTTAATTCAAATATTTTATTACTTAAAATTAAAAACACAAATAAAAAGGTAAAAAATAGTTGTACGAAAGAGGAAAAAAAGAAAAAAGAAAAACACTTTTCTTTTTCCACTGAAACTCGATGACTCGGAGGGAATCTTATTAGGGTAGAAAACTGACTCGAGTCTCGTCTCCGACGGCAATAGCGCATCGAATTCCACGCTGGAGGCCAACCTTCTGTTTGCCCAAGAGAATACACTGATATAAATTGAATATAGTATTATTCAAAGGAGTTGGAGAATTTTGTTCTGAAAGCTCCTTATACGTACCAACAGCCATTGCTAGTGTATCGAATAGTTCTTTGCTTTTATATTCTGATGGCAGCATACTTAGACACTCTATGAAGTCATCCATTTGTTCTTTTCATTCAAATATTCAAGTTGGTCTGTCACTTCAAACTCTTGACATATCCAAAATATTCTTTGTTCCAAGTCCTTATTTTGAATATGATGTACCAAAGCCTCCTCATTAAAAATTACATCTTAGTTCTTTGTCAAGGTTTGCTTTCTTACCACCATTGTTGTACTATGGGCTTACAAGAGTTGTTTCTAAACCACATTAGTTAGAATATAAATGATGAGTGCTTGGTCTTGGAGTTTTATAGTTCTATCATGATCAACCAATGATTCAATCCCACATTGTTTTAGATTTTCACCCTAAGAATGTGTCCATGAATAAGAAAATTGTCTACTAGTATGAAGATATCTAATCTTTCCAGAATTAAGGCAAAGCCTTACCTTTGTTATACTTGGTCATTAGGCCATTGTTTGACATGACATACAGAAGGTGGAGGTTTCTAATGTATTCCTTCGTGAGGTCAATGCTCCCCTCTAAGCTATTATTAATTCCCCCTAGATTATCTTCTAGGGAAATAATGGTATTGAAATATCCTACCAAGGCCCATGCTTTAGAGAATTGGGTAATATTATAGTTTATATTCTTCCATTATCTTCATTTATCCTTTAGGGTAGCAGGTGCATAGACATTCACCAACCACTTGGTGGATAATTACCTATTTAGTGTTCCAAAGTCATGCAATGCCTCTCGATGTCCCTTGGGAGCTGAGGGATTCCACTCTTCCAACAGGGCATACTTTCCTTGCAATTATTTCCATCTCTTCCATGAGCATCTTCGTCTCCTAAAGGAGGACAAGTTGTGGTCAACTTGTCTATATCATTCTTTTAATTTATTATGTTTTTAGGGACTCCCCCTAATTCCTCTAATATTCTAAGATATGATCTTCATCGGTACTAAGGGATAAAGATATAGGTAAGGACATTGATCTTTCACTATTAGTTTTTCTACTTTTTTATGATATGTTATTGGTTGGTTTTGCATTCTACCTTTTGATTAGTGGTCATTTTTACTTTCTTACTTGTCTCTTGGCTCATCTCTCCAGATTGAGGAATAAAATCCAACCCTAGCATACATGTGTACAACACCAGGGTATTGTTGGTGGATCTAGGAAGGTCTTCCCTAGGATTTGTGTTCTTTTTTATTCTTACCTTTAATAGATTTTTACTCTTATTCTTATTTTCCCATTTATTTTTCTATTGGTAGTTTTTTGTTGGCTAGTTTAATCCTTCCTATTTGTTGCTCTACAAGGTTAGGATGGTGTGAGGGGTGTTATTTACCTCTTCTAGAATGGATTCCTTACACCATGGAACTATATCTCCAAGATGTTTTTCTCCATAGTACCCTCCTCCTCATCCAAAATATCATCAATGAGAAGATTACCAAACATATTGTTTGACACCACCATCTATTTTAAATTATCATTTTTTTTAATATATTTTTGATTGGGCACTTGGAACCCTTTATGATTCATTTCCTCTCTTCCTTGTTCTAGCATCTTATGAATGTAATGTCTTTCTAAATAACCATATTCATGGAAAATTCTATAGTGGAAAGGTATGTTTCATAATCAACCTCGTGCTCCCATGTTTCCTCCCCAAACAGTAGTGTGATATTTTTTGGAGAGGTTTATTAAAATCTATTATGACACATATTTGAGCATAAATAATTTATTCAAATCTATATGTACTATTAGCAATTATTGTGAATATTCCTAGGGTAATTTTATTATCGTAAATACTATCAAGTTTTAAAATTTTACTAGTAGGCCAAAATATCTCACCCAAATTAGTCTTGTGGATGGCATCTCTTCCTCCACTTTAAATTTAGTATGACATGGTTTCATAAAGAGACCTACCATTCCAAAAAACCAGGCTCTTATTTGGAATAATTTTTCCCTATATTCTTCAGTAGAAAAAATAATAAGGAAATAAGCATTTGGGTAAGTAAATATTTGGAATTTATCTTTTGTTTTTCATTATCCAACAACCCTTAATTTAAACAATGATAGGATCAATATAAATCCCATAAATTAGCATACCATACCTCTCCTCTCCATGGATTCTAGTTCATTCTGGATGTCCTCCATGTCCAACTTTACTATTAGGGAACCATCTATCATTTTTAAACACGCTATCATAGTTTTTCTAGGATCTAGCTTAGGCATCCTCAAATATATCTATCATGCCCTTGAGTTATTTATTGCATTTGGATGTGATTTTTTCCCATAAATAGCATCCCTAAAAATTAGTTTTAGGGGTGCCTTCCATTACTTCTTCCCCATATTGAGTGTTGGTATAGTTGACCCCTTTTGGTGATATACCCTCAAATTAGTTTTACTCAAGTTCTACAGCATATTGATTCTTCCTACTTTAACTTCTTTTATCTAGTCTACTATGTGTATTTTATTCCTATTTATCCTCAACCATTGGCCTCATTTTCATGGTATATTATGATCTCCAATCTATTTTTGTACTATAATAAAGTAATTTGTGCTTTTTACCTTGCTCTAAGTGGGTTGTGAAAAATGATTGTCTATTGAATTTCAAGTCCATTATATTTCCTCTAGTTGTGTCTTTTCCTTACCGTAATCATCTGGGTTGAATTATTCTTGATGACCATTAGGACTAAAAGTCCCCTTCCTTTGTATTTTCCCTGTAATTGTATTTGAAATCCTTTAAAAATTCTCATCCCCTACTACCACCTTTAATTTTGTTTTAAATGTTAGTGTTCTAATTCTTATTGTGATTAAATCCTACGTTTAAATATTTATATGATAGGTCTTGTTCATAGGATGATCATTTGAAGGTTAATTTTTTAATTTATAGTAATTAATTATAATTTTATTAATATTAAATGTGAAGCCAAGCTAATAAATTTAGATCTTTCACAAAAAGATATCTTTAATGTCTAAAATATTAAACTTATTATAATTAAATTTTATTGATTATTAAAAATTTATTGATAAAACAAGAAAACAATAAAAATATGACATTTGAAAAGTTGAACATTTATAATATTATCAAGGTAAAGGAGTGTAAACCCTAGGTGTAGTCAAACGAAGGAACAAAGTGATAAAATTGGCTATAGTCTTCGTGAAAGGGGTGTAAATCCTAGGTGTAGTCAAACGAAGGAACAAAGTGATAAAATTGGCTATAGTCTTCGTGAAAGGGGTGTAAATCCTAGGTGCAGTCAAGCGATGGAACAAAGCAATAAATTTGGACACAGTATTTATAAAAGGTATGCAAACCCTAGGTGCATTCAAGCATTGAAAGAAGATGTTTATTCCCAAATGATATCTTCAGTCTATGAGAAACCTCTTCGATTAGAAGAAATATCTCTCAGGGATCTTTGGTTTCGTGTGTGGATGAACCTATAACCTCTATCATAATTTTGGAGGATGAATTTGCATTGGATTTGATTGATCATGAAGACCAAAAAATTATCTACAAATTGAAGGGCAAAAGAATAAGCCTAGAGGAGCTCAAAGGACACATTAAAGATTGGTGGACTAGTAAAGAATTCCAAGTAACTCTCTTACACAAAAATTTCATTTTAGTTTCCTTTTTTAATTTAGTAGAAAGAGATAGGGTAGTGGATTATAGACATAATTATTTTTTCAGACATAGGGTGTCTATATAAGACCTTGAAATATTAGTTTCTATACCTTTAGAGAAGAATTTAATGGCTTCCCAGTTTGGATGAATCTTTATACTCTCCCTGTGGAGTTTTGGGGAGAGAAGATATTCACCAAAATTGATAATGCCATTGGTGCATTCTAGTATATGGATGCCCAAACAAAAGAAAAATTATTGAGTAAAATTAATACGAGTAAAGCAAGATTTGTTGTTTGGATTGGATATTTCAATTCTTGGGCCTCAATCCATTACTATATCCTCAAGAAAAAGGGAATGGATCAAAAATATTGAATATGAAAACTTTTTCCTAAGATGTTATGGTTGTTAGTAATATGACCACCTAAAGAAGATATGTTTGGTCATATGATCATGCTTTGATTTCTCTTTGGTGGAGGAGAAGGTTCTACATGCAAAAGATTTAAAACCTTCACATGTTCAAAAGAAATAAGCGCATCCTCCAGATGCATTGATTGTACAACAGGAATTATGCAACCAACAAAAGACTCAACCCCAAAAGGAAAATTTGAATCAGATCATTAATAAAATTCAAATGGTTACTAAGGACCATCGAGATGGTTCCATGAAAATTTTTAGCACCTCAGATGATATTCTTGAAGCTAATTATGAAACAATCAATGTCGGTCAATTTTTTGAAAATGAAGATCCTACAAAATGTGTTACAACTAGATATTACCTAAAGAGCTTGATGTGCAAAAATACATTCTTAGCTCTTCCCACTCTAAAGGAGGAAGAACCTCTACAACAAAAGAAAAATAATCAAACTAATTTCCTCTTTGATGGATGACTATTATGTTTGTTTTCCTTCTATCTATTAGAGTTATGTGTCATGTAAGGGTTGTTTTTGTTGTTAGTTCCTTAAAAAAAAAGATGATTATGAAAACTTAGCAGTTTGAGAAAGATGGAGAATATCTTTGATAGAAAGGCAAAGATGGGTGTGCTTTAATTAACTTGTTAGAAATGTAATGAGAACAATGTAATGTTTTATTTTTGTAATAGGAGTGGCCCCCATTGAAGTCACATATAACTTATTTAAAAAAAAATAAACCTTTATATCAACAATAACAAAACAATTTTTCAGTTGTTATGTATTTATGAGAATGAAAACATTAAACTAAGAAAATTGAAAGTTTCCTCAAGGATAGTCCATGTAACTTATTTCAACATAAAACATAAAATATGTAGGAAATACAGAGTTAGATATGGTATAATAGAGTTTAATTGGTTTATGATTATAATTTTTATAAATATATATTTAATTATTATTTTTATATAATTAAATTTAAAAATAAGACAAAAGCTGGGCAGCTCCTATATCATGGCTCAGTTTCTACTAGTTTGCATGCCGCAGGTTGTCAAAATTCATGCCTTTACATCAACATTGACAATATTGTTTTGTTTCTATATATTTTCAAAGCCAATGACAATACTGTTGTGCTCGCAGACTCATAAAACCAAGCGTAATGCATTTATCTTATTCTTTAAACCGAGTTAAGCAAACCGAAGGTTTCTTGAAACAAAACAAGCATCCATGTAATCTATTTAAGCGTGCAACATCTATTTTGACTTTCACTCGTAGAAAGGGAGGGGCAAACGAGGGGTGGGAACGGCGATGAGGGGCGCGGCTTTCTGCAGCGTGACTCCGAAAGCCTCCTCCATGTCCAGCTTCTCCGCCATCTGCCCCGCGGGCAAAGACCAGTCGAAGGAATGGATGAGAGTTGCCAACATTAACTGCACCATACGGATGCCCATGCTCATGCCGACGCAGATACGCCTGCCGGCGCCGAAGGGTATCAGCTCGAAGTCCGTGCCCTTGACGTCCATTCTACTCCCCACGAACCGCTCAGGGTCGAACTCGAGCGGCCGCTCCCACACCTCTGGGTCGCGCTGAATGCCCCATGTGTTCAGTATGAGCCGCGCGTTCTTGGGAATGTAATACCCGTCCACCTCGCACGCTTCCACCCCCAGGTGGGGGAGAAGCAGCGGCGTCGACGGGTGCAGGCGAAAAGTCTCCTTCACCACGGCTTGCAGGTACGGCAAGTTTTGAAGGTCCGCCTCGTTAAGCATCCGCCGCCGTCCCACAACAGAGTCCGTCTCCCGTTGGCACTTGTCCATGATGTCTGGGTGGCGGATCAATTCGGAAATCGCCCATTCCACCGTGCTGGAGGAGGTGTCTGTGCCTGCTACGAAAAGGTCCTGCCCAGAATCCACGTGATTAGTGACAACAAATTACAGTCCTAAAGAAGCAGCAGAGTAAAGGAATTGTGATGGCAGCTAGGTATAGTCCGAGGCCTAGGATGAAAAAAGGTTTTATTCATAAAACCTGAAACGGCTATTCAAGAAGCTTTCTAAAAAAACGAAGTTATTAAGGATTTGGAGGGCGAACAGTCCGCTTACCAGCAGAAGCGCCTTAATGTCCGTATCGGTGAGATTCCTGCCTTCGCCATCGGCGTTATTCCTGAGCTCCAGAAGAACGCTCAGGAAAGCCTTCCTCCCGGTCTCGTGGCGGGAGGACGCGGCCTTGTGCTCCGCCAAGGTTCTACCTAAGAAGTCGTCGAAGCGCTTGTGGAGCTGCTTCATCTTGGCATGCACGCCCTGCAAGTCCAGCCAAGCCAGTGATGGCACGAAGTCCCCGATGTTGAACATCCCCCCCAGCACCATGATCTCTATCACCATCTCCCTGAATTCGCTGGCCTCCCGCCCTCTCCCCCCAGAATCGAAAACGCGCTTGCTCAACATCACCTGCCCCAGCACATTGGCCATGCACACGTTCATCAACTTTCCTAAGTTGACGACCTTCCCGCGCCGCTGGTGGTCCAAAATCGACTTCACCAGCAGTCCCACCTCCGCCTGCCGCACCGGCTGTTGATCCTCGAGCGCCTTCCCGGTGAACAGATGGATATTACACACCTTTCGCAGCATTCTCCAGCGGGGGCCGTAGGACGTCCACACCATATCGTTGGAGTCGTATGCCATGTATTTCGCCCCTATGGTTCTTGGGCGGTTGGAAAAATTCCCGTCATGGGTCTTCAAAAAGGCCTCTGCTACTCTGGGCGATGAGGCGATGACGGTGTCGGTGATAGAGCGAGCGATGGGGCATGTTGCCTAGAGCCGGAAGGCTGCCGATGACCGGCCATCCCCGTGGCCCAGGAGGAAGCTGCCGCCTGCGGCTGGCACTTAGAAGATAAGCCAAAGCCAGGAATAACAGAACCGCCAAACCCACCGCTTGGCCGAGACTTAACGGCACAGAATACAGAAAATAAACTGCAGGATCGATGACTGAATTCATCTTCGGACCGTTCGTGTCTTCTGTGCACTCGCACCAACACTACTGCTTCCCTCCGCTAACTTTTTACGGCTGGTCAAATGACAGTATGGATGGGACTGGAGGCATCCATAATTCTTTATTACTGCAGAAGTCAATTCACGATAGGAGTTGTCTTTGCCCTTCTACGTAAGCTCACATTCATGAACACACATCCCGTATTTAAACCTAAAGAATTGACATGATATATTTTTTTTACACATCATAGTGGTTTGAACCTGCTGTATACAGTCAACTATGTTTTTCATTGCCAAAAAAAAAATTATCCCATAAAACCAACGGTACAAGCATTTGTTTGTAGACTTATAAACCGGTATTAGTGTAGTGTAATCCACGGTAAGAAAAACTTTTAGGACGATTAGATGAAATGAACAGACTAGCACATGCCCCTTTGAGCTAACTTCCTCTTCCGTTCTAATTTGTTTATTTGGGCGTTATCATTACGTTAAACTATATAAAGTCAACTACGTAAATTTAAACAAGTGCACGATTATTAATATATATATATATATATATATATAAATTTTGGATAAACAGGGGAGTTGTTGCATCATTATAGAAGGCTGCTTTTAATAAGCTTATATCACTTGGTTATTGGGGAACCATCAATTACTTGGAATTTGTATCGCCATCATTGGTCTCACACGCACTTAGAGGTTTCAGATAATCTACTACCTCTGTAATATGTATGTCCCCAAGGTTTGAATCTAGGTCTCTTCTTGTTAAGTGTCTGGTCAAAGAATTACCAATGCACCTAACCCTTCAGGGAATTATTAATATTAATATAACTTGGATACATATAAGGGTAAAAGTTTTCATAGAAAAAGATGACTTTAAAAACATGAATTGTATATGTGAAAACAAATACATATTAATAAAAAAATAAAGCTTATCCTAAATACAAGTAGTTGTAAAAGCTTATCATTTACATTATACATAACTTTATTAAATCAAAATAATTAATATATATTTACTATAATGGAATATATATATTTTTGATAATTATAGAAGGGGTGTTGAAAGGTCCTTGAACCTTTTACAACAAGAAGAAAGCCAAGCCTACAAGATTGTCAAAAGGGGCACAAACAAAGAGTAGTCCATGCAGGGACTTAAAACCAACCAATCCACCAGGGCATAATGAGAGCAACTCAAAAACAAGAAGAGAACCCACACTAATAAATCTCTTACCAACCCAACTAAAAAAAAAAAGAGGTATCCTCAAAACAAAAGGAACATAAACAAAGGGGCAAAGAGATAGGGACAAAACCCCCCTACAACCTGACTATACGAACCCATAAGTAAATCTACTCTTCAAAAGGCACAAGATCATGGATCTCCCAATCAATAACTACAATGGGATTCAAATTCCAACAAAACATGGATCTATCCATAAGAATGTGTCGATTTCCCATAAAATGGCTCACATTATCAATCAAACTCATCAAATAAATTATTCAATTTCTATGGGAAAGTTCTCTCTCCAAATAGAGAAATTATCCTAGCTTAAACCTAGATTAGCTAATAAGTCTGCACTCTTGTAACCTTCTCCAAAGGTGTGTCTGACTTGAATTCCCTCCAAATTCTAACAAAATATTTGGGCTTCCTTAATTAGATTGAAGATGTTACAACTAGGATTTTGATCATTTAAAAATGCCTGAACCACATTCAAGAAGTCCCCTTCAATAATATTTTTTTACAATTCAAAGATTCCATTAATGTAGTGCCTTGATACAGTGCCCTGGCTTCAGCAAAATGATAAGTTTGTGGACCCAATATTTTCGTAAAGGCAAGAAGATTCTCCCCATTATGATTATTAAAGAGCCCACCTACCCTCACTGGCATCAAATTCCCTCTCAACGCTCCATAAAAATTAAATTTAATCCAATCCTAAGGTAGAGGTTGTCATTTAACAGAGATTCTAATATCTGGAATATTTTTCATTCTCGTGTTTATTGAAAAACCAATTTTTTTTAAAAGAGCAATCTCAACTTCCTCTCCACGATTGAGAACTGAATCCAGATTCCCTACATTTCCAATAATTGTCATTAACACTCTAAGCTATACTGATTCAACATTTCTCTTCATACTTTTGAAAACTCTTCTATTTCTTTCCTTCTAAACACCCCAAAGGAGATGTGAGAGGCTAAAGGACCAAAAGGAGCATAAGATAGGTTTTACAAATGGAGAGGTCCATTGCTCAATAACATCCTGTAATGAGCCAGGAAACACCCACAAAAATCCCAAAAATTCATTAGGAGAGAAAACACTTCCCTCAAAAAAAGATATTCGAAAAACAAGTGACTAGTGGATTCATCAAAATTTTATAAAGGGAACACCAATTTATAATTATAATACCTCTTCTTTGTAAATTGTCCATCATGAGAATTTTATCTTGAGATGCCAACCAAAGGTAAAAGTTCACTTTTGGCATAATACCTTTAACCTATATTTTCTTCAAAATAGGATCTTCCTCTGTGGCATTAGAAGTAATCTTATAGGCTAACTTAACAAAAAATAATCCATCACTTTTATTCTTCTAAATAAAGTTGTCTTCCTCTTATGTGTTCTTTATAACTTGTAGCCTTAATAAGTCTTCAATGAGATTAAAACTTATATGTTCCAGCATATTTAGATTTTGCATTTTAAGTGGTTTTCAACTTTTAACCCTCTTTTGAATCTACATATAATTAGCCACCTTAGTACCAAATACAATAGTGGATATAGGTTCAACTTCAACCAATTTTTGGAGGAGATTAGAGGTTGATCCTGTATTCAAGGATCCTTCCAAAAATCAATAGCATTTCCACTACCCAGAATCCATCTATGCTCTCTACAGATGATGCTTTTTGTTTTCAAAATACTGAGCCAAAAGGTTGATCTTGAGCTCGATAAAGGATTGTTTAGGAAATTAAAGCTGGTAGAAATATATTTACCCAACACAATATTCACCCAACCAATATTTTCTTTCTTAAAAAACTTACATGTCTGATTTGTCATTAAAGCTTCATTCATCTACTTGACCCTTCTAAAACCTAAACCCCCAACTTTGATTTCTTTACAAACTTATTGCCATGAGACAAGATGAAATATTTTGTTACTCTCCAAACTAGACCATAAGAAATACTTCTAAAGCTACTCAATCCTTTGAACTACTTTCATTAGGGCTTTGAAAAAGTGCTCTACAAAGTTGTCTTAACTAGTTGTGCCTTTCCATCTTGGATAAGAAGAGCCCCTTTATAGCCAACAAGTTTTTTTTCAATCCTATCTAATATTGGGTCCCAAATATTCTCTTTCATTCTACCACTGAATAGAGGTATCCGTAAATAAGAATATGGTAGAGTCGCAATCTCACAACCCAAAATTTTGACAATCTTCCCTTGCCTATCAAGGGGATATTCAAGAAAAAATATCTATTCTTTTGGAAATTGATCATCTAACCCAATGCCTTTTCATAAAAGGTCAAAATCTCTTTAACATTTTTGACTTGGGGAATGGATGCCATAGTGGACATAAGAGTATCAACTATGATTTGGTTATGAGAGATGCAATTAGAGTGTGAAGTTAGACTAATATCCTTGATACCTAGCTTGGATTTTATGGCTTTATCGAGAGCCTCAATAATAAGGATGAACATAAAGGGGAAGAGAGGGTCCCCCTAGTGAAGCCCTCTTTGGCTCTGAAAGTACCTAACTACAGACCCATTCATTAAGACCAAAAACCAATACATAAAAATACATTATTTGATAAGACTAATACAAAAATGATGAAACCTAAATTTATGCATGACTTTTATAAAAAATTCCTAGGAGACACGGTCATAAGATTTGTTCATATCTAATTTGATAAAAATACCTGATCTTCCATTTTTATCCACAGAATGAAGGATCTTGTGCACAATAATAATCTCATCCAATATATATCTTCTAGCCATAAAATCTGATTGAATTGGATCAATGATCTCTAGTAAAAAAATTAATCTATTAGCCAAAACCTTGGAGAAATTTTGTACTGAGTGTTGCACAAACTAATAGGTTTGAAATTATTAAAAAAAATTATCCTATGAGACTTAGGAATGAGTGTCAAAAATGTGGAATTAACATCCCTTAGAATACACCACGTTATCTAAACCTCTTTTAAAGCATTTCCAACATCGCTTCCTACAATATGGCAGTATATTTGGAATAATATAAGAGAAAAGTCACCCGACCCTGGAGCTTTCACCCCTCCCATGGAAAAGATTGTCTTTTTAATTTCCTCATATTCAAAAGGGCTAATCAAAATAAAGTTAATATCTTTTTTAACCAGCTACAGAATGCTAGATAATAATTTTTTTTCTACTTTTTCACCTCCATTTGACTTCTCCCCCAATAGGGATTCAAAGTAATTTGTCGTTTTTGCATTAGTTTTATGAATATCAACATATTTATGGCCATCCATTTTTAAAATTGTATTAATCTTATTAATACTCCTACATGTTAGAGTGGACACAATTTTTTTTTGTATTTGTATATCCTTATTTTAACCATAAGGCTCGATATTTTTATTTCCAAAGAATTTTAACTTAGCTTTCATAAAAAACTCTCCAGTTTCAATCTCAGCTTCCAACGTCTTAAGCTAAGCCTTCAAGGGTTCTTTTACCACATTCACATGGCCAAAAACCTTTCTATTCTAAATTTTTAAATTAAATTTAACCCACCTTAATTTCTCATCCACTTGAGAGATTAATGGCCAAGAGAACTTTTGAGACCACCACTCACTAATATTAAATTCCAACCCTGAATATTTTAGCCACATTGCTTTGAATCTAAAGGTTTTATAAAATATAAAAATGCCTTTAGAAGATTAAAAAACCATAGGGTTATGGTCTAAACCCACTTTTGGTAGGGATGATGAAGAGGCATCTCCAAACAAAAACCATAATTATTTCAACATAAGGACTATGTCTAACCTCATCTATAACAGCTAGGTACTAAACCTTCTATTACTCCATGTAAAGTTGTTGTCTTTAAGGTCTAAGTCCATAAGTTCATTTGTATTTACAAAAGAGGTAAAATCTTCCATTTCTCTATAAGTTTTGACAATGCCTCCTGTTTTATCAACATGATACAATAGAGAATTAAAATCTCTAGCCAGGATCCAAGCTTCACCTCGTAGACCTTCTCTCAAAGTGCTCAAATATTCCCATTGAATACCTTTATAAACATATGAATTTGAGGTGTATATATTGATCAAGATTCATCTCCTATTAGTCTCTTTACAACAAAATAGAACATATCTTATTCTATTAGAAGCTAAAAACACTGAACCCACTAGTTTTTATGAATCCCATAAATAGAACAAACACCCTGACACCCCATGAGTTGGGCTAGCACAAAAATCTATATTCTCCCAAATACCCACTCTAACAAAATCTACTCTACTATCTTCCACCTTGGTTTCTTGCAAAAAATAATATTAAACTTGTGCATAAATCTAAGAGAAGCCACTAATATATATTTTGAGTAACCATTAAGACCCCTCACATTCCTAGAAAGGAAATTCATTTACCATGATTGAAAGATAATTTCTTCCCACCCCTCAACTTATGAGGAGAAATGTTATTAAAGGACGTTATCTTTAGTTGTTTTCTTCTTGGAACCAATCCTCCATCCCCTCCTAACACCATTTGAGTCCCATTGACTATATCTGAGTCTATCTCATTTTTTATAAATTCTTTATTCAAGGGCTTTGCTACTTTTCTCTCAATCCCACATCCAAAATTTATTTTTTGTGGCTTCTAGTTTTTGTGCATAGAGACCCTTTCTCCAAATTAATGGGAGCTAGAAACTTAGGAGGAGAAGGTGTATTTGGTGATATAGAATCTAACAATTCCTCCACTCCATGGGTTTTGAGACAATCAAAAGAATTTTGAATAATAAGGGGGATTAAATAAGGTAGAGCACTTACATATTCAACATGCTTCTGAATCCCACATTCAAGGATTGGATCAAGAACTCACTAAATACCTAATAATAACTACATTGAAAAGAATTTTTTTTGAGCCCTCAAATAGTCATGGCTTTAAAGATATGGATTGCATAAATGAAAAAAAACGTATGAATGACAAAATATGTCTCTTAACAGAGACACAATTAATTGTAAAAGTTTGTTATTTACATTATATAGTATAATTATTAAACTAAAAATAATATGAAATATAAATAGTAATAAGTATAAATTATTTTCAATAGTTTCTTTAATGTATTTATCGTACAATTGTATGACTTTCAAAAATCTTAGTTTCTACTCAAAATGGTTAACAATGGCTTTGAATACAAATGTATGACATGAATAAATTCATTGAGATTGATGTTATGGAAAATATTATTACTTCCTTATTAAATGCATATCATTTATATGATGTTAAACATGGACATATTCAAAAACAATTTGATGGAGAACAAGTCCCCAACCCTTGAAAAATCACAACTCTCTTATTTAGAGCTTGAGAGTTTACAAATAATTTAATTTTCATCTTAATTGAGTTGTTATAGCTAGAAACCTACATCATTTTACATAAAATATCTGAAATATTGATTTTCGTTTTCTAAGTCTTTTTTAATTTTTTGTGTGAATACAAATACTTGATATTTTTATATAGTAGCCTTCACAATACCAAAAATCTACATCTATTATCTATGCATTGCATCTCAGTAGAGTAAAATTTCCAAAACATCGTGCTATCATAATATGCTTTTACTAGATCTTGATTGCTAGTTTCCTTCTTGAAGCGTAAATGCAACCACACAAAATATCATAAATAGTTTATATGAAAGCACACTAAAGTTATAAAAAAACAGATATTACAAATTGATAATATTAAAATAAATCTTAATCATTAATTTATTCAGGCATCTAATATTTTCTTGTGAGCTTCAGCTAAACTTACTACTTCCTCTAACCATGGAAAAGAAAATTTAACTTTACAATCCTCAATTAAAAGCACTTTATTGGCTAACATATTTGCACATTTGTTCCTTCTTTTGATGTATGTGACCCTCAATTTAAAGCCCTGTATTGGCTAACATATTTGCACATTTGTTCCTTCCTTTGATGTATGTGTAAACCTGATTTCTTCAAAATCTATACCAAGGTCTTGAAGTTCCACAATTATCTCTTGAATGTTCCATGGAGCTTTGGCTTTCCTCAAAATTACATATATTACTATGAGAGAATCAACTTCCATCCATAGTCCATTCTATTTCATTTGTTTTTATATCTTTAACCCTTTCAAAGCCACCCAATCTTTGGCCTCATTATTTTTCTTAAATCCACTATCAAAAGCATAATGAGATAAAACCTCTCCTCTGTTATTTCTAATTATTCCTCCTCCTCCTACTAGTCTTGGATTTCCTTTAAATGCTTCATCAAATTTCAATTTGACCAAATCCACATCTAGTGGTCTTATTCAATTTTAATTATTTATTTATTTTTAATTATAATGATGATTAAGAGACTATAATATTATAACGAATAATATAAAAAATAACATTTTATATAAAATTAAATTTTAAAATAATAAAAAATAATTAACATTTTTAATAAATTATACATGTTTGATAAAGGTGATTTTAATTTTAATCAAATAAACACACTTTTTTGGGATGTATGAGAACAACTTATTCAACAAAGAAAATTTTTCTTTGATTAAACTTTTAATGAGTCATAATTTGAAGCACCCTTTAATAATAAATGTCATAAACCCTAACAAATATAAATACCTCTTAAATATTAATTATGTTCTTTTAGTTTACTTTATTTGAGATATATGTTAGAAATAGACTATATTACATCGTTTAAATAATGTAAATGTACCTTTCTTGGTACATACTTAGGAAATTAGATTACTTTAGAGGGAAGTTATCTAGTTACTTCATGCAATGTAATAACTGCACAAGTGTCAAAGTGCAAGATGTATATGTGTAAGATATCCCTTGCACATCTAGGTAGAGTGTTGGCCAAGGAACCTATTTCCTATATAAAGAGCCATAGACATAGAGCAAGATACAACAATAGGAAGTAGTGTAGATCAATGTGGCATGATGTAGTAGTGTGATGTACTGTTATGTAATGTGATGGGATGTAATATGATCAATACCCATTTTTGAGTTGAAGCTATATTCATGGAGTGTTCATTTTATCCATAGCTACTTTTGTAAACATCTCCATAAGTTCTATTTATAGTATATTTTTAGTCATCTCATAGATTTACTTTATTTCATAATATTCTACATCTTGTGATTGCTATCTCCCATAACATACTACATCAAAATATACAAGTGGTATTAGATCCATGGTAGGTAAATAGGAAAACCACCATTATCATTGACCCTGAGTTTTTGACAACTTTACGCACTATTGGACCATTCACTATCAAAATTCTCTAAATATTCTAGGGTGGTAGAATTAAGGAGAGCCACAAGTAAGGACTAATTAGTTTTTGGAATACTAAGATTGCATATGGCTAGAGTCTTTACATAAAATTTCAAGGGTAAACTTGTGAATACTAGGACTCAACACTTGATCTTCTAGTTGTATGAATCAACTAGTGAAGATCATCTATGATATATGGAGAAATTAACCCAAAAGTTCTTTTATTGAAGGAAATTAATTCTCAGATTATTGGGACACCTCCTACAATAGAAATCTAGGAGATTTCAACTTCATTATCCAAAGGTCGTAGTGCCTTTATAGTGCAGAGATTAGTTTTTGCAAGAGAAGAACACTACAAAAGAGACTTTTGGAGAAGAATTGTGGTAAAGTTAGAAAATAGGATATATTCATTGCTAGATTGGAAAATTTACAAGAATAAAAGGCCATAGAAGCCTTGGTACTAAAGAAAAGGCCACAAAAGCCTTGAAGATAAAAGTATATTTTAGTTTTAATACTTTGTTGCAGGAATAGGGAGATTCAGTAAGTTGGGAAATCTTCCTTCAAAAATTTTAGGAAGAGTATCTTCTTTAGAATAAATCTAGTACCTGAAACAAAAGAGATTAGAAGAATATCTCATTGATGAAGAAGGACTAGGAGAGTCTTGCTTGAATTCAAAGGTAGAAAAATCAGATATCCATTAGAAGAACTTACCATCAACACTTCAAGAAGTAGAATGTTTAATATAAGGTCTCAAAGAAGACCAGAAGAAGTAGTAAGGCCTTGGAGAGACCTCTATGAGCATCTAGTAAAATGCTTGAAGAGCCTTGCTGAAGAAATCATAAAAGGAGTTTCAAGGAGAAGTCATTGGAGAAACTCACTATTGGGGATAGTGAATTATTTGGGATAATTATCACCATATGACAACAACCCCAAGAAGAATAATTTTGCAAGGATTTCCAAATATCAGAAGACCTCAAGACATTCAAAATCTTGAGAAGAAGATCCTATTTGAATTTAGAATTTGACCAGAAACTTGAGGCAAGATTCAGATAGAAGAATCCTACCAAATCCAGGATATTTAGAGATTACCTCTCACAACAAGAAGGTACTACTTCAGAATCAAATATTTCTTCTAATATACAATAAAATGAGGAGACTATGAGAGGAGAAAAAACCACCAAAATCCTAGGCTCGTGAAAGAGTTGGAGACCATATTTTTGTGAAGATGAAGTAGTTCAATGCAACCTAGAAAGAGCTACAAGATATTACTCATGGTAGCAACTTGGTGATCTTAGACACCAAGACCTAAATCCTTTACAAAAGTGGTGAAAAGGGCTTTCAGAAAAAGGTAAGCAACTAATGGTGCAAGTAAATTCATTAAGTGGATTACTTATCATATTTTTTTAAGCATTTTGATTGGAGTAAAGTTACAAAAAGGAGAGTTGAATTAGGAGTCTTCAAATATGCAAAAATAAAGGTTTCTTTAAGATTCATTTGCACTATTATATTGCTCTCAAAGATTATTATTTGTGTTCATTAGAAGGGAACAAAAATAGAATTTATCAAAGTGTCTAAAGATATTATTAGTGCACTGATATCTACAGCTTTGAAGTGGCCTAAGGAAGCCACAAAAATTATCTCTCTCATCCAAGCATTGGATAATAAAGTAACCATCATAAGAGCATCAAAAGAAGCCTCAAATGAGACTTGGTGAGTATCAAGTTCAAAGCACAAGAAAATAGTGGAGAAAAATAACTTCTATCATGTGGTTACAATATTGGATTTGCTTATTAAATATCCAAGAAGATAGGGGAATATATCTAATCAAGGAGACAACTTCAAAACCCTTATAGTGCACTTAATATTCTACCTTAAAACCAGAAATATAGATTTACAAATAGGAGTGTATAAGAGGGTGCAATTAGGATATTTTGTATAAAATTATTCTACATTACATTGTACCATTATAATATGGTTATACAAGAAAAAAAGGAAGAAATAAAGGTGCCTCAAAGGCACTACACTTTCTGGAAAAACCAGCCGAAAAAGGTCATAGGCTCGCAACCATCCAAGCCTAGCTCAAGAAGCCATTCTAAGGGCTCATACTCCTCACATCCTAGATGACCGAACCTACAAGATACACATACAATATCAAGGGAGAAATGACATCATTCAAGAGCAATAACAACTATAGAAAGAGGACAAAAAATAAATACAAAGGAAAATCAAAGTTGAAGGACCATTGGAGTGTTACTTACACCATATACGCTCGTTGAAAGTGGTGCTCAAGGTCTCCATACTGTTGCTCCATATCCTAGAAAAAAAAATTGTAGGTGAACAAAAATAAATGTGGTGATTTACAAAGCTAAAAATATATGAAAGGGTCTGTTTGAACCAACAATAGAGACTATGTCCATGCAGAGAATAAAGTAACACTTGTCACTAAAAAAGAACCCTAAAGATCGAATCAAGAGAAAATTCATATTCATGGAGGAGTTACACGAATAGAATGGTGCATTGAGTGTATGGGATACACTTGTCAAGGAGGAAGACCAAGCATTTTTCTAAAAAATATAACGTTATTACATTATAAGAAGGTAGACAAACACTTTGTTGACACCAAACTCTCCTCAAGCACTCAAAGGAAAATGGTCGTACCACTTGGCACATAAGAGAATAATAATTTCCATTTAAGAACATCAATGACCAAATTCAGCAAGCAATTCTTTGTCATAAAATTTACTACCTCGCCATCTAAGCAAAAAAGCCAATTTATAGCATGTTAATAAGGGGTTATATCATTTAATGCTAAAGGCAATCAAATTCAAGGGAAGAGACTACATTATTTCATATTTGGAACACATTAAAATCAAAGCGCTTCTATTAGAGAATACAGTCACAACATCCATGACATTTACATAATTTTTACAGTCCAAGCTTCTCTAAAATTAGCACCGAACAATGCTTGGAGAAAGGTAAAACTATTTCCATTTATATGTTCTTTCTTTCCTTGGAGTTATAAGGTTTAAATCAAAGGAATTTATTTACATTAAAATTCATACATCAAGAGGAATATTTTATCAAATGAATCAAATATTTGCAATATAAAACCTAGGAGTAATAAGGTTTACTACTTGGAAAAATATTGAATATTTACAAATATTAGTGTGACCTAATTTATCCAAATATTAGGGAGTCATAAGGGCTACTACATCAAATCAATTAAATGGAAAATTAGATACACTTAACCTAATTCCCAAAGGGTTATTTATAAAAATATTTTTTTCATAGGTTGGATATTCTTAATATTATTTTATCAAACTTCTCAAAAGGAGACAAAAGATCCAACATAATAACCTCTTTAAAATTTGGGAACAATGCTCAGTTTAATAGGATCAATAAGGGATAAGAGGAATTGATTTTGGTATTCTATAACCTTACAAAATCAATCAAATATTGAACTATATTTCTACAAAAGCACTATATCTTATCCATAGCATACTAGGGAGTCATAAGGTATTCTACAAAACTTGGTAATATCAACATCTATCATATATTATCAAGTTAAAAAATATAAGTTTTCCTCAAAACCTAAAAATCCTTAGGAGTATATACTCACATTACTTAGGAGACATAAGGTAGTCTAAAAAACAAGGATTAATAAAGGTTTTATCAAATCAAGCTTATATACATCTATTAGGAATCATATATCCTAATAAAGAGTCATAAAATAGACTTCAAGATTATTGCAAATTTAATTCTAAGAAATAGCAAGAGAGATCTATCATGGATGGTATCTTGAGAAATGCTTTCAATAATGAATATCTATTTTATGAAGTAGAATACTACTCTCAAAACATAATAGATACTCTAAAATGATATGAGTATCTATTTACTAGCAACAAAGAAAACTTTTCCTTATTATTTAAAGAGTCTAAAGAATGTATCTTTACAACATTGATTAATTATCTTCATGATATCCTCTTCACAACATGGTGGAATTCACAAAGATAGGTTATATTTTTGCCAGAATAATGTCTGATGGTGTATCTATCACTAATTGTGTTTGTACTTACTCAACACAAGAAACAAGATAACAATAAAGAAAAATATTATTGTGATGATAGACTAACTTGTCATGAAGAAGAAACTCCACCAGTACCAATGCATAATCATCAGATAAGAAGAAGAAGAATGAAAAATAAGAAAATACATGCTAAAAAGGAACATGTCACTATGAATATTTAATTAGTTGAACACATACAATAGGTAGAAGAACCTTCAGCTATAGCTTACTTGGCATCATATTCAGACACTGATTATCTACTGAACCTGATCATAGTAAGAAATGAAAGAGAATATAAATTCCATTATTCGGTGGAAGAAGATCCACATTGAAGACTAAATTTTTCAATATCCAAATAATGTAATATAGGGCGTTGTTAGAAATAGACTATATTGCATCATCTAGATCATGTAAATGTACCTTTATTTGTACATAGGACATTAGATTACTTTAGGGGAAAGTTATTTATTTACTTCATGTAATGTAATAACTACACAAGTGTAAAAGTGAAATTTGTATATGTGCAAGTTGTTCCTTGCACATATAGGTAGAGTGTTGGCCAAGGAACCTATTTCCTATATAAAGGGCCATAGACATAGAGCAAGATACAGTAGTAGGAAGTAGTGGCATAATGTAGCAGTGTGATGTAATGTGATGGGGTGTAATATGCTCAATGCCCATTCTTGAGTTGTAGCTATATTCATGGAGTGTTCATTTCCTCCATAGCTACTTTTGTAAACATCTCCATAATTTCTATTTATAGTATATTTTCAGTCATCTCACAAATTTACTTTATTTCATATTATTCTACATCTTGTGATTGCTATCTCCCATTACATGCTACATCAAAAGCTAATAATATATACTTCTTATTTTTAAAATTGATATCAAGGTTTATTCAAATAATCTATCATGTCATCACTATAATAAATATTCATGCCTAGTAAATACTAATAGTATTTTATGTTTTATTTCCTTCGCTTCATTTGATATAAATAGTTTAAAAGTGAAATCAAGGTTTGCTTAAACAATCTATCTACTTGTTGTACTTGTAAATTGTAAGTTGTATATTTTTTTAAATGTAGATTATATAAAATTATTAAAAAATACGACTAATGATGTTTTTTAATATAATAATGTTATGATATATAAATATTTATGAAGAATTTGGAGGAAAGTGTTTTTCATCGTGATAAAGCACTAATATTACACAGTCATATTGTCTAAATTATTTACTCAATCTAATATTATCTCCTCTACAAATATAATTGTTTAATTAAATGTTAATTGTTTTAAAGTTGATCTTCTTATAGAAGATCCTATCACTTGATAAGCAACTTCTAGATCTACTACTTTCTCATATTTCACACTAGTGACTAAAACATAACTTCTACTCCAACTCCTTACATATGTTTTCATTGGAATTTGCAATATTAGTTTATAAGTATAACTTTTGACTTAGTACTTATTTGACATAAGTTACATGAAAAATTGGGTGTACTTTGTATGCAGGAGAAACCTTCAACTAGTATGTAAAGTTGCTAATATAATAAACCACTTTGTATGGGCCATAAAATTTTGATTCTAGCTTTTGGTTGGTCTTGGTCTTAAGAGAAAATTTATGATATGGATATATCTATAAGAAACAATATCTCTAACCTAGAAGTGCTACTTTGAGAAATGTTGATCATATCAAAACTTCATATCTTTAACCTCAAAGTCCTACTTTTCTAAAAGAAGGTATAAACATATGCAATACATAAGAAACATGAAATCTAATCTATAAAAAATAAAGGTTTCTACTAAATAATGCCTCACATATTACTAAATTATAAGCTTGTTATTATGACACAATTTTAAAAAATGTTGCTTTATTTTCTTAAGAATGATGTGCAAATCTATCAAAGAATAGGAGCTAGTTTGGTTGGGAATATGAGGAAGATATTGTAACATCCCAAATTTTACCCTCTACTTTTTGTTTGCATTATATAGCTTAAGGTTTGATTTCATAGAGGTGATTATGAAATAGATATGGTTAGTATGCTTTGTTAAATTAGGAGAGTTTGATGCTAAACATGAATTGTTAGTGGCATTTAAAGCATTTATTTGTAATATTTATTTGTCTCCTTAGTTAGTTGGGAAATTAATTTCTAGGATTGGTTTATTTGGTTAACCAATATCTTTAACTTATGTTAAGCTTGATTAGTGGACAACATTGAAGAAGAATTAAATTTAGTGTTATTTTATCCCTAGATTAGTTACAAGTTAATTGTAATTAACTAGGTTAATTAATTAGTTGCTTAGCAATGAAGTAAATATTAGTTGAATAGTTGGTATGTGTTTGATTGTGATTGGACCACCTCGATTACAAAGTTAAATATAACTCCAATTTATAGATAGCATTTATGGTGGGTTCATCCCCAACAATTTTTAATAAATAAAAAAATGGTTAATGGGGGGAGGGTGAATTCCATTATAAATAGAGGCATTTGGGAAGGCAAAGACATAGCGATATTTGCAGAGGGAGATCAGGGATTATGCTCTCCAATAGAGTTGGATCAAAAACCACAAATCTCACATTCTTCACAAATTGGCTTTGGAAATCTAGAGGTTCCTAGGGAGTATGCTCTCTGGGTTTTGCTCGGATTAGAAACTAGATGGGCCTTGTGATTTACCATAGTTTTTCCTCGCCTTGTTGTTTTGTTAAAAAAAATGAGTCACATATAAGTCAAAGTATTGGAAGACATTCTAGATCTTGGATCAGAGAAAGTCTATGAAAAATTTAGGTTAGGATTAAGATCCTAACTATAGTATAAATGATGAGTATGCTTGTTTAGTGATTGAGTTAATGTTACAGTAACAACCTTTCTTGTTGTTAAGGTTAAAGGTTTCAATGTAGAATAAATAAAAGAGGTGTGTGTAGGAAAGTTATTAATGGTTGTGTTGTTGGGTATTATTGATGAATTGTTTGTTATTCATGGCGGTCCATTCATGTGCATTTCATGGGTTTAGAAGAAGGATTGAATGTTGCAGTTTGTGTTGTAATGTACATTGCATGTGTACAATAACAAGAATAATATAAATCTCCAATTTAGTCAGATATGTGCATGCATGTGTGGGAATCCAAGTGCAATATCAATAATTATATTGTGTGTGGAGTTTTAGTGATATTGCAGGTGTTGTTGATTCTAGTTCTGTGTCAAAAGTGCATACCCAAAAAATGTACAACCATTCATATACCATTGTGTGAAATAGATAAATGAAGATAAAATATTATTAATGGTTGTTACCATTATTGGAAATGATATTTGTGTGATTAACTTACAAATGGGTATTTTCCAAGATTAATTTATTGGGCAAAACAAGGGTTTTCACCAAACCGTACAAGCAACGTACCAAACTTTACAAGGGTTTGTAAATTCGTATAGTTGATGATTTTTGGCCTAAGATTACATTTTTAAGCATTCTGAAGGTGAATAGTTGCCAAGTGGTTGGGTTTTATGAATTTTACATTATTCAATTGTACATTTTAGGATTTGTATATTTTTTAGTTGTACGTTTTAGGAATTGTACTGTTGTGAACCGTACAAATATACAGATTGGATTAAGTTAAGTGCAAATAGTGGGAATTCATCTTAAAATCTCTCATTCCACCCCCCTCTAGAATAAATGCACTCCACTTGTGCTACATGTGAAATAAAGTGTAGTGGTATTTTGACAAATATGACAGGGTTTATGGATAAAAATTGTAGATCTAGGATTTATGGTTTGGATTAATAAGTTATTTCACAATAACAACTTTGGGTCTTAAATTTTTATTAAAATAAATATAAAATGGTAAAAGGGTCTAAATAGTGATATTAGATCATTATCTTAAAAAAACT
Organism: Wollemia nobilis; assembly: GCA_028583015.1. Taxonomy (NCBI): domain Eukaryota; kingdom Viridiplantae; phylum Streptophyta; class Pinopsida; order Araucariales; family Araucariaceae; genus Wollemia; species Wollemia nobilis. The sequence continues at coordinate 6,856,660 of JAQPPZ010002642.1, forward strand.
CAGATTTAGACTTTAGCTTAAAGTTAAAGCCCAACAAAGGAAAATTTGTATTTGAACCATATCCACCTATTGAATAGGGATTGAAATATTTAAGGGGTTAAATATTTGTAGCCTAGTACAATAATGTTATAACTCAAACTTGTTTCAGGGAGTCTAATTCTATATGTCTCAATGAAGAAGTTAAATTTATAGTGGAAAATTAGATTGACTTGTTCTAAATAGTGTAGAATATTATAGGTTTGATTATATGTGTACAAGGAAAAAATATATTTGTTAGAATAAGTGAATATTCTCTTAAGTTCCACTAGGATACACACTTGAGTTTCCACTCCTCCATGTGTCAGGAGAACTCTCAGTGGTGTCTTCATCAGGTCTGATGAGTTGTTGTAATCCAACGGCTCTCAATGATCAACTTTGCTATTTATACAAAGTTGATCCTTGAAATAAATCAATCAGTTCCACTCTTCTCTTCATCTCTTGTGTAATGCTTTGCATATCTATTATTGTGAAATTCTAACATGGTACCAGAGCAGGATAGATTTTGCTAGCATTCTCTCTTGAAGGTTCTAGGATCTAGTTCATTTGCTTTGGATAATTTTTTTTGGCTAACTTACTTGAAAGTATTTCAGTAGTCACTTTTTATCCATAGTTTATTTTTTTCAGCAAAATATTTATTGAAATATATATGTTGCAATATTTTTTTAAATCTATCTGTGTTGAATTCATCCTTGAGGGTATTCAAAATATTAAAAGCACTTCCTTTGCTTCAACACCAGGTTTACCCTGTGTGCATGGCGCTATTCTAGCCCATTCTCAAAAGGAAGGATTTTTATATTTTTTTAAATTTTCCCTCTATTCGAATTCAATATTGAGCCCTTTCCTTTCCTAGACAGGCGCTACATTCCTGTTGGAAATTCGAGGCTCCTCAAAATTTTGGCCCAATTTAATTGAGAATATCATTTAAAAAAAAGTAAGTGTTGCTTTTATTGTGTATGAGTTTTTTCATCTTCTTCGGGATACGAGTATCCTCTACACCCATTAAATATTGGAGTGAGTGGTGATATTAATTGTGTATAAGTTTTTGATCTTCTATGGGATACAGGTATCCTCTTCACCCATTAAATCTTGGCGCTCACAACGTGGTATACATGGATATTTTTTTATCTTATTCGGGACATCGTGTCTCCTCTACACACGTTAATGCTTGGTGCTCACATCATTCTGGCAGCTACGTAGATCGATCCTCATTATCTAGCTGGCCCTTGGCGCTCGCGACGTTCCTCTCATCATTGCCGAAGATTGCTATCCCTATCTCATGATCAGATTCTTTTCAAAGATTTCTTTTCGTCCTCAAATTTTTGGTGCTCTCTCAACATCGGTCCTTATATTCTCCTCCCCCTATAGAGTTTTGGAAAATGAAGTCCTGCTATTCAAGTTTACTAATTCAATATAAAAGCTTGCTAATGTTATAATATAGCAATTTTTTATTTATTAAAGTGTTTGCAGGGATAGCTGGATCATCCATATATTTTTAACGTATTCTGCAAGGTACTAGATCATCCATATATTTTTTTATTAACATATTGTGCAGGGATTACTAGATCTTCTGCAGGGTTAGCTCGACAATCAGATATCATGGCTATTACATGCTCTTTACTCTGACCTCACCCATCCTCTGCTCTCAGAAATCATAGTCTTCTACAAGGATACCTCGACAGTCAGAGATCAAGGCTCTTAGACACTCTTTACTCTAACCTCACCCATCCTCTGCTCTCAAAAATCTTAGGTATATTATATATATATTTTTTATATACCTCTTCTCTGGTTTATTTGTTGAATGCACAGATAGAGAGCTTGAATGAAACATCGAGAGCATCGCACCTTCAACACATCGAGATGCCACACCTTCAAAGTAGATCATTACAACTATTTTAAATTATAATATTTTGATTGCAGGCATTCTAAGAAGGTGTCTCTATGTTTCAGACAACCTATCTTTCTCTGAGGCCTCAAGATTGTATAATTTCTTTTATATCCTCCTAGAAATTTCTTTTCTTTAGGTTATTAAGTTTCCTTCGATCCTTCGTGTTTCGAAGAAACTCCTTTGTCTCCATTTCTCAAGGCCTTTATTTTTCTGAAGAGGCTCTCTTGATCGTGAGACAATATTGTAACCATTCTAATAAAAAATTTTTCTTTGGGGGGGTGCGTGCAATTTATTGCACATTTCTGTTTTGAAGCTTTAAGGGGGGTTGCATTTTTCTTTTTGTCTATCTTCATCTATGCTCTTTACTTTATTTTAAGTAAAATAATTTATAAGGTTTAATTGTTCAAATATAACTTTGTTTATTTCATAGAGAAGTTACTCAAAATTCATCAAAACCTTTTATTTTAAATAGAAATTTAAAGGGGGGTTGAATCTTCTTATACATTCCTTTATTTCCTTTTAAATAATTTTATTTTAAAAGGTGTTTTTTGCTGAAATATTTCTTCATATTTCATAAAGAAGATAACCTCTAAGACTCTTCATTTTTTAATTAATTTTTTTCATATTCTCACTCATATATGTTAAAATTTTGGTATATATTATTTAGAAAAATCTCCTTTTTTATCTTTTATAAATATAATAAACTTCACTTAAAAGACAACTCTATAACTTTTTTCTAAAAACTTATAATTTTTTCCTCAAAATATATTTGCCTACGTTCCATGTATCATTACCACAAAAAACTTATAGTTTCCCTCACGTAAGGGCGGGTTTTTGGAGGCAATTGGTATAAAGGCCTGGCATATATTTTTCATTCATCCATTTTATTTGGGATATCTCTCTCACTTATAGTTTCCCTCTCGTAAGGGCAAGTATTGAGAAAATCCAAATTAAGATCTGGTTGAAATCACTGCATTTCAAGCCTACAACCCTTGACAAATTCTTCTCTATACTTACAATTTCCCTCAAGTAAGGGTGGGTATTGTGAGGAACTAAAAGGATTTGGCATTTCTAAAAGTGAACAATATTACAAACCTCATTATACTTATAGTTTCCCTCTTGTTAGGGTGGGTATATTGAGTTTTATATATTGAAAAGCTTCATATTTTTTCCCTAAAATCAATTGCATTAATCAATTAATTGAAGTTCTAAGGGGGGATATATTGGTTAATTAAAACTTCAAATTTTCTCTTGTGTTAAAATGATGAATTCAATTGAACCTCTCACCCCTCATAACTTTCACACTTGGAAACCTAAAATTTTAAATCTTATCTCTCAAAAAGGTCTTACTCATTTGTTAGAAGAAAAGCAACCAGAATTTGAGAAAGAATATGAAATTTTTGTTCATAAAGGAAAGATGCACGAAACAATGGGTATTATTAGCTCTAATGTTCATGAAAGTTTGTGGTTTCATATTACAGATTGTAAAACTCCTCATGAAAGTTGGGAGAAACTAAAGACCTTGTTTGGGAAAGTAGATCAGATGAGATCAATGCAACTAGAAGCAGAACTAACATCTTTGTCTCCTGAAGATTTTAGTAGTATTATTGACTTCCTCACTAAGTTCAAAGAAGTCCTCACTCAATACAAAGGTAGTGGGAAGACTAATACTGAAGAAGAATACATTTATCTAATCCTTTCTAAGCTAAATGGTGTTTTTCAAAATTTTTCTACCACCTTTATATCTACCAAATATGCTCTTGGTGCAACCTTTAAAATGCCTTCTTTAGAAGAATTTTGTGATAGATTAACTAGGGAAGAAACAAAACTTGCTAGATATGAAATCTCTTCTTCTTCCTCTTCCTCTAAAGCCTTAGTAGCCTCCACCTCTTCTAAATAAAAATTCAAAAATAAGGAAAAGACCCCCATAACCTGTACTCACTACAAAAATAATGGTCACTCTGCAAACAAATGTTGGAAAATATTATAGCAACTAGAGGCAGCTATAAAGGATCAAAATATAGAAAATAAAAAGCAAATAGGAAAAGCCCTTAATGTTCAAGGAAAAACCTCCAATTCTTCCTCTAATTTTTGGGTCCTAGATTCTGGAGCTACTCATCACATGACTGCTTCAGATAAGTCTTTTTCTTCTATCTCCTCTAGCTCTACTTGTAGCATAGAAGTGGGTGACTCTTCCTTTATCCCTGTCAAAGGAAAAGGGGACATAACCATTGATGGTGGCTCTATAAATAATGTTCTCTATGTTCCAAACATTGCCACAAATCTCCTTTCTGTCTATCAAATTTGTACTTCTGGAAAGGGGAAAACTATTCTCTTCTCTCCAACAGGAGTTGAGATAAGAGACTTTCAAGATCCCCATTCTCTTATAGCCAAAGGAAATATTGATCATAACTCTCATCTATTTCACTTCAAAGGTTTCCAAAATCTAGAAGGAGCCTCCTATTTTGTGGCTCATGGAGATCTTGAAAGCCAAATTTGGCATGAAAGGTTTGGTCATCTTAGTTACAACTACCTAAAGGATTTGAGCACCCATGATATGGTAACAAGTTTACCCCAAGTCTCTTCTAGTGATGGAGTTTGTCCTGGATGTGCTCTTGGAAAGCAACATCAAGATCCTTTCCACCCAAGTAGTTCTCTAAAAGCCTCATCCCCTCTAGATTTAATCCATAGTGACTTAATGACCTTTCTAGAACCTTATTTCAAAGGAGCAAAGTATGCTCTAACCTTTATTGATGATTTTTCTAGAAGATCCTGGGTCTACTTCTTGAAATATAAAAGTGATGTTCTATCCCACTTTAAAGTTTTTAAAGCCTTAGTTGAAAATCAGGCATCTTGCAAAATCAAGAAGATTCACACAGATAATGGGGGGAATACTGTAGTAATGAGTTCTCCATATTTATTTCAAGTCATGGTATCATTCATCAACATTTTGTCTCCCATAATCCTCAACAAAATGGTATTGTAGAAAGGAAAAACTGGACATTAAAAGAAATGGCAAATTGTATGCTCCATTCAAGAGATCTTCCAAAAGTTTTTTGGGTAGAAGCTATTAACTGTGCCAATTATATTCAAAATCGCACACCTCATAAAGCTCTTGACCATTTAACTCCTGAAGAAGCATGGTCTGGCTCAAAACTAGATGTTTCCTACTTCAATATTTTTGGGTGTACTGCTTGGGCTCACATCCCAAAGAAGAAAAGGAAGGCTCTTGATAAGAAAAGCAAAAAGCTCATATTTATCGGTTATTGTGAAGAATTGAAAGCTTACAGGCTTCTTGATCCCTCAACTCATGAGGTCTTATTTCATAGGAATGTCCAATTTGATGAAACATTCCCTCAAAAATATCCTCAAACACCCTCTTCCTCCATTGAGCCTTCTCCTATAGTAGAACCTCAATATTATGAAGAGCCAACTCTTGAAGTTAACTTGGTCATTGATAATCAAGATGAGGAACCTGTAACTCCAACTCAATGTCTTTCAACTCCTTCCACTCCTTCCTCTATGCCAAAATGGGCCCGCACCATTGTTAAAGAAGCTACTCCTTACATCCAAAATCTTCCTTCAACAAGATCATCCAACCCCATAGGCATTGGTCTTGTATGTCAGTCTATTTCCTCTGATCCTCAATCCTTCAAAGAAGCCTCAGGTATTAAAGAATGGGATGATGCCATGGAAAATGAATTTTCTTCCTTAATCAAAAACAAAACTTGGGATTTAGTTCCCTTTCCTAAAGGAAGGAAATTAGTTCATTGTAAATGGATCTTCAAAACAAAATATGGGCCTAATGGAGAAATAGATAAACACAAAGCTCATCTAGTAGCCAAAGGTTTTTCTCAAATTGAAGGTATTGATTATGCAGAAACCTTTGCTCCAGTTGCTAAAATGGATTCTGTTAGATTGGTTCTTGCTCTGGTTGCTTCCCATAAGTGGCATGTCTATCAAATGGATGTAAAAAGTGCTTTCTTACATGGATATTTAAAAGAAGAAATATTCATGGAACAACCTATTGGTTTCACTCAAGACTCCTCTCTTGTTTGTAGGCTTAAAAAGTCTCTCTATGGCCTCAAACAAGCCCCTAGAGCTTGGTATGAAAATATGGACTCCTTCCTTCTTTTAGAAGGTTTTTCTCATTGTGAGTATGATAACACAATTTACATTTGGATAAATGAAGGCAATATCACCATTCTTGTTCTATATGTTGATGATCTTCTTCTAACTGGTAGTAACTTGACTCACATACAGACTATAAAAGACTCCCTCTCTAAAAATTTTGAAATGGCTGATCTAGGTAAAGCTCATTACTTCCTTGGGATCCAAATAAGTCAAACAGATGCAGGTATTTCTTTGTGTCAACAAAAGTACACTCTAGATCTTCTTCAAAGATTCAAAATGATAGATTGCAAACCTTCTCCTACCCCCTTTCAATCTGGAATTAATCTTAGTACTTCTTGCTCATCCCCTCTATGTGATGCAACTCTATACCATCAACTTGTAGGGAGTCTGCTATACCTTACTCATACTCACCCAGATATCTCATATGTTGTTGGCCTCATATCCAGATTCTCTCATCAACCTCACTTCAGTCATTGGCAAGCAGCAAAAATAATCCTCCATTACTTGCAGGGCACTACACACTTTGGGCTCTTCTACAAGGGAAAATCCATGGATATCATTGGCTACATAGATTCATATTGGGCAGGTTCAGTAGAAGATAGATGTTCAACCTCAGGCTATGTATTTTGCCTTGGTTCTTCACCAATAGCCTGGTTATGCAAGAAACAACAAGCAATAGCCTTATCTTCTACAGAGGCAGAATATAGGGCAACAATTTTGGCTAGTCAGGAAGCTCTTTGGCTTCATCAAATTCTGAGAGAATTTGGTTTCACCCATGAAAAACCTATTACTCTTTGGTGTGACAATTAGAGCACGATTCATATTGCATGCAATCCAGTTGAGCATCAATGCACCAAGCACATTGAAATACACATGCACTTCATAAGGCAACATATTCAGAATGGGGATATATACTTGGAATATATTCCAACTGAGAAACAAATTGCAGATATCTTCACCAAGTCATTTCCTTCTCCATGTTACCTTCAATTGCGAGATAAGCTTGGAGTTATACAACTACATTGATTGGTTTTATGAGGACAATATTCACCATACGAAGACAAGCCTCTCTTCTTCTCATAGTTGGTTTTTCCCCACAGGGGTTTTTTCACCAACTATATAATGTATATGAGTACCTAATCAGGCCAAGTTGTCGGGACTCATCTTTCTTTTTGTATAAAGAGGACAATATTCGCCATACGAAGACAAGCCTCTCTTCTTCTCATAGTTGGTTTTTCCCCATAGGGGTTTTTTCACCAACTATATAATGTAAATGAGTACCTAATTAGGCCAAGTTGTCGGGACTCATCGTTCTATTTTTGTATAAAGAGGACAATATTTGCCATACGAAGACAAGCCTCTCTTCTTCTCATAGTTGGTTTTTCCCCACAAGGGTTTTTTCACCAACTAATTATTGTATTAAGAGGACAATCTTCGCCATACGAAGACAAGCCTCTTACTTCCTTTTGATTGATGGTTTTTCCCATTGGGTTTTTACCATCTCTTCAAAAATAAGTCATTGTACATGAGTACCTCATCAGGCCTTGTCGTTAGGACTCATTTGTATGATCTCCCCTAGTATCACTTAAGGGGGGTGTTAGAATAAGTGAATATTCTCTTAAGTTCCACTAGGATACACAATTGAGTTTCCACTCCTCCATGTGTCAGGAGAACTCTCAATGGTGTCTTCATCAAGTCTGATGAGTTGTTGTAATCCAACGACTCTCAATGATCAACTTTGCTATTTATACAAAGTTGATCCTTGAAATAAATCAATCAGTTCCACTCTTCTCTTCATCTTTTGTGTAATTCTTTGCATATCTATTATTGTGAAATTCTAACAAGATTAACCTATTCATAGAAGGTTTTGGTTGCTTTTATGAATGCTCTTTAACAAACTAAGATTCTAGTATCTTAAAAAAAAGGCTCTTAAGGATTGTGGTCACACTTAAGGTGTTGAATAAAGGAATGTTATCCTTTGATATTGTGATTTTGAGCTATGCACAAGTTTTTTTGAATGCTATTTCTGGGTGCCTTTATATTAAAGTTTTGATAACCTAGCAGAAGAAAATAATAACATATTTGCAATATTATAATTACAATGCATTGAACAAATATAATCATGTATATGCAATCATGCATGCTAAAATGAGGAATGAAATATTATGATGGCATAAACTAATGTGGGAGAAAGGGTAACTAGGTTGCATTTCTTGGGAACTTATGGGGGTTCTCCATGGCCATGTCAATGGATGCATTTAGTATATATTTGAGAGCATGTTTCCTATGTGATGGGATATGGGATGAAAGGAATGAGAAAAGTTTCATCCTTAGGAAAGTATGGGATTTCCTACTCTTGAATTGAGTTGAATGCATGTTTATCTACAAATGCATAAGGTGTTTGTTAGAAAATTGTTTTGCATTCTATGTATTACTATTGCATGACATTGTGTAATTGTATGCATATTCATAAATTGGATTGTCCTGATCCCGAGTAACCATTCACTTAGTACTAGTGGAACTGAGACAACTAGTACCCGAAGTACTTGCTGAACCTAAAAGAGAGTTGAAGATTAGAGTAAGTTGATGTTGTATTCATCTGAATGAGACTATTGTTGTAACATAAAAATCTTTCTTGTAGAATAAATGATGTAATAGATTATAGGATTTTATGATTTATTGATGGAAGTATAAAAAATGTAACTCCCAAGTATTTGATTGTATTGGATATGAACAATGTAATCTCTTTGAAGTTTTATGTTCCAAAAAGCAAGTTGTTTACATGATCTAATATGTTACTTGAATTCTCAAGTGGATGCTTTGTTTATAAATGGCTAAATTAGATCTTTACATTCTATAAGTAAAAATATGGAAACATAGGATGAACATAAACATATCAAAGAATATATAAATGAGAGATCTAAAGAGTAGTAGTCAATGAGACATAATGGTAGGCAACAATATGCCTATGAGAATTTGTTGGATGATTCCCTTAACAAACCATATGTGGTATGGTTATTTGGTTAAGCATTGCACCTAAAATGATTATCTCATTGGAAAACAATGAGTAGTCAACAAGGCAAACGCTTAAGGTTAAGTTGAAATACACCTATGGTTGGAACTAGTTTAAGGTGGGATTAAACAATAAAGGAAATGCATATTCTGGTTCAAACAGACTGGAAAACTCCCACTGATCATTATGGGACACTGGCCACTCCCATGCACATGGATAAACTCTAATCAAGTTGATTCTTGTGTGGTGCATAGCCTTGGAAACTCATGAGACTACTTACTTAATGAAAAATTATATAAAAAGACTCTCATATGTATGTAAGTTTTAAAAAAATATTTGATGGATGTGATGGTTAGTTTTGGTTGGGTAAGTTGGGGTTATTACAAATATGAACTTATGCAATGTCATTAAGTGTAGAATAAGAACATAATTGTTATTAAAATATACAAATATATATTAAATTATGTATTTTAATATATGTTTTTTTTCTTTTAAACTTTTATAGGGACTTATCTAGAGTCATTCACATAACTTTATATTACATAAGTATTTTAAAAAATATATTTTATATATGTACTATATATAAATAGATGTAGGGTAAGGTATATTTTTTTATAAATTAGGTTAATATTTTAATTATTATTAATTTTCAATCAAAGACTATAATTTTTTCAATGAACTACTATAATCCAGTTTTTTGAGGAATTAGACATCAATTTTTTTAAGAATGAAAGTAGAGAATATATCCATGGCATGGATATTAAAAAAATAAATAAAAGAGGATTTTTTTTCAAGTTTTAATAACTACTTTATGTTAGAATAAGTAATTATTCTATTAAGTTCTACTAGGATAGACATACTTGAGTTTCCACTCCTCCATGAGTCAGGTGAACTCTCAGTATAGTCTAGATCATATTTGATGAGTTGTTGTAATCCAACGACTCTCAATGATCAACTTTGCTATTTATACAAAGTTGATCCATGGAATAAATCAATCAGTTCTACTCTTTTCTTCATATTTTGTGTAATGCTTTGCATGTCTATTTTGGGAAATTCTAACATGGTACCAGAGCAGGATAGATTTTTCTAGCATTCTCTCTTGAAGGTTCTAGGAGCTGGTTCATTGTATCCTTTGTTGACTTCTCCTTTTTTGGGGGTTCAAGTCTACAACAAGCTTTTATATATAGTTTTTTTTCAGCTATATTTTTGAGATATATATAAATGGGTTATTCTGAATAATATTTGTCTTCTTCTCAAGAAAAAAAGGGGAAGGGAAGATTCATTGTTTTTTAGTGTAAATTTTTTATTCAGAAATATTGCCCATTTTTTCATAGATCTGTTCTTTTGGGTAACTCTTTGACTAGCTCACTTGTATGAAATTAGTCATATTTATTATCCTCTAATTTATTTTTTCGTTTTTTCCTTAAAATAAAGGAACACCATTTTTTTCAAGCAAATATAAACATTTTTTTATAGCTTGAAAATATAGGTTAATTTATCCTATCTTTAGTGTTTTCCTTTGCAGGAAAAATCTCCTCTTCAATGCCTTATCGTTGCTCTCGGAGAAGCCCTATTGAGGTTCGCAAATCATGCAATGAGCACCCAAAATTGGGTGCCATCATCGCCCCTCGTGATGCCTCTCTTCGTGCCAATCAACTCCTATTCGATATCTCCACCATTGGAGATCTGAGTTGCACTCTCCGAAGCAAACTCTTGGTGCAAATCATTATATCTATCACTGTTGTTAGGAACATCATCTTCGGTTGCACTATGTAAATTTTTAAAAGTTTGATTTTTTTATTGCATAATTTTTTTAAAATGTTTGATCTCATGCATTGTAAAATCTGACATCCTCTTCAGTTGCTCATCGATGTTCTTCAAAGGAGCCCGCTTCTACCGGATATATCTCTAGTTAGCGTCGATCTCTCCTCTTCCCGATTGGCGTTGTTGATAATGGCTATCAAAAAGCTTCTATTTATCTAATTCGGGCCCTCTTCCTTTGGCATTCCAATCATTATTTCTGCTCAAGAAGCTTGGTTATTTTTTTTGATCTCTACTTAGTTCTCAACAGGCGATGCATCACTTCGATTATTTTCTTTAATACTTTTTGATAATATTTCATTAAGCATTCTTACTAGGTAATCGGCATATATTTTTTTCCCTATTACGCCTCTTCTATTATCTATCTCATCTGCAGGTTTAAATGATTTCTGAAATCAAGACGTTGGGTCTACGACTACTCAACGAAGGAGGAACAACCTTGTTCGAAGGTACCCACCTACATATTTTTTGACTGCGTAGCACAGATGAAGCAAAAAGAAGAATACATTTCGAGGAGACTTCGCTTACGCCTCTTCTATTAACAATTTCATCTACAGGTTTTCTGAAGGTAAAATGTTGGGTCTACGACTATGCAACACAGAGGAAACCCATTGAAGTGAACAATCCATTCCAAGCTTCACTATTTGTTTCATGGTGTACACCAGTGAAATAAAGATTACTTTTAATTAACATTTGTTTCATTGCAGGGGGACCCATTTCATTTGGCAGAGAGGTATTTAAGAATCAAAATTTGGCTTCTTTATTGTAACTTTATTTTATGCAGAGGTCTCATCATCGTTAAGCACCGAAGAAGCTTTTTTTAGGAGTGTCTTAATTCCTATTCATGGTGCAACTCTGTCCTTGTCCTTTGGGATAGGAGCTGACCACATATTTCTGTTTTGATCTGAATGCAAGGTGCCTTCTATGTCATTAATGCAAAAGCATTATCATATCTATTTTCCTCCTCTCCTTCGATTAGGATTTTTTCTAATGAGTTTTTTATAGTCCCTTCAATTTCGAAGGTGTAGCCTTATAAAAAAAACTCTAAAGCTTTGTATTTATCTTAAGAAAAATTTTGACTTTTTTTTCACTAAGCCTTTATCTTTTTACAAAGGCTATCTTCAAAAAGTGAAAAAGAGTCAATTGTAACTATAGTAAATACAAAGGTCTTTTTTGGAGGGGGGTTAAAGGTGCTAATTATTGCACCATTTAGTATTGAATTTTGAAGGGGGGTTGTGTGTCTATCTTCTTTAATCTCTCTTCTATATTTTTTTAGTGGCAATTCTATTTGCCACCTCTTGCTTTATTCTATTTTTTAAGAAAAAGTTCATACTTATATCAACTAAAGGAATATATACTTAAGAAGGTACACTCTCACTTAAATCAATCCCTCAAATATAAATAAAACAATTACATCTTAAAATAAAGGATTCAATTATTTTCTTTAGAGCACTTCCAATATCACCTAAATTCCAAGTATTGCACTTCTCAAAAACTTATAGTTTCCCTCACGTAAGGGTGGGTTATTGAGAAATACAATATATTGGTTTGGTGGATTATCTTTGCATCAAAATCCTAAGTTCCACGTACCATTCCTCTCATTACTTATAGTTTCCCTCTCGTAAGGGTGGGTATTGAGAAGAATAAGTATAAAGGCCTGGCCTAATATTATTGCTTCATTAGCCTAATTCAGATATATCAAACCTCCTCATTTACTTATAGTTTCCCTCTCGTCAGGGTGGGTAAATTGAGGAGATTGGTATTTCTCTCAGGCTTTTGTTTCCTTCTTTAAAGCTACATTGTATTCTCTAAGATAATATACTTGAAGTTAAGGGGGGAATTATTGGTTCACTTCAAATTTCTTTGGAAAAATGAATACAATGAATATAATTGATCCTCTCACCCCTCATAACTATCATACATGGAAACCCAAAATATTAAATCTCATTTCTCAAAAAGGGCTCACACACCTTCTAGAAGAGAAGCAACCTGAATTTGAAAAAGAATATGAAATATTTGTTCATAAAGGGAAGATGTATGAAACAATGGGTATTATAAGCACTAATGTAAATGAAAGCTTATGGTTTCACATTACGGATTGTAAAACTCCTTATGAAATTTGGGAGAAACTAAAGAACTTATTTGGAAAAGTAGATCAAATAAGGTCAATGCAGCTAGAGGCAGAATTAACAACATTATCTCCTGAAGACTTCAACAATATTGTTGACTTTCTCACCAAATTTAAAGAAGTCCTCACTCAATACAAAGGTAGTGGCAAGAATAAAATAGAAGAAGAATGCATCTATCTAATTCTTTCTAAATTAAATGGTGTATTTCAAATTTTTGCAACTACTTTTTTATCTACAAAATATGCTCTTGGTGCAAGTTTTAAAATGCCCTCCTTAGAAGAATTTTGTGATAGGCTAACTAGAGAAGAAACCAAACTTGCAAAGTATGAGATCTCTTCCTCTTCCTCAAAAGCCTTAGTAGCATCCACCTCTACTAAAGAAAAATTCAAAAATAAAGAAAGGAGTTCCATTACTTGTACTCACTGCAAAAAGAATGGTCATTCTGTGAACAAATGTTGGAAAAGACTACAACAACTAGAGGCAGCAATGAAGGATCAAAATATAGACACTAAGAAGCAGATAGGAAAAGCCTTAAATGTTCAAGGCAAGACCACAAACACTTCATCAAAATACTGGGTTCTAGATTCAGGAGCAACTCATCACATGACTTCCTCAGATGAGTCTTTTACTTCAATCTCCTCAAGTTCAACATGTAGCATAGAAGTTGGTGACTCATCCTTTATTCCAATCAAAGGAAAAGGTGACATATCCATTGATGGTGGTTATATCAATAATGTTCTCTATGTTCCAAACATTGCAACAAATCTCCTCTCTGTCTATCATATTTGTACTTATGGAAAGGGAAAAACAGTTCTCTTCTCACCATCAGGAGTTGAGATAAGAGACCTTCAAGATCCCAACTCTCTCATAGAAAAAGGAGATATTGATCACAACACTCACCTATTTCACTTCAAAGGATTCAAAAATTCAGAAGGGGCCTCCTATTTTGTTGCACATGGAGATCTTGAAAGCAAAATTTGGCATGAAAGGTTTGGACATCTCAGTTATAACTACCTAAAGGAATTGAACACCCATAAGATGGTAATAGGGTTACCACAAGTCTCTTCTATTGATGGAGTATGTCCTGGATGTGCTCTTGGAAAGCAACATCAAGATCCTTTCCACCCAAGTGGTTCTCTAAAAGCTTCATCCCCTCTAGAGTTAATCCATAGTGACTTGATGGTCTTCCCAGAGCCTTCTTTCAAAGGAGAAAAATATGCTTTAACCTTCATTGATGATTTTTCCAGAAGAACTTGGGTATACTTCCTAAAATACAAAAGTGATGTTCTATCCCACTTCAAAATCTTCAAAGCCTTAGTTGAAAATCAGGCCTCTTGCAAAATCAAGCAAATTCGTACAGATAATGGGGGGAATACTTCAGTAATGAGTTCTCAAATTTTTTATCAAGTCATGGCATAATTCATCAACATTTTGTCTCCCATAATCCACAACAAAATGGCATTGCAGAGAGGAAAAATAGAACTCTAAAATAAATGGCAAACTGTATGCTCCACTCAAGAGATCTTCCAAAAGTTTTTGGGCAGAAGCAATTAACTATGCAAACTATATTCAAAACCGCACACCTCATAAAGCTCTTGGCCATTTGACTCCCGAGGAAGCATGGACTGGCTCAAAACCTGATGTCTCTTTCTTCAATATTTTTGGATGTACTGCTTGGGCGCATATCCCAAAGAAGAAAAGGAAGGCTCTAGATAAGAAAAGCAAAAAGCTCATCTTTGTTGGTTATTGTGAGGAAATGAAAGCATACAGGCTCCTTGATCCCACAACTCATGAGGTCTTTTTTCATAGGAATGTCCAATTTGATGAAACATTCCCTCATAAATATCCTCAACCATCCTCTTCCACCATTGGTTCTCTTGAGCCTTCTCCAATGTTAGAGCCTCAATATAATGAAGAACCAATTTTAGAGATTAATGATCAAGATGAGGAACCTATAACTCCAACTCAAAATCCAGCCACTCCTACTACTCCTTCCACTATGCCAAAATGGGCCCGCACCATTGTTAAAGAAGCTACTCCTTACATCAAAAATCTTCCATCATCCAGATTAGGCAACTCCGTAGGCACTGGTCTTGTCTGTCAGTCCATTTCCATAGATCCTCAATCCTTCAAAGAAGCAACTGGTATTAAAGAATGGGATGATGCCATGGAGAATGAATTCTCTTCCTTAATCAAAAACAAAACTTGGGATTTAGTTCCCCTACCTAAAGGGAGGAAATTAGTTCACTGTAAATGGATTTACAAGATGAAATATGGACCTAATGGAGAAATTGACAAACACAAAGCCCGCCTGGTAGCCAAAGGTTTCTCTCAAATTGAAGGGATTGATTATTCTAAAACTTTTGCACCAGTTGCCAAAATGGATTCTGTTAGACTGGTTCTTGCTCTAGTTGCTTCCCAAAAGTGGCATGTCTTTCAAATGGATGTAAAAAGTGCTTTCTTACATGGGGACTTAAAGGAAGAGATATTCATGGAACAACCTGCTGGTTTCACTCAAGACTCCTCCCTTGTTTGTAGGCTAAGGAAGTCTCTCTATGGCCTCAAACAAGCTCCTAGAGCTTGGTATAAAAAAATGGACTCCTTCCTTCTTTCATCAGGTTTTTCTCATTGTGAGTCTGATGCCACAGTCTACATTTGGAGAGATAAAGAAAAAATCACCATACTTGTTCTCTATGTTGATGACCTACTACTCACTGGTAGTGACATCGCTCACATTCAAACTATCAAGGACTCCCTTTCTAAAAAATTTGAAATGGTTGATCTGGGTTTAGCTCATTACTTCCTTGGGATTCAAATAAATCAAACAGATGCAAGAATTTCATTATGTCAACAAAAATACACTCTAGACCTTCTTCAAAGGTTTAAGATGACAGATTGCAAACCTTCTCCTACACCTTTTCAGTCTGGAGTCACTCTAAGTACTTCCTGCACATCCCCTCTATGTGATGCAACTCTATACCATCAGATTGTAGGGAGTCTATTATACCTTACTCATACTCACCCAGATATCTCATATGTTGTTGGCTTGATATCCAGATTCTCACATCAACCTCATTTCAGTCATTGGCAAGCAGCAAAAAGAATCCTCTGCTACTTGCAAGGAACTCCTCACTTTGGGCTCTTATATGAGGGAAAATCCATGGATATCATTGGTTACATGGATTTTGATTGGGCAGGTTTAGTAGAAGATAGATGTTCAACTTCTGGCTATGTCTTTTGTCTTGGTTCTTCACCAATTGCTTGGTTATGCAAAAAACAACAAGCAGTGGCCTTATCATCTACAGAGGCAGAATACAGGGTGATAATTTTGGCAAGTCAAGAAGCTCTTTGGCTTCATCAGATACTAAGAGAATTTGGTTTTTCCCATGACAAACCTATTACTCTTTGGTGTGACAATCAGAGCACAATTCATATTGCACGCAATCCAGTTGAGCATCAGCGCACCAAGCACATTGAGATTCACATGCACTTCATTTGACAGCATATTCAGAGAGGGGAAATATACTTAGACTATATTCCCACTAAAAATCAAATTGTAGACATCTTCACCAAGTCATTTCCTTCTCCGCGTTACATTCAGTTGCGAGAGAAACTTGGGGTAAAGCAGTTGCATTAAAACATCAGTCTTTCTCCTCTCCTTTCTTCTTATTGTTGTATTCTTTGGAGAATGGTTTTTTCCCATGTGTTTTTTTTTCATCTCTCCTAAAGTATAAATTGTACATGAGTACCTCATCAGGCCAAGTTGTTGGGACTCATTCCTTTTTTCATGAGGACAATCTTCGCCATCCGAAGACATGCCTCTATATTTATTTTTTTGACATATGGTTTTTTCCCAAGAGGTTTTTTCACCATCTATATATTGTAAATGAGTACCTCATCAGGCCCTATTTTCGGGACTCATACTTTTTTTTGTCAATGAGGACAATCTTCGCAAACCGAAGACATGCCTCTTCTTTTTTTCTTTTTTGATAGATGGTTTTTTCCCATGTGGTTTTTACCATCTCATCAAATAAGATCATTGTACTTGTTAGAATATTATTATTGTTATAATGTGCACTATGCCTATAATTGACAGGTTGACATTTGTCTTCTGCCACTTGTCCCTGTCTTCAGTTTGAGTTGGAGTGGTGTCTTCTGAAAGACACTTGGAGTGGAGTTTATGACACTTGTCATATCTCCCTCCTAAGCTTGATGCTTATATATTGTAAGATAACTTGTAAATAAAGTGTGTCTTATTTTTTAGTCCCATCATTTGGTATCAGAGCTCCAAGATTTCTCTGGTCTTGTGAGCTTGAGGGGGGATCCTCATTTTTTTTCCTCCAATTTTTCATTTTTTCATTTTCCCCCCATTTGTTTTCAAAATAGGGAGTATGCTCTTCATCCTTGATAGATGAATCAGAAACCAGATTTTTGAAAATTAATGGCTGCCCCCAAATGTTTTTTAATGATCCATTTTTCCCCCATATGTATCCGTCTACAGAAGTAATCTCTCCACGGAGATGAAAAACAGGATACAATGCTTTGTTGCAATGGTAGATGGAAAATGAAAAATGGAATACGAGTTGTCCATAATTTTTTTGAGGCTGTAGTAGCTCGTTAGACTCCCTTGGATAGAGTGAATGCAGTGCATTTGACTGAAAGCCCATAGATCCAGTTTCTATTTAGATTCAGTTTCTTTATCGTGGTTACATCCAAAGCTTGGTATAGAAGAAGCGGGTGAGTGAGAGCATTGAAGAAGTGAACCTATGTGCACTACGAGGAGAGGACATAATGCTCAAATTCAGCCACATTCATGCATACTACCAGTGCTTTATTGTTGCATTTGACTTCATTATTGTATTTGTTGAACCTGAGAGACATCGCAATGAAGTTCTTAATGTGCATTTTTTTTCTGCAAGGAAAATATAATGCCCATTCATAGAAGTTCAAATTTTATTCTCCTCACAGACCTAAAAATTCACGTGGAACACATCTTCCAATTCCAAAAATATTCAGCTTAACAGGCTCTTCACCCGTGAGATTCGTGGATCGATTGCTCTTTTGGCATGATGTATTTGATGTACTGGTGTCCCCGCATAATCTAGCATTGCAACTCAAGTCTGCAGATCAAATATACTGATATGTTGGACATGATTTTTTTTAGTTTGTTGGAGGGACATCAACCGGTTGGTGAATGCCGTGATTAGGCCTTCTACAAATAAATTTATAGCCCATTTTGAGGCGCTTTAAACAAAAATCTGAGCGACATTTTTCATGGAGTTTTCATGGATAAATTTATGAGCAAATTGTTGATGGTCGTGTCCATTTATGTGGTTGTTGCTCAAAATATGGGCGTGTAAGCTCACAACATCACGAGCGGGCATGATAATCCAGGATGGACTCCTTCGAACTCAATGAGACTGTAATAAAATCTTGTTCATGAAATTTTTCATTGGCAAAAATCTTTCTCTGCTCATGAAACCTGATCTGGGACAATCCAATTTGGATTACAGGTGGTACTGTGAAGGAGCAGGGCATGGAGAAGCTCAATGACACGGTCTACATCTGCATGCGTAGGCCCTATGGTGTAATGCACAAGTTTGTACCCCTTATTGTCGTGTATGGTGAAGGTTGAAAAACACTTTGGTGGGGTCAATCACATTCACATTCAAAGCTGGAAGACCCAGGTTGATTGCTTGATGTGCTCATGGTAGAATGTATCTCATTAGTTTTATGGTGGTTGTTGTCGGATTTGACCTCTTGCAAGATTGGTAGATCAACTATGTGTAAGGCCTCTAGAGGGCGGGTAAACAAGTGAAGCTCATGTTTTTGAAATAGACCACCATTGGCTTCTATCTCTTGTCTAACACAGAGCATTTTTCAGGCCCTCATAAGGAAGATTATTATTTTTTTATCATTTCCTGTTATGATATATTATTTTTGTGCAGTGGAGTATGTATTTGAAGTCGTGCAGGCAGAGCGGAAGTAAACTGCACTTCTATGAGTGTTGTGCGGAAGCTAAAAATGACACCTACAATGCAGTTGAAATTTGTTTTAAAAAGTATTGTTGACAATCCAAAGCCTGAACAAGCCACCACTTGATGAAGTGGACGTGTGACATCATCTGGCGAATGATATGTGACTGTTTATGCCGCCCAACAGCTTTGAAGAATCTAGTTGTCAAACTATGGCAGACTGGGAGATGCCAACTATTTTGTTGACCATAGAAAGCATCCGTGATATTCCAGGCGTCCTGTGGAGACTATCAGTGAAGCTCTAGAGGAGTGAAGATTTGGCACTCTAAAAATGAATGGGCCATTGATTTTGCAAAGGCTCCATAAAGCATTTATGATTTTCAAAGCACGGGGCACTTTATTTTTTTTTAAATGTTTTGTTCCACATGGCAAGTGGAGTGGAAAAGGCCCACCACTTTATTTTTTTCTACATGGAGGTGGAAGGCCTAGATGGCCCATGTAATTCCCCTATGAGGGTAAAATGATTTATTTTTATTCTGCTAGAGAGTGATGCTGACACATTACGAGGGGTATTTGTTGCTTAGTGAGGTCACTATTGTTTTTCTCATTGATGGACTTATTGAGATCCGACTATAGCCATGTTTATAGTCGTTGGAAAGATTTTTTCGAGATGAAAACATTGGTGGTGTCCATTTGTAATTCTGAGGCTATTTCAATTGAGTTTTTTAGCCTCAAAGTTTTTCTACCTTGGAGTGCACTCTCGGTTGTACCCGACACTCCCAAGGCACTTGTAAGTGAACCTAGTATCTAGTATTATCCTCTTTCTACTTGGTGGATGTAGCGGCTAGTTACCCATGCATTATGGTAAGATGAGTTGACTACCATAAGGACACTTATTCTAGGGACTACAGACATAGACACCCTAGACTCTATCCAAGTTTTTTTTTTGGATCTACTTCTGAAGACTATAGACAAAGACACTTCAAAATATTCTCTTCTATTCTTCTTTCTTCTTCTCCTCCATATTTGGCTTCTATAGCTCATTTTATTGTATTTCATGGCTCATTTTTTCTTATGTATTAAGGTGTATTTTTAGAAGATATCGACACCTTCTAGATTGATTTCACCATGAGGAGGGATTTGATATTCATGGTGGAGCTAATCAGTGACCTATGAGAGGCAACATCCTCTGAGGATGACCTACAAAGGCAACAGACCCAGAAGTGGCTGACCCTGAGGCACCCATGATGACCCTGAGGCACTTAGACGACTGACCCAATGGCAACAGACCCGAAGAAGTGGTTGAACCTGAGGCAATAGACCGAGATGTATACATAGTTGATCTAGCATTATTCATAGTTGGAGAGCCAAGTGCAAGAAGCATGAGCCTAGACAAAATCAGCAATAACATAGGATGATAGGTTGCTTTTAGAGAAGTCAACATTAAGGGGGAATGTTACCTAATATTGACTTGTTTTTTTCTTTAGTTAGGATAGTGCACTTTAAGGGGGAATGTTAGAATTAAAGTGCACTATGCCTTCACCTTGACACTTGTCAGTTTCACTTGACATTTGTCATGTTATCAAATAGGCCTTTTGCCTATATATGTAACTCATTTCCATGTACAATATATCTCATTAGTTTTACTCCCAAAATTATTGATGATGGGACTGAAAAATAAGGCACACTTTATTTACAAGTTATCTTACAATATATAAGCATCAAGCTTAGGAGGGAGATATGGCAAGTGTCATAAACTCCACTCCAAGTGTCTTTCAGAAGACACCACTCCAACTCAAACTAAAGACAGGGACAAGTGGCAGAAGACAAATGTCAACCTATCAATTATAGGCATAGTGCACATTATAACAATAATAATATTCTAACATTCCCCCTTAATGTGCACTATCCTAAAAATATAATTCAACATTAGATAACATTCCCCCTTAATGTTGACTTCTTTTACATAGATATAGCAAATTGCTAAACTGAGAAAACTTGTCTTTCCCAAGTGACTTGGTGAAGATGTTTGCTACTTGATATTGAGTTGGTACATACTCCATGTGTATAATGTCTTCTTGGACCATTTCTCTAATGAAGTGATGATGGATCTCAATGTGCTTTGTTCTAGCATGGAAAACTGGATTCTTTGTCATCTTGATGGCACTTTGATTGTCACAATATATATGTTGGACCATTTATGAATAGCCCAATATCCTGAATTAATTGCCTCAACCATATTGCCTCCTTAGTTGCCTCAACTGCTGCTCTATATTATGCTTCTACTGAAGATAGTGAAACTGTGTTCTACTTCTTTGTGCTCCATGAAATAGAGCCTTGGCCTAATTGAAAGCAATAACCTGATGTAGATCTTCTAGTTTTAGGACAACTGGCCCAATTTGAATCTGTGTATCCAATCAAAGAAAAATTATCACTTGATTTATACATAAGGCCATGATGAGGTGTGGCCTTTAGGAATCTCACAATCCTTTTAGTTGCTATCCAATGGCTCTTCTTAGGATCCTGCATAAATCTGGAAATAAGACCAACTGAATAGCAAATATATGGTCTAGTTGAAGTTGAGTAGATCAAACTTCCAACTAGTTGCCTGTAAAGTGTACCATCAACCCTTTCTTCTTCATCATTATTTATCAATTTCAATCTAGTTTCCATGGGATTTAGAGAGGGCTTACACTCCTCCATGCAAAACCTCTCCAAAATATACTGAATGTACTTAGCCTGTGAGATAAAAATCTTACCAGGCTATTGCCATACCTCTATTCCTAAGCAATAGTGGAGGAGGCCTAAATCTGTCATCTCAAAGTTCTTGCATAAGTCCTCCTTGAGCAACCTTATTCCTTCTATGTCATCACCTGTAATGAGAAGATCATCCACATACAATGTAACCAAAATGATGCGGTTCCTCCAATGTTTCACATAGAGAATAGATTATGCTGCAGATCTAGTGAAACCAAGGTTGAGAAAATAGGAGTCAATCTTTGCATACCAAGCTCGGGGTGTTTGCTTCAACCCATATAGAGCTTTCTTTAATCTGAGGACTTTGTTTTTTTAGCCTTCAACTGTGTACCCTGGTGGTTGTTTCACATACACTTTCTCCTTCAAATGACCATTGAGAAATGCACTTTTGACATCCATTTGATATATTTGCCAATGTTTTTGAGTTGCCATAGCAATAACTGTCCTGATTGTAGTCATCTTAGCCACAGGAGCAAAGGTCTCCTCATAATCAATTCCCTCTTGTTTCTTATAGCCTTGAGCTACTAGGTGAGCCTTGTAGTGATCTAGTGAGCCATCTGCTTTATATTTTGCTTTGTATACCCATTTTGTGCCAATGGTATATTTTACTTTGGGTAACTCAACTAACTCCCAAGTGTGATTTTTTTCAATGGAATCTAATTCTTGATCCATGGCATGAACCCATTTAGGATCACCAAGTGCTTATTTGACATTAGAAGGTTCAGGTTGGCTAAGGACTTTGGCCATTAGGGCATAATTCACTTGGTGTCTTAGGGCTGAAGGCCTTTTACCTGTATAGGTGGGCAAATTATTTTGGGCTTCATCTATTGTGGCTTGAACCCACTTGGGTAAAGGATTGTATGATGTTACTTGATCATTAGGAGGAGGAGATGGAGGACATGGATCATTTGTAGGAAGTTCTTCTTGTGGATTAATTTCTTGATTTATGAGTGAAGGAGGACTAGAAGATATTGTATGCATGAATGGAGCAGCTATTTCATTAGTTATTTCTAAAGTGGGGGCCTTAGGAGGATTAGACGGGGGATACTCATGAAAGATAACATCTCTAGATAAAATGATTTTCTTGGAAATATGTTCATATAATTTATTTGCATTGGCACTATCACTATAGCCAACAAAGATGCATTTTTGGCTCTTATCATCAAACTTCTTCCTTTTCTTATGAGGAATATGAGCATATGCATCACATCCAAAGATTCTCAAATGGCCCACATATGGTGTCCTTCCACTCCATGCTTATTCAGGTGTTCTTTCATGTAAGGCCTTTGTGTATGATCTATTAGTCAAGTATGCAGCAGTAAGAACAACTTATCCCCAAAAAGAGTTAGGTAATATAGCAGCATGTAACATTGATTTTTCCCTATTTGTGATTGTTTGATTCATCCTCTCAGCAACTCCATTTTGTTGCAGGGTATAAGGGGTTGTGAATTGCCTCCTTATCCCATGATACTTGCAAAAATTAAAGAATTCATTGGAGATATATTCTCCACCATTATCTGATCTTAAGGTGGATATTTGATAGCCACTTTCTCTTTCAACAAGTGCAATGAATTCTTTGAACTTATCAAGGGCTTACCACTTATATTGAATTAGGTGGATCCATAATTTTCTGTTGTAATCATCAATGAAAGTGATGTAGTATTTAGCCCCTGTATAATATTGAACAAACATTGGCCCACAAATGTCTGAATGAACCAATTGCAAAGGTCTATTGGCTCTCCATGCCTTTCTTGTTTCAAATGGTTGCCTATGGTGTTTGGCTATTACACATGGCTCACAAAAACATTTTGACTCCTTAATATGTGGAAGTCCTTTAACTAATCCTTTTGTAGCCATCATTTGAAGATTATTAAAATTTAAATGTCCCAATATTTCATGCCACATGTACTCCAAAGAGAAAGTAGTTGTTGTATGCAAAGATGTTTTTATTACAAATTTTGTAAGAAGGTAGTAAACACCATCATTTTTCACTCCCATGGCCTTGACATTGCCATTGGGTTCCTTAATGTAGCATTTGTCTTTTTCAAAATAGACATTATAGCCCTTATATGTAAGTTTTCCAATAGAAAGAAGACTCCTTTTAATACCAGGCACATACAAAACATCTATTGCAAAAACATTATTACCATCATGCAAAGTAAGTAGTGCCTCCCCAACACCTTCAATGGATAGAACACTTTCATCACCAAAAGTAATAAATTTATTTGATGTAGGTTGAACCTTGGTCAACCAATCTTGCCTTCCTGTCATGTGCTTTGCTGCTCCAGAATCAATATACCAACATTCTTTATCTTCAACATTAACTTGGTTGGCTAGATTTGTGTTCTCTATTATGGATGTTTATTTATGATAGCTTGATGATAATGGACTCTAATATGGTGTTGAATTGTTAAGTGTTAAATGAATAAATATTATGTGTCAAAAATAGATTGGTTATATGATAAATTTGATGGTAAGATCTTTAAGTGTTATGGAATTAAAATGATGTCTTTTGTTAGCATATGTTTTTTGATATGTGTTCAAGCTTTCTAAAAGATATGATATTGGTAAATATAATAAGTTTATAGTAACCTTAGTTTATGAACATTCTTGGATGCAATCCTTTTATTTGATGGAACATATTTTTAACTAAAGGATCAAGTTAAAACTTGTTGAATTTCATAGCCTGAAATTGGGTGTAAGATGTCTTGCAGATTAATTCAAAGAAAAATATGCACATAAGAATTCCTATAAAGAAATGCCCATAAGAATTCTTGTAAAGAAATGCCCATAATAGAGTATTTAAAAAAAAAAAGGATTTTAGAACTATTGTTACCACAAAATTAAATCTAGGATTGGACTCAATATTGATGACTAGTTTCACCAAGAAAGTGAAAGGGATAGTTGGTTTGTTATGCTCCTGACACCAACATAGAATGACTTATGTGGTGTGAGAAGGACATCATACTTATTTCGATAGAATGAAAGGAGGTGGGCTAGCTCATTAAAATAAATATGAGAAGGATAGTATTTTGGTATCTATTACCATACACCTAGCGCTCTTGTATAGACTGATATATGCAATATGTGGGGATAGGTGTGATTCCAAGAGATTTAGCATGTAAGCAATATTGAGATGAGAAAAGTGGTGATGGGATTCCCCTATATTTAAGCCTTCTAAGGGTTGATTATAATAATAATGATATCAATCTTTAGTAATAAAAAAAATTCCTATAAAATTGGGTTGTGATAGACATCGCAAGTAATAGTATCCATATACTTAGGGTTAAAAGCAAAAGACAAGTTGCAAGTGTGGGTGATCTGGGAAGTGGTGTCATTGTCCTTCTAGCCAAGTGAGTAGGGATGATAATGGGGATGGATAGGAAGCTACAAATTATCGACAATGGATTGTGCAATCAAGTTTTGTTGCAAGTCATTATCAATGATACAATCTATAAAAAAAATATGGGTAAGATAAGCATGAGTGATGAAAAAATTATGACATCCTCTTGTAGAATACTAATGATTAAGGTGACATTATTGAGTCAACCTTTGATTTCTCATAAGTAGCATCCTCTCCACAAGCCTCAATAGGAACATTCTGAGGTTCTTGATTAGGAGACTATACAAATAATTTTTTTATTTTGTGCTTTGGACAAACAAATTTCATATCACCCTCTTTAAAATAACAACAAAATATATCTAATGAAGAAGCTAAAGAAGGAGAAGAAAAATAATGAGAGGAAGAATAAGAAGAAGACTTCTTTATAGAGGGGAAAGGTTGCTAAGTTGAAGAACTCAAAGGTTTGGAAATGCTTGCTAAGAAAGAAGATTGAGGAGCACCTTTGGAGGAGGAAGGTCGTGGTGCACAAGTTTGGGTAAAAAGTTTCTCCTCAACAAGCTGGTCTTGATTGAATGTTGCATCAAGTGTGGCAAGTGGAGTATATTTCAACTCCCAAAACAAATGTTTGAAGGCCACTCTTAAATTCTGTAATAATATTAGATTCACAGTCTTGTACTTGAAGCAAAATACACATATGATTGAACTGATATATGAATTCTTGATAGACATATGGCTTCATTGCCACAAATGAAGCCACTAGATGAGCAAATCATCATCATAGTTAGAAGGGTAGAATGTTGCCTTCAAAGCTTGGACCAATTGATCCCAAGTGATGATGGGATTTTGTGTAGTTTGTATCTCAGTAATCAAGATTTTAGCAAATCTAAAAAGTTTCAACTTAGAAAATGGAACCATATCATCATCAAACATTTGTATGTAAGCAAACCAAGTTTCCATATCGAGAATCTAGCTATAGAGAACTTCAAGATGTTGATATCCATCATAATTTTGAAGTTAACATTTTGTATGAGTGACAAAAAAGTGTAGCCTAGGTGAAGGAGGTTGGAGCTGCATATTGTTAACTTTGTTTGCAATATTATTAACGATAATAGGTAAGGTTGTCATTTGTTTGGTTTGCCAATATACCATAGCTCTTTTGGTAAATGTCAATGAGCATGTTTGACCAAATTGACAAGTAGATCACTACTTTGATTAAGAAATATCAAATACAACAAAATATTTACTCTTTATTTCAAAAAAAACCTCAAGACAAAAAATAACCACATTAAATGGTCACAAAATAAAAAAACACTACTTCCAAAAGTCGATAAAAATTTCAAACAAATATACATAAAGCTATAGTTGAGAAATGATAGGGACCTCAAAGTACAAGAAAACCAAAGTCCCCGAAAGAGTCTTTTCTACAAGGTCACCAAGGAATATTACTTTCTTTAAAAAGCATACAACAACGCTGAGTTGTTAGTGTTAACAATATTGCAATAAAAAAGAAATAAAGGGGTGATGTAGTTAACCCACGCAAAATGTGGAATAATTAAGTTAAAAGGCAGACTAAAGAGTTTAAGTGTTAACAATATTGCAATAAAAAAGAAATAAAAGGTTGATGTAGTTAACCCACGCAAATGTGGGATAATTAAGTTAAAAGGCAGACTAAAGAGTCTAAGTGCCCCACCCAGTTTGACATGTCGTCGCGTGTTCAAAATGAACGAACAATAGCACACATGAATACAGCTGCTACGCGGAGGTAGGGGACGCATAGCTAGGCGGTTCGAACAGGTTCGTTGGTCAACCGCAAAAAAACAATTTTAGCACAAATAGGCTGGCGATAAGAGAATTCAAATAAAAGATTTTAATTACATTTGGGAGACCCAAATATGGTTTATGGGATTTTAAATATCGAAGTACAACTACTCAAATCATATTATATGATCTTTCTTTGAGAAGGTTGTTCCTTCTCCTGAAGGGTAAGTAATTCTCAACTTTTTTTTATTTTACTGTCTTCAAATAACTCTGCCATAAACCCGTTCGGATATATGAAAAACTCCGACATTTATAGATGAAGTGTTCTTCTGTCTCTACTGCCCCTGTGTTACATAGAGTACATATCCTTTTTTTCCCATTGTTTTTTGGGCATTGTCCATCTCCCTTTTTCACATCTAAACCTATGAGAGCTAGTCCTTATATAAGCAATGATGATTTTTTCTTTCCACTTAATTTCAGCGCCTATATACCTTTTTTCTTTGTGGTCATACTTTGGGTTAAACATTGCAATATAATATTGTCTCGCTTGCATTTTTCCACATTCACATCTAAGCCTATGAGAGCTAGTCCTTATATGAGCAACGATGATTTTTTCTTTCCACTTGATTTCAGTGTCTATATACGCTTTTTCCTTGTGGTCATACTTTAGGTTAAACATTGCAATATAATATTGTCTTTTCCTACTTGCATTTTTCCACATTCCACTTCTAAACTTTTCATTTACATAATTTTTAATTTCTTTGTTAAGATTTAAACATTCATTTATGTTAATTTCCTAACATTTCATCCTTTTTATTTTGTTTAATCTCTGTATTCTTCAGCTTATGCAATTCTTCGTCCGTAGATAGTTTCACGGTTGCTCTGGTTCCATCCGTCAAAATAGCGGTCAAAGGCCTAGAAGCAGGGTCGAACACAACCAAAACGCGTCACGAACAGGACAAAAGCTCAGGGTCGAACACAACCAAAACGCGTCACGAAGAGGACAAAACCTCCTCCTCTGATTGGTCGATCATCCGATTTGCTGGGATGAAAACGTTAATGCACCTTCGTCGTCGTCCTGGAGGCTTCCAAGCAGGAGAAAGCTAGGCAAAATTCACACGCAAAACGGGTGGATGCATGGAGAATTTACGCGAGCTTCGACCATACTATGTCAGAAGAAGGCGATGAGCGAATACCACTAATCAGCACAGGTGGCAGTGTATTCACAATAGAAGATGAAAAGTGGCAAGGCTTCGAACAGTAGGTGACCTGTGCAGGGTCTGCCAGAATACGATGCAGCCAATGCGCGTCGCCACATGAACAAAACCGCATCGACAGGGGTGGTATTAGGGTGCCAAGTGTCAGGGAAAGCGACCTCCAGGTCAATCGGGCATCATCCTCCTCTCAAGAGGATCAATCGAGGTGTTACCAATTCTTTTATTTAAATAAATCAATCAAAACCTTAAGTGTAGATTAATTTTCTCCTCTAAAGAAACATCAACATTCGATAGAACATAAAATATCAAGCAGCTAACTGCGGAGCGGGAAACTACGCTTGATGCGGACTGGAATTCATAGAAATCGGCTTTGATTAACAGGCACGCCTCGGTAATGCACCCAAAAAGTGGTTGAGTCTCGCTCGAAGCGCTGGCTGGAATACGCAGTAGAGCCGATGGTCGGGCCGGAAAGTCGTTGACCTGAACAATCGGCCACTTATGTAGCAGTCGGGGGAAACGCTAGCCGCCGAAAGCCAAGTCAATCCACCGACCTCGTGTCGACGAACGAAACTCTTGTTGGAAATATTATTTAATCCAAATTTTGTACTCGCTTGCGCCGCTGGAATGTCCCGTCTGGCAGAGGAGGCATGGGACGAGTTAAGGGAGTAGGTGAACTCCGTATACCTCCAGGCTGGCCTCGAGATTCGTGCCATGCCTGTCTGAGGTCCTCTGTAGCTATAAATGGCGGCCCTTGAGTCCGCATTCGTTATTTTGGGCAGCAACCTCAGCACACCGGCTGTGCAAGCCATTCCCTGCACACCAGCGGTGTAGAGGATCCGGCGGCAAGCCTTGCCGAGCCTTGCCGCAGTTGCACACACAGAAAGGGTTCGGGGATTCTTACTGCTCCTTAGCACAGAACCTTTCCTGGCAGTTTAGCAGACTCTTCTCTGTCGCGGTGCAGATCTGTTTGTATGCCCAGCAGACCAATTCTGCAGATGGGTTGTGTGTGTAGTTTATTCCGAAGATGGCAGATGCCGCAGATGTAAGGCTCCGCAGAGCCAGTTCCCATGTTCTGTTCCCTCCCCTGTTTATTAATGCAAACCCTATATTTTATGTGCCTCCGCCTGTGTTTGTCAGCCTGTAACAGGGCCTGTCTAAAGATCCTCAGCATTTCCGTGTTTTAATCTGTTTTGGTTTAAGTTTATGTTTCTAACAACTCTTACGCGAGCAAAACTGGGATGCACGGGTGGGATTTTTGCCACGAAATGCGGATCCTCCGATGAATCTAACGGCAAGGATGCAGCGAATCTTTTGTATTTGACGGAACTTATAAAGGCTAGTCTTGCATTCCGTATAGCATGCTTGTTTTTTTTTTTCAATACACAGAGTTGGTCACATCTACAGTACAGTTTGAAAAAGTTTTTTTTTTTTCAAATTTTAGAGTTGCTTTCTATTGAGGTTTTGTACCCATAAAGGCTTTATAAGGCAAAACAATCCTTAACAATAATTTATTCGGATTGGGCACAAATACGACTAGATCGTATATAATTAAGCATGTAAACTATAAATCCTTACAGGTCCTCTTAGATATATATAGACAGAACAGGGTTACACGACTCTTTCACGCCAAACAATACGCTGCGATTTCAATGGTTAAGCATTTCAGGGTCGTTAAGATACATTAATATCCCACATTCAGTAGGCTACGAATGTAGTGCCATATGAAAGTGCTTACGCACGATGGTTTTAGTAGCCACCAAGCACCCTACGGCTACCACTTGGTGGTGCCGATGGTTTTAGCAGGCTCTTATTAACCTCTGTATTATGTCCGAGGTTGCCTGGACCAAATTAACAATTTTTAATCAAAAATAATTTCTAAACACGTCAGTCCCATGACATATCATTGGTCACCGGCCGATTCGTAGGTGGAGATGATTAAATGATTCAAAGACCAATCCAACAATTAAGAAGCATATGCTGGAGATGATAATTAAATGATTCAAAGACCAATCTAACTATTAAGAAGCCTGTCTCCAATCGACTACACTTACCATGTATTATGAAAACGGGTACTGATTCAAGAGTATGGTTGGTAATTTACTAAAACAGTATTAAAGAACTTATTGCAGAATACGAAATCAAAGTACGTGCCTTTTGTAGAATACGAAATTAAAGTATTTGCCTTCCCTCGATCTCTCCAGTCCTCCTCGTATCTTTAGGCACCTCATTCTTCCCTCTCAATCCATGTTCTCTCCTTCCAATTTTCCCCCGTCTATTTAATAACATCCCTCGATCTCTCCAGTCCTCCTGTCTTTAGGCACCTCATTCTTCCCTCTCAATCCATGTTCTCTCCTTCCAATTTTCCTCCGTCTATTTAATAACATTATCCCCTATCTCCAGTTATCTCCAGCCATAAAGGTCTAATATATATATATTAGAGGATAACTTTTATCAGATAAGACATTTTATACCATTGGAAGGGAATCTTTTAAAAAGTAGAAGAGTCCAAATAGAGATAAGGTGGGTAATCATTGTTTGTTTTGTGTCCCTTCTTTATAAAGATAAATACAAAACTAGTACTATTAAAGAATAGGATGAGTACAAAACTAGGACTATTAGTGATAAGGGAAGGAATCTCCCCTAATTTCCACCAATATATAGAAGCCATGTAGGAGGTATGCATAGTTTCTCAAATAATAGGATAATCCCTTTTATTATTTAATAATTCTAGAGTTCCTTTTTAGTCCAATCAAGATTGGATAAACTTTGTGTGATCATTTAATTGTATTACATTAGGTTATTTAAACCTAATTAATTAGTTGCAAAAGATAAATCCCCCAATTTCCCCACTCTATTTAATAACCTTATCCCCTATCTCCAGCCATAAAGGTGTAATATATATATATATATTAGAGGATAACTTTTATCACACAAAATATTTTATGCCATGTGGAAGGAAATCCAAAAAGTAGAAGAGGGTCCAAATAGAGATAAGGTGGGTGATCTTGTTTGTTTTGTGTCCCTTCTTCATAGAGACAAATACAAAACTAGTACTATTAGAGAATAGGATGGGTACAAAACTAGGACTATTAGTGATAAGGGAAGGAATCTCCCCTAATTTCCACCAATGTATAGAAGCCATGTAGAAGGTATGCATAGTTTCTCAAATAATAGGATAATCCTTATATTATTTAATAATTCTAGAGCCCCTTTTTAGTCCAATCAAGATTGGATAAACTTTGTGTGATCATTTAATTGTATTACATTAGGTTATTTAAACCTAATTAATTAGATTGTATTAATTTTTGCAAAAGATAAATTCCCCAATTTTCCCCCTCTATTTAATAACATTGTCCCCTATCTCCAGCCATAAAGGTGTAATATATATATATATATATATATATATATATATATATATATATATATATATATATATATATATATATATATATTAGGGTCCAAATAGATATAAGGTGGATAATCATTATTTGTTTTATGTTCCTTCTTCATAGAGACAAATACAAAACTAGTACTATTAGAGAATATGATGGGTACAAAACTAGGACTATTAGTGATAAGGGAAGGAATCTTCCCTAATTTCCACCAATGTATAGAAGCCATGTAGGAGGTATGCATAGTTTCTCCAATAATAGGATAATCCCTTTTATTATTTAATAATTCTAGAGCCCCTTTTTAGTCTAATCAAGTTTGCATAAACTTTATGTGATCATTTAATTATTAGGTTAATTTAAACCTAATTAATTATGTTGTATTAATTTTTGCAAAAGATAAATCCCCCACTTAATCTTTCACAAAAGCCCTAGTTAGCTTCTCCAAACTATTGGGATTAAGGTGTCTCAACCTTAGAGTCCCTATGCACATTTAATTAGCATATGTGGTGAATAATTTATTTTATTTATGCTAATGTTTTTTTTTTGCCTACCGAAGTGAATGTCATATTGTGGAACCCACAGGTGAGGTGGCATCCTACATGGCATATGACAGTTATCACTTGCAAGTTTTTATTTATGGAGATAGGCATCCACTTTGGAAGTCCTGCTTTAGTGGCTAGATTGGTGGCTTTTGTCATAAGTTTCCATGAAACAATTTATGACAACTTGCTATGTTGAACTATGACAATGTAAGAGTCATTTATGTCAGTTTATGGCAGCTGTAGCTTTTTTGTGGAGGCGCCAACCTATGCAAGATAAGGCAGCTGATTTGTAGAGATTTTTACATGATAATAATGGCAGATTTTATGGAGATGAGCGTTGGATTAAAAAAAGCCAAAAATTTGTGCTTTGTATCTCATGTAAGATTCCATGAATTGTGGAATCATGAGAAAAGCGTGAGTTGTGTATTTGGCAAGTCTTGGGTGCCAAGTTTCTTCATATGAGGTTTATTTATATGCCTCTTTGCCATTGTAAATGTTGATTGTAGGTTGAAGTTTTTAAGATACTGTTATGCTATTGAAATTCTTCCAAAAGACTCCTGAAAGATAGAACAAAGCATTGTATTGTAATCATTACTGTTGTTGATAATACAATTTGCTTCTATGTTTGGAGTGTGGGATTTTTTACGCTTTCCCCACGTACATCTTGTGTTACAGTTTTTTCTACTATTTTTTATTCTCTCGCTCTACAAATCTAAAATTTATTTTTAATGTGCATCTAACTGTAACAGTGTTTAGAGATTAAAATAATTTTATGCATTCACTCTTCGTGGTAGATTTGTATTGGAAGCTATTTTTCCGCACCTTAACTTCCCTTCAGTTGGTATCAGAGCCTGGCCAGTTTTGTTATCTCTATTGGGTAGAGGGTTTTTTGTGCTAATCTACTTTCAGTGGGAGTTTTGCAAAATTTTTGGTGTTTAATCTTGTTGCAGTTGTAAGATGGCAAGCACATCTGGAAAGATTGAGATAGAGAAGTTTAACGGCAGCAATTTCGAGTTGTGGAAATTAAAAATGGAGGATATGCTCATGGATAGAGATCTGTGGGATGTCATATCTAGATCTATACCATCAAGCATGACACAAGAAGAATGGGATCTAATGGATCGAAAAGCCAAGGGTTTGATTAGACTTTGTTTGGCTGATTCTGTTCTCCTTAATGTCCATGAGGAGAAGACTGTAGCAAGTCTTTGGAAAAAATTGGGTGATATTTATCAAGGGAAATCCTTGGTGAATAAGTTGTTCCTGAGAAAGAAGTTGTATTCTCTGAATATGGAGGAAGGAGGATCCATTGTTGATCACCTGAATGCCTTCAATATGATTGTTGCACAGTTGGGGTCTATTGGTGTGAAGATCGAGGATGAAGACCATTGCATGCTTCTATTATGTTCTTTTTCGGACTCGTGGGACCACCTGGTGATGGCTATTGGAAGTACTACAACCACTTTCAAGATGGATGATGTGGTTGCTTCATTTTTATCTGAGGAGATGCGGAGGAAATATTTTGAGATGGCCAAGGAGGCCCTTGTTTCTCGAGGTAGATCGAAGGAGAAAGGCAAGAAGAAGGACAAGAAGTCGAAGTCAAAGTCCCTAGGGAGATCTAAGTCTCCTAATAAAAAGTCCAAGGCAAAATGTTGGAACTACGGCAAGACCGATCATTTCTGGAAAGAATGCAAGGAGGAGAAGAAGAAGAAAAACAAATATGTACCTAATTCTAAATCTGATAAATCCTCTCAGGATGATGGTGATGCATTTGTCGCAGCCTTGGCAACGCATGCATCATAAGATGTGTGGTTAATTGATTTAGGAGAATATTTTCACATGACCTCTCATAGAGGTTGGTTCTCGAAGTATAAAGAATATGATGGTGGAAAGGTGTATCTTGGTGATGACTCTCATCTGAAGATTGTTGGCCGAGGAAGAGTCAAGATTCGATTCCCTGATGGTAGAGTGAAGGGGATCAATGGTGTTTTGCATATCCCTGGTTTGGCATGGAATCTACTTTCTATAAGTAAAATGAATGATGTGGGTGTGCAGGTTGTTTTCTCGAGTGGAGGATGCAAGATGACTAGAGGAGCTATGGTGTTGGCTAAGGGTGTCAAGATCGGCACTCTGTACAAGCTGGATGCATGCACTGTTCAGTGCAATAGTTCTTTTGATGTACTGAAGGAGAAGATATCTTTGGATTCTTCATCCTCACCATCAGATCATACTGAAAAGAAGATAGTTGTGTCTACATATGATGGTCATGCTCACTAGGTACCTAAGGGTGCCAATGCTTTGGAAATGAAGCTTCCAGCGGAGAAGACAATGTTATGGCACCAACGACTTGGTCACATTGGTGAGAAGGGTCTTAGAGCCCTGAAAAATAAGAGCCTTGTTGAAGGCCTTGATGATTGTAATCTTGAGTTTGACTTTTGTGAACATTGTGTATATGGAAAATAAAACCGTGTTTCTTTTTACCATAGTTCTCGTAAGTCTTCTGGGGTTTTGGATTATATTCATGCAGATGTGTTTGGTCCTGTGAATGTTCCTTTGTTGTCAAAATATGTATATTTTGTATCTTTCATAGATGATTACAGTAGAAGGATATTTATATATTTCCTCAGGAGTAAGGTTGAAGTCTTTAGTCGGTTTAAAGAATTTAAATCTTTGGTTGAAAATCAGACTGATAAAAATATTAAGGTATTGAGGACTGACAATGGCGGTGAGTTTTGTTCAACAAAATTCGATAGGTTCTGTAAGGACCATGGGATTGAAAGACATAAGACAACTCCATACACCCCACAACAAAATGGAGTTGTAGAGAGGATGAACAGGACGTTGATGGAGAGGGCTAGGAGTATGTTGAGTGGTGTTGGCCTTGAACAAAAGTTTTGGGCTGAAGCGGTTGCCATGACTTGTTATTTGATTAACAGATCTCCTACATCAGCACTTGTTGAAAAGACACCCATGGAGGCATGGTCTGGTAAAAAGCCTTCATTGAGACATCTCATAGTTTTTGGTTGCGAAGCGTATGCTCATGTTTCGAGAGAAAAATGGTCTAAGTTGGAGAACAAAGTTGTTAAATGTATCTTCATCGGCTATGGTGTTGGAGTGAAGGGGTACAAGCTTTGGGATCTAGTTGCACAGAAGGTTTTATATAGCAAAAGTGTGGTTTTTAGAGAGCTGAAACCTTCAACTATTGAGCTACAACCAGAGGAAGAGAAGAAGGAGGTAGTTCAGATCCCACTTACTCCGATGAAAAAAGAACTACGAGCTCCTGAAGAATCTGATGAGGAAAGTTCAAGTAGCTTTGAAAGTTTCGAAGAAGAGGAAGAACCTCAACCTCAGTTGGTGAGGAGGTCTACACAAAAAAGGTAGCAACCGGATAGGTTTGGATATTCACCGGATAGGTTTGAATATTCATTGTTAAATTCTAGTTGTATTTTTGCTTTGATTGCTAACATTGATGAGCCTAAATCTGTAAGAGAGGCTATGGGTATGAATGATGCAGATTCCTGGATGAGAGCCATGGATGAAGAGATGGTTGCACTCAAGAAAAATAACACTTGGGATCTGGTACCTTTTCCTGAAGGACGAAAACCCGTTGGATGTAAATGGGTGTTCAAGAAGAAGTATGGTCTTGATGGTAGTGTTGAGAAGCATAAAGCATGGTTGGTCGTGAAGGGGTATTCTTAGGTGGAGGGAATTGATTATGGTGAAATATTCTCTCCTGTAGCCAAGATGACATCCATTCGATTTTTGTTATCACTTGTAGTTGCTTATGACTGGGAGATCGAGCAGATGGATGTGAAGACAACATTCCTTCATGGTGAGTTGGAGGAAGAAATCTATATGTCACAGCCAGAGCATTTCGTTGTAAAAGGTAAAGAAAATCTGGTTTGTAAGTTGAAGAAATCTCTGTATGGTCTAAAACAATCTCCTAGAATGTGGTACCAAAATTTTGATACCTATGTGTTGAGTTTGGGGTTTCAAAGGTCTAAATCTGACCATTGTGTTTATTTCAAAACTAACAATGGTCGCATTCTCATTATCTATTTATATGTTGATGATATGTTATTCTTTGGGAATGGTAAAAGTTTGATTTCTGACCTCAAATATCAGTTGTTAGCACAATTTGAAATGAAATATTTAGGTGGAGCCAGGTACATTCTGGGAATGGAGATAAGAAGAGATAGAACTAGTAGAAATATTTGGTTAAGCCAAAGCAAGTATGTTAATTATGTGTTGGAGAGATTCAACATGTCAGCTTGCAGATCCTTGGTAGTTCTTGTGTTGCGAGGAACAAAGCTATCAGTTGAGGATTGTCCAAAATATCCTACAGATATGGAGGACATGACCAGAGTTCCTTATGCGAGTGTTGTTGGTAGCTTAATGTATGCTATGGTTTGTACGAGGCCAGACATTGCCCAAGCAGTGGGAGTCCTTAGTCGATTTATGGCTAATCCTGGATGGGTACATTGGGATGCAGTTAAGA
This sequence comes from Wollemia nobilis, assembly GCA_028583015.1. Taxonomy (NCBI): domain Eukaryota; kingdom Viridiplantae; phylum Streptophyta; class Pinopsida; order Araucariales; family Araucariaceae; genus Wollemia; species Wollemia nobilis. Next base: position 6,893,160 of record JAQPPZ010002642.1, read on the forward strand.
GAGTGTTCAGATATTTATGGGGTACTTCAGAGTATGCCCTATGTTTTCATGGTTATCCTTCTAGACCTCGACATTCAGTTTGTATTCATGGATTTGTGGATTCAGATTGGGCTGGTGACATTGACAGTAGAAGATCCACCAGTGGCTATGTGTTCATGATGTTTGGTGGTGCAATTAGCTGGATGAGTAAGCGGTAAGCTGTAGTCGCTTTGTCCATGACTGAAGCAGAGTACATGGTAGCCACTCATGCTTCTAAGGAAGACATTTTGCTTAAGAGGTTGTGTTTGGATATTGGTTTTGTGCAAGACTCTATTGCAATAGTCAGAGTGCCATTTCTTTAGCAAATAATCCTACCTTCCATGCCAGAACAAAGCACATTGATGTACAATATCATTTTGTTCGTGATATGGTAGAATATGGGAAGGTGAACTTGGAGAAAGTTGACACTTTGAAGAATGTTGTTGATGCACTGATGAAGCCAGTAAGCACGAAGAAGTTCAGATGGTGTTCAGATTCCATGGGCCTTGGGGCCCTGAGCTGTTGATTCAAATGACTCTTGACAGGTCTTCGACAAGTGGGAGAATGTTGGGATTAAGGTGTCTCAACCTTAGAGTCCCTATGCACATTTAATTAGCATATGTGGTGAATAATTTATTTTATTTATGCTAATGTTTCTTTTTTAGCCTACCGAAGTGAATGTCATATTGTGGAACCCATAGGTGAGGTGGCATCCTACATGGCATATGACAGTTATCACTTGCAAGTTTTTTTTATGGAGATAGGCATCCACTTTGGAAGTCCTGCTTTAGTGGCTAGATTGGTGGCTTTTGTCATAAGTTTCCATGAAACGATTTATGACAACTTGCTATGTTGAACTATGACAATGTAAGAGTCATTTATGTCACTTTATGGCAGTTGTAGCTTTTTTGTGGAGGTGCCAACCTATGCAAGATAAGGCAGCTGATTTGTAGAGATTTTTACATGATAATAATGGTAGATTTTATGGAGATGAGCGTTGGATTAAAAAAAGCCAAAAATTTATGCTTTGTATCTCATGTAAGATTCCATGAATTGTGGAATCATGAGAAAAGCGTGAGTTGTGTATTTGGCAAGTCTTGGGTGCCAAGTTTCTTCATATGAGGTTTATTTATATGCCTCTTTGCCATTGTAAATGTTGATTGTAGGTTGAAGTTTTTAAGATACTGTTATGCTACCGAAATTCTGCCAGAAGACTCCTGAAAGACAGAACAGAGCATTGTATTGTAACCATTACTGTTGTTGATAATACAATTTGCTTCTGTGTTTGGAGTGTGGGGTTTTTTACGCTTTCCCCACGTACATCTTGTGTTACAATTTTTTCTGTTGTTTTTTATTCTCTCGCTCTGCAAATCTGAAATTTATTTTTAATGTGCATCTAACTGTAACAGTGTTTAGAGATTAAAATAATTTTCTGCATTCACTCTCCGTGGTAGATTTGTATTGGAAGTTGTTTTTCCGCACCTTAGCTTCCCTTCACAAACCATAAAAAATCTCCTATGTGCTTCTAATTAAATTAAATTAAATTATCTTCTTCGAAAGATAATTAATCCTTTCCTAAATCCTCACAAAATCCCTTAGTTAGAATTTTGTAGAATTCTTTAGGGCCTATGACCCCTTTAGTTAGGCATTAATTGATCCCTCAGATCAATTAATATCCTTTAAAAAGGATCAATGGGGACAAGCTGTGACAAATTGTGAATGTGACCAATAGATTAGCTCAGGTTATAGCTAAGGAATGTTGTAGACAGAAAGTGCTACATCATGGATTCACATGATGGTAGTCTCATATAAGTGCTAGGAAGGCAAAATGAATTGTCTTTCAATAGATAGAATATGGATAGATTCTAGCATGGTAATATGAGTGGAAGTTTTGAATGTAAATCCATAAAGACTTGGTAAAATTAGAAAAGCTATAAATAAGCGTGAAGTAGCTAGTGGATCAGTATGGATCCATGATTTATGGAAGACTCTAGTGGGAGACAAAGGTAGACTTGATTGCCTTTATCTCTATGAGTCATACAATGTTTTAACTATCTTTTAGTTAATGAAAATGGTTAGTTTGTTGTTGGGTTTTCCCTATGGGGTTTTTCCTAGGGTAAATTATGGAGTTGTGTTCTCTCTTGTGGATGTTTATTTATGATAGCTTGATGATAATGGACTCTAATATGGTGCTGAATTATTAATTGTTAAATTAATAAATCTTATGTGTCAAAAATGGATTGGTTATATGACAAATATGATGGTAATATCTTTAAGTGTTATGGAATTAGAATGATGTCTTTTGTTAGCATATGGGTTTTGATATGTGTTCAAGCTTGCTAAAATATCTAAGACTAGTAAAGATAATAATTTTATAGTAACCTTAGTGTATGAACATTCTTGAATGAAATCCTTTTATTTGATGGAACACATTTTTAACTAAAGGACCAGGTTAAAACTTGTTGAATTCCATAGCTTAAAATTGGGTGTAATATGTCTTTCAGATTAATTTAGAGAAAAATTTGTACATAAGAATTCTTGGAAGGAAATGCCCATAATAGAGTATGTTTTTTTTTTTTTTTTTTAAAGGGGATTTTAGAACTATTGTTACCTCAAAATTAAATCTAGGATTGGACTCAATATTGATGACTAGTTTCACCAAGAAAGTGAAAATGGATAGTCGGTTTTTTATGCTCCTGAGACCAACATATAATGACTTATGTGGTGTGACAAGGACATCATACTTATTTCGATAGAATTAAAGGAGGTAGGCAAGCTCAAAAAAATATGAGAAGGATATTATTTTGGTATCTATTACCATACACCTAGCGCTCTTGTATAGACTGATATATGCAAGATGTGGGGATAGGTGTGATTCCAAGAGATTTAGTAGGTAAGCAATATTGAGATGAGCAAAGTGTGATGGGCTTCTCCTAGATTTAAGTCTTCTATAGGGTTTCTTATAAGAATAATGAGATCAATATTTAGTAATAAAAAAATTCCTATAAATTGGGTTGTGACAGACATCACAATTAATAGTATCTATATACTTAGGGTCAAAAGCAAAAGACAAGGTGCAAGTGTGGGTGATAAGAGAAGTGGTATCATTGTCCTTCTAGCCAAGGGAGTAGGGATGAGGATGTGGGTGGATAGGAAGCTACAACTTATCGATAATGGACTATGTGATCAAGTATTCTTGCAAGTCATTATCAATGATACAATCTATAAAAATACGATTAAGATGAGCATGAGTGATGAACAAATTATGACATCCTCTTGTAGAAGACTCGTTATTAAGGTGAAATTATTGGGTCAACATTTGATTCCTCATAAGTAGCATCCTCTCCACAAGCCTCAATTGGAACATTCTAAGGTTCTTTATTATGATACTATACAAAAAAAAAATTCATTTTGTGCTTTGGACAAGCAAATTTCATATCACCTTCCTCTTTACAATAACAACAAAATATATCTAAAGAAGAAGCTAAAGAAGGAGAGGAAGAAGAAGAATAAGACTTCTTTATAGAGGGGAAATGTTGCTAAGTTGAAGAACTCAAAGGTTTGGAAGTGCCTACTAAGAAAGAAGGTTGAGGAGAACCTATAGAGGAGGAAGGTCGTGGTGCACAAGTTTGGGCAAAATATTTTTCCTCAACAACCTAGGCTTGATTGAATGTTGCATCAAGTGTGGAAAGTTCAGTATATTTTAACTTCCAAAATAAATGTCTGAAGGACACTCTTAAACTTTGTAATAAAAGTAGATGCACAGTCTTGTACTTGAAGCAAAATACACAAACAATTGAACTAATAGATGAATCCTTGATAGACATGTGGCTTCATTGCCACAAATGAAGCCACTAGATGAGCAAATCATCATCATAGTTAGAAGGGTAGAATTTTATCTTCAAAGCTTGGACCAATTGATCCCAAGTGATGATGGGATTTTGTGTATTTTGTCTCTGAGTAATCAATATTTTAGCAACTCTAGAAAGTTTCAACTTCTCAAATAGAACCTTATCATCATCAACCATTTGGATGTAGGCAAACCAAGTTCCCATATTGAGAAGCTAGCTATTGAGAACTTCAAGATGCTGATATCCATCATAAATTTGAATTCACATTTTATATGAGTGACAAGAATGTGTATTTTAGATGAGGGAGGTTGGAGCTGCATATTGTTAACTTTGTTTGTAAGATTACTAACGATCTTAGCTAAGGTTGTCATTTATTTGGTTTACCAATATGCCATAGCTCTTTTGGTGAATGTCAAGGAGGGTGTTTGACCAAATTGACGAGTAGATCACTACTCGTCAATACAACAAAATATGCACTCTTTAGTTCAAGAGAAACTTCAAGGTATAAGTAGTCAAATTAAATTATCACAAAATAAAAAAACACATAAAACTTTCAAACAAGTATAAATAAGGCTATAGTTGAGAAATGATAGGGACCTCAAATACAAGAAAACCAAAGTCCTTTTGGGGGAAAGAGTCCTTTCTACAAGGTCACCGAGAAATAATACTCTCTTTAAAAAGCATACAACAACGCTGAGTTATCAGTGTTAACAATCTTGCAATAAAAAAGAAATTATTAAGTTAAAAGGCAGACTTTTGATGTACTCGATCCACGTAAAATGTGGGATAATTAAGTTAAAAGGCAGACTAAAGAGTCTAAGCACCCCACCCAGTTGACCTGTCGTTGCGTGTTCAAATGAACGAACAATAGCACACATGAGTACAGCTGCTACGCGGAGGCAGGGGGACGCATAGCTAGGCGTTTCGAACAGGCTCCCCTGGTTAACCGTGAAAAAACAATTTTAGCACAAACAGGCTGGCGATAAGTGAACAAAGATAGAAATGACACACGGCTGCTGTCAAAATAGCGGTCAAAGGCCTAGAAGCAGGGTCGAACACAGCCAAAACGCATCACGAACAGAACAAAACCTCCTCCTCCGATTGGTCGATCGCTCGATTTGCTGGGATGAAAACGTCAATGCACCTCCGTCGTCGTCCTGCAGCCTTCAAAGCAGGAGAAAGCTATGCAAAATTCACACGCAAACCGGGTGGAGGCGTGGAGAATTCACGGGAGCTTCGACCGGACTGTGTCAGAAGAAGGCGGCAAGCAAATGCCACTAATCAGCACAGGTGGCAGTGTAGTCACAAAAGAAGATGAAAGGTGGCAAGGCTTCAGACAGCAGGTGACGTGTGCAGGGTCCAGCAGAATACGACGCAGCCGAAGCGCGTCGCACGTGAACAAAACCGCGTGGACAGGGGGGGTATAAGGGTGCCAAGTGTCGGGGAAAGCGGCCTACGGGGCAATCGGGCATCATCCTCCTCCGAGGCGACCATTAAATCAATCAAAGTGTTACCGATTCTTTTATTTAAATAAATCAATCAAAACCTTAATTGTAGATTAATTTTCTCCATTCGATAGCACGTAAAATATCAAGCAGCTAACTGCGGAGCAGGAAACTACGCTTGATGCAGATTGTCATTAATAGAAATCGGCTTAATTAACAGGCACGCCTCGGTAATGCACCCAAAAAGTGATTGAGTCTCGCTCGAAGCGCTGGCTGGAATACGCAGTAGAACCGATGGTCAGGCGGGAAAGTCGTTGACCTGAACAATCGGCCACTTTTCAACCACATCTATTCCACTTTTAATATTTGTTTTATCTTCAACATCTATTCTATTTTAAATAATATATAATGTTAAAAGCAGTACTGCGATTTGAAATTGATACTATTTTTGTTGAGGTGAGTCACACTCAACCACACATCTAACAAGTCATTGAGAGATAATATTTAATATACCATGCATGCTCATTCAAAATAACTATTAAAGTTTGTAATACATCATAATTAATTTTACATATAAATATAAACAATCGAGTACACTATTGTCGATGCACATATGCCATAGACAAAGAAATGATGATCGCAAAATTATCCATTTAAAATATAATATTAACTTGGTATTTAGTTTATTAGTTGAGAATATTGGATATTTTATGTGGATAGTTGTTACAGTTGTTACCTAGAGCATATGAGATGACATCAATAAGCTTACAATGTATTCCTAATCTAAGGTAATAAGATTGCACATGTGAGGTCCCATGATAATAAGAAGGGGAAAGGTCCACCCAAACTCTTCATAGTTTTTTTTTTTTTAGGAATGGATATTTAGAGTTTTTGAATATGGTCTCATTAGATTTTGTGGAGAACTAATTGTTTATTGTTTTTATTATAATATATAATAATTTTTTTTTTGGTACTATTAAAAGAAGAGGGTTTTAACGAGATCCCACAAACACTACAAAGAAAGCCACAAGGGCAAGAGGGTTTTAACGGGATCCCTCAACCACTACAAAGAAAGCCACGAGGGCAACAAATATTGAACCATCCTTGGAGAAGGCCAGAGGCAATCAAGACAGAAGACGGAAACCCAACCCCAAGGCCTCAAAGAAGGGAACACAATTTTTTATTTGCATTATCCCTTATTACTTCCATACCCAAAATAAATTTTGTAGCACCCAAATCCTTCATGCCAAATTCAGAAGGTAACTAATATTTTAGTAACTTAATCATTTTCTTATTGTTACCAATTAACTATGCGTCATCCACATACAAAATGATGATAGCAAAATTTTCACTTTCTTGTTTAAATACACACATGGATCTGCTTTGCTTTTTCCAAGCCCAAGTTTCAAAATAAACCTATCAAATTTTTAGTTCCACATTCTTGGAGATTGCTTCAATTCATAAAGAGACTTTTTCAACTTGCATAGCAAGTCCTCCTTACCTTTTACCCTAAATCATTTTTGTTGTGACATATATATCTTCATCAAGTTTACCGTGTAGAAATGTTGTCTTTACATCCATCTGTTATATTTCAAGATCAAAAGCAATAGAAATAACCAATAGAAATATAACTGAAGTTAGTTTAGCCATAGGAGAAAAAATCTCATCAAAGTCAATTCCCTAAACTTGAGAAAATCATTTTTCTACTAGGCAAGTCTTTTATTTCTCCAACTTTCCTTCCACATTGTACTTCTTGAATACCCACTTACAACCAACTAGTTTTCTTCTAGGGGTAATTTCACCAAGTACCACATCTTATTTTTATCCATGACTCCATTTTTTTCTCCATAGCCATTTTCCAAGACTTATTGTCACTTGACTAAAGTACCTCCTTTATAGTCTTGGGTTCTTCATCAGTAACTAATATATTAAATGCAAAACAAATATTTGAAGGGCTATACCTTTTTGGGAGTCTTCTCACTCGATTTGATCTCCTCAAACTTGGATTTCCAAATTTTGCATCTTTCGCTTCCTCCTGACCTTCTTCCTTTGAATTTTTTTTTTCCAGACTCTCTCTATAGTTCATCTTCTTCTGTAGCACTAGGTTCTACCATAGGTTCTTCCTCTTATTTTAATTTAACTTGAACTATTTTAGGTTCTTTGCCTGGTTACATTTCCTATTTTGAAACCCTTTTTGTTTATCTAAAGATCATATTATTACTGTAAAAAATCTTCTATGTTTTTGGGTTCCACAACTTATATCTTTTAACGCCAATACTATAATCCAAAAATAAGTATTTTTTAGATTTATAATCTAGTATAGTCATTTTCTCTTTTGGGACATACATATAAGCATTGCAACCAAAAAATCTTATATGATTGAGAGAGGGTTTCTTACTATAACATGGTAATTGATCTCCCTTAAATTGAAGTTGATGGATGACTTTGTGAGGCTTTCGTTTTATCCAAAAAACCTAGAATTAATTTTGTTCAAACTTCTTTTAAATATTCTTATAGATTGCAATTGGTCCATTATGACCTTGAGTCCATTTCAAGTTAAATCATTAAGTGGATGTTTATATTCTTTAACTTTTATTGATGCTTATTCAAGGTACACTTGGATTTACTTTTTGAAAAACAAGTCTCAAATATTTGAATATTTCAAAAACTTTAAGGCACTTGTTGAAAATGAAATTTTCTCTTTTATAAAAGTCTAAGGATTGATAATGGAGGAGAATATGTAAGTAATGAATTTAACTCTTATCGTCTTGAAATGGGTATTTCAAGACAATTCACATGCCCATATTCATCCCAAAAAATGAGAGGAAAAATAGGTCCATTGCAAATATGGTAAGGACTTTCCTCCAAAATTTACCTAATTTCTTATGGGCTAAATTTTGTTTTACTTGTATATAATTGATTAATAGGTGTGCCACTAAGGCACTAAATGGAGTAACTCCATTTTAGGCTTGGTTTCAAAGTAAACCATCAATTAAGCATCTGAGAATAATTGGGTGCATTTCTTATGCACATCATAATTATTCAATTAAAATTATAAAATTAGATAATAGATCTTTGAAATGTGTGTTAGTAGGTTATGATAATCAATCCAAAAGATATAAATTATATAACCCTAATCATAAGAATATCTTTGTGAATAGGGATGTCATATTTGATGAATCTACTTTATATAAATCTTGTTCTTTTAGCATTAATAAAAATTATTCCTTATAAAATTGAACTAAAGGCTTAAAATAATTAGATCAAACAACCAAAGACTCTATTTGGTGAAATGTACAAATATAGAACTAGAAGTTAAACATCGATTATAACCTTAATGGCTAATATTCAAATTTTGGATGAACCTGAGACCTATAATCAGGCTAAAAATGATTAAAATTGGATCAAAGCTATGCAACACAAATTTAATTCTCTTATCAAAAATGATACTTGGGATTTAGTCTCAAGGCCTTCTAAGAGGGATGTAATATGTTGTAAATGGATATTTAGGCATAAGTTAAATTCTTTAGGAGAAGTTGACAAACATAAGGTTACATTAGTAGCAAAAGGTTTCTCATAAAAATATGGAGTAGATTATGAGGAAACTTTTTTTCTAGTTGCTAATATTAATAGCATTAATATCATTGTTTTATATGTAGATGATTTACTTTTAATAGGAAACAAGGAATGCATAATTGAAATATATAAAAATAAATTACTAAATATATTTGAAATGATTGACATGGGTTTATTGCATTACTATTTAGGCTTGCAAATCTACCAGCAATCCCATGAGATTATGATTTCTCAATCTACGTATATATTGAAAATGTTGCAAAGGTCGAAAATGAAAAATTGCAAATATGTTTCTACTCCTATGGTTGGAAAAAAGTATTATATGAGACAATTTAACTAATGTATTATCCCCCAAATGAGAATATTTCTTATATTTTCACAAAACCATTAGTAGTCTCTAAATTTTCATACCTTAGAAGTAAAGTAGGCCTAAAATAATTACCCTCAAGGGAGAATATTGCATAATATTATGTGACGCTAATTATTTTTTCTTATAAGTCTTTTAAATATTTTGTGAATTTCATGGATTCTATTGAAATATGTATGCATATGATGGAATATATATATGCCACTTATTATTGATGTTTTCCATGTTGATGGATGTTATGTTTTAATATGTGTGTGCCACTTATCTATCCATGTTGATGGAATATGTATGCCACTTATTTATCCATGTTGATGGAATATATATGTGCCACTTATTATTGATGTTTTTCCATGTTGATAGAAACCTTATTTACATGTCATTTTTTATATATGATTATTGACTCTATGTCATATTTTTTTTGTAGATTCATGTTGATGGATGGTGCCTTGTCTATTTCCACATAGATTAGAAGTCTCTACTATACCATTGTTGAAGAATTCTTTGTCAAAATATATGCTCAATTATAAACTAGTTCTTTGGAACCTCAACTCTTGTAAAATTGTATTATAACACTAAAATTAGATTAAGGGGGAGTGTTGGAATAAATAATTCAATTTTAGGATTATATTGTAAATTCACCTAAGTATAAAGGTGAATAATAAAATTAGGCATCTAGGCTTAAAATATAAATTAAATAGATAAACATTTAATTTATATATTCTATTCTAGTCAACTCAAGGTCAAAAGTGACATGGCATGAGACTTGAGTGTGGTGGCATGTGTTGGGCACATAATGGCATGTGGTATAAAGTGGTGGTATGTGGCATAAGTGTGGTGGCACACACAAAGGTTTGGATGAGGATATGTGGCATCAACACTTATCTCATACACTCCACATTGTGGAGCTTTTCCTTCATGATTATCTTCCAACGAGAGGATAGTCTAAATTATATATTTTGGCTAACTCCTTGCTTTTACTATTGTTGGATATAGTTGGATATTATCGTATTGTTGGAAAAGGATACTGAATTTTCTTGATCAACTATGAGAAAAGGGCATGTATAATTCTACTAAGAAGAATACAAAGAGGAGATACTTTTGGTCATGGTTTTTCCCTTCACTAGGTTTCCACATAAATTGGTGTGTTATGGTTTGATGATCTTGATCTTATATTTAAATTATTTTAAGTTTAATTATTTTAGATTTATGTTATTTATGCTTGTAAAATATATTTTTATTGCACAATTAATATTTTTATTAAGTTTAATTTTTAACCGCTACATTTGGGGGTTTTATTTTTCTTCCTCCCCCTTTAATTTTAAGGTGATAAGCATATAATCTTATTTTTTTATGTTTCCTGACAGTAATATTTGATGTTAATACTTATATTTCGATGATTACATGGACAATTGAATAAAAAAATATATTTATTTAAGCTCTAATGACTTAAATTAACACTCACCCTTGTAATAATTATGTGTGACCCTAAATTTTCTAAATATTTTTTTAAAATTTCCTTTGAATTATTGACTAATTTTATTTGATAATCGTACCCAAACCTTGGGTAAATCAATATTTCCTTTCAATAGATGACATATTATCCTTACCATTGATGTATATTTATAACTAGGAAGATATATCACTCAATAGATTCAAACATAGAACCTTCACCCTTGTTTTCTCTAAATCTTGTCATGTAGATGAATGCATTTAGTTGGTGATCAAAATATTTTCCACATAATTTATCCTTTTTAATAAAAAAAATTAAAAATAGCCACTAAGATATTTGAACTATAGACTCCCTAGAGCCTTAACAAAAATTGGTATAACCAGTTTTTCATTGATCCAATGTTCTCAGAAGTGCCCTTCACGACACTACTCGACCATGCCAAAATATAGAGTGTATTTATGTGTGAAATTTAAAAGGCACCAAATGTATTCAAATTTAAGTTTAAAATAATATATCTTTTTTACTTCAATCCTACCATGGCCTACGGAGAGGAAGAATACAAAATAATTCAAAGGTAAATTTGTTCTTCTAAATGGAGAATCAAAAGATATTCGATAACAATAAAGTAGGAAAAATATAGAAAAAATATTTTAAAAGTTTTGGAAAATTAGATAGATAGAAAAAATATTTTTTGATTTGAATTAAATTTTGTAATAATAATCAAAGGCTTCAAAACAAATTTTTGTGTGACCAAGCAATGTCAGTCCATACTTGCTCTAATACCATGTCAAAATTCATAATACTTTCTAGAAACAAACAAAGGTAATCCATCCACTCAGATTTTATACATAAAATATAAAAGAATAAAAGAAAGTAAAATATATTCAAATATTGGGGGGATTTATAGGTAACATAAATAATCATTGTATTAGTTGTAGATAAGATTCAAAATATTTGGATAATGAAATGAGAAGTGGTAGGGGTTATTTATACCAATACCAAATCCCTGAATACATAAATGAACTTAACCTTAATATAACATAACAAGAAAGGCTTTAAGATTAATTATGAGTGTATAAGATAGGTTTAAAAATACCAAGAATAATTGTGGTCCATATGGCTTACATAATAAAATATTCCAATAAATTCAATACAATATAAAAAAAAATTCCCTTAGGCCTATCCAATATTACATCATAAAATGCCAACCTTAGCTATGAATCAAATTATAATTTCAATAAGAAGATATGCAATATGAATGATGATCAACTAGAATACATATCTTCCACTTTATGGAACGCTAAAGCATAAAATCTAATCCTATTGCTCATGGGATAACTCATCCTAACCTATGGACCTAAACAAATCAAATTAAAATATTCAATGTGGATATATCAAGGTTTATACATGTTAATTGGGTCAAAAATACCTAATACTATTCACAAATAATATAAAATTGAAGGGTTCTATAATTTTTTAGTAAATATTTCATTCTAATCTACCCAATTAGGTCTTTCATTAGTCCTTAATATATATTTTTAATTTTTTTAATTCATATTATTAACATTTTTTACATGTTTCATTTATAATTTGATAATTTACTAATATTAGATAGTTTCAAACATGTATTGTTCTAATAGACATAAAAAAGTGTAATATGAAAGACATTTTAACATATATAAAATGTACTCATGACTTGCTTAGAATTATTTGTCAAAATATTTTACATCAATTCATATAGTAATAGTTTGTAGGATTATTAATATTCTATTCTTGAATTTTTTGTATTTTTAAATGTTCTTGCTCCTCACTAGCTAAACAAATTATAATATATATCTATCAGTCTATATATGGTATAAAAAGCTTCTCATAAGAATAATGCATACAAAGTTCAAAATGAAGGAAGAGATAGGGGAAACGACACATTGGTTATGGACAATATCCAACATATAGAACAAGTAAATGTCATAAATTATATTTCCTTGAGTCATTGATGTGTAAATATATCTTATTATAAAGTCTATTTTAATTTAAGACCTGAAATTATATTGATACCCATTGTCAATGAAGAGGAGGTACCAACTAACCATAAAAACATCAACACATAAATTAATTTGAAATAATTTGTTAACAAATAAGTGTTAAGATCACACCTTATAAACTAGATTTTTAGAAAGGAAGAAGTTTGTTGATGATTTAAAGAATGTGTGTATTTATATTTTTATAATTTAAAAAAAAAAATTAAAATCTTACTATATAGAAAACAATTGTCTATAATTTATAAATTAAGTCATATATGCCCATAAAATATACTAAATTTGAATTTGTGACTCTATATTTTGATGTATTTCTTTGAATAGAGTTAAATCAAATCTATTACTACTTTTTTTAAAGACTATAAGACACAATAACTAGAGTTAAATAAAATCTATTTCTACTTTTTTTTAAAGACTATAAGATCCAAATGGTTACTAAAGGCCATCGAGATGGTTCCATGGAAAATATTAGCACCTTAGATGGTATTCTCAAAGCTAATTATGAAACAATTGATGATGGTTAGTTTTTCAAAAATGAAAATCCTACGAAATGTGTTACAATTAAATATTACCTTAGAAGCTTGAAGTGCAAAAATGCATTTTAAGATCTTGCCATTCTAAAGGAGGAAGATGGAGAATATCTTTGATAGAAAGACAAAGATGGATATACTTTAATTAACTTGTTAGAAATATATATATATATATATATATATAGTAATGGGAGTGGTTTCCAATAAAACCACACATAACTTATTAAAAAAAAATGAACCTTTATAACATTTAACAAAACAATTTTTCTACCATATATATTGTTGAAGTTGTAATGCATTTATAAGAATGAAAACAATAGACTAAAATTGAAAGCTTCCTCAAGGGTAGTCCATGTAACTTATTTCAACATAAAAGATGTAGGAAATACAGAGTTAGATATGGTATAATAGAGTTTAATTGGTTTAGGATTATAATTGTGATAAATATATTTTTAATTATTATTTTTATATAATTAAATTTAAAAAATAAGATAAAAGCTGGGCAGCTGCTATAACATGGCACAGTTTCTACCATTTTGCATGCCGCAGGTTGTCTAAATTCAAGCCTTCATATCAGCATTGACAGTATTATTTTGTTTCTATATATTCACAAAGCCAATTCATGCCTTTATATCAACATTGACAGTATTATTTTGTTTCTATATATTCACAAAGCCAATGACAATACCATTGTGCTCGCAGACACATAAAACCAAGCGTAATCCATTTATCTTAGTCTTTAAACCGAGAAAACTCTGCAAGCTAAGCAAACCGAAGGTTTCTTGAAACAAAACAAGCATCCATGTAATTTATTTAAGCTTGCAAGATCTATTTTGACTTTCAGTCGTAGAGAGAGAGGAGCAAACGAGGGGTGGGAACGGCGACGAGGGGCACGGCTTTCTGCAGCGCGACGCCAAACGCCTCCTCCATGTCCAGCTTCTCCGCCATCTGCCCGGCGGGCAAAGACCAGTCGAAGGAATGGACGAGAGTAGCCAACATAAACTGCACCATACGGATGCCCATGCTCATGCCGACGCAGATACGCCTGCCGGTGCCGAAGGGTATCAGCTCGAAGTCCGTGCCCTTCACGTCCATTCTGCTCCCCACGAACCGCTCAGGGTCGAACTCGAGCGGCCGTTCCCACACCTCCGGGTCGTGCTGAATGCCCCAGGCGTTCACCATGAGCCGCGCGTTCTTGGGAATGTAATACCCCTCCACCTCGCACGCCTCCGCCGCCAGGTGCGGGAGGAGCAGCGGCGTCGACGGGTGAAGGCGAAACGTCTCCTTCACCACGGCTTGCAGGTACGGCAGGTTTTGAAGGTCCGCCTCGTTAAGCATCCGCCGCCGTCCCACTACAGAGTCCGTGTCCCGTTGGCACTTGCCCATGACGTCTGGGTGGCGGATCAGTTCGGAAATCGCCCATTCCACCGTGCTGGAGGAGGTGTCTGTGCCTGCTGTGAAAAGGTCCTGCCCAGAATCCACGTGATTAGTGACAACAAATTACAGATCTAAAGAAGAAGCAGAAGAAAGGAATTGTGATGGTAGCTTAGATATAGTCCGAGGCCTAGGCTGATAAAAGGTTTCTATCAAAACGAATTTATCAAGGATTTGGAGGGCGATCAGTTCCCTTACCAGGAAAAGCGCCTTTATGTCCGTATCGGTGAGATTCCCGCCTTCGCCATCGGCGTTATTCCTGAGCTCCAGAAGAACGCTCAGCAAAGCCTTCCTCCCGGTCTCGTGGAGGGCGGACGCGGCCTTGTGCTCCTCCAAGGTTCTACCTATGAAATCGTCGAACCACTTGTGGAGCTCTTTCATCTTGGCCTGCAAGCCCTGCAAGTCCAGCCACGCCAGCGACGGCACGAAGTCCCCGATGTTGAACACCCCCCCCAGCACCATGAGTTCTCTCACCATCTCCCTGAACTCGCCGGCCTCACGGCTGCCCCGGGAATCGAAAACGCGCTTGCCCACCATCACCTGCCCCAGCACATTGGCCATGCATAGGTTCAACAACATTCCCAAGTTGACGGCCTCCCGGCGCCGGTGGTGGTCCAAAATCGACTTCACCAGCAGTCCCACCTCCGCCTGCCGCACCGGCTGCAGATCCTCGAGCGCCTTCCCGGCAAAGAGATGGATATTACACACCTTTCGTAGCATTCTCCAGCGGGGGCCGTAGGGCATCCACACCATATCGTTGGAGTCGTAGAATATGTATTTAGCCCCTACGTTTCCCGGGCGGTTGGAAAAATTCCCGTCATAGGTCTTCAAAAAGGCCTCTGCTACTCTGGGGGATGAGGCGATGACGGTGTCGGTGGTGCCGAGCTTTAAGTACATGAGTGGCCCATATTGCTTGGAGAGGTGATAGAGCGAGCGATGGGGCATGTTGCCTAGAGCCGGAAGGCTGCCGATGACCGGCCATCCTCGTGGCCCAGGAGGAAGCCGCCGCCTGCGGCTGGCCCTTAGAAGATAAGCCAAAGCCAGGAATAACAGAACCCCCAAACCCACCGCTTGGCCGAGAATTAACGGCACAGAATACAAAAAATGAACTGCAGAATCTATGACTGAATTCATCTCTGGACCGTTCATGTGTTGGGGTGTATCGGGCCCTCCTTCAACACTAGTGCTTCCCTCCGCCAACTTTTTAAGGCTGGACAAATGACGGCATCGATGGGACAGGAGGCATCATACTTCTTTAACACTACACAAGTCAAGTCACGATAGCAGATGTTTTTTCCCTTTTAAGCTCACTTACATTCACCAACACCTATTTAAACCTAAAATATTTTTGGTAAAATTAATTTGTTAAAGAGTTAGGTAAATTGATAATTGTTTGTTTGGTCAGTTCCTTAAATAAATATACTTTTTCGGTCAACAACAGTGACTTGTCAACAAAAATAACTTGTTAATTACTTTAAAAAATATACCAAACAACTTCTTATCTATCATAAAAATAAAAAATAAAACATGACGCCATATACAATATTTTTCCTGGCAACAATTAAAATTTGTTTATCCCGTAAAACCCACGGTTTCCTTTTACAAACATTTATAAACCGGTAATAATGTAGTCTAATCCACGTTAAGAAAAACTTTTAGCACGATTAGATGAAAAGAACAGACTATCACATGCCCCTTTGAGCTAACTTCCTCTTCCCTTCTAATTTGTTTATGCGGACGTTATCAATACGTTAAACTATATAAAGTAAACTATAAAAAAATTCAAAAAGTGCACGATTATTAATATTAATATTTTTTTTCTACATAAGTTAGTTGTAACATCATACTTCACGGGTTGTTTTCAATAAATCTATACTAGTTATTGTTGATTTAATGTGAGAGGGACCATTGATCTAAAGGTGTCATCATGATGATGACGCGTACTCAAAGATTTCAAATCATACTATTACCTTTGCAACAAGCATGCCTCCAAGGTTTGAACCATAGTCTCTTCTGTGGCCAAACTTCTTGGTAAATGTGTGGCCAAACATACAATTACCTATACACCTAGCCCTTGGGAACATTATTAAATAACGATAACCTGGATTAACACATACACTCATACAAAGCTAAAAGTTTTCATAGATAAAGATGACTTTAAAGACATGAATTGTATATATGAAAACAAATACATATTAATAAATAAATAATTTTTTATCCGAAACACAAGTAGTTGTAAAAGCTTATAATTTACATTATATATTACTTCTATTAAAGCAAAATAACTAATATATAGATATATACTATTATGGAATTTTTTTTTTATTATAGAAGGGGTGTTGAAAGGTCCTTAAACCTTTTGCAACAAGAAGAAAGCTAAGCTTATAAGATTATCAAAAGGGCATTAACAGAGAGCAGTCTACATAGATACTTAAAACTAGCCAACCCATCAGGGTATAATGAGAGCAACTTAAAAACAAGAAGAGAACCCACACTAACAAATCCCTTACCAAACCAACTAAAACAGAGAAGAGACATTCTAAAAAAAAAATGGAACATAAACAAAGGGGTAGAGAGATAGGGATAAACCCCCCCTACAACCTAACTATACAAACCCACAACTAAATTTGCTCTTCATAGGACATAGGATCATGGATCTCCCAATCAATTACTGCAACGGGATTCAAAATCCAACAAAACATGGATCAGGCCAGAAGAATGTGTCAACCCCCCCTAGAAAAAGGCTCACATTATCAATAAAATTCATCAAATAAATTGTTCAACTTCTATGGGAAAATTCTCCCTCCAAATAGAGAGATTATCCTAGCTTAACCCTAGATTAGCTAATAAGTTTGCATTCTTGTTACCTTTTCTAAAGGTGTGCCTGACTTGAATTTTCTCCAAATTCTGATAGAATCTTTGGGCTTCCTTAATTAGATTGAAGATGTTCCAACTAGGATTTTTATCACCGAAAAAGGTCTTAACTACATTTAAGGAGTTCCCTTCAATAATAATGTTTTTACAATTTAAAGATTCCATTAATGCAATACCTTGATATAGTACCCTAGCTTCAAAAAAATGACAAGTTTATGGACCCAAGTTTTCCACAAGGTAAGAAGAATCTCCCCATTTTTAGTCTTGAAGATGCCACCTACCCTCATCAACCTCATATTCCCTTTCGATCTGTGTCAAAATTAGATTCAATCCAATCCTGGATTAGGGGTTTCCATTTAACAAAGGTTCTAATATTTAGAATATCTGTTGTTCTCGTGCTGATTGAAAAACCCAATTTTTTCAAAAGAATAATCTTTGCTACCCCTCCATGACTAAGAACTAAATTCAAATTTCCCACATTTTCAACAATTGTTGTTAACACTCTAAGCCATACTGATTCAACATTTCTCTCCATGCTTTTGAAAACTCTTCTATTTCTTTCCTTCTAAACACCCCAAAGGATATGTGGGAGGCTAAAGGACCAAAAGGAGCACAAGATAATAACAATCCAGGAAACACCCATGAAACTCCCAAAAAATCCATCAAGAGAGAAAACACTTCCCTTGACAAAGAGCATTGGAAAAACAAGTGACTAGTGGATTCATCAAAAAATTTATAGGGGGAACACCAATTTGTAATTATCATACCTCTTCTTTGTAAATTGCCCACCATGAGAATTTATCCTGAGATGCCAACCAAAGGTAAAAGTTCACTTTTTGCATAAGATCTTAAGCCTATATTTTCTTGAAAATAGGGACTTCCTCTATGGCATCAGAAGTAATCTTATAGGCTGACTTAACATAAAATAACCCATCATTTTCACTCTTCTAAATTAAGTTGTCTTCCTATTCCATATTCTTTATAACTTGTAGCATTAATAAGACTTGAATGAGTTTGAAACTTCACTAGTCCAGCATATTTAGATTTTGCATTATAAGCGGTTTCCAATTTTTAACCCCTTTTTGAATCTACATAAATCAGCCACCTTAGTACCAAACACAATAGTGGCTATATAGGTTCAACTTCAGCCAATTCTTGGGATGTGATTAGAGGTTGATCCTAGATCCAATGATCCTTCCAAAAATCAATAGCAATCCCACTGCCCATAATCCATCTATGCCCTCAATGGATGATGCTTTTCATTTTCAAAATATTGAGCCAAAAGGCCAATCCTAAAAATGATGAAGGATCATTCAAGAAATTAAAGCTCATAGAAATATATTTAGCCAACATAATATTCACCCAACCAATGTTTTCTTTCTTAAACAACTTCCATGCTTGCTTTGCCATTAAAGCTTCATTCATCCAGTTGACCCTTTTGAAACCTAAACCCCTAGCTTTGAATTCTCTACAAATGTGTTTCCTCAAAACAAGATGAAATCTTTTCTTACTCCCCAAACCAGACCATAAGAAATACTTTTGAAGCTACTCAGTCTTTTGAACTACTTTCATCGGGGCTTTAAAAATAGAGAGGAAATAGACTGGTATGCTCTATAAAGTTGCCTTAACTAACTATACCTTTCCAGCCTAGCTAAAAACAACCCTTTTCTAGCCAGTGAGCATTTTTTGAATCCTATATAATATTGGGTCCCAAATATTCTCTTTCATTCTACCACTGAATAGGGGCATCCCTAAATAAGAAGATGATAAAACCACAATCTCACAGCCCAAAATCCTAGTAATCTTCCTTTGCCTATCACGGGGGTATTAAAAAGAAGTCTACTCTTGTGGCAACTGAGTTAGAGTTAGATTCCATTACATCATTTGGATCATGTAAATGTACCTTCTTAGGTACATACTTAGGACATTAGATTACTTTAGGGGTAAGTTATCTAGTTACTTCATGCAATGTAATAAATGCACAAGTGTCAATGTGCAAGTTCTAAATGTGTAAGGTGTCCCTTGCACAACTAGGTGGAGTGTTGGCCAAGGAACCTATCTTCCATTATAAAAGGGCCTCATTGTAAGATTTTGATATGCAAGTCAATAGGTATTAGTAGTAGTAGCACTCGGTGACTCCATTAGTGATAAAGTACATTATAGTTCTAGAGCATCTTGCATTGAGGGTCCATTTCCTCCATAGCAATTTTGTATTCATTTTCATCATTTCTATTTAAAGCATATTTCTGAGATCTTGTGAATTTATTTTCTTTTATATTTCTACATCTTGTGATTGCCATATCCCATTACAATCTACCTCAAAAGCTAATAGTGGTATCAGAGCCATGGTAGGTCTAGTCACAGTAGAACTAGCTACTATAGAGTGAGAGGAGAACCACCATTATTGTGGAGCCTAAATATTTTTGTGAACCTAATTTTCCACAATGCACAAGCTCTTGAAAAAATATTTAGAAGAATCAAGGTGGTAGGGAGAGATTTGAGAAAGTTGTATTCATAAAATAGGGCCAATCACCATAGCTTCAATTTTTACAAACTAGATGTTTCATTGAATCAATTGCATGTGAATTTGATCGTCTGGTAGAACATACTGAAAAGAGAAATTATAAAATTCATTGGGATAAAAGTCTTCCCATAGAGTTATAGGGAAAAACTTGTGAAGATAAGGACTCAACATTTGATCCACTAGTTTGATGAATCAACTAGTGAAGCTCATCTAAGAGATCAAATAAATTTACTATTGCCTGAATTTTATTTTATTGCAAGGAACTAACCCTTAGATTATTGGGGCACATCCTACAATAGAAATATAGGAGATTTTAACTTCATTACCTGAATGTCGGAGTGCTTTCATAGTGCATAGATTAGTTGTAAAAAATAAAACTTTAGAAGAGACTCTAGGAGGAATCATAGTGAAGTCTAGAGATTGAAGATCTCTATTGATAAAGTCAACTTCACAGTAGAAAAGGCCACAAAATCCTTGATCTAAGAAAATACCATAGAAGCCTTAATCCTAAAAGTCCATAGAACCCTTGATATAAGAAAAGGCCACAAAAGCCTTGATCCTGAAGAAGGCTCCAAAAGAGAGTACCTAATTCAAAAGCAGGTTCATATTAGAGTACTAATCATTTATTGTAAATAAACGAGATTCATTAAGTTGGAAAACTTCCTAAAAGAAATTTAGGAAGAGTATTTTCTTTGAAATCAATCCAGAACCTGAAGCAAACTTGAAGGTGAAGATATCTAGTGAAGATCTCATTGAAGAAACTTCCAGTCTTGGAAGGACAAGAAGGACTAGGAGAGTCATGTTCAAATCTAGAAGCAGCAGAATCAAGTGATCTAGGAAGAAGATCTCAATTCTATAAGTTGAATAAGAAGGTCTTAACGAAGACCAAAGTAGTTGCAAATTCAAAGACCTAGGAGAGGTCTCAAGGAAAAAGGCTTGGAGAGCCTTTGTTGCTGAAGCAAGATCATCAAAAGAGTTCCCCAGAAGAACTCATTGGAGAAATTCTCCATCAGGGAGAAACTTTCTGATAAGAGAAATACTTGGGAAAATTATCGCCATCTGACAACAAGCCCAATTAGGAGAATAAGAATTGGTAGGGAGTTCTAAAGAAGATACAGAAGACCTCAAGACATTCAAAGTCTTGAGAAGAAAAAGATCTTGCTTGAAATCAAAATTCAACAAGAAGACTTGAAGACAAAAGGAGTTTGTCAAAGCCGAGAGACTTGAATATTGTCTAAGGATTCCTCTGTATCCATAGTAGAAAGGAGAATATAAAACCACCAAATCCTCATGAAAGAAATTTCAAGACCTCTTTTTGGTGAAGCAGGAGCTGCTTGGAAAAGCTAAAAAAAGTTGTAGAAAGCAACAAGCTTGATCTACATTCTCTAAAAAATCTGTTAAAAAGATAAGAAATTATTGGTGCAAGTGAATTCATTAATCATATGATAGAACCTCAAGTTCTATCTTAATATAAATAATTAAAATAATGGAAAATAATAAAATTTTACATAATCACTATTGAAAAAGAATCACAAGCCGCTTATAAGGGGGCTCCCTCCTAAATATTTGAAATAAAAAATGATACTCTTTTCTTGATGTCCTTCCTAAAGAACTCAACCTTATCCTTATATCTAATCTAAGGCTACCATGGAAGGACATGATGATTCATTTGTGAGTAATAATTAATAAATAATTAATTAAGTAAATAATAAGGTTATGTTAGGATGGAGAATCCTAACATGCCACTCTCCCTAAAAGAAGCTTTGTCCTCAAAGCGTAAAGTGATGTATACCATTTGATTGGCCAAATTAGCCAAAAATAAATTCAATGCTCAACGTCAATTCGAAAAAACACCTCTTGAGAAATCACAAATCACTTACACTACCCCAAAACCTAACCGAACCTTACCAATTAAGCATCTCAGCCTTGAGGAAATGAAGGAATGATGAGCAAAGGGCCTCTAATATAATTTCGATGAGAGATATGTGCTAATCATAACTGCACTACACAAAATTTATATCTATTGGATGCAACTAATCTGATGTAAATTCACTGTAGGAGACCGACAATGGACTCCAAGGGTAAAATTGTAAGACAAGACATCATACAAAATACACCATTAAAAGAAACTTCCAAATGCTTCCTTTCATTATCTGAATTCACATCCCCCTTACAATAGAGTCTCCCACTTCTTATACTCCCCAAAAGAAAAACCCTAGCCTACGCTACCCCCTTACTACTTTTAGTCACTTTCTATTTTTAGCAACTCACTTGCTATTTTTAGTAACCCTAAAAAAAATAAAAAATAAACTCGAATGGCATCCAAAATGGAATCATGCACCCGTTATTCAATAATAACCACTATCCCAAGATAGCAATCCCACTCTAGTTCTACACTAGTAGTTATGATAACTTTTCAATTGCAAAAACTAAAAATTACATTAAAAGCTACTTTTGGGACTCCAAGAGGCATTTTCTTGCACGTAAATGCAAAGGGTAATTTTTATTAAGTTCTCCATGCAATTCTACACATTTTGAAAAAAGAACGAGGTAAAACAGACACTCAGATCAAAATTTATGGCCCTAGCAAGGTGCACCATGATCCTTGTAGTTCAACAGAAGAAGGAAATAAGATAGAAGTAGAAGTAGTTATGGATACACCCGATGATAGCACTAAGGATACACTAGAAGTTTCTTTCAACGCCCTCACAAGAATTTCTTCTCCACAAACTATGAAATTTTAAGTATGCTTCAAATGACAAAATTTCTTTATGCTCATTGACTCTAGCGGTACACATAATTTCATCGACCCATCTATGGAAAAACAAGCTACTTGTTATATACAACCCTTAATAATTTTGAGTTCATGATTGGTAATGGGAAAAGGATTACCACTAAAGGGAAGTGCGATAATATTAAGCTCACCATGGGCGATTACAACATGAAATATGATATGTTTGCACTTCCATTAGGAGGATGTGATATTGTCCTAGGGGTGCAATGGTTGCGAACACTCAGGACAATCCAATGGGATTTTGAAGCATTATGGATGCAATTCACAACTAAAAACCAGACATATACTCTTAAAGGATTACAATTAGACCCCTCACAAATAGTGAGTTCTCACCATATGGAAAACATTATTCACAAAGGAGGTAAAGGAATGGTCGCACAATTATTTTATATTCAATCAATCAAGAAGGAACAAAATAAAGTGATAGAATTACAAATCCTAACATGTCATTCCAAAGTATTAAAAAAACCAAAAGGGTTACTCCCCATCGTAGTCATGATCATGCTATACAACTTCTTCTTGGAAATCAACCCCCAAATATTCAATCTTATCGATATCCCTACTTATAGAAAACTAAAATTGAGAAACTTGTGCAAGAATTATTGAAGGTAGGTGTTATTCGACCTAGTGTTAGCCCTTATTCTTCTCCAGTATTATTGGTTCATAAGAAGGATGGATCATAGTGTCTATGTATCAATTTTTGTGCTCTTAACAAACTCACAATCAAGGATAAATTTCCCATTCCTGTTATCGATGAGTTTCTAGATGAGCTTCATGGTGCTAAATACTTTTCAAAGCTAGATCTACGATCAAGATATCATCAAATTAGAGTCAGAGAAGAAGACATTCCTAAAACTGTCTTCTGAACTCATGAAGGGCACTTTGAATTTTTGGTCATGCCTTTTGGCCTCACCAATGCTCCTTCAATATTCTAAAGCCTAATGAACCATGTATTTTGCCCTTATCTTCAAAAATTTATTTTAGTTTTCTTTGATGATATTTTGATTTATATCCAGACATGGGAGGATCATTTGGTTCATTTAGAACAAACCTTGAAAATCTTGGGCAAAAACCAACTATATGCCAAACATTCAAAATGCTCTTTTGGGCAAGAAGAGATTGAGTATCTGGGACATATCATTTCCAAGGATGGGGTTAAAGTGGACCCCCACAAAATTGAAGATATGAAAAATTGGC
The DNA here is from genome assembly GCA_028583015.1 of Wollemia nobilis. Lineage (NCBI taxonomy): Eukaryota > Viridiplantae > Streptophyta > Pinopsida > Araucariales > Araucariaceae > Wollemia > Wollemia nobilis. The sequence continues at coordinate 6,917,256 of JAQPPZ010002642.1, forward strand.
CTACCCCAAAATCGTTGAAAATATTATGTGGTTTTCTTGGATTAACCGGGTATTATCATAAATTTGTTAAATACTGGCCATTTTTTGAACTCATCCTCAACACAATAAGAGGTATCCAAACTAATATCACCAATATAAATAGTTTGAAAACTATAGAATTTTAAAAAATATGATCAATTTACTTTCACGTACAAATTTTATGACCCTGAGAATTTTAGCCTATTTGTCCTCCAAAAAAGAAAATAATTAAATACATTAAACCTTAGTAAAAAATAGCGAATTAGGATGGATTATTTATCACATATTTGTAGGAGAATATTTTCCACTCTATCACCACTTTTTTATCATTTTTTAAAGCTAAAAAATCACGAATTGTCACATTAACTAATTTTATTGGATGATGTGCTCAGATATAAAAAAATAAAATAGTTATTTTTGGTAGCAAGCACCTAAGGCTAGTTAGGCTACTTGGGTGTTCAAAATTAAACTTAGTCTCTTGTACTCCAAGAACCTAAGGATATTTAGGCTATTTAAACACCTCTTTTATGTTTGATTGAATATTATTTGAGGAAATCCACCTCAGGTCTTCTTCATGAATATCTCACCAGTTAGCCAACCTGTTTGCCACCCTATTACCTTCTCTAAAAAATTATTCATCTCTGTGTTCTCCAGTGAATTAAGGATTCTTATATTTTTTATTATTATACTTGACACCCACCAACTCTTTATAGTCCTCGTGTTAAGAAATTTGATAATGTTGAGAAAAACTCCCTCTACTATCAACTTTTTTACTCCCAACTACTTTTCTAGTTTTCCCTCAACCAAAGCTACTCTAGATTTTGCTTGATGAATCGTCATAGATCCTATAAACTCACTTATAGTATAAATTATGATCCATTTGATAATACCTATCACTACTCCCCTTGCCTTCCCAAGGTTCCCCTTAGAAGATCCATAAAAATTGAGCTTAAAGCCTCCCTAGGTGGATGCCATTTTACCCTTATTGGATTTTCTTGGGTGGCTTTCTTTGTCTCAAATAGGTTAAGGTCCCAATGTTTACTAATCCTCACCTCATTTTCTAATTCCCTAATTAATTTTAAACTCAAGACTTTAATATTTTCCATTATAGCCACCTAAATCATTTACCTAATTCTTAAGGAGGCTCTCTTTTACTCCTTAAATATTCTTTTGTTACACTCAAATGAAACCCCTAAGCATAGGTAAAAGGAATTAGAGCCCATATATTATTCAATATTGCACTCCTAAATGTATTTTTCCATTTTTATATCCAATCCCCCATTATATTTGGCAATACCCAAATAACTCTTGTCTTAAAAATTAAACCTTGAAGAATCAAGAGGGAATAACTACATCCTAACAATAAGTTTTTCACTGACTCTTCTTATTCTTCACATGGATAACATATCTTAAAAGTTTAAACCCTCTTTTATGTAAGTTATCTATTATTATAATCTTATTTGGCATAGCCACCCAAAGGAATATTGCTAGTTTTTGTGTTGCCTTTGTTTCCCAAAGCCTCCTCCATTAAAACCCATCGTCTAGCTTAGTTTTTAGAATTTTAAAAGCTGATTTTACACTAAAGGATCCATCAATAGTAGCTCACCAGAATATATATTCTTCACCCATATTTACACCTACATGGAAGGCTCTTAGTTTACTTTTAAGCTTATTTAAAGCTTCCTCACTTTGATTACTTCCATGTAAGTCATTTCAACTTGCCACTCCTTCCTCCTAGGCTAGATAGTCTATAATCATGTGCCCATGTCTTTGTTCTAGATCTATTTGTACTTCAAATAATTCCTCCTCCAAACTTAGGGGTTGGTTCTCCAACCATGCATCCTCCTAGAAGTGAACCGACATGCCATTTCCATTTTTCCATTCAGCTCCTTACCATAAAAACTTTCTTCCTTCCACCATATGGTTCTAGATAGATGAGCTTGTATAAAATGGCTAGAAATATCATTTCTTCTTGTCTATCTAAGTACTTGTTATTTAATTTTTTGGCCCATAAAGAATAGACTTATTTTATTAGCCTCCATCCTACTTTAGCAATTAAGATATAATTAACATCCCTAATCCTCCTTAATCCTAAACCTTATTTAGATTTCAAAATGCACACTTTCTCCCATGCCACAAGGGGGATTCTACTCTTTTCCTCTACACTTGACCACAAAAATTTATTTTGCATACTTTCTACACTATTTATAATTTTTGTTGGTATCTTAAACATAGATAGGAGATAGATCAACATGGATTGAAGGGTACTCTTTAGTATCTAATTTTTTTTTACTTGACTTCCTTTTCATCTTGCTAGCTTACATTGAATCTTATTTATAAACACATATCATAATTGGTCCTTACACACATCTTTAAATAGATGTATTCCTAGATAAGTTGATGGAAGACCTAATATATCACAATCTATTACCTCTAATATCCTTCTTTGGTTCTTCTCTAGAGTGTTGATGAAGAACACTTTGCTCTTTTCCAAGTTAATCATTTATTGAGAAGCCATGTTGTATAGATTTAGGATCTATTTGAAATTCTTGGATTTGGCCACCAATGGTTTCTTAATCAGGATTGTATCATCCACAAACCATTGGTAAGCGATACCTCTCAATGACATAGAATTTTTCAACCCATTTAAGGCTTCCATCATTCGGGTTGCATCTATACATCTACCAAGGGCTTCTGCCATTGTAATAAAGAAGTAAGGAGAAAGTGGATCCCCATGCCTTAATCCCTAGTTGCTCTCAAAGAAACCTACCAAAGAATTATTTATGATAACCAAGAACCTTGGTCCACCATAGCAATTCCTCAACCATCTTCTCCATCTCTTCCTAAATTTGAACATAGCAAGAACTTTTTCTAGGAAACTCCAAGAGTCTATATTGTAAACTTTAGTCATATCTAGCTTCAACAACATTCCTTCCTTCCTCCTTTGTATTACTGAGTGTAGTGTTTCATGGTGAGATATGACACCATCCAGTATTTGTCTTCCCTTCACAAAACCCCCTATTGGTCTGCTATAATATTCAAGAGGACTTTTTTCAACCTAAAAGCTATCAATTTAGTGATGATCTGATATATTATATTACATAGTATTATTAGCCTATAGCCCTTAAATCCCTTATGCCCCTATTTCTTTAGGATGAGTACTAAAATGGTGTTAAATTATCTTAGAACTTTTCTTTAATGGTGATACTCTTGAACTGCTTCTATGAAGTCGTCCTTTACTATATTCAAAAATACATTAAAGAAACCAACCTAGAAACCATCCAAGCCTAGAGATTTTTCCTACCCCAAGGAGAATACTACCTCCTTCACCTTCTTTTAACTAACATATATCACCATCTTTTCATTCATTTTTATTGACATTATCATTGGTATATATTAAATAATTTCTTACATAGCCTCCTTGTCTTCCCCCTTTTCCTTCAATAGCAACAAAATAAAGAAGTCAACTACCTCTTACTTGATCCTTTCTTCATATTTGAATATTTCACCATCCTCACATAGGATTTTATAAATCCTTCCAATACTTTTATGCTTTATTTTTGATATGTGAAAGAATTTAGTCTTTTTGTCTCCTTCCATAAGCCAATTGTTCCTTTATTTTTACCTCCAATAAGTTTCCTCTTAAGCCAAAATATTGTGAATATTTACCTAGATCTCCTTCTCTCTATTATATAGGGCTTAGTCCATCTCAATCACCCTCACTTCCTCCTCCAACAAAATCAATTCTTTCCTAAGGATTTCCTTCTAATGAAAGATGTTTCCACAAACTTGCTTGTTCCATATTCTTCTTTCTTTACACGTTTAAGTTTCCCTACCAAAATAAAAATATTAGAGCCTTAGATCAAAAACCTCCACCATGATTCTACTTCTACATAAATAATTGGATATTGAAACCGCATGTATTCAAACTTGAAAGGGCTTCTACCTTTCCATATTTCCCTAGATCGGCTAAATTACAACGAATAATAATTTGATCTCATGTTAGTAAATTATACTAACAAGTGCTCATAATTACCCTAAAAACAACTCATAGAGAGTAGTAATTTATTTAAACTCCCTTGGATTATTTTCTCCCATATTCTCCTATTTATCCATGTAAAAGAATTACCTCTTAAATTAACATCATATAGACTAGATTCTAACAAAATTTGCTAAAATACTCTATGCTCTTCGAGAAGCCAAAGGATCCATATTTCTCCTCTCTAGGAATCAAACAAGTGTGTAAGTCCCCAACCAATATCCATATTAGACCTCTTATCCACTACCACATATGCTCCAATTCCTTCCACAACACCTTTCTTTCTCTATTCACATTTGGGGTATAGATATTTGTAATAAGGAAGGTGACATTGATAATTTTGAAGTTATTCAAATAGTTATAAGGTACTTGTTTTTTCAGATGAATTCCCCCTCAAAGGTATCATAATTCCATAAAATTAAGTTTCTTGTTAAATCCCACGTTGCCTTCACCTAATCACTACCATCTTTCTTCCATATCCATTTCTTAATATTCTCTCATATTGTAGCACTCAACTTTATTTCTTGTAATAGAACTTATCAGGTTGTTCATCCTTAATCAAGGACCTCACTACCCTATGTTTGTTAGAGGAATTCATTCCCCTAAAATTCCAAGACAAGATCTTCATATCCTATTTTTTTGTGGGATTATACCCACTTGATCCTAAGATCATCTAAAACCCTAAGTTAATATCCGTTTTCATATCTTTTAAGAATTTTTCCTTTCAAGAAGGCTTTCCCACCTTCTTTACCCCTTCTATTCCCACATATGGGATCTTCTTGGTACTTTTTGTTACTCTTATATTCATGACTTCTTTAATTCTTGAGGATCCTTCCTTTATTGGTAATTTTTCTATTGTGCAAAGGACCGCTTTGTTGGTTCGACTTTTATACACACCCTGCGAAGAATGAGCATGAAATCCCGATAACACTTATAAGGGATAAATCCCACTCACTTTAGGATCTTGTTGGATATCCAAGGTGTGAGTTACAGAGTTGGGTCAAATGTCTATTCACTCTTTCTCGCTTCGGAATAGTTTCAAGTGGATTGTCTGTTACCTTACAATGGGTTCTGGACTTCAGTTCAAGAATGTTTTTGGAATTGGTTATCTTTGTGGACACTCAGATTTACAATCAGTTCTTTGATCTAGCTCTTTATGCTTTAGCAGATTTAAATAAAAGACAAATTTTAAAGAAAATAAAAATGGATCATTCAATCGGTGGAACAGAGAGAGTAGGGTAGGGCAGAAAGAGAAGTTTATCTAACTTAGCTGCAAAACCAAAACTACCAATTTTAGTTATACTATTTAGCTTCACAATAGAACAAATCAAAGAGGAAAGTGTCCAGCTTTCTAAGATCACCTTCCACTAAGAGCATAAGACAGAAATGAAACAAATCTAAAAGAAAATCACAAATAGAAGGGAAGTCAGTTGAAATTGGTATCTCTCACCAGCAGCCTAGCTCGCACAGTGAGGACAGAGCAATTAAAATAGGCCTGAACCTTAAATCTATAATTTTCCCTAGCATACAATAAAAAGAATGAAAGCCTAGCAGCATATCCAATCTTGATAACACAGATCTACAGCATAAATTAAATAAACCTTAATGAGATGAAAACAAAAGAAGATGAACTTATCGCAATCCGAGAGAGATTAGGCTCCTGGCCACGCTATCACAGAAAAATGAAATCACACCAACTCCAAGTCCAGAACAAAAGCATTCAACAAGATTTGCAGGAAATTGCTCCAATAGCTTTTATTCTAAGTTTCCACCTCCTCAGTTTACATTTGAAAGAAGTATTTATAGACTCAGGACAGACCCTGATCTTTCCAAGAATATCTTCTTCCCAAACCCTAAATCTTATCATCAAAACCCTACTGCCTAGGTTTTACAATATAAGGCATTTTTATATAAACCCTAATTACTCTAAAAATCTTCGTGCGGATCTTGCCATAAATGGAGAAGGCACAATCTGATATTATTTTCATCCATCTATAACTGTGAGTAGATATCTTCATTTTTTGGCCGGTCGTCGATAGCATCTCATTAATTCCTCTAAGAAATTCTGGATAAGTCACTGACTTCTCTGGCATTTTATCTTCGCAGAGCCGCCTTTGAGTTGAAAATCTCTGCACGCCATTACTTTCACCATAAATTCTCTCGTTAAACGCATCCATTGGAAAATTTTGGTAACTGCGTGTAGATCTTTTCACTTTTTGGCCAATCGCCAACATATTTCATTAAATGAAGCAGCTGCGTGTAAAGGTATCTTCATCTTTCTATCTGATAGCCCTTGCTTGATCTGCGCCTATCTTTGTCTTTTTCGCCATTACTTCTGTGATTATGCAACTGCCAGATCGCTTTCTGCAAAAGACAAAACAAGGATTAGCACTTTAATATTATTAAATTAAACCCTAATGTTCATCATCATGTCGGCTTGATTTATTTTGACACGTGTCATGATAACGTGACGTTTTCCTCAAGCTACTTTTCATTTTGGCCTCTTTTTCGCGAAACCATGACATGTCGCAAAATTGCGACGTCCTCCGCACTTGTCTGTCACAAAATCGTGACGTCTTCCTTTCTCTTTTCTTCCACTTAACACTTGTCATGATTTCGTGATGTTTTCTTTTAGCTATGCCTTCACTTAAGACTTATCACGATTTCACGATGTTTCTTTGAGCTATGCGTTCACTTAAGACTTGTCACAATTTCGCGACGTTCCTTTGAGCTATGCATTCACTTAACACTTGTCACGATTTCACGATGTTGAGCTATGCCTTCACTTAAGACTTGTCACAATTTCACGATTTTTCTTTGAGTTATGCCTTCACTTAAGACTTGTCGCGATTTCGTGATGTTTCCATAACTTGCGTCGCGAAATATAAACCATGTCACGATTTCGTGACGTTTCCAAAACTTGTATCATGATTTCATGACATTTTTCATCACTTGGCTTTTTCTTCCAAAAATGTTGCGAAATCGCGACATCTCCCTTGCTATGGCTCTTTCAACCAAATATGTCATGATATCATGACATTTCCGTTGCTTAATGCTTCTAGTTAAAACCTGTCGCGATATCGTGACGTTTTTGTCACTTGACTCTTTTTGTCTAAACCATGTTGCGAAATCGTGACATTTTCATGACTTGGGTCTTTCAACCAAATGCATCGCGATTTTGCGACGTTTCCATCGCTCCATCTCCTTCATCAGAAGATGTCGCGATATCGCGACGCTTTCGTCAAACCTTCACTTCACTTAAAACCCATCACAAAATCGTGACATTTTTCCTTAAGGTTTGCTTCCAACCACAATGTGTCACGAAATCGCGACGTTTCTCCTAAACTTTCTCTTCTATCCAAACACGTCGCGATATCGCGACGTTTTCCATACTTCACTTCTTTTAAGCTTACGACCTCGTGAAAATGGAACATGTTGTGAAATCATGACGTTTTCATCAAGTTTTGCTTCCAACTAAAACCTGTCGTGAAATCGCGACATTTTTCTTACCTTTTGCTTTCAGCTAAAACTTGTCATGAAATCGCGACATTCTCTTTACTTTTTCTTTCTTAAGCTTACGTCATCGCAAAAATGGAACATGTCATGAAATCGCGACGTCTCCCTTCACTTTGCTTCTTTCGAGCTTCTTTGTCGCGAAATCGCGACGTTTTCCTTCTCTTTTCTCACTTCTTCCCTCCGAAAATGGAACATGTCATGATATCACGACATTTCCTCCAACGACTTGCTTCCAATCAAATATGTCGCGATATCGCGACGTTTTCATTAAGGTTGGCTTCTGATCCAAATGTGTCGCGATATCATGACGTGTTTCCTACTTAGTCTCTTTCAGCTTACATGTCGCAAAATCGTGACGTTTTATCACTTGATGCTTCCAACCAGATTATGTCGCGATATCGCGACGTTTTTGCCACTTGACTCTTTCTACCAAAGCACGTCGCGAAATCGTGACATCTTTGCAAGCTTTCCTTATAATCAAAATGTGTCGCGATATCGCGACATTTTCCTTGAAGTTTGTTTCCAATCCAAAACACGTCGCGAAATCATGACGTTTTTCATCACTTGGCTTTTTCTTCCAAATATGTCGCGAAATCGTGACATCTCCCTTGCTATGGCTCTTTCAACCAAATATGTCATGATATCGCGACGTTTTTGTTGCTTGATGCTTCCAATTAAAACTTGTCGTGATATCGTGACATTTTTGTCACTTGACTCTTTCTATCTAAACCATGTCATGAAATCGTGACATTTTCATGACTTGGGTCTTTCTGCCAACACATGTCGCGAAATCGTGACGTTTTCATCGCTTGGCACTTTCTACCAAAATATGTCGCGATATCGCGACGTTTCCAAAAAGGAAAATGTCGCGAAATCGTGACGTTTCCAAAAATGGAAAATGTCACGAAATCGCGACGTTTTCATTACTTAGCAAATTTTCCAGAAATTGTAGGTTGACTCCAATGAATTCATTCATCTGTATTCTGCATTTTACATATTAGTGAAAGATCTTCTTTACTCAAAATGATTCTAACATTTAAAAAATGAATTCTAAATTGAAATCAAAGCCATATGCAAGCCTACTTGGATACTTTGATATAGGCAAAACTTGAAGAAGAAGGAGGCAAGCAAAATTTGGAATTAAACCTGAAAAACATCAAGAGGGTCCCTGCGGTAAAATGAAAACTAAATATTTTCAAAGGATGGAATTTCATTTTTTCAGTGGGGGTGTGTTGCTTCTCAACAAATGGCGATATCTACGGGGAAAATAGTAGCACTATTTAGAATCCAGAACTCTAGTTTCAAAACAATTTAGACTATGTACCATGCTTTGCCACAAATATTTCAAAAATGACTCAACTACTATCCGTCGGCTGTTAAAGTTCCCAAGGACATACTAGGTTGAATCACTTAAGGAAGATTCTGATGTGAGATTACAAATGTATAAACCTTCTTCCAAGGATGACCGGGGCTTCAAATGCTTGCTATGGATCAAAACAACTATTTAGATTGTGTAGGGGAAACCGAGTAGAGCTCTGTTTACTAGTTTAGCCTTTTACAGCCCCGACAGAGTTACTCTTTAGATTTTCACGACCCTGATCACAACCATGAAGTGGCATCTATAGCTTGGTGAACATGTTTGAGATGTATCCTTCGGGAGCCCTGGCTGGGAAAGAGTGCCAGTTTTATATTGGCTTGTTCAACTTTCACCGTCTCTTTCTTTTCTTTTGAAAGATACTGATTACTGGAGTGCCTTGCTGCTTCTTCTTCTTTTCTTTTCTCTTTTTTTTTTCATAGAGCAATTGATCAACTAACTGTTTCAGCTCAGGTACCAACAACCTCCTTGGACGCTTTGATGTAATTTTGTGAATCGGATTCCCCTCTCATGACCAACTTTTCTTGGATTCCCTGGGAGTTCTTCAACCAAACAGTATAGTAATTTCTTTATAATAAAAATAATTGTGGCAAGCAAAATACAAAATCCAATTATCTTTCTACTGTTGTTCTAGATAACAAGTAGTCCCACTTTTAAATCCTAGCAGACTATCTCTTAAAACAGAATGAGACAAAATGAAAACACACTAGGTCAATTTTCAATGTTGATTTGTGTCTTCTTTGTTTAGGCAAACTCAAACAAACAGGATTAAAAAGTTAAACGGGAAGGAAAAAGGCCATTAGTTAAAGATAAATTTGCAATTTCCTGCAAAGACAAAACACAGAACTTCAAACTTTTAAATAAAACAAAACAAAAACACACTACTTCACACTTTATTTACAATATTATACATATGCACAAAGTCCCTTCAATCACTCAAAAAATGTAGCAGATGGAAAAGCAGAGAAATAGTGCCTTAAAAAAATTGACCATTTGCAGGTAAATTTAGAAAAATACCTTTCAGGTCCTGTTGACGAAATGCACTCCAGATTATGCTTCCCAAAATTTTTGCTACCTGGGAAAGACTTGTGTTTACCGTCTTCCCTCCTTTTTTTTTAAAACCCCCAGGATCAAATACCTTAAAGCCTTTATATACCCAGATCATCACATCTTCAGATTTATGTAACAACTCAAAGAGATCATATTTTATTTGTACGTCATAGCTCTTAATAACTTGAACATTTTGTGGTTGCTCTACTGCTCCAATATCCAAGATTTCAATTTTTATCCCTCTAGTAGAATTTTCATAATTTGCTCTTTCACCTGAGCCTTGCTTAGATTTAACCCCATCAATGTGTAATGTCCAAATATCATTGTTGTGATTGGTTAGAGATGTAACTGGTCTCACCCTCTCAGTTTTCAAATTATAAACTTCAATATCTGCATCAACACGATTTACAACCTCTTTTTTGATATTATGTTCAGTGATCACATGCTTATACTGAGACTCTTTGTCTATTCTGAGTTGGTTGACCACATTCACATTTACTATTTTCTTCTCCTTTTCTTGAAATTCAATAGGTGGTCCAGAGTAAGTTTCAATCAAGTTATCCTTTTGTTCAACAATCTGGGCCAGCTCATGGAGGGTGATGTTAGCTTTAATTTTCTTCATATCCTCAATGATGTTATACTCCTTCCTAGTTACTTTTGTATAGTGATATTGAATCTTATTTTCATTACCCTTTGGTGAGGGAGGATCATTATTAGGAGTAGGTTTTGGATTTTCACATCTCAAATTATAACTGTCCTTTTGGAACTGTTGAAAAGCTTGTACTTCATCCATAGGTATCTCCACGACATTCTTTGACTCATCGAGAAAAGTGAATGAATTTGAAACCATAGTCGTACTATTTTTGGATGAACCGAAACTATCAATATTTCTCTGATTTTTAGGAAAATTTAACTCACCAGGAAAAGCTTCAAAGTTGGGTAATGCTAGGTCACAACTGTTTACTTTAGGCACTTCCACCTTGAACTTGTCAGAATCTTTCTCTATATTTTGCACATGCTGAGTGTGTGTCACAGTCAATGGAGTTTCCTTGGGTAGAGCGTGACATGTTGGCACTAACTCATGATGTGGAATGGGATTCAAAATAGGCATGTTCTGTGTAACATAGGATATCAAAGGACTGCTCAAAATTTGAGGTCCTAACTGTCTTTCAAGAATTAAAGCTTCCTTATAAGCTCCTGCCAGGGTTGTGATATTGATGTCTCTCTTGAGGAAAATAGAGGTCACCGAATCCAATGCATTCTTATAGATTTCTAAGGCTAGATTTGCACTTGGGATGTAATGACCAGTCATTCTACCATAAGCTTTTTGGAACCTTATATTAAAAGACCTGATATCTTCACCAGACTCTCTCTTAATGTTAGAAAAGTGTTGATATAACACACTGGGGTCAATCACTTCACCAAATTGTGATACAAAAATTTTCTCCAGGTCATTCCAACTAGTAATAGAGTCATTAGTAAGATCCAAAAACCAGTCGTATGCTCCCTCCTGGAGAGTGAACGGGAACAATCTACAAGCCACATCTTCATGTTGCACATTCAACAACTTTAGAGCATTTTTATATGCCACCAGGTGTTCTTCTGTTGTTCTAATTCCATCATGCTTGTAGGTAGGGAGATACCTCTCAGGATTTTTGGGCAGATCATGGGCTGCACCAGGGATATTTAAGGCAGTGGAACCCAACCAATTTGCCATTACTACTTGATTGACGATGATATTTTTAGTTGTAGTTGGAGTAACTACAAGTGGTGATAAAACTATTTTAGACAAGGACTTGGCCCTTCTGAGGCTGCTTCTCCTTGGGGTTTCTAACTCAGGCACAAGGAGCTCTCCGACTCGGAGTGGTACCTTGTTACTCTATAAGTAGAATCCAGCTTTTCACAAGCAACTTACAACCTTACAATCCTTAACAAACTACTGAATGAAATTCAGCCCTCCTTCTAGCGCCAATTTTAAATGTTGGTGTTGAGTTTTGTGGTTTAGGCAAAAACTCAAACAAACAGGATTAAAAAGAGCTAAAGAGGAGGGAAAAGGATTCAAAAGATAAAACACCAGACTCTACACAAACAACTTACAATACTGAACGGAGTTCAGTGGCCCTCCTTCTAGCGCCAATTTTAAATGTTGGTTCGACTTTTATACACACCCTATGAAGAATGAGCATGAAATCTCGATAACACTTATAAGGGATAAATCCCACTCACTTTAGGATCTTGCTGGATATCCAAGGTGTGAGTTACAGAGTTGGGTCGAATGTCTATTCACTCTTTTTCGCTTCTAGAATAGTTTCAAGTGGACTGTCTGTTACCTTACAACGGGTTCTGGACTTTAGTTCAGTAATGTTTTTGGAATTGGTTATCTTTGTGGACACTCAGATTTACAATCAGTTCTTTGATCTAGCTCTTTATGCTTTAGCAGAATTAAATAAAAGACAAATTTGAAAGAAAATAAAAATGGATCATTCAATCGATGGAACAGAGAGAGTAGGGTAGGGCAGAAAGAGAAATTTATCTAACTTAGCTGCAAAATCAGAACTATCAATTTTAGTTATGCTATTTAGCTTCACAATGGAACAAATCAAAGAGGAAAGTGTCCAGCTTTCTAAGATCACCTTCCACTAAGAGCATAAGACAGAGATGAAACAGATCTAACAGAAAATCACAAACAGAAGGGAAGTCAGTTGAAATTGGTATCTCTCACTAGCAGCCTAGCTCGCACAGTGAGGACAGAGCAATTAGAACAGGCCTGAACCTTAAATCTGTAATTTTCCCTAGCATACAATAAAAAGAATGAAGCCTAGCAGCATATCCAATCTTGATAACACAGATCTACAACATAAATTAAATGAAACCTTAATGAGATGAAAACAAAAGAAGATGAACTTATCGCAATCTGAGAGAGATTAGGCTCCTGGCCACGCTATCACAGAAAATGAAAATCACACCAACTCCAAGTCCAAAACAAAGCATTCAACAAGATTTGCAAGAAATTGCTCCAATAGCTTTTATTCTAAGTTTCTGCCTCCTCGATCTTACATTTGAAAGAAGTATATATAGACTTAGGACAGACCCTGATCTTTCCAAGAATATCTTCTTCCCAAACCCTAAATCTTATCATCAAAACCCTACTGCCTAGGTTTTACAATATAAGGCATTTTAATATAAAACCTAATTACTCTGAAAATATTTGCAGGGATCTTGCCATAAATGGAGAAGGCACAATCTGATATTATTTTCATCCATCTATAACTGTGAGTAGATATCTTCATTTTTTGGCCGGTCGTCGATAGCATCTCATTAATTCCTCTGAGAAATTCTGGATAAGTCACTGACTTCTCTGGCATTTTATCTTCGTAGATCCGCCTTTGAGTTGAAAATCTCTGCATGCCATTACTTTCACCATAAATTCTCCCGTTAAATGCATCCATTGGCAAATTCTGGTAACTGCGTGTAGATATTTTCACTTTTCGGCCAATCGCCAACATATTTCATTAAATGAAGCAGTTGCGTGTAAAGGTATCTTCATCTTTCTATCTGACGACCCTTGCTTGATCTGCGCCTATCTTTGTCTTTTTCTGCCATTACTTCTATGATTATGCAACTGCCAGATCGATTTCTGCAAAAGACAAAACAAGGATTAGCATTTTAATATTATTAAATTAAACCCTAATGTTCATTACACGTCGGCTTGATTTCTTTTGACGTGTGTCGCGATAACGCGACGTTTTCCTCAAGCTGCTTTTCATTTTGGCCTCTTTGTCACGAAACCGCGACATGTCGCGAAATCGTGATGTCTCCCTTCGCACTTGTCTGTCGCAAAATCACGACGTGTAATGAAATCATGACATCTTCCTTTCACTTTTCTTCCACTTAACACTTGTCGTGATTTCGCGATGTTTTCTTTGAGCTATGCCTTCACTTAAGACTTGTCGTGATTTCACGACGTTTCTTTGAGTTATGCCTTCATGTAAGACTTGTCACGATTTCGTGACGTTCCTTTGAGCTATGCCTTCACTTAAGACTTGTCACGATTTCGCGATGTTCCTTTGAGCTATGCCTTCACTTAAGACTTGTCGCAATTTTGTGATGTTTTCTTTGAGCTATGCCTTCACTTAAGACTTGTCGCGATTTCATGACGTTCCTTTGAGCTATGCCTTCACTTAAGAATTGTCGTGATTTCACGATGTTTCCATAACTTGCATCGTGAAATATAAACCATGTCGTGATTTCGTGACGTTTCCAAAACTTGCGTCATGATTTCACAATGTTTTTCATCACTTGGATTTTTCTTCCAAATATGTCGTGAAATCACGACATCTCCCTTGCTATGGCTCTTTCAACCAAATATGTTGCAATATCATGACATTTCTTTTTCTTGATGCTTCCAGTTAAAACCTGTCGCGATATCGCGACGTTTTTGTCACTTGACTCTTTCTGTCTAAACCATGTTGCGAAATTGCGACATTTTCTATGACTTGGCTCTTTCAACCAAATGCGTCGTGATTTCATGCAACGTTTCCATCGCTCCATCTCCTTCGTCAGAAGATGTCACGATATCGCGACGCTTTCGTCAAACCTTCGCTTCACTTAAAACCCATCGTGAAATCGTGACGTTTTTCCTTAAGGTTTGCTTCCAACCACAATGTGTCACGAAATCACGACGTTTCTCCTAAACTTTCTCTTCTATCCAAACCTGTCGCGATATCGTGACGTTTTCCATACTTCACTTCTTTTAAGCTTACGGCCTCACGAAAATGGAACCTATCATGAAATCGCGATGTTTTCGTCAAGTTTTGCTTCCAACTAAAACATGTCATGAAATCGTGATGTTTTTCTTACCTTTTGCTTTTAGCTAAAACTTGTCGTGAAATCATGACATTTTCTTACCTTTTGCTTTTAGCTAAAAATTTTCGTGAAATCGTGAAATTCTCTTTACCTTTTCTTTCTTAAGCTTACGTCATCGCAAAAATGGAACATGGCACAAAATCGCGACGTCTCCCTTCACTTTGCTTCTTCCGATCTTCTTTGTCGCAAAATCGTGACATTTTCTTTACTTCTCTTTTCTCACTTCTTCCCTCCAAAAATGGAACATGTCGTGATATCACGACGTTTCCTCCAACGACTTGCTTCCAATCAAATATGTCGCGATATCGCGACGTTTTTGTTAAGGTTGGCTTCTGATCCAAATGTGTCGCGATATCGCGACGTTTTTCCTACTTAGTCTCTTTCAGCTTACATGTCGTGAAATCACGACATTTTTATCACTTGATGCTTCCAACCAGATTATGTCGTGATATCGTGACGTTTTTGCCACTTGACTCTTTCTACCAAAGCATGTCACGAAATCGTGACATCTCTGCAAGCTTTCCTTCCAATCAAAATGTGTCGCGATATCGCGACATTTTCCTTGAAGTTTGTTTCCAATCCAAAACACGTCGCGAAATCGCGATGTTTTTCATCACTTGCATTTTTCTTCCAAATATGTCGTGAAATCGCGACATCTCCCTTGCTATGGCTCTTTCAACCAAATATGTCACGATATCGCGACGTTTCCGTTGCTTGATGCTTCCAGTTAAAACCTGTCGCGATATCGCGACGTTTTTGTCACTTGACTCTTTCTGTCTAAACCATGTCACGAAATCGTGACATTTTCATGACTTGGGTCTTTCTGCCAACACATGTCGCAAAATCGTGACGTTTTCGTCGCTTGGCGCTTTCTACCAAAATATGTCGCGATATCGCGACGTTTCCAAAAATGGAAATGTCGCGAAATCGCGACGTTTCCAAAAATGGAAAATGTCGCGAAATCACGACGTTTTCATTACTTAGCAAATTTTCCAGAAATTGTAGGTTGATTCCAATGAATTCATTCATCTGTATTCTACATTTTACATATTAGTGAAAGATCTTCTTTACTCAGAATGATTCTAACATTTTAAAAAATGAATTCTAAATTGAAATCAAAGCCATATGCAAGCCTACTTGGATACTTTGATATAGGCAAAACTTGAAGAAGAAGGAGGCAAGCAAAATTTGGAATTAAACTTGAAAAACATCAAGAGGGTCCCTGTGGTAAAATGAAAACTAAATATTTTCAAAGGATGGAATTTCATTTTCAGTGGGGGTGTATTTGCTTCTCAACACGCTTCTAGATCCTTCTCTTTCATATCCATATTTCCCTTCATTTATTCTATCTTTTCTTCTTTTATTTGGGAGTTAGCCAATTCTCTTTCCTTCCTTAGACGATCTTGTTTTGGCATAGATGAGCTTCACCCTAAATCCTACCTAGAATAACCTCATTGTATACCCTATTGCTAGAGAATTCTCCTATCTTACTTCCTTCTTGTTTATCAGGTCCATTACTTTATCTCCACTCGCATACTGGTTAAATTCTATTTTTCTAACAATATTTGGATTCTCTTCCTTTGGATCTAACTTGTTAGTAACTTTATCTTCCTAGTACTGGGACTTTTTTTCCTTGTTTTCCTCCATGTGAATCTTCTTCTTCTATATCTACCTTTTCTATTTTTATCTAAAAAATTTATTCTCCCCATCATTTTTCCTTCTTTTGGTGGGACAATATTTTGCCAAGTGACTTGTCTTTGTGCATATTCTACATCTAAAGAGGTTGTTCTCAAAAATGAGATTTTGAATCCAAACTCCCCATCTAGAGACCAAATTGATCTCTTTTAGGAGTTTCTTCCTAGATTCAACTAGGACACACATTCTTGCAAAGAACACCCTCTTTATTTCCTTTGTTACATAGTCTATGGAGAGGAACCTACCAAAAGAGTTAGCTATACTCTCAAAAATATATTTCTACCAAAATCATAATGGTAAAGGAGGATTCTTATCTATATTAAAGCCATGTCTATATTATTGATTGTTTTATTAAAACTAAAAGTCTATTTCCTTAGGTATAGTTTAAATTTGACCATGAACCATGGACCTCATTGAAGGATATTACAACAGTCCTCCTTAGTGTTTAAGAAGGTCAAGAAAAGACTTTGGGAAGGAGAGAAAATACCACATGCCCTTTTATCTTCCATAGATTCTCAACCCATTTATTTAACTAATCCCTTGTTGGTCTAAAGATAATAAATTTACCTATCAAAGTATTGTTGAGCTTCTTTTGTGCTCTCTCATATCTAGTATTTTTAGAATGATGTCTTCTTCAAATGATTTAATGGGAATTTCTGGTCGTCGACCCCTCTTCTCCTCTAATTTCTTCTTTCCTTTAACTTGCTCATCTTAATTTCTATTAACAATATTAGCCCCTCTTGTTCTACTTTGTAGCTCCACATAGCCATTTCCTTCCTCATTCCCCTCCTGCTCCCTCATTCTAGAAGCCAACAACTTTTTTTCACCTCTAGCAAAAATAAAACATCCCTCTCCATTCTCATCACCTTCAACAATTTTTATTTTTATTATTTATTTATTTTTCCTCTACCTACCCTCTTGCTTCTAGTCATAGATCTACAAATTCTTTACTATCATCAATCTACAAAGTTTCTAGCTTTGGGTCATAGATCTACAAACTCTTTGTTCGGTTTTATATCTTTAGCCACCGCTTTGTATTTTTTTATCACCACTCTAAAGATTTTGGTCATCATTTTGTAAAAATAGATTGTCACTCTTCAAACCCTAGTCATCACTTTATAGGATTATTTTATTAAGGTCACTCTTTAAATCTATGGATTTTGGTCATTGCTCTACCTTCAAATTCTAGATTTTATCTTCCACTCTTCAAGAACTTTGTAAACTTGTTGGCTTACAACTACAAAAAATATCAATGCTCTAAATTTTATAGACTATTGCATAACTAAATAATAGGTTTTTGAAGTTTCAACAATAACTCTAAAAATAAGTTGCTCTATGTATCTACAAAAAATATCTCATTGGGATATACATCTATGTATTTTTGGATATTTTCTATTTGTTGCTTGGGTGTATATCCCAATGGAATAAAATTAAACATAAGGGTCATAAATGTATTTTTATTGGGATTTCCATGAGATTAAAGTGTTAGAATTCCAACATTTTCTAGAAATTAATAGAACTAATCCATCCACTCAAATCTTATACAAAAAATATAAATAGGAATGAAGAACACAAGCTTATACTGAGAGGGGGGTGAACAATATAAGACCACTTTTTACTTTTTCTTCCCAATCAATATTATGCAATGTAAAGATAGCAATATCAACAATAGTAATAAAATCAATGCACAAATCACCACACACAATGGAGACGCCAATTTAACGTGGTTCACCCAATGTGGCCTACTCCATGAAGAAAATATTTCACTAAAATTTCCTCAATAAATATCTTGGGAATACTTTCCCTATTACAATGTTTATGTATCTTTATCCAAAGGAGACACCAATCCCCTAATCAAGTTTGTGGATCTCTATCCACAGGTGAACTCCTTTTTCCTTAGCTTTGACCGGTGATCTTCTAGATGAATTATTGTCCCACTGCTCTAGCTAATGGATATCTATCCACTAAAGACACTTGTCCTCAGTACCTTGGCTAATGGATCTCTATCCACTGGAGATTGACATCCTCTATACTCTGTCACCTTCAAATCTCTATCTCAAATCTACACTAAACATAGTCCTTCGGTCTAGCATAAATCTGCTCAATCTATGTCTCTATTCTGGCACAAACCTATCCTCAAATCTGCACCAAACTCTATCATAGAATCTATACTAAACATAGTCCTTCGATCTAGCACAAATTTGTCCTCAATATCTATCCTTTGATCTGCACTAAACATAGTCCTTCGGTCTAGCACAAATATATCCTCAATATTTGTTATCAAGCCTTAACTCAAAGCTTGACTTAATCATAAATCAACTTTGTTGGATTTACCCCAAACCTTAACTCAAGGTTTGAAAAAATTAATCATTCAACTCTGCTCTCAAGTCTTCTCAAATACTTGTCTCAAATATACCTTGTAAGCTTCCATAAAAGCTCACACTAATCTATCCACAAGTTCTCTCTAGAACTTGTCCAAATCTGCTCAACAAGTCCTCACTAGAACTTGTCCAACTCTGCTCTCAATCTGTATTGTAAGCTTCCACAAAAGCTCACACAAATCTATCCACAAGTCCTCTCTAGAACTTGTCCAAATATGCTCAACAAGTCCTCACTAGAACTTGTCCAATCTCATAGAAACACAAGGAGAATTTTTAGAGACTCAATATGTTTCACATTCATCACAATGCCCAATCACTTTCAATCACTCTTTTAGAAATATATAGAGAATTGTTACAATCTCAATATGCTTCACACTCATCACAATGCTCAATCACTTTCAAGCACTCTTTTAGAAACATATAGAGAATTTTTAGAGACTTAATATGCTTCACACTCATCACAGTGCTCAATAAATTTTGATCACTCTTTTAGAAACATATAGAGAATTGTTAGAGACTCAATATGCTTCACACTCATCACAATCAACCTCTCTCCCAAATCAATTCAGAATATAGAACAATTTGTTTCATAGAACTTGAGCTATCACTTCACACATACACTTGACTAGGATCAACCAACTCTACTCAATCAATAACTCAATGAAATAATCCTTGCTCACAAATCCTAGTCCAAACATATGAAAACTCACTCAAATGTTTCCAACAATGCTTATCAACAAATCTCACATAACAATGATACTCATCTTCTTTGCAAACCCTAGTTCAAGTTCTTCACTCAACTTAATCACTTCAACAACAATGCTTATAAAACAAGGTTTTATCAACAACTCTCAATTCTAGAAAACCTTGAAGCATTAATTAAAAACACACTCAAAAATGCTTAACCAAACAATCCTTTTCACTCCAACTTTTCATTCACAACTTTCAACAATCACTCACTAGGAAGAATATGCCCATACCTTTTTTGGATTTAAAGGTACCTGTTGGTCACGAATCTGCCACAGGAAAGGATTTTAAAATAAATACGCCCTAGACTTAGCCAACATTGAAAGGTTGAGAGAAAGAAATGTCTCCCGGACCAATCTCCAGAGAGGGCTGGTCCCCTTGCTAAATCTTAACTTTTGAAGACTAAAGTTGTAGGAAAGAGATAGGAAATGTGCAGAAAGAAATAGGAAATATAGCCATAGGCTGAATTTTTCAGATCTAGGAAAGCTTAGCAGTAGAAAAAAACCTCAAGCACATAAACAACATATAGTAAAGACAGTAACATGATCTACTTACAACCTTGCACAGATTGCCTTCAAGATTGCATTCCAACACACTCTTCTTCACCAGCAATATTCAAATTCAGATACAAAATTTAAATCCCCACAACGGATAAAAGTATGAGCATAAACAAGAAATGCAGTAGACAAAAGAAAACCACATAGAAAATTGTTCATAGAATCAGAGGCTAAATATCTTGTTATTTATGCAAAATTTTGACAAGTTTTTCAGCAAAAGTCCTTCTTTCGATCCCTCTTTCTGAGATATACATTGATATTTATAGAGGTCTTGCCTCTCTGCAGCATTCAAAGCATGAAACAGACTTTCTCGAGATCCATAAAATATGTAACAAAAAAGAGAAATGATCCCCTTAATCTTGCCTTGGAGAAGTCATAATCCAAACAAAAACAAGGAACCAGCTGTCTTTAATTAAATGACCATTCTTGGACCAAGCTTGAACCGTTAGAAAATCGTGAACAGGAGCTTTTAATAATGGAGGCATCTTAAATTCTGGTAGCTTCAACAACTACATGCCTGAGCACGTTCTTTCATATTTCATGCATTGGAAAGCAGCAAAACATAAAATTCTGGAGAGCTTTTAATTCTGGGAAATCGCAATACTTCATCGGGCTGCTGAACTGCTTCCTGGCATGAAACCGTGACTGGTCGCGAAACCGCGACATGTCACGAAATCGTGACATTTCCCCTCTCCATACGCTTTTGTCACTTTGGGTCATGAAAACCAAACATGTCACGAAATCATGACGTATTCAGCTCTTTGTTCTCCTTTGTCACCTTAGGTCACGAAAATGCGATGCATCACGAAATCGCAAGAATTTCTTGCTCTCTACCTTCTTCTTCATGTCTTTCCACGAAAATGCGACAAGACGCGAAACTGTGACATGTCGCGATATCGTGACAATTTTTGCTTATCATCTTCATTATCACCTCCAAGTCGCGAAAACCCAACATGTGATTTTGTGACGTTCCATACTTGGCTCTGTCTTTTCTGCTTCTTACCCGCGAAAACGCGACAGATCACAAAAATGAGACATGTCACGATATCGCGACATTTTTCCATTTGGTTCTTTCATCTTCAGCACGTCACGAAATCGCGACAGGTTTCATGTTCTCCTTATTTTCGCCTTTCGCCTCGCGAAAACAGAACATGTCGTGAAATCATGACATTTCGTACAATCTGGCCGCCTCCTTGCTTTGCCTCGTGAAAACGCGACATGTCGCGAAATCGTGATAATTCTTCGCACTTTGTCCTTCCTGCCCAATATGTCGTGAAATCATGACATTTTCTTGCTTTCTCTATTGTTGCCACTTCCTGTCGCGATATCGCGACAAGCTTCTCTTGCTGGACTTCATCTCTAAAAATGTTGCGAAATCGTGACGTCTTTCATGCCTTACATTTTTCTTTCAACCTTGTTGCGATAACGTGACATGTCATGATATCACGACATTCTGTACCATTTTCTCCTTCTTTGCTTTGCCCCCACGAAACTATGACATATCGCGATTTCACGACATTCTTTCCCCATGTTGTCCTTTCGCTGTTTCGAACAGTGAAAACGTGACAAGTCGCGATTTTGCTACATCTTTCTCTCGCTTGGCTTTCTCACTACTTCTCATCTGCGAAAACAAGACAGGCCGCACTTTTGCGACGACATGTCGTGAAATCGTGACAATTTTTCATGCCTTGTAAGTTTCATGTCTACCTTCGCGAAAACGCAACAGGTCACGATTTCGCAACATTCTTCCATCGGCACCTTCGTTGTTATCTCCAGGTCGCGAAAACGAAACAAGTAATGAAATTGTGACGGTTTCTTCCAGCTGCTCAATCCTCTCTTCCCTGTCGCAAAAATTCGACATGTCGCAATATCACAACAATTTTCCACCTTGCCCTTCATCCTGTCTTTAGGTCATGAAAACCAAACATGTTGCGATAACGCGACATATTTGCGTTGACTGTACCTCTTGCCCCTGTTGACTGCAAAACTGCAACATGTCACGATATCGCGACAATTCTTGGACTTAGCTCTTTTTTGCATGAGACCTCGTGAAAACACAACATGTCGTGATATCGCAACAATTTTAATCTTCAACTTGATTCTTCATCATGCATCGCGATTTTGCAACACATCGCGATATCGTGACATTTCTGGCACCTTGTTCCATTTGACCATTTTGATCACGATTTTGGAACACGTCGTGATATCGCGACATTCTCTGACTTTGGCTTCTCTCTCCTCTAAAAACCCGTGATAGCGCGACATGTCGTGATATCGCGACAGTTTTGAGCCTGTGCTCTCCATTCTACTTTTGGTCGTGATATCGCGATAGTTTTTGAACTTAGCTATTTTGGCACCAAAGCTCATGAAAAAACATAGAGGAGTGAGTACTCAACAATTTATGCATGAATCAACAACAATCAAAACAATGTGGTAAAAATGCCAACATTCTTGGCGGCTCGTAGGGTATACAATTTTGCTGTATGCACAAACTCCAGGCCTAAATCCATTGGGCAATAGAGTCAAGAAAAACTAGAGGAACATAATGCTGACTGATGGGAGACATCTCTATGGACTGCTGCAATGACCTCTTGTTGACTTTTGGAAAACTCAGATAGATGTGTATTTGGCCTAGCTTGAGTGAGCTTAACCACCAGGTGTTGTAAAGGGATCTCCATGATAGTGATGAGAACACCAAGGTTGTGAAAGGAAAATGAATGAAATGATGACCTGCAGATGTGTAGGGCATGGAACGAGAATGAAATGGTGGAATGAAGAAAATAAAGGAGGCACAGTGGTAGATACAGCAACTAAAGAGGGAGCTACTGTGTCACCAGCTGCAGGGATGGAGGAAAAAAAAATGAATAATGGAATGGAAGAAAGTAGGATGACGAAAGCGGTGAGAACCGTGGATAAATGCTGAAATGACAATAGATTAGAAGAAAAGGAAAAGGAGAAACGGGAACATCAAAGAGGAGAGAAGAAACAATAGAAGTGGTTGGATTACGGATAGAGGGAGAAGGAATGGAAGGGGAAGGAAATGAAAAATAAGGAAGTGGAAGGAAGAGAGAAAGGAAAGCCACTATCTGTTGGGAAGGAAGAGGAAAAAAGAAAGAAATAACATACCTGCGGGCTTGCATACAAAAGATCCGAAGTTGGTAATCTGTGTACACAGAGGAACTCCACAAAAAAAAAAAATTCTTTTTCTGTTTTCTTTTTTTTCTCTCTTTTTTTTTTTTTAGAAAAGCAAAATAACTGTACAAGGTAATACTGGACTCATACTTCATGGGGTGTAGGCTTCAGATGAAATTCATTCACTGAAATAGGAAGTGGGTTGCCATCCAGATCCTCTAGATGAAACAAATTTGCTGCACCTGCGTTGACAATGCGGAATGGACCCTCCCATAGAGCGTCAAACTTCTTGTGCATTCCTGGCTTGGCTTTCCTTTCATTCCATTTCAAGACCAAATCACCCACCTTGAGTGTACGATCAACGGAATTTTTATGGAACCATTTTGAAACAACCTGTGTATGCTTAGAAAACTCCTCATAGGCCAAAGAACGTTGCTCTTCCAACTGCAACAACTGAGCCAACCGCATATCCATGGAATCCATATCTGCTTCATCATCCAAAAATCCCTACAACTGCTGTAATACAGGCAATTCTAGATGAACAGGTAACCTTGCCTCTTTTCCATATACCAGGGCATATGGTGAAGTCTTGATAGACTTCTTGATTGAAATCCTATCTGCCCATAAGGCTTGATTCAGCAGAAGGTGTCACGATCTCTTGTTATCCCCGAAGGATCTCTTCAAAATACGTAGCAAGTTCTTGTTTGTGGACTCTGCCAAGCCATTCCCTTGAGGGTAATAATTAGATGATGTCTCAGGAAAAAACTATACTTGTTTGCAAATTCCGCTAGCTCAGCTCCAACAAATGTACTTTCGTTATCTATGATAATAGCATCAGGAACGCCAAAACGCGTGATCAGCCCTTCGATGAAAGAAATTACCACATCTTGATTTACGACCCTAGTCGGAATAGCCTCAGACCATCTTGTGAAATAATATATAGCCGTCAAGATATACTTGTGTCCAGCTGAAAAATTCAGATCAATGATCCCAATAAAGTCCAGTCCCCACTGCTGAAAAGGTGCTTCAACATGAATTGGATGTAGGGGCAATGATGCATTTCTAACCCTTCCTGTATACCTCTGACATCTGTCGCATGCTTGGGCAATCCCGAAAGAAACTGTGAACAAAGTTGGCCAATAGTAACCAGCCCAAATAATTTTTAAAGCCATAGGCCTACCTGCATAGTGTCCTCCTGATATGCCAGAATGAAACTCCTCTAGGAGTCTAGCCTTCTTTGATTCCTTGACACACCTTAAAAGAATGCCATCAATATTCTTGAAAAACAATCCTTCGAGCAGCAACACATACCTGAGAGATTGCAGGCGAAACCTTCTCCGTTGTGAGGCATTTAATTGTGAATGGCATCTGCCAGTTGTGAAATAGTTAACCAGGTCATCAGCCCAATCTTGTCCTTGTGCTAAGAGGTTTACCTAATTCCTATCTTCAACAAAATCATCCGCTTGATAATCAACTGTCCCAGATGCTGCAGTCTTCGCTAAGTGTTGGCATAAGGCCTTACCCCGCACCAACTTGGTCGGATGAATCTCAACATCAAATTCTTGAATTTTGGTGACCCAACCAGTGCGTTAATCACCCATCTCACCCTGAATGATGAAATTCTTGACATCAGGATGTATAACATAAACCACTGTCCTACTCGAGATATGAAGTGCTTGAATTTCTTAAGAGACTTCATGACAAAGATATACTGCTTTTCAATGAAATTATATCTTCCCTCATGAGGTAAGATAACCTGACTCAAGAAAGCAATGGGCCTTTCATTCCCATCATCTCCTTTCTGTGTGAGTACTGCAACATAGCTTTCATCTTCTCCAACTGCATACAGAATGAAATCTTTCGAATAATAAGGATTAATTAATACGGGAGCCTGCATGATTCTGTCCTTAATCTCTTGGAATGCCTCCTTCCTCTGAGTCATCCTCTTAAACTCAGTGTCCTTCTTCAACAACTCAGTCATGGGCTTGATGACTTGGGCAAAGTCAGAAATAAACTTCCTGATGAAATTAATCTGCCCAAAGAAATACTGCAGCTCTTTCTTATTGGCAGGGAGTGACAGTTTCTTCAATGCTTCGACTCGAGATGGATCAATTGCCAAACCTTCTTCTGAAATAACATGCCCTAAGAGTTTACCTTCCTTCACTGCAAAAACTGACTTCTTTGGATTAATAGAAATACCAAACTCTCTACATTTTTCAAAGATTTGCCTCAAATGAGAACAGTGATCTTCCCGTTTATGTGAAAAGACAGTCATATCATCAAGATAAATGACAATAATCTTGTTCAACAGCTCGTCGAATGCAATTTCCATGGCTCTCTGGAATGTGGCCCCAGAATTGGACAATCCGAAAGGCATGCGCTGATAAGCAAAAGTGCCCCACTTGGTTGTGAATGCAGTCTTGTATTGGTCCTCATCCCTAACCCAAATCTGGTTATATCCAGAGAAACCGTCTGGCAGTGAGAAACGCTGAGCCCAGCAAAAACATGGAGTATCTGATCAATGCGAGGCAAGGGATAGTGATATTTCAAAGATGCGCAGTTCAGGTTCCAAAAATCTACACACATTTGTATGTCTCCATTTTTCTTTCGAACTGAAACCAAATTAGCAACCCAAGTCGAGTGCTTAACCGGATATATAATCTTGGCTTGCAACATTTTCACAAGTTTGGCCCTCATGAGAGTCTCAATATTTGGGTTCATTGGTCGCTGCTTTTGTCTGAAGGGTCTGACTCCTTCCAATTCAATAGTATGCTGAATAATCTATTTGTCATATCCCCTCAACTCCTCGTAGCTCCAGGCCACGATATTAGAAAATTCTTGACACAGTTGCCTGATCTCTTGCAGTTTATCAGGAGTAGAATCAGTCCCAATCTTAATGACCTTATTGGGTTCCAACTGTAGCTCCATATACTCTTTCTTGTTGATATCAATCCAATGTTTCTTGGACCGATCATGTTGATCAAACAAACTTTCTAGAGTGATAAGACCTTTTGAAATATGATTATTTCGCAACTGAATCAGACCATCAGTTTCTTCGTGCTCCAAGGTTCTTCCTTTGATATTGGTAGCTTCTTGAATAAAAAAGTTAACGATTTTCTCATCACTCTCGAAGACTTGCCAGAAAGTGTCCTTGTCTGGGACACTAGGCCTGTACACCATCCTTACTATTTTTGGTTTCTTCACTACCTGCTCGATTGGAGAAAAATTTGCTCCAAGAGATGCTAGAATATCAGCATGCTTATTCAACTCTCACGAAATGGCTTGAATACTCAGAGCTGTGAAAGACTCAAATAGGTCCCAAACTTGGTTGCGGTATGCTTTGAGATAATGCTGCTTGGAAATACACATGTTTATTACTTGGTTTATAATCAACTCAGAATCACCAAAAATTTGCAACTGTTCAATTCCCAATTTTTTTGCCTTTTTCAAGCCTAAGCATAATGCTTCGTACTCGACAGCATTGTTAGTACAATTCCAAGTGAGACGGTATGAATATGTTCTTTGTAAGCCATAGGGAGAAATCAGAACAATACCTGCTCCTGCACCATTTTTGCATCTTGCCCCATCAAAATACAACTTCCCCATGGGGACAAAGCTCTGATCATCTTGGTTAAGGAGTACCTTCATTGCGCCATCCTCGGGCTTTGTGATAGAATAACAACCGATTTCGGTCTCCAGCATAGCATTGAAATCAAGCATTGAAAACTTGTCTTCCAACTGAAGCTCATCCAAAACCTCATTCATCAAATCAGAACCTTCTAACTCTTCGGTTAGCATGTTGACAGACTACATGGTCTTTCTTGCTTCATCCAACCTTTCAATATGAAAAGAGGAAGGTTTTTCATTATGAATCTGGATTCTCTTTCCTTTAAAAGGGATATCCAAGTGAGAATAATCTAGTGAAAGGTAACCTCCCAGCTTAGCAGTAAATTCTCTTGATAAGCACATACTGAAATACGGTTCTAGATCGACCACAACTATCTCCTGAATGACTATAATCTGAGGCATACTATCTAAAACAATCAGGACATCCTTGATTACACCCATCGCTTTCACAGGAGTACCGTCCAACTGCAAGACTCCAGGGCTACTTCGTGTGTATTCCATACCCATAACTTCACAAACTGCCTTTGGCATGACAGTTGTAGCGGCACCGGAGTCAATCATGCAGTTATGCATGATCCAACCCTCCATTCGAAGTGACAGATAAAATGGGGGTGGTCTATTCTTTCCAATGATTGAAGTGGTTAACGCTTGAGCATAAATTGTTTGGGTAGGACTCTTCTCACTATCCTTCACAGATTTCAAAGATTCTTGCAATAAATCTACCTGCCCAAGAAATTGTAATGCATCATAAATACTAACCTTAGCTGGGATCTTCTTCAATTCTTCGACAATGTTGTATGCAGTCGTTGCAGATTCCTTCTTTTCAACGGAAGGGTCATATCTACTACGATATTTTTGAGTGGCTTCTACTCTTCGCCTTTTAGTCAATGATGGGTACTTCAGCTTTTCTCTTGCTTGTTCCTTTGTTTCAGCTCTTGCCTGTGTAGCTGAAGCTTTTTCTTACACTCTGTGTGGAATAGGATATTTCGGTAGAACAGGCCCATCTAGCTTTGAAACTGACACAGGAGTTTTCACTTGTTTTCTCGAATTAGCTGGCACTTTTAATGGCTCTATCTCAGCAAAATCTACTGTGACAGGCCTCTTTCCAGTTCTTGTGAGAACTAAAACTTGTTCTTCAGATGGAACCATTAAGTTATGATCTACCTCAGAGATCATGTTGACTTGCCCTCCCGAAGAGCTAGCAACCAATGTCTGCACATAATTCAAATGAACCATGCAAGTGTCTTCGCCATGTGGATCATTACATGTTGAACACCAATACGTTCTTTCTGCAAGGACTGCATCTTCATTTGCCAAAACCGTCAAGTTTTTCTCAGGTGCTTTGCTTGTTGAAGCAGCTTGTTCTCTAGTAATCGACGGAGACTAAAATCTCTTGGGTTGGAAATCTCGCTCATCCTGCTTCCTTTCAATAAGTGTGATCTTATTACCCATTGCTCTTATTGCAGAATTGGCAGATTTTACCTCTTGCAAGAGTGTCATATAAGGATCAAGATTTACAGGCACAGGAGGTGCTAGTAAGGGCAAAGGTGCTGGTGGCATCGATAATTCCAGGAACGAAGTGGAAGCAGGGAATGGCAGAGTGCTGGGTGCAGGCAACTGGGGATTTGCTGGAGTAGGGAGCTGAGGAACTGGGATGGGTGCAATCTGAGGTGCATTGGAGCTCCATGATGGAACAGGGTACATGGAAGACATAGATTGCGAAAATGAACTAGGATATAAATGTTGTGGAATATCAGGTAAAATGGGTATTGTTACCTTTGGAGGAAGCCTACCGATTGCAATCAAGTCTACCTCCACCTTTTGTGCTTGTTTGAACAGTTCCGGGAAGGTCATCACATTGTACTGCTTGATCGCCAAGCCAATGTCTGTGTTGAATGCTCGAAGATAGTAGAACATAGCTTGTTCATGGGTAGGCCGAAGACCTTCAGGCACTCGCTGCCAACTTCTGGTAAATCGAACATTGAAATTTTCTATTGCCTCCTATGGGTGCCTCTGAATTGCGTTAAACTGATGCAGCAATGAAAATGGATCAACCTGTTCATGAAAAATCTTAATTAACAGTTCTCCTAACTAATCCCACGATGCAATAGTGCCTGGTTGCAGAGATCGGTACCAATACAACAATTTTCCTCCCAAGGATAATATGAATAACTTTACCATCACATCTTCGTCTGTTATATCATGAATGGCTGCCAAAGAAGCTACATCATGAATATGTTCATATGCAGTCTTACCATAGGTTGGCAAAGCTTTCAAAGCAGCCTGGGGAACTGGATTTTGAGCCTGCAAATTCAAGGCTCCTAAACTATTCCATGCTGAAAACTGCCTGGGTGGAGGATATTGGGCCATTGGGACTAGTGTATGTGATTGAGAAGATGGAAAACTAGTAAAAATACCAGGAATTTGTGTGGATATGGCAGATGATGCAAGTGATGGGGAAACCAACCTAGAGTGTTCACCTTTCTTTGTGCTGTCAAGTTCAAAAAACTCAACAAGATTTTCAACTTTTTTGGACTTTGATCTCGTGATCATGAAGTACAACTTTCACTATATCCACGTTCAGAGGTTTATGGGTACTGCAGAGTCACCAAATGTTCTAACTTTATTGCATGCAAGCGAACATTAAACCTGAATACTATGGAAAAAACTATTATGCATAGGCAGGTTTATATAATTTTGGACTAAATTATGGATCTTTCTGAGACAGAAACAGTCTGTCCCACCGAGCGTACCAAAAACTATTGATCACGAATCTGCCACAGAAAAGGATTTTAAAATAAATACGCCCTAGACTCAGCCAACATTGAAAGGTCGAGAGAAAGAAATGTCTCCCGGACCAATCTCCAGAGAGGGCTGGTCCCCTTGCTAAATCTTAACTTCTGAAGACTAAAGCTGTAGGAAAGAGATAGGAAATGTGCAGAAAGAAATAGGAAATATAGCCACGGGCTGAATTTATCAGATCTAGGAAATCTTAGCAGCAAAAAAAAACCTCAAGCACATAAACAACATATAGTAAAGACAGTAACATGATCTACTTACAACCTTGCATAGATTGCCTTCAAGATTGCATTCCAACACACTCTTCTTCACCAGCAATATTTAAATTCAGATACAGAATTTAAATACCCACAGCGGATAAAAGTATGAGCATAAACGAGAAATGTAGTAGACAGAAGGAAACCACATAGAAAATTGTTCATAGAATCAGAGGCCAAATATCTTTTATTTATGCAAAATTTTGACAATTTTTTCAGCAAAAGTCCTTCTTTCGATCCCTCTTTTTGAGATATACATTGATATTTATAGAGGTCTCGCCTCTCTGCAGCATTCAAAGCATGAAACAGACTTTCTCGAGATCCAAAAAATATGTAACGAAAAAGAGAAATGATCCCCTTAATCCTGCCTCGAAGAAGTCATAATCCAAACAAAAACAAGGAACCAGTTGTCTTTCATTAAATGACCATTCTTGGACTAAGCTTGAACCCTTAGAAAATCGTGAACAGGAGCTTTTAATAATGGAGGCATCTTAAATTTTGGTAGCTTCAACAACTACACGCCTGAGCATGTTCTTTCATCTTGCATGCATTGGAAAGCTGCAAAAAATTAAATTCTAGAGAGCTTTTAATTCTGGGAAATCGCAATACTTCATCGGGCTGCTGAACTGCTTCCTGGCGCGAAACTGTGATGGGTCGCGAAATCGTGACATTTTCCCTCTCTGTACGCTTTTGTCACTTTGGGTCGTGAAAACCAAACATGTCATGAAATTGCGACGTATTCAGCTCTTTGTTCTCCTTCATCACCTTAGGTCGCAAAAACACGACGCGTCACGAAATCGCGACAATTTCTTGCTCTCTACCTTCTTCTTCATGTCCTTCCGCAAAAACGTGACAAGACACAAAACTATGACATGTCGTGATATCGTGACAATTTTTGCTCATCATCTTCATTATCACCTCCAAGTCGTGAAAACCCAACATGTCACGATTTTGCAACATTTCGTACTTGGCTCTATATTTTCTGCTTCTTACCTGCGAAAACGCGACAGGTCGCAAAAATGAGACATGTCACGATATCACGACGTTTTTCCATTTGGTTCTTTCATCTTCAGCATGTCACGAAATTGTGATAGGTTTCATGTTCTCCTTATTTCCACCTTTCGCCTTGCAAAAATGGAACATGTCATGAAATTGTGACATTTCGTACAATCTTACCGCCTCCTTGCTTTGCCTTGCAAAAACGTGACATGTTGGGAAATTGTGACAATTCTCCGCACTTTGTCCTTCCTGCCCAATATGTCGTGAAATCGTGACATTTTCTTGCTTTCTCTATTGTTGCCACTTCTTGTCGCGATATCGCAACAAGTTTCTCTTGCTGGACTTCATCTCCAAAAATGTCGTGAAATCGTGACGTCTTTCATGCCTTACGTTTTTATTTCAACCTTGCCACGATAACGTGACATGTCACGATATCGCGACATTCCATACCATTTTCTCCTTCCTTGCTTTGCTTTGCACCTTCGTTGTTATCTCCAGGTTGCAAAAATGAAACAAGTCACGAAATCGTGACGATTTCTTCCAGCTGCTCAATCCTCTCTTCCCTGTCGCAAAAATCTAACATGTCGCGATATCGCGACAATTTTCCACCTTGCCCTTCATCCTGTATTCAGGTCACGAAAACCAAACATGTCGTGATAACACGACATATTTGCGTTGACTGTACCTCTTGCCCCTGTTGACCGCAAAACTGCGACATGTCGTGATATCGCAACAATTCCTGGACTTAGCTCTTTTCTACATGAGACCTCGCGAAAACACATGTCGCGATATCGCGAAAATTTTAATCTTCAACTTGATTCTTCATCATGCGTCGTGATTTTGCAACACGTCGCGATATCACGACATTTTTGGCACCTTGTTCCATTTGACCATTTTGACCATGATTTTGGAACACGTCGTGATATCACGACATTCTTCGACTTTGGCTTCTCTCTCCTCTAAAAACTCGTGATAGCGCGGCATGTCGCGATATCACAACAGTTTTGAGCCCATGCTCTCCATTCTACTTTTGGTCGCGATATCATGACAATTTTTGGACTTAGCTATTTTGGCACCAAAACTCGTGAAAAAACACAGAGGAGTGAGTACTCAACAATTTATGCATGAATCAACAACAATCAAAACAATGTGGCAAAAATGCCAACAAGTACCTTTAGAAAAACATGTCTCAATCACAATTTTCTTCTTTCCAATTCCAATGGTTAGACACAACAATATCACTTCAACACTTTCTCAAAAATATTCCTTAGACACAAAATAATCACAACTCAATTTATGCCTTATTGCTTCCTTTTAAAAATAACACTCATCATACCATACATGAAAAATAATTTCTTTGATACACCTTATAAACTCCAACTTAAAATAATATCCAACACTTCACAAACACCTTACAACTCTTTCCAACCATGAAATCAAAAATTTTAATTTGCATAACCCTTATAACTCCCCATGCAACCTTATAAACCAAATATAATGCAAAAATTAATTTTTAATTTTTCAACAAACACTTTCAAAAATTTTGGTGCCTAAATTCCATTGCATACCTTGCTTTCCCTAAAAAGGGGTTTCGACGTGATTCGATTTGCCGTCTCCCTAAGGCCTAAGTGCCTTAGTGCTTGGGAGCCCACCGTGTGGGCTATAGTCCCCACATGAAGGAAAAAGCACTTCCTCCACCTTATGCCTCATGCGCATTTTGACTTCTTCAAAGTCCACTACTCTCTCCACTTCGTTGTAGCACGCGTCGCAAGCAATTCACATTAATTTTTGAACAAAGGTATGGTAAGTTCTAAGGTGGGTGGATCCCCATTTTTATACACGATTTGATTTTTCTCCCACGTCGGTGCTTTTAGTAATTTGAATTATGATTTTAATAACCCACCTTTGGGTTAAAACATTAATATAAATTAACTTTATAATTTATATTAAAACTAATTAATAATTAATTTACATAACTTAGGTTAAGTAAATAAAATTATAAATTAATTTATAATAAAATTTATATCAATTAATTTATAATTGATTTAAAACCTCTTTTTATAATATTATAAAAATATTATAATATTATTTACTTGGGCATCTTCTTTTGCACTTTGGTCCACATCTGATCTCCTGAAACCGGGTCTTGATCAACTAAAATTGGAGAACCTGAAACTGATGTTGCCCACTGAACTACCACTGACTGGTGTTGAAAGCTTGACATCAATGACCACTCACTCTTGACATCAATGACAAATTATCTACTCAAAATGTCCAACAATCTCCCCCTTTGTCATTGATGGCAACCCAAATTCTTTTTACCAAACACTTGACCTTTTTCTTGTTCTGCTCCCCCTAGGACATTGCTCCCTATTGTGACATCCTTCACAACGACCCCAAAATTGGGGACCCACCTTAAATTTTGTGATTTCGGGAAATTTTTGTTTATCTGATTTTGCTCGCATCAAGGTCTTGGAAAATTTGCTTTCACTTTGGAATTGTTGACATATTTGCATTTTGAAGGTTTGAATGTAGTTGCAATGCTTCAAAACTGAATATTTTGATTATTTGCATATTAATTGCATTATTTCAAATCAAATAATTTGATTAAAATCATTTTCAAAGGTTTAAATGAAATAATTTGATTAAAATCATTTTCAAAGGTTTAAATGATTAATTTTCATTTAAATAATTAAATTTTATTTTAGGGTTAACCCTAAAATTAGTGCAAAATTGAAATGAACATATCTTGAGGTAGAGAACTCCGTTTGATCTCATTCAAAACTTGGTAAAAAGATATGGATTTTCTCTTTCTAATGATACCAAACTTGCAAGATTCCAGATGTCAATTTCACCAAAAAAATAGTGGGTTAATTTAGCAATATGAGAACTTTGAAATACTTTTGAAAAAAGGAAAGTTACGGGAAAGTAAAGTTTGGTTTTGTTTTGATATTATGATTATTGTTTCATTATGTAGGTAATACAAGGGCAAGGGTTTGAAGAAGATCGTTATAAAATCCATTCTCGGTGATGAAACTGAATAACTAAACTTTTCAAATTATAAATAAATCATTGAGATTCATGGAAAGGGTCGGACATTTTTATACAGAGAAGGAGAGGAACGATTGGAAGGAGCAAAGCTACACATTCATTGGAGGAAAAAAGAGAAGGCCATTTGCAGAACAATGGAAATTATTGTAAGATTTTATAAATTGTTTTAAGCATTTTGGATCCAGATTTGTGCATGATTGTATTTGGAATTAATAAAGTGCTTATTGCAATTTCTTAATAGTTTGTATACCTTAGAAGATTGCATCAATTTATTTGATTTCACTATGTGAATACTGGTGAACATTGGATTGGTTTTAGAATTCTGTAAATGGAAATTTGTTCTGTTGAATTTGTCCGAGACATTAGTTTAATTTCTAAAGCTTAAATCTTTTATTATTTTATTTTCATTCGAAAACTATATATTATAACTTAGTATAATTTTATAAAGTAAAATTATATGACTAAGTTATAATTAAATTTATAATTCGGATATTACATTAATTAATATTCGAATTAATAAATTTAAGAAGGGATAAATGAATATTCTATTCCTCACCTTAATTTCATAAGGTTGAGGAACTCGGATTGATATCTCTAAAATTCAATTTGGATTTGATTTATAATATAGTTCTATCTATTTCAAAAATCCAAATTTCAAACGAGAGATCACATTTACTCTTTTGAATATTTAATTTCATAAATATTTCAAAAGATAAATATTATAAGCAAATCTAATTTATAAACTTTATTTTATCATAAAATCCAAATTTTATAGATTAGTTTCATATTAAGCCCTAAGATTTTATCATTGACAAGGTTTTGGAACCTTATAAATTGGGCAAGACATTATTTCATTTATTCACCTCTTATGGGTTTGATTTATAATTTCATAAGGGAGTTTGAATAAATGATTGCTTTATCAAATAAACATTTGGGAAGTGAATTGATTATAAATCTATTATGTTCCAAAGGTTTATCAAGTTTATAAAATTTCATTTACTTTGATTTTTATTAAAGTTAAATTGAAATTTAATATAAAATGCTAGATTCTTTTTATGCTAATTTCATTTAAAGCATTTTGAGACATTAAATTGAAGAGAGGAAATAAAATTTGGTATACTTTAACCTAAGATCATAAAACAAATTTTATTTTGTTGAATTGATATCAAAGCATGTTATACATGATAAACTTGAAATCATTTACCTAATTCCAGGCCCCTTGTAAATAGTAGTTCACAAATCCAAGAGTTATTCAAGTACTCATTGATGTATATACATATGAAATGTTAGATATAACATAAGAACCTTGGAGATATATAATATTCTTTTCAAGAGAGAATCATAATTCTGAGTTTGTCGGGTGGTTTTGTGATTGGACAAAATCACACCTCAACAAATTGGTGCTAGAAGGAGGGCATGAAAGGTAATGATTTTAATTTTAGCATGTGCAATTTGTTATAAAAAGAAATAAAATTGTTTGAAATTTTCAATTTATGCTGCATTAACGTTAATCTATCATAAATTCAAAAATTAGGTTATGATGCAATTTTTGTGAATTTTCATACATAGCCTTGCATATTAAAGTTGGTTCAATGGCAGAAAATGATTTACCATTTTATAAACATGATGGAACGATTACGCCGGAAGAACATATTCAGGCATATAAAAATATTATGCTTAGTTTTCAAATTATGCATGAAGATGTTTTTTGTAGAATGTTTCCATACACATTGGATGAAGTTGCTAAAGATTGGTTTATCAATTTACCTGCAGGTTCTACCGCTTCTTGGAATCAACTTGAAACAATGTTCCTTGAACACTTTAGAAAATTGGTCGACACAGATTTGTTATCAAATCAATTTGCCTCTATTCGTAAAAGGCCTAATGAATCCATGAATCAATTTAATGATAGGTTTCATAAGTTGTATACGGAAATGGAGATACACTTTATCATTTCAGAAGAAGAAGTTGTTCAAATTTATTTGGAAGCTTTAGATCCTTTTACGGTTAAGTGTTTAGAAATGTTTCCTAAGGATTTATCCTTATCTAGCGTGTATGGTGGTGCAGTAGTTGTAGAGCAATGGCTGATTTCAAGAGGAATAGATGTGGGTAGATTATCATTACATCACCCTAAGGTTTCAAATCAAGTATCACCTATGAGTCATGATATGCATTTCTCGACACCATTGAACGAAATTGAATGTCCTAGTTTTTCAACCACTTTCGATATTATCCAAGAGGAAGTGAAAGTTTCAAAGCCAATATCCATTGATGAGGATTGTAGTAATCAAGTTTATCAAAATGCGGAAATGCATGAGTCTTCAGATATTGGAGGAGTTTTAGATTTAACTAGCTTTGAAACATATGATAGAATAGAATCTTCCATAGAGTTGAATGAAACAATTGAAGCTCCAGAATTAAAATATTCTAGAGGCAGTTTCATTATGATCGATCATAAAAGTTTATTACTTGAGGAAGATGAGTTTCTTATTGAGGATAGGTTTTTCGAAGGTGAAGAAAGTGAATTTGAAGAGCATTCGATTGTTAAATTTACAAAATGTGAAGATATGGTTGAATCTTACCCTTTAGATTTTGAAGATAATTATTACAATGGATGGGGTATGTATGGTGAATCATTGTTTTCTCACACTCCTAATGATAAAATTTTTGTTTCACTTGCTATGCAGGATGTTGAAACTTCTAGTTCAAAAGAAGGTTTCGTAATTCCTATGCAATCAGAAAGTGATATGCCAATTTCAGAAATAGAACAAGTTCCAAGAGTTGATCATTCTGAACATGAGTTTGTAGAACATTCTTCTGTAGTAGAAAGGGAAGAAATGGTAAAACCTTTATATGATTCATCTATTTTAGATGAAGAAGAGGTAAATTATTTTCTTTCATTCTTGAATGTTGAAGGTTTGAGTGAAAATTTTCAGGATTGTATTGAATACTCAAATGAAGAAACTTCATGTATGGCTACAAATAATTAGAAGTTCCTACTCATCCTAAAGAAACTATTACTTTGTTTGATCAACAAGATTTATGGTGTGGAATAGATGGACACATTCTTGATTGGATGCCAAATTTTGATGCTTGAAAAGTAGGTTATTGATGAAGGAATACGAAATGATGGTGGTGATGATAGAGATCATGGAGAAAAAGAAAAGACTATAAGGTCTCATCAAATAGTGGTAAATGAAAGTGCACAAAAGGTAGACTCTTATCCTTTGTATTCAAACATTCAAGAATCAGGTAAATTTTTGCATAATCATTTATTGGTTTCCACTATTATTTATGATGAGATGTCATTAGAGGTTGATGAAAAAATAGAAGAGATTCTTATTCCCACCACCAAAAGGACTGTATTGCTAAATAAAAAGAAAACATGCTTGAATCATTGAACCAAGTTCAACAACAATTAACAATTCAATCTAGGATACAAAACTATAATGATTCTTATTTTGTAAATATCCTAGATTTTTGTAAATTGTTATTTGAATATGATTGGCCTAAAAACATAGATGATGATCTTACGTTAAAACTTTCAGAAATAGCTTTCTATTTGAGAGAAATCCTATATGCTTGTGAAAATGAGAATTTAAGTCAAAGTGATGAATCAAGGTTTGAAATTCCCATCTTGTTGAATAAGCATAAGATCATAGAGGAATTAAATCTTAAACATGGAATTGTTTATAAGTTTGAAGCAAATCAGTGGGGTGTGAAAGGCAAAATGAAATTTGTTATATGGTTTGGCCTAATCCTCATTTGGTTAAAACTATGTAAAGTTTGGCATGCATATAATGATATATGTCTTTTAAGGTGTGCCTATCGTGTTTGGGATCCAGGGAAATGATGGCAAAAATTTTGCAGTGTCTTGTACATAATGTATATTTTTGTAAATAGTCTTTTGGATTTTGTTTTCTTGTTTTTGTGTTTTGTTTAGTTGGTTGTTTTGTGAGTTTGTTAGTTAGTTATTTTGTTGATGTGTTAATGTGCGATGTTGTTGATGTTTTGTTGTTTTGTTGTTAAGTGTTGTCACATTTTGTTGTGTTTTGTTGAGTACAATGATAAATTAACTTTTCCAGTTTTGGAGCTTCATGATTTTGACGTGTGATTCAAGTTGATATAATTTCAAAGTGGGTTTTTCAAAAGTAAGGTAGTTATGATTGAGATATTGGTCATTTGCTGGTTGTGTTTGGTTTTTGATCCTGGACCACATAGGATGAGATTACCTAGTTTGAAAACCTGTGAAACCTGGAGAAAAGGAAAAGTGAGATATTGGTTTATGTCCTCATGAATGTGAACTAAGATAAGGCAAATATGAAAAATTGGAATTATATTGCAAAAATTCCACAAGTATGAAAATTACACTTGCATACACTTGGATTTCATAACACATTTCATAACATTGCATACATCACCCTCGCATTCCACATTTCACATCCCATAGAAATATCATTTATCAAATTCAAAAGTTTTAATTGGTTTTAGCAAAAGTCATCTTGCTTTAATCAGGGGCACTTTCACAAAGGCATTTTGTACAAAACTATAAAATAAAGCTTCATGTTTACACACCATAGTTTCCAAATCCCTAAATGTTTTTAGTCACTCAACCATTTCTAGTGTAGTAGGCAACCACCGAAAAGCATGTCATATTTTCTTAGGATCATTGCACAATATACACTAAAAAGATCTTGAGATCGAGAACTGATGTTGAAATTATCTGGAACCAAGCACAATTTACACATATTAAAAACATTTTGGGTAAAATGGTCAAAACCATCCTTGGAAGAAAGTGTAAGGTGAAAAGGGCCATCCTTGTCAGTCCTATCATGCAACATAGTCCATAAAATTCATTATTTTATCATAAATTTGTGAAAATCCAAACAAAGTCAGAGTAGTAAGGATAGGGTCAAATTCTCATCATACTTCGGTTGAGAATCCGATTCCCCAAAGCTCTAAGTCTATTTGCATCATTCATCAATGGATCGTAAGGATTCGTACTACTCGTCTATCAGAAGGAAGGGTAGTCATCCCCAAGGTTCAAGAAATCAAAATTTAAAGCTAAACACATCATTTATCAATGGATCGTAAGGATTCGTACTACTTGTCTATCAGAAGGAAGGGTAGTCATCCCCAAGATTCAAGAAATCTAAAGTCAAAATCATGGACTATGGGGTTAACCTCCATCGGGGCTATAGACGCTTGACTGGTAGTGGAGTACGCTCATGCGTGGTGATATGTCTCATTGAAAAGTGAGACCTATGTTCATTTCAAATGGGGAGGCTAGCCTTGTATTTCTTTCATAACAGGTTTAACCATTTTGGTCAAAATGAGGTAATGAACTCACTTGCACACACTGGTTCTGGATGATAGTAAGGTCATAACTGAGCTCTTGATCTGGTAAGGAATTCACGACACACACATTGGTCCTAAGAGGGTTAGACAAGTTTTAGTGTGTTTGTTTATTGTACTAGAATGTTTGAGTCTCTATAAGACATGTGATTCATATCAATACATCCTTTTAGCTCATATCATATTATTTTCCATATCATCTTATTGGTCATGAAAGGTCATTTTTAGGGCCCCTGATTAAAGTATGATGACAAGCATGGCCAAAGCAAATATTTATATTGAAAATGATCATTAATACATATCACATGATCCCAACCAGTAATACATCACATTCTGCATAAATCATCTATGATTCCAGTAATTCATATTTGTATTGGTCTATTCTCATTCTCTGGATGCTTATCAATGCTTGTGATTCTAATATTCATGTTTTGTGTGTTTTCAGAGTTTGGTTTTTAGTCAGAAATGTCCAGGGACATTTACCAGTAGAGTCGCCAATGTTGTGACGTCCTTCACAATGACCCCAAAATTGGGGACCCACCTTAAATTTTGTGATTTCGGGAAATTTTTGTTTATCTGATTTTGCTCGCATCAAGGTCTTGGAAAATTTGCTTTCACTTTGGAATTGTTGACATATTTGCATTTTGAAGGTTTGAATGTAGTTGCAATGCTTCAAAACTGAATATTTTGATTATTTGCATATTAATTGCATTATTTCAAATCAAATAATTTGATTAAAATCATTTTCAAAGGTTTAAATGATTAATTTTCATTTAAATAATTAAATTTTATTTTAGGGTTAACCCTAAAATTAGTGCAAAATTGAAATGAACATATCTTGAGGCAGAGAACTCCATTTGATCTCATTCAAAACTTGGTAAAAAGATATGGATTTTCTCTTTCTAATGATACCAAACTTGCAAGATTCCAGATGTCAATTTCACCAAAAAAATAGCAGGTTAATTTAGCAATATGAGAACTTTGAAATACTTTTGAAAAAAAGGAAAGTTACGGGAAAGTAAAGTTTGGTTTTGTTTTGATATTATGATTATTGTTTCATTATGCAAGTAATACAAGGGCAAGGGTTTGAAGAAGATCGTTATAAAATTCGTTCCCGATGATGAAACTGAATAACTAAACTTTTCAAATTATAAATAAATCATTGAGATTCATGGAAAGGTCGAACATTTTATACAGAGAAGGAGAGGAACGATTGGAAGGAGCAAAGCTACACATTCGTTGGAGGAAAATAGAGAAGGCCATTTGCAGAACAATGGAAATTATTGTAAGATTTTATAAATTGTTTTAAGCATTTTGGATCCAGATTTGTGCATAGACTATATTTGGAATTAATAAAGTGCTTATTGCAATTTCTTAATAGTTTGTATACCTTAGAAGATTGCATCAATTTATTTGATTTCACTATGTGAATACTGGTGAACATTGGATTGGTTTTAGAATTCTATAAATGGAAATTTGTTCTATTGAATTTGTCCGAGACATTAGTTTAATTTCTAAAGCTTAAATATTTTATTATTTTATTTTCATTCTGAAAACTATATATTATAACTTAGTATAATTTTATAAAGTAAAATTATATGACTAAGTTATAATTAAATTTATAATTCAGATATTACATTAATTAATATTCAAATTAATAAATTTAAGAAGGGATAAATGAATATTCTATTCCTCACCTTAATTTCATAAGGTTGAGGAACTCGGATTGATATCTCTAAAATTCAATTTGGATTTGATTTATAATATAGTTCTATCTATTTCAGAAATCCAAATTTCAAACCAGAGATCACATTTACTCTTTTGAATATTTAATTTCATAAATATTTCAAAAGATAAATATTATAAGAAAATCTAATTTATAAACTTTATTTTATCATAAAATCCAAATTTTATAGATTAGTTTCATATTAAGCCCTAAGATTTTATCATTGACAAGGTTTTGGAACCTTATAAATTGGGCAAGACATTATTTCATTTATTCACCTCTTCTGGGTTTGATTTATAATTTCATAAGGGAGTTTGAATAAATGATTGCTTTATCAAATAAACATTTGGGAAGTGAATTGATTATAAATCTATTATGTTCCAAAGGTTTATCAAGTTTATAAAATTTCATTTACTTTGATTTTTATTAAAGTTAAATTGAAATTTAATATAAAATGCTAGATTCTTTTTATGCTAATTTCATTTAAAGCATTTTGAGACATTAAATTGAAGAGAGGAAATAAAATTTGGTATACTTTAACCTAAGATCATAAAACAAATTTTATTTTGTTGAATTGATATCAAAGCATGTTATACATGATAAACTTGAAATCATTTACCTAATTCCAGGCCCCTTGTAAATAGTAGTTCACAAATCCAAGAGTTATTCAAGTACTCATTGATGTATATACATATGAAATGTTAGATATAACATAAGAACCTTGGAGATATATAATATTCTTTTCAAGAGAGAATCATAATTCTGAGTTTGTCGGGTGGCTTTGTGACTGGACAAAATCACACCTCAACACTCCTAACTCAATGCTCTCTTCCTAAACCAAATCTCTCCCCTTTACTCAAATATCCCCCCCTTTGACATCAATGGCAAAGTGTCACCTTTGGGGCTCGGGGCTAAGAATGAGTCTCTTAGCGTAGCCCCTCCCCCACCTCCTTTTGAGGTGGTTAATTCTGGGGTGGGAGTATTTCTACTTCTAGCAAGCACTGGTCTTTACCTTTATCCTCTTTCCTTATCATCTGATCCTTCTGATTTCTTTGATTGTTCCTATTTTTGTCCTTGTCCATGTCCATATTCCTATTCCTATTCCTATTCATGTTCATGTTCTTGTTCCTGTCCATGTCCATATTCCTGTTCATGTTCTTGTTCCTATTCATGCTTGATTCTAGAATGTCTGCTCTACACCACTTTGTTGTATATCCATCATTATTGCATTTATAACACTTAATGCTATTATTCCTTGGAGGTGAAAATGTCTTGGGATTTCTCTTGGTGAAGCCATATCCTTTTCTATCATGAACCCTACAATTCATTGCCTTGTGACCAAACTGATTACATGAGTAGCAATACCCATGGAAAAGTTATATGTTACTAAAATTCCCATTTTCTTATCTTTCATGTGTCCTCACTGTGAAGCCATGTGCCCAAATCTGTGACATGAGAAACATCATCCATTGAAACTTCCTTGTCTTGACCTCATTGGTCTCTTAGTCTCTCTTAACCTATTCTAATTGTTGTTCCATCTATTTCTTCTTTGTGCATTATTCCTTTCCTTGTTGAACTTTCTATTGTCCAACTCATCCTCAGAAGTCTCACTTTCTCTTACACTGTCTTCTTCTGAAGTTTCTTCTTCTTCAAAACTTGAGGTTGACTCTTCTTCTTGTT
This sequence comes from Wollemia nobilis, assembly GCA_028583015.1. NCBI lineage: Eukaryota > Viridiplantae > Streptophyta > Pinopsida > Araucariales > Araucariaceae > Wollemia > Wollemia nobilis. The sequence continues at coordinate 6,960,126 of JAQPPZ010002642.1, forward strand.
TCTTTTGAGCTTGTTCAAAACCAAGACCTGTTTTGTTTGTTGACCTTCTTTGTACCTTGATCATTTTATCCACAATATTTGAACTCTTTCCAAACTTGTGTAGCTTATCCTTGGATTTTTCTAAATCTTCCCTTAGTAGAGCTACTTCTTGTTCTAACCTTTCACATTCTAAGATCTTTGCTTCTAACTTATCCTTGAACTTATTTGTCTTAGCCATTGACTTGTTTAGATCCTCTATAAGCTTTCCTCTTTCTTCATCACATTCTTGAAATTGAATCTCAAGTTGAGAGTTTTGCTTTCTTACCTTCTTTAAAGTTTTAAGAGCATAGATAAGCTCTCCCTCAAGATCAAATCCTCCTTTTTCTGATTCTTCCTCTATTTGTTTGCCTTTGTCTACATCTTCATTTTCTTTTGACTTGTCTTCTATAGGCTCACCTTCTTCTTCTTCTAGTGCCATTAGAATATTCTCTTCTGGTCCTTCAAGTGCATCCTCATATTCATCATCACTAAAACTGAAACCATCCCTTGTACAACTATCTTCAAGATGTCCAAAATTACCACATCTAAAACACTTGAGAATTATTGGTGACCTTTTCTTGACTTCTTTTTCTTCAATCAGAAATAGGACTTCATATTTATCATTATCTAAAAAACTATTATCACTATCACTTGAGTACTTACTTGCCTTGTTTGCATAGTAGCTCCTCTTTTGTCTTTGAAAGAACTTCTTTCCTTGTCTACCTTGTCCATCCTTGTCTTTATTTTGGTACCTATATTTTTTTGATTCCCTGTTCCTGTGATCCTATTTTTCTTCATCATTGTTATTTTTAGCTTCTTGACAATCAGTTGCATAGTGACCATACTTTCCACAATTGAAACATCTAACAGATTTTGCATCTTTAAATCTTCTTGAATCTTTATTCCTTCTACCATAATTTGCTTCTTCATCACTGGATGACTCATTGCTTGATTCTGACTTCTTACCCTTTGTCTTCTTAATTGCTTTGAAGGCTGCTTCCTTCCAAATATTAGGTTCCTCTTTTATTCTCAACTCAAATGTTGTAAGAATACCAAGTAACATATCTCTTGTCAAATAATCACCATATTTTGATTCTTCTATAGCAGAAATATTTTCACTAAATATTTTTGGAAGAGATCTTAAGACCTTATCACAAACATATGATTCTTCAACCTTAAGTCCAAGTCCTTGCATGGCATTAACAACCTCATCAACTCAAAGTAGATAAGTACTAATGTTTTCCTCATCCTTCATTCTTAAATCTTCAAATTGTCCTTTGAGATTTCGTATCTTTGCCTTCTTGACACCTTTATCTCCTTCATATATACTTTGCAACTTATCCCAAATTCCTTTTGCATCTTTACAATGCATAACTTTTATGGACTTTATTCTATGCAAACCTCTCAAAATTGCATTCATTGCTTTTGAATTGTAATGTTGTAGAAGCTTACCTTCCTTATCTATAGGTGGATCAACTGGTGGTATGTATCCATTTTCAACTTCTTCCCAAATTTCATTGCCAAGTGCCATCAGGTGAATCTTCATTCTCATACTCCAATATATATAATCACTTCCATCAAATATTGGTGTTGAATTATCTGAGGACACATTCTTAGACTCCATTGTGTTCTTGAAATCTTTTCCTTCAAGTTGTTAAACTCTTTCAAAGGAACCCACTCTGATACCAATTGAAGAACACAAGCTTATACTGAGAGGGGGGTGAACAATATAAGACCACTTTTTACTTTTCCTTCCCAATCAATATTATGCAATGTAAAGATAGCAATATCAATAGTAGTAATCAAAGCAATGCACAAATCACCACACACAATAGAGACACCAATTTAACGTGGTTCACCCAATGTGGGCTACTCCACGGAGAAAATATTTCACTAAAATTTCCTCAATCAATCTCTTGGGAATCCTTTCCCTATTACAATGTTTATGGATCTCTATCCAAAGGAGACACCAATCCCCTAATCAACTTCATGGATCTCTATCCATAGGAGAACTCCTTTCTCCTTAGCTCTGACTGGTGATCTTCTAGAAGAACTATTTCCCCCACTACTCTGGCTAATGGATCTCTATCCATTGAAGACACCTATCCTCATTGCCCTGGCTAATGGATCTCTATCCACTGGAGATTATCATCCTCTATACTCTGTCACCTTCAAAGCTCTATCTCAAATCTGCACTAAACACAGTCCTTTGGTCTAGCACAAATCTGCTCAATCTCTATCTCTGGTCTGGCACAAACCTATCCTCAAATCTGCACCAAACTCTATCCTTGAATATGTACTAAACACAGTCCTTTGGTCTAGCACAAATCTATCCTCAATATCTGTCCTCTGATATACACTAAACATAGTCCTTCGATCTAGCACAAATCTATCCTCAATATCTATCCTCAAGCCTTAACTCAAAGCTTGACTTAATCACAAATCAACTCTATTGGATCTACCCCAAACCTTAACTCAAGGTTTGAACAAATCAATCAATCAACTCTGCTCTCAAGTCTTCTCAAATACTTGTCTCAAATCTGCCTTGTAAGCTTCCATAAAATCTCACACTAATATATCCACAAGTCCTCTCTAGAACTTGTCCAAATCTGCTCAACAAGTCCTCACTAGAACTTGTCCAACTCTGCTCTCAATTTGTATTGTAAGCTTCCACAAAAGCTCACATAAATCTGTCCACAAGTCCTCTCTAGAACTTGTCCAAATCTGCTCAACAAGTCCTCACTAGAACTTGTCCAATCTCATAGAAACACAAGGAGAATTGTTAGAGACTCAATATGTTTCACATTCATCACAATGCTCAATCACTTTCAATCACTCTTTTAGAAACATATAGAGAATTATTAGAGACTCAATATGCTTCACACTCATCACAATGCTCAATCACTTTCAATCACTCTTTTAGAAACATATAGAGAATTGTTAGAGACTCAATATGCTTCACACTCATCACAATGCTCAATCACTTTCAATCACTCTTTTAGAAACATATAGAGAATTGTTAGAGACTCAATATGCTTCACATTCACCTACACTCAACCTCTCTCTCAAATCAATTCAGAATATAGAACAATTTGTTTCATAGAACTTGAGCTATCACTTCACACATCCACTTGACTAGGCTCAACCAACTCTACTCAATCAATCACTCAATGAAATAATCCTTGCTCACAAATCCTAGTCCAAACATATGAACACTCACTCAAATGTTTCCAACAATGCTTATCAACCAATCTCACATAACAATGATACTCATGTTCTTTGCAAACCCTAGTTCAAGTTCTTCACTCAACTTAATCACTTCAACAACAATGCTTATAAAATAAGGTTTTATCAACAACTCTCAATTCCAGAAAACCTTGAAGTATTAATTAAAAACACACTCAACAATGCTTAACCAAACAATCCTTTTCACTCCAACTTTTCATTCACAACTTTCAACAATCACTCACTAGGAAGAATATGCCCATACCTTTTGTTGGATGTAAAGGTACCTTTAGAAAAACCTGTCTCAATCACAATTTTCTTCTTTCCAATTCCAATGGTTAGACACAACAATATCACTTCAACACTTTCTCAAAAATATTCCTTAGACACAAAATAATCACAACTCAATTTATGCCTTATTGCTTCCTTTTAAAAATAACACTCATCATACCATACATGAAAAATAATTTCTTTGATACACCTTATAAACTCCAACTTAAAATAATATCCAACACTTCACAAACACCTTACAACTCTTTCCAACCATTAAAGCAAATGACATCAAAAAATTTAATTTGCATAACCCTTATAATAAACCAAATATAATGCAAAAATTAATTTTTAATTTTTCAACAACCACTTCCGAAATTTTCGGTGCCTAAATTCCAATGCATACCTTGCTTTCCCCAAAAAGGGGTTTCGACATGATTCGATCCGTCGTCTCCCTAAGGCCTAAGCGCCTTAGCGCTTGGGAGCCCACCGCATGGGCTATAGTCCCCACGTGAAGGAAAAAGCACTTCCTCCACCTTATGCCTCGTGCACCTTTTGACTTCTTCAAAGTCCACTACTCTCTCCACTTCGCTGTAGCACGTGTCGCAAGCAATTCGCATTAATTTTCGAACGAAGGCATGGTAAGTTCTAAGGTGGGTGGATCCCCCTTTTTATACACGATTTGATTTTTCTCCCACGTCGGTGCTTTTAGTAATTCGAATTAAAATTCGAATTATGATTTTAATAACCCACCTTTGGGTTAAAACATTAATATAAATTAACTTTATAATTAATATTAAAACTAATTAATAATTAATTTACATAACTTAGGTTAAGTAAATTAAATTATAAATTAATTTATAATAAAAATTATATTAATTAATTTATAATTAATTTAAAACCTCCTTTTATAATATTATAAAAATATTATAATATTATTTACTTGGGCATATTCTTTTGCACTTTGGTCCACATCTGATCTCCTAAAACTGGGTCTTGATCAACTAAAATTGGAGAACCTAAAACTGATGTTGCCCATTGAACTGCCACTGACTGGTGCTGAAAGCTTGACATCAATGACCACTCACTCTTGACATCAATGACAACTTATCTACTCAAAATGTCCAACAATGAACAAGTGAAAGAAAATAAGAAAAGGATTAGGTATACCTTTAGGCAACATAAAGAAGCACAATCCATAGATAATATTACGCAACACTCTAATAAGAAATAATGAGTGTGAGGGGGGTATTTAAAGTAATACCAAAACCCAAATTACATCATAGAGTCTAACCTAAGCCTATATAATAAGTGGTATTTATGTTAATTACAAATAATAAATAGGATTTAACCATAACAAGGTTAACCAAGGTCCATTGGTCTTATATTAAAATAATTTTATAAAACAATAAATACATAGTACAATGAAATTCCTATAGGCCTATCCAATACATCACATAATGTCAGTTCTTGGCCATGAAATTAATTATAACTTCAACATCCCCTATAATATGAACTAAGAGGCCAAGAATATAAGATATTAGTGATAATAATATCTTCCCCCCATAATGGATGCTTTGGTGGGCCTCTACAATTGAGTCATACCCATCTAAATCTCCTTCATCATTTGAAAGACATCCACCTTGCTTCAAGAAATTTACTTTAATATTTTGTAGCTTTAGTAAGCAATTCTTCATTGGGTGTCCCTCCATTTTATAGTATCTACAAGTGGTCTTTGATTTCTTTGAATAATTAGCCTTTCCCATAGGCCCTTGGGTCTTAGAATCCTTGTATTTGAATTCCTTTGCATTAGCCTATATTTGAGAAGTTCCACCACCATAATATCATAATACAATCTAAAAGAGGACAAGAAGAGAAAAGATTTCATCAAGAGGAAGAGATTTTGGGATTCCAAAAACATAAGAATAATATAGAACATTTGGTTCAACATCTAAAAGGAGAGGGAGAGATTGGAAAGGACAATCTTAATGCATTCTACATTATCTTTTTTTTTGCTTCTAGAAGATGCAATATCTACCGTTAAATTCTTGAATATCATAATATAGTCCTTAATGTTATCAAACTCAACTAGCTTAAGATAATAAAGCTCAAATTATGAGTAACTTTATTCAATAATATTAACCTTTTCAAAAAATATATGCTACTTTTACCATAGCTTGATAGGATCACTCTATTATTTGATATAAAAAGTAATTTTAGTTCAATTAGCAAGGAAAACAAACCTAGATCCTCTTATATATTTTGGTGTGGATCTTCCTCATCAAGAATAGCTACTTTATTCTTCTAAAATATGCACTAGAGGTTCTTACTTTGTAGTAGGTCAAACATTTGAGTTGATCAGATACTATAATTTTTTCTATTAATTTGAGTAACCAGGGCTTTGTTATCCATTTTATACAATTTGACCCCTAACACCATAACATGTTCATTATATGATTCCACTAGTACATTGAGCTTAAAAAATCATACTATTTGAAAAGAAACAAACTCAAAATGGTTTTGTATACAAAAATTATGAACTTTAGAATATTTACCCTAATGAACCCACAAAAATAAAATAAAAATTAAAGCCTCTAACCTTAGAACAGGAGCAACTAGATTTTGACCTACCATTTGGTGAGCCTTGATTTGTTAGATTATTCTAATCATATTTTTTCGCCTTAACACTTTTGAGTGACCACATCACTACCACTTGCTTTTCATCAATTAGTCCAAGACATACATTTATATAAAATATTTATGTAGGTAGTGCTAAACTTAGCCATAACAACCACAAAATTGGACAATTAACTACAACATCTATCCTAAAAATATATGAGTGCTGAAGAATGGGTTCAAAGCCAAATCACTTTTAAGCTAGGTACATTGCCCTAGCCAACCTGGAAACTAAGCAAATATGGAGAAAATATACATTTTCTCTATTTGGATGTGTTCTTATTTGTAATGATGAGGTAAAAATATGACCCTATAATTTAAACATTAAAAATACCTTTCCCAAAATCCTCCTATCAACTATTTTTCTAAATTGCATGAATGAAATCCTATACCCTGAAGATGACATAGATTTTTTACAAAGGTAAAAATTGTAAAACTTGACCCCATTACTAGCTCTCCCCAATACTAAGGACATACCACCATGTCACATTGTTAGCTACAATGGAGGAAGGGGACCCAAATAAATACCATGCATTTGAACTCCTTTTCAAAAGGTTATCTTTCACTTTGAGAAAAAATGGCGATGCTAGTCTAGATTTGAACCCAAGCATCCTACCACTTAGTAACCTTACACACATTTTTCTAGCTTTAATGGCACCTTGTTGCTTTGAATTGGAGCATGTTGCCTCTATGTGAAGAGGCTATTTTTTATGTTTTAAGCCATAGCGATACCAAGCTAGAGCTAAAGCATATGCATAAAGGTGCATTCACATTCAAACATTCATGTCATTTTATTTTATATGATTTTTTTATGGAAACCCTTTGAAATATATGTTTTTGAGAAGTAGAGGGTTGTAGAAGTTGATATTTTCTTTTAGAAAAATAAATATAATTTTTCTTCAAGGCTATTGAAATAAATTAAAAGAATAGAATATTAAATTTTCATCGTATGTATCAGAAGAAACATCAGAGGCTATAAATATCATTTCTATGTGACCAAGTGAAGCAACTCCATACCCACTCTAATACCTTTTTGGAATTAATAATATTTTCTAGAAATGAATAAGAGCAATCCATCCACTAAAATTTTATACAAACAATTCAAAGGAGAGAAGTAAATAAAAGAGACAAAAGGATTGGGGATGCCCATAGGCAACATAAATAAGCATTATCCATAGATAATATTGCACAACACTCCAATAAGAAAAAAGTGTAATGAGGGGTATGTATAGTAATACAACAACCCTAATTACACATAGAGTTTAACCTAAGACAACATAATAAATAAGGTTTAACCATAATAAGGTTAACTAAGGCCCATTGGGCTTACAAAATAAAATATTATAAAAGAACAAATACATGTACTATAAATTGCCCATAGGCCTATCCAATACATCATACAATATCGGCTTTTGACCATCATATTTTCAACATGAAGTATTAGTAGCTTTATGATAATAATGTCCATAAGAAAACTATTATGTAAGATATTCGATTTTGATAATTTATCTCTAGATACACCTTTGGAATTTATTTACATTTTTCTTGAGGATTATTTGACTTCTTAATTTATTATTGATGTATATTCTTAGATAGACTATACTAAAGTTTATTCTATTCTATATTCCAAATATTTAAATTCTTTTGATGATGCTTATTGGTCATCTTCTCTTGGATCTTCTATAGAGATCAATGCCCTTCCTACTTCAAATGTTTTTACTCTTGGTATACCCTTTGATTTTGATATTGTGTTGGCTTCTTCTACTACTGAATTGGTTTATCATGAGCCACCTCCAAATATATCTTACCCTATGCCCAAGTGGGCTAGGAGGACTTTGTAGGATGTTGAGTCTCTTATTTAGCAAGAGCATAATATCATGTCCCCCACCTCATCCTGTGCTTAGAAAATGGGTGTTGATGGAGATTCAACCACTTAAAATTAACAAGGGATGACCATGATGAGAATCATATATTTAGGTGTGCTTCTCCCATTAAAAGCTATATATGGGTATTAATTTCATTTCCTAAGGGAAACAATATTATTAACTTTGTAAATAGTTATAATATCAACTATAATGCTAATGGTTAGATTGAGAAATAAAATTCCTCTCTTAGAAGGGGTTAATTACAACAAATATTTTTATTGTTATAACTAGCACTGGGTCTACTTGATTCTCTCTCTAGTTCCCTCACAACATTGGAAGGTTCATTAGATTGATTTCAAGAGTGATTTTTTCATGGAAACCTTTAAGAGAATATTGGAAAGTAGTAGTCTTGAGGTTTTACTTAATATGACCTCACACCCTTTCTTTTTATCTTATAAATCCTTATATGGGATTAAGTAGACACATCATGCTTGGTATGAGAAGATCCATATATTATTTTTTGATTATGGGTTCTTTTGTAATGAGGTGTATGATGATATTTAAATCAAGCATCAAGTTGGAGATATTTTAATAATCATGCTTTAGGTTGACTATCTAATTGTTACAAAGAATTCTTCCTCCATGATTTAGTATTTAAAATTATGTCTTCACTAATAATTTGAGATGATAGTTTTGGGTTTAATTTCTTATTTTTTGGGAATCCATATCACTTAGTATCCTTTAAAAGTTTTTCTTTATCTGCCTTAGTATACCTTGGATTTATTAAAATGGTTTTGGATGGAAGATTCTAAGTCATCTATCATCTCCTTTGCTCTAAGGGGGAAGGTTAAGGATAAATTCCCTTCTCCCTTAGAATATATTATTTTCTATTGATCATTAGTTGCTAGTATTATCTATCATATTCACACCATATCAAATGTATCCTCTATTATCAATGTTTATTCTATGGTTGTGCAGGCACCTCATGTGGGTTATCAGAAGGTTTCCAAGTAGATTTATAGTTATATTTGGAGCATACTATCCAATATCATAGCATTTAATATGAATTAAGAGTGGATATTAACTTGTAGGGGTACAATGATGCAGTTCAGAACAATGACCTGTATGATTCAAGATCCTTTTAGTAATGTTATTAATCTTGGTTTTAGACCATTTTATTAGTGTCTCAAGAAGTAGGATACTATTGCTTTATTCTATAAAAGTAGAGTATCACAATAATAATCATATTGGGAATCATACCATGTGAATGAGGATGTTTCTTAAGCAATTAAACCTTCCTTAAGATATCTCCATCACTCTTTTTGTGATAGTTAGAGAACTATTCACTTGATATCCAGTCTTATGAAACATCAATTGACTAAGAATATTCAAATTTTTTGGTAACTTTATTCTTAGGGATTTCTTATTGTAGTGTATGTGGCTTCAACATTCTCAATCACAAACATCTTCATGGATTTTAAGCTTTAGATTACCTTCAATCAATTGTTGAAGCATATTGGCATGGGAGATGTGAATCATCAAGAAGGGATTATCAATAATATATTCTCTCTGTGGCCTCTTACTTTAGATTAAGAAAGATGTTGAAATATATAATGTTTCATTTATAATCGCATGGCTTATATTATATTGCATGTTATATTAAATTAAATTATATAGTTGTATAGTTCCATTTAGCACCTTGTAAGATGATTCATTTGATATTGTATTAACCAATAATATGTAGATTTTAACGATTATAATAAGTGACTTGTATTAATAGTGCATTTATAATCATCTCAACCATTCTTTTGTATTACTTGGATATCATTATTTTACTTGTTAAAGAAGATATTTGGAGTTTAAGTGCACCTTCCCCATATTTTGTATCTATTTTCTCTCTTTTATTATTATTTGTATAAACTGGATACTGTGTTGATTATGTTCATCACTATTTAAAGTATTATAACATATTTTACTCTTGTATTTTTCTATACAATATTCTTCTTTGACTTAATGAGAATGTATATTTTTTTAAAGGGTCTCATCTCGTAATTCATTATCAGATTCCTATTTATGATACCTACTATGTTTGAGTTATAATGTGGTAAGGAGGTGATTTATCAAATGACATATCTATTCTACATTTTCATTTAGAAGGATCACCTAAATCAAAATCCTTTTAATATTCAAAGCATTATATAAAGACAATTTTTTTATATTTTGAATTTAGCTTCTTTCTTCCTTCATTAAGAAAATAAGCACATGATAGATCAAAAGGTCTTAATATGATTTATATAATAATTTCTTTTATGTTTATCTTGTCTTTAGACTATATTGAAGGAAATATATTCAAGATAAAAGTAGCATAAATTCTAATTTCTCCTCAGATTTATTTTCTCATTTTTCTAGTTTGAAGCTACATTTGACTCTCTCTATGTTTATATTTGAATAGATTTGACTTATTGACACTTTTTTTCAAAATAGCTAATTATGATATTCATAATTTTTATAAAAATCAATGGAGACACTTGAGAGCCTTTAGGTCCTATGTGTGTGCTCAATTGATAGAGAATTTTTAATTTAATAGGCTAATCTTACCTCTTAAAATAGAAAGGCTTTCAATTCCATGTGAGTGTTCATCCAAAATATCTATGGTGGCAACTTCTTCATAACGTTTCAGTACCTAAAGGCCCTTGCATTATACACCTACCTTAGGCACTTTCCTGTTCCTCTCCTCTCCCATTATAAGGTTGAGGTATATCCTAAAGGTCCTTATTTATCATATTAAACTAATTTTGCACTTAATCCTTTACAAGGGATTTAATACAATGTAAAGATGGTAGTGAGGAATCCTAGACCTATGCTAAGAAAGGTTGCATTTGTTGAATAGTATTATATTATTTAGTACATGTTAATGTACCCCCATGGTACCTTCATGGTACAAATGTAAATATGTAATAGATTAGGGTTTGAGTCTATAGTTTAGATGAGTGATTTATATTTCTATTTTATTTGTCAATGTGCAAATATGTAATGTGAGTATATGCACAAGTGTCTTGTATTAGGAGTGCATGTAGGAGAGTAAGAGTCATGTAGAAGTGTGCAAATGTCATAGAGTCAAGTATGCATGTAAGAAGAGAGTGAAGAGTCTAGTATACAAATGGCAAGATGAGAAGCCAAAGGTCAATAATAGGAAAGGTTGCATCTCCCGGATATGTGAGGAATGCAATAGACAAGTATTGAAGAGTTGGGTTACTATGTCTGTATTATGGAGATAAAGCTCCATATAATGTAAGAGGAAATGGTTTGTAGTGATTACCACATAGCAAGCATTAGTAATAAAGCTTGTATACAATTTTTTAGCAATTTTATTGTAAGTATTCTTCATGCATGTACATGAATGAGTTTACATTCATATTTGATATTATAAGTAAATTTTATTTCATTATTATATTGGATTTGATATATATTTGATTGCTCATATATATAATTCTACTCTTGATTATTGATATTTCGACCTATAATATTATGGTTTAATTATATTGGAACCTATGATATTTTGAGATAGTTAGGCTTAAAATCCAACATGTAACACAATTGTGAAACTAGGTACATGTCATTTGGGATCTAGAGAAATAAGCTTCTTGTTCTTAGAACAAGCAATGACCTAATATGACAAGATGAATATTTATAGGTTTATTTCTAGCTAGATGGATGTTCTATAAATTTAACAAGAATATGTCATCTCTATTTTTAATAGGTAGAATTTAGACAACTTAAACTAGGCATAACTGGATAATAAAAGGTCAAACAATAGACCTTTATTTAAAACTTTTGACTAATATTTTTTATGGAATTGAAAGATATGATATCAAACATGAAAATTTAGGCCTTAAAATTTCAAAAAATGCAATGCAATGTTGTTGACCTCATTTTAACAATAAAAAATAGATGAAAGCAATAAATGTATGTTAATGATTCATTTTTTTAGGGTTTTCCTAACAAGGCTTGATTTCATATCATCGGTGGACATGTAAACAATGCTATATAATCAGTAAGAATGCAATTGGCATGTGCTAGTCGATTATTATGAATAAGCTATCATTCCTAAAGATGTCATTTATAGTGTCAAAATTATGTGAATGCATATTTTGTTCTTCCAAAATAGCTACTTCATAAAAATCAAAAGAATATGAGGTGAGAAATACTTCTATATTCACACTTGTAAAAGCTTCTTGATTTGTTGAGTTGTAAGCTATAACTTGACAACTAACAAGATAAAAAAAAAAAAGTTAGTAATTTTGGAAAGTAAATGCATAATAAACTAAAATGGACTTCATAATTATATATAGGAATCATGTGGTCACTTAAAACAATAGTTAGACCTTTATTCCCATACTCGAGGTATTTTAATAGATAATGATATGTTTGAAAGTCGTTAAAGGATAACTAAAGCATTTAACTCTTCTTTGAGAAAAAGGTGGTAGTGACAAGTTAAGAGTTAAGAATGGTGAAAATTATAATAATGGAAGGGTAAAGATATATCTTTCAATATTAAGAGAAGAATAGATACATGTGATATATCATAAAAGAGAATCCTTTACATGGAAAAAAATACCATTTATGAGCATACATAAAAAAAACTTTTACTAAAACACATATGACATGTATCTCTACGTGAGGATGTGGTACGCACGAGAGAGGAGAGCGCGACGGAGGAACTGAATTGTTGTTGGAACCTGAGCTCGCTTCTACAGTCCATGTGGTTGCGAAGGCTCGCCACCTGTGAGGAACGATGGGACTTTGAGGTTTAGAACCGTGATTGCTATTGAAGAGCAGGAGTGGCTTCTGGTTTCTTAATCTGGTATTTTTTGTGGTCATGAGAATGGGCTTACGTGGTTTTCGGCTGCCCTTGTCTCCGTTCCTCAGGTGGTGTCGGAGGTGCTTGCTTGCGGTGCCTTTTCTTCGCGCTTTGTGGGTGATGGTGCATATGTTTGTGCTTGCACTAGTTTAGGATTTGGTGGGTCTACTTTTGTAGATGGTGGAGCTGTTATGATTCTCCTTGTGCTGGGTTTAGAGGAGTCCCATGCTTTTGCTTTTTCCAATTCGATATTGGGATGGGGTTGGATGGCCTGATTTCTTCAGTTGGTGTTGGCTGGTTGTGCTGTTGGTTTTCGTCCTAGGTACATGTTCTATTCTTATGCTTGTCAAAGGGACTTGAACCGACAGGCGTCAAGGGCTCTTAGTATCTAGTTGCCTATGGGGGTTTCTTCCCACAGGCATCTAGGTTATGGGTTCCCCTTATAACCCTATTTTTGTGGCCTCCATGTTCTTCTCTATGGAGGCTTGTCTGGTGTGACTTTGGTGTTAGGTGCCCTTGCCCTGCTCTACTGCTTTGGATGAGGATCTCTTATCAGGGTGTCGGGACTATGGTTTGTGCTCGGTTTTAGGACCATTATTTTTTGTTTTGTAAGATTGCCTTGTTCTAGAGCTTTGACGATTTGGTGGTTCTGGAGATAAGTCTCTGCGCGCAGGGATGGTTTTAGTGTTGTTTTTTGGGTAGTTTGTTCCAAATAGGATGGTTTTTATGGCTCTGGTATGCCCGGTTTCTAGTTTCATTTTATGGTGGCCAGACTGGATTGGTACTCTGGTTTTTCTCTCTTCTTGAGAGACCTCATTTTCTCTGGCCAGCTCAAGCGAGAGTTTTTTATTTTCTAATATTTACCGCTTTGCTCTTCGATAGTCGGTTTCACCAGCTTTTGGATTCCATAGTTGTTTTCCGTTCGGCTCGTGGGCTCCCGTGCATCTTCTTGGTCGAGGTCAAGCGATTTTTTAAATTTTAAACCTTTTTAGCTTGGTTTCTCAGTAGATGGTTTCTACGGCTAGTGTTTGCCACGTGGTTTTTGTACTCTCTGATCGGCTCGTGGGTTTCTTTTCCAGCAAGAGCGGTTTAAATTTCTAATCTTGTCGCTCGGTTCCTCTGTTGCTGGCTCATGGGTTGCTTTGATCCTTTGTCTGTCGGGTGTTTGGCTCTTTTTGGAGTGGTTTTCAGCAGATGGTTGGTCCGGTGTTGTGCCCCTGCCCTTTAGACACGACTATTTTCGCGTGTATTGTTCTTGTTGTTTCTCTGGGATTACGCTCTTTTGAGAGTTGTTATAGGTTGTGGGACCTTTTAAAATCCTTTGTATTAGGTTGTGGGACCCTTTAAAACCCTCTAGGTTGTGGGACCTTTTAAAACCTTTTGTATTAGGTTGTGGGACCCTTTAAAACCCTCTATAATAAGTTGTGGGACCCTTTAAAACCCTCTTCTTCTTAATATTACCAAAAAAGAACATAAAAAGAAATTTATATTAATTAAAAAAAATTCTACAAAAGCTTCTTGGAAATTCGCATGAAATATGAATTAGGTAACTTTTACTCCTCCATCAACCGGGCATTTGGTCTAGTGGTATGATTCTCGCTTAGGGTGCGAGAGGTCCCGAGTTCAATTCTCGGAATGCCCCCATGTACTAATGCATCTGTTAAGCCTTTTTAGTTTGTCCACTATCTAAGAATATCATGGTCTAGAACTTTAGAAACATATGAAAATCATCCTATAACTGATAAGATTGTTCCGTATAACGGAAATGTAGTGGAATAACTATATCAAATAAACATTGACTATAAAAATTTATTAAAAATCATTTTATCTTTTAAAGTTTCAACTAGCTAGTCCTTGTTTCAAATCTGTGTAGATTTGCAGGATGATATTGACTGAAAGCTTGAAAATGGATAAAAAAGATCAGGTCGTGTGCATACCAGATGGGGGCTTTCCGAAAGTCGAACTCGAAACCTATCGCACCAAAAGCGAGAATCATACCATTAGATCAGTTGAGTTAAATTATTTCTCATTTTTAAGTTCAGTAAAGTATCTGTAAGTACACGTAGGATAGGAATGTAATTATTTAATAGTAACCTTATTGTATATATTAAATTCCATTCCCTCCTTCGAACAAAATCACATATACCCGGAACACGCAATGCGTTGCACCCGGTACGATGCACTCTAATCTAATCTCTTTCTATATTATATATTTGATTTTGAGATAACATAATCTATATAAAACTAGAAGTAACAGGAGTTTTATAGGGACATTTTCTAGTTGAACAGCAGTTTTAATTTATGTACTGCCTCCACCTCAGTAGTTGTCTTTTTAAAGATATATAGAATTTTAAGATGATTTATAAACTTTTAGGATAATTAATTAACAAACATTTTGTTATTATCATTTAACTTATTTTGTTATAGGTATGTTTTGGTTTAAATCTCCAACCTTACCAAATAAAAATCAAATCCTTAACCACTATCCTATACTTCATTATTTTTAAAGATAATTTATTTGTATGTCTCGTGCAAGGACATGGCAATTGTGGGGAGGGTGACCCCTATGTACGTCAGCGTTTTAACCTATTCCAGAAAAGAAAAATAACCTAGCAATTGTTTTAATGATGCAAAAATTTAAAAGAAATCCTTATTAAAAAATAATAATAATATAAAATAATGTATATTTTAATTTAAAATTGATTTTATTTTAATTATTTATGTTAATATTAAAACTTAAATTGATATGGATACAAAATATTGATATATATATAAAAAGAATTTTTATAATCCTTAGTTTGTTGGGTAAAGAGGAATTCAATAAATTTAAGATAAAACATGGTTTTTTTTTTTTAACTTGAAGTTAAAGTACGAATTTATTAGAATATAATTATGAGTTTATATTTGTTAATCTTATTATTTATATTAATATTACTATTTAAATTGCTCAACCTTATAGGTTTGGGTCATAGAAATTTAAATTGATGTCAGACAAAAAAAATATTGATCACTATTATAAGCTTTTTAAAAGAACTTTTATAATTCTTATGCTATTGAATAAAAAAGAAATCAACAAAACCTAAATTTTTGATGGAACAAAAAAAAATATTAAAATAAAACATAATTTTATAAAAAAACTTAAAAGTAAAACATACATTTATTAAAATACAATTACTAGTTTCTCAAAACTAAAAGTAAAACACGCGTTTACTAAAATACAATTATGAGTTTGTGTTTGTCAATCTTATTGTTCATGCTTTAACCGAACTTCCTTATTCTTATTTATTTTTCGCTTTGCAAACATATTTAATTTATATGGGCTGAACGCTAAGTTTTTTAAAGCTCGGATCACAACAACATTAGAATTAGAATTAGAATTAAAATTAAGATGAAAGTTCATACTTTGTAAAAGAGAAGAAAAAAGAAAAAGATTGTTCAAAGAAGATGCTGAAAAACACCATATAAAGCATCATTCCCTAGAATGACCAGTAAATAAAATATTGTTGGCATAAAGGAGGGAGGAAGTGTTTGCATAAATCATATTGATGTAGTGATTTGGCACCTTCAACCAACCTTAGTAGCGTTTTTCTATCTTTTATGTAGTACCTAAACAATGATAAAATATAATTTTTAATATATATTATTTTTTAAGGGGGTGGAGGTCCAAGGTTCAAATCTCGGGTCTCGTCGGACTGAACGCTTGTCCCTTTCTGGTGCTTTCAGCGGCGTAAAAGGTTTAAAATGATTGTGGCATGGTGGTTATAGGGGCGGATTGTGCGAAGATATGTGTGGCGGCTTTCGGGGCGGACATCGCGAGAATACTGTGGTGGCCATAATAGCTGGACAGCCTGCTCGGATTCGTGGCGGCTACCGATTCCACCATGTAAATACAAAAAAAATAAAAAAAATATATATATATATATATATTATTTTTTTTGATGAAAAAGTCATTATATTAATAAAATAATGTTTAATCATACAAAAAATGGTGGGTGGGATTAGCACACCCCGTAAACCAATACATTAACCACTATGGTTAAGAGTATACAAGAGTGTCAGAAACAGTCCACAAACTGTCAATAACAACTGTCAAAACAATATTAAATATGCATTCGGAAAGAAAGAAGCCGAGAAATTATTGCCACCTGGAAGGGGAAGGAAGATGCACATGACTCATAATGCATGGTGCATTCCCCCAATGATCCATGAGGGTACACAAGTACTGCAACTCCACCTGTACTTTTTTAACCTGTACTTGAATATGTAACCAGCAATCAAGGAATATATCATATTTATCAGCAACAGAGAAGACATGTGCGACATCTTGCTAAGAAAAAACAACTCTATTTCGGGACTTCCATAGATAAAACAAGGTACCAATTCTAAAAATATTCCAAACAACATCCAAGTTGAAGGAAAAAGCAATAGGGTCACCCAAAATAGCATGCACCCAAGTAAAATCCTCCTGCATAAAAGGTCTGAAAAAATCAAGAAGCCACTCCCAAGCTGACTGAGCCCGATCACAAGACCAAAAAACATGCAGTAAATCTTTGGCTTGTCCACAAGCCGGGCAAATGAGATTATGAACACCTAGATGCTTGAGCCTACTGCCAACAGGTAACCTTTGATGTAAGAGACTCCAAGCAAAAAAACTCTGTTTAGGTTCAATATAAGTAGCCCAAGCAATCCAAAACCTCTTATTCCATTGGGAGGGAAGAGAGACTAAATTCCATCTCGAAGTGAGCTTATCAACCATTGGAACTTGTGGGGTGAGCCATTTGTAACCAAGATGAGCTTTATATTGCAAAACAGGAAGCTCCCCAGGCCAACACCAATCTAACCACCAGGGTTTTTGAAAATGCTTATGTAGTTTGCTCCAAATAGAAAATAGAATACTATCAATAACCACCTCATAAGTGTCTCTATCACCAGGATTTAAATTGTGAATTTGACAAAAAATTTCCTAGGGTATCCAACACCTGGCATGTCGGGAGAAGAAATCAAAAATGGAAGCAATACCACACTTATAGAACCTCTGCGCTTTGACCCACTGCACCAGAGCTAAGAGAGAACCTTGCCAACTGATAACAGGAGACCACCAAATATTCATGGAAGACAAAGAGGCACCTGCTTTGCGAAAACTCCCTTTCCAACTAAGCCAGGGTTTGAAGGCCTCCCAGGCTTTCCAAATACTCTAAATGACAAAATAACCTTTAACTTTACAAATGCCTAAGAAGAAGAATACTAAGAAGAAGAATACTAAAAAAAACCAGTTATGAAGGATCAATCAAAAGTCATCTGCTAATATGTTTGAAATCCTTTCCACGAATGATGTCCCAAGTGAGGAAGAGGAAATAATGGAAACAAAAATATTAGAAACACAATTTAAAGATGAAGGAAAAAACTTAGAAACAAACCAACAAATCAAAGGTTTTCAACAGAAGAAAAGAGAGAAAATTTACATAATAAAAATAATCTTTTAAATGTCAAAACTTCAAATAATACAGGTCCCAATATAGACTCTGTTGAACCCTCTAGTAACACTTTGGTTGTGTACGAGCATTCTTCAAGGTTAGAAGCCATCTCGTATTCAATTAGAGTAAGTCAAGAAACAGGGGAAAAAAACTGAAGATAGATTCTAATCAAAAGGTAAGTCACAAGACCAATCAATATCATATGGTAAAAGAAGGTGAAAAGCTTATAGAGAAAGGTAAGATTAATGCCCTTCCCAACTTTTTTAGCCCTGGTATTAATGAATATCATCACTTGGAATATTAGAGGACTCAAAGGGACTCTTTCAAAACAAAATGAAATTAGAAGAATGATTTAGATAAATCATCCATATCTTGTTTTCCTTCAAAAAACGAAGATGCCAATAGAGGATATGGACTCTATTGCTAGTAAAATTTGTCTAGCTAGAAAAGTGGTTTCCCTCAGTTCCCAAGGGACTTATGGTGGAATTGCTTATCTTTCGGATCCAAAAGAGGTAGTTATTCACCATATGGTTGGCATTTGGGGTCTTTTAGCTATAGCTATTCAAAGTAGACATTCCAACCAAATTATGCTATGCATTACTATTTATGCTCTAACTGCTTTGGAGAAAAAAAGAAGACAATGGAAGGATATAACTTATATTATCTCTCATTTTCCTGAAGCTTGGATCTTAATCGGAGGAGATTTCAATACCATCCTCTCTCTAGATGAGAAAATGGGGGGAAATAGAAATTTGGATAGAAGCACTAACCTCATGAGCGAATATATTGGAAACCTCCATCTTATGGACATCCAACCAGATAATGGCCTTATGACTTGGTCTAACAGAAGGCAAGGCTTAGCTTGTATAATGGAGAGATTGGATAGGTTTTTGCTCTCTAAAAATTTCTTAATCCATGATCACATTCCTAAAGTGAAGATGCTTAACAATGCTAGTTCGGATCACTAGCCAATCATGGTGGAAATAAGGAAAACCAACGTGAGTCTCTCATTTTCATTTTCAATTAATGTGGCTCAAATTTAGTTCCTTTAGACCTCATGTGCAACAATGGTGGAAGGAAGGTAAACCTAGGTATGGGACTAAGATGTTCTGTTTTGCCAAAATACTGCAATACATTAAATCCAAAATCAAGACTTGGAACTGGAAGGAGTTTGGGAATGTTCCTAAAAAAAGATGAAGTTATTGCTCAACTTGAAAATTTGAATAAGAATTTTTTTTTATATGGCTTGACAGAGAGAAGAAGTGCAGATTAAATTAAACTCACAACTCAGTTTGATGAATGGGAAAAATAGAAGAGTTCTTATGGAAGCAAAAATCTAGAATTCAATGGCTCAAAAAAGTATATCAAAACACAAATTTCGTCCACAAATCTCTTCTAGCTCGAAGATCTCACAACTTTATTTCTTCCCTCAAATCTAATTCTAGAGATGTTATCTACACTTGGTATGGCATGAACTCTATTTTTATCGATTACTTTTCCAATCTTTTTACTGCTACTCCTCTTGACTCAACTTCTCAACAAAATATTCTTTAAGCAATCCCTTCTCTTATCACTTCTGATGAGAAATCTATTTTGACTACTCCTATTACTATCAATGAGCTTCAATAGGTAGTTTTTAAAATGCAAAAAGGGAAAACCCAGGTCTTGATGGTTTTCCCATTGAGTTTTACTAAGATTTTTGAGATATCCTTCATTATGATTTATTAGATGTGGTGGAAGAATCCAAGAAAGCCAAAGAAATTTTGAAGGTTATCAATAAAACTTATATTACTATTGTTCCAAAATCTCAATAGGTTGATCATATCTCAACTTTTAGACCTATTGCTTTATGTAATGTTCTTCTCAAAATCATTACTAAGATCATGGTAGAAAGGTTGAAGCCTCTTTTGCATAAGATTATTTCCCCTGAAAAAGGGGGTTATGTGGAAGGGTGTCAAATAGTAGATGAGATAGTTCTTGCTCAGGAAGCCATCCATTCTATGGATATGAAAAAATATCCTTCCATGTTCATTCGGTTAGACTTATCCAAAGCTTATGACAAAGTGTATTGGCACTTCCTTATCAAAGTTTTGAGGAAATTTGGTTTCTATCAATATTGGATGAATTGGATTATGGTATGTATCTCTTTAGTTTCCTACTTATTTCTTATCAATGACATGCCTTCTCAGTCATTCCCATATTCTAGAGGTATTAGACAAGGTGACCTGCTATCCCCTTATTTATTCATCATTCTTGCTAAATGCTTGGGTATGACTATAACCAAAAAGAGAGAAGACAAAACCCTTGAGGGATTTACCATTGCTCATGGAGCTAGACCTATCTTCCATATTCAATTTGTTGATGACTCTACTCTTTTAGGTAAAACTACAGTTAAGGAAGCTTCTAATATTAAGAAAGAAATTAGCTATTTTTCTAAGGCTATTGGGCAATTGATCAATGAAGATAAATCTAAAGTTATTTTCTTTCAATGATCTACCAGTCAGGTATCCATGGTCTTAGATAAATTAAGATATAAGAAGACCTCCCTTCCAATAATTTATTTAGGTATTCCCATCAATACTCAAAGGCAAAAAAAAAATATTGGAATTGGTTGTTCGACAAAGTCAAGAAGAAAATTAGAAAGTAGACCAACAGGGGGCTTTCTTCTGGAGGTAGAATCACCTTGGTAAAATTAGTCCCTCAAGCAATTCCTATTTATGTTTCTTCCTTGTTGAATATCCCAAAGGTTTTTCATCGAGAACTTGATCAAATCAATCATCGGTTCCTTTGGAGTGGTACTAAGGAGAAAATAAAATGGGCCTTAGTGAAATGGGATACTTTATTTCTTCCTAAGAATGAAGGGGGGTTAGGATTCTTGTATTCTATTAATAACAACAAAGCTTTAGCTACTAAATTATATTGGAGTATGTTGCATAACCCCAATGCTATTTGGACCAATAATCTCCATGCTAAATATCTTGAGAACAAAAGTCTTGAAGAACTTGTTCGCTATCAATTTCCTACCAAAGGTTCTCCCATTTTAGTAGATCTTAATATTGGTGAGGATTTGATAAAGAAAATTTTATTTTGGATCATTCATAATGGCAAAAAAGAAAATTTTTGGATAGATTCTTGGGATGGTCACAAGCCTTTGATAACTCAGTTTCCCAATTGGAAGCCTTGGATGGAGGAGCTTCATCGAGCTAACTGGATAAAGTTACTAAATTATTTTCAGTACCATACTGGTAATTCAAAGGTTGGTAGATATCGGATCCCTATTGAGGACTGGCCTATTCAAATACCATAAAGGCAAAGACAAGATATCCAAGGCATCCTTCATATGAGATCTCTCTCTTGGTCCCATGTAAAATATTATTTTGGATGGAACAACACTACTAAGGGTGAGTATTCAGTTGCTCAAGGTTATTCGACTTTATGCCACAATAATCCCAATCAATATTCTGATATATTTTCTCAGTTGTGGGCTCCAAAGCTCTGGCCTAAGGTGAGGTTCTTTACTTGGCTTTTATTGCATCGTAAGGTGCTTACTGGTGAGCAACTTATGAAGTGTGGTTTTCATGGCCCTTTTAGATGTGAAATGTGTGGAAAGAATGTAGAAACTCTTAGCCATATTTTTATTGAGTGTACTTTAGCCTCTGAGCTATGTAGGAGAATGTCCACTTTACTTGCCTTACAGTGGTCCAATTTTTTTACTTTTGAACATATTTGGAGGGATTGGCCTAAACAAGAGGGTGTCGATCATTTTATTAGGTAGTTAGTTTGGATGGGTTCTATCATTCTTCTTTGGAATATCTGGAATGAAAGGAACAGTCAAATTTTTAATCAAGATAGGAAGGATATTCACTATATTTGGAAAAATACCATTGCCAACTTAGTTGAATCAGTCCAAAAACTCCTTAATTACCCCCAAAACTCCCACCAAATATGGGATCAAGTGATGCAAATATTGAAGATTAACTTCTCTAAGGAAAACCATCTTAAAGGAAATGTGAGCAATTGCAATATGGATAGAACAAGGAATTGGAAACCTCCTCCTAAGAATTTTGGAAAAGTCAATACTAATGGAGCCTTTAGAGGGAACCCTAGAAAAGCTAGTGCAAGAGGAATTGGTAGACTTTCATATGGCTCCCTGGTTTTTACTTTTGCTGAGAATTTAGGTATTCTTTCCAATAACTTTGTTGAGGGGTATGGTATCCTTAGAGGCCTTCAAGAGGCTACTAAGGTTGGATGGGAAAAAATGCTTTTTGAGTCTGACTCTCAACTCATGATTAATCTTTTGAAGACTCCTTCTAAGAATCATAAGGTTGATTGGAGAATAAAAAGAATTATTGAGAAGATTCAGTTAATCCAAATGGGATTTTTTAAAGTTTATTACAATCATGTGGTCGAAAATCAAAATAATAGTGTTGATGCTTTAGCTAATTGGGCTTTGGACAAAGGTGATCTTACTTGTTATGGCCATCCTCCTAGATGGTGGGCTTCACAAATAAGGGAAGCTCTTCTATCTATCATTTCTTTGGATGGCTCTAGTTTTGGAGGTACCTAGTTTCTTCTTGCTTTATTTTTGCTTCTCTTTGGTTTAGTCAGGGTAGTTTAGTTTTTTGAGGTGTGTGTGTGTGTGTTTTGTTTTGTTTTGTTTTGTTTTTTTGTTTTTGTTGTTATTGTGTTTTTATTGTTGTATTTTTTCATTAATCTTCTTGTGTTTTTATTTTTCTTGTTCTTGTGTTTCTGTATGTTTGTGTTTATTGGTGTTTTTTTTTTGTTTTGGTGTGTGAGTTTTTTCTTCGTTTTTGTTTATTGTCTATTGTTGGTTGTTTTTTTTATTTTATTTTTATTTTATTCTTTTTTTAAGGTTTTGGTTGTTTTTGTTTTTCATGTTTTTGTTGGTTTTCTTTGTATCTTTCTATTGTATTTGTCATGAATTTTTTTTAATGTTGTTCTTGTGTTTTTCAGTGTGGTTCATATTGTGTTTAATCTTATTGTATGTGTGTTTGGTTGTGCTTTATATTTTCAACACACTCAAGGAATAATTTTTTTTTCTTCTTCTTGTGTGTTTGTGTGTTCTTATTTTTTTTGTTTCAAGTTTACTCCTTGAGTATGTCAAAGGTGGTAGGCCAAGTGCGAGCCCTGGGTGATTTTGGCAGAAGAGATACCCTTGCCTCCTTGGGTTTTACCCAAAAGTGGTATCCCTTCTAGGACATTTTCCACAAAAAAAAACAACATACAAACAAAAACAATACAAACAAATTCCATAAACAATAAAATAATCTCTCTAAATAATGAATAAACACTCATATCAATAAGAAAATAGTTGGCCTTAATATGAATAAGTAATTTATATGTGACCTGAAGTAAAGGTTTAAGGTAAAGGTAAAATAGTGTTTAATGTCTAGGAGGTCATAAACCATATGAACAAACCCTCATGGAGGATATTGCTTTACCTAATATATGGTTATCCAACAATACTCCAGTTACCAAAGCATGTTCTACAACCCTACCCCTAGTAGGATTCTAACCTTGGTGTAGACACCAAAATCTAGCCATTTGTCCTCCATCAATGCTTTCCCACCATTTCCACCATAAAAACATAGCCAATTTGTCCACCATCCCTATTTCCCATCATTTTAAAATATTATTCACATTTATTTATGTATATTTATTATATATATATTTAAATATTATATTTTATATTATATCTTAATATATGTTTAATAAATATGTGTTTATTTAAGTGAATTAATTCCAACCATCCAATTATGTTTAATATCGATCACCCATTTGCATCAATCCATGCCACACCCTAGATTTATTATCCACCCTTAGATGTGCTTTAATCTCAGCCACACGATTAGTGTCATTGGAACCCTAACATGACCTAGGTTGGATTATAAATAGGAGTCATTTTGATGGCTCAACCCCTAAGTCCCTAAGTTTTTGAGTTCCTTGAGCCCTGGATTTCCCGAGTGTTTGAATTCCCTAAGTCCCTAAGTCCTTCGCATTACTTCTGTCGTCATCCTCGCTTGTTGCCACTCCAATCGTCGTCGCCATCCTTTCTCCCTCATTGAATGTACTTCTACAGAATCCTTCCCCTCAACCCTAAGAACGCATAGTATTTTCTATAGTATCTAGGTGACCGTGGGTATTTTACATTATCACTCCTAAATATGCCCTAGCCTTTGGGTGATGCTAGGGCATCCCCGCACCAATCACCTACATTAGACATCACACATCAGAAGATAGTAAGTAAAATAGATCAATCATTTATTATTTTATGCATGTGTTTCTGTTTCTATTCACTTTATTTACAACACTTAGTTAGGGTTTACTATTGCTCATAGAGGGCCTCACATTATGGAGCCCTTGTAGGTATTACTAACTATTTTGTTATGTCCTTGTGTGCAGATCCGAAAGCACTACCTCATCATCTGGAGTGGCCCAACCTTGGATATCAAAAAGCCCACTCAACCATGTTGGGATCAAGACATGCTTGAAGACATCACATATCTGCTTATTAGGGTTTTGGAGAACCCTAACCCCTTGTAATATTGTATCAAAAGGATTAAAGGATCCAAGCTTGTAAATAATGGAGTTTGTAAGCTCCCCCATCAATGAAAATTATTCTAATGTGTAATCCTGTGTTTCTGTGTATTTCATTTAATTCAAGCATTGTTTGGATGTTGCATTTTTCATATTTCAAATGGATATCACGATGGGAACCCCTAAGGGTTTCTATTTATAATCTATTTTACTTATTTGCTTTATGTTTTCTATCATCTTGCAGGTTTTTTAGAAGCATAGATTTCGTAGATTTCGTTGGATCTAGGGTTTTTGAAGTCTGTAGAAGCTTGCAGAAGGTGCACAAAATGCTTGACGATGTCCAAGGGCAACTCAAAAATACTCAGGGGCATCTCAGAAGTATTTAGAAGTGCCTAGGGGCATTTACGGAGAGCTAGGAGCAAATACGTAGGTTGTCTAGTAAGTTTGTTGTTTAAAACCCTAGTCTTCTATTTTACGTATTTTGGGTTATCTACTGTATTTTTTAGATTTTAAGCTTAAAATGAACCATAATTAAACAATCTGGAAATGAACTCATGATATTTTGCATTTTTAGGTCTGCATTCATTTATATATTTTGATTAGGGTTTTTGTTTTCTTAATACAAACTACTACATTTTGTCTGCATTTGAACTAAAAACTGCATAACATAGTGTTGCATTTTAGGATTAAAAGCAAATATTTTTGTTTATCTCAGTAAGAACACCATTAGAGTGCCAAAATTATCCTTTCCATTTGGGTGATTCTAGGTAGAGGGGTGGACGAACCCTCCGGTTGTTATTTAGATAGGGGGTCTTAAGCAATGTACTTCACACCCTTTGGAGAACTTGGAATTCTCTTGTTGGCTTCTAATTTAGATCTATGAAATTTGTTGTTTTTAACATTGTTTGTACACAGTAATAAATAATTTTTTTTAAAAGAATTCACACACATCACGGTTCATTCAAAATAGTAATGGTTGGATTTCATCACCAACCATTGCTTGAGATTAGGTGATGGTGGCATTCATATCCATCCATCAATATCTTCCCATAGACATCCTAGGATACCATCAAGCAAACTTGTTGGATTTCATCACTATTGGACATTTTGAGTCCCTAAGCTGAAATGTTGTCATTGATGTCAATAAAGCAATAAATGTCAAAAGGATCTATGAAGGGTTTTTGTGAAAACCAAGGCAGGGAAAATAAAAGGTTTTATTTAAAACCATGGATAGCATATTTGATCTGGGTTTTTCTTAAAACCCACATTGGGCTTTCGTTTCATCGAAAAATGTGCCTCGGTGATGGAGTTATTTGAGTTTTAATGTTTGGTTTAAATTTTTATTATTAAAATTTAAATTCAAATTGAAATGGAAAGTTTCCCATCGATGTCATCATGCAAATACAATTTTAATATTTTTGCTGACATCTTCAAAGTGTTATTAAACAATATATAAAGGGGTGGCAATTAAACCAAATAATCATCCTTACTCTCGTGTGTTAATTGCCTTGGAATTCGAAAGAGCTTGTGCAAATTTTTGAAAAGGAAGCATTGAAGAAAGCACAACGATTTGGAAATCTCAAAAGTGGTATGAGGTGTGGTGCATTGGCGTAACAATTTTGCTAAGACTATGGGCATCACAAATATTAGGGATCGAATCCCCTTGATGGTAGCATGTGGGAAGCGCTTTGGCGCTTTGTCCTTTGCGGCAGGCGGAGGAATATTAAAGGCCCTTTTGGCCTTTGTTTTTCCAATGAGTGCTTTGGCTCGGTTGGAATCTTAGCCACGGCTAAAACGCTCGTGGTGTGTGGCAGTCGAGAGTTCGAATCCCCTTGAGAGGTATTTACATTTTTGCCTTTAATAATTTTTATTAGCCGTAAAGTTTGGAGTTATAAGGTATTTAATGGGAATTAAATTTTATCATTAGGGCTGTGATTATTATTGCAAAAGCATATTTGATTTATGTTTTATTTTGATGGAAATGGAGAATTGATTTTAGGAGAAATAAGGAGTTATTGTTAAAGTGATTTTGAGAGATTTATTGTGGGTTATTCTTAATAAGGGTTTTTATTAAAATAGACTTTGGTGGATGTGTTTATGAAGTTGGAGTGAAAAGGGTGTAAATTAAGTTATGCTTTTATTGTGATTATTTAAAGACCACTAACCCTTATTAATATTGAAAAGGAAAGTTGTGATTACGTATGGCATATTTTGTGGATAACTTATTTGGCATCAAAAAGGTATGGGCACATTATCCTATTGATTGTTTGTGGTGGTTGATTTATGAAATATCATTGGAGTGAAAATGATTAATTTAAGTTTCCTTTATGAAGATGGTTGGTTGAATGCTTCAAGGTTTTCTGATTTGTGAGTTGTATTTAAACCTTGTGTCATTAGCATTGTTGTTGAAGCCCATTGATGATGAAATGAACTTGAACATGATCTAGAAAAGAATATGAGTATCATTGTTATGTGAGACTTGAGATAAAGCATTTTTGGAAACATTTTGAGTTGGTTGATACATGCTTGAACTAGGTTTTGTGAGAAAGGGTTGTTCCTTGATGTGATTGGTTGAGTTGAGTTGGTTAATCCTAGTCAAGTGGATGTGTGAAATGGTTGTTCAAGTTCCATAAAACAAACTATTCTATATTTTGATTTGAGTTGATATTGAGATTGAAGAATGACATATTGAGTCTCTAACAATTCTCTTTATACTTCTATTGAGTTGATATTGGGATTTGAGTATAGAACATAAAGAGTCTCTAACAATTATCTTTATGCTTCTATTGAGTTGAGATTGGGATTTGAGTTTAGAACATATAGTCTCTAACAATTCTCTTTATGCTTCTATGAGATTGATTTGAGTTGAGATTGAGATTTAAGAATAGGACATATTGAGTCTCTAACAATTCTTTTTATGCTTCTATTTAGTTGAGATTGGGATTTGAGTATAGAACATATAGAGTCTCTAAAAATTATCTTTATGCTTCTATGAGATTGAATTAAGCTATTGATTGTACTTTGAGTATAGAACATATTGAGTCTCTAACAATTCTCTTTATGATTCTATGATATTGAACAAGTTATGTGTGAGTTTGTTAAGAAGATTTGAGATAAGTCTTTGAGAAGGCTTGTGGACTGTTTAAAGTTAAGATTTTGTGAAAGCTTGCTAAATAGATTTGAGAAAGTCCAAGAGAGGACTTATTGAGCAGATTTGAGAAAGTCCAAGAGAGGACTTATTGAGAATATTTGAGCAAGTCCTAGAGAGGATTTGTTGAGCATATTTAGACAGGTTTTGTGTGAACCTGTTGAGCATATTTGGACAGGTTTTGTGTAAACCTGTTGAGAAAATTTGAGTAGGTTCTGAGTGAACCTATTGAGCAAAATTGTACTAGACCGATTGTATTGTGTTTAGTGCAAGAGATTGAGCAGAACTGTGCTAGATCGACTGGACTGTGTTTGGTACAATATTGAGATAGAGCTTTCGAGGTGATAAATTATAGAGGGCAGAGTCTCAGTGGATAGAGATCCAGAAACCAGGACAACTAAAGACAAGATCTGAGTGAGAAGTATTCAAGTGGAGAGAGACCCACTAGTTAGTGCAACATAGAGACAGAGTCTTATAGAAGATCACTAGCCAAAGCAGAAAGGGAAAGAGTTATCTTGTGGAAGAGATCCATGAACTTGAGAATAGGGGATCAACATCTCCTTTGGATCGAGGTCCATAAACATTATAATTTGGGAAGGATTCCCAAGAGATCATTTGAGAAATATTTAGAAGAAATATTTTCTCTATGGAGGTAGCCCAAATTGGGTGAACCACATTAAATCTGTGTCTCTATTGTGTGTGGTTTTTTTTGCATTTCTTTCATTACTGCTATTGATATACACTGCATAATATTGATTTGAGAAGAAAATTAAAAAGTGGTCTTATACTGTTCACACCCCCCTCAATATAAGCTTGTGTTCTTCAATTGGTATCAGATCGGGTTCCTTCAGAAGAGTTTGACAACTTGAAGGAAAAGCGATCTAAGAACACAATGGATCAAAAGGATTAAAATAATGAGGCCTTCAATAATATAGTACTAGTCTTGGATGGAAGTTACTTCCTATATTGGTGTGTGCTGATGAGATTTCACCTGATGGCACTTGGCAATGGAGTTTTGGATGCAGTGGAATTTGGATACAATTTAGAAATTAATCCTCCTATAGATAAGGAAGGTAGGTTTCTCATGCATGTAAATTCAAGCGCTATGAGTGCAATTATAACAGGATTACATAGATCAGAATCTATGAAGGTGATGGAATGCAAAACAACAAAAGATATGTGGAAGCTCTTGCAAACCATATATGAAGGAGATAAAAGTGTTAAGAAAGCAAAGATCAGAAATCCCAAAGGAGAATTTGAGAATATAATAATGAGGGATGATGAAAGCATTCATGACTATCTCAACAAGGTTGATGAACTTATACATGAGATGAAAGGTCTTGGAATGAAGGTTTATGAATCTGATGCTTGCGACAAGATATTGAGGACTCTTCCAAAAACGTATAGTGAAAATGTTTCTACCATAGAAACATAAATTGGTAGTGATAATCTAGCAAGAAATTATTTGCTTGGTATGCTTACAACTTTTGAGATAAGAACAAAATATCCTATTCCCCCAAAATAAGCTACATTCAAAGTGGACAGTAAGAAAAAGGGTAAGAAGACATAATCAAGCAATGAATCTTCTAGTGATGAAGAAGCTAACTATGGTAGAAGAGATAAAGGGTTCAAAATACCAATAGATATGAGATATGTCAAATGCTTTAATTATGGTAAGTTTGGAAATTTTGCAATAGAATTAAAACAGTCAAAGATCAACAATGATGCATAAAAATATGATTACAAGTACAGGGAATCTAAAAATTACAGGTACCAAAATAAAAACATGGATGGACAAAACAGGCAAGGGAAATTTTTTTTCCAAAGGTAAAAGAGAAGCTACTATGTGGATAATCCAATTAAGTACCAAACTGATAGTGATGCTAGCTTTTGAGACAATGATAGAGATGAAGTCTTGTTCATGGTTAAGGAAAAATATCAAGTTAAGAAAAAGACTCCAGTTATTCTCAAGTGTTTTAGATGTGGTAAATTTGGACATCTTGAATATGATTACACAAGAGATGGTTATAGTTTCAGTGATGATGATTTTAAAGATGCACTTGATAGATCAAATGAGAATCTTCTAATGGTTGTAGAAGATAAATAATTGAGTGATCCTATAGAAAGCAAGTCAAAAGAAAGAAATGATATGGACAAAGGTAAAAAAATAGAGGACTACTCAATAGAGAATGGTTATGATCTCAAAGGTGAACTTATCTATGCTCTTGACATAGTGAATAAGGTAAGAAAGCAACACTCTAATCTTAAAATTCAATTTCAAGAATGTGATGAAGAAATATTACTGCTCATAAATGACATAGAGAAGTCAAAAGCCAAGGCAAGTAAGTTTAGAGAAAAGTTAGAAGCAAAAATCTTGGAATGTGAGAAGTTAGCACAAGAAGTGGCCACTCTAAAGAAAGAGTTACAGAACTCCAATATCAAGATGAAGAGTTTCACAAATAGCTCTAAGAACTTGGATAAGTTCATTCGTGGATAAAAAAGAACATCATGTTCAACAAGTCTAGGTTTTGGAAAGAAATAGGAAAAGGCAAAGTCTACTTCAAGTCTTAAAGAAGAAGAAACAACATCAGAAGAAGATACTTTAGAAGAGGGATTCTCATATGTAAGTGAAAGTGAAAATTTTAAGGATGAGTCAGATTGTAATGAGTCCAATAGGGACAATGGGAAAAGAAGATACGAATGGAACAACAATCAGAACAAGAGACCAATGAGGTCTAGGCAAGGAAGATTCAATGGGATATGCTTCCCATGTCATAGGTTTGGGCACATGGCTTCGCAGTGTAGGACACATGAAAGACAGGTATATGGAAGAGAACAACATTTCCAAGGATATTGTTATTCATGTAATGAGTTTGGTCATAAGGCAATAAATTGCAGGATTCATGATATAAGAGGATATGACTTCACCAGGAGAAATCCTAAGACTATTGCACATCCAAGGAATAATAACATTAAGTGTTATAAGTGCAATAATGATGGTCACATAGCAATATGGTGTAGAGAAAATATTCTAGAAATAGGTATGAACAGGAACAAGAATATGAACATGAACAGGAACAAGAATATGAACATGAACAAGAACAAGAATATGAACATGAACAAGAACAAGAATATGAATAGGAACATGAACAAGAACATGAATAGAAACAAGAATATGAATAGGAACAAAGACTCAGAAAAGAAAAGAGACTCACAAAAGAATGAGAACAAGAACATGTACAAGAACAGGAACATGGATGAAAACAAGAACAGGAATAGGAACAAGGATGATGACTCAAAAATAAATAGTGAGAGAATTCAAAAAAAAGAAAAAGGAAAAGATAAAGGTAGAGAACAGTGCTTTTAGGGAGTATAAATACTCCCACCCCAGAATTAACCACCTCATGTGGAGGTGGGGGAGGGTCTAAGCTAAGAGGCTTAATTCTTAGCCTCGATCCCCAAAGCTGACCCTTTGCCATTGATGTCAAAGGGGGAGATATTTGTGTATTATGGGGAGAGTTTTTGGATATGAGGAGAGATTTGATATCTAAGAGAGAATTGAGCCAAGGGGAGAAAAGCCCCAAGGGAGCAGAAAATAAGGTCAGTATTCAGTAAAAGGATTTGGGTTGCCATCAATGACAAAGGGGGAGATTTTTGGACATTTTGAGTCCCTAAGCTGAAATGTTGTCATTGATGTCAATAGAGCAATAAATGTCAAAAGGATCTATGAAGGATTTTTGTGAAAACCAAGGCAAGGAAAATAAAAGGTTTTATTTAAAACCATGAACAACATATTTTATCTCTGTTTTTATTAAAACCCACATTGGGATTTCGTTTCGTCGAAAAAGGTGCCTCGGTGATGGAGTTATTTGAGTTTTAATGTTTGGTTTAAATTTTAATTATTTAAAATTTAAATTCAAATTTAAATGGAATGTTTCCTGTCGACATCATCATGCAAATACAATTTTAATATTTTTGTCGATGTCTTCAAAGTGTTATTAAACACTATATAAAGGGGTGACAATTAAACCAAATAATCATCCTTGCTCTCGTGTGTTAATTGCCTTGGAATTTGAAAGAGCTCATGCAAATTGTTGAAAAGGAAGCAGCGAAGAAAGCGTAGCAATTTGGAAATCTCAAATGTGGTATGAGGCATGGCGCATTGGCATATCAATTTTGCTAAGACTGTGGGCATCAAAAATATCAGGGATCGAATCCCCTTGACAACAGCGTGTGGGAAGCGCTTTGGCGCTTTGTCCTTTGCGATAGGTAGAGGAAGACTAAAGGACCTTTTGGCCTTTGCTTTTCCAATGAGCACTTTGGATCGATTGTAATATTAGCTACGACTAAGATGCTCGCGGTGTGTGGCGGATGGGGGTTTGAATCCCCTTGAGAGGTATTTACGTTTTTGCCTTTAATAATTTTTATTAGCCCTAAAGTTTGGAGTTATAAGGTATTTAATGGGAATTAAATTTTATCATTAGGGCTGTGATTATTATTGCAAAAGCATATTTGATTTATGTTTTATTTTGATAGAAATGGAGAATTGATTTTAGGAGAAATAAGGAGTTATTGTTAAAGTGATTTTGAGAGATTTATTGTGGGTTATTCTTAATAAGGGTTTTTATTTAAATAGACTTTGGTGGATGTGTTTATGAAGTTGGAGTGAAAAGGGTGTAAATTAAGTTATGCATTTATTGTGATTATTTAAAGACCACTAACCGTTATTAATATTGAAAAGGAAAGTTGTGATTAAGTGTGGTAGATTTTGTGGACAACTTATTTGGCATCAAAAATGTATGGGCACATTCTCCTAATGATTATTTTTGGTGGTTGATTTCTGAAATATCATTGGAGTGAAAATGATTAATTGAAGTTTCCTTTGTGAAGATGGTTGGTTGAATGCTTCAAGGTTTTTAAACCTTGTTTCATTAGCATTGTTGTTGAAGCCCATTGATGATGAAATGAACTTGAACATGATCTAGAAAAGAACATGAGTATCATTGTTATGTGAGACTTGAGATAAAGCATTGTTGGAAACATTTTGAGTTGGTTGATACATGCTTGAACTAGGGTTTGTGAGAAAGGGATGATCCTTGATGTGATTGGTTGAGTTGAGTTGGTTAAGCCTATTCAAGTGGATGTGTGAAATGGTTGTTCAAGTTCCATAAAACAAACTATTCTAAATTCTGATTTGAGTTGAGATTGAGATTGAAGAATATGACATATTGAGTCTCTAACAATTCTCTTTATGCTTCTATTGAGTTGAGATTGGGATTTGAGTATAGAACATATAGAGTCTCTAACAATTCTATTTATGCTTCTATGAGATTGATTTGAGTTGAGATTGAGATTTAAGAATAGGACATATTGAGTCTCTAAAAATTCTCTTTATGCTTCTATTGAGTTGAGATTGGGATTTGAGTATAGAATATATAGAGTCTCTAACAATTCTCTTTATGCTTCTATGATATTGAATTGAGATATTGATTTTACCTTGAGTATAGAACATATTGAGTCTCTAACAATTCTCTTTATGATTCTACGAGATTGAACAAGTTCTGTGTGAGCTTGTTAAGCAGATTTGAGACAAGTCTTTGAGAAGGCTTGTGGACTATTTTGAGTTAAGATTTGAGCAAATCCAGGAGAGGACTTATTGAGCAAATTTGAGCAAGTCCAAGAGAGGACTTATTGAGCAGATTTGAGCAAGTCCAAGAGAGGACTTATTGAGCATATTTGAGCAAGTCCTAGAGAGGATTTTTTGAGTAGATTTAGACAGGTTTTGTGTGAACCTATTGAGCAGATTTGGATAGGTTTTGTGTGAACCTATTGAGAATATTTGAGTAGGTTTTGAGTGAACCTATTGAGCAAAATTTTACTATACTGATTGTACTGTGTTTAGTGCAAGAGATTAAGCAGAACTATGCTAGATAGACTAAAATGTGTTTGGTACAGTATTGAGACAAAGCTTTGGAGGTGATAACGTATATAGGATAATCTCAGTGGATAGAGATCCAACAACCAAGACAACTGAAGACAAGATCTGAGTGAGAAGTCTTCAAGTGGAGAGAGATCCACCAGTTAGTGTAGCATAGAGACAAAGTCTTATAGAAGATCACTATCCAGAGTAGAAGGGGAAAGAGTTATCCTATGGAAGAGATCCATGAACTTGAGATTAGGGGATCAACATCTCCTTTGGACCGAGGTCCATAAATATTGTAATTTGGAAAGGATTCCCAAGAGATCATTTGAGAAATATTTAGAAGAAATATTTTCTCTGTGGAGGTAGCCCACATTGGGTGAACCACATTAAATATGTGTCTCTATTGTGTGTGGTGTTTTGTGCATTGCTTTGATTACTGCTATTGATACTGTTATCTATACACTGCATA
Source organism: Wollemia nobilis (assembly GCA_028583015.1). NCBI lineage: Eukaryota > Viridiplantae > Streptophyta > Pinopsida > Araucariales > Araucariaceae > Wollemia > Wollemia nobilis. The sequence goes on from JAQPPZ010002642.1 coordinate 6,994,613, forward strand.
CTATTAATTTGATAAGAAAAGTAAAAAATTATCTTATACTATTCACCCCTCCTCTCAGTTGAGGCTTGTGTTCTTCAATCACCAACAAGAATCTCGTTGCCCTATCTTCGCCATAGATTTTACCTTTGTTTCATTAAGCAATATTAGAACATCAAAACACACAAGACTGACACATAAAATGAATACACATTAAAAGGAGATAATCAATGAACAAGGTAAGCCACATTGGTTGAAACTTAGCATTGGTTGTTTGTTTCCTTAAGAATTTTAGTTTTTGTGTTACATTTGGTATTTTAATTTGTATCTTGATTTATTTTGCTTATGGTATTAACTAGAAATCAAAAGAAAGCTATAAGTCAAGATAACTTAATGGAACCTTCATCCACATTCCCCACCACTTCTGTGGTAGAATCCCTGAATGTGACACAGGCAGATTTATCTGTAGGTCCCTCACATTCCTTACCATCCACAACCTATCATATGGCCATGCCCCAAGAGGAGTCAACCTCCCCTACCATTGACAACCACATTACCCATATAGACATGGCAAGAGTAGAAGCTTTCATGAAGTCTTCTAATTATGTCTTAGAGTCTATTCCCAATTCACCTAGATAGGATTCTACTTTACAACAAGAGCCTATTTACTCCCAACCCCCATCCACCTTTACCTAGGTGTATACTAACCCTCTTTTTGAGGCATCAGTTGCACCTTCATCCCATGCATCCATTCCCCAACCTTCATGTGCTCCTAGCACCTCATATACCTCCACCTACACCAACCCCTTGTATGAAGCACATGTCAATGTTGCTTCACAAGTCCCAACCTCACAAGTTACCATACCTAGTGTAACTTGTACCCAAGCCACATCTTCCATACCATCCACCTCCATACCCTTAGCCTCTGATAGAGATATTAGTGAGGCATGGGAACACCTAAACAAATTGCTTAGACAATATCAAAATGCTCAACAACAAGTACAGGAAAACCCTAAGCCTTTACATAACTCTACTCAGACTATCCTTGTCAACCAGGGTCCATCATGGGCACCACAGTCTTCTGTGGTTTCTATCCCTGTTCCCCCACCTAGCCACACCATCACCCATCCTATTCCCATTGGCCAGCCTAGCCATAACCTTCATCCATCAACATCATTCCATAATTCCCCATATTTTCATCAACAATCCCCCATTCATCATATCCCATCCAATTCACCTAGTCATCAGTACCAATCTCCTCATCATTTGATCACTCCACAACATCTCTCCACGCCACCACAAACCCATCAGGTAATTCAGGGTTTCCACATTCCTAAGGAAGACCCTCGAATTGAGGCCATGCAGAAACAAATAGATCAATTGATGCAATTTACTCCTAGTTTTTCAAACCAGAAACCAACCTTACGCCAATTGATCAATCAACCAATTCATCCTTTGGTACCATCCCCGCCATATCCGATAGATTTTATGGTACCCAAGTTTGATAAATTTAAGGGAACTGAGGATCCCAAAGAACATGTGAGCACCTTTGTTCATGCATGCTTCAGAATTCAAGATGATAATGCTCTCATGCTTCGAAATTTTCCTCAAACATTGGGAGGGGATGCCATAGAATGGTACAATCAATTGCCAAGCCATAGTATCTATACTTTTGATCAATTGATTGATCAATTCTTTGATCGTTTCATCCTAAATGTTAAAAATAAGATCTCATTATCTGATGTCTATGCCTTAAGGCAGCAAGATGATGAATCTATCTATGATTTTAGAAACCATTGGAGGGTTATCATCACTAAATTGCCATTCACCCTACCAATGGATGAGCTAATTAAGCTATTCACCAAGAGTTGCTTAAAGCCTATCTCTTGGATGCTCCAACTATGAACTTATCAATCATTTGAAGAAGCTTTAGCTCAGGCTAGTGTCATTGAGGATATCAAAATCCAAGAAGGCATTCTTAAGCCTAAGAAGAAAGAATGGCAAAACAAGGGCCAATACAAAAGCAATTATTCAGGCCAACAAAAATCAACACAGGCTACCCCAACCACCCAATCCAATCAAGTCAATCAAGTGGTCATGAGCCAATCGATAATGGCTCAACAACAACCTATGCAACAAACACCACAACAAATTTCATATCATGTGGTCCCCTCAACAACACAAGCTCCAATAGTTCAAAACATAATGCCAACTATGGAAGATCATCCTTGAGGATAGTCGATCAGACAAAATCACTAATACACCCCATTAGCTGAATCATATGCCTCCCTTTTTAAAAGGTTGTATGAGACAAATAAACTTGCTTTGCCTGACATTAGACCGGATGATCCCACCAAACATAGTAAAAATTATTGGGAACATCTATTTTATCCTTATCATAGGCAAAATGGGCATGACATCAACAATTACCATGTGTTTAAAAATGTAGTCCAAGACCTCATTGACTTGGGGGCAATCAAAATTAATAGTCCCCTTGCTCAACAAAACCAAGACCTTGGTATATTTCAAACACCACTTCCTCATCATGAGGAGGTGCAACCAAATGTAGGGGGAGCTAACACTAAAACTCCTCCTAACCAAGTCAATCACATTCAACAATACCAAGGGTTTGTAGGGGCCATCCATGTGGTCACTAGAGGTCAAAGGAATAATCAACAAAGGCAACCACCTCAAGCAAGTGTGTCACAACCTTCTACATCGCCACCCATCCAAGTTTCCCCTAATCCCTCATCACCTATCCATGTCCAATCGAATCCACCAAATCCACCCATCAATCATCCACCTCGACCAGTCATCTCATTGAGTAGCCGACTAACTACAAGTCTGAAAATGGCTTCCGCCAAATTATCGATCTATGAGCTAATCCAACAATCTCCTCCACATCATGAAGCATTAATGGACATTCTAAAATCCATCAAATTGCAATCACAAGATCCTAATACCTTCAACAACTTTGTGGGGAGTATCCAAACATGCATGGAGCCTTCCATAACATTCTATGACTTTGAGATTAAGCCAATCTCATCAGAATTAGTAGACCCTCCATTGCATATCATGGCTCTAATTGACAAGAAGCCTTTTAAAAGAGTCCTAATTGACATCGGTTCCTCTATCAACATCATCACCACATCTACCCTTCATCATTTGAACCTTCCTCCATCTCACATCACCAAGTCATCCTTCACCCTCAAAGCATTCAATGATGCTTTGTGTTCCATAGTTGGCACTATCATTTTGCCCATCGAAGTAGGGGCTAAAATATTGCACATAATGTTCCACATCTTGGAAGGATCCATGGCATACAATGTACTCCTTGGAAGACCTTGGATGAGGGAAATGAGATGTGTCCCTTCAATACTACATCAATGTTTGAAATATGTTCATGAGGGACAGGTACATTGCATATCGATGGACGTCGAGCCATTTAAGTATTGCAATTTCATCTCAAATCCTTATGAGTCCATGCTCCCTTCCACTCATCTTTTTATTTCACCATCATCCAATCCATCCACCACCACACCAATCTCTTCATAAAAGGATCCCATTCCCGAAGAGCTCCCTATCACCAACCCTCATCAAGCTTCCACATCATCACCATCTTCATCATTGACTACATGCACATGTGGTCACAATCAATCCACATCATCAACATCATTGCCATCCATCAAATCTTCCCAAGCCAATCCATTGCCATCACCCAATGTTTCACAAGTCGAATTGATGGATTGTGAGATACTTCCATCTTCACCATCACTCGAGCCATCACCTGACCATAATCATTCCATGTCATCCCAAGTCAAGGTCCATCTCACCAATCTTAGTATTGGTGAATATATGGTCGATGACATCACCATTACACCCCTCACCATCCCTAGTGCTAAGGATTTTGGTCACCCACATGACCCACCTTTAGCAATAGGAGAAGTCTATAACATGGGTTCAACTCCAAATAGCATAAATTTTGTATATGGGGGAATTGAATCTTCATCAAGTCCAACTCCCATAGAGGAACCCAAAGAACCAAAACTTGCCAATATTTCAAACATGATGAGATTTCCATCTCGATATTTCCACATAGTCAATTGGTAAGGCTATGGCCTAGGATTGCATGAACAAGGAGTGCATCAACCTATCGATGTTCCATATCAAGAGGTGCATGATCATTCAGGTCTAGGCTACCACCCACTACCTACCACCTCTTCTTTTGAACAAGCCTTCCAAAGGCTTAACCTCAATTCAGGAGAAGAAGCCCTCCATCCTAATAATTTTGATGATGAAATCTATGAAGAATTTGAACTTATATCAATAATTTTAGATGAATCTAAAGAAGAATTGGAGCCCATCATTCCCCATTCTAAACAAGATGAGTTTTATCTCAACATGTTCCCCATCCATGAGCCCATATTTCACTTGCTTCTTCCACAAGAGTGAGCCACCCCTATCGGTGAACCACCACCTCCATTCCATTAAGCCATTCCATAAGCCAACTTGTAACATATGTACATAAAACAAAAATAGTGGTTCTCACCACTACCAAAAAACAAATTATTCAAAATCAATCAAAAAATATATGTTTTCTTCTTTTTTAGCATTGCATGTAAATATACCATTTAATAAAATATATTTTGTGTTGCTTGCTATTGTTCAGGTTAACCAAGCTCCTAGCACCGATTCCTAGGTTCCATCCATTCCATCCAACCTTGTCCACCTTGCCCATAAGTCAACATGAATCCTATTGATTTATTCACCCCACTCCATAATCCATATGATCTGGCTAAGCCAATTCCAATTGACATAAGCCTTATTGATATGGACCGGATTTCCTCACCTCCAACCTTTGCCAAATTTGTCTTATTCAAGGAATTGTTAAGGGCTTCCACCAACTACATTCCTCCATCCCCTCTACCTTCACCTTCACCTTCACCTTTGGATCCTAAGGTTTTCTAGGTAGAAATAGATGAGGATAAGCCAGAAGAGTTTGATGACATCTTAGATGATATTCATATGATCCCTATACCCCATCAACTTGAGGAAGGTTCCCACATGTCTATTGAAGATACTATCGATGTGGACCTTAGTTCAGACAAAGACAATCCCCAAATTGTCAAGCTTGGCAAAATTTTATCACCCGATGAACAAGAGCAATTTATTGCTCTCCTCAAGAGGAAAAAGGGTATATTTGCATGGTCATACAAGGACATGCCCGGTCTTGACCCTAGTTTGGTTGTCCACAATCTCACCTTACAACCTGATGCTAAGCCGATCAAACAAAAACTTAGGAGAATGCATCCTACTGTGGCCCTCTTGGTAAAAATAGAGCTTCAAAAACTCTTAGACGTGAACTTCATAGTTCCTATCGACTATCCTGAGTGGCTCTCAAACATGGTACCCATTCGCAAGCCTAATGGGGTGATACGCGTATGCACTGAATTTTGAGATCTCAACAAAGTGTGTCCTAAGGATGACTTCCCTCTCCCAAACATTGATACTCTTGTCGATACCTGTGTTGGCCATGAAATGCTTTCACTCATGGATGATTTTTTAGGATACAACCAAATTCGAATAAATCTTGATGACCAACACAAAACAACATTCACTACACCTTGGGGAACTTTTTGTTACAAGGTGATGCCCTTTGGCCTCAAAAATGTAGGTGCAACTTATCAACGTGCCATGACATACATTTTCCATGACTACATGCATAATATTATCGAAGACTATGTGGATGATCTCTTGGCTAAATCCAAAACTTGACAAGAACATATTGGTGTATTGGAGAAAGTTTTTGATTGACTCCTAGAGCATAATGTAAGGTTGAATCCCAAGAAATGTGTCTTTGGTGTTACCTCAGGCAAACTTCTAGGATTCATTATCTCCAAAAGAGGCATTGAGGTGGACCCTAACAAGGTCAAGGCTATCTTGGAGATGCCTCCCCCAACTAACTTAAAGGAATTGCATAGTTTACAAGGAAATATTCAATCAATCCATCATTTTATTGTACAAATTTTTGACAAATGTAGGCCATTCAATCACCTACTACAAAAGGGGGTGCCATTCTCTTGGATAGATGAATGTCAAAAAGCCTTCGATGACATTAAGCAATACCTAGCTTCTCTGCCAGTCTTAGCTCCTCCTCGTCCAGGGGTCCCATTTTATCTTTATATCTCAACAATGGACTTTGCATTAGGGACAATGCTTGCACAAAAGAATGAACAAAATTGAGAGCAAGTTGTCTACTACATTAGTCGAACATTGGTAAGCTATGAGACTAAATACGCTTATGTAGAGAAATTATGCTTAGCAGTGGTTTTTACCACTAAGAAACTTTGACATTACATGCTTAGCCACACAACTTATGTCATAGCTAGAGAAAATCCTCTACGTTACATGATGTCCCGCACTTACAATAACACCCGCATCGCTAAATGGATAATGCTCCTCACTGAATTTGACTTGGAATTCATAAGCCAAAAATCCATTAAAGGTCAGGTAATAGTCGATCAACTTGCGGAAGCTCCACTACCTAGTGATCATCCTTTGATTATTGAGCTCCCAGATGATTCGGTATTTGTTATCACTAAACAAGAAGAAGATGTCATTCCGGAGGAAGATGTCGATATCACATTATTCTTTGATGGCTCTAAGTGCATGAAAGGTCAAGGTGTTAGAGTCGTATTTCACACACCACAAGGGGTACCTATCCCCTTGTCATTCAAACTAGACTTCCAATGCACAAACAACACTGTAGAGTATGAAGCCTTAATATTAGGTCTTCAATCAACTATAGCTATGAGCATTAAGCGTATTAGGATATTTGGTGATTCTCAACTTGTCATCAAGCAAATCAATGGAGAATACCAATGCAAAGAACCTACCATTAAGCTTTATCATGAAGTAGCAATGAAGTTGCTCTCTAAGTTTGATTGGTATGAAATCAATAGCTTGCCACGTTCGACTAATAGATTTGCAGATGTGATGGCCTCCCTTGGATCATTGATTCCAAAAGACTCCTTTGGAGAGGTACAACCCCTTATCATTTCAACGGTCTCTAAATCTACAATTTCTTATGCTGAGTCAAAATATGAAAAGGATGTTTGCTTTATCCAATCAGATTCATATGAGCCTTGGTCGAGCCAAATAGTAGCCTTTCTCAAGTTTGGAACACTCCCATATGACATGTCTCGAACTGCCAAATGCACTTTCAAGCAAAAGGTAGCCCATTTCATTCTTTTGGGGGACGTGTTGTATAAACATGGTTATGATGGAGTCCTCCTTCATTGTCTCGAGGCTAGTGAGGCTCAAAGAGCCATAGATGAAGCCCATGATGGTACTTGTGGTGGTCATTTTAGTGGAATGGCCATTGCAAAGCGTATTTTATGCATGGGTTATTATTGGCCCATAATGGAACGTGATTGTTGCACATATGTTAAACATTGCAAAAAGTGTCAAGAACATGCTAATTTAACTCATGTACCATCACAAGCCTTACAACCTATTCAAAGCCTTTGGCCCTTTTCACAATGGGGCCTAGATCTAATTGGTAAAATTTCACCTCCTTCCTTGGGACAACATACTTTCATCATCACAACCACTGAATACTTCACAAAGTGGGTTGAGGCAATTCCTCTAACCAGCATGATAGGACCTAGAATTGTGGAGTTTATACTTCATCACATCATTTATCATTTTGGTATCCCCTCAAAAATCATTTTAGACAATGGCAAGTCTTTCAAGAACAAGGATGTTCGAGCACTTTGCGAGAAATATAATATTCAACATAGTTTCTCGACTCCTTATTACCCACAAGAAAATGGACAAGCTGAAGCTTCCAACAAGACCTTAATTGCTATTCTCAAGAAACTTGTCAAAGAAAATCATAGAGATTGGCATACACAAATTCCCTTGGCATTATGGGCTTATCGAACAAGCATCTGCATGCCTACAAGGGCAACACCATTTTCATTGGTCTATGGAGCCGAAGCAATCATACCTCTTGAGCTCGAGATCCCTTCCTTGCAAATTTCTTTGCAAGAATTCATAGATGATGACACTGCTAGACAAGCACGTCTTGACCAACTCACACTCCTTGATGAGAGGTGAGTCAATGCTTTAGAGCATTTACGAGTTTATCAAGACCACCTCAAATATGCTTACAATGCCAAAGTTCATCTACATGAATTCCAAGTAGGAGATCTTGTCCTTAAAGAGAATCAGCAAAACACCAATGCATTATCGCATCTTCATGATAAATTCATGGCTAATTGGTTAGGTCCATACATCATTACACAAAGAGTGGGTAATGGTACTTATAGACTTGCCAGTCTAGAGGGAGAGGAAGAATCTAAACCACTTAATGTTATACACTTGAGAGCATTCTATGCATAATTTGATTATTATATATATACATGGCTAATACACAAAAATACTTTGCATACACTTCATTCATAACATTGCATTTCACTTGCATTCAACATTCCAAAAACAATGCATTCACCCACATTTCATATTACATTTCATAAAATTGCATTTCATACATTGCATTCACATCCACATTCCACATTTCATATAGGGATCATTTATTAAGTTCAAGGTCTTAATTGGTCCAACAAAAGTCATGTTGCCTTAATCAGGGGCACCTTCACAATGTCATCCACACAATTCCATCAAGTCAAATTACCATCATTTCACATTAAAATTCAAAGGTGTTTTTGATCACTCAACCACTCCTAGTGTTTTAAGAAACCTCCAAAATACATGTCGAGTTCTTTTTAGGACCATTGCACATACACACTAAGAAAATATTGAGTTTTGGGAATTGACTCCAAAACATTCTTGAACCAAACACAATTTTCACATCTTAAAAACATCTTGTGTCAAAGAGGGATAACACCATACTTGGTATGAACCTTGAAGTGAAAAGGGTCATCCTTGCTAGTCCCATCATGCAACATAGTCCATAAAAATAGTGGTTCTTACCACTATCACAATTCCAAAAATAAAAGAAAGAGTAGGGAAAAATCCCTAACAAAAACTCTAAATATTTTACATCACACACCACTGATCAATTGGGTTGTAAGGATCATACTACATTTCTAGTCAGACGGTTAGGTAGTCATCCCCAAAACTTAAGAGATCAAAAACAAAAGTCATGGACTATGGAGTTAGCCTCCATCGGAGCTATAGATGCTTGACTGGAAGTGGAGTATGCTCATGCATGGTGACATGTCTCTTTTAAAAGAGACCTCTGACCACTCATACGGACAAGCTAGCTTCTTGGTTTCATCCATAACAAGTTTACCCAATTTACTCAAGATGAGTTAATGAACTCACTTGCACACACACTGGTTCTTGATTGTCTAAGGTCATTACCATGCTCTTGATTCGGTAAATGAATTCACTGCACACACATTTGGTCCTAGAGGAATTAGGTAGTTTTAGTGAGTTTGTTTGATGCCACTAGGATGTTTGAGTCTCTGCAAAATAGGAATTTTCCATATCAACATCCATATCTTCTTCCATATCAACATCCATGTTTAAAATCTATTTCTTCCATATCAACATCCATGTCTTCTTCCATGTCAACATCCATGTCAGTTCATAAGTCATTCATCCCATTTGCCACCAAGTTTGGTGCCCCTGATTAAACAATAATGCTAACAAAATGGCCAAGAAAAGATCTAAACTATAAATGATCATTAACACATGCCATATTGCATTAATCATCCATACATGTCATCTTGCATTAATCATCCATAACATATCATATGCATTAATCATAAACATAAACATGCATTCCACAAAAGCATTCACACAAAAATATAACACAAAAGGTAAAAGCCAAATATATATATATATATATATATATATCAATGAATGCCAAAAGGCTACATACAATGGAGCACCAAGGCTCATATACAAAAGTGCATCTAAGCACTAGCTACATCCTCCAAGAGGACCCCTATGACCTAGTAGGAGCCCTAGACCTAGAGCTATGCCTAGACTCGCTACGCCTCGTACCCCCGAACACAGATGAGGTTGGAGGATCAGGAAGTGGAATATGATGTTCCATCAACCTATCCTCCAATGCCTCAATATATCTGTATCAAGATCGAAGGTATGCTATATCAACATTATGCTAACACTCTCTCTCTACTAGCTCTACCTAGAGCCTCATAATCTGCACATCTCGCTCTACCACCTATTACTCCAACTATGCCCACTCCTCCTCACTCTAGCCTAGGGGTACATCTAGAACTACCTCCACATCCTCCCCATATCCTCCATCTCCCCCAATCTTAAGAGCCTACTATGTTGCACCCTTAGCCTTCCACCTCTGACTATCAGATCGAAGGTACCACTACCACTTGGGGCCTCTTGGGTCCCCTCATCCTAGGTCTCTTGGGCACCCTCATCCCTCGCCTCTCCACCTCCATCCCCATAAGCTACTCCTCAAGGTGGTACCCATGGTGGTTGAGCCATGAACCATGCATCATACTCCATGGTCATCCCTACATCCTCCACATCGAGGATATCCATCTCCTCATCATCCTCCAAAACCACCCTCCATAACTCCATGCAAGGTAGCTTGATCTCCTCTCGATGTCTCCTATACTACACCAGCTCATCAAGGACATCCTACCTCAACCCAAACTGATAGAGTACTCATGAGAATTAGAAGTACTCCACCTCACTCCTATGTCTCCCAACCACCCACCTACCCTACCGCACCCACCGTAGATGCTCTCCATCATTGGTCCATTAGGCACCCAACCATGGCCTCCACACCACTTGGGTAGATGTCAATCCTACCCATAACTCCCTATACCATCGACTCATCCTCACCAGATGACTCGATTGCACCTCCTTAACCAATGCCCATCACCTAGCATAGGGCTACTCCCTACCAAACTCCTCCACAGGCAAGCCCTCTGGTCGAGCAACCCTAAAGTGCTCCCATCCCTAACATTATAGCAATAAGCTGCACCCCAAACCCTTCCACCCCTACCTCGTCACATCATATAACTCTTGGTACACCTACACTAGTAAGGTAGGAGCCCATGCATACACCTACCTCATCATGAGCATATCACTCACCACCCCTATCAAGTTCCAAGGGAACCTACACATCATATTATTTGAGGCCACAATGTTGGCCAACATGAACATCACCAAAGCTCAAAGGGGGTCCAAATCCTTGTCCACATACATGGAAAAATAGGGTATACCCCCACTCTCCACCTTCACCCCCTACCATGCATCCCCAAACATCCTCATCATCTCCATATTTTAGTTGAGCCCAACCTCAACCCGAAGACCCTCCATCGGTACCTTGAGGATGTGATATACATCCTCCAAGGTCACAATCACCTCACCCATGGGGAGCTAAAATATCCCCCTATCTGCATCCCACCTCTCTACCAAGGTAGAGAGGTACCCCTCATCAGCCCTCACCACATCTAATCAAGCTACCTCCACTAGCCCCACCTCCCCCAACAACTCCCACTCATCCTCCATAATCACCTTCCTCATCCTAAGGATGTAAGGTAAAAATTAGTGTCGAGCCTCCAAAAATCTAAGCTACAACACAACACAAAAGCATTTGTTAATAATTTCAAAAAAAAACTTTGCACAATACAATGCCTTACCTTAACAATCTGCACCCCAATAGTAGCCCTAACCTCCACACCAGCTCCCTCCACCACCATAGCTTTCATACTCCAAATGCCTCACCTCACTTCACTCCTCACTCACCCTTCACTCCTCAGACACAGCTTCTCAAACTCCCAAATGCACAAATGAGCTTCAATATCACCCAACAAGCTATTTATAGCTACTTCAGGTGCTATAAGGCATCCATGGGCATTTCATAGTGCATTGAAGTGCCTATGGATATTTTTGCAGATCGCAAGCGCCCATGGGCATTTCATATCAACATTGAAAAAAGGTAAAACTAACACAAAATAGTAGCTTCCCCCAACCAAATCACTCCAAATTTCATCCATCCATACATTTCATCATTTTATCATGTTTTGTGAAGATTCCAACTAATTTGGATGCATAATCTTCATTTGCGACCACATTTTGCAAATTCACCAAACAAGCTACAAAAGCACCTCAAAATGGTCCAAATCTTCACAAAATGATGATCATCATCATTTTCATCATTCATACATCATCTCCAATTCATTTCACATCATCATTTACATATTTGCCAAGTTCAAATAACATTCAAGTGAACCTCGTATATAGTGAGTTATTCTATATAATTGGTGATTGCAATGATTTGCATCCATGCAATTTGGTAAGATGAATAGCCTACAATAAGGACACTTGTCCATGATCATCATCACTTATCTCCTTGCTCGAGATCACAATCATATTTGATACTTCATATTTTGAGTGAAACCTTGCCAAGAACAATTTGCACAACCGTTGTCATTGATGGCCTAGTTCGTGGGGCTTAAAACATGGACAAAAATCAAATTTCATCATTCAAAAACTCCTTAACACCATAGAGATAGGCACTAGCTAGGATGATTGGTTCCAATCATGGGAATTATTCAAATAGTCACTAGTAGGCCCTCTAAAGGTTGACTCTTTTATTTCTTTGCATTATCATCTTTGCATATCAATGATGCTAGAAGGCATATTTTTCAACAGCATCGAATCACCCCAAATTTGGGGTAACCACATTTGGTTTTGACTTTCCCACAATGGGATACATCTTACATGATCATGGCATCTACACTTGGCAAAAATCCCTTCATCTGTTGGGGCAAAAATAGACACATTTTCCATCACATATTTTCACAAAACCCTTCATCTGTTGGGGCAAAAATAGACACATTTTTCAACAATCCCCTTCCCACCATTGGGGCAAAAATGGTATCACATTTTACATCATTCATATCATCCACATTCCATTTGCATAGATTTTTCAATTGGCTCATGAGATTCATCCATAACCTCATTCGCCAATTGAGGGGGTAAGCTACACAAAACTCAAAATTCTTTTATTCTTTTATCTTCAAGCTCACACTCCACATCCCAAGAGAAGTTGCTTCTACACCTAGCCAAAATAGGTGTCTCATATTTTTGCACTACATTGTGTTCCATGCAACACAGTACAAAAAGGGGCATCTGTAGACACCAAAATCTAGCCATTTGTCCTCCATCCATGCTTTCCCACCATTTCCACCACCAAAACATAGCCAATTTGTCCACCATCCCTATTTCCCACCATTTCTAAATATTATTCACATTTATTTATGTATATTTATTTTATATATATTTAAATATAATATTTTATATTATATTTTAATATATATTTAATAAATATATATTTATTTAAGTGAATTAATCCCAACCATCCAATTCCATTTAATCCTGACCACCCATTTACATCAATCCATGCCACACCCTAGATTTAATATCTACCCTTAGATGTGCTTTAATCTCAGCCACACGATTAGTGTCATTGAAACCCTAGCATGCCCTAGGTTAGATTATAAATAGGAGCCATTTTGATGGCTCAACCCCTAAGTCCCTAAATTTTTGAGTTCCCTACCAGATTTCTTGAGTGCTTAAAATCCCTAAGTACCCTAAGTCACCTCGCATTACTTCTATCGCCATCCTCACTCGTCGTAACCCCCCATCATCATCGCCATCCTTTCTCCCTCATCGGATCTGCTTTTACAGAATCCTTCCCCTCAGTCCCAGGCACCCATGGGCATTTCCTACAGCAGCCAAGTGCCCACGGGTATTTTACGTTATCACTCCTGAAGACCCCCTAGCCTCCAGGTGATGCTAGGGCATCGTCGCACTAGTCACCTGCATCAGACATCATGCATCAGAAGATAGTAAGTAAAATAGATCAATCATTTATTATTTTATGCATGTGCTTCTATTTTTGTTCACTTTATTTACAACACTTAGTTAGGGTTTACTATTTCTCATAGAGGGCCTCACACTATGGAGCCCTCGCAGGTATTACTAACTATTTTTGTTGTGTCCTTGTGTGCAGATCTGAAAGCACTACCTCATCATCTAGAGTGGCCCAACCTTGGATATCAAAAAGCCCACTCAACCCTATTGGGATCAAGACGCGCTTGAAGACATCACAACTTTGCTTGTCATGGTATTAAGTGAAGCTTAACACCACATTATAACATACAAAAGTTTTTCATGGTCTTAAGTGAAGCTTAAAACCACATTATAACATACTCCTTAAGCTAAAAGATGACATAGAGAGAAACCCTTAATAGTTATCTCCTCATAGAGGGAACTCTCCTACTTTAATCCAGTATTGCAATCACACAAAGGAAACCTAGGACAAGATATTTGTTTTTTGATCCATTGACAATACATAGACTAGATCAACCATACTGCAAGCATGAAACCACCAAATATTGTGTATCAAAAACATCAATATGTTAATTTTATTAATGAAATAATGGATTGTAGATAAATTTGATGAAGCTCTAATTTCACAATGAAGGGTTACCAATAACTACTACAAAGCACACAAGTGATCCAAAATCATGAGCATCCATTGAAGGTATTTGAAAATCTCATTAGTAGCACAATATTTAGCTTTCATAGAAGACTAAAATATTGTAGACTATTGTATATAGCACCAAAATACTGATATAAAACAAGATAAAAGACCAAGCAAGTGGTGGAAAATTGCTATTCTATGGCCTAATCTAAATTAGAGAATTTTTCCAAAATAATATATTCTCTAAATGAGTAGCGAATACTCATCTCATATGTACCTCTAATATAATTATGAATCCACTTGCTTGTAGTCTCGTAACCTCGTAACTCTCATAAGGTGTTTGTATATAGCTAGAACAATAACTAATAATAAATTCAATGTCCTATTGAGTGTTGATGACATATATAAGTCACTCAACAAGTGTCTGGTACAAGATGGCATCAACCAAAGACAGTGTGCAATCCAATTAAAGTTTTAAACTAGAAGCAAAGTGAGATTAGATGGTTTTGCATACCTCCATCTAAAATAATTGTAGAAGATCCAAGGCATACTTAAGTTAAAAAATATTCATCCAAAATGCAACTAATCAATTTAAATCCCTAAGAAATAATAGATGCTCAAATCTATCATCTCAAAAGTGTCATGAAGTCATGAAATTAGATCTTAGATTAATTATGTTGATCTATTAATGATGATAAGATCAAAATACAACACAATCACCAAAATTTGACCATTTTGATGCTTGAAGTAGACATCATGCTTTGCCCTACAACATTAAATCCACAACTAAGGAAGAAAGACTTAATTTTCTCGTACCAAGCACAACGGTACTTCTTAAGACTATACAAAGACTTCTTCAGCCTACATGCCAAGGGCATAGGTCCATGAAGCTCAAAACTAAGTGGATGCCTTGTATTGATCTCTTCTTGAATCTTCCCATGAAGGAGAGTACTATTCAAATCTATTTCATATACATCCCACTCATAACAATTAGTAATAGATGCATACAAACAAGATCCATAGAGGAAATTGGAACAATAGTCTTTCAATATTCAAGTACCCCCTTCTAAGAGAATCCCTTATAAAAATATATACCTTGTGATTCTCCATCCAACAATTGGAGGTGTACTTAGTCTTGTAGGCTCATTTGTCGATAATATTTTTATTTTATTTAGGAAGAGGAATAAACTTTTATATATAATTTTTATTAGTGATTCATACTCTACCAACATAGTATAATCCCAATTTGGACAATATTTGGCATGAGCATAAGTGTTGGGATATATAGAATCATCAACTCTTGAAAATAGGACCTAAGAGTGTAATATTTTAATGAAAATATTTAGAGAGAATAGGTTGACCATCCTTAAAGATATTTCAAACCCACCTAGGCATTAGAAAATTTATGAAAGGTATTAATACATCATAAATACAAGAATCGTAAAATAAAAATGATGGAGCATCAATCACACACTCACCATCAACCATATTAGTGGGACCCTCAAATGGGCTCAAGCTCATAGATTAAGGACCTAGAATAGTTAGAATAGAGTCTATAAGAATATCTAAAGGAATATTTGACATCTATGGATGAGTCATATGTGGAAGTCAATCATCTTATAATAGAAAGAGAAGAGGTCATGAATGGTGGATGGAAGCATGTTATCAAATAACATATTCCTTTGGACAATAAAACCCTAATTCATAGGATCACAAAAGTGATCAGGTCTAGAGGTATCTAAATACCACATATAGATGCAGTGACACCTCTTTGAACAAGCTTGTTTCATGTATATTTAGGAATGTTATCCCATGTAGTATATCCAAATATATAAAACCTAAAGAAGTCAATATTTCCCCCTATCAATATATCACGAGGATTAAATATTGAACTACTTGAGTCAAAATATTATTCATGGTATATGTTGCAAAGTCACTTCTTCATCCTAAAACTTGGGCTCCATCTACTTGGAATACAAGTTACACCTATCCATTTCTATAATAACGTATTATTTCACTAAATCATATGATTATACTCTTGGATATAGTGAAAATGCCATGAAGAATTAAAAAATCACCAAAGGCATGACTAACACACTCACCTTTTCCATCAATATTCAAATAAGTGATATTCCTCTCAAATTGATTATCCACAAGATCTTGAATTCCATGAGCTTGCCAAAAGCTTCATCTTTGGTATAAATGTTGTAAATAAATATCACTATAAATGACTTCCAACAAATAGCACAACTAGTTATCTCTTCTAGAAAATACTCTCAATGATGCTTTCCCAAAACGCAACCCTCACAACACCACTACGAGTAATAGAGGAAGAATATTTATCTTTTTATGTTGACTCATATACCTCAAAGATCTATAATTGATATGTCCAAACATATGGTGTCACTACTTGCTAGTGGTGTTTGCCTAAACCATCATAGCCACAAAGTCTCTCCTCTTAAAGGAAGATAAGCAATAAGAGGAAGGTCACTCACCAATATTACACATATAATTACAATCATCATAATTTATTGAGAAAATTATCTTAAATTTATTATAAATGTTCTTAATCACCACCTATGAGGCTATAATTCCAAATTTCTATTAGTATGAGTGATGTGGTAAATAGAAGCAATATTAGGGCCTACATTTAATGCATAAAGAAATTATCCAAGTGAGGTGAAACCAACTATCACATTGTCACATATGATTACTTGTAAGAAGGATGCATCACCACTGACCATATGCTCACCATGATGCTATCCATTATATTTTTTCAAATATTGTAGTGCTTAGTTATGTGTCAGGTTTTCCATGAATCTACAATTAACTCTTCTAAATAAGTGTACATCCAATAAGCTAAATGAATAGCTACATCTGCATGTGAGATATCCCCATATTGGTTATCTTCACCTTGATAATTGAAGATAACATCAACACCCCCCTTTATGGTTACTTCTTCAAGCTTCTTAATCCACTACCTAAAAAACTATACCTTGTGCAATCCTTCTAGTATCCATAAATTGACTTCTTGAAGAGATCCTAGGGTTTATTCTCTTCATGCATATACTTACCCTCATTTTATGGCTGAGATACTTCCTTTGCATAAGCCTATATGGTGATAGAATAATTGTTCCATTATTATCATTCTTCCTTATGGTGAATAAGGTACTTGAATACATCATCCAAGGATGGGATGGTGCTCTTAGGGATATAGACTTGAAGCATCTCAAATACAATCACCACTATCTCATGTCTCCAAAATATTATTGAACATAATATTGAGATAGTCAATATATGTATTAGCATTGATATTCCCTCTAACAATATGGGCATATTATTGTAGTTTCTTGAACTAGTTCAATCCTCAACAATCCCAAAACTATCCATGTCCAATATAACAAGCTTTGCCTCCAATGTTTTGATCTATGTAGAATTATCAAAGCCACACATTTTTCTAAAACTTTTCTAACAATTTATTCAAATATAGAATGCTTCTAATGTGTTTGTCATATATACTATCAACATGTAGGGCAATCACACATGATTTTAATCCTTCTTATCCATTTACAATTATTTTCTTTCTTTAAAATTAGTATCTTTTGGGTCCTTATTCACATAATAAAAATTTTATTTTGATTTTCCAAGTAACATAATTAGGTCCATCAAGTAGGGGAATATAATAATCCATCCAAATCCTTAAAAAATAGTCTAGTGCATGCAATTGCGACCAAAAACAATATTGCCAATGCAAATATCTCAAAAACTTATGTGATTTGAAAAATGGTTCAAAGTGCTATAGTATACATAAGTTATGGCACTTAGTAGTTCCATCCAAAAATCATAAAAAATACCATCCAAAACCTTTTAAACTATGCAAAATTTTGGGAAAAAGAACCTCCAATGAATTATGAAGTGTCATGTGTCAATATTCAGGTGACAAGATGTGTATTAATAGGGTGTTGACTAAATATCCAACTACTAATATTTTTAGTAAATCAACTACCACAAAATATAATTGAGCTAGTCAAGGGGATGCTAGTTGTTGGAAATTATTATGCAAAATTGATTAATTATTAATTATTTAATAAAAATTATAATAATAAATAATTATTATTTATTTATCTTATTATTTAATAATAGTAACTAGTTCTTATAATAAGAGCACATGTAGAAGGTGGGATAACTTAGGAATTATGTTATTTTATTTTAGAAATAACTTTAGTTAAGTCTAGTATTTTTTGAGAGCTTGCACGTCAATTACATGATGTAAACTCAATGTATGATGCTCATAATTATGAATGGACGACTGTTAGTTAATATAATAACAATATAAAAAAATGTTAGGATCAGTTAAGTTGAGTATGTTGTTTTGTGTTAGTTTTTATTTAGATGCTTTTTATTGATGAAAAAATCAGATATTTTCATGCTCAACTAGGACCAAATAGTAATAATATTTTCTTTTTAGAATTAGAGTGCTATTGTGTAAGATTCAAAAGTTTAGAGTTGATGTCCTGAGATGAATATATGTTATGTGATATTTTCTTTCATGAATACTATAGGCTTTAGAGTTTTCTAAATCTAACAACTTGTATGATTTTGAGAATTCATTCTTCTATCATTTTTCATCTGTATCATTAATTTATCTTGAGCCTCACCTACCTTCAACACCCATTGAGTTCTCACACTAGTGGTATTTTGGCTACATAGGCCATTTGAAAAAGGATCAATTAATTATGAGTTATTACATTTTACTTTTCTAAAATAGAGAATTTCATTTATGCACCAGATTTGTTGTTGATTAGTGAAGTGACTAGGCAAGGAACAAATGAGTTAGTAAAATATTTTTTTCTACTACATTGATTGATCCTCTTTAAGTAGAGGATACATTTTTATTGGGAACCTTAATTCCATGTCTATGTTCAACTATCTAATGAAAAAATTAATACTAGTAGAGTGTCCATGCAAGGGATTGAATCAAAGACATCCTAGATAGCAAGTCTTAACATATGCCTTACTAGTAAAACACCCCATGTGTCTATTAAAATCAATAATGTTCAACCAAAAATTGGAGACGTAGGCTGCTTGCATAGGAGGTCCACTAGGTGTAATCCACTAGGCATCAAAACCATTAATCCTCCTCAATATACCATTTTTCTAGCTCGTGATGCCATGGCATTCACCCACCATATAATATAAAAAAAAATTATGGTAAGCATCTAAACCATTTACCTTCAAATCTAAGAAACCAAGACAAGAATGCCTTACCATTATGCTACACACTCCTCCGAGTTGGAAGAAGGAAAAAGCTAGAAGATATTCTAGCCTATGAATAAAACGCATAAATTCAAATAACACTATGCATGCTCCTCAAAAATTTCCATGCATAAGTCAAAAAACACTCTACCAAATAAATATGCCCATGGGTTGAACCAATGACCTCAAAGATAGAATAATCTTCCAAAGTGTACAATTGTTGTTGGTCCAAATCCCCTACTAAGGCTTGAGCACCTTCTCCCCAAAAAAATCCTCCATTCCCATTGTAATTTCCTCCAATAAAAATATATCACCTACATATTTTTCACTCAAATATGAAATATTCATTAGAATATTTTGAATTTGAAATTCATATTTTGAAAAATAGAGGCATAATTTTATTTGTTTAATGCAAAAAAATACCTAGTGGTAAAATAGAAAACAATTTATTTAACTAGGATTCTTACTAGAGTTTCACAAAAAATCCAAAATGTCTAACCATTCATCCATAATTCTCATGGTTTTCCTATAAGATATTTTTTAAACATAATAAATTAGGCCATCCTCTCCTACCAAAGCAATATAAAGATTGTTAGACCATTTTAATAGCCTTGTCAATTAGCTTGGAGGTAATTTCCATTCATGGAATTCTTTCCATGAATTCTATAGCATATAAGGATGACTAAAAAGTGTTCATACTCTTCTCCTCTACTTCAATAATCATGTAGTCTACCCTCATATTGTGTTATATTGAAGCCAAAAAATCCAGACTAGTAAAAAATCTATAAAATACAAACAAGGATATCAAGTAATATTAAAAAATTCAATCTACTACTTGTCTATAAATTATTTAGGGTATTATCTAGTTAGTTAATAAATTATATTAAATATCAAGAGAGAAAAAAATAGTAAATCTATTGGTAAATATTTATCTTGAAGCAACAAGTTTATTGTACATAGTACAATCCTTGCAATATAAGTCTAGCTAGGGTTTTGGAATAAAACCCTAAAATGAATGATGGAAAAAATGTGAAGCTTCCACCAAGCTTCCACCAATTGGTTCTAGAAAACCACATGGCTTCTAAAAATATCATAGAAGAGAGTTCTTTAAAATATTTGAGTAATGGATAATCATACCCTCTTTGATACCATGTCAAATTTAGCAATAATTTCTAAAAATGAATAAAATAAATACATTATCTAGAATGAAAGAACAACTCAAATACAAATACAATGCAATATAAATGGTGTCTGTAGACACAAAATTAGTCTCACTAAAGAAATAATACACGTTCATAAATAAGAAAATGGTTGATCTCAGAGGGAATAAACACCCAAAATACATATGACCTTAATTCAAGGATAAATAACTAACCTTAAGGTTTATAATTAATATATAACAATAATTCCACCTATGCAAGGTGTATAAAGGTCGATAAAGACATACAAATAATTACAACTAAAAAGGTGGATGTGACCTTAAATGAAACTTAACATTAATTATTCCAACATTCAAGATTATAAACTTTGAAAAAAAAAAAAAAATTCTCCATCATAAAATTAAATGGAGTTGTTACCCATACATGATAAACATACTTAATGACTAAAAGTACAATTGACCAACATAAAGTTAAATATGATAACCATATTAGCTATGTTTTTTTTTTTTTTTAATTTACATGGTGGAATCAATAGCAGCCACGAATTTGGGCATGCTATCTGACTTTTATGGCCACTAGAGTATTATGTGTTGTCCACCCTGGAA
Organism: Wollemia nobilis; assembly: GCA_028583015.1. NCBI lineage: Eukaryota > Viridiplantae > Streptophyta > Pinopsida > Araucariales > Araucariaceae > Wollemia > Wollemia nobilis. The sequence goes on from JAQPPZ010002642.1 coordinate 7,016,128, forward strand.
GCCGTCACACAGATCTTTGTGCAGTCTGCCCCTATAACTACCATGCTACAATCATTTTAAACCTTTTACCTCACTGAAAACACCAAGAAAGGGACAAGAATTTAGTCCGAAGAGACTGCTATGTATATTGTTATTTATTAAATATTATAATAAATATCTTTTATGCTAGTAGATTTATATAAACATAAATTTTAAGTCCTTTGCTCCTTCGGCTTATTGTTCTTTTGGATAAGATCAAGAAATCACTTACAATGTGAAAAATTAGGAATACAATCATATTAAAATAATTTATTTAATTGATTATGCAGGATTGAAACAAACCCTACCCGTATCAAATCACAATTACATAGTGGTATTACAACAAGCTTAGAAATTATGCATGTATCGCTTGGCCAGATTTGAACCTTGGGCTCCTTCTTAAAAGTTGAGGAATCTTATATATTGAGCTAGTATCGTTTGATATATTAAACTCTTTATTTAACCTTCCTACATTTAGGAATAAGCTCGTTGTAAATTGAACTTAAAGTTACGAGTCATAGTTTCATCTATTTTGTTTGGCATTGCTATGCATATGCTTCTCTTCTTTTATTTTTCTTTTTTCTTTTAGATTCACACTTTTTCAATTTATATTTTGCACCTTTGTATCCTTTTAATTATGATTTTTTTCATTTCTTCAACACATGCTAAGATATTCATTTGAAGCCTTTATGGCTTCTCTTCCAAATATTTTTTGAATTGCTTTCCTACAAAAATAACAATAAATAAGTTTCAATAAAATAATATGATACCTACTAGGTTTATTCTAAGGTCCATGTACCACATGCTATATAAAGTTATATATAGTAAGTGCAAATCCTATAAGACATTAAGATTAGCATGTGATATCAAATGTTGTGGAGTTGATATTAATGTCCTTATATTGAGATACATAAGGAGGTCAATTTGAAAAACTATTTTCTAAGTCATTCAATTTCAAGCTAGCAGTTTTTTAACCAATAAATCCATCATCATATATTTGGTTTTACTTATAAATGAACGCATATAATATTACTTATTGAAAAAGTGTATATATTATTAACTTTAGTTTCTTCAAGATAAATATCTTGAAACTTCCATGTACAACTACATGAAATAGTAATACACAGGTTGAATATCATTAACATACAAAATGTAATATTATTACTTTACTATATTCGATTTTATTTAAAAATGAAGGCATGTAATATTACTCATTGAAAAGTTTATGTATTATTAAATTTAGTTTCTTCAATATAAACATCTCAAAACATTACATGCATAAGTGCTTAGTGCACGTAATCCACATAGACTGAATACCATTAACATACAAAATATAATATTATTATTTTGAAGATTTGATTATTGGATTGCTTTGATATTTAAGTGAACCTATGTTGGTGTTATTACTAGAATCAAAAGTACAATAAACTATATACAAGTGTCTAGTTCTTGAAAAATAGGAAGCCTTTCATTGAAGACAAGACAATTCCCAATACCAATAGTCTATCCACATATAGAGACTATTAAAATTTTAGATACTTTATATTATTGTACATCTCAAAAGGTTTAAATTATTAGTAAGGTGAATCTAAGTTTATCTATTTTGGATAGTAATATGAGTTTATTTTATAACTAACAATAATATATGAGGTGTATACAATAAAACCACTAGGTCAAGATTTATTAGTTTTAGTTGCTTTAATGCTCTTAAAATCATAGGTTGTACTTAATGCATGTGAACATTTTATTATTTTAAGTTTAATTATAAGCCACTTTTTCTATCAAGTGGAAAAGAAATAGAAGTCTCATTATCTATTATTTAAAATAAAAAATAATACGTATTACTTTATCATATAAAAAATTAATATAATATGATAGAATTTTTATGATTTTAATCATTATTAATCATTTTAAAATAATAATATTCATATATAGTTAAGATTGTTCAAACTCAACACCACTACCCACATGTAAGTAAATCAAAGGCAAATATTTGTTTAAAAATTAAATAATATATACATGTATTTATATTTATAAAATATTTTATTTCTATAAAATTTAAATGATACTTACATCTTGTTGTATAATATGTAACTTTAATTCAAAATAAAAAAATAAAATAGTACAAGTTATCTATAAGCAAAACATAATTGCTTGAGCCTCAAGATGGGAAGTGACACTGATGCTGAGTTTGACTTCTTTGAACCCCTTTGTTGGAACAAAGTTTATAAAAGTTTTGAATCTTCTTATTTGGAACTCAGGACCTTTTGAACCTTTCATAAGGGTTACCTTAAAATTTCAAAAAATTAGATCCTTTTGTACCTCTTAGATTGGTCTGTGGTTTCTCTCATGGTGTTGGCCTAGGTGGCTAATCTAGGTTGGTGAAGTTTCTTTTTTGTCTATATATTGATAAATCGTAACTCAAAATTTTTTAAGGAGATTGTGAGGGTGACTTGGAGGGGGTTAATGAGTCATCATCACTTGTGGTAGACTAAGGTTGCGGACCAATATGGTCATATCCAAAGTAATTGGATAGGAGATACACATCAAATCGATCATCATATTTTTGATTGACCAAGGGATCTAGAACAAACTAATGTATACAGTCGAGTGACTTGTGGAATGAGCCTTCAAAAATGGTAAGATCAATTTATAAAATGGATTATCAATAGTAAATCGTGGACTATTATGATTGGTCATGCTCTTGAGTTTCCTTTAATAATGGTTGTGCATGGGTTAAGCTAGTCATTCAGCTTGTGAGAAGTGCTAGACACTAGCTGGGACATTGTGAGAACATACAAAAGTCTTTTTATTGATCCATTAAAATCACCATAAATCAGTCTAGAGCTTGGTACCAAGGCTCTAGAATGGTTGATTCCATTTTTAAGAAGATTGTATTGAATTATGGGTTTATAATTTGGGTATTTTTTCTTGAGCGTAGGTCCTAGAGTGATAGCTAGCAACATTGTGGCTCATTGATGGTCATATGGGATGATGTCAAATTCTTATGCCAATCTAGCTTTCTACTTGGAATTAAAAGTGTGTTTTATATTTCTCTTCTCGATATTTCTTGTGGGGTCCCAAGGTTATGGGTTGTCAAGGCGGGTTGGACTTTGTGGGAATGCCAAAAGTCTAGGCTCTCTACTTTTTTAATATTGATTCAAGATAGTTTCAGTATATCTGGTGTTCATGATACTTATTTAGATTTTGTCTGTTATATCCTTGCTTTGGTTGTTCTTGTGTAGAATTTTTTTTGGGAAAATGATAGGGTTATTCCTAGATCCAAGCTTTCTTGTTGTTAATGAGGATATGAGAAAAATCCTAAAGAAGGGTAATTTCCTTCGTTGCCTCATAAAATTCAATGGACACAACAAGGATATGCTGAAGCATATGACTTATTCGTGGCATAGTAGGATGGTTCAAGTGGGGACCCATGAGTTTGAGGTCTCTATTCCCCTAATTACTAAAGTTATGGGACTACCAATGGATGGGTTTGAGCACAATAGAGATAAAAAATCTTTGGAAAAAGAGTCCCAATAATTTTTACGTTAATATAAGGGTTAGTCAAATTCTAAAATGGATTTAAAAGATCCTCCCTAAAGGTGCATTGGGATAGAGTGGCGTTGGTGATAATGCAATATTTCATGTTGGACAAAAAGTAAGATATTCTCAGGATTTTCCATTTCATGTTCCTGAACCATCTATGTCACAAGATTCTCATGAATATCCCTTCATTCTTGTTTTAGTCGATGGCAAAGTCAATGAGTCGAGTTAAGAAAGGGACTACTTTGGACCCAATCCATTAGGGGTTGACGAAGTTAATTTTTGACCATGTTGTTAAAGCTAGAGTATTATCAAGGGAGAATATTCTAAATTGTCTAGCAAAGGTTGTGCCTTTAATTGTTGACTATCTATATTCTTCTCATTCTAAGCAAAGTGAATATCTAAGTTGAGAGGCCATTCACACGACCCTTGCTTCGACTTTTGGGGTCAATGTGGGAGATTCCCCTCGAAAGATGTTAGTGGAAGCGAGGAAAGAACTAGGTACTCCAAATGTCTGGTGGTAAAGTTATCTAACATAGATAAGGCTCCCCTTTGTATGGAACAATATGAATTTGATGACTCTACCCCTTCTAGGAAGAAAGATAAGCTTTTATTCGGGTTGGCCAATAGGAAAAATAATATTACTATTCAACCTTAGGATAATATTAGCATGTCCAAATCCTTCAAAATAATGCTCTTGAAGTTGTAGAAGTCCCTTATAGAATCCATGTAAGCCTCCATCTTGTGCATTAAAAAAATTATGATGTTAATGGGTTGGGGCCAATGGGACGTAAATGCATGACATGAATAAGAATGAAGGTGGGGCTAGCAACCTAAAGAATTGAGGAACTGGATTCTTGGTTACATTTTTCCATCTTGGTGTTGGGTTTTCTTGTCAGTTGGATCCTCCTCTACATGGAAGGTTGGTCTTTTTCAGTTTTTAGTTGTTAATGTTATTTTTTTATTTGTTGTTTGTGAGCCATCCATGGGATATTTTTGATTTCTTGATGTCAGATTTTTTGGTTTGTACTATTTAATTGCTACCTTATCTGGGTCTCCTGGGAGGGTAGCTCAAGTCTTTTTGTAAAATGTTTGGGATCATTTCAAAACCCCTGCTTTCACCAGATTAAAAAAACATGATTTCATGATTCAAATAAATTAATGGGACATGTTGAATACACCAAAGCATCAAATAAACTATGGGCATATGACTTCTACTATTCATTTGATCTTATTTATAATGGCTAATATCTTTGGATAATTAATATGAATGAATTACATTCTACTCATAAGGGTGCTCTCAGATCCCTTCAACAAAACTAGTCCATTACATCCTAGTTGAAAAAAAAGTAGCCTTGTATCAATTCAAGCATAAAAATTAGAAACTTAGAGGCAAATAGTTACCACTAAAATAGTGGAAATAAAGCCATACTATTTCAATAGCCTCAAATATATCCTCTCATAAACTAGATTCAATTCTATCTTGCATAATATTTTCTATTCATGGGTAGATTTCGTCCCAATAGACTAAATATAATCCATCTATAATACGAATTATATCATTTGGATTAAGAATAAGGTATTATTCCCCATGTTAAATAATACCATTAAGACCTAGAAAAATAAAATTTAATGCATAACGGAAAAATCTTCAAGCTTGAAGATATAGTTTTATGTAAAAATATAATATTACTTTTCCTAACCATTCTAAAAATATAATAAATTTGAGTGATGGAGCATCCAGGTAAACGGGAAATACTGCATCACCAAAGAAAAGAAAAAAAGGTAGTACAAAAAATGAGAGAAACCTATCAATAAGACTTTTAGATAGTGGGATGTGATCTAAATGCTAAAATTTTAGTGTAGGATCAAGAAGGAGGTTTGACCTAGTCAAATGAGAAGGATAGACTTCTAGTAGCTTAGTTAGAGTACCTAGATTTGATTGACATATCCCATCAAGATGCAACAAAACATGGACTAATAAACAAAAAGGAGAACAAACAATCAAATCCATATTAGATAGGTTTCTTGTAGGGGAGAGAGTCTCTACCCTTTGGCATTGTCAATCATAGATACTAAAATAGTTAGCATCTGACCATTTTTGGTAACTATCTACATAGGAAAAGACCTTGGGTTAAGAATTAACCTTTCATATTTGAGACTTTCTGGATCTAAAATAATGAATTTCCAGAACTAATGAAACAATGGTGGAAGCAAGGAAAAATAGAACATGGAACAACATAATTTTAGCTTCACTCCAAATAAAAGTTTTTAAAAATAAATTAAAAAGTTGAGTAAATTTCACCAGTAAAATTTCCAGTAATAAAGAGCAAATATCTCAAATCGAATGCAAGAAATAGCAAAAATGATCCACTCAAAACCTATCTCTAAAGAGCTTCTCTACAAAAAAAATATTTTGATGCAAGAGGAAGAAGAGTTAGATAAGAAAGAGGAAGCCTATTGGAGACAACGAGAAAGGATAACCTAGCTACAAGAGGAAGATAGGAATATCAAGTTTTTACATAACTCAGAAATAGCATGCAATCACCATAATTAGGTTGATACCCTATCCTCAAGGGATAGAAACAAGGAAACCACTACCCTAGGTATGCAAGAAACTGCAAATAAATATTTTTCAACTTTGTTTACTATAGATCCACACCTATCCACTCAGTACTAGGATGAAATTTTAGGAAGCATACCAATGTTAATATCATAGAATCAAAATGATGAACTCTTAAGATATATTAAAGAGGAGAAAGTTAAAAAAAATAGTTTTTGATATGCAAATAGGGAAGGCCCCAAGTCCATATGGATTTCCAGTAGAGTTCTATAGAACCTATTGGAATATAATAGCAATGGATTTAACCCAAGTTGTAGAAGAAGTCAAAATTATTGGAAGAATATTTAAAGCCTTGAATCATGCCTTTTTGGCTCTGATCCTGAAAGGTGGAGATATGGAAAATCTTAATAACTATAGACCAATTGCTCTTTACAATGTGGTTTATAAGATCATAACCAAATTGATGGCAAATAGGCTAAAATAGATCTTACCAGGGTTAATATCTCTAGAAAAAGAGAGATATGTCTAGGGAAGACAAATTATAGATAGGATTGTGATAGCATAGGAAACTATTCATAAGCTTCTCCAAAAAGAGGAACAAAGGTATTTTCCTTAAGCTAGATTTATCCAAGGCTTATTACATAGTAAGTTAAAAAAATTTAGCCCAAATACTAAAGAAATTTGGTTTTAAAGAAGAATGGATACAATGAGTTATGGAATTCATCTCTATAGTCTCTTTATCAATGCTCATTAATGATAATCCATCCTAATTGTTCAAAGCTTCTAGAGGCATCTATCAAGGGGACCCACTTTCATCAAGACTCATAGGAGAGAAAAAAACACCATTGCAAGGGTGAGGATAACTAGGGACATAATGATTACTCACCTCTAGTTTGTATATGGCACAAGAATATGAGGGGAAGCATCAATAAGAGAAGTGATCAATATCAGAGAAGTGTTGGAGGGCTGCATAGTGGCTATGGGTCAACTACAAAATGAAGCAAAATCAAAAATAGTTTTTTCAATGTGAAAAATTGATTAATAGAATAGATAACCCATATCCTCAGATTCTTAGAAGAATCCCTACCCTTAGAATATTTGGGTATCCCACTAACAAATAAGGGCCTTAAAAATAAATATTGGAAATCAATAAGAGACATAATCCACTCAAAAAATTTGCACTGGACCTACAAGTAGTTATGTTTTGGAGGAAGAGTAACATTATTGAAAATAGTTTTACAAGTAATTCTAGAGTACAAATTCTCCATTCTGGTAGCTCCAAATATTATCCTAAAATATTTGGATAATCTGATGAGATACTTTCTTTGGTATAGAGTGCAGGGTAATCACACAAGAGCACTAGTCAGTTGGGACAAGGTTTGTAAGCCAAATAAAGTTGGAGGTGTAGGAATTAAAGCAACAACAACAAAAAACTAATCTCTAATAGCCAAGCTATATTGAATATGGCTAACACATTAGGACTAGTTTTAGAGCTAACTATCGAAAGCCAACTACTATCCCTCACAAAATATAGAAAAAACTTCCTTGTCTTCTAGTAACAGGAAAGGGATCAAAACCCTAGAAAGCTATAAAGAAAGGGGTATCACTTATCAAAGAAGGACTATTCTAAAAAGTGGGGGTTGGAAGATTCATGAGAATATTTCCTTCCCATATCAGTACCCCCACTTAATATGACTTAGAAAAACTTCCAAAGGAAAGGATAGTATCTCATAGGCTATTATTTTAAATCACCAAATCAACAACGGAAAAAGCTTAGTTAGTGGTAAGTCCGAGAGGAGGAGTTAAGGGAAGAATTGACTAAGGAGAAAAGAGAACTACAAGAAATCTTAGATGGAAGAAAGTGTCTAAGGTGGAATGGACCTAATCAACTAGCTTGGGGGAAAAGCCAGTTAGGAATTACATTGTCAAAGAAGGTTATAGAAAAATTATCCATAGAACTAAAATTGGCCCATAGCCCCCCTAGTTGAAATTATGGTAACCCAAGGATGGATAAAAATAAACTACTTTATGTGGTTGGTTGTACATAAGATTATTATGACTTAGGATAACTTGAGGAGACATGGATTTATTGAACCCAACTAGTGTGTAATATGTCACCAAGAGGAGTAAGCAATGGGCCACCTCATTTTTGTGTGCCCTTATGCCTAAATGGTATGGACTTGGTGGTACAACATTTTTTCCAGTTAGAAAGATCCATTCCCATTGAGAAAAAAATTTGGGACTATTGAAACCAATAGATTCAAATCAAAGAGCTTGAAGATAACTTAGGATTTGGGTTTGGGTTTCATTTATTGGAAACTTTGGTTGGAATGTAACAACAATATTTTTAAAGAAGAATTTAGACCAGAGGAAAGAATATGAGGAACTCTAATTAGTAAACTTTTAGAGATGGTGCAAGCTAGAACTTAGGAGGACTCTAATATGGTAGAGGATGAAGCAGATATATAGAAGCAACTCTAGAAGCAATTACAACATCAGAACTAAGAAAGGGAGGATAAAAATAGAAAGAGAGGATTTGTAGATTTGGGATAAAGGCCAAAATTCAGGAGAGGGTGAATGGAACACCTTAAGAGGTCATCTAGAAGGAACAGGAACATCCATAAGTTGTATAGTCAAAGAAATAGAGTTGAGTTGCATTTTGATCCTTGCTGAGAAAGGCAGGTTATCAAAAGTAAATGTATAACTTGAGTTTTTTGAAATAATATTTTCACCTTTGTCTATAAAAATACTCCAAAATTATGAGCATCTAGGTGGAGATAATATTTTTGCATGTTAAATTGATTTTTTTTGTTGTTTTACTATTAAAAAATACATAGCATTGGAGGGTTTTTCTTATTTTTTTATTTTTAGTAATTTACCAATTTATCAGTAATAAGACTATAAATAAGGAAACAATAGCTAAATAGAGGAGACCAAGCCTGATTAAAGGATTGCAATAGCTAAAGAGAGAAAGGGGAGATCTAGTTTAGGTCCTTGAGGAGTTGGTGTTAATATTCTAATGTAATACAAGCAACTATAGTAGGTAAAAAAGAACTCTGTTAACACCAACAACTATAGCAGGTTGAAAGAAGTTTTTAGCATAAGACCAAAAGTTGTAGCAAGTAATTTCTAAGTTGTTTAAGAGTTTTTTATGGAATTTTTTATTGTGTTCAAGCTGATGAGAGTTTATATCTATTGTTGTTAGATATAAAAAATTTCGAAAAGTGAAATCAAATATTTCTCATTGAAAATAAAATCTACATGCAAATTATTGCTTTAAAAAATTAAAATAAATTTAAATTATTATTATTGTGCCTAGAATTTGTTTTGTAGTTGCTTGGTTGATCATATTTAATTGAATCAACCAACATAGACTGCATCAAAGTGGTATCCGAGTTGGTTGGAAAGTATATGGTATGTAGAGGCTATATAGTTAGAAGGCCACAAGCACTTATAGTTTGAAGGTCATGTGGGTGCCCAATGATGCTGAAATAGTTGAGACGTTGAAATATTCTACAACTAGATTGTATGTGATGGAAGAAAAATGAATGTTGAGAGATGTTACGGTCAGATTAGATGTGATAGAGGTAACATAAATAAGGGAAGTATCTTCACACAATACAAGGAATATCAAAGATCTTGATATACAAGCAAATGATAAAAAAGTTAAAGGAGATTCGGGTTCTCAATAGGGAAAAGAAATAATCACAGATGTTGATATGAAAAAAATTATAGAACTAAGAAAAATAATTGTTGTTGAAGAAACTATTTTTAAAGTAGTTAAGGAATATTTGTGCTCTCCATAAGGAAAATTAAACACTAATGACAAAACTAAAGATATTAATATGACTTCAGAAGAGAAAATAAATATAATTGTTGAAGAATGAGAGAGTTAGAGCAAAGGAAAAAGACCTAGAAGCTCAAATTGCACCCATTGTTAAACTCAAGGAAGCTACAATCACAACTAGAAAGGAGGAAAAGAATGATCTTCTCAATATGAGGTAAATTTGTATCAGTTTGCCAAAGTTGAGAATGCTGCAAAATTTATACAAATGATAGAAGAGATTATTGAACTTTAATCCAAAAAATCTAAAGAGGAAGATGAAGCTATAATGGACTTGAAATATTTGGAGGTTGAAATCAAAGATGACTCAAAATAAAATGTACAGGAGGAGAAAATGAAAGTATAGAAACTTGAGGCGAAAGAAGAAACAAAGAAATAAGAGAAGCCAAAAAAAGATAGAAACCAAAGAAATAAAAGGTATAGTAGAGAAGATATGTAGAAGTGGAAGTCATCAAAGAGTCATATGACAAAAAGAGTACATGAAACTATACAAGTATAGGATCACAGTTGAAAATTTATTAAAATGTTCATGAAATAAATCTCATGAGACATTCTATCTTACATAATTTGTCTAATGCAAGAGCATCCAAGTAAATGGACAATCTGGCATCACCAAAGAAAGAAAATAAAAGAAATTAAGTGTTGCATTTTAAGATTGAAAATAAATAATTAAAATAAGTATTTTTTTAATATTTAAATAAAACTCCATATTTGTGAGCACCTAGGTGGAGATAAAAATTTGCATGTTAAAATGAAATTTTTAGGCTATTTTACTACCAAAAAAAAGGAAGGGCATTAGATGGTATTTTCTATATTTTTATTTTTAAAAATTTACCAATGTGCCAGCAAGAAGACTATAAATAAGGAAAATACAACTAAATGGAGGAGACCATGCATGTTTAAAAGAATTGCAACAACCAAAAAGAGAAAGGGGAGATCTGGTTTGGGTCTTAGAGGAGTTTGTGTTGATATTATGATGTAATACCAACAACTATTATAGGTAAAAGAGAATTCCAACATAATATCAACAATTATAGCAGGTTGAAAGAAGTGTTTGACACAAGACCAGTAATTGTAGCAAGCTTTTTCTAGGTTGTTTACGGGTATTTTATGAAGACTTTTTTTATTATGACCAGGTTGATGTGATTTTATATCTATTTTTGTTAAATATTTAAATTTCCAACAAGATAAATCAAATATTTCTCATTGTAAATAAATCCCGCATATGAATTATTGCTCTTAAAAAATAAAAATGAATTTAAATTATTATTATTGTCTCCAAATGTGTTTGATAGTTGCTTGGTTGGTCATCCTTAACTGGATCAACCAACCTAGACTGCATTAGAGAGTTTCATGAAAGCATAAAGAAAGAGAAAAATTAACACAACATAGATTCCTAAAATGATATGACAATTTATTTTAAAACTTTGTATAGTATGCATTGTTAAAGATAATGGAATTAATATTGTTCCTAATAATAGTAATTTAATAGAAAACATAATTGCCAAGATGTTTCATATTATTTTTCCTTTTAAATGTATGAGAGGTATAAAATAATTTCTCAAAAACCTTTTAAAGATGTGAATGGACAATCACTTCAAAGACTAGATCAATATAATCTATTATATAACTAAAAGGTATATAATATCACATGTGAAAAATCACATAATGAATTGTGTAATATGACATGATTTTGTATCATCATTTAGAGTAGATACATTTATTGGATCTAGTGGATATGAGTGGAGAGTCATAACCTTGAATATACCCCTTTAATATTAAATAATATACATAATTAACTCTATAACATAATTTCTATATAGTATCATATAAGTTACATTACAAGTCCCATAGCCCTCTTCCTTGCTCTTTTTCTATTATTGTTATATCTTATGCTATCTTTTATTTTTGTCAATATTGGCAATGACCCTTTTAAAATCATATTTTTTGTTTCATTGACAAGATTTTGTTTGTTGTGATACAATCCTTATAAAACCATAAAAATAAGCTTGATCTTTTGGGTCTCAAGATAGTCTTGTATGCAATCCAACAAGCCATTTAAAGATAATATTTGTTGAAACCAATCATGCCCATTTAAAATAACTATATTTTTAATTGGTTATATGGGATTGAAATGGGCCCCACCATATTACATCATCACCACATAGTGGTATTATAACAAATCTTTAATATTATCCATGTATTGCTTGGCAATATTTGAACCTTGGTCTCCTCCTTGAACGGTAAGAAATTAACCAATTGAGCTAATGTCATGTGATAAATTTGAGTTTACACAAGTTTTTATGAGGGGTCCCGATCCCCTCATACCGAGGTTTGAAAACCAAAGGACTTGCCACTATGGTATCCCTCACGGATCTTCATTCAAAATAACTATTAATGTTGGTAATACATCATAATTAATTTTATATATTGACCATCAAGTATACTATTGTCAATTCACATATGTCATCTTGACATATTTCCTCTACGTAAGAAATAATGATTGCAAAACAATCCATTTAAAATATAAGATTAAATTGTGTCTTTAGTCTATTAGTTGAGAATATTTTGTATTTTATGTGAATAGTTGTTACGATAGTTACCTAGAGAACATAAAATATGAGATGACATCTATGATCTTACAAAGTATTCATAATCCAAGGTAATAGGATTAAACATCTAAGATCCCATGACAATAAGGAGGGTGAATGGTCCACCCAAACACTTGATAACTACTAGGGCCTATTTTTAGATATTAATAGAGAAGAAATTGATATATAGAGCTCTTTATTATGTTACCTCATGGATTTTATAGAGAACTAATTGTTCTGACTATAGATAATTTGCTTCTATTATAATACATGATCATTGTCAATGTTAATACTTTTACAAATTTCTTGACAATATTCCCTCTCAAAAATCATTCGTAAATGATCAACTAATATGGCATTATTGGCATTGATGTCATTACACTTTGGGTTCATTAGATCCTTGATATTGTTTTGGTTAATATTAAGCACATGGGAAAGCAAGACACTATTGGGATAGGAGGAATGAAAACATATAATCACCTTTAATCATTGAAGATATTGCCCTTCTATTATCTTCATATTAGCTTCAAATATTAGTCCTATAATAGCAAGAATAATACTAATGTCCTACCAATAAGAACTAAAGAAAAGGTCTAACCTCAACTGTGAAAGGAAACCTAGTCTAATTAGTCATTTTCCATGTCTAAATGACTATATTTCATTTATGAAAAAACCCTCATTGTGAAGCATTTATTTATCATTATTAGCTATGTAGGACCCTGTTATCAAGTCCAACATCATTCTTATATATGGTCAATTGAATCAAATCCCAAATATTATTAAAAAAATTCAAATAATAAAAATACATTGATCAAATTTACATGATTAGATTTTGTAATGTTTCAAGGTTGATATCACTACCAATAATATTGAACACATATAATTAATATGGACCAACAACACATGGAGGGAACCAATTCCAAGCAATAAAAATAGACTATAAATACAAGTTTAACAATTCCAAACAATAAAAATAAAACATAAATACAAGCTCACAAATCTAGATTGTCAAGTAGATTTTATAGTATTATATGATTAACCATAACGAATACCAAGAAGAATTTGCTAATATAAAATGAAATAATATAAATATATTTCAAATATGCCACGTAAAGTAAAATAAAAATATGTAATTTAGATAATACCACTACTATGGTTAAATCTAACATATAGAGGGAATATACATAGTCCTAATCTAAAGCTATCCAAATAAAAAAAGATTAATTAATAATAATATCAAATCACAATCCTACTTTAGGCATTATGGGTCCAACCTACAATAACATATCTACTCCTAAGACCCACAAGAACAATCACTATATAAAGTGTTATTCATTACATAATAGACTCTCATTGATAATATATGTAAAATGGATAGGGATTACCCACAATGAAACTCACATACAAAGACTTACATATGTAAAGATGATAAATTATGAGGATTATTCTTGAAAACAAAGTCTTCCATTTTTTATAGACTTCAAAATCTACAAATCCATTCTTTAAAGTAATTATGATCAAATACTTTTTCTATTTGTAGAAATATCATATCGGATGTTCTTCACATTATTCCAACTACTTTTAGTAACCATATTTTGTTGTTCCTTTTTAGATAGTAAAATTATAATGAAAAATAATATGTGAAAAACATCTTACTATAATTATTCACAAAAGGTAATAGCCATGTTTAAAAGAACATAATAGTTTAAGATAAACATGATGAACAATAGTGGCTAATTTTGTCAAGATTAAGAAAGAGTTCTGCAAGAGAAAATGTGGCTAATGAACCTTTAATATTTAAGTTAAAACTATGTAAATCCATATCTCACTTCAACATATGAAAAAAGTTGCAGGTAAATACAATGGTTTGCATGTAAAATTTAAATGCTTTGATGGCATTTCCAAGGATACATTGTATTACATTCAATTTTTTTGAATGGTATTAACTATTGTTCACATGTTCTATTAAATGAATTGTGAATGCATGGTCTTCATTTTGTAATTGATAATAATAGAAGGTCAATATACATATAATGATCATCTCACAATATGTGTAATATGTTGTTCATTTTACTTCTAGAAAAATTATTGAAGCCTATCAAACACATTTTGTAGAAGCTCTAATGGTTTTATGAGGCAATGGCATTATCATTTTCAAAATTTGAAATTGGATCTATACTTCAGGGGATTAAGATCTTGGTAGCAATGGAAAATATGAATGAGATTGATGCCCAGAGGGTAGGGTTTGGATGAGTTATTTCTTATTTTTTAGGATTTTAACCCCTACTCTAGGGGCTATATTATTGTGAATCTATGGTGATAGTAAATCAATATGTGGATCGTCAAACCGATGACCACACAAGCATGATATTGAGGGTATAAGTGAGACTTATCCCTTTCAATATTTTTGTTGATGATAAATTTTCTTCATATTTTAATGACCCATCCCTCTACATGACCTAAGAATTCTCCATCACCAAGAAAACTAAGCATTCTTATTCACTAAAGAACAAACTAGATATCTAAAAATATTTTTCAAACCCTGGACCACAACAATTGATTGTTGCTTTATGCATTTGATGACTTTTGACATGGTAATAAGGGTTGTTGATTTTACTTTCCTCCATTCTATACCTTTATTATTTGGCTTCTCTTCTCCTCAATGCTATATTAGGTGGGCATCGACCTTCTCAAGAGTAAGATGCCTCCAAAGGTAAACTTTGGTTCTATTGGCTCTAGTCTCTTATGACTTGTTTCTTATTTAAAATTTAATGTTATTATTCCTAGGCTGGACTCTACACCAATGGTTGAAGAGACCCCAAAAAATATTTTGCATCTTGTTGCTACCCTATCTAAGCATACCTTGGTTGGAATGTCTATCAAAATCTAGCCAATCCTGACTACTCTAGAAAAGTGGATATCTATAGCATGGGGTTCTAATATCTCCACTTATGAACTCTTGCTATGTGAGAGAGGATACATCATGATCATCCTAGAATCCAAAAAAGAACATGATGTTATCTTTCAATGAGGGTCATGTTTTATGGGCTCAATTGCCATATTTTTAAATTTTTGGATAGCCCAATTTGACCCCCAAATAGTTGTGCATGAGGAAGTTCTTGTTTGGGTAATATTATCGTTTATCCCTCTCCATATTTGGAATAAAACCTCTCTAGATCTTATTAAAAATAAGATTGGCAAGCTTATTGACTTGATTCTTCCTAAAATTTTGAATGATTTCTATGCTTGTCTTTGTGTTCAAGTTCATTTTAAAAATGTATCACTTGAAGCTATTAGGATTAAGGTTATAGATTGGATCCATACACATGTTTTAAAATATGATAATTTACCTTTCAAATTCCTATATTGCTATAAGTATTGTCAATTTCTAAAATATTGCTTACTTAGTTAGAAACCACAAAGAAGGATCAAGTCGACAATGAAGGATTTCAACAAGCACAAACCAAAAAGAACAATAGAAGGGCTAGAAGACGAAATTCTATACCCGCTAACTCCAAACCCCTTGATAAATCTAATAGTTATGATGATCTAAACTCATATCAAGAAAAATATCTCCAAGCTAACTCTAAACATGAAGAAGAAAACCATGAGTAAGCTTCTCTTGATGTAGAATTGGTACATTAGGCTCTACAAGAAAGGAAAAGTGAAGAACCTATTGAGATAATCACCAAAGAAAGTTATATTAAACTAGGGGAAGACATCATACTCCTTGGATCCTATCCTAAGCCTATTAAAACATAATTCCTCTTCTAAGTTGGGCAAGAAATCCAACTAGGAAATACGAAATAAATATGCAAAGAAAAATATCATAGCTAAGACTCTAGATACACTGGAGGTTCTCTCTAAAGGGAAGAAACCAATAAAAATGATAATGCTCTCATGGAATTGTAGAGGCCTAGGTGGGGCCCTTAAGATAACTTACCTCAAGGGCCTGATAAAGGACCTTTGCCCTTGTTTATTAGGAATTTAGGAAATAAATTTAGATAAAAAAAGATGCCTCTAAAACATGGAGATCTATTTGGAGTAGCTTTGAAATTGATATTATTTTTGCCTATAGTGGTCTTCTTATAGCATGGGAACAAATCATTTTATCCAAAATAGGTGGTAATAAAAACAAATAGTGGCTTTCTATTATTTTTTATGTTGGAGGTTTCTCTTCCAACTATTTGAATGTGTATGCCCCTAACTCCCCAATTTCCAAGAAGCATGTTCACTTTCAACTCTTTCCTACATTGAAGAAAGTAAGCCAATGATGAAGAATAAAATATAATGCAAATATAACCCAAGTATTTTAGGTCAGTTGGAGAGGACAGGGCAATACTCCAAGGGAGTTCCTAGGTTCAAATATCTACCCTACCAAAAAGCTTAATTGGGTATCCAAAATCCAATTGATAATGTTGGTGCGAGCAGGGTCGGGTGCGACTCTCGGGTGACTTTAACGGTGTAGAACCCCCTGTTCGTGGTCTCTCATACTAAGGCAGCCCCACAAAGGGTTTTTTGCTTAAAATATATATATATATAATGAAAATATCATAAGTCAATAACATATATATAAGGCTATATAATATAATTCACCATGCATATATATTTAATGCAATGCATTTGGTTGGCTATCCAACACGTGATGTAATAAATAGCCACCTTCTATATTTTATGAGTGGCCAACACATGACTAATTTATATCCACATTTTAGTATTTAAATTAATATGGTAGTTGGTCAACCAAAAGTAGATTGTAAAGGTACTTTATTCCTATAAATACTTTTGAATTTTAATGAAACAAAAGCTTTTGATTGGAAGCAACCTTGTTCTCATCATTGGTATTAGAGCCTATGCACTACATCAAAATCACCACACTTCTGCTCCATTACACTCAACCACAAAATATTTCTCTCGTCTTTAGTAGGTCATATTCCTACAACATCATAATTATAGTTGCACCCCTTCTCGCATGGATCCTATTACTCCACCATAGGTACCTCCTATTGTGATTCCTTAATATATTGAGTAGTTATCTTCCTTGTATCATTTTTCATACAAGCATGTTCTTATTTTATAGAAGCAGTAGCAACATTAGCCATAGTGTAATGGCCCTCCTTAGTAGAACTTATTCTTGATGCTTGATTTATGTATTGATGTGTGGATATCAAATGCATAATCTCTTTTTATGTTATCAATATATTTTAATAGTTGCACTTTATGCTTTGATTATAATATTTGGATAATATGGTATTGTTGATGAATTTTATAGTTACAAGACCATGTACTCTCATGGGTGGATTGGTATGGGACAACCTTTGGAGTTGAGAGTAAAAATGGAAATGATGGATGACATTCTCATCAATATCTCAAGGGTAAAAAGATACCCTTCATATAGGTGCATTGCATATGTGTATGTTTGATTGAATGCACCATTTGGCAAGGAGGTTGCTAATAGGTAAAAGAGTCATCCTTAGTAGGTGGGGGATAGTGTTGTAGTTATCATAAAACCTCCTACTTAAGGAAAATATTGTTTGCATATGATGATTTTCAAAATCCTTTGTGTTGTTGCTTGTATTTCGAAGCATGAATTGGTTTGGTTATTGATTAATCAAAAAAAAAATTAATAATAAGGTTAGTATTGCTAATACTTAGAAATATTCAATATTGACATTAATGGTTAATATTAATGTTTAGTATTAATTAAATAAATTTTATAGGGTAAATAATTGATTTAATTATTATGATGCTAATATAAATCAATCACATTAATGATAGGAGTAATATTTTAATTATAACTTCTAGCTTTAATAGCACTAGAAAATTAATATGTGCTTGAATTTGCAAAAGTGGAATACTTTTATATGTAAAGTTGGTAAATGTTTATTTTGAGAACATTGGCATGATGGAGATATTTTAATGTTAAAAAGTTTGAAATGTTACTTTGTTGCACTTCGACTGGCAAGGAGAAGTGATGGAAGGGTGGAGGGCATGCATGGAACCACACCCTACCCCTTGATCTTCCTTCCTCGAGCATTAGATGATCCTTGGAGGATTTCCAAGGGGGATTGTTGGTTTAGGAAAGGATTGTAGGAGATGTTTTGGAAGAGTAGGGAAATCAAGTTGCACTAGATCCATCGAGAGAGCATTTTTAGGTAGTAGCCATGAGTAATGCTTAAATATACTTTCAAAATACTTTTTAGTTTTAATTAAATTGATCTTCTCTATGGATGAGTAGTTGTCTACATAGTTTGTTAAATTTTTTGTGATATTTATTTTCCTTTGACTGTTTATGAAGGTTTAGAGAAGTTTTGATTTGGTAGCAATCTCCTCATTCTATTTGATTAGAACAAATACCATGTCATCATTGTTTTCCTTGTTAAGAGGTGGTTATATTGTGTTATTACCTTATAAGAGAATCAAACCAACTTGTTGTTGTAGAAATATTTTGCTAAATACCACATCCTTGACCTATTGATAAGATAGCTCAACATCATTGTTATTCTTGCTTATATTCTTCTTCGTGTTAATTGCTTTTGTAGTAGTTTATTGTCATAGGACCTATCTATAGAAGGAGGTTACTAGATGGGTGGATCTAGGTGTCCTATGGGATAGGAAGTTATTTTAAGTGTATGTTGCTTTAGTGATGCATAGGAGCTTTGGAACTATCTAAGGTAAGCTTATAGGAAGTTTGGATTTAGGAATTGGTTGGAGGAAGCTAAGTTTTAGGTTGTCCTTTTACCTCTAGTTTTTACATAAGATTGCTAGCATAGTGTAGGTATGTTACTTGGGCATCAATATTTTCTTATGGTTTTAATGTTTTAAGAGCTATTTTTTGTTAATAATCTTGTATTTATTTTATTTTACATTTTAATCATGTGTGTTTTGAGTATTATGATGAAGAAAATATTTACCTATAACATTGATTATTTTATGGATCATTTGATTTCCTTTGGGTTTGTAGCTTAGACAATCTTCCTTGGATCTTTAATAAATATTTTAATAAGGATGGTTGGTTGTTTATCCTTGAAATATAAGAGTTGTTAGTTTTATTTAAGACTAGTTATATAGGCCAACTAGATGGAAATATTTACTAGATTTTATAAAAGAAAACATTGCTTTGAAAAAATTAATTAGATGTCATAAACTTGATAGTTGAATTAATAAATTTAGGTTATGAATCTATATATTAGTATGATTTTTTTTAGATCAGTTTTTCAAAGCAAAATTATAATTGGGAAATAACTGAGGATTGGTATGAATTTATTTAAGTTATTATTTTGCTTGTGTATATGAAAATATGGATAAGTCTTGGGTAGCTAATGATTCCATCATAGAGAGAAGTATGGAATTCTCTAAATAGTTTTGCATGGTAACAATGCATATTTAGTAAAATTGGTATGTTCTTGCATTGTAGTGGTTTTCTTACATGGTGCATGTTAATCTTACATATGCATTCCATGAGCTGTCCCGATCCATAAGTTCTTCAAGTTCATTGATGAAGACTCAACAAGTGGAGAACTTGAAGAAAATAGGAATGACTATTTATGTTCATATAAAGAATAAAATGTAATACTTTGTGATGAAGATTATTATGAGTTTCATGAATATTATTGTATATGATGTTATTTTTATATTATTCAAGAATGGGGTTTGAAATGTTGAAATTCTTTAATGTAAGCTCTTGTGAAATATTTGGTTATGAGCAATATGAATGGATTTTGATTATGATAACTTGATGATGTGTTATTCTTTCATTGTGATTTAGAAAAATCTAAATGCTAGTTTTATGATTTGCAAGTATTTAGTCCCTAGAAAAGTGTTATGATGCATTTGATTATGTTTTAACATAGTACTTTAATCCCTTTAAGAGAGATGGTTGTCATAGTGTGCTTCAACTCTACGAAGGCTTGTTCAGCTGAACTAGTCCAAGTAAAAAAAATCTTTTTTAACATGGACGTTAAGGGAGTGATAATTTTTCCATAGTTGTAAAATTTTATGGTAATAGCCTCTAAGCTCCAAAAATACATTAAGACCTTTTAGAGTGTGAGGTTTCGGCCACTCTTGAACTGCCTGAATCTTCCTAGGGTCAACTTTAATGCCATATTTGGTGATAATATGTCCCAAATATTCCATGTTCATCAAACCAAAATAACACTTGGACCACTTAGCATAAATTTTATGTGTCAATAGTTGCACATTATGATCCACATGGAAGAGGTGCTCTTCCCAATAGCGACTATAAACCAAAATTTCATAAAAAATAGAATGAATTTATGAATAAAGAGACGAAAAATGTTGTTCATGAGGATTTGGAATGTGGAAGGTGCATTGGTCAAGTCAAATGGCATCATCAAGAATTCATAATGACCCTCATGAGTACAAAATGCGGTTTTGGAAATATCTTCATCCTTGAGCCTAATCTAATGGTACCTAGAGCAAAGATCTAATTTGGGGAAAAATATAGTTCCATGCAAATCATCCAATAATTCATCTACCACCAGAATAGGAAACTTATCCTTAATAGTGAGCTTATTGACATCATGAAAATTAATACATAAGCTTTATGATCCATCTTTCTTTTGCATCAATAATACATGAGAAGAGTAAGGGTTGTTACTTGGGTGAATGACTTCAACTTTTTACAATTGCTGCACTAACTTCTCTATCTCTGACTTAAGGGCATGAGGGTATTGGTATGATCTAATGTTAGGTGGTACACTACTAGGTACTAGTGGAATGGCAATTTAATGGGAGAAACATGGTGGTGAGTCTATTGGTTTAGCAAAAACTACATTGTGCTTTGTCAAAACAAGTTACAAATCTTTAGGAATTTGGTCTAGTTCTAGAGGATGTGGTTGATTGTAAATATTTGTGCGATGACCCCACAAAATTTGTACGATATAAGTTGATAATCTAATGAGGCATTGCTTTTGAACCCTAAAGAGTGTAAGACTATTCGTTCTATGGAAACCGCATCCATAACTCTACAAAATTCCATGCGATGGTGCCCAAGGTACCCAACCATTGAGCTCCTAGCACAATATCACATCCCCATAATTGAAGAGCAAACATATATTATTTGAGCTCATAATACCTTATTTTTAATTTGATATTACAACATTTACCTGTGCAAGGTAAGGTCCCTCCATTTACCACCATAACCTTAAATAAATTGCATATGTGTATGTAACAATTGTCCTATTTAGCAATCAGAGGATCAATAAAGTTATGTGTGCTACCAAAATATAAACGATTATAAGACGTTGGCCTTTGAAAAAACCCACAACTTTCATGATTTGTGAAATAGTAATCCCTACAAGAGTGTGGATAAACTTTTTTGCCTAGGGTTCATGTACTTCCTCTTAATTTTGAGGTTGTTCTTCTATTGTTTCTACTTCATCATCATTGTGGTCACTGCTTATGGGTTCCTCTACATCTATTTGGAACAACTTATTTTGACCACACCTATGTTCTCTAACATATTTTTCATCACAAATGTAACACAACCCTTGGTCTCATCAAGCGTCAGCGGTCAAGCATTTTGAGGGTATATATTTATTTTCATTATTGTTTGTGAAATTGAGAGGAAAAGAGGGTTTGGTTGATGGAAATTTAGGTGTCCTTCTTTGAGCTAATTTTTTTTATTTTACCAACCATGCTAGGCTTATGGTTTGCATCATTATTTGTAGTTTAAACATCTTAAGCCACTAATGAAATAACTCATAAAAAATCATTCATTCAACCCCTTGGTCCTATAAGCTAATTTTTTAAATTAGGCTTGGTAGTATCAAACTATAGATTTTTTTCTCAACTTGGCAGTGTTATGCATAGTGACAAAACTTCGCCATTGGGGGGAAAAACCCCATTTTTGAAAATTCAAATTTGTGAAATTTTTGAGACCCGGATGTCGGCCATGTAGCCAAAAATTTTGAGAAAAATCAAATTTTCGGTGTTAGTTAGTCGTCCTTTGATGAGGGTATCATGAATATTTTAAAAAATTAGTAAGTAATCCCGCCTAAATAAAATACCCTTTTAGCCCTAAAATTTTAGAATTTTTAAATTATCCCGCAAAACTCGCCAAGTATACCTCTATATATAATTAACACCCTAGGTAAAATACCTACACAATTTGTCACAACATCAAAATATTTTCTGCTACCGACCGTAACAAATTCAGCAACCGAATAGAATAGTGTCTTGTTGCGCTGTCGGACGGAACTAATTTTGCAACCAATCGAAACAGTGTCCTACTCTACAGCCTGACAAAACTAATTCTAAAACCAACCAGAACTATGTCCTGCATTGCAACCGAATGGGGCTAATTCTGAAATTGACCAGAACTGTGTCCTGCTCTGCATCCAGATGAAACTGTACCCTACTCTACAATCGGATGGATCTGTGTCCTACTCTATAGCCAAATGGAATCAGATTCTCTCTTGTAGTCAGACAGAACCTTCTGTGCAACTGGTCAGACACTTTTGTATTTGTAACCTTTTGTGTAGTCAGGTGACACCTTCCCAGCTTTCGATCACTACCATGCAATTGGATAAACTTTGTATGCTTTCAGATACAACTACGCTATCGGGAAAGACTTTTATGTAGTCAGACAAAACCATTTTTGAATCTGTACACTTCAATGCAATGAGACGGAACCATTTATAAATCCATACAATTTTGTGCAATCAGACGGAACCATTTCTGAGTTCGGTTACTTTCGTGCAATCAGATGAACCTGTGTTTACTAGGATCGTTGTCTACATTCGATTGAAACCAGTATCTTTGCATACAGATAGAATATCTTTTAGCACCAGGTTCTTTGTCACTTATTTGATTTTATTTATATTGCCATGTTCTGCTTGTTATTTTTCCAGGTTTTGAATGTCATTGCTCTATTGAGTGTGTTCCCTTTTTTTCTCTGTTTTGTCATTGCTCCGTTGAGTCTGTTCCCTTGTTTTCTTTGTTTTGCATTTATTCTTAGTTTTAATTCAGATCTTTTTTTATTGTTAAGATTATACATAAGTAAATGCTTTGGTTCTCTATTGACATATTAATGCTCTTTTTCTCTGTTAGAGTGCTTTCACCATAATAATAAATAGTGGCATAAACTGATAAATTCACAATAAAGAATGGTTGGAAAAAAGTATGTATAATTTACTACCCAACAATTGTTTATTCTATTTACAATAATATCTAAAGACCTCCAGAAAATATATCCTCTTTAACTTTATTTTGTCACTAGTAAATTGTCACCCAGTGATGGAAAGAAGAGCACCAAATCTTCTGTTGAAAAGAGTATCCTCAAATATTTTAGCCAAACTTCAAAATGCGACGACCGAACGACATCTATGCAAATTCAAGGTACAAATTATTTTTTACTTCCCAGTATGTTCTTGATTGACAATTTGTATATTTTTTTGTAGATTTTTTCATCCAATAGTGATAAAAAATATTATGGTATCCTACTATGCAGAATACCCTGTCGATCCTGATATGCCTCCACTTGAAGATATTCCTCAAGAAGAGATGACTTTCATTTAAAATCCCCTTAGAAATTACATCCAACAAACACCTAATGACAACATGCAAAATGACATCACAATTGAAAATGAAAGTGATAAATCAAAATCATTACAATCGTCAATTGAATCAACCAAAAATTCCAAAAAAAAGAAAAGCATCTCTCTGGATACTTGGAAGGGGATTTAGGAAATAATGGGAAGAAATATTTCCCTATCTTGAGCCTTTCATGACTAAGTATAACCAAATTGATGAAAAATAATGTAGATCCAAAATTTATAGTTGGAGACTTGGTAAGGATCATAGGCTTCAAAACAAGATTGATACAATTGAAAAACATGCTGGCAAATGTTATGTTAAAGTTATAAAAAGTAATGGTGAAGTTAGTAAAGAATTTAAGTGAAAGGATGCATCAGAATGTATGCATTTAAGATATGCTATAGAATATGACAATAACTTAAAGCAACAACAATCTCTTGTTGAGAAATGTGGAACATTGGAGCCCAATTTGACAAATTATAGAAGACTATTTTAGCTTCAAAAAACAAGCAGTTTGCCATTGTTTACAATATTCTCAATAAATTTAGACCAATGTCTGATTTTATTGATTATAAGTAGCTATTATGCCTTTTTAATTTGCAAAACCTTCCTAGTTCTCATTTGTCAAACCGAAGTGATTGGGAAATGGCAAAATGTTTATATTTGGTTGAGAAAGAAGACCTAAGGCAGCAAATAAAACTTGCCAAATTCATTTCACTTTCTATTTATGAGGTAACAGTTGTGGATAACACTTCTTGGATTTGCATGCATGTGTACACATTCCAAAATCATGTTAGAAGGCCTATTTTTTTGGGAATACATAGGATGTTGGAAAGTTCAAATGCAAAAATATTTATAATGTTGTTAAAAGTTTAAAGAATATTACGGGAATGAATGATATAGACATTGCAATAAAGTTAATTTGAGTTGGAGCTGATGGAGCTGCTATTATGCAAGGTCACAGGTCTGGTCTGTGTGTTTGAATCCAAACCATAGTTGTACCATATATGATCCCCATTCACTGTATGGATCATAGAGTAAATCTTGCATATAAAATTGAGTACATTTTCAAATTTTGCTAAAGTTGAAAACCTTGTTCGTGATATTCATTCTTATTTCTCATTAAGTCCAAAAATATTTGTAGAGTTTCAGCAATTTGCACTAGGAGTTACAGAAGGGAAAAAATTGTTAAAAGATGTGGATACAAGATGGATTTCACTGTTTCAACCTGCTCAGAGAGTTTTGGCAGAATATCAATCACTGACAGGGTTTACGCATGCAAATCGTATAATAGTTGATAAGGCAAAAGATATGTTGTTCCATTTGACTAACTTGGAAACACTTTTGACATTATTTGGTATTCTTCCAATGTTAAAAGAAACGAACAGATTAATTAATCTTGCACAAGAGAGATCTATCTATATCGTTGATTTTATGAGGATGAGAAAACAAATATACATGCTTCTTGATTCATTATATGTGTCTAATGTAGATTTTATAGAACCTGTATTTGATAGTTGGAATACATTGATAAACATGAACAATCCAAAAATCTTTTTGAAGTTTGACATTAATGATCATCTGTGTATTAATGTTCATGAAAATATGATACTTGTTTATTGTTTTGAAAGGCAATCAAGTATTATTGTGGAATATTTTGAAGAAGTTCCTGTAACACATAATAGATTTCATGTTGTAATACATAAAACAAAGAGTAATTTGTCAAATATAGCAAAAAATTTGACATGTGAGATAAGAAAACAGTTTTAGAGATATGAGTTGCTTGAGTCCATAGGTGTGGTTAACCCCATGTTTTGGGGGCCTTATACTGAGTACAGTTCTGCAAATGAGTTGTTTATTAAATATATGGGTAATCTCATTGACCATTTCAGTAAGAGTGTGGAAGTCAATGGTGTACCAATTAATGGTCTACTAAACAATGAACTTTTGAAAGAATAGTCATCGCATTTTGAAAGAACAATGGTTTTGCAAACATCACTTATGACAGATATCTATGAGATTGGTTCCACTACATTATTATGTAAAAAATTGTATCCAAGCACAGTATTAAAAGATACTATAAGTGAATACTTTCGTTTATATGAATTATGTGAAACAATGATTTTGGGGTCAATCGAAGATGAAAGAGTTTTCAGTGCACTTACTTTTGTTAAATCTAAAATCCGCAATAGACTTGACAAGAATTTAGAAAATTATTTAAGAATTTATGTGTCCTCATATCATTTGGATACATTTTCATATGACAGGGCGTTGGAATACTGGAGTTCCTTGGTAGACAAAAGAGGAATGTTGAATACAATTGATAACGATGATGATGATGCTTTCAGTGATCAGATGGTGGAGACATAGATTTCTGCTATGCTTCATAATGATTCTGGACAAGTTGATATGTTTTAGCTTCCATAGTGATAATTTTCCATGATTTCATTGAAATAATAAACACAAAGTGATTTGATAGCAAATTTCTCAATATTGTTCCAAATTTATATGATTTCAATGAATTGTTATTTTAAATCATATTATTGTTTTAAAATTACATGGCTTAAATCATTTTTTGTAGATTGTAAAATTTTATGTTTGGGTCTTAGTGTCTTAACTCTCATTTCATGGAATATGATAATAACGAATTGATTTGATAGCAGATTTCGAAATATTGTTCCAGATTTATATTATTTCAAGGAATTGTTTTTAAATCACATTATTGCTTTAAAATTACATGGCTTAAATCATTTTTGTAGATTATAAAATTTTAAGTTTGGGTCTTAGTTTTTGAACTCTCATTTCATTGACAATGATAAAAATAAATTGGTTTGATAGCGAGTTTCTGTATATTGTTCCAGCTTTATATTATTTAAATGAATTATTTTTTTCATAACTTTCATGTGCATCATAACTTTTTCAAACCGAAATAAGCTATTGCAGTATTTTTAAAATGTTTTCAAACAAAACTAGATATTGCATCATAACTACAAATTAGATATTAGATATTGCAGTCTTTTTCAAACCCAAATTAAGTGCGTCATATATTTTTCAAATCGACATTAGATATTGCAGTCTTTTTAAAACATTTTCAAACAAAAAATTTCAAATTAACTAGTTCAAAAAGATTTATATTACATCTTTCAAAATTAGATATTACAATATTTTTAAATCAAACATAAATTACATGACATTTTCAAACAGAATGTTTCATATCAACTAGTACAAAAAGAAACATAAGACTTTCAAATAGAAATTAATATATTGCAATATTTTTTTAAACATTTTCCAACTCATATCTCCAATTTTACATACCAATTACAAACAGAAATTCTCAAATATTAGATAACATTTTCAAATTCAAATATTACATAACATTTTCAAACCCAAATTTTGTGCATCATAACTACAAATTAACTATTTCAAAAAGACATATATCACATCTTTCAAAAACTTTAATCCCAAATATTACATACCATTTTCTAACTCTACTACATAACATTTTCAAACTGAAAATAAATATTCCTGTCTTTTTAATACATTATCAAACAGAAATTACATGACATTTTCAAACAAAATGTTTCATGTCAACTAGTTCAAAAAGAAACATATTACATCATTCAAAAATTTGTAAACATAAATATAACATAACATTTTCAAACAGAAATTAATATGTTGCAATCTTTTTTTAAACATTTTCCAAGTCATATCTCAAATTTTACATACTAATTTCAAACAAAAATTCCCAAATATTAGATAACATTTTCAAACTCAAATATTACATAACATTTTCAAACCCAAATTTTGTGCATCATAACTACAAATTAACTTTTTCAAAAAGACATATATCACATCTTTCAAACACTTTAAACTCAAATATTACATACCATTTTCTAACTCTACTACATAATATTTTCAAACCAAAAATAAATATTCCAATATTTTTAATACATTATCAAACAGAAATTACATGACATTTTCAAACAGAATGTTTCATATCAACTAGTTCAAAAAGAAACATATTACTCATTCAAACATTTGTAAACATAAATATAACATAATATTTTCAAATAGAAATTAATATATTGCAATATTTTTTTAAACAGTTTTCAACTCATATCTCAAATTTTACATACCAATTTCAAACAAAAATTCCCAAATATTAGATAATTCAAACCCAAATTTTGTGCATCATAACTACAAATTAACTATTTCAAAAATACATATATTACATCTTTCAAACACTTTAAACCCAAATATTACATACCATTTTCTAACTCTACTACATAACATTTTCAAATAGAAAATAAATATTCCAGTCTTTTTAAAACATTATAAAACATAAATTACATCGTTCAAACATTTGTAAACTCAAATATAACATAAAATTTTCAAACAGAAATTAATATATTGCAGTATTTTGAAAATATTTTCAAACTCAAGTCTCAAATATCACATACCAATTTCAAATAGAAATAACAAATTTCAGTCTTTTAAAAACATTGTCAACATTTTCAAATTTCAATTTTTTGATTGGTGCATGGATGCTTCACTAGTGTTTGGAGTTGCCATTTCTTTTCCTTTATTAGCTTTTGTTTCTTCTGGAAGTGCTCCAACTCTAACAAGGTTGTCACGTACTTTCACAATACTTGACACACATGCAACTTCTTCTTTATTTGGATCTTCAAGTATTGTTGGCAGTGTTTCTTTCATTTTATCAAGCACCATTTTCGGATCTTCATGTAGCTTCTCTCTGATGAATTTTTTTAACTTATTGTTTTCTACAATCTTTGACTGCATTTTATTTTTCATTTCCATTGATTTCATCAAACATGATTTTGTTGTAAGAATATTGACATCCATGCTCTTAACCTGTGTTTTCAAGTTTTCAAAGTTTGACTACAAAACAAATTGAAAACTTTATTCAAAAGGGATATATTGAAATTATTACAAATTTTCAAGAAATATAAAAATTTAAATGCAATAGAAAATTGGAATATATATAACTTTTTTACCTCAGCCAACTCTTTTGCAGCCTTAGCAACTTCAACCCTATCCTTATCAGAAGCCCATAAGTTGTAAAATTATTGGGCTTCAGCATTAACATTCTCCAATCTACCAACATCAACATTTAAGACATCATCTTCATAAAAAAAATCAGATTTAACTATTCCTAAAGTAGCCTATTTTAGCAAGCCATCAAGTTTTTTAAGTTCATATTTGACTAAAGAATAAATAGAATCTCTTTTTTCATAATTTTTATATCGAGCATTAATTTTCTTAATAAGGAACTTTTCTCGATATTCTCATTCTTTTAACTTCTGCAAATATTTCAAAACAAACTCCTGAATTGTTGACTCGGCACTGGCTACCAATGAAATATTATCATTAAAATTGACAACATCATCCTCAGTTTGAGGACCTTGAGGATGACGGTTGTCTCCTTGGACAAGTGGTTTTGATGGTTGTTGAGCTGTAGGGACTTCTTCTTATGCTCTATCTTTAAGCACATATTTTGCCTTGAAGCCTTCAATCGGGCCCTTCACCATGTAATCGTCATCAAGTGGAATATTTTTCAATCTTTGTCTAGAACATTCAGGTGCCTGTGAATTTGAAGAAAATATAAACTGAGAGAATCCAATTCCTGCCAAACTTGGTGTTGGTCTTTGTGATCTTTGTGGTTGTGAAATCCCACACCCAGAACTTTGTGAAGTGTCTTGTGAAAACAAAAATTTTCCAACACCGACTTGCCCTCGCATAAGCTGAGGTTGTGACTATCCCTATTGTTGATTGCATGTAACGGGTGACTATCCCTATTGTTGATTGTGTATAACCGATGAGTGTGATGCTTGTGGAGGAGGTGGTGGCAGCATATGCCCTCTAAATTGTGGTGTTACTACTTGATCACGAGAATCAACTAAAAATAGTAAAAAAAAATTGTTACAATTCTACTTAAAATAAAAAGAAATCTAAATTTTAATTAACTACACATAGAATCATATATTTACCAGATGAAATGTGATGCATTTTTTCTACATTGGGGGAGGGATTGGCCACACTAGATTTGGCTTCCACATTTTGTGCAAACCTAGGTGTACGAGACACCCCATGAGTATTTGCTTGCTTGGCACATTTGTGTGACCTCTGCATAGTAACAGGTGTTGCTTCAGGACCCGTATCTTCAGAATCACCTGTTTGCACCATCCTGTGACACCTATTGGCAGCAATTTGTTTAGTATTTGAAATTTTTTTCTTCACCTGCATAAAATATTATGTCAAATACAATGATGTAGTTATTACCCTCAATTCCTCTAGTGTCATGGCAATAGACAATAGTTTTGAATGCATAAGAGTTGGTACAGGAGCAATTGACAAATTATGAAAAGACTAAAAATATAAAGCTAAAAGATAATTTACACTACCCACAATGCGCTGAGTCTTGGGGGGCTGAGTCTTGGCAGTTGCAAGTTGGACCATGTGTAACTCAGTCCTGACTCGATCAGAAATATAGGTACACCAATCAAACTTTTGATTTTTTTTAGACTGAACAATATAATACAGTGCCCAAAACAAAATTTTTGGTCTTCCCAATAGAATAATCCTGGCCTAGAAAAACTCGATAATGGCATTCAAAGTTTTATGGTTAACATCGTTAATTGCTAAACCTCTTTTTGTTTTGGCATTAGAAGCTGCATAAAAAAATTTGATGTCAATTTAGAAATTTAAAACATTGAAATTAATAAAATACATTTAACAAGATTTATACCTACCAAATTTTCTGATGAAAGAGCGTAATTTTTATCGAGGTGTTCTTTATCATCAGGATAAAGTTGTGTCCTCGACGACACTTGATTAAAACCAATAAATGGAAGACCTGTCAATCTATGAATATCTTTAGGGGTGCTGCTATAAACAACATTTTTATATCGTAGATTAATGCTTACAGTACCCCTATCATGGTCATAACTAGAGATAATATGTTGCAGGAGCACTTTGTCTATTCTGAAATGTGGCATGGAAACGAGGGTTGATAAACTTACGTTATACAACCACTAAAATTTTATTGTTGGCATTGTCATGAGATCTAATATCAAAGTGCACCTAAAATTCTTGAATTTTGGTTGGATTTTGGAAGAGGTATCTATTGGAAGTAGTTGGAAGTGGAAGAAAAAGGATTGGGAATGGAAACTGAAAGGTTGATCATAAAGGTTAGCTCTGGTTGTAGCTGTCACAGAAATAAAATGGGAAAATGACTATTGATACCCTTTTATAGAATTAAAACATATTTGACATGTGGCAACATTGTATTAGACATACAGGATGAGACATGCAGTATTAGACACGTGGCAATATGGTGGCGATCAGACTAAACTATGCTACTAGTTCATAATATGCATCTGGCCGTTAAACATAAGTCGGGCATTATCCTAGACATATTTTATGTTTCGGGTAATGGTCAGATCCATAATATGCACTTGGTTTAATACCGAAGCATAGTATGCATATGGGGTACTAGGCGGTTGTATATTATGCAACCGATTTAACGTCGAAGCATGGTTTGCATCCGCTCGACACCTAGATGCATAATATGCACTCGTTTAGCACTTTAATGTATAATATTCTCTGATTTTAAATCGATTGCATAATTTGCAACCGTCCGATACCAGGATGCATAAATGCATTCACCCGATGCTCGAATGCATAAATGCATCTGCTCGGTGCTCGGATGCATAAATGCATCCCCCTAGTACCCAAATGCATAGATGCATCCACCTGGTGCCCAGATGTATAAATGCATCCGTCCAGTGCCTGGATGCATAAATTCACTCTTTCAGTGTTTGGGACCATTGTACCATCATGAGATTAAACGCATTCATCCGTTGCATCTGATCCATGGTCATAAAATGCTAAGATCTAGGACAAGACATGTTGGTCTTCTTCCTGACGAGTACAGTTGATTTCTTCCCTACTACACCCGTCAGAAATAGGCCACCCTTCTTGTCTTCAATCTTTGCCTACTTTAATATGAAGGAAGTTTCTTATTTAAGATTTGAAATTAGAGTACACTAAATCATGTGGGATAAATAGTTATGTGGGATAGATAGTTATGTGGGATCAACTTTACCAATATTGCATGTGTTTTCCCCCTAACATCGTCAATAGCGATAAGCTACGTTGTGCTACAATCCTTATGTTTACTAGACACCACATCATATCTCTTACTCGAATACCCAAATTTTGAACGTTGTCAATCATAAAAATGCATCTAGTTCGAGACCGGTACTTATTATGCACCCATCTTGAGATCATTTCATGTTTTGCAACCCATTCGAGGTCGGGCTATATTATGCATCCGATTCGGATCCGGACCATATAATGCATCCGATCCGAAACCGGATCATATTATGTATCCGTTCCATGACCAGACCGCAATTCGCATCTAAGCTTTTGCAAATATTTTAAACGTAGTCAGTATGTTTTTGGCCTGGTCCAAAAAACTTTAAAATTCGCCCTTTTTTGCCAATTTTTTGAGAAAAATTAAAATCATTTGCCATGCCAGCATACATGCAGTTTGACAGATTTCATCGTCATTTCGAAATAGTTTCACCATTTTTTATAAGTACCTTTTGGGTCCTACCTCTTATGCATAACCCTGCAACTTGGTTAGTGCTCCTTGAAAATGATCATATTCACTACGACCAAAGTGAGTGAGTAGTTGTTATTCAAAAGCTTCCAAGAAGGATCGGTAATTGTATGTTGGAACCATTGGTACCACTGTAAAGCTTATGATTCAATTTTGAAGGAAGTCATCTTGACCCAATATTATTTAGGAACATTATGGAGTTGGAAGAATTGATTAATGCAACATAACCACCCATTTGTGTCTTTTCCATTGAACTTAGAAAAGTCTAGTTTAGGCATCTTGAAGGTAGTATCATGGTCAAAATTAGCATGAAAACCTTCTCTTTCCTTATGGGGTCATTTTTCTTGCCCTGACTGTTTTGTATCCTGATACTTAAATACTTGTGGGATACCTTGAAGCTTAGACTCAACCTCTAGAATTTATTCATGAAGTTTGGTTTTGGAGGTAGTGTATTCATTTCTAAAGCATTGGATGCCATCCCGTATTGATTGATTGTTTTTGAAATGGAACTAAGTTGTTTGATGATGGTCTCAAATGTTAAGGTATTTTGTTCCATATCTTTTTGATGTCCACGAGTACCAATAGCCATTTTGGTGTGATTGAATGACTACTAGTGACTTACTAAAAAAATAAGTGTGATTTCAAGGATTACTATTTTTAGTAATAAGTCCAAAAAAGTGCTTGGGCGTTATATATAAAATTTATCAATTTGAAAATAAGGTCACAATGAGTTATATCCCACAACACTAGTTTTGGGCACCCCAAACTATTTTTTTACTATTGTTTTGATGAGTGTACTAGCAAGGTCAAATTTTTCTTTAGAGGTTGGGTTCAAAAGTTAGGTACTGTGTCAACCAACTCTATCCTATATGTTCTAAATACTAACTATGCTTGACATTGTCCTATCACTTGTACTATGGCAATTGTCACTGTTCAATCACTAACTCTAGGATTCTCTATACTATGTAGTTACTAACATTATTTGTTCTATTTCTGTCACTGTCCACCTTGAAATTACTAACTATTATAGATGACTATTACTGCCACTGATCCAATTGTTACTACCACTATTGACCCAACCGTTACTGCTACTAACCCGACTGTTACTGCCACTAACTTGATTGTTACTAACACTAACTTGACTGTTACTGTCATTATCCTGAATGTTAGTAAATTATTTCTTAACTATCATAGACACTTGCATACTCTTCCTTGACTATTTGGTGCATGTATTTTTTCACGATAGGGAAGTCTCCTTCGTATGCTCACTTTTGTGGAAAATATTTATAGATTTAGTAGAACAAGAAGGCGTTTATTTTTATAGGTTGAATTTTTTTTGATAGAATCAACGTATGCTAGGCAAGGGAGTATGCAATATCCATAGGCCCTTTGTTATACTACAATTATGAACAATAGTGCTTGGACTAATATATTAGGCCACTATCCAAGGAGGATTCTACACATATCCTTGAAAACACTATTTGCCTCTTTATCAATATGAAAGGGTAATCTTTTGGGATGTTGTGTCCCGTGTACTATGGATAATACAAGGCCAAAAAATTTTGTAATAGATAAAAATTTATTTAACCCTAGATGGTCTCCCTAAATACCCAAAGATACATGAGAGGTCAATTTCATGTGTAGGTGTTATTTAAGGCATGGTTATTGGATCCTAATCATCCCTCACTTCACTAGATGATTTATGGGATATCTAGCTTAGCCAATAATGATAGCTTCTTTGTGATATTTTAAAACCCTTGACACCAAGTTTCTAACCTACACAACTAATTCAGAACAAAAGACTAATTTTTTTATTGGTTTTTTTTGTTTATATATATAAAGGACAAGCAAAAAAATAGAAAATTTAAGAAAATTATCCCTAACAATTGGAGTGGATGGAAAAGAATTATCATATTCATAACAAAACTCAACCTTGGAAAGCACTTTGATACCACTAGTTAGGAATCTACTATTAAAATTAAGCTCACTCACATAAAATACTAAAAATAAATAGAAGTCATCAAATAACATAATAACACTATGCAAAAATTAATTGTAGAATTTAAACAATATTACAAAATAACTTAGTATCGCAAGCCTCTTCGAGGGGGAAAACTCCTTAAATATTTCATTAACTTGCAAAAATATACATTCATACATGGCTCCATATCTTTTAAAGAAAAGCTTCAT
This sequence comes from Wollemia nobilis, assembly GCA_028583015.1. Lineage (NCBI taxonomy): Eukaryota > Viridiplantae > Streptophyta > Pinopsida > Araucariales > Araucariaceae > Wollemia > Wollemia nobilis. Next base: position 7,051,080 of record JAQPPZ010002642.1, read on the forward strand.
GCAACCCTAACCCTAAGCTCAAGAGTTGGCTTACATGTAAAATACCACTCGAGCTAGAATATTCTACCAAAAATCGATTACATTCTTGATAACGGTTACATGAAATGGCCCCACTTGTCTAGGCACCTTACTTGCCACATACCATTATAAAAGTATTACAAAATAACATTATAAAGGGGTCCAATGTTGGACATGGGTCATAACATAATCAATTGCCAATTACAAAAATAATGTTAGAATGAGGTCCTAATAGAGGGAGGCCCCTTGTTGTTATGCTCTTAGGGAGTGTGGCCCCTAGTTGTGCCACCTATTGTACTTTGAATTACTTCAACAAAAATATTATAATGTGTTCGAAGTTTTGCATACAATTAAATGCAACACAAGAGTTCATTATTTAAATGTACACTGAAAGGTAATTTATGATATACAATTTTTGATACATATTTTACTGATGATTTTTGTGTAGTCAAGTGGCATAACCTAACATGGAGGACAATACAAACTTGGCTTGTGCAATGTATTCTCTCTTTAATGTTTTTGTTTCTATACAAACCACTTTGAGGAAGAGATTTCTACATAATTAAATAACATAAAAAAAACTTTAATATATATAAAAAATCTCTATTGTACAAGTTCAACTTTGCTTTGAATACTTTAATAATTATAATTCTTATCAATTTCATGTTAAATTATTTTTTTAGGCTAAAATGTTAGTAATAAAAAATGAATGGAGATTGACAAAAGCATATCTTCAAATAGATAAGACATCCAAAGGAGATTTTCTTTATATGGATGAAGTTATTAAGTTCACAATAAAAACACAAAGAGAAATAAATTATATAATATTATATAGGAGTCATTATCACTATCTTCCATTTTACTTGCAACATTATTGACTTATTTTAAACATCAATATTGCTCCCCACCCACCACTAAGTTCAAGCTTCATGACCGATAGAAATTCTTAGACTATCATTGAGAGATATGGAGCAAAGGTGTCAACAACAAAAATATGCAAGGCATATAAATCCCAATCCTATACATGCCACTTGGACAAGAGATGTTATGGACCATAAATGATGATCATCTTACAAAAATCCAAAAACACCTAAAAACTACTTAATGTTGGACATAAGTCCTTTGATGAGTTTCTTTAACTCAAAGAGAAAAACAATCATGGAAAATAACAACATAATTATACACATAAACACCACAAATTTCTTCAAAATCAATGTTGATAATAGGAGGAATAGGCTAGGTTTGACAAAGAGAGTGACACAAAAAATTAGAAGAAAATTACCTGGATTCTAGCCATATAGGTGCCAAAAAATCATATTGTTGGTCACAAATCTGCCACAGGAAAGGATTTTGTACATATATGTGCCCTAGACTTGGCCAACATTGAAAGGCCGAGAGAAAGAGAAGTCTCCTGGGCCAATCTCCAGAGAGGGCTGGCTCCCAAACTACTCTAAACTGGTTTTGAAGATAAAGATGCAGGAAAGAAATGGGAAAAATACTGAAAGGAATGAAAATAATAGGAAAGAGATGGAAATATGGCCATAGGCCGAAGTGTGTAATTTGGGGCAGACTAACAACAAAAATTTCACCAAATTTTATGACATCTAATAAAGGAAAAGCAGCAAAATTGAACTCACACCTTTATTGAGATAACCTCCAGATCACATTTCAAAATACGCTCATTAACCAACAACGTTCGAATTCAACATGCAGAATTCAAAACCTAATAGCAAGATCATAAGCATAAATAGAAATGGCTTGTAAAACAGAGGGACATCACACACATAAGAATGCTTGCAAATTTTAGAAGTCGAGTCTCTTCTATTGATGCAGAGAACTTAGAGAGTTTTCTTGTAAAAATGTCTAACCTCTTTTTGCTTTAGATATACATGAATATTTATAGAGGTCTTCCCTATCTCTTTTGCATCACAGCATTTAAAACATACAACAGATTTCGAAGAGGTGATCCGCAAAATGTGCACTTGAAAAGAGAGAACCATCACCCTTAACCTGCCTCGAAGAAATGACAGATTAAATGACCATTATCAGGGCAAGCCAAAAATTGCTAGGAGACCACGAACAAAACTTTCAATGCTGGAGGTGTCTTTAATGTTGGTGGCATCGAAAACTGCTTCATGTTCTTCTATCTTGCGCACATCGATAATCAACAACATTTAATCTTGGAGCCTCTTTGACCATGATCTGAAACTCAGTTGGAGAGATTTTACTTGATCCTTATCTTCTCTTCACATTCTCCTATGCAATCTTGAAGGAAAATGCAAACAAAACTGTATCGGGCCTTTTGTCATTGCTTCTGTCGCAAAAATGAGACAGGTCACGAAAATGCGACATGTCGCAAAATCGTGACACTTTTCCCTTACTGTCTTCTTTTTTGCCTCCAAGTCATGAAAATGCGACATGTCGCGATATCGCGACGTCTTCTCTTCGTTTAGCTTCTTTCCTCACCATGTCGCAAAATCGTGACATCTTCTTGCTTATGTGTCCTTTTCTTCTATATACCCGCGAAACTGTAGAATGTCACGAAATCACGACATCTTTCTCTTCCTTGGCCTTCATCTTCCTGCAAGTAGCAAAAATGGGACATGTCACGAAATCGTGATGTCCGTACCATTTTGCTCTGTTCGCGCTTTCGCATCGCAAAAACAAGACATGTCACGAAATCGTGACACTTTTCTCCTACTTGTCTTTGTTTCCAAAAATGTCATGAAATCACGACATCTTTCTCCCTTTAGCTTCGTCTCCTTGACATGTCACAAAATTGTGACATTCTGTACTTGGCATTGTCCTTCTGGCTCTTGCATCGCAAAAACGTGACATGTCATGAAATCATGACAATTTCTGTTTGCCTTGTACTTGTCAGCTTTTGTTCCGCGAAAATGTGACAAGTCACGAAAATGCGACATGTCACGAAATCACGACGTTTTCTCCGTTTGGCTCTTCTGTCTTCAACAAGTCATGAAATCACGACATGTTTCTCCATTTGGCTTTATCTCCACAATATGTCACGAAATCGTGACATCTTCAGTATTCTTTCACTTTGATGCTTGTCGATCGCAAAAATTTGACATGTCACAAAATCGCGACATTCCGTACAATCTGGCTGCCTCCTTGCTTCCTCGTGAAAACGTGACATGTCATGAAATCACGATAATTCTTCGCACTTGGTCCTTTTGCCCTGACACGTTGCGAAATCGTGACACTCTCTTGTGCTTCTCTTCGTTGCCGCTTCCTATCGCGATATCATGACGTTTTCCTCTTACTGGACTTCATCTCCAAAAATGTCGTGAAATCATGACATCTTTCATGCCTTGTGTTTATCTGTCAGTCCTTCCCGCGATAACGTGACATGTCGCGATATCGCGACATTCCATACCATTTTCTCCTTGCTTGCTTTTTTGTCACGATATCACGACATTTTTCATTGACATTGCCCTTTGCTACTTTATGTCGCGATATCGCGACATTTTCTATCACTCTGCTCCGTGGCCACCGCAAGTCATGAAAATGCGACATGTCGCGATATCGCGAAAAATTTTCATTTTGATGCTCTCTTATCGTAATAAGTCGTGAAACTCCAACATGTCGCGATATCGCGATAGTTTGACCTCCTTGCTGCCTTTGACTACGTTGACCGTGAAAATGCGACAGGTCACGAAAATGCGACATGTCATGATATCGTGACACTTTTTGTACTTAGCTGATTTCTGCATTTGACGTCGCGAAACTGCAACACGTCGCGATATCGCGACAAATTTCCATGCTTGCACCTTTTGGTTTTGGACCCCGCAAAAACGCGACATGTTGCGAAATCGTGACACCTTTGCTTTTTCACTTACAAGCAGAGGAATGAGGATTTTTTATAATCTGAGCATTCTTTTGCTTGAACAGCAACAAAAAAAATAATGTGGCAAAAATGCCAACACATACTTAAATTTTTATATTTATGGTTACCCTTTGAAGGCACAAAAGTGAACCAATAGAATCCAAGTTAGAATTGAACAAGGCAAAGATGTTGAAGGCCTCAAGGAGTTCTCTTTATGGACATGAGTATTGCAATATCAAGTGGTTTAGGAAGATATTTAGAATCTCGAGATACTTGAATAATGACTCAAATCACATAATTGAAAGATAAAACCATTACTTTTTTATTTATTTTATTTTTTGTCTTATAGTTAATATTTGTGAAATTATTATCCAAAGTAAGGAAAACCTAGTCTAAATTTCTTATCTTTGTATGTCATGAAAGAGAATTAACTTGAAATTATATGCCTTTAAAATCACAAATCATATGAAGTGATCATAAAAAAATCAAACATAATTGTAAATATATTAAAAATATGTGAACAAGAAATACTCAAAAGTTTTAGTGGAGAATCTAGCAAGAGCACATAAGGTATGAGGGTCAAAGTAAAGAATGAACATTTCAATTTGGAAATTCAAGATCATAATATGCAATAAGAGATAAATTTCATAATATAGTCGAGGAAAGCAACAATATAGGAAACAAAGAAATAATTAAGAAAGATATAACAACTATAGGAGGTAAAAATTCAAGATTAGTTGTTTCAATTGTGAATAAATGAATAAAATTCATCAATATACAAAGAAGAAATAAGGTGGTATTAGTCAGAATATTACAACCAAGGAATCAATCCAAATTTTTTCAATCGAAAGGAAATGAGATAAAATATTCTTTTCACATGTCTTCAACTCAAGGACACTCAAAAGATGAATGATTTATTGATACAAGTGCAATTCAACATATGCCTTGCTTGAAGGAGTACTTTAATTATTTGAGTAAATATGATTGTAATTCTCTACAAGTAATTTTGGTTGATTATACTTCCCATGATGCTTAAGGCCAATACCCATGAACGAGATAGATGGTAAAGAATAGGATGTTACTAATGTTATTTATGTTCTAGATTTAAATAAGAACCCTCTCTTTTTTAATCAAATGGTAAAACATAGAGACAAAGTAAAATTATATCAAATAACATATAAAGTAAAAAATATAAGAAATGAATACGATGTTATGGTTGCAAGAACTATTAATGGGATATACAAGTTTGGTTCAAAATTTATGTAATCAAATGGCATTAGCTCAATTGGTTATATTTCTCAACTCTCAAGGAGGAGACCAAGGTTTGAATCTTGCCAAGTCATAGATGTATAATTGCCAAGCTTCTTGATGCCAAGTCAAAACACACTCTAGGACACGATCAGACTTCGTCAAAGCATGTTGAGAGGAAAGTGTATCATGGTCCAAAGTAGGCTCAAGGTTGTGATTTAAATTTGTGCTAATCAATAAAAGCTAATAGATATCACATCTCATAACCAAAGTGAGTTCTAGGCCATGATCACAACCCAATGCACCATTGGCTCTAGGTCGCAATCAAAGTAGTCAAATAGATGAATATTGAAAATCAAATCATGGTCAGTAGTAGGTTCTATGTCATGAGTCACCCAACCAAGAAAGCACTAAAACAATAAAATTCCCAGCCTAGAGAAAGCTCTATATCACGGTAAATATTAGTTGAAGGCATGTTCATGTGAAAAGAATCATGGCCTAGAGTAACTTCTAAAAATTCAATGATAAAATCAAGTGAAGAGGTCACGGCCTATGACAGACTCTGTGCCATGATCAAAGGAGACAAATAAAGAATTTTCTTAAAGTGTATTCCATCCCAGGATAGGCTCTATGTCATGATAAAACATGGTCAAACCAAAAATTTAGCGACATCATATCCCAACCCAAAGTAGGCTCTATGTCACATTCAACATGGTCAAACCTCCCCAAATCTAAAAATAGATTGAGATTTTGAGGAAGCAAAGAGATAAGAGGAATATTTCTCATGGTTATGAGCAAGATCATTTTAAACATGAAAACTCATTGAGATAAACCTAATCGTGGTTTTCCACACTCAAATCAATGAAGAACATTTAGTCTTCCAAAAATTAAAAAATTAAAGGGATTCCTATGTAGCCACATGACACAATGAATAACAAAGATGAAATCTAAGGTCGTGGAAGGTAGATCATAGAGGAAGACAAAATGTTATGATATGTAAGTTTATAGAAGTGATCAATCAGTAAGATTTGGTTGTAGGATCTGTGGTGTTGAGACACTGCAAGAATAGGGAATGACTAAGATCAATTCTTTACCTCTTGATTTCAACTATTTCAAGAAATATAGTTGGAAGTGATGGAGGCCAAAAAAATTGTAGAAGCTAGTTGCAGAATATTAATGGAGTGATATTTTCTTTCCTTGATTGAATAGGATATTGCCACATCGGCTTCTTGCTAGCTTGGCACTCCAAATTGCTTGTAATGCTTTAATTTTCTCAAACATACTGTAAAAACTATAAATAGGGGTTGTGCCCTCGTTTAAAAGGATCATATCTAAATTGTTTACTTGTACTATAGTTATACACTTTTTGTAAATTAATAAAAGGAGCATTACTTGGGATGTTTGCCTTAGATTTGTATCTTCTTTAACTTTTGATATCAAACCTGTGAAGTTATTTTTACTACTACTTTTGTGGTTAGTTTATTCTACTAGTTTGGATTGCTAACTTAGAATAATTCATATATGAATGTGTGTTTGAAAGAAGTCATTTCTATTAGTTAGAGTGTTATTATAATTTTTCTAATTTGGATTATTAATACCCTAGATGTTTGGAATTATTTTTGAAGTATGCAATTGTTCTTAATTGTGAGGATGGCTAGTTGTGAGTATTGTTAGTTTCAAGTTTTACACTTGAAGTTGATCTATCAGAGGTTCTATGTAGAAGCCTATGCTATTAGATTTATCTAACCACCTTTGATTCATTTATTTCTAACCCTATCATTCGTAAACCTTTCTCATTTCTATCCCTATGCTTTGTTCATTTAACTCTGCTTAAATAAGTCAACATCTAGTAAGTTGACAAGGAACCAACCTACTTTGGAGGTTGGGTTAAAATATTTTCATCCATCCAATGTGTGGCTTGGGATATGATTAGTAGGTGCTCACCTTTCAAAATCTTGTAGATAATAGTTATAGTTCAAGTAAATCTTGATGTCAATCTAAGCCACAATAGTTTTGGTACGCTCAGTGGGACCATTCACAAGATATCATTTTCCCACTAGATATTTTCATTAATTTTCTTGGAGGAATCAAGATTTAGTAAATTATCTTGACCTTACTAATAAGTAAAAACAAATTCACTTCGTGAATCTTTGAGTATAAGAACCTAGAAACTCTTTTTATTAGCTTATATTTCATGTTTACTAGGTCATATACAAATAATAGTTGAGAACCAGTATCATTATTTGAGTTACCACTAAGGAGATCAAGGCATACAATAATTCCATCTCTAGATTCATCTTTTGAATAGGTCACATTACCATAAGATCACTGGGTACCCTCATAAAACTAATTCCATTAAATACCCCAATAAACATGGCTCAAAACCAAAACCAAAATCAACATCCACAAAATTATCCTGATTGAGATAACTTTGGCCCATTAGGTCTTCTTCATATAAATGATATCCCTTAGGCTGCATTGAAATCCATACCTACATATGATGGTTCATTAAAGACTACTTATGAGCACTATCATGATATATTGACTTAAGTAGTTATTCACAATGTCAGAAATGAAATGTTATTATCAGGCTTCTAGCCCTATCCTTCATAGGTAAGATCCTTCACTAGTTTATAACCCTAGAAGACAAACATATCCATTCACGGGTTGAATTAGCTGGTCCTTTAGTGGAATATTTTAATGAGTTAGTTGATTCTTTCTGGTTTTTGAATCAATTCACCACTATGCAAAGACACCCAAAATAATTAGTCTCTAACTTTAATTTGAGGTTCATTAGGACATGGAAAAAGATTCCCCTTAGAGCTATACCAATTGTTCCCCTGACATATATGTATTACATTAGAGCTCTTAGTTCAAACCTGGGGTTACAAACTTAGTATTCAAGTATAAATATATTTCCACAAGTTTATCATGCAACCCATGCATGCAAATAATGTCCTAAGTGTTGTAGTAAGGCTGCTACCAAAAGTGGTCATGCCTTATTGCTTTGAAATATCTTGGTTTACACATTAGTCTAGGACATAAACACCCTCATATATGGATCCCCCGTCACTATAATTGTCACTTCTATAAATGAATTCCTCCTCCCAAAACATCATCAGATTCAATCCCTTTTCCTCCTCTTCCATATCAAAATCCCTAAGAATCAACTTTGTTGCCTGACATCCAAAATACCTTGAAGACAATTAATAACAAGGTAACTGCCATGGAAAAAATAGTAGAAATGTCTCAACAAAGAATATTTCCATATATAAATAGAGATCAAAGACCTACTACTAGTAGTAATACAAGGCTTAGGGTTAATGCCAATATTGATGAGCATGAGTCAATCCCTGAAACTAGTGGTAACAACTGGTGTTTAATTTGAAATGACACCCATAGTATAGAGACTTATGTTATGTATTATCATCATGTGCAATAGGCTATGGAAAATATTAAAATATCCCAAAAGAGTATAGTTAATATGTTGTGGCAACTGGTTGGTAAATATTCTCTAGAAGAAGCTACTTTTGTCCTCACAAGATCAGGAAAAAATCCATTACTTGTCAATCCAAATAAAATGGGATAGTTCCAAGTACCTTCTCAAAAGAAGGGATATTAACCTTTACCAAGCAATGAGAGATTTCTAGTTCCTCAATATGGGGAAAAGAGGGCTTCAATTCCTAAGGAACAGGAAAATAAGAAATTTATTTTAAAACGTTGTTGATAAAGAAAATGGAAAAGAACAAGTTGAATATAAATAGGAAGCTAGCAAGAAACTAATATTTCCTTCTATCACCAAGAAATAAATAATTGAGGCAATTCAACAATTTAAAATAAAATTTGACGAAGTTAAAAGTAAAACTTTAGGAAAACCTAATTTCAATATTGTGAAAGAATTGAAGAGAACTCCTTCGAAAGCAATTTTATATGATACTCTCTTCATTCCTAGTCAAATAGACCTACTAAAAGCTTCTTTGAAGAGTAAATCTCAAGAAAAGGATAATCCTACTATATACAACTTATCATCTGAACGATAGAAAGTGACTCCACCTGCGCTAAATAATAAACCACCTTATTTTTACATTTCTTTAAGGATTGAAGGGTGGGTAGTTCATAACTTTATGATAAACTCAAGAGATTCAACTACAGTTATACCAAGAGAAATAGGTGAAGAAATAGGTATGGAATATACATGTTCTTATCCAAGAGTATTACAATTGAATAGAACTCTAATTAAAACAATTGGGGTATTCAATATATTTTAATGAGATTACATAGATCCCCAAAGGTTATTGTTGTTCAAGAGATAGTTGTAGTAGATTTAGAACCATATTTTGGCCTATGCCTATCAAGATAACTTACAGTTAAACTAGAAGGATACATGTACTTGGACTATTCTCACATGATGATCCCCTATAAGGGTAAAATAATAAAAATAGTCCCAGAGAAGCTAGTATATTATCCTATTGAGAAAATAGAAGATGATATGTATAACAACTCTATCATGGAGGAACCATAATTGGTAGATTTACTAGAATATTTAGAGCTTGAAGATGATCTACCTTCAAATAATAGTCAAATTTTATTTAAAACTAGACTAGGCACATACAACATTTCCTTAGAAGATCAGAAAGCAACTCCTACAATATCTAAGCAAATTTTGAGATAATCTAAAATTTAGACTATGCATTTTGATGGAGCAAGGTGCAAGAATGGATCTGGATAGGAGTAGTTATAGAATCACCTTCATATGGAATTAAAAGCTTATCCTAAAGATTAACTTGATCTTGCACAAGAAATATTGTTGAATATGAGGCTTTATGTTTAGGTTTGATACAAGTAGAGAAAATGGGTATTAAATTTCTAGACATATATGGTAATTCAAAATTGATAGTAAATAAAGTTACAAATAAGTGTAATAGTAGGCATCATTATTTAAATACTTAAAGAAATAGGGTCTGTTATTTAATGGAATCTTTTGATGCTTTGAACTTACATGTTGTTCCAAGACAAAAAAATCTTTTGGAAGATGCTTTGGCTATCAAAGGTTCTAATTTTTTTCCATCTTGAGATTATGGATTAACTAATAATAAGATATTTAAATTAATTTTTAGACCTTCAATTCTATATAGATAGATATTTTGGAAAGCATTTGAAAATGATGCAAATTGTTGATTTCTTAGTCAGAGAGACTAGTTGTATCAGTTCACAAGGTGAAATATCTCAAGAGATTGAGTAGCAAGAAATTATACAGTTAAAAAACAATCACATACCTAAGGGGTTGATTATCGTAGAAAGTATTTTTGAAAATGAATATGGGAAAAGACTAAAGCAAATTCAGGTTGATGATAATATCTATAAAGAAATAGAAATAGGAAAAAGCTTAAAATTGGTATCCAATGCACTCCAAAGGAAGTTGAAGAACTTAAGACTTTGTATTTTCAATATCAAAATATAATAGCTTGGACATATGAATATTTGAAATTCTATGATAAAATCATAATCCAACATACTATTGAATTAGTTCCTAAAGCAAGACCATTTAGACAAAAACAGAGACTAGTAAACCCCAAGATTGAAGCAATCATGATGTACAAGTTGCTTACATTGTTAAAGGAAAAAATTAGTTATCATGTTAAGCACTCCACCTATGTTGCCAATCTAGTCCCAGTAAGAAAAAGAATGGTGATATTTACCTATGTGTGGGTTTTAGAAATCTGAATCGGACATATCTCAAATATCATTATCCCTTGCCACAAATAGACTGCTTTTTACAAATAATAGCTAAGTCAAAAATGTTTTCTCCATTAGATGGCTTCTCTGGTTATAATCAAATCTGGATAAAATATGAATATCAATATAATATAGCTTTCACTACAAAGTGGGGTACTTTTTCTTACCAAAGAGTGTCATTTGGTCTATCTAATGTAGGAGCTACATTCCAAAGAGTTATGGATTATGCCTTTGGAGAACTAATTAATAGAATAATTTTGATATATATGTATGACATAACGGTATTTTCTCATGAAAAACAAGCACACCTCAAGCATTTGGAATAGGTCTTTCAAAAGTGTAAATAATTTGGTATATCTCATAACCCAAAGAAGTCAATCTTTGTAGTTCATGAAGCAAAGCTACTAGGGCATGTGATGTCCAAATAGGGAATGTCAATAGATCTAGATAGAATCAAATCCATATTGTCTCTTCCCCTTACCATGAACAAAAGGGCCTTGTAGTCCTTCTTTAGGCAGATCAACTTTGTAAGAAAGTTTATTTTTTATTTTTCTCAAATATTCAAACCCATAATAGAGCTTCTGAAGAAGAATTTCAAATTCCAATGGATTGATAAGAGGAAGCAATCCTTTGAGCTAATTAAGTAAACCATTGCTATTTCCCTTGTGCTAATCAACCCTAATTTTAAGAAATATTTTATCCTATATTTATATGGATAATATGTGAGTTATGTTGTGGTACTGAATCAAAAGGATGATGCAGATAATGAACATCCCATATTATTTTAGAGTCAAAATCTCCATGAATACCAAATGAAATATAACTTCATTGAGAGGTAGGTTTTTGCAGTTATGACATCATTAAAAGCATTCAAGAAATATCTATTTCAAAGTTATACTTTGGTATATGTAGTGCACCCTAATGTTAGAATATTCATTCTACAAGGAGAGTCGGTGATAAAATAGCAAGGTGGATTACTAAGATTCAAGAATATGATGTAAATAGTCATCCCATAAAATTGGTAAGAGGAAGATCCCTATGTCAGGAATTATCCACTAAATCAAATAAATAAGAAAGGGTAGCCTATCAAACATCATAATAAAAATAGAAGGATGATAGTATTTTAGAAGTAGATTGGGTTGAGCAGCTTATAAGTTACTTTCAAATAGGTATATGCCATGGAAATCTCAATGCTTCATAAAGAAGAAGATATAGGCTCCAAGACTTGAATTTTATTTTATTGCCTGAAGGATTATACAGAAAGAACCTAGATGGAGTTCTTTTAAGATGCATTAAATATGATCAAAAATAAAATATTCTAGAAGAATTCCATGAAGGACTATCAAGAGGTCACTATTCAAGGAAAATAACTATAATGAAGATAATAAGGATTGGTTATTTTTTACCTAATTTTTTTTTGACACTTTCAAAATTGCTAGATCATGTGATAAATGTTAGAGTTATGTGAGGAAAAACAAGAACACGTCATTGCCACTCAAGCCAATACAGGTAGAAAAACCATTCTAGCAATGGGGGCTAGACTTTATTGGAGTGATAAATTAAAACTCATCAGCAGATCACAAATACATCCTAATTGCTATTGACTATTTCACTAGATGGGTTGAGGTAGTTCCAACTAAGAAGGTTTATTAGGATGTAGTAATTGAGTTTATTGAAATCTTGATCACAAGGTTTGGCATTCTTAAGGCTTTGGTAAGTGATAGTGGTCCATATTTTATAGAAGCAAGGTTCATTAAATTTTCTAGTATATGGTATATGTTTTAAGAATTATTCAAGTTATTATCCATAAGGAAACGGCCTAGTAGAATCTACCAATAAGAATTTTCTTCGAACGCTGAAGAGAGTATTGAAGGATAACAAAAGGAGTTGGCATTTGTTAATAAAAATAGGTGCTATGGGCAGATAGTATCTCAATAAAAAAATCAATAGGAACATCCTCTTATGCCTTGGTGTATGGAAAATAAGCTATTCTACGTACACACCTTGAAATACCTGCTTTAAAGTTAGACAACTGGGATGACTCATCAGTCATGAATCCTATAGAGATAAGGCTAATGTAATTGTTGCAGATGGAGGAATAGAGGAATAAAGCCTATGAACAATTTCAAATACATTTAACATATACTAAAGGATGGTTTGATAAAAGGGCTACATATAGAAAATTCAATATCAAAGACTCATTCCTAAGATGGAATGAATAGAAAGTAAAACCAAACAATCATCAACAATTTGATTCATTCTAGGAAGTTTTGTATAATATTGATGTAGTCAAATAGAACAATGCTTTTTAGTTGTAATATTAGGGAGGGAGGTTGCAGCAAATCTTCGTCAATGGATACCACCTTTAGTTGTACTTCAAGTAAAATTCTTCCCCTTGTATTATATGTACATAGTTGTATTATATGTTCTAAATTTTTAGATAAAAAGAAAATAGAGAGTGTGGTTTCTAGCAAGCTCCATGCCATGATCAAATTAATCAAATCGAGTTTTTAAAACACCCATGCTCTATGCCATGTCCAAAGAAATGATGAAAGTAATAAATCATTAAGTAGATTGTGGTCATAGGAAGGCTCCACACCACGATCAAGCATAGTCAATATTGAAGAAGCAGCTAACAAAAGCTTCTCATGCAAGCTTCATATTTTGCTACCAGTTCAAGAATTTGAAGTGTTTGACTAAGTAGCAGTCTAACTATCGCATTAATGGTAGAATATGTGCATGCAAGCTATTTAAACTAGGGCTTTGGTAGTAATTTTATTTGTAACATTGGCTAGGATTTAGAGAGACACAAATATACTTACAAAGGTTTTAAAAGAGAAATTACAAAAATATTTTTAGGTACTCAATTGACTACAATGATGTCTCTAGCTCTAGAAAATACCACTAAGGCCGAGAACAACAAGCATGCACATTTTCTAGATGCAGCTATTGCAGTAGCCAAAACCACAATGACCTGGAATACAAGGGATTGAATAAGGAAAGACATTGATAATAGAGTGTTTATGGGAATCTTGACTCTAATCTCAAGTTCTTATGTTGTTTAATATTTCCTATATTTTATATATGTGACTCTATTCACCCATACCTCGAGTTAGTTTCTCCAACTATCAAATTTTATGACCTAAATAATAGTGCAATAGAAACAACTTAGGATAGAGTCCTTTTTTAATTTAACTTCTAAATATTGTTGTAACCTCTTTTCCATGGTAGGACTCCTCATGTTAACCCCAAGCCTTTTGACCCTAAATAACAGGCTAAGTTTTATATGTTGAAGGGACATCCTAATAATGGGGAACACTTTAAGGACTGGTTAAATGGGTAGTTTAAAAGTCTGGTAATCAAAGATCATTTGCCAACCCTAATTTCCACTAAGCAGTTTGCCAATCCAAAGTTTTTTTCCATGCTAGCAGCATTAGTAGGATTGAATTCTAATATAAATATGTGATATTAGCAGATAGCTATGACTTACTACATTTTAAATAAAAAATCTATGATATGTTCCAAATAGATAGCAATACCAACCCCATTTATTTTTATTGGCTCTCTTTTCTTTGAAAAAGGATCCATGATCAGTTGGTTAAAATGAAGAAGGAATATTAATCCTCCTCATTTAGACATCTTTCTAACTTGGCATGGCTATCTTTCAGTGCCACCATGCAAAATATGCTCTGGATAGTAGTAATGAAAAATATGAAAATGGGAACCCCTACCAGTTTATATGGATGAAGGTCCTGAAATACCACCTCTAGCATGGGAATTTCTACAAATATATCAATTTGAAGGAGACTAGTATCTTCTAAGGGTACAATGATTAGGCTATATGGATTCATAGGGAAACCATTTTTGTTGTTGCATTTTATCACAATTTGAATGTTGGGATTGAAATATTGCAGATAAGTTGACTACATTAACTCCACTTTTGGCACTAGAGTAAGGAGAAAGGGCACAATAAATTATCATCTTAATGTGGAAGATATTACTTTAACAAGGATGGGCTAGAGTGAGGATATTATTCAAGTAATGGAAATACTAGATCTTAGAGAGCTCCCACAAAGATGGAGGTATGACCTTGCTAATAAATTTTTGAAAAGCTAAAAGTTTTTAATGTATGTAAGGCTTCAAATTTTGAAAGGATGCTAAGGTCACACATTGAAAATTTTAGGAATAACAAGGAATATTCCCCATTAGAATGGAGTGTGGGCAAAATGGAACTACTGCCTCCTTGGAAATATTTTTATGATTAGTTGGTATATTATGATCATGAGCACAAAAAAACATGAGTTAAAAGAGTCAAAACTTCAAACCATTTAGGAAAATACTAGTTGGAATAAGGCTAAGATTCTAGAATGGTGGATAATAAAGGTTGAAGAATATAAAACTTAGAAGGCTAATAATGGAAAAAGCTTAGCATTGAGTTTTAAAAGGGCTAAAATAGGGGAAGAAGTAAAGAAAATTAAGACAACAAAGAAAATATCAGAGGTGAAAAATAGAAGGAAATCCAAACACCTCCAACTCCTATCTTCTCAACCCCAAGAATAGGATGATACTGCAATAGCTCCACCTCCAATGGTTGAAAAGGTACAATCTGATTATGAACCTTCATAGGAATAGTTGTAGTAATATACTAAAGCAGTTGTAATGATGAAGAAGTTTGGATACCCTTGTGGTGTACTTGGGAAAGATGAATGAAGACCTACATAGGGAATTCAGGTAGAAAAGAGGCCAAAGCATTTAGCCTTAGGGGAAAAAGCTACTCCACAAGAGCTAACAAAAGATATGGCAGATTATGCTCCAACCTCTTCTCCTATCAGATTCAAATTTATATCCCCTTCTAAACATCCAAGCCCTCCTAACCAAAATTTTGTAGCATATCTATCATAGCAACAGGGTAATGCTCTAATAGCTAACCCTTCTTTCCCCATAGTATTCAAAAGAAAAGCAAAATATTTCATTGGGGAGGCTACTAAAAAGGTTGATAAGAAGAATTTGGACCAAAAACAACATGCAACTGAACATGCACATGTTTCAAAAATAGAATAGTCAACTCAGCAAGTTCATTATCCAAGTATAGATAACATCTTTCAACAGTCTACTCTAGTAGGCTCAGGTATGATTTCCACTCATTATTCTCCTTCTCCTTCTCATTCCCTAAAGAATCCTCCTTCCCCTTCTCAAGAATAGGAGGCACAAATAACATCACCACAACTTAATTATCCTCCATCTCACTCTACACCTTCTCTATCCCATTCATCATATATTCAAATTTCATTGTCTCTAATTCATACTTCTTCATCCCCAACATCACCACCTCCCATTTCATTAGAAAAACAAACATTACCATCTTCTCCACCATCCTCTATAGTGGAAACAAATCCTACTATTGCAACATATGTTGCAACTCATACCATTAATATAAATTTTACTATCATGACTATTTCACCTCTTACACATTTTCCAGTCTCATTTTTGCCATCACTTATCACTACCTCCACACATTCCATTTATCCTACTATGGTTTCTTTACAAAAAGTCAAAAGTGTTTTAATAAAAACTTGGATATACTAGAGCAAGAAGTATTCTCAACCTTCCAAGAAAGTTGCTTGTCCAATAAAAACTATGATAGTAGATCCAGTAGATAGAAAAAGAAAAAATATCTCTCTTACTCCTCTAGTCAATAAGCCAGAAAAGGACATGACTTTAGAAGACTATCAACTTGAGGAGTAGATTGAAGATATCAATCAGTTACCTTTGGAATATGAGTTTGTAGTTTCCAAGGCTCATATTGATACCATATATGTACAAGGTGACATTTATAGGGAGAAATATGAAAATTTGGAGGAAAGGGTGAAAGAGTTGGAATCAATGATCAAGAATTAATCCTCCTCATTTAGACATCTTTCTAACTTGGCATGGCTATCTTTGAGAAATGACATGAAGAAGTGGCAGGGAAAATATCAAGAAATGACCAAATTCAAACAAGAAGTTGAGGAAGTGAAGAAACAAAGCCAAGCTCAAGTCAAACAAAAATAGTCTCTACAATAATAGATCCAATTAGAAAAGGCCAGATTTGTAGGATTCTAAAAGGATAAAGTCAAACATATCAAAAAGGAGATGTGGACTAAAATTATGAAAAAATGTTTGGAGACTCAGCCTGTACTTGATTTATTAGATGAATCTAGTTAGTTGTTATTAAAGACCCAAAAAGATATTGAAACTTCTCATGGTGAATTTCAACCAATAGAGCCACAAGCAACAAGAATATATAAATTATTTGAAACTAGATGCAATTTTGTTGCTAAGTCTATTCCCAACAGAGAATGTAATATTGCAAGATTAGTAACCAATAATATCCTTAGAAAAAACTAATTGATTCAGAAAGGATGGTTATTAACTGAAAAAATTGAAGAGAAGATCCATAAAATTGTAGAAACCACCAAAGCAATGATGCAATATGGTTTCCAAGGATTTTGGAATGAAGAGCGGTTTCTCTTAAAAATTGAAGACCTTCAAGAAAACATGACATTAATTATGCAGAATGATTCTAAGATAAATGCTTGGTCGAAACCCATTTAGCAAGATGAAGTGATCCAACTAGTGAAAGGCTTGAGTAAGCTCAAAGATTTGAGGGAAGATATAGTGGATAAAGGATAGTCTATGTCTTATGAAAAACTGGCTAAGCTTCAATTCACTCATCATCAATTGATGAAAATAACAAATTTCACTCAAGCAACTTGGGATGAATATTTAAAAATATTAGAATATATGAATCAACTATTTGGTGAAAATGTAGAACAGGAAGATGGAGTAGATGAAGAGGAAGGTGATGATAAAGAGAGAGAAGAATAGGATGATGTTGAAGAAGAAAAATAATAGCAAGAGAATTTTTAAGAGAGGGAATAAGAAGAAGATAATTATAATGTGGAAATAATTGAGAAGCCTAAAGAGTAAGGCAAGGAGATGCAAACTTAGCAAGGAGGAGGATAGGAAGATCAAGGATCACATCTAAAGCAAACAAAACATTCAGGAGTACCACTATTGGGATGAGGTCCAAAACATACCTTATAAATGACTTTGACTTTGATAATAATTAGATACAATAATAAAAGCATTATTTTTCAAAAATAATAAGGAATTCAAGAGGATCAATCCCGTGTCGATGAAGCAAATATTTTATCTCTTACATTGTTTTCATATGAACTGTTACCCTTTGAATATATATTCAAATTTTCAAGAAGGTGGTTGTCATAAGGAGGTAATATTTTGAGACATAATTTTGCAGTTGATTGGAGTCCATTCTCCCATTCCATTTCCCTTCATCCATTTTTTTATCATAATTTGTTCTTTCTATTCCATCCATTCATTCATTCATTCATTCATTCATTCCATTCATATCATTCTTTTTTTTTATTTTCGCGTAACATTCTTCATCTATCCATATTATTTCATGGTATTTTCTGTTATCATTTTCTATTTTCCTGTCAATTCAAGTTTTGACTCCATATACCCAAAGGATAAGGATTTCAGTTTTGTAAATCTTCTAGCAAAGTTCCCTGGGAGGCACCATAATGTAGGCCCAAAAGACTACAGCCTTAGAAAATTTTACAAAATCTCAAAAATTTTACTAAGTGTTGAAGGGTGTCTCCAAACCGTAATCATGGCTCAACACCAAAAGGATCCATGACATGGTTAGTGTAGTCAAACAAGATATTTTTGAAATTTGAATCATGGATAAGAAGAGTAGGGTTTTATGCCATGATCATATTTTAATTTGGGGAAAACAAGGAGGTGGAAGTTGCAACTACATGACACTTAGACACACTCTAGGTCATGACTAAAATTTATGCTAATAAATAAAAGCTAATAGAAGTCACGATCTCGTGACCAAAGCGATTTCTAGGTCACAATCATGGTCTAGTTCACCCCTAGATCTAGGTCATGATAAAAATAGTCAAATAGATGAATCTTGGAAATAAAATCATGGTTGATAGTAGGTTTTACGTCGTGAGTTGCCCAACCAAGAAAGCACAAAAAGGAGAAAAGGATCAGCCTAGAGTAGGCTTTACGTCTTAATCAATATTAGTCGAAGGACTATTCATGTAAAAAGAAACATGGTCCAGAGTAGATTCTAAAACATTCAATAATAAAATCAAGTAAAGAGGTCACATCCTGCAACAGGCTCTATGTCACGATCAAAGGAGGCAAATAACAAATTTTCTAAGGTGGATCCCATCCCAAGGTAGGTTCTATGCTACGGTTATACTTGGTCAAACCAATTATTTAATGACATCATATCTTAACCTAAAGCAGGCTCTACATCATGGTCAACATGGTCAAACATACCCAAATCTAAAAATAGAGTACGGTTTTGAGGAAGCAACAAGATAAAAGAAATATTTCTCATGGGAGCAAGTACAATCATTCTAAACGTGAAAAATTATTGAAACAAACTTAATCATGGTCATCCACACTCAGATCAATGAAGGGCATTCAATCTTCCAAAAAATTCAAAAACTAAAGGGATTCTTGTACAACTGCATGACACAATGAACAACAAAGATGAAATCCAAGGCTATGGAAGGTAGATTTCTTGGGAATACGAAGCGTTCTAATCTGTAAGTTTCTAGAAGTGATAAATCTGAAAGATTTTGAGACATTGCAAGAACAGGGGATGGTTGAGATCCATTCTTTACCTCTTGAGTTCAACTATTTCAAGAAATACAACTGGAAGCCATGAAGGCCGAACAAGTTGTAGAAGCTAGTTGTAGAAGATCAATGGAGCGAGAGTGCATTTCTTTCCTTGATCGAACAAGAGACTACCACATCGACATCTTGCTAGCTTGGCACTCCAACTTCCTTGTAATGCTCTAATTTTCTCAAATCTACTATAAAAACTATAAATAGAGGTCGTGCCCTCATTTCAAAGGGTCGGCTCTAAAGTGTTTGCTTGCACTACTATTGTACACTTTCTGCAAATTAATAGGAGCATTACTTGGGATGTTTACCTCAGACTTGCATCTTCTTTATCTTCTGATATCAAACCTGTGAAGTCATTTCTGCTACTACTGCTATGGTTAGTTTATTCTGCTAATTTGGATTGCTAACTTAGAGCAAATTGGAATGATTCATATCTGAATGTATGCTTGGAAGAAGTCATTTTTATTAGTCAGAGTGTTAATCTAATTCTGCTAATTTGGATTATTAATACCCTAGATGTTTGGAATGATTCTTGAAGTATGCAAATATTCTTAATTTTGAAGATGGCTAAGTTGTGAATGTTGTTAGTTCCAAGTTTTACTCTTGAAGTTAATCTATCAGAGGTTCTTTGTAGAAGCCTATGTTGTTAGCTTTATCCATCCACATTTGATTCATTTATTTCTAACCCTCTCCTTCTTAACCCTTTCTCATTTCTATCCCTATCCTTTATTCATTTAACTATGCTTAAATGAGTCAACATCTAGTAAGTTGACAAGGAACCAACCTACTCTAGAGGTTGGGTTAAAGCATTTTGACCCATCCAATGTGTGGCTTGGGCTATGATTAGTGGGTGCTCACCTTTCAAAATCTTGTAGATAATAGTTACAATTCAAGTTTATCTTGATGTCAATCTAAGCCACAATAATTTTTAGCATACTCAATGGGACCATTCACAAGATATCATTTTCCCACTAGATATTTTCTTTCATTTTTCTTAGAGGAATCAAGATTCAATGAATTATCTTGACCTCACTAAGTAGTGAAAGCAAATTCACTTGGTGACTCCTTGAGTATAAGAACCTAGAAACCCTTTTTAGTAGCTCATATTTCATGTTTACTAGGTCATCTACTAAGAATAGTCAAGAACCAATATCATTCTTTGAGTTACCACTCAAGAGATCAAGGCATACAAGAAGTCTATCTCTAGATTCACCTTTTGAAGAGGTCCCATTACCATCAGATCACTAGGTACCCTCAAAACCAATTCCATTAAATACCCTAGTAACCATGGCTCAAAACCAAAATCAAAATCAACCTCCATAAAATTACCTTGATTGGGATACCTCTAGTCCTTTAGGACTTCCTCATATGAATGATATCCCTCAAGCTGCATTAAAATCCATACCTACATATGATGGTTCAGGAAAGACTACTTATGAGCATTGTCAGGATATATTGACTTTAGTAGCTATTCACAATATCAGAAATGAAGATGTTATTGTCAGGCTTCTAGCCCTATCCTTTAGAGGTAAAATCCTTCATTGGTTTAGAACCCTAGAGGACAACAACATTCGTTCATGGGCTGGATTAGCTGGTCCTTTTGTGGAAGAGTTTAATGAGTCAGTTGATCCTTTCTCACTTCTGAATCAATTCACCGCTATGCAAAGACATCCACAAGAGTTAGTCTCTGACTTTAATTTGAGGTTCAGTAGGACATGGAAAAGGATTCCCCTAAAGCTAGACCAGCTGCTCCCTTAGCATATATGTATTACATTAGAGCTCTTGGTTCAGACCTAGGGTTACAAACTCAATAGTCAAGTATAACTACCTTTCCACAAGTTTACCATGCAGTTGTGCATGCAGAGAATATCCTGATTGTTGTAGGAAGGCTACCACCAAAAGTGGTCATGCCTTATTGCTCTGAAATCCCTTAGTTTACACATCAGTCTAGGACATCAACACCCTCATATATGGATCCCCCACCATTATCATCACCACTTCCCCAAATGGCTCCAATTCCTCCTCCCAAAACATCATCGACTTCAATCCCTTTTCCTCCTCTTCCATCTCAAAATCCCCAAGAATCAACTTTATTGCTTGATATCCAAAATACCTTGAAGACAATTAATAACAAGGTAAACACCATGGAAAAAGAGAAATAGAAAGGTCTCAACAAAGAATATTCCCATATATAAATAGAGATCAAAGGCCTACTACTAGTAGTAACACAGGGCCTAGGGTTAATGCCAATATTGATGAACATGAGTCAATCCTTGAAACCAATGGATATATCTAGTGTTTAATTTGCAATGACCCCCATAGGCTAGTGACTTATGCTATGTATCAACATCATGTGCAATCAGCTATGGAAAAGGTTGAAAGATCCCAAAAGAGTACAGTCAATATGTTGTGGCAACCTGAACAGGTCATGGTTGGCCAAGATTCTCTAGAAGAAGAAGTTATTTCTATCCTCACAAGATCAGGAAAAAATCCATTGCAAGTCAATCCACAAAAAATGGGACAATTCCAAGTACCTTCTCAAAATAAGGGAGATCAACCTTCAACAAGCAATGAGAGATTTCTAGTTCCTCAAGTTGGGGAAAAGAGGGCTTCAATTCCTAAGGAACAAGGGAATGAGAAATTTATTCCAAAACAAGCTGATAAAGAAAAGGGGAAAGAACAAGTTGAATCTAAAGAGGAAGCAAGCGAGAAACTAAGATTTCCTTCTATCACCAAGAAACAAAGAATTGAGGCAACTCAACAATTTAAAAGAAAATTTGGTGAAGGTGAAAGTAAAACTTTAGGGAAATCTGATTTCAATATTGTGGAAGAATTGAAGAGAACTCCTTCTAAAGCAAGTTTATATGATACTCTCTTCATTCCTGGTTAGATAGACCTACTGAAAGCTTCTCTGAAGAGTAAATCTCAAGAAAAGGAGAATCCTACTATATACAACTTATCACCTGAATGATAGAAAGTGACTCCACCTATGCTAAAGAATAAACCACCTCCTTTTTATATTTCTTTAAGGATGGAAGGGTGGGTAGTTCATAACTGCATGATAGACTCAGGAGCTTCAACTACAGTTATGCCAAGAGTAGTGTGTGAAGAAATGGGTATGGAATATACCCGTTCTTGTCCAGGAGTCTTACAATTGGATGGAACTCTAGTTAAAACAATTGGGGTAGTCAAAGATGTTCTGATGAGATTACATAGAGCCCTAGAGGTTACTGTTGTTCAAGAGATAGTTGTAGTAGATTTAGAACCATATTTTGGCCTATGCCTATCAAGGGAATTTACTACCAAACTAGGAGGTTACATGTATTTGGACTATTCTCACATGATGATCCCCTATAAGGGTAAAAGAATAAAAATAGTCCTAGAGAAGCCAATATCCTATCATATTGAGAAAATAGAAGATGATATGTACAACAAATCTATCATGGAGGAACCAGAATTGGTAGAGGTACTAGAATATTTAGAGATTGAGGATGATCTACCATCAGAGGATAGTCAGATTTTATTTGAAACTAGACTAGGCACATACAACATCTCCTCTGAAGATCAGAAAGCAACTCCTATGATTTCTAATCAAATTTTAAGAGAATCTAAAATTTGGACTATGCATTTTGATGGAGCAAGATGCAAGAATGGAGTTGGGGTAGGAGTAGTTCTAAAATCACCTTCAGAGGGAGTCAAAATATTTTCCTATAGATTAACTTGGTCTTGCACAAACAATACTGCTGAATATGAGGCTTTATGTTTAGGTTTGATGCAAGCAAAGAAAATGGGTATTAAATTACTAGACATCTATGGTGATTCAGAATTGATAGTAAATCAAGTTACAGAGAAGTGTAACAACAAGCATCATTATTTGAAGACTTATAGAAATAGGGTCTAGGATTTAATGGAATATTTTGATGCTTTGAACTTACATGTTGTTCCAAGACAACAGAATATTTTGGTAGATGCTTTAGCTATCAAAGGTTCTAATTTTTCTCCATATTCAGATTATGGATCAGCTAAGAATAAGAGAGTTAAATTGGTTTTTAGACCTTCAGTGCCAGATAGATAGATATTTTGGTAGGTATTTGAAAATGATGATCAGATTATTGATTTCTTAGTTAGAGAGGCTAGTTGTATCAGTTCACAAGGTGAGATATCTCAAGAGATTGAGTAGCAAGAAATTATACAGTTAAAAAATAATCACATACCTAAGGGGTTGATTACCTTAGAAAGTATTTTTGACAATGAAGATGGGAAAATACTAAAGCAGATGCAAGTAGATGATAAGATTTATAAAGAAATAGAAATAGAAAATGGAAAAAAGCTTAAAATTGGTATCCAATGCACTCCAAAGGAAGTTGGAAGAATTTAAGGCTTTGTGTCTTCAATATCAAGACATAATAGCTTGGACCTATGAAGATTTGAAAGTCTATGATAAAAGCATAATCCAACATACTATTGAATTAGTTCCTGAAGCAAGACCATTTAGACAGAAATAGAGACCAGTAAATCCCAAGATTGAAGCAATCATGAGACAAGAGTTGCTTAAATTGTTAAAGGCAAAAATCATTTATCCTATTAAGCACTCCACATGGGTTGCCAATCTGGTTCCAGTGAGAAAAAAGAATGGTGATATTCACCTATGTGTGGATTTTAGAAATCTAAACCAAGCATCTCTCAAAGATCATTATCCCTTGCCACAGATAGATCAGATTTTGTAGATAGTAGTTGGGGCTAAAAGGTTTTCTCTATTAGATGGCTTCTTTGGTTATAATCAAATCTGGGTAAAAGATGAAGATCAATATAAGACAACTTTCACTACAAAGTGGGGTACTTTTGCTTACCAGAGAATGCCATTTGGTCTATCTAATGCAAGAGCTACATTCCAAAGAGCTATGGATTATGCCTTTGGAGAACTGATTAATAGAATAATTTTGATATATCTAGATGACATGACAATCTTTTCTCATGAAAAACAAGCACACCTCAAGCATTTGGAATAGGTCTTTCAGAAGTGTAGAGAATTTGGTATATCTCTTAACCCAAAGAAGTCAATATTTGTAGTTCATGAAGGAAAGCTACTAGGGCATGTGGTGTCCAAATAGGGAATGTCAATAGATCTAGATAGAATCAAATCCATATTATCTCTTCCCCTTCCCATGAACAAAAGGGCCTTGTAGTCCTTCTTTGGGCAGATCAACTTTGTAAGAAAATTTATTTTTGATTTTGCTCAAATAGTCAAACCCATTATAGAGATTCTAAAGAAGAATGTTGAATTCCAATGGACTGATAAGAGAAAGCAAGCCTTTGAGATGATTAAGCAAGCCATTGCTACTACCCCTATGTTAATCAACCCTAATTTTAACAAATATTTTATCCTATATGCCTATGGAGCTGATGAGAGTTATGTTGTAGTATTGACTTAGAAAGATGATGCAGATAATGAACATCCCATATTATTTTGGAGTCAAACTCTCCATGAATACCAAATGAAATATAACTTCATTGAGAGGTAGGTTTTTGTAGTTATGAAATCATTGAAAAATTTAGCTTAGAGTAAGACTTTGGTATATGTAGTACACCCTGATGTTAGAAGCTTCATTCTACAAGGAGAGTTGGGTGATAAAAGAGTAGGGTGGATTACTAAGATTCAAGAATATGATGTAGAGATTCATCCTACCAAATTGGTAAGAGGAAGAGCCCTATGTCAAGAATTAGTTGCTAAAGTAAATAAAGAAGAAAGGGTAGCCTATCAAACATCAGAATCAGAGTAGAAGGATGATAGTATTTTAGAAGAAGCAGATTGGGTTGATCAGCTTATAAGTTACTTTCAAATAGGGATATGCCCTAGAAATCTCAATGCTTCACAAAGAAGAAGATATAGGCTCCAAGCCTTGAATTATGTTCTATTGCCTGAAGGATTATACAGAAAGAACCTAGATGGAGTTCTTTTAAGATGCATTAAAGATGATAAAAAATAAAATATTCTAGAAGAATTCCATGAAGGACTATCAAGAGGTCACTATTCAGGTAGAACAACTACAATGAAGATAATAAGGGTTGGTTATTATTGGCCTAATATTTTTTGACACTTTCAAAATTGTTAGATCATGTGATAAATGTTAGAGATATGTGGGGAGAAACAGGAATGCATCATTACCACTCAAGCCAATATAGGTAGAACAACCATTCCAGTAGTGGGGGCTAGACTTTATTGGAGTGATAAATCCAAACTCTTCAATAGGTCACAAATACATCCTAACTACTACTAACTATTTCACCAGATGGGTTGAGGTAATTCCAACTAAGAAGTTTGATTAAGATGTAGTAATTGAGTTTATTGAAAGCTTGATCACAAGGTTTGGCATTCTTGAAGCTTTGGTAAGTGATAATGGTCCATATTTTATAGGAGCAAGGTTCATTGAATTTTCCAGTACATATGGTATATGTTTGAAGAATTCTTCAAATTATTATCCATAAGGAAATGGCCTAGTAGAATCTACCTATAAAAATTTTCTCTAAATTTTGGAGAGAGCATTAAAGGATAACAAAAGGTGTTAGCATTTTCTTATAAACCAGGTGTTATGGGCAGATAGGATCACAATGAAGAAGTCAATAGGCACATCTCCTTATGCCTTGGTTTATGGAAAATAAGATATTCTTCCTACACATCTTAAAAACCTTTATCTAAAGTTATCCAGTTGGGATGATTCATCAGATGAAAATCCTATAGAGATAAGGCTAATGCAATTATTGTAGATAGAGGAATAGAGGAATAAAGCCTATGAATAATTTTAGAAATATTTGACATAGACTAAAGGATGGTTTGATAAAAGGGCCACATGTAGAAAATTCAAGATTGGAGACTCAGTCCTAAGATGGAATGAAGAGAAAGCAAAACTAGACAATCATCAAAAGTTTGATTCATTTTGGGAAGGTCCATATAAGATTATTGTAGTCAAACAGAACAATGCTTTTTAGCTACAAGATCAAGGAGGAAGGTTGCAACCAATCCTGATCAATGGATACCATCTTAAGTTGTACTTCAAGTAAAATCCTTCCCCTTGTATTATATGTACATAATTGTATTATATGTTCTTTCTTTTAATTTTTAGATAAAAAGAAAATAAAGAGTGTGACCATTGACAGGCTCCATATCATGGTCAAAATAGTCAAAGCGAGCTCTCAAAACACCATTGCTTCGCATCCAAAGGCATAATGAAAGAAATAAAGCATTAAGTAGAGCATGACCATAGGCTCCACATTATGGTCAAGCATAGTCAACATGCAAGAAGTGGCTAACAAAAGCTTCTCATGCAAGCTTCACTATTTTATTGCCAATTCAAGAATTTGAAGTGTGTGACTAAGTGGCAATCGATACTAATTTTGTTTGTGAAATTGCTAAGCTTCAGAGAGCATTTGTAGAGAGACCTAGAGATACTTGCAGAGGCTTTGAAAGAGCAATTACAAAAACTTCTTTAGACATTCAATTGACTACAATGGCATCTCCAACTCTAGAGAAGACCACTAAGGCTGAAAGCAACAAGCCTGCATATTTCCTAGATGCAGCTATTTTAGTAGTCAACACCATAATGACATGGAAGACGAGGGATCAACTAAGGAAAGACATTGATAATAGAGTGTTCAGGGGACTCTCAACTTCAAGATCAGGTTCTTGTGTTATTTACTCTCTCTTATATTTTTATATATGACTCTATCCACCCATACCCCAAGTTAATTTCTACAATTATCAAATTTTATGACCCAAAGAATAGGGCAATAAAAATAGCTCAAGGTAGAGTCCTTTTAAAGCTAACTCCTAAAGCCTATTGTAACCTCTTTGCCATGGGTAGAACTCCCCATGTTAGCCCTAAGCCTTTTGACCCAGAAGAATAGGCTAAGTTTTATACATTGAAGGGGCATCCTAAAAATGGGGAACATTTTAAGGATTGGGTGAATATGTAGTTTAAAATCCTGGTAATCAAAGATCATTTGCCAACAACCCCAATTGCCACTAAGCATTTCACCAACCCAAAATTTTTTCCATGCTAGCAACATTAGCAAGGTTGAATTCTGATATAAATGTGTAAGATTGGTAGATAGCTATGACTTACTACATTTCAAATGAAAAAATGTATGATATGTCTCAAATAGATAACAATACCAACCCCATTTATTTTGATTGGCCCTCTTTCCTTTGCAAAAGGATCCATGAGTAATTGGTTAAAATGAAGAAGGATTTAAGCACCTTTTAACATGTCTAACTTGGGCTATTTTTACTAGCCTATATTTTGCCATGCAAGAGATGCCCTAGATAGCAGTGATGACAAAAGATGAAAATGGGAACCCTCTACCAATTTATGTATGGATAAAAGTCTTGAAGTTCAATTCCTATTTATTTTATAATTTCTATGAAATACCACCTCTAGCATGGGAATTGTTACAAATAGATCAATCTGAAGGAGACTAGTATCTTCTAACTAAGGGTACAGTGATTAGGCTATATGGCTTCACAAGGAAACCATTTTTGTTACCGTATTTTATCACCAATCAGATGTTGGCATTGGAGTATTGTAGATAAGTTGACTACATTAACTCCACTTTTGGCACTAGAGTAAGGAGAAAGGGCACAATCAACTATCCTTTTAATGTGGAAGATATTACCTTAACAAGGAGGGGCCAGAGTGAGGAGATTACTCAGGTAATGGAAATACTAGGGCTTAGAGAGCTCCCACAAAGATGGAGGTATGACCTTACTAATAAATTTTTGGAAAAGCTAAAAGCTCTTAATGCTGCTAAGGCTCCAAAATTTGAAAGGACTTTGAGGCCACACATTGAAAAATTTAAGAATAACAAGGAAGATTCCCCATTGGAATGGAATGTGGGAAAAATGGAACCACTACCTCCTTGGAGAGATTTTTATGATCAATTGGTAGATTATGATCCTGAGCACAAAAAAACACATGAGTTAAAAGAGTCAAAAATTCAAACCATTCAAGAAAAGACCGATTGGGATGAGGCTAAGATTCTAGATTGGTGGAAAATGAGGGTTGAGACAAATACTATAGGATCTAAATTTGGTTGCCAATCTAATAAATATTTCTCCGATATATATGATGAAAACTATAAAACTTGGAACACCAATAATAGAAAAATATTAGCATTAAGTTTTAGAAAGGATAAATTGGGGGAAGAAATAAAGAAAACTAATACAATAAAAACAAGGTCAAAAGTGAAAAAATAGAAGAAAATCCAAACACCTCCAACTCCTCCATCCCCTCAACCCCAACAATAGGATGATACTACAATAACTCCACCTCCAATGGTTGAAAAGGTACAATCTATTTATGAACCTTCATAGGAACAATTGCAGCAATATACTAAAGGGGTTGTAATGATGAAGAAGTTGGGATACTCTGGTGGTGGACTTGGGAAAGATGAATCAAGACCTACAGAGAGCATTAAGGTAGAAAAGAGGCCAAAGTGTTTAGCCTTAGGGGCAAAAGCTACTCCACAAGAGATAATAAAATATAGGGTAGATTATGCTCCAACCTCTTCTCCTATCAGATTCACTTTTATAGCCCCTTCTAAACCTCCAAGTCCTCCTATCCAAAATATTGTATCATATCTACCACAACAATAGGATAATGCTCCAATAGCTAACCCTTCATTCCCCATTGTATTCAAGAGAAAAGCAAAAGATTCAATTGGGGAGGCTACTAAAGAGGTCAGTAAAAAGAAGAAGTTAGACCAAGCACAACATGTAGCTAAACAAGCACATGTTTTAGAAACAGAATAATCAACTCAACAAGTTCAACAATAGAGTATAGATAACATCTTTCAACAGTCTACTCTAGTAGGCTCAGGTATGATTTCTACCCCTTCTTCTCCTTCTCCTTCTCATTCCCCAAAGAATCCTCCCTCCCCTTCTCAAGAATAGGAGGCACAAGTAACATCATCACCACCACATAATCCCCTCCATCATCGCCTAAGCCTCCTCCATATCACTCTACACCTTCTCTACCTCATTCATAAAAAATTCAAACTTCATCACCTCTAATTCATATTCCTTCATACCCAACATCATCACCTCCCATTTCATTAGAAAAACAAACACTACCATCTTCTCCACCATCCTCTATAGTGGCAACAACTCTTACTATTGCAACATCTATTGCAATTCCTACCATAAACATAAATTCTACTATCATGACTATTTCACCTCTTCCACATTTACCAATCCTATTTTTACCATCACTTATCATTACCTCCACACCTTCCACTCATCCTACTATGGCTTCTTTATAGAAGGTCAAAAGTGTTTCAATAAACACTCAAAGTTACTAGAGCAAGAAGTTTGCTCAACCTTCCAAAAATTTACTCATCCAAGAAAAACTATGATAGTAGATCCAGTTGCTTGATAGAGAACAAAAATCTCTCTTACTCCTCTAGTCAATAAGCCAGAAAAGGACATGACTTTAGAAGACTATCAACTTGAGGAGCAAACTGAAGATATCAATCAGTTGCCTTTGGAAGATGAGGTTGTAGTTGCCAAGGCTCATCTTGATACCATTTATGTACAAGGTGATATTTATAGAGAGAAATATGAAAAGTTGGAGGAAAGGGTAAAAGAGTTGGAATCAATGATCAAGGATCAGAAGAGTGTGGAGAAAGCCTTGAGAAATGAGGTGAAGAAGTGGTAGGGAAAATATCAAGAAATGACCAAATTCAAACAAGAAGCTGAAGAAGTGAAGAAACAAAGCCAGACTCAAGTCAAATAGATAGAGTCTCTACAACAACAACTTCAAGTAGAAAAGGCTAGAGTTATAGGATTCTCCAAGGATAAATTCAAATAGATCAAAAAGGAGATGTGGACTAAAATTATGAAAAAATATTTGGAGACTTAGCCTATACTTGATTTCTTAGATGAAGCTAGTCATTTATTATTAAAGACCCAAAAGGATATTGAAACTGCTCAGGGTGAGGTTCAACCAATGGTGCCACAAGCAGCAAGAATATATAAATTATCTGAAGCTAGATGCAATTTTATTGCTAAGCCTATTCCTAGAAAAGAATGGAATATTGCAAGATTAGTAGCCAAGAATATCCTTAGAAGACACAAGTTGATTAAGAAAGGATGGCTATTAATTGATAAAATTGAAGGGAAGATCCATAAAATTGTAGAAACCACCAAAGAAATGATGCAATATGGTTTCCAAGGGTTTTGGGATGAAGAGTGGTTGCTCTTGACAATTGAAGACCTTCAAGCAAACTTGACATCAATTGTGTAGGATGATTCAGAGATAGATGCTTGGTCAAAACCCATTCAACAAGATCAAGTGATCCAACTAGTGAAAGGCTTGACTAAGCTCAAATATTTTATGGAAGATATAGTGGATAAAGGATAGTTTATATCTTATGAAAATTGGCTAAGCTTCAATTCACTCATCAACAATTGATGGAAATAGAAAATCCCACTCAAGTAGCTTGGAATGAAGCTTTAAAAATATTAGACTATATGAGTCAACTATTTGGTGAAAAGGCCAAGAATATAAAGTAGATGAAGAGGAAGGTAATGAGGAAGAGAGAGAAGAAGAGGATGATGTTGAAGATGAAGAAGAATAGGAAGAGAATGTTGAAGAGAGGTAAGAAGAAGAAGATAATGATAATGTGGAAATAATTGAGAAGCCTGAAGAGCAAGGCAAAGAGATGCAAACTCAACAAGAAGGGGGATAGGAAGAACAAGGATCACCTCCAAAGCAAATAAAACATTCAGGAGCATCATAGTTGGGATGAGGTCCAAAACATACCTTATGAATGACTTCAACTTTGATAGTCATCAGATACAACAAGAAAAGCATGATCTTTCAAACATCATAAGGAAGTCATGTAGTTGAGCCTTTTAAAGAGGATCAATCCCCTACCGATGAAACAGATATTTTACCTCTTACATTGCTTCCATATGAACTATTACCCTCTAAATATATTTTCAAATGTTCAAGAGGGTGATAGTCATAAGGAGGTAATATTCTAAGACATAATTTTGTAGTTGATTGGAGTCCATTCTCCCATTCCATTTCCCTTCATCCATTTTCTATCATAATTCATTCTTTCCATCCCATCCATTCATCCATTCATTCATGCTTCCATTCATTTCATTCATTTTTTCATTCTCACCTATCATTTTCCATATATCCATATTATTTCATGTTATTTCCTTTTATCATTTCCTATTTTCCTATCCATTCAAGTTTTGACTCCATATACCCAAAGGATAAGGCTCTGAGTTCTATAACTCTACTAGCAAAGTTCCCTAAGAGGCACCATAATGTAGGCCCAAAAGGCTACATCCTTAGAAAATTTTACAAAATCTCAAAAAATTTACTAAGTGTTGAAGGGTGTCTCCATAGGCCATGATTACAACCCAACACCAACAGGCTCTAGGTCATGGTCAACATAGTCAAACGAGCTATTTTTGAAATTTGAATCGTGACCTAGAGCAGGGTTCTATGCCATGATAAAATTTTAGTTTGGGAAAAATAAAGAGGTAGAATTCATGACTATGCGACACTCAAACATGCTCTAAGTCATGGTTAGACTTGGTCAAAGCATGTTTGAGAGCAAAGTACATCATGGTCTAAAGCAAGCTCTAGGCTATGATTGAAGTTGTTCTAATCAAGAAAAACTCGTAGAAGTCATGGCCCCATGACCAAAGTGAGTTTCAAACCACGATCATGACCTAGTGCACCCCTAGATCTAGGTCGTGATCAAAGAATTCAAATAGATGAATCTTGGAAATCAAATAACGATCGATAGAAAGTTCTATGTCATGAGTCACCTAGTCAAGAGAAGCACCAAAAGGAGAAAAGATCCAACCTAGAGTAAGCTCTACGTCATGGTCAATATTGGTCAAAGGTATGTTTGTGCAAAAAGAATCATGACCCACAGCAGCTTCTAAATATTCAATGATAACATCAAGTGAAGAGGTCATGACCCATGATAGGCTCTATGCCATGATCAAAGGAGTCAAACAAATAAATTTCCTAAAGTGGATCTCACCCCAAGGCAGGATCTACACCATGCTCAGACTTGGTCAAACCAATGATTTAGCGACATCATATCCTAGGCCAGAGCAGGCTCTACACCATAGTCAACATGGTCAAACCTCCCCAAATTTGAAAATAGAGTGTAGTTTTGAGGAAGCAAAGAGATAAAAGGGAGTTTTCTCATGACCATGAGCATGATCAATCAAAACATAAAAACTCATGGAAACAAACTTAATCATGGCTATCCACACTCAGATCAATGGAGGACGTTCAATCTTCCAAAAAAATAAAAAATTAAAGGGATTCTCACACAATTGCATGACATAGTGAACAAAAAAGATGAAATCCAAGGCTATGGAAGGTAGATCGTCTGGGAAGATGAAGTGTTTTGATCTATAAGTTTCTAGAAGTGATCAATCAATAATATTTATTTGTAGTATCTATAGTGTTGAGACGCTGCAAGAACAAGGGATGAATGAGATCAATTCTTTACCTCTTGAGTTCAACTATTTAAAAAATACAGTTAAAAGCCATGAATACTGAACAAGTTGTAGAAGCTAGTTGTAAAAGATCAATGGAGCGATATTTTCTTTCCTTTATTGAACAAAATATTGCCACATCGACATCTTTCTAGCTTGGCACTCCAACTTCCTTGTAATGCTCTAATTTTCTCAAATCTATTGTAAAAACTATAAATAGAGGTTGTACCCTCATTTCAAAGGGTCAGCTCTAAAGTGTTTGCTTGCACTACTATTGTACACTTTTTACAAATTAATAGGAGAATTACTTGGGATGTTTACCTCAAACTTGCATCTTCTTTATCTTCTGATATAAAACATGTGAAGTCATTTTTGCTACTACTGCTATGGTTAGTTTATTCTACTAATTTGGATTGCTAACTTAGAGCAAATTGGAATGATTCATATATGAATGTATGCTTGGAAGAAGTCATTTATGTTAGTCAGTGTTAATCTAATTCTACTAATTTGGATTATTAATACCCTAGATGTTTGGAATGATTCTTGAAGTATGCAAATGTTCTTAATTTTGAAGATGGCTAGTTGTGAATGTTGTTAGTTCCAAGTATTACTCTTGAAGTTGATCTATCAGAGGTTCTCTGTAGAAGCCTATGTTGTTAGCTTTATCCATCCACCTTTGATTCATTTCTTTCTAACCCTCTCCTTCTTAACCATTTCTCATTTCTATCCCTATCCTTTGTTCATTTAACTGTGCTTAAATGAGTCAACATCTAGTAAGTTGACAAGGAACCAACCTACTCTAGAGGTTGGGTTAAAATATTTTGACCCATCCAATGTGTGGCTTGGGCTATGATTAGTGGGTGCTTGCCTTTCAAAATATTGTAGATAATAGTTATAGTTCGAGTTTATCTTGATGTCAATCTAAGCCACAATAGTAATGATGCACAAAATAGTAGTGAGTAAAATTAAGATTGCAACACAAAATTTTGATTACAAATTTGGGACTTCTCCATTGTAAATAGAATATATTACTCTTCTTTCACAAATAAAATGTACTAATGATTTTTTGGTCAAATTCAATCTTCCAAGGGAGATCCCTGGTTCGAATCTCCACCCTACCAAAAGCACACCAGGTACCCAAAATCTAGTTGATAATGTTGGTGCGATCAAGGTCATGCATGACTCTTGGGTGATTTTGATGGTGTAGAACCCCTTGGTCGTGGTTTTTCAGATCAAGATGGCCCCGCAAGGGTTTTTTTGCTAAATTCAAAAAAAAAATCAAGATGCATAATCATATCAGTGCTTCTACTCTAATTCTAGCAAGGAGAAAAATAATTAACAATATGGATGGTGATGATGTTGACATAACAATTTATCAACAACTCATTGGTAGCTTGATATATCTAACCCATAATAGACTAGATATTTCTTATGTAGTTAGTGTCATCTCTATATTAATGAAGTCTTCTAAGGTTCCATGTTGAAGAGTTGTCAAAAATATTTAGAAATATGTGCATGGAACTCTAAATATGGGTCTACACTACTCATCTCATGGACAATTGTTTTGGCATGCCTTTGATTCATACTAAACAAGTTGCTTTGACAATAGGAAGACTACATAGGGTATGTTTTCTCTCTTGAATTTTGAGTTATTTCTTGATTAAGCGAGAGACTACAATCTCCTTGTCCACCACAAAAGGAAAAATATATAGTTGCAAATGAGGTAGACAAGAGATTAATTCTTTCAAATATACAACATCAAATGAAGCCAACTACACTATACTATAATAATCAAAGTACTGTTAAGTTTTTCAAAAATCTAGTATTTCATGTTCAAACCAAGTATATTAAGATTTATCATCATTATATTTGACTGCTTCTTCAAGAGAAGGTCCTTAAGCTTGAATATACTAGATTGAGGACTAGATAATAGATATCTTCATAAAAGCTTTAAGTGAAACAATATTTGTCCATCTTAGAGGTCTTTTTGAGTATAAGTGTAGTCACATGAATGTTGAAAATTGGTTTATTGTTCAAAAGAGATTATATGTTGTGACCTCCTTATATTATTGTAACCCCTAACACTAGAGAAGGATGTTATTAAGGTTGATCAAATATACTTATTATTCTACTTAATCTACTATTTTACTTTAAGTTATACCAACTCACTTAACATATTTCTTATCTTGATATGTATATTCTATTTAATTCAATAATATTAGGATGTGCATAATAATATAATTTACATAGTATTAAATTATTTTAATTTTTAAAATATTATTATTATTATTAAATATTAAGCCTATGTTTAAAAAACAAATATTACAAGCTATGTAATCAATCTAATTATTCATAACATCATTATTATTATTTAATTTCTAGTAAGTGCGTTAATCTACTTATTTTTTGAGTGATATAAACCTCGTTATTATTAGGTAATCAATCTACTCATTCATAATATATAATTTTTTTAATTGTGTGATAACGTACCTGAATCTATTTTTAAATTTTGGTAATATCATTCTTTATTTTTCATATTAATATTATTATGTTTATAATTTATATTAATATTATTATGTTTATAATTTGTAGACAGTCTGTTTGTAAAAATAGTTTGGTTCTCTTCAAACTTGACCGATAGTAATTAAGTGAAATAAGTATTGTGAAAGTAACTCCTCCGAATTAAATTATATTCTAAAAGTAATATGTTTATGACAAACTCTAACAGAAAAAAATCTATCATTATTTTTACTCCTAAAATAAACCATCGGCGTACGCCGCATAGTTTCAACATGGACGCAGCTA
The DNA here is from genome assembly GCA_028583015.1 of Wollemia nobilis. NCBI lineage: Eukaryota > Viridiplantae > Streptophyta > Pinopsida > Araucariales > Araucariaceae > Wollemia > Wollemia nobilis. Next base: position 7,086,977 of record JAQPPZ010002642.1, read on the forward strand.
AAACCATTACATCGCACCGCCCGTACTTACGAATGGATTTATTTTGTCTTTATCGTAAAACGCAGAAGTTCAAAGCGAAAGTTGCGAGGCAGCCTCGCTTTAGGCAATAAAAGATGCACTCGACTATCACTCATAGAGAGCGAGGGGCAAACGAGATGTGGGAACGGCGACGAGGGGCACGGCTTTCTGCAGCGTCAGACCGAACGCTTCCTCCATGTCCAGCTTCTCCACCGTCTGCCCCGCGGGCAAAGACCAGTCGAAGGAATGGATGAGAGTGGCCAGCATAAACTGCACCATGCGGATGCCCATGCTCACGCCCGCGCAGATACGCCTGCCGGCGCCGAAGGGTATCACCTCGAAGTCCGTGCCCCTCACGTCCAAATTGCTTCCCACGAACCGCTCCGGATCGAATTCAAGCGGCCGGTCCCACACATCCGGGTCGTGCTGAATGCCCCAGGCGTTCACCATCAGCCGCGCGTTCTTCGGGATATGATACCCCTCCACCTCGCACTCCTCCGCCGCCAGGCGCGGGAGGAGCAGCGGCGTCGACGGGTGCAGGCGGAACGTCTCCTTCACCACGGCCTGCAGGTACGACAGGTTTTGAAGGTCCGCCTCCGCAAGCCTTCGCTGCCTCCCTACCACCGAATCCGCCTCCCTCTGGCACCTCTCCATGATGTCTGGGTGGCGAATCAGCTCGGAAATCGCCCACTCTACCGTGCTGGCGGAGGTGTCTGTTCCCGCCGTGAAAAGATCCTGTAAGGCATCCACATTATTAGCATCAATAAATGACAAGCCCTCAAAGCATTTATAAAACCCTTCATGGGAACGGTCTGTCAGACGGTCCACATGGATATGGGTCCACATGTACATGAAATTTCTTAAAAGAGAAAAGTAGACGTTTAAGTCAAATAGTACCTTTGCTTTTTATTGGGTATGTTTCTTCTTGGTAAATGATTTAAATCTCCTCTTAATAAGTACCCTAAATCTTACCAATTTACTTTAGAAAAGTTAAAAAATCTACCTTAAATTAAAAACTTTTTGATATCTAAGTCAAACCCTAAGATACCCACTTACTCTACTTCAAACTGAATCTTGTCATTTCCAGAAGCCAAGTTAATTTCCTACCACACATCAACTGTTAAGACTGCAATCTAATTCTTCACAAAGCTTGTAGCTGAGCCCTTCAAGCCTGCAAATATTTTCACAGTCCCTAGCAAATTTGGCAAACAAATGTTTTCACTTTGTTTGACGCTTCCTCAAACCCTCCAGACATCTTGACTTGGTAAACCTACAAATTTGAAGTTTCTAAGAGCAACTTCATACAAGAACAAGAAAACAAAACAAAAACAAAAAATTACTTCTGTTCATCAAACCCTATGAATTGTCGAAGTAATACCCAGCAGACAATTCCAAATTTTAGGAACAAGACCGACTGGCCCTTAGAATACTCTCGACGTAAAACCAGGACCTCCTCCAGCAAGGGCAATGGAACTGCTAAGTGTGGACAGGGCTTGCCAATAACGTACTTTTATAAATAAATAAATAAATAAATACTGATTAATCAGTCAAATAAAAATGTACCCAAAATTGAAACTAATCAGTTGTTACATTGATTATGAGCAATATTTAATATTTTTTTAAATATAAATTATTTTTTATTTAATTATGATGATTGTTTTTTTTGGGTTATATAAGGGAGTTGGTCACAATTATACTATATTTTTAGTAACTAACAATCATACTATTTAGTAACTATTAAGAGTATTTAAATCAAGGAGACTGCTCCTACCAAACCTATTTCATCTATTATTTTTTAGTAACTGATAAGAACATTCAAACCAATAAAACTGCTCTTACCAAACTAATTCCACTGTTGAAACTGTTCTTACCAAACCTATTCCACTATGGACCAAAAATAAGTAAGGTGCCGCAACCTAAACTAATGATAGATATGGTCAAACAGAGCCGTACCGGCGACGCGTGTTTTAAATAAATGACCTTATACGCCCAATATACCTTTTACTAGCATGAGGAACGCAGCGAGGGTTATGTATTTGAAGGGGGTGGGTGCAAATCTCTATCTGCAACTGCCATTCAAATTCTTCAAATTGAATTTCAATGGGAATTGTAAGATCAGATCTACGAACTTATTGTGCAGAAAATTCTCTGAGAGAGGGGAACCATGGCAACTGGCATCAACGTACCTGAGGCCGAAATGAAGTTAAAGAAAATTTCTAACTAAAAACTCCCCAAACTCTGTATTGAATGGGAACGCTCACTCACCAGCAGAAGCGCCTTCATGTCCGTGTCGGTGAGCTTCCCGCCTTCGCCATCGGCGTTATTCCTGAGTTCCAGAAGCACGCTCAGGAAATCCTTCCTCCCCGTCTCGTGCCGCGCCGAGGCGGCCTTGTGCTCGTCCAAGATTTTCCCAAAGAAGTCGTCGAAGCGCTTGTGGAGCTTCTTCATCTTGGCCTGCACGCCCTGCAAGTCCAGCCACGCCAGCGACGGCACGAAGTCCCCAATATTGAACACGCCCGCCAGCACCATGAGCTCTATCACCATCTCCCTGAACTCACTGGCCTCCCGGCCCCCCTGGGAATCGAACACGCGCTTGCTCAACATCACCTGCCCCAGCACATTAGCAGTGCACACGTTCAACAACTCTCCCAAGTTGACGGCCTCACCGCGCCGCTGGTGGCCCAGAATCGACTTCACCAGCAGACCCACCTCCGCCCGCCGCACCGGCTGCATGTCCTCCAGGGCCTTTCCGGCAAAGAGGTGTATATTACACACCTTTCGCAGCATTCTCCAGCGGGGGCCGTAGGGCGCCCACACCAGGTCGTTGGAATCATAGGCCATATATGTAGCCCCGGCGTTGCCCGGCCTGTTTGAGAAATTCCCATCGTGCGCCTTGAAAAAGGCCTCTGCTACTTTGGGCGATGAGGCGATGATGGCGTCGGTGGTGCCGAGCTTCATGTACATGAGAGGGCCGTACTGTTTGGAGAGTTGGTAGAAGGAGCGATGCGGCATGGTGCCCAGAAGGGGCAGGCTGCCGATGACGGGCCACCCGGCTGGGCCGGGTGGAAGCCGCCGCCGCCGCTGTTTGACGGTCAGAAGATAAGCTAAGCCCAGCGCTAACAGAACCACCAGACCCGCCATTTGCCCACGGCTTATCGGCAGAGAAACCAGAAAATCGTGTGCAGAATCCATGACGAAAGTCATCTCTGCGCGCCTTCGTTGTTTACTATGAACTGAATTTTGTAGCATCTATATAACCAGTCTCTCAGTATATGCATATATTCCTCTCCTCATCACCAACCAGCTTTGATTTTCTTAAACAGACAGTCAATTCCTATGAAGGGCTGATTCCAATAGGCCAAAAACGAGTTTAGCTGTGGCAGGGGATGTGACCCTCACCTACCTCTCCGCAGAAAAGAACGTTTTTCTTTGGAAGTTTCTGAAATAAGGTGTTAGTTTACTGTCAACGGACGCATCTACCAATCAAGCAAGCATTGGTGTTAGCAGGGGCCGTGGGGGGATACCGATGGTGGCACGAGCCAACGGCACCCAAGTTGATCGAAGTCACGTGCAATCAACAGACGATGCTTAGGTTTGAACGCTGGATGACAGCACGTGACACCCAAGTAAATAAAATATTATGGATTTTAGTTTATAAACCATTCCTATTTATATTTGTTTTTAATATGTTAATGATTTTATATTATTAACAACTAGGTTTATAATTTTGAAAAGTTAAAACAATAAAAATATATAAATGAAACATATTCTTTATTTCATAAGATTACATAAAACTTTATATTTTATGAAATCTAATTGTATTATGTTATTTTATGGTTAGGTGGATTGGTAAGTTCAAGGGGTTTACCAAGATAGATAGATACGTACCAAATTTCAAGAAGAGACTTAGGTTTAAAATTGTGTGCCATGTCTGTTTGCAAAAGTAATAGTTTGACTTAAATTTATTGAGTGTTCATCAACGGTACCAACCCCGAGCCACCGATGGTCCTTTTTAGGCCCAATTAACAACAACAAAGTGGAGTATGTGTTGTTGGGAGCAGCCCCAAGATTTGAACCTGTTTGGTTGTAGAAAAAGACTGTGGTAGTAGAAAAAGATTGTGGTGGAGTATGTGTTGTTGGGGCAGCCCCAAGAGATTTGAAGCCCAATATTTGAACCTTGTTTGAGAGTAGAAAAAGATTGTGGATGTAATTAATTTCCATGTGAAATAAACAAATATATATAGATAAAAAAAAATTATTCGATAATGTGATAAACCCTCCGATGGATGCATAGGAGATCAACACATAACTACGTATACGCACATCGTGGTTTGAAGCTTGGACTTCTCCTAGCCATGATCTCTCGTAAGGATGAGAGCTGCACTTATTAATAGGAGATCAACACATAACTGTGTATACGCATATCATGGTTTGAACCTTGGACCTCTCGAAAAAGAATATATATTAAATTTAATATTTTTAAATTTAGAAATAAAAAACTTGTAAATAAAATATTTTATTTTATTTAATAAGATCATTTTATATTTTACATATGCATTAATTGTATAGAATTGTATAAATAAGTCATGATATTTCATTTAACTTTTAAATATTAATTACATTAGTCTCATAAAGACTAAATAAGGTATTTTTTTTAATTTATAGGAGAATTGGTTACAACCACACTATTTTAGTGATTCAATAATATAATATAAGTTTAATAAATCAAAATCCCACTTAAAAACAACCAAATGAGGTCTTAATTGAGACATATAGTTATATAGCCCGTTGGCATGATTTATTATTTTTTTCAAAGTCATAATTTTATATGAAATGACATTCTTCACTCTTTTTTTTTTTAACATTTCTTCGAAATTTTAATAATGACCTAAGAAATAGGTCATTTATACATCATAACTAGTTATTTCTATCAAGCTATGTTTATCATGCTAAGCTATATCCTTAGACATGACATATTACTGTATTAAGGGAGAAAACAACCTTTTCAAAACCCTACATTTTTTAATAATAATGGATATAAATGGTACTTGGAAGTGCAGCACAACGCTTTGGCTCTTTTTTGAAAGGTCCAAATAATAAAAAATAATAATAATAATAATAATAGATATAAATCCAAACTTTTATCTATATTATATATAAATAAATAAATATAAATATTATAATAATCAATAATTGTATTTAATACTTACAATTGTTTTTCGAACTTATTTTATTAAAAGAAATTATGCAATCATTATGGGTGATTAAGCTCCATGTCTTCTCTTTATTTAAAATATTGACCAATACTAAACCTGAAATTCACCATTTGTTTTAATATCTATATCATTAAGGTAGGTTTTGAGTTTAATCCTTACCATGTAATAGAACGAGGTGTAAGTTAAAGGTATCAAATATTTTTTATTTTTTAAATAATTGATTTATACAAATATAAAAAATAATTATAACTAAAGCTTCAAACTTCTTATTACAAATAAATTATTCCATTATTATGGATACTTAAACTTTATTTCTTCTCTTTCCTTTTATTAACCTTGTAAGTTAAAGGTATCAAATATTTTTTATTTTTTAAATAATTAATTTATACAAATATAAAAAATAATTATAACTAAAGCTTCAAACTTCTTATTACAAATAAATTATTCCATTATTATGGATACTTAAACTTTATTTCTTCTCTTTCCTTTTATTAACCTTGTATTGAGCCTTCGGATTTGAAATATTGACCAATACTAAACACGAAATTGACCATTTGTTTTAATATTTATATTATTAAATAGGGCTTTAAGCTTAATTCTTACCATGTAATAGAACAAGTTGTAGGTCGAGGGTATCAATTTTTTTAATAATTATTATAAATTCAAACTAATATAATAAATAATTATAATTAAGGCCTACAATTTTTTTACAAACTTATTTTATTATAAAAAAATACTTTAGTGAGTATAGGTACTATTGTGTGGAACTCTCACTTACATTTTTTAAGATGTGTTACGTTACTGAAATCTTAGGGATCATAATCAGTTTGTAGACTTTGGTGGGTTTACCTCTTCGACCGAGGAAAAAATTATCTATAAGACTCTAAAAAGATCAAATCGGGTAAGGAAACCTTGAATGATGGGCTTGGATGTTTATCATTCTGATATTTTAACCTATTTTTTACCAAATTAGGTGTTTTTACGTTAGTTTTTGTTTTTACTAACCAAACCATGTAGTATTTAGATTAGACCATGTCCATTGGGTAGTTGTAGCAGATTTATAAACTTCATGAACTAAGAGAGAAACGAGAAAGAGAAACTAGTTTGTTCATATTTATTCAAATGATGTAATAAACATGAACCATTAAACTAGCGAAGAGAAGGTGTTATTCACACATTCGGACATCATTAACACGGGAGATAACAAGAACACATTTGGAATTTATATTCATAAAAAATTACATATAAGAACCCAGCAAGGTGCTTGGGTCTATATAACAGCAGTTACAATTGCACCCCTGTTCGAATATCGTAACAAAGGGTTGTTCCTCTCCATCCTGATTGTAGTGATGTGAGAGTCTCCAACTCTTTGCGTGTCTACTGGAAATGATCTCAGTCGACTGGGCTTCCTGTATAGTCCCTGGGTAATGACAGAATAAAAGGTGATGTAAGAGAAATAAAAACACACACAGAGGAAAAATACGACTAACTTCAAGACATAGCTATACCTGGACCAAAAATTTACTCTCTAAGGCTTAATAAAATCTTTTGCTGCAACACTCCTCTATCTATAGCATTGGGGGGATCAGGTTATGCTGTAATCGTTTTCCTATCAACCCTCCATCTGGCCTGATCTATTGCCCTGTAGAAAATTATTGTAGGGGTAAAAAAGGACAGGTGGTCCACATCGTCCTTCCTATAATTGCTCTTCTTGTGTGTTGACCTCCTCACCACCTTGAGAATGTGGATCTATCGTGCCTTGATTAGTTGCATCCTTTGTTGTGCTGGACCCCACTCTACCTTGTTTGTTACTGGGTGCCTCTTCTTATGGGCCCCCCACCACTCCTCTTTTTCTAAGATTTTGTAGCCTCTGATAAATGTAGATCCAAGCCCCATTGTGGAAGGAGAAGGTAAATTTTAACATGTTGGTATATTGTGTAATATTATTTACTCATTCCTTGGACCATTCCATGGTGTTCTCGAAGAATACACATAGGTGATCTATTAACTTGGCCAAGGAATTGAACTGCTTCGTCAGCTTCATGTTTTGACCAAATTCAAATTCCTGTATCTTATTAAATATTAAATATTTAATGTTGGGTGCTTGGAAAAAATCCTCCAAAGTGAACCGACAGTTGTTGAGTTCATTGTCTAATTCTTCTTTGGAGCTTGTTATCTCCTCATCCCATCGAATCCAGTTGGACCTATTCTGTAAGCAGATGAAGACCTTCGTATACTCCTCTGCAAAGAAGCAAATAGATTTGTCCCTCAGGGTGACTACCGCCTCACTTACTTCCACATAATTTTCTTTAAATTTATGAAATACAAGGTATATCAAATTTATCCTTTGTAATAGATCCCTCAAAGCATCTGTGGTGTACCTTATGGCATAGATATTATAAAATTCTACTGTTAAATTGGCCATATTTTTTGGAACTGAAAATATGAGATATTTCATTAATACAAGAATGATACAATATATAGGCAGGAGGCCTATATGAATACATGACAAGTGTCAAGATGAAGGCATAGTGCACATTATAATATTCTAACATTCCCCCTTAATGTGCACTATCCTAACTATAGAGAAAAAATAAGTCAACATTAGATAACATTCCCCCTTAATGTTGACTTCTCTAAAAGAACCCTAACATCCTCCTTTATTACATAATTTGGACTAGGCTCGTGCTCTTTGCACTTGGCTCTCCAACTATGAACAATGCTAGATCAACGGTGTATACATCTCGGTCTGTTGCCTCGAGGTTAGCCACTTCCTAGGATCTGTTGCCTCTGGGTCAACCATCTAAGTGCCTTAGGGACATCTTAGGTGCCTCAAGATCAGCAACTTCTGGATCTGTTGCCTCTGTAGGTCATCCTCTAGGTATGTTTCCTCTCATAGGTCATTGACTAGGTTCACCATGAATATCATCCCCCCTCATGGTGAAACATAATCTAGAAGGTGTCGATCTCTACCAAAAATGCACCTTAATACAAAAGAAATATGAGCCATATAAGAGTGTCAATCTCTGCCAAAAATACACTCAAAAAATACAATAAAATGAGCCATAGAATCCAAATGTGGAGGAGAAGAAGAATAAAGAAAATAATCTTCTGAAGTGTCTTCGTTTGTAGTCTTCAAAAGTTGATCCGAAAAAGTCCTCGAATAGATTCTAGGGTGTTTATGTTTGTAGTCCCTAGAGTATGTGTCCTTATGGTAATCACCTCATATTACCGGAATGCATGGGTAACCAACCGTTGCATCCACCAAGTATGATAGAGGAGAATACTAGATACTAGGTTCACTTACATAGAGTATCGAGTTCAACCAAAAATGCACTCTAGAATACAAAAATCTTTGAGGCTAAAAATGCATATAGAATTGCCTCAAAAAGAATATTGGACACCACCAATGTATCCGTCTCGAAAAAACCTTTTCGATGACTATAAGCACCCCTATGTTCCACTCTCAATGGGGCCTTTTTAATAAGTCACAAATATTTTCCTTCCCTATACAATTTTAAAGTGGTCCCTTCCACTTTATAAAAGTTGCCCCCTTGCCATTCAAGCAATATTTTAAAAAACAATTCACATGGTCCATCCTTATGGCCATAAAATTTTATTAAAATGCCCCTCTTTCATGACATTAAAATAAAAAATGTTTGGGCCCATTATGGCCGACCACTTGTTTCTTTAGCATGGGCTTCACTTGCTACATGCCCAAAGTCAAATTCAAGCCAAATAAATTTAAATTAAAAAAACATTGAGCACCAAATAATTTTCCCCCTTAAAACAAAGCATGGAATGATTATTGAAATAAAAAATAATTTTACCCGGTCAATGGGGGCTGAGCGCTATCAGGGCATCGGGTGAAGACATTATGCAGTGGGGCACGTGGGCAGTGACATGGCCATGTGGGTGAACAGAAACAGTGTGGCCATATGTTGTCACTTTTGTTGCCATATTCAACTATGACCATGGATTAGTAGGGCCACGAAAGCACATGCAAAAAAAAACACATTGAGGGTCCCTACACAGATATTAAAAAAATCAACAAAAAACACTATAAAATTATAGAGTTTTTGACGTATATTTTTCCACACGTATTTTGCGTTGTTCGGGATGAAAAAAGGGCATAGGGCACATCACAATTAGTGTTTCCAGAGAATATGCACTCCCCATTTAGCAATGTGTAGAACAGACCCAGAATACCGGGCAATGGATCAAATAACTTTTTGCTACTCCTCATTAACAAATCGCTCAAAAAACCATGATTCGACGAATCATGTTTCTCGTGATTCTGTCCTTCTTCTTTCTGGAACTTGGTCTCTCCTTCTTGATGGAAACATATTTCTTCTATTCATCTCTTGAAGTCAGATTTGAAGGATACGTTATTCTCACCAGACGCTTCATGTGGATCTTCTCCATGCAGGCACCAGATCTGGAACATAGCCACAGTTTCATCTCTCAAATGGGAAAAATATAAAAGTAAATTTATTGACTGTGTATAGTTGAACACTACACAGTTGAAATTTGATACACTCATGTTGTTGTGCGTTTGAGGTCAAACAAAATCACTGCTCCTTACAAGCCTACATGTTGGATGTCACCACCGCGATGTAACTCTTCAAGTGTTGCAGCAAGCTATGCTTTCCTTCACTGGTATTACCTATCGAGAATTGAATATTCTCTGTGATGACTTCGCATTTCGACTCCAACACCACCATATTGGAGTCCATCGACATCAACAAAAAAATCAATATCAAACAAAAAAATGCTTCTTTGTTTCTGCAGTAATGTGTCCCCTTCACCTGTGGATGTTGTGTATAATGGACGAGATCGTTCCCACCATAGTGTAAGTATTGTCATATTTCTCGTTATAGTACAATACCAAATCTGCTTAAAATACAACATGACACTTAGAACAAAATCGTTCCTCTACTCAACCTCTCATCGTTTAAACTTTTGAGGGAGGGAAGTGCAAAAAATATTCCTATCGAGCATTACATTGCGCTCTTGTGGAGGTCGAGCACCGTGGGGGCGATGCCATGTCAAACTGCACAGTTGAATATCTTCATTGTCTTCGATGGGTCATTTCCCCAATGACCAAATAAATGTAGTGGAAAGCAACACTAGTTCTTGCTAAGTTTGACATATCTTACAATGACACCAAATGCAAAGTTGTTAACACTCACAAATGGGCTGAGCAACAACTCAGGAGCTTTCACCTTCGCCCGCAAACAATCAAATGCCCATAAACTTGTCGAATTGCTAGCTGTATTTAGATCTATGTAACCAATAAAAAACATTCGATTAACTTGGCAATGATTGAGCCCAGTGTGGTCATGTGATGCAGATCTTCCATTGGATATTCATACACACGTGCATCGAGGAAAATATTAGCAAATTTTAGGATTTTCTAGCCTAAAAAAATTAGGCAAATCCATGTTGAGGTACACTACAACGACATGGTGCACGATAATGAAAGCAAACAGGTACATATATCTTCCTCCACGTCCACGAAGGTGGACATCTAGTTTTAGAAAAGCTGCTCCACTTGGCGTGCTTCAAAACTTTGGTTTCAACAAAATAATAAGAGAGATGTCTGTGATATCTACTCCAGTTCCTCATATCGACAGATTTGGACAATGAGCAGGTTGGAATGATCGATTCACTATGTGTACTGCCATCTATTGACATTCATTATGCACAGTCTTATCTCCTTGGCAAAAATAGCGATAATCAGGGCCCTACGATAGTAGCTTCGTCGCTTCTCAAAAAAAATTGTTAAATTATTTGGAAATAGATAAAAAAAACTGTGAATATGGTTCCAATATGTACTGCACCTCGTCTAACAGAAACTAGGAGCATCGAATTTCCAATCTAGAGTGCCATGAGGAGAAAAAATATTTGTTGGAGTTAGCAGTACCTTCCAAATGGAGCAATGGAGTTGCCACTCCTCCTGATATCCTTGAACACAAATGAAAAAATGATAGGTGCACTGATTCATTACTGCTTTGTATGTCACGTTGGAAATCTGCATCACTAGTGGTGACATACACAAGGCAATCCTAAAATCAGGAGTTTAACACTTTGATACTAGTTACGTCTTTCACCATCAATGATGATTGTTTTGTGGTGAAGGATCCATCAAGGAAGGACATAAATGTGGTGGAAATTACATGAAAAGTTTGACTATGCCTTCAATGTCATATTTCTTCAACATGTTGTACGATCCCTACCGTGACGACACTGATTTTGTTCTTTGACTTTGTCATCATATTCATTGTTCTTCTCCAAAAAAGTAAAGGAGGACTCAAGTGCACCACACTGCTAATTTATCTCAATTACGGCCATATGGATGTAGTGAAAGCCGTAGATCACGATCTTAGCTTGGGAGGGCCACCAAGAGATTTTGCTATCTCATTCGAACCACAGAAAGAAACTGGTCATCGCGCTAGAATTTGTTGTGAAATCGCTGATTTTGATTTCGCACTAACACAACCATGTAGTTCACGACTGTGAGTCTATTGGGCGATGATTTTTCTCCATGTCAGAGCAAGCATTATGTTGTCTTTCAAGGGAAAATTCATGCTGACATTAAATTGGTGCACTTTACTTTCAACACAACAAATAGCGCCATGTTTAAAATTACTCCCCTCACATTTGGCCTTGCTCCATGACAAATCGCTCGAGGAGATCACGGGTTACTTAGTAGATTGTTATGAATATCCTCCTGTGGTGCTACACACTGTGGTGGCACTGAAATTAGGTCATAGTTGCATATCTTTTTTGAGGCTCAACAATGGCGACAACAACATGTCTCTCTCCATATGAAAAATATTTTTCAGTGAAGAAGCCGATCTGGATCAACATCATGTATAACAACTTTGTTGTCAATAATATGATCACAAATTACTCCAATGTTATTAGGTTGGCTCTCCAATCTGAGGCAGTTAAGAGTGTCAAGATCCTTCGTCACCAGATCTTGTGCACTAATCGTAGAGATTGCTAAAAATAAACAACAATGGTTCCTTCTTAGAGAGTTACTGAGAGAAAACAAAACCCCGCCACCTATAGGACGAAGCGCAACACCACCAGCTAGAGGATGGGGTCTGCTTAGGATGCTTCAAGCTCCATAAATCTTCGAAGACACAGATCACTCGAAATTTCACCATCGAACCAAATCGCTCAAAGTGCTAGCATCCATAGCGAAAACCTCTATTTTTGTCTGTAAAATGTGAATACTTAACAAATTTTCACTAGGAAAAATTCCTCGATTTGCAAAAAATAATTCTGTTGCAGTGATTTCCTGCAAATCTCGTCGATATATTTCTCATTGGAGTCACATCCCATACATCTGCTATCAAACTTATGAAGCTCTTGGACATCTTCAACAGGCTCAAGAGGTTGAGACCAGATTTCATTTTGTCGCTGCACTGAATCTCCGCAGTGATGCTCCAAAAAAATACGTCCACGATAAACGAACATTTAGTTAAAAAAAATCTTTCATTTTCTTTCATTTGATATTTCTGGTAATACATTTCCAGATCTGCCTGCAACCTTCCATGGAAAAATAATCTACAGGTATCCATTAAGTCATAAAATAGACCATCACCAAAAAATAAGATCCGACACATACCATAGATTCTATGAACAGAACTGGTCGTCTGCAAGCGGCTCCCAATTTGTTGAAGACAAAGGGTTTCAACGCAAGAAAACACACACCGCTTTGTATGCACAACCTACAGAAAAGAAAAATCGTTAAAAGAAATTTCACTCTACTCCTCAATATATCATGGCTCCAAGCAATGAAGCTTCAAGGGTAACCATAAATTTTCTCAAGTTGTTTGGTTTTTGATCCATTAAAAAATGTAGAGCATACTTCCTAGGCTTGAAGAAAAAAAATGGAGGAAAAAAAATGAGGGGGAAATTTCCATGAGGGAAATCCCCCCTTAAGGGGTTACACAGGGCAGGAGAGTGACTGAGCTCTGATACCAAATGTTGGGACTGGAGTGAATGAGATATATTATTGATACAAGAATGATACAATATATAAGTAGGAGGCCCATATGAAAACATGACAAGTGTCAAGGACACATATCATAACTGACAGATAAATTACGCATTAACTTTAACAATATTCTTTTGCACTTTATCTTTCCTTTCTTACTTGAATTCTTTGATGAAAGTGGGGTGATCATTGGCCTGTGAGGTAGTGCCTTGGGTGGCAGGTGGTATTTGCTTCAACTGATCGTTCTCTGCTTGTAGTTGTTGCACTTTCTACTGTAATTATTCTACTTTTGTAGCATTGGTTTTGTTATCCTGTTACTTGCTTCTCTACAACTTCCACCACCTACACTTGGGAGGCTACGTGGGACTTCATCATGTCTACGAGGACCTTTTGTGGCCATCATCACTCCTCTATCAAAATCAATCATGGATTCCTTTAGGCTCAGTGGTAGGGGAATGGCAACCATGGTAACGGATACATCACAAGTATCTTGTTATGTTGTTCTTCTGGCCCTACTCAACTCCTTTACTGGGAGCTCTCTACTCCTTCATATCCTGTATTTGATCCTCCTCATTAGAAAAGTTGTTAACACTCACAAATGGGCTGAGCAAAAACTCGAGAGCTTTCACCTTCACCCACAAACAATCAAATACCCACAAACTCGTCGAATTGCTAGCTGGAGTTGGATCTATGCAACTAGTAAAAAATATTCGATTAACTTGGCGATGATTGAGCCTAGTGTGGCCTTGTGATGCATATCTCGCATTGGATATTCATACACACGTGCATCGAGAAAAACATTAGCAAAATTTAGGATATTCTATCCTAAAAAAATCAGGTAAATCCATGTTGATGTACACTACAACGACATGGTGCATGGTAATGAAAGCAAACATGTCCATATATCTTCCTCCACATCCACAAAGGTGGAAATCTGATGCTAGAAAAGCTTCTCCACTTGGCATGCTTCAAAATTTTGGTTTTAATAAAATAACAAGATGGATGTCTGTGATCTCTACTCCAATTCCTTGCATTAGTAGATATGGACAATGAGCAGGTTGGAATGATTGATTCACCATGTGTACCGCCATCTATTGATATTCATTGTGCATAGTCTTATCTCCTTGGAAAAAATAGCGATAATCAGGGCCCTACGATAGTAGCTTCGTCGCTACTCAGAAAAATATGTTAAATTGTTTGGAAGAAAAAAAAAAGTTGTGAATATGGTTCCAATATGTGTTGCACCTCATCTAACAGAAACTAAGAGCATCGAATTTCCAATCTAGAGTGCCATGAGGAGAAAAATATTTGGAGTCGACAATACCTTCCGAATGGACCAATGGAGTTGCCACTCCTCCTGATCTCCTTGAACACAGATGAAAAAATGATAGGTGCACTGATTCATTACTACTTTGTATGTTGCATTGGAAATCTGCATCATTGGCTATGACATACACAAGGTACTCCTAAAATTAGGAGTTTAACACTTTGATACTGGTTACGTATTTCACCATCAATGATGATTGTTTTGTGGTGAAGGATCCGTCAAGGAAGGATATAAATGTGGTGGAAATTACATGAAAATGTTGCCTATGCCTTCAATATCGTATTTCTTCAACATGTTGTATGATCCCTATCGTGACGACACTAATTTTGTTCTTCAAAATTTGTCATCATCTTCATCGTTCTCCTCCAAAAAAGTAAAGGAGGACTCAAGTGCACCACACTGCTAATTTATCTCAATTACTGCCATATGGACATAGTGAAATCCATAGATCCAGTGATCTCAGCTTGGGAGGGCCAACAAGAGATTCTACTATCTCATTTGAACCACCAAAAGAAACTGGGCATCGAGCTAGAATTTGTTGTGAAACCATTGATTTTGATTCTTCACTAACGCAACCACGTAGTTCACGACTGGGAGTCTGTTGGGCAAGAATGTTTCTCCATGCCAGATCAAGCATTATGTTCTCTTTCAGGGGTAAATTCATGCTGACATTAAAATGGTGCACTTTAATTTCAACACAACAAATAGTGCCATGTTTAAAATTACTCCCCTCACATTTGGCCTTGCTCCATGACAAATTGCTCGACGAGATCATGGGCTACGTGGTAGATTGTTATGAGCATCCTCCTATGGCACTATGCACTATGGTGGCACTGAAATTAGGTCGTAGTTACATCTTTTTTTTTAGGCTTAGCAATGGCGATAGAAACATGTCTCTCTCCATATGAAAAATATTTTTTAGTGAAGAAGCTGACCTGGATCAACATGATGTATAACAACTTTGTTGCCGATAGAATGATCATAAATGACTTCAATGTTATTAGGTTGGCTCTACAATACAAGGCAGTGAAGGGTGTCAAGATCCTTCATCACCAGATCCTGTGCACTAATAGCAGAGATTGCTAAAAATGAACAATAATGGTTCCTTCTCAAAGAGTGCTGCAGGAACACTACCGAGAGAAATAAACCCCGCCACCTGCGGGACAAAGTGCAACACCACCAGCTAGAGGATGGGGTTTGCTTAGGATAATTTATGCTCCATAAATCTTCAAAGACACAGATCACTCGAGTTTCACCATCGAACCAAATCGCTCTAAGTGCTAGAATCCATAGCGAAAATCTCTATTTTTATCTGTAAAATGTGAATACTTAAAAAATTTCACTGGGAAAAATTCCTCAATTTGCAAAAAATAAGTCTGTTGTGGTGATTTCCTGTAAATCTCTTCGATAGATTTCTCACTGGAGTCACATCCCATACATCTGCTATCAAACTTATGAAGCTCTTGGACATCTTCAACGGGCTCAACAGGTTGAGACCCGATTTTATTTTGTCGCTGCACTGAATCTCTACAATGATGCTCCAAAAAAACACGTCCACGATCAATGAACATTCACTTTAAAAAAATCACTCATTTTATTTCTGGTAATACATCGCCAGATCTGCCTGCAACCTTCCATGGCAAAAAAATCTACAGGTATCCATTAAGTCAAAAAATAGACCATCACCAAAAAATAAGATCTGGAACATACCACAGATCCTATGAATAGAACTGGTCTTCTGCAAGCGGCTCCTAATTTTTTGAAGACGGGGGTTTCAACGCAAGAAAACAAACACACCGCTTTGTATGCACAACCTGAAAAAAAAAAAAAAAAAAATCGTTAAAAACTTTTTCACTCTACTCCTCAATATCTCATGGCTCCAAGAAATGAAGCTTCAGGGGAAGCCATGAGTTTTCTCAAGTTGTTTGGTTTCTTATCCATTAAAAAATGGAGAGCATACTCCCTAGGCTTGAAGAAAAAAATGGAGGAAAAAAAAACGAGGGGGAATTTCCATGAGGGAAATCCCCCCTTAAGGGGTTACACAGGGCAGGAGAGCGACTGAGCTTTGATACCAAATGTTGGGATTAAAATGAATGGGATATATTATTAATACCAGAATGATACAATATATAGGTAGGAGGCCTATATGAAAACATGACAAGTGTCAAGGACACATGTCATAACTAATAGATAAAGTACACATTAACTCTAGCAATAATCTTTTTCACTTTATCTTTCCTTTCTTGCTTGAATTCTTCGATGAAAGTGGGGTGATCATTGGCCTGTGAGGTAGTGACTTGGGTGGCAGGTGGTATTTGCTTCAACTGATCGATCTCTGATTGTAGTTTTTGCACTTTCTACTGTAATTCTTCTACTTTTGTAGCCTTGGTTTTTAATCATGTTACTTCCTTCTCTACAACTTCCACCACCTGCACTTGGGAGGCTACGTGGGACTTCATCATGTCTATAGGACCTGTTGTGGCCATCATCACTCCTCTATCAAAATCAATCATGGCTTCCTTTAGGCTCAGTGGTAGGAGTATGGCAACCGTGGCAACGGATACATCACAAGTATCTTGTTTTGTTGTTCTCCTGGCCCTACTCACTCCTTTATTGGGAGCTCTCTACTCCTCCATATATTGTATTTGATCCTCCTCATTAGCAAAGTTGTTAACACTCACAAACGGGTTGAGCAACAACTCGAGAGCTTTCACCTTCACCCGCAAAAAATCAAATTCTCGCAAACTCGTCAAATTGCTAGCTAGAGTTAGATCTATGCAACCAATAAAAAACATTCGATTAACTTGGCGATGATTGAGCTGAGTGTGGCCATGTGATGCAGATCTCCCATTGGATATTCATACACACGTGCATTGAGAAGAACATTAGCAAATTTTAGGATTTTCTAGCCTGAAAAAATTAGGCAAATCCATGTTGAGGTACACTACGATGACATGGTGCACGATAATGAAAGCAAACAAGTACATATATCTTCCTCCACATCCACAAAGGTGGATATTCTATGCTAGAAAAGCTGCTCCACTTGACGTGCTTCAAAAATTTGGTTTCAACAAAATAACAAGAGGGATGTTTGTGATCTCTACTCCAGTTCCTCGCATCGGCAGATCTGGACAATGAGCAGGTTGGAATGATTGATTCACCACGTGTACCGCCATCTGTTGACATTCATTGTGCACAGTCTTATCTCCTTGGCAAAAATAGCGATAATCAGGGCCCTATGCTAGTAGCTTCGTCGCTACTCAAAAAAATCTGTTAAATTGTTTGTAAACAGATAAAAAAATCTGTGAATATGGTTCCAATATGTGCTGCACCTCGTCTAACAGAAACTGGGAGCATCAAATTTCCAATATAGAGTGTCATGAGGAGCAAAAATATTTTTTGGAGTCGACAGTACCTTCTTAATGGACCAATGGAGTTGCCACTCCTGATCTCCTTGAACACAGATGAAAAAATGATAGGTGCACTAATTCATTACTGCTTTGTATGTCGCATTGGAAATCTACATCATTAGCGGTGACATACACAAGGCACTCCTAAAATCATGAGTTTAACACTTTGATATTGATTACGTCTTTCACCATCAATGATGATTGTTTTGTGGTGAAGGATTTGTCAGGGAAGGACAAAAATGTTGTGGAAATTACATGAAAATTTTGACTATGCCTTCAATGTCGTATTTCTTCAACATGTTGTACGATCCCTATCGTGACGATACTAATTTTGTTCTTCGATTTTATCATAATCTTCATCGTTCTCCTCCAAAAAAGTAAAGGACTCAAGTGCACCACACTTAATTTTTTCTCAATTACGGCCATATGAATGTAGTGAAATCCATAGATCTAGCGGTATCAGCTTGTGAGGGCCACTTAAGAGATTCTGCTATCTCATTCAAATCACCAAAATAAACTGGGCATCGTGCTAGAATTTGTTGTGAAACCGCTGATTTTGATTCTTCACTAACACAACCACGTAGTTCACGACTGGGAGTCTGTTGGACAAGGATGTTTCTCCATGCCAGAGCAAGCATTATGTTCTCTTTCAAGGGAAAATTCATGCTGAAATTAAATTTGTGCAGTTTACTTTCAACACAACAAATAGCGTCATGTTTAAAATTACTCCCCTCACATTTGGCCTTGCTCCATGATGAATCGCTTGACGAGATCACGGGCTGCTTGGTAGATTTTTATGAGCATCCTCTTATGGTGCTACATAATGGCACTGAAATTAGGTCATAGTTGCATATCTTTTTTGAGGCTTAGCAATGGTGATAGCAACATGTCTCTCTCCATATGAAAAATATTTTTCAGTGAAGAAGTCGACCTGGATCAAAATCATTTATAACAACTATGTTACCGATATAATGATCACAAATGACTCCAATGTTATCAGGTTGGCTCTCCAATCCAAGGTAGTGAAGGATGTCAAGATACTTCATCACCAGATCTTGTGCAGTAATCACAAAGATTGCTAAAAATGAACAATAATGGTTCCTTCTCAAAGAGTGTTGCAGGATCATTATCGAGAGAAAAAAAACTTCGCCACCTGCAGGACGAAGCGCAACACCACCAGATAGAGGATGGGGTCTGCTTAGGATGCTTTAGGCTCCATAAATATTTGAAGACACATATCACTCGAATTTTCACCATCAAACCAAATCTCTCGAAGTGCTAGAATCCATAGTGAAAACCTTTATTTTTGCCTGTAAAATGTGAATACTTAACACATTTTCACTGGGAAAATTCCTTGATTTGTAAAAAACAAGTCTGTTGTGATGATTTCTACAAATCTCTTCGATAGATTTCTCACTGGAGTCACATCCCATACATCTGCTATCAAACTTCTGAAGCTATTAGACATCTTCGACGGGCTCAACAGGTTGAGACCCGATTTCATTTTTTGCTACACTGAATCTCCGCAGTGATGCTCCAAAAAAAACATGTCTATGATCAACGAACATTCAGTTAAAAAAAATTGCTCATTTTCTTTCATTTGATATTTTCGGTAATACATCACCAGATCTGCCTATAAATTTCCATGGAAAAACAATCTATAGGTATCCATTAAGTCAGAAAATAGACCATCACCAAAAAATAAGATCTGGCACATACCATAGATCCTATGAAGAGAATTGGTCTTCTGCAAGCGGCTCTCGATTTTTTGAAGACAAAGGGTTTCAATGCAGGAAAACACACACACCGCTTTGTATGCACAACCTACAGAAAAGAAAAATTGTTAAAAACTTTTTCACTCTACTCCTCAATATCTCATGGCTCTAAGCAATGAAGCTTCAGGGGCAACCATGAATTTTCTCAAGCTGTTTGGTTTCTGATACATTAAAAAATGGAGAGCATACTCCCTAGGTTTGAAGAAAAAAAATGGAGGAAAAAAAACGAGGGAATTTCCATGAGGAAAATCCCTTCTCAAGGGGTTACACAGGGCAAGACAACGACTGAGCTCTGATACCATATGTTGGGATTAGAATGAATGAGATATATTATTGATACATGAATGATACAATATATAAGTAAGAGGCCTATATGAAAACATGACAAGTGTCAAGGACACATCATAACTGAGAGATAAAGTACACATTAACTCTAACAATATTCTTTTGCACTTTATCTTTCATTTCTTGCTTGAATTCTTCGATGAAAGTTGGGTGATCGTTGGCCTGTGAGGTAGTGCCTTGGGTGGCAGGTGGTATTTAGTTCAACTAATCGCTATTTGTTTTTAGTTGCTGCACTTTATATTGTAATTCTTCTACTTTTGTAGCCTTGGTTTTTAATCCTGTTACTTCCTTATCTACAGCTTCCACCATCTACACTTGGCAGGCTACGTGGGAATTCATCATGTCTATAGGACCTGTTGTGGCCATCATCACTCCTCTATCAAAATCAATCATGGCTTCCTTTAGGCTCGGTGGTAGGGAAATGGCAATCATGGCAATGGATACATCACAAGTATCTTGTTCTATTGTTCTCCTGGCCCTACTCACTCCTTTACTGGGAGCTCTCTACTCCTCCATATCCTGTATTTGATCCTCCTCATTAGTAGTAAATTGAATCACTTCTCTCACCCTGAACAGTGTGAAATTCTTTGTGTCTAGAGATGATGACTCATTTTTGGCCTTCTTTCGGGTGGGAGACTGTGAGGGGCTCTCTATCTGGACTTCATACTCCCAGAGTATGTTTGAAAATACCCCTACTTCATGTATTTTCTTTAGTACCTTGGGAGAAATTGGATGTTCTTTTTTATTGATCACTAGGGTAGCGAAGACCACAAAATATTGGCAAAATACCAGGTCTGTCTGGATTTATGGAGATATCAGATCCAGGGTCGAGGCTGCAACTAAATCTCATGCTTGAGGTGAAGGACGAGCTACTATTTCCTTCCCACTTGACATTGCAGTGGATGCAGAAATCCTTGCTTGTTCCTGGGGGCACATCTAAAATTCTCATTGTCACCTCAAAGAATTTTGAATATTGGTTGACGATTTGAAGGATGGGGTCCTGGAAGTCTTTAGGTATTGTAACGGGGACCAAGGGGATCACTTTTTTGATTAAAAAATTCATGTGAAGCCTCAGGTTAGTGGTATAATCATCCACTACTTCTAGCTTACTATGGGGCATGTCCTGCATTTTCCAGATCAATTTTAGTGACAGTTCCTACTTGAGGGCTTTCTACATTTTATCTTCAAAGTCATCAATCCTGTGTGTAACCTGTAAGAGGGGCAGTTTCCTTGTAACAATCTGCTTATGGAAGCCAAAAGGATTGTAAGACCTCCAGGTGACCTCTGAGAAACAATATGTATCCATGTTCCAAATGGCCCTCAATAAACTGAAATGACCCATGTATACGTAAGGGCCCATTATGCAAGGGATGGGCAGCCAAGGAACTCCTCCCTTCTTCCTTATGGATCTGATTTTTACTTCCTTAGCAATTTTCCTGGTTATTTCTAGGATAGCTATGGAAGTAGGATAGTGGAAAGGCAGTGCCTTTGGAGGTAGCTTTGACCCATACAACCTGATATATGTAAATTGTTCTATTAGGAAGAAATCACCCGTATTAACCTCGTGTAGGAATTTTTCACACCGGCCCTAATTCTATCAGGTTTTTCTCCATACAGTCATTCATGAACAATTGGAATGACATTTTGAAATAAGGTAGTGTAATTGGAGCAACCATACTATATGCAAAGTAGTCGATCTTGAACTGTGGTGGCATTCACTCCCCATATCTGAGTGACCAGTGACTGCTCCATTTGATCCAAGACTAGGTGAATTAAGAATGAGTAATATGAGAAAGGAGGAAGCTCATATTTATCTGCCATAATATCTTCCTATAATCTTGTCAATTCTCGATTGATATTGTCACTGATAACTTCCTCCCACCTGTACATGGGTGTCTTATCTCTTCTGTTACACTAAATGATCAAAAACATAACCTCCTTGGTAACCTATTCTATATCCTTCATCCCTAGCACTAGGTTGATCATATATGCATAATCTTGGGCCCAAGGGCGGAGTATGGATTTGCGAATAGGAAAATTAGGGGATATGGACTTGTTTCTCTTCAAAAGCCTACCCAAGAAGGAGGTCTTGAGCATGAAGTTGGACTGGAGGGTCAACACTTGGAAGTCCAATATCAAAGATGCAATGGAAAGCCTGAACACCCTCCGAATTCTATCAACCATGAGCCTAAATACTACCTGGTTGGCATGATATCTGATGATCCTATTTTTGGGATTGTATGCCACCGCCAACCATGCTAGAATATCTGACAAGTGGTAGACTCTAGGGCAAACCAATTTTCCTAGGTTTGTGGCCCATTTGTTACAAACAGGGCTTGACTCATCTTTATCCCTCTGCACCCTCATAAACAATCCCTTGAGCAATGTCGGGTGGCATTGGTTATCCTCTATTGGGTTGAAGCTGCATATAGTGACGCTCTCTAGTTCCTCCTGCTGGTCCAATGTAATTACCCTATTTAAAATCAGTTGAGCCACGAGGGAACCCATTTCTTTGGCCCTTCCTATTTTTTTATTATCGGCCAAGCCCCTGTTATTTTCTCAATGTGGGATTTGACGTCCATAACCCACTGACGTAGTGCTTAAGAAATCCATTAGATTAGGAAATCGTAGGCTACGTTTACCCCCATCTATCACAACTTTTTGGTCTATAACCAGCCCAAATTTATTTTATGATTGATATTTACGATGGCTTCTGGAAGTACCTATTTAATTTCTCTCATCGATGTTGGGGGAGCGTTGCCACCTTTGTTTTTAAAGAGCTTCTATTAATGGTAGTAGGTGGCATGTTGGATTTTCATTGGCTAAGAGAGTCTGATTTACCGTGCCATGGGGGTTTGATGCACAGATCAATTTTTCATCTATGCTGGAGGGAGGCCTTTTCAATCTGCTCGGTCAGATCCCTATAATGAAAAATTCAAGTTGTCCATATGTATTTTCCTTCATGGCTTGAGCACGACATGCTCACATGCCATAAATTTGAGGTGCACGACTTTAAGAGGAGGCTCTCAAACCCAAGAGGAGTTGCACATAATTTGTGCACATTTAATAGCTTTAAGTGGGTGGGTGCATGACCTTTAAGAAGGGCGCATGAAACTCTAGGGCTTGGTGCGCTCTAAAGAGAGAGAGCGCACGATTTTAGAAACTCGCATGCCCCATTTGCTTTTTTGTGTGCCCCACTTGAAATAAGCACATGACACAACAAATGGGGAGAACACAAACTTTAGAACATGGTGTGCTCCCTTTAAAAAAACTAGAGCACGTGGTACATTTTTTTGCACTCTAACAAAGTGAGTGTTGCATTTAATATTGGGTGCATGACTCTATAGGTAGGGCACACAAGTTTCGTACGCCCTTTACCTTTTCATGTGCCTCGTTTAAGATTGGTGCATGAAATAAAAAGGAAGCGCACAACCTTTAAATCGAGGTGTACCCTCTTTAAGGCCTGAGCGTGTGACACATTAGACCCCTCATGCACTCTAACAAGGTGGGTGCTCCATTTAAAAGTGAGCACATGACTTAAAGAGAGGGGACGCAAGTTGTGCACCCTCTATAGCTTTTTGGGTGCTTGAAAAAAAAGACTAATGCACGAACTTTAAACATTGAACATCAAAGGAGGGGCACATAGAACGCAAGGGGGCGCACAACCTCAAAAATTTTGTGTTCCACTTAAAATTTCATGCGCCTGATAGAATTTCAAGTGCCCAAAAGACAAAAGGGGTGCTAACCCAGCAGAGAAAAATTTAAAACTCATGGTTAAACATTGGGTTTCTCACAAGGCCAATAGGTACTTAAGCTCTATGTCTTCTCTTTCATCTTACTAACATTGTATTGATCCTTAGGATTTGAAATATTGACCAATACTAAGCATAAAATTGACCATTTGTTTTAATATCTATATCATTGAGTTAGATTTTGACCTTAATTCTTAGGTTGAGAATATCAAAACCTTATACTATTTTGCCAAAAATTCTTAACTTGTAATTTTTCTCTATTTATTAAATCTTGTAGTTGGTGCTTATAATATGGTTGCTTTTAAATTCATTTTGAGGCTTTGAATCATATTATTGTTTTGTAGTTTTTCAGTTGGAATGCAAAAGAGATGTGTCACTTCTACTACTATATGTTGAAATGAAGGATAGAGAAAATTCATTCCTTATGTGACTTCGTTTATATCTTCTTATAAGTTTCATGACTTTATGTAGGTCTTTATATTCTCATTGTGCTCTATCACTTATGTTGCATTACAAACAAACCTCATGGTCACCACATTTTAGAGTTAGATATATGCATTGGACCTTAAAATGGAAATCCATATATGATTTTTTTTTTTAAAGCATTGATATTAGAGGTAAATATTTTTTTTAAGTTACATTGATAGTCATACATATCTAATTTCTAAATGTTTAGTCTCTTATAGGGTCTATGTTCATAATAGTTCATTCAAGTTTTGTTTATGCTGGACATATCTATCAAATCCCATTAATAGATTATATATCTATAGCTAATGGGATCACACTTTAATTGTCATTCAAGTTGAAACCATTGCTACAAAGAACCTCAAGAGGAAATGGGAATCCCTATTGCATTAATAGTTGGCCAAATCATTAAATGGAATAGATTCCTAATCAACTATTGACACGTCAAATGGTTGTTATAGGAGGTTTTCTATTCCCTAATAATAGCAGTGTAATATTATTCTTGGTCTTGAGGATTAGGCATTAGTTTAATTAATAGAAAAAATATAGATGAGAATAAAACCTTGAGGATCAAAATTCAATAGATAATTTGTTTATAAAATTTCAAAACCCTTATAATTGTGAGCAAGGCACATCCATCAAGGCTTCATCCCTAGTTTTCTAAAGTATTGAATGTAGCTTGTAATACACAATTTTCTAAATGTAGATAAAATAACATGTATATCCTCAATAATTACTTAAGAATATCACTAGTGTAAAAGCCATTATTTTTTCTTAGATTAGAAAGGAAATCAATAGAGAATAACTTCTTAAGATTTTTTTCTAAAAGTAAAGATCAAAAGATTTGTAGCAAAATGGTAATAGGGATAATTTTATTTTTATATATATAATATAATCTTCCTTAGAATAATACTAAAAGAAGTTTTTTATAAAAAGCATATCCACGATCCTTTCTATTGAAGGAATATATAGCAAATACTCTCCTCTTTGTCTTATTTTTTATTAAGAAGTTTATAACCAAAGGCTCATTGAAGCCCCCCTTAGACTACTAAGAAAACATGGAAATTATTAAGACCACGTGTTTTTTCTTTAAATCTTTAGGTTCATGAAAAAACAAGTCTAAATATCTAGTTTTTAATATTAGGTTCTTTAAATCTTTAGGTTCATGATAAGATTTTTATTAAAATAGTTAGAATCTTCCTCAACTAGTTAACCTTCTAAAATTTGAATTGCACTAAGACAAGACCAATACAATGACTGCAAATTTTTTTTCTACCCTACTAGACCTTCTCTATAAATATCAACATTTTCAAGATATTACCTCCATCAATATTGATGGGGATGAGGAACTCAATAGACTTAGGTTATGATGCTTTTTTATTACATGCATTTGTAATTCAATTGAATTATTTTAAACCAACACCAATGTTATTTTTAGTATTTTTGTTATTTTTCAGGATTGCCAACTCATGACATTTGCTTATAGGATTATTAGAATATTTTTGTTACATATTTGTCAACCGTATTATAGGACTTGTAAACCTATTTAAATCATTTATTTTTATACAAATGTAACATGAATCGAATCCATATTAGTTGGACATAAAAAATAATATATGTTATTGATCTAATCCTCATTTTCACTTTTCTTAATAGCATTTGTTGTCACCTCAGAGTGTCCTAGCCTATCAGGGCAATGCTCTGACATGCATAAGCACTTGTACCTTGCATTGACCAACACAAAAGGAATCTTCATAGGTGGAGATAATTTCTATAGGGAAACCTCTAGGTTTTTTTCTAAGGCCAACTCCTTGTTGGATATGATATTCTACACACCTTCAAACTTCATGAGATTTAGTTTGTTCTTATTGCCAATAGAAAATAAAAAAAAAAAGTAGAAAATAGAACAAGAAAGTGTAAGAAAACAATCTAAGATATAGGGGCAATGCACAAATATCGAGGTCCCTCCATTTGCATGAACAAGATAAGAATGAATAATTCACTATAGTCTAATAGCTAGAAATTGAACATACTTCAACATGCATACCCAAGGATCGAAAACACACAATATAAGTAGGATAGAACAAAATTAGTCATAGATCCCATTGATGCATCAAGAAATTACAAATACATGCGGTTGAAAGAGGTTGAATGCTCCTTAGAAAATAGCTCAAGGCTCGAGTCCCGCTCATATAGATGAGAAGAGGTTAAATGAAGAGCATACAAGGCTAAATATTAGGCACCAATTAGTAGCTCCCAATGCCTTACAATGTGTTCTGTAGGTCTATTTATAGGCCAAGATTGAGGGGTTTTCCCTTGAAAATCCTACTCAAAGTTATTTTTTGCTCTTCAACCAAGATCTTTCTACACATGCTTTTGGCCACCTTAAGGTCAATGGATCTAGGGATATTAATGCTAGATGCTTCTAGCCCCTCAGATGATGAGTTGTTGCTACCATCACCCATTACTATGATGCTCGAAGGGTGGTTGCATCATTAATTCTTACCTACTTTGAGGATCTGGATATCAGAGCTCTCTTGGAATTTTGTCTACTTTTAGGGATATCTCACCTATTGACATTGCTAATATGGCCTCTCTAATTGGTGTAGGATGGAATGGTAATATTACCCATGTGGTCGGTGCTTGGTGCAACTACCCTATGGATGACTGTAGACATGGAAAATTGACCCACTTCAGTGGGTAATCTTCCCTGATCCCTCTAGGGGACCTATTAGACTTACCTAGGGCAAGGGAAAGGATTTTTCCCCTGTTTTGCTTATTTTTCCTCTCTATGCAAAATCATGCCTGATCCTTGACAGGGCACGACTTTGCATTATGATATCGCGATCAGCCCTAATGGGGCACAATTTTCCCTTTTTCGGGTTTGACACACTAAAGAACTAATTTTTCAAGATTGGCATATTTTATGTTGGCCCTCCTTGGTTTTCCTGCTCTTTTCACCTTCAAATCCGCTATATAAAGAGGGTTTGAATTCAAATTTTAACACACAAGTTAACACACGCTCACATAATCGATACTTGATTTATTTTCTTGCATTTAATTTCTCACTAAGTGTTTTGTTCAGTCTGCATCCTTCTTCTTCTTTTGCAAGAAACTTTGAAGTGTGGAGTTTGATTGATTATCTACTACATTGGATTGTTGTTGTTCGCTCTTAGTGGATTGTTGTTGGAGCCCTAACGAGATATTGACCATCCGAGAGATCTAAAACACTTATGTTTTGCTTCTACACTCTCTTCTAGGTGAATTCTCTCTTCTGCATGCATATTTGGATTTTTTGAATGACGTGATCAAGGTTGTGCACTTGTCCTTTTTTTTTGCATAGTTTATGTGAAATCGCACCCTACCTACTACAGGATGTGACTTTGCCTTGCATTATCGCGACTACCCATTACGAGGTACGATTTCGCATGAGCCAAAAATAGGGGCAATATGTTGTTCCTATTTTCTTTAGTGCATCATAGACTGCATCTAGAGAATGGTGGCATATTCTGTTCTATGATTTCTAGATTATTTTTTGATGTATTATATTATGTTTGCTTTTCTCCAAAGGTCAATTTTTGCTTTTAATTATCAAAATTCAGCTAAAATAACCTAGGGGTTTTGATTGTTGCACCTCCAAGTATTGTTATACAGCGGCCTAAGCAAGCCCCCTAACACTAATCCCATTTTCAAGTGTTTTTTGAGTTATCTTGTAGGAACATATATTATTGATAACATTGGACAAAGGGATAAAAACAAGGATAAATCACCGGATAAGCTAAGTATTATGATTAGTATTTTAGGCTATTTGTTGAGTGTTTTTATTTTTTTTATAAAACCCTATATTTGATTTATAGAAGTATATTTAATTAATTTCTAGGCATTTGAAAGATAAACAACATATAGTGTGCACTTATGGTTAATTTTGTTTTTGCATTTCTCTTGAGCCCTTACTTAAAAGATTGTTTATTTAAAACCCTAGGTTAGAAAGGTATTCAAAGGAAGAATAATTCTAGGATTAGCTCTTGTATTCCTGCATTTTATCGAGTCAAAAGATTGTTGATATTTGTCGTCCCATTTTAAAGAGACCCCTTTTTGTATAATATGATTGAACGACTTACATTTGTTCGATAATTAGGTGATGAACCATTGGATTGATGTGATTTTACCCTGAAAGCTACCTAATTGCTTAAGGTTGGTGGGAGCAGGCATCTCGATGATATCCTTGGCTTTGTTAGGATCAATTTTAATGCCTCGTTAAAAGATGATGAACCCTAATATTTTACCCGATGTAACACCAAAGACACACTTCTTTGGGTTGAGGTGCACGTTGTGCTCTAGGAGGTAATCAAAGATTCTACGTAAGTTAGCTAGATGTTGCTAACGTTCTTTAGACTTGATGATGAGGTCATCCACATAATATTCCATGATTTTATGCAAGTAATCATGAAATATATGTCATTGTGCGCTGGTAGGTTGCCCCAAAATTTTTGAGGCAAAATGGCATGACCTTGTAATAGAAGGTCCTCCAGGGGGTTGTAAAGAACATTTTATGGTGATAGGTAGGATTGATCTTAATTTGGTTGTAACCAAAAAATCCATCCATGAGGGATATCATTTCATGGCTGATAATGGAATCGAAAAGTGAGTCGATGTTTAGCAATGGAAAATTGTCTTTAGGACAAGTTTTTTTTAGATCGTAGAAGTCATTACAGACTCACACCTCGCCTGAAGGTTTGGGTATTGGTACCATGTTAGACACCCATTTAGGATAGTCGATGGGTTGAATAAAATCTACATCAAGGAGCTTTTGTAGCTCGAATTTGACTAACAAAGCAACTGTAGGGTGCATACGTTGAAGTTTTTATTGGACGAGCTTAGCATCTTTGTCCAGTGTAAGATTGTGAACCACTAAAGATGAGTCAAGATCTAGCATGTCTTTATAGGACCAAGCAAATACCTTGATGTATTATTTGAGGAAGGAAATGAATAACACACATTCTTCAAGTGAGATACTGGCAGCGAGTTTGACGATATGAGGATTGTCAAGATTTTCACCAATGTCTACATCGATCGTTTCTTCTATCAACATGTGGGAACCATCACGAAGTTGCTCTAGAATTAGAATGAGGTGGAGGTCATCGATGACCTTAGGTATGTCATATTCATAATATAAATATATATCTGTGTGATGGATGCATGGAATATGAGGTGGAGTTTATGATGGAGTATTTGTTGCACGTAAGACATGTGGTGATAATAGGAAGTCTTGTGGAGAAGGTATTGACAGAACATGAGTTAGGTCTATGAAATTTGGTTTGGGAATGTTGTCCCAATTTGTGTTATATGTGTATCATAGTGGTGCAAAGAGGTCCACATAAACCACGTTAACATAAGCTATGGAATAATCCGATAGCGATGAATTTGATGATTGATGGGGGCCAAAAAATCGCTTTCAACCAAATCTGAATTTTCACGCAGAAAATTGGAAACACGCTTTACAAGAAATAGAAATCTCAATGTTTCATTAAATAACTTGCAAAGGTTTACATTTACAACCCGCAGGCTTTACAAAAACTAGCGCACAGGCACAGTTCTTTCACTCTCTATTGCAAAGATTCCCTAACTCTACAACTCTGGAAGGAAAATGCACTCCAAGCTGGTCCGAGTGGCCCTCTGCCTTCGACTCTGCAACTCGACTGTGCAACTCTGCAACTGTAGGTTTTCCAACCCCCGTACATGCCTCTACTTCATCCTTTTATAAATTTTTGCATGACTCTTCGTCTTCCATCTGACGGTCCTTCGATTCATTTCTGCCATGACTGTTCGTCTTCGTCTGCTCCATAACTGCAATCCATAATGTCCTCTGTAACTGGCGTAGTATCTTTCGTTAACTATTCATATGTGCCTGTTTTCACTACACCTTGGTTCCACATGTTGTTTTGTGCTACCATGTGTCATTATGTAACAGCTTTCGAAAATGCAGCCTGTCATTCTGTAACGGCCTCCAAAAATGCAACCTGTCGCGATTTCGTGACATTTTCTTCCTCTTCTCTTTCGGTCGCGATATCGTGACATTTCTGCTCCATTGCCTTCTCTCTCCTTTTTGGGTCACGAAAACCTGACATGTCGTGATATCATGACATTTCTGCTCCATCGCCTTCTCTCTCCTCTTCGGGTCGCGAAAACCCGGCATGTCGTGATATCGCGACATCTTTCTGCCTTGCTTCTTCTTTTCCTCTTCGAGTCACGAAAATGTGACATGTCACGATTTCGTGACATTTCTCTTCCTTGCCTACATTTTGCTCTTTTGGTCACGATAAACAGAGAAGTAGAAATGTTTTTGATGGCTAGGAAACGGAGTTGAAGTGGACTGCAAAGGCAGGTGCACGTTTGGAGATGTTACAGAAGACGACGACCGAATAGCACAGAAGTGAAGGTCACTTCTCCATTAACCTCGGGTGTCTGATGCAGGAGCATCCAGTGACATCTGATGCTAGAACATCCAGTGGAAGCAGAGCCATCTTCATGAATTTGGCTAAGGAAGAAAGATGTCATGATTTCACGACATGTCACGAAATCGTGACCGAAGAAGGAGAATTCAAGGAGAAAAATATGTCACGATATCGCGATAGAAAAAGTGTTGCAATATCGCGACACAAAGAGGGGAGAGAAGCCAGCAAGGAAAACTGTCACGATATCACGACAAAAAAAGTGTCGCGATATTGCGACACAAAGTGGGGAGAAGTTTCCCGAGGAAAAATGTCACGATTTCACGACATGTCACGAAATCGCGACCAAAGTAGGAGGGAGAAGGTGCCCGAAGAAGAATGTTGTGATATCGCGACATGTCACGAAATCACGACAAAAGGAGGAGAGAGAAGGTGCTCGAAGGAAAATGTCGCGATATCGCGACATGTCATGAAATCGCGACCGACAGAGGATAAAATGTGCGAGGGAGAAGAATGTCATGATTTCGCGACATGTCACAAAATCGTGACTGAAAGAGAACAGGAAGAGCCAGAGAGGAAAGATGTCGCGATGTCGCGACATGTCGTGAAATCATGACCAAAAGAGCAGAAAGCAAGCAAGGAAGGAGAATGTCGCGATATCGCGACATGTCACGAAATCGCGACCAAAAGAGCAGAAAGCAAGCAAGGAAGAAGAATGTCACGATGTCGTGACATGTCACGAAATCATGACCGAAAGGGCAGAAAGGAAGCAAGGGAGGAAAATTTCACGATATCGCGACATGTCACGAAATCGCGATCGAAAGTGAAGAAGGGAAGACAAGGAAGAGAAATGTTGTGAAATCATGACATGTCGCGTTTTTGCGACCCGAAGTGGAAAAGAGGAAGCAAGGCAGAAAGATGTCACAATTTCGTGACCCGAAGAAGAGAGAGAAAGCAGAAAGCAAAGATGTCGCAATATCGTGACATGTCACAATTTTGTGACCTGAAGAGGAGAGAAGGACTCGCAATTTCGCAACATCTTCTCTTCTTGCTTTCTTTCGCTCCTACGGGTCGCTACATCTTCTCGTTTTGCCTTCTCTCCCTTCTTTGCATCACGATTTCGTGACATGTCATGATATCGTGACGTATTTCTCCTGTGGCTCCTTCGCTTACCCTTTGGTCACGAAAATGCGACATGTCGTGAAATCGCGACATCTTTCCTCCTTGGCTCCTTCTTCACCTTCTGGTCGCGAAACTGCGACCTGTCGTGAAATTGCGACATTTCTTTCTCCTAGATTTCTCTCTCCTTGGTGGGTTGCGAAACTGCGACATGTCGTGAAATCATGACATCTTCTCCTCTGTGCCTTCTCTCTCTTCTATGGGTCATGAAACTATGACATGTCACGAAATCGTGACATCTTCCTCTTTCGCTCTTCATCTTGCCTTCGGGTCACGAAATCGTGACATCTTAGCTTTCGGCTTTCTCTTTCTTCCTTAGGTCGTGAAATCGTGACATCTTTCTGCCTTGCTTCCTCTTTTCCACTTCGGGTCGCGAAAACGTGACATGTCACGATTTCATGACATTTCTCTTCCTTGCCTTCCCTTCTTCGCTTTCGATCGTGATTTTGTGACATGTCGCGATATCGCAACATTTTCCTCCCTTGCTTCCTTTCTGCCCTTTCGGTCATGATTTCGCGACATGTCGCAACATCGCGACATTCTCCTTCCTTGCTTGCTTTCTGCTCTTTTGGTCGTGATTTCGTGACATGTCGCGATATCGCGACATTCTCCTTCCTTGCTTGCTTTCTGCTCTTTTGGTCGCGATTTCGTGACATGTCACGACATCGCGACATCTTTCCTCTCTGGCCCTTCCTGTTCTCTTTCGATCGTGATTTCGCGACATGTCGCGAAATCATGACATTCTTCTCCCTCGTGCCTTTTCTCCTCTGTCGGTCGTGATTTCACGACATGTCGTGATATGGCGACCGAAAGAGAAGAAGAAGAGCAGGATGGAGAAGATGTCATGATATCACGACATACTACTGGTTCATGACTCAGAAGGAGGGGCATGCGTTTCGAGATGGGTATTTCTCGAGGCAATCAAGTGCCTCATAAACACATGGTTTCATGCCCGAAAAGTGCGCTGCACATTTTTAGCCACTGGAACTGAAGCATCAGTCTCTGTAGAGGATCCCGAAGATCATGGTGGCCATTCGTGCATGACATGCAAAGGCCAAGTACACACAGACGGCTCATCAATGCATCTTTTCACATTTGACCTAGGTGGCAGTTGGCAGTTTTGTGAACAGGTTGAAAACTTAGAGCATCGAGTTGACATTACAGAGTAAGTGTGACAATGAACGGGAGTCAGGCAACGATTGTAGTGGGAGTGCAATAATGACTCAGAGGATCGAGGTGCGGGTGGCTACAGAGTACTCCGTTGTTTTGTGACATAGGGTTGATGGAGAACATAACTAACATAGAACAGAAGACAAAGAAAACAAGAGCCAAATTTCTCATTCAATAGCTTCGGAAGAATTAATAGAAAATATACAAGCAATCTGTCATTTTCTAGCCCCTGTACACACCTCTGCTTCATCCTTTTATAAATTTTTGGGCGTGCCTCTTCATCTTCCATCTGGCGGCCCTTCGATTCATTTCTACCATGACTGTTCATCTTCGTCTGCTCCATAACTACAATCCGTAACATCCTTTGTAACTGGCATAACGTCTTTCGTTAACTGTTTGTCTACGTTTGTTTTCACTGCACCTTGGTGCCATGTGTTGTTCTGTGCTGCCACGTGCCATCCTGTAACGGCCTCCAAAAATGCAGCCTGTCATGATTTCGTGACCTCTCCTCCTTCTTCCTCGTCTTCTTCTCTTCCTGTCACAAAAATGCAACATGTCGCGATATCATGACATTTTAGCTCCCTTGCATTCTCTGTCCTCTTCGGGTCGCGAAAACCCGACATGTTGCGATATCGTGACATTTCTACTCCATCGCCTCTTCTCTCCTCTTTGGGTCATGAAAACTCGACATGTCACGATATTGTGACATGTTTCCTCTCTTGCCCTTCCTTTTCCTTTTCGATCGTGATATCGTGACAT
The DNA here is from genome assembly GCA_028583015.1 of Wollemia nobilis. Classification (NCBI taxonomy): domain Eukaryota; kingdom Viridiplantae; phylum Streptophyta; class Pinopsida; order Araucariales; family Araucariaceae; genus Wollemia; species Wollemia nobilis. The sequence continues at coordinate 7,120,856 of JAQPPZ010002642.1, forward strand.
GTTGCGATATCGTGACATGTCGCGATATCGTGACATTTTTCTTCCTCGCTGCCTTTTTCCCCTTCAGGTCGTGATAATGCGACATGTCGTGTATCGCAACATCTTTCCTTTTTGCTTCCTTCTCTCCTCTTCGGGTCACAAAATTGTGACATGTCGTGATATTGTGACATCTTTGCTTTTTACTTTCTCTCTCTTCTTTGGGTCATGAAATTGTGACATCTTTCTGCCTTGCTTCCTCTATTCCCCATCAAGTGGTATCAGAACCAGAAGATTCTGAGCGTGTAAGCAGAGTGCCGAATGTGAGGCAACTTGCACCAGGATCTGGGGTTAAGGGTTGTGATAAGAAAGTGTAGAAGAATGCTGTTGCGAAGAAACCGTGGTGGTGGGAGAGATATGAGATCTGAGGATTCATAGTTATAGATGTTCAGATCTTTACAGAGACAAGTGCAAGCCCTGCAAGAGAAGCTACTTAGAAAATATTTTCAGGGGCAAGTGAAATCCCTACAAGAGGAGCTGCACAGAAAGCGTGAGGATAAATAGAGAAGTAAAAATGTTTTTGATGGCTAGGAAACGGAGTTGAAGCGGATTGCAAAGGCAGGTGCGCATTTGGAGATGTTGTAGAAGGCGGCAACCAAACAGCATAGAAGTGAAGGTCACTTCTCCATCAACCTCGAGTGTCTAATGTAGGAGCATCTAGTGACATCTGATGCAGGAACATCCAGTGGAAGCAGAGCCATCTTTGTGAATTTGGCTAAGGAAGAAAGACGTCACGATTTCGTGACATGTCACAAAATCATGATCGAAGAAGAAGGAGAAGTCAAGGAGAAAAAGATGTCACGATATTGTGATAGAAAAAGTGTCGCGATATCGCAACACAAAGAGGAGAGAGAAGCCAGAGGGGAAAACTGTCGCGATATCGCGACAGAAAGTGGGGAGAAGTTGCCCAAGGAAAAATGTCACAATTTTGTGACATGTCATGAAATCGCGACCAAAGCAAGAGGGAGAAGGTGCCCGAAGAAGAATGTCACGATATCGTGACATGTCACGAAATCACGACAAAAGGAGGAGAGAGAAGGTGCCCAAAGGAAAATGTCACGATATCGCGACATGTCACGAAATCGTGACCGACAGAGGAGAAAAGGCGCAAGGGAGAAGAATGTCGCGATTTCACGACATGTCGCAAAATTACGATCGAAAGAGAACAGAAAGGGCCAGAGAGGAAATATGTCGCGACATGTCACGAAATCATGACCAAAAGAGCAGAAAGCAAGCAAGGAAGGAGAATGTCGCGATATCACGACATGTCACGAAATCGCGACCAAAAGAGCAGAAAGCAAGCAAGGAAGGAGAATGTCGCGATGTCGCGACATGTCGTGAAATCATGACCGAAATGGCAGAAAGGAAGCAAGGGAGTAAAATGTCACGATATCACGACATGTCGTAAAATCACGATCGAAAGCGAAGAAGGGAAGACAAGGAAGAGAAATGTTGCAAAATTGTGACATATCGCGTTTTCGCGACCCAAAGTGGAAAAGAGGAAGCAAGGCAGAAAGATCGTTCTCTCTTGGCACTAGGAACACTCGAATGCCCGATATCCCTCTTCTTCACAACGAAAACATGTTCCTTGAAACCCTCTTCCCCCACTTCTTCTACCTCTTCCTCTTGGGTAGTTGTTTTGATTACGGGATCTGTAATCATCACCTGCCTTCTGCTCTTGGCTGCTGCTAGCTTCTTCTTTCTTCTCGTCTTGGGTTTCATCTATTTTTCCAACTCTCTGGCCCTTCCTGTTCTCTTTCGGTCATGATTTCATGACATGTCACAAAATCATGACATTCTTCTCCCTCGCGCCTTTTCTCCTTTATCGATCACGATTTCGTGACATGTCGCGATATCGTGACATTTTCCTTCGAGCACCTTCTATCTCCTCCTTTTGTTGTGATTTTATGACATGTCGCGATATCACAACATTCTTCTTCGGGCACCTTCTCCCTCCTGCTTTGGTCGCGATTTCATGACATGTCGTGAAATCGTGACATTTTTCCTCGGGCAACTTCTCCCCACTTTGTGTCACGATATCGCGACACTTTTTCTATCACGATACACTTGATGGGGAATAGAAAAATTGCAAACACACACACATCCAAATTTTTACACAAAAATTTGGAAACAAACTTTACAAGAAACAGGAACACTCTTTTCCATTCATTAACTTGCAAAGGTTTACATTTATAGCCCATAGGCTTTACAAAAACTGGCGCACAGGCACAGTTATTTCACTCTCTATTGCAAAGATTCCCTAACTCTACAACTCTAGAAGGAAAATGCACTCCAAGCCGGTCCGAGTGGCCCTCTGCCTTGACTCTGCAACTCGACTGTGCAACTCTGCAACTGCAGGTTTTCCAACTCCTGCATCTACAATTTTCCAACCCCTATACACGCCTCTACTTCATCCTTTTATAAATTTTTGGGTGTGCCTCTTCGTATTCCATCTGGCGGCCCTTCAATTCATTTCTACCATGACTGTTCATCTTCGTCTGCTCCATAACTGCAATCCGTAACGTCCTCTGTAACTGGCGTAACGTCTTCCATTAACTGTTCATCTGTGCCTATTTTCACTGCACCTTGGTGCCACGTGTTGTTCTGTGCTGCCACATGCCATCTTGTAACGGCCTCTGAAAATGCAGCCTGTCACGATTTCACGACCTCTCCTCCTTCTTCCTCGTCTTCTTCTCTTCCTGTCATAAAAATGCGACATGTCACGATATCGTGACATTTTAGCTCCCTTACCTTCTCTCTCCTCTTCGGGTCGCGAAAACCCAACATGTCACGATATCGCGACATTTCTGCTCCATCGCCTCTTCTCTCCTCTTTGGGTCACAAAAACCCGACATGTCACGATATCGCGACATGTTTCCTCTCTTGCCCTTCCTTTTCCTTTTTGGTCACGATATCGTGACATTTTTCTTCCTCACTACCTTTTTCCCCTTCGGGTCGCGATAACGTGACATGTCGCGATATCGTGACATCTTTCCTTTCTGCTTCCTTCTCTCCTCTTCGGGTCGCGAAATCGTGACATGTCGCGATATCACGACATCTTTGCTTTTCGCTTTCTCTCTCTTCTTTGGGTCGTGAAATCATGACATCTTTCTGCCTTGCTTCCTCTTTTCCACTTTGGGTCGCGAAAACGCGACATGTCATGATTTCGCAACATTTCTCTTCCTTGTCTTCCCTTCTTCGCTTTCGGTCATGATTTCGCGACATGTCACGAAATCGCGACATTTTCCTCCCTTGCTTCCTTTCTGCCCTTTCGATCATGATTTTGCGACATGTCGCGATATCGCGACATTCTCCTTCCTTGCTTGCTTTCTGCTCTTTTGGTCGTGATTTTGCGACATGTCGCGATATCGTGACATTCTCCTTCCTTGCTTGCTTTCTGCTCTTTTGGTCGTGACTTCGCGACATCTTTCCTCTCTGGGCCTTCCTGTTCTCTTTCGGTTGCAATTTCGTGACATGTCACGAAATCACGACATTCTTCTCCCTCGCGCATTTTCTCCTCTGTCGGTCACGATTTTGCGACATGTCATGATATCGCGACATTTTCCTTCGGGCACCTTCTCTCTCCTTTTGTCGCGATTTTGCGACATGTCGCGATTTTGTGACATGTCACAATTTTGCGACATTCTTCTTCGGGCACCTTCTCCCTCCTACTTTGGTCGTGATTTCGTGACATGTCGCAAAATCGTGACATTTTTCCTCGAGCAAATTCTCCCCACTTTGTGTCGTGATATCGTGACACTTTTTCTGTCACGATATCGTGACAGTTTTCCCCACTGGCTTCTCTCTCCTCTTTGTGTCGCGATATCACGACACTTTTTCTATCGCGATATCGTGACATCTTTTTCTCCTTGACTTCTCCTTCTTCTTCGATCGTGATTTCGTGACATGTCGCAAAATCGTGACGTCTTTCTTCCTTAGCCAAATTCACGAAGATGGCTCTGCTTCCACTGGATGTTCCAACATCAGATGTCACTAGATGCTCCTGCATCAAACACCCGAGGTTGATGGAGAAGTGACCTTCACTTTTGTGTTGTTCGGTCGCCGCCTTCTACAACATCTCCAAATGCGCACCTACCTTTGTAGTCCGCTTCAACTCCGTTTCTTGGCCATCAAAAACATTTCTACTTCTCTATTTATCCTCACGCTTTCTATGTAGCTCCTCTTGCAGGGCTTTCACTTGCCTCTGCAAATCTCTTCTGAGCAGCTCCTCTTGCAGGGCTTGCACTTGCCTCTACAAAGATCTGAACATCTATAACTGTGAATCCTCAGATCTCATATCTCTCCCACCACCACGGTTTCTTTGCGGTGGCATTCTTCTGCACTTTCTTCTCACAACCCTTAACCCCAGATCCTAGTGCAAGCTGCCTCACGTTTGGCACTCTGCTTACATGCTCAGAATATTCTGGCTTTGATACCACTTGATGGGGGCCAAAAAATTGCTTTCAACCAAATCCTAATTTTCATGCAAAAAATTGGAAACACGCTTTACAAGAAATAGAAATCCCAATGTTTCATTAAATAACTTGCAAAGTTTTACATTTACAGCCCGTAGGCTTTACAAAAATTGGCGCACAGGCACAGTTCTTTCACTCTCTATTGCAAAGATTCCCTAACTCTGCAACTCTAGAAGGAAAATGCACTCCAAGCCAAGGAGGAAACCATGATCTCCAGGATCCTCTACAGAGACTGATGCTTCAGTTCCAGTGGCTAAAAATGTGCAGCGCACTTTCTGGGCATGAAACCATGCATTTATGAGGCACTTGATTGCCTCAGGAAATACCCATCTCAAAACGCATGCCCCTCCTTCTGAGTCGTGAACCAGTAGTATGTCGTGATATCGTGACATCTTCTCCATCCTGCTCTTCTTCTTCTCTTCTAGTCACCATATCGTGACATGTCGCGCTATCACGACATTTCTCTTCCTCGTTCCTCTTCTCCACTTCGGGTCGTGAAATCGTGACATGTCGCGATTTCGCGACATCTTCTCTTCCTGCTTTCTTTCGCTCCTATGGGTCATGATTTCGCGACATGTCATGAAATCATGACATCTTCTCGTTCTGCCTTCGCTCCCTTTTTCACGTCGCGATTCCATGACATGTTGCGATATCGTGACGTCTTTCTCCTCTGGCTCCTTCGCTTGCCCTCTGGTCACAAAAATGCGAGATGTCACGAAATCACGACATATTTCCTCCTTGGCTCCTTCTTCACCTTCTGGTCATGATATCGAGAGCCAGAAGATTCTGAGCGTGTAAGCAGAGTGTCGAACATGAGGCAGCTTGCACCAGGATCTGGGGTTAAGGATTATGAGAAGAAAGTGCAGAAGAATGCCTCCACGAAGAAATCGTGGTGGTGGGAGAGATATGAGATCTAAAGATTCATAGTTACAGACGTTCAGATCTTTGCAGAGGCAAGTGCAAGCCTTGCAAGAGGAGCTGCTCAGAAGAGATTTGCGGAGGCAAGTGAAAGCCCTGCGAGAGGAGCTATGTAGAAGGCATGAGGATCAACTAAGAAGTAGAGGCCAGGGAAAAATAAATGGTGGAAGATAATATGGAGTGCGCCACAAGTTGAAGCCATTGAAGACAGTGGACGAAAAGGTGTGCAGCAGTGCCAGAACCTATTTGGTAGAGGGCAAAAATTATTTTGATGGCCAAAAGACGGAGTTGAAGCGGACTGCAGAGGCAGGTGTGCATTTGGAGATGTTGCAGAAGGCAGTGACCGAATAGCCTAGAAGTGAAGGTCACTTCTCCATCAACCCCGAGTGTTTGATGCAGGAGCATCCAGTGGCAGCCGAGCAATCTTGCATCTACAAAAAAATTTCTAAGTGTTTGCCTTGGTGTCGTGAAATCGTGATAGAAGAAGAAAGAGAAGTCAAGGAGAAAAAGATGTCATGATATCATGACAGAGTGTCGCGATATCGTGAAACAAAGAGGAAAGAGAAGCCAGCAGGGAAAACTATCGTGATATCGCGACAAAAAAAGTGTCACGATATCGCGACTCCAAGCCAGTAGGACCAACTGTCGCGATATTGCGACATGTTCCATAGGAGAAGCAAGGGTGCCAAGGATGTCGTGATTTTGTGGCCCAATCAGGCAAGAGGAGGCTGCAAGCAAATATGTCACAATTTCGTGACATGTCACGGTTTCGCGACCCAAAAGTAGAAGGAGAGTACAAAAGGCAAAGATGTCACGATTTCGTGACCTGAGGAAGAAAGAGAAAGCCAAAAGCTAAGATGTCATGATTTCGTGACCCGAAGGTAGGATGAAGAGCGGAAGAGGAAGATGTCGCAATTTCGTGACATGTCACAGTTTTGTGACCTGCAGAAGAGAGAGAAGGCACAGAGGAGATGTCGCGATTTTGTGACATGTCGTAGTTTCGTGACCCGCCAAGAAGAGAGAAATCCAGGAGAAAGAAATGTCGCGATTTCGTGACAGGTCATAGTTTCATGACTAGAAGGCAAAGAAGGAGCCAAGGAAGAAAGATGTCGTGATTTCACGACATGTCGCATTTTCGTGACTAGAGGGCAAGCGAAGGAGCCAGAGGAGAAAGACGTCACGATATCGCGACATGTCAGAGAATCGCGACGCGAAGAAGGGAGAGAAGGCAGAATGAGAAGATGTCACGATTTTGTGACATGTCACAAAATCGTGACCCGTAGGAGCGAAAGAAAGCAGGAAGAGAAGATGTCGCGAAATCGTGACATGTCACGATTTTGCGACCCGAAGTGGAGAAGAGGAATGAGGAAGGGAAATGTCGCGATAAGGGACATGTCACGATATCGTGACCGAAAGAGAAGAAGAAGAGCAGGATGGAGAAGATGTCGCGATATCACGACATACTGCTGGTTCACGACTCAGAAGGAGGGGCATGCGTTTCGAGATGGGTATTTCTCGAGGCAATCAAGTGCCTCATAAATGCATGGTTTCGTGCCCGAAAAGTGTGCTGCACATTTTTAGCCACTGGAACTAAAGCATCAGTCTCTATAGAGGATCTCGGAGATCATGGTGGCCATTCACGCACGACACGCAGAGGCCAAGTACATGCAGATGGCTCATCAATGCATCTTTCCGCATTTGACCCAGGTGGCAGTTGGCAGTTTCGTGAACAGGTTGAAAACTCAGAGCGTCGAGTTGATGTTACAGAGTAAGTGTGACAGTGAACGGGAGTCAGGTGGCGATTGCAGTGGGAGTGCAATAAGGACTTAGAAGATCGAGGTGCATGCGGCTACAGAGTACTCAATGGTGGGAGAGGCATAGCGGTAGCAGAAGATGTCCGAGTCTTGCAGAGGCAAGTTCAGGCCTTGCAAGAAGAGCTACGTAGACGATTGGAGCCAAGAAGAGATGAAGGTAGTGAAGAGGAAGATTACAAAGAAGAGGTCCAGCCTAAGGAAGAAGAAGAAGCAGTAGATCCTGCACAAGCCAGACTATATAGAGCCATATCCCAGATTGGGAAGAGGCCGAAGATGGAGGTTTCCACATATTTTGGGAACCTTGATCCATAGGAATTGATCGACTGGATCAACGATCTGGAAGAGTACTTTGAGTACGAGGAGGTTGAATACCCTGAGAGGGTCAGATTCGCTAAGACCAAATTGAAATTTCATGCCAACATATGGTGGAAGGGAGTGCAGCTGGAGAAAAACAGAAGAGGAAAAGAGAGAATAAAAAAATGGGAGCGGATGGTAGAAAAGCTAAAGAGGTAGTTCATCCCTGGTGATTATGAGTTAGACCTGTTAAAGAAAATGTAAGGTTTAAGGCAATCAAGTAAGTCTGTAAAAGAATACACATAAGAGTTTCATAAAATTATGATCAGAACAGGCCACTCAGAGGCCAACAAGGAGAAGGTAGCCCGTTATATTAATGGGTTACGAGCAAGTATTCAAGAGGAATTAAGTCTGGTTAGGATGACCACCATAGAGGACGCTTACCAATTTGCCCTAAGAGTTGAAGAGAAGCTCAATAGACGGTTTGAGGGTAAGCAGAGAAGAGGAGGTCATGGAGAAAGAACGAGTGGAAAAATAGATGAAGCCCAAGACGAGAAGAAAGAAGAAGCTAGCAGCAGCCAAGAGCAGAAGGCAGGTGATGATTACAGATCTCGTAATCAGAACAGCTACCCAAGAGGAAGAGGTAGAAGAAGTGGGGGAAGAGGGTTTCAAGGAACCTATTTTCGTTGTGGAGAAGAGGGACATCGGGCATTCGAGTGTTCCCAGTGCCAAGAGAGGACGCGTGTGAGACCCGAGGGTCATGCCAGAGTGGCTGTAGCAGATGGAAGATGAAGAGGCACACCCAAAAATTTATAAAATGATGAAGTAGAGGCGTGTATAGGGTTTCAAAAACTATAGATGCGGGAGTTGGAAAACCTGCAGTGCAGAGTTGCACAGTCGAGTTGCAGAGTAATGGCAGATGCAAGAAAACGGGTAGAGATCTAGGCTGTGTTATATATTTTTGGAGCTGGTGACACATGTGTGTGGGTCTAGCAAGATATGTTGGCAACAAAGGGGGAGGTGCAATGTTGCACTATGGAGCTTTAGGTGTGAGGGACAATGTGAAAAATTGATTAACTAGTTTGTCGATGTAGCATGAGAACATGTCATTTGAGGAAGGAACTTCATGAAAGAATTTTGAGGGAACCATGATCGTAGAGTGGGAAGATGAGTTCTCATTGAAAATATCCATATCAACATATTCTTCTAAGGTGTGCACAAAAGGTGGTGTGGGATGCAATAAAAAATCTTGTAGTTCATCCTCGAGTGTATGGACAGTTGTGGGTTGTTATCCTAAAGCTAATTTATCCATAGGTAGTGGGACACATGGATTTATGGGTGTGCATAACCCTTGTTTGTAATGTACTAGCCCAAATACACACCAATGAAAGTGTCAAAGATACCGCAATGTGAACTAGGAGTTGGACATGTGATCTAACATACCACAGAAGATAGACCGTGGTGGTGGAGGGACAATAGGTGGGAGTGAAGAATCAATGCCCGCGTACACAAAATTGGTATAATTTTTTGGGGAACCTAAGCGCACAACTGTATTTATGGTAAGTATCGAAGTGGACGAGTGACCAAAGTCATGGGTAGACTGGATTAGAGGCGAACACAAACGAGCATCGTGGATGTTGTAGTTGCTAGGACCAATGTTTGTCATGAAGATAGAAACTTGGGATGACATACGTATGGATGAACAAGACGGTGAATCTAAATCAGATGATGATGATGCAAGTTGGGAATCCCAAATGATGGTCATGGATGATTGAAATAGTTGGTCATAAAGGTGGGTAGCTCGTTGCTACCAATTGTGGCATTCAGTAGTTGTAGATGGGATGGGTTGGTAGGTGTGTGGGAACTGTGAGGGAGGAGAGGTAGGTGTTGGGAGTTACCTACAAGAGCATATGAATGAATGAGATCACAAGAAAAAATAGAGTTGTGGTGTTTAAGATGTAGGTAAGAGAGGAGGTTCTGTAGAGGAATATGGATTTGAGGTGGGGGTGGTCCCGATGAGTATGAAAAGTCCATTGTCAATACTAGTGGTGGATCTGCATATGATGATGGTTGTGACAGTGGTGGGGGCCACATAGAAGGTGATGAAAAGGGTACAATAGTAGGATGGGGTGTTGTACTAGATGATGCTGGTATGGACGTTGTTGGTTGTGAGTGTGTACGTGTCCCAGATGAAGGTTGTGGTGAAGACACTAATGAGGGAGGAGGAATAAATAATCCTGATGGGTGAGGATTAGAGATAGGAAGGACATGTTTCATAGATGAAGAAGGCCCAGGTGGGAGATCTATGATGTTGCAAAATTTGAAAGAGGCCTCACCGGTAGGAACACAATGGACAAATTCGTTGTGGACATATTTAAGATAATGATGCAATGTAGATGGCAAGCACTACATGTCTTTAATCCATGGACATCCAAGTAAGATATTATATTGTATTTCAACCTAAATAATATGGAATAGAATAATAATATTACGTACACCTACACAAATGGGTAGGACAATGGATCCGATTGTAGGTCACATTGAACCATAAAATGCATGAAGGACCAGTGAGGGTGTGGAGAAGTGAGCAGAATGTGTAGGTGATGTTGAGTCATGGTGGAAATAATACTGATTGAGGAACCAGTATCAATGAGAACACATTTGTACATGATGTCATTGATGGTTGCTTGAATGTGGAGGGGAGGATCCACTCCTTCGCCTATGAGTTTTATGATCTCATGGCCATGGAAACTAATAGATGGTTGAAGGTAGCACAAGATATTACCTACAAAGTTGAAAAACACATCAGTATCATGGATTTCGAGGTTAATGGAGTGAAGGATGTAATTTAATGCCTCACAATGAGGTTGAGATTGTTGTGGGAGGTCAAATATAGACAATCTAGTAGGAGCATTACGCAGCCGATGCATAAGGCTACTGTAAATTGTAATGATATTCTATGGGGTATGAGGTGGAGCTTGAGGAGTTGTAGGCACTTGTGAGGAAACAAATAGTGTTGGCATAAGGGCTACCAGCACAAGCTGGTTTGAAGGATAATGCTAATTTTGAGTGGTGAGGTTTATTATGCCCACTACGTCACATGAGGGAGGGTCACAGTGGATATTTTTGACTTGTCTTGGTGGCCTTGGGGGGTTATTTTGGGGTGTTTAGGGATTAGTCCCTCGATGTTCAGGTAAGGGATTCTGATATATCCCTAGGTTAGTGTGAGAGGGTTTAAAACCTAGATTTTTCCTTAGTCAATGAGATCTTGGACCATACCATGAAAATAATGACATGATTCGATATCATGGTTGCACTATCTATGGTATGCACAGTAGGCTTGCTCAACTTAACCCCAAGGCTTAGGTGCATTTGGATCGAGAGGTTTAATTTTTGGTAGGGTAATGTGACCTGCATCATATAGCCTATGGAATAAGGTTGGTAGAGGCTTAGAAAGTGGTGTTAAGTTACACTATGGAGGTGGGGGACAAGGTCCTCAAATTTGCTATGGTCTAGGTGGAAGAGGTGCATTGGTTTGAAATAGTTGTTGTTGTGGAGGAGGAGGTCGTGGGACCTATGTGGGGGCTAAATAAGCTGCTTCCACTTGGTTGGCTTGTGGTGGTTGTGGGAAATGTTGATTGGGTGTGTTTTTTTTGTTAAAGTGAAAGTTAGAATTGTGTGAAGGCTTTTGTCTTAGTTTGATTTTTCTAGATTGGACTTTGATGTCCTCAATGACTTTTTTTTGGGAAATGGCTTCCTCAAAGGTGTGGCTTTGGTGAAGTTGTAGGGATATGGAGATGTGTTTATGGTAACTCTTTGAAAAGAGTGTAACCAACTCCATATATGGGAGGCTGTGAATGAGGTCATGTATGATCGATCTCCATCTAGAGACAAATTATGTGATTGGTTCATCATCAACCTGTCATAAAGTGTAGATGTTAGAGAATTTTGTCTTCTTTTTTATGTTGATGGAAAAGTGCTCAAGGAACAAATTGGCTAGTTGCTCAAAAGTGTAGAGGTTGTGGCATGGGAGCATGTTGTACCAGTCTAAGGCTTGTCCCCCAAGTGAAAGGGAGAAGGTACGTAACATGAGAGGATTGCTACTATGAAGCTGGTAGCAAGCTGAGCGATAGTTACTTACATGTTCACATAGGTCCTCCTTGCTTTTAAACTTATCAAACTTTGATATCTCAAAGCGATATGGGTAAGGAGTAATGGGAACTGAGGGATGGATTGGCTCATTGTAGAGCTCATCGTACGTGGGTTTCTGTGGCCCATAATTGGCGGTGCAAAGGTTTAACATCTTAACTTCATCTCATAAGAGTTGAAGTTTAGGTGCTAATGGCATAAAATATGGTGCTAATTTGGGTTAAGCTTATAGTGCAGGGGGTTTTGAAATTGGTATTCTTCCCAATTTTGGGGAGGAACATACTACAACAGATCCTAGGGATACCGTTGTTGCATAGGATAATATGTTGAAGAAACTGGTATAGTCTATTGTAGGGTAGGTGGCTACTAAGGATAATAGTATTGTGGGTGCATAGTCTAAGGTTGTTGTATAGGGGTTTGTTGGGAAGGAACCTACTGTAATGGTTGTGTTGTGGGAGGTGACGACCAAGAAGGGGGTGGTGTGAAAAACATGGGTCCAGCAGATATAGGTGGATGTGAAGATGGCTAAATGGGATGTGTGACTTGCAGATAGGATAAGGTATCTAAGGACGGTGTCTGTGTCTGGCTAGGAAGAAATTGTAGGAAAAATATTGGTTGGCAAGCTTGGGATGTTGGGTACATAGGTTGTGAAGGATGTAAAGGCTCAAACATGGGTAGGTAGCTCAAAGTTAAAATCTAAAAAGGAGGTGGAGGCAACCAAAAGGAAATTGTATATGAGGATGGATTGGAAGAGGGTGTATCATACAATCTCGATGGATGAGATGTAGGTAGTAGTGATGATGAGGATGGGTCATTGGTCTACGTGGTAGGAACCTGGGTAGGTGTCATGGTAAGTGTATTCACACTATATTATGAAGAGAAGGTTTGTTAACAGTGTGGATATTATGCTTGTTGGGATTACAAAGGCAGTTATGATGTGGTCTTGAACAACGAGGAAAAGGATTATTGAGGAAGGGATTGCGGTGTTGCTTCCTCTAAGTATTTATGTGTTGAAGTGGATGAGGCCTATTGTTGTTGTAGTGGAGGCTATTCTAATGAGGATGCACATGCATCCGTGATAAAGGTCAATGGGTCTAAAACCATCCCTACAGTAGGGGTGAATGACATAATCTCTGGGCGGGTGCAATTGAGTAATGAATAATCACTCTCAAAAAGGGATTGAATTAGATTTTGGAAAAATAAATGAGCAAAGGTAGAGGATGTGGGACGAAATTCCTCATTGACAATGAGGGAATGAGGTGGTTATCCTGGTGTTGTGTAGATAACATGATCATAAAAGGTGGTAGAAGGATGAGGTGATGATGGATGGGAAAGGAGTGGATTATCCTCCTCAAATTATGTGGCAAAAATATCTTTGGATGTATATGTCTCGCTCTGAGACATAGTACTGAATGGTTCAAATCCTATGAAGAGATCTACTATGAGCATAGACTTACCCTTTGTGGTTGAAGGGGGAGGGATGGATTAGCTGGAAGAAACACTAATTACTTCTTCCCTAAGGTATACTTGCTCGTGTTCCTGGCTATGGGTGATAATAGACATGGTGTCATCTATGAGGGATTGGTGATCAAAACTATACAAAAAATGGAAATTGAGTGTTCTGGGTATGATCTGTGTGGGGTTTTTATGAAATCCAGTAATATTTATGAGGTTTTTGTGTCTAAAAACTAAAATTGTAGGTTGGGGGCGATCTGAATAGTGAATTTGTAGGGCAGTGGACAAATTGGACTGAGTGTGAAAAAGACACAAAACTAAAAATGACAGACTACAAATAGTCCCTAGGTGGGCTTCCAACAGGTGAATGTGTTGAAACCAATTTGTGTGAGCATGCAAACAGTATATAACTGAAGTCAATTCCAAATGCAAAAAAATAAAAGTGTTGCTTCATTTAGTGTGTTTTGATATTAGAATCTCCTAGGAAGTATCATGGGTAGTGAGGTGAAATTCAAGATAAAACAAGAATTTTGTAAACACGGAACCTCCTGCAACACCCAAATATGTACAGAATAGAACAATGCTTCAAAATGCAAATGGTGACCTTTATGGAAGGTGTAGTAAAATTATAGCCTATGGGGGGAGAAATCAAAGTGCTGAAATGAGCTCACTGTATCCTCTCACAAGAAGAGGTGGTACTGTCTAAGACTTGTTATCGGCATACCCATACTTTCGCTTCACCATCGAGCAAGATTATTCAATAATGATAGTTACCATGTTCACTGATTATGTAAGCATTGTGAATGAAGGCATCTAATCCTATCCCACTCTGAAGGCTCCTTGTGATGATGAATTATAGAAGATCAATCTCAAAAGTGGGGGATTTTTCGTGATGAAGTCCAAAAAACCACTCCTGTGGGGCTACTAGGTGTCTAGGGGGGTGATCTGGTGGAGGGTAAGACTCCTACCTCATCAGTAACAAGTTATGGATTGTGGATGAAATCTAATATCACCACTGTATGTACCATGTGATTATGTGGACTTAAGTTGTTTAGCGATGATGTGAAAGTAAAGTGTAACTAATTAAATGCCTTTCGAAAAGAAATCTAGGCATAGATGCATATTTTGAAAAGAAACTAAGTGTATAATTACATTTTTGAAGAAAAATACTCTAACCCTAGATGCCTTTCTGAAAATAAAACTGATCTAGGAAAGCTTGGAAATAGGAAAACTAGAATACATGAGAAGGAAGATGAACTATATACATGTATTAGAAAGAATTGCAAGTTCTACTTTAGATGTTTGTGTAAAGACAATGCAAGTTACCTTGAGGGTTTGGAAAGTGATAAAAATTCCTTAACCTAGATGTGTTGTGAAAAGGAATGCAAGTGATGTGAGAAGAATTTAGCAATTTTATGTTAGAAGCAATGCTTGAAAGGAGAAGCAAATTGAAAATGCCCTTTTGAAGGAAACAAAGAGGATTTGCAGGGTGATGTAAAAGTGAATTTGAATCTAACCCTAGATGCAAATTTGAAAAGAAAATTTTGAGTAATGTAAAATATGATTTTCCAATTTGAATTGGAACAATAGTTGAAATCTAATCTTACATGTGAATGTAAAGAAAAGCTTACTCTAAACGTGCTTGAAAGGAAACTTGAAAAGAGGTTAAGAAATATATAAAGCGATTTACAAAATTCAAATCTAATTATGTCTAAACATAATTCTGAAAATGAACTATTCTAATTGTGTTTATATCAATTTGAAACCCTAATTTGTTGTATTTAAATTAGGATTTTGAGATACTAGCATAATACATGTAATAGAAAACTAGTCTTGCAAATAAATGACATCACGGATGGTTTTGAGTGGAATACTTGTATTCTGAGGTGATATTTGACTTTTTTGAAGTCTCTACTATGACTCCGTGCTGTTTTGGGGTCTGTAGAGCAATTTTATCAAAAATCATAGGTCAGGGTGCGATTTGATCCTAGATTCATAGGTCGAGAGGCAAATCGTATTTAGGAGCCTAAAACTCCTATTCTGATAACCTAAGAGGTGTCTCAGGGTTTTAGGGATCCTGTAACAGTAATAGAAAACCATAATTATACCATATTTATAGTAAAATAACCTAATATAATCTCTCGTGGGTGGTCCCACTGGGCATGCCAAAATGAAGTGTACCAAAGGCTACCATTTGATCAAGCAAATTAACAATGACAAATTAACATGCTAAAAAATACTTTCAACTAATTTTATTGAGAACTTGATACAAGATTATAGGGTGAATCTCATTTTCTTTCTCAACAAGACATGAACCACTCTGATGGTTTCTCTTAGGGCCCCTTGAATGTAGGTGGGTTTTAATGCGTGTGAGCCATCGTTGTGTGTTGTTTCCACTACTGTGTTTGTTGTTCAAATGTGTGTTTGCTACTGTTGGAGGACCTATAAAATGGTGTTAGTTCACTTGGGTGCCTATCATGGATTAGGTCCCATATTGATGAAGACAAAATGATATTAAAAACATGAAATAAAGCCAAAAATTAAGTGTAAATGTTATAAAAATATGAAAGGAAGCTTACTTAAGGTTTTTGCTACTGTAGATCAGTTGTACGACCAATTCGTAGGGTAGGAGGTTATTTGGAACCTAGGTTCACAGGTTAGGGGGTGAAGCCAACTACATGTGCCTTCTGGTGGAGATCCTTTGTTCGGATGGGCTCTTGGAATGCTTAGATGTTGTTTGTACCATCCACATTCAAAAGAAGGTATTCTGGTGGGATTTTGGCAAATTTTCTATAATTTAGCTAAAAGGGAGAGAGATAATGAGAGGGAGAGCCCTCTATTTATAGGCAAAGGTGAGGTCAAGAGAAGGGGTTAGATAGACCAACCCTTAGGGTTACTCCATGCTGGAGTTAGGTTAGGGTTTTGACTAGGTGTCAAATCCTCATGGCCTAGAGAAATATCTCATCCTCACACATGTGTGAGGAGATATTAGGGATGGCTAGGGTTAGTTAGATCCTAGGTTAGGTTAGGATTTCCCTAAATATCCTAACTAAGTGGGTGCACACATGTGTGAGGGAATAATTAGGACTAATTTGGGTTTAGGATCCTAATTAACATTTTTAATTCATAAAGTACACTTAAGTGAAGTGACTTTACAATTAGAAATTCAATTAACTTAATTAGGAGTTTTGGGAACTAATAGTCCCGTGGGGTCCTAATTAGATGTAGGAAAGGGCTTAGGTTACCTTAGGGAACTGATAGGTGACCTCATGATAGATACAATGTGGTTAGGTCATGGATTGTGTAGTTTAGTAGGATTGCATGACTATAGACCCATGAAATGGCCTACATAGGTCTACGAAGATCTACGATAGTCTAGAGTGGTCTACGTTGGTCTAGAGTGGTCTTCGCTGATTTAGAGTGATCTACGCTGGTCTAGATTAGTCTACGTTGGTCTAAAATGGTCTACATTGGTCTAAAATAGCCTAGAAGGGTTTATGATGGTCTATGCAAACCTACAAGTGTCTGAATAGATCTACAAGTATGTATAAGTAGACATGTGTGACTTTTGGGTGTCTACAAAATCAACAAAGAGACTGTATAATATGGTCCAATAATACAGCAAGTGGGTAGTACACAGTTAGAGAAGGATATAAGAAAAGCTTTGATAACAACAATGAGAATTTTTTTTGGTTGTGGAGTAGAATATGAAAGGTAAAAGCTCCTTTAAAAACTAGAATCTTTGCCTAGTTAGCTCTAGCCAAAAAAGCACTAACATGGGATGCTCTTCAAAGGAGGTCTTGACAAGGACCAAGTTAGCATGTCATGTGCAAAAAGGAAGAAGAAACATTGGACCATATTTTAACTCATTGCCCTTTCACAAAAGAAGTGTGGAATTCAATTCTACCTATAACTCAAGGGAAAGGACAATGGTCTACTAGGAATATTTCATATAACATGCAATAGTGGTTCAAATAAAGAGGATTAAAGGAGTATGTAGACACCAAATTTTAGTCATTTGTAGTCATTTGCACTCAAATTTCTACAAATTCACCAAAACCCCCAAATTTCCACAAAATAATCATTGATTACTCAAATTCGCTCAAATCCTTCCAAAATTCTAATTTTCTATCTAATTCATCCAAATTTCCCTAATTTCTAGCAATTTCTTCTCAATTTCCCTCTAATTTCCTTCTAATTTCTCTAAATTCTTCTAAATTCCCTCTAATATTCTCTAATTCTATCTCAATTTCATCTATTTCTTTTAATTCTTCTAAGGTCTCCCTAAGTCTTATATTTTCCTCTAATTTCTCTTTTCCCTCTAATTTCTTAAATTCTTCTAAATTCCTCCTAATCTCTTTTAATTCTCCTAATTTCTCCCTACTTTGTTTAATTCTTCTAATCCATTGTTATTCTTAATAATTCTTCTAATCCACCTTAAAGTTTCCCATAACCTTCCCTTCCCACCTAACCCTCCATTAAGCCCTCCATTAGGCCCTAATCACCCTTCTAATCCATGACCCAATCCCAAGGGGAATGCACAAAATAATTTTAAAATACCAATCAAATCCCCAAAATCCAAGGCAACCCTCATCCAAATCCCTAGGAGATATGCACACCAATTTAAAAATCTCCCTCAAATCCCTAGGTCTCCCCAAATACCCACCTAAATCCCTCATTTAATCCACCTTGTCTCCCCACCCACTTTCCCTCCAAAATTGGATGATTTAAAAATGCAAGGAAAAAACCCAAGTCAAAAGGAATTAAATTGATATATTTAATGGTTTGGTCCTTCTCAGCCTCCATGTCACCTTTTTGGCAATTTTAAATTCCATTGGCATCCCCCAAGGCACACATATCCCTATGCACATCTCACATCCCCCTAGGTCAATTTATGGCACTTGGGTGGGTGAGGATTCATCCCACCCAAGGCTATTAAATGAGGAGGGTGCACATTCCTCTATGTGTCCTCCCCAAGATTTGCCTTGGATTTCCCCCATGCCACTTGGTGCCAAGTCACCTCCACCTCACCTCCATGTCATCCCCCCTCACCTTGCTCAAAGTTCTATAAATACCCTTCCATTTTCATCATTTTCAAGGGAGACATGAAGACACATATTGAAATACTGCCCATATGTTGCTAGACTCAAGTATGCACATTAGCATTTTAAGATGCATTTGTTTTATTTTTCTTAATATGCTTCACATAGGTGCTACTAATGCATTGTTGCTTGCTTGTGTGTAGGTATCCAATAGGGCTCAAATTAACTCAAAATAGTGGTCATAAAAAACCCATCAACCCTTACTTGTGGCATGGAGAATGAAAACACCATAGTAATTTTGTAAAAGGGATTATTCCATTTTTTTGGTCACATATTTTGTAAAACACCCTAAAAATGGGTTTCATTGTATAAAAAAATGTTTTAGTATGATTTATTTTCAATGCAATGGTGTATTTTTCAAGTCTACAAAGTATAGATGTGTCCCTTTGTAGTGGGATGAGGCTTATGGCTGGCTAGAAATGTCAAGTTGTTTGAAGGTGAGGAAATTCCAAATTCAAATACAAATGCAAATTAAATCTATTTTTGAAGCCTAAAATTCTCTCCAAAATTAAATTAAGAAGGCATATAGGAACACTAATAGTGGATCCTATGAAGACATGAACCTTCTTTGATGGAGCTTGCTAAGGAAACCCGGGTAGGTGTGGCGTAGGGGGAGCACTTTATTTATATGAAAATCATAAGATCGCTTTTAAGGTAGGTTTAGGTGAAGGAAAAAATAATATGACAAAATGGAAAGCATTGGTCCTCTTGATGAGAATAGCAGTGGAGCAAGGACTTACAAATTTAGAGATTTATTTTTTAGAACCTCTCTTCTCATTACCATAAATCATTCAACATTTTACATAAATATCAACATGCATCTACATATTCCACAAAAAAATAGAGATTTACTATACCCTTGAGGTAGAGCAAAACTATACAATGCTCCTTATTAGAAGGAAGTCACTCCACAAAATTTTCAACTCCATGAACCAAGACTTCTACAATAATACTTCATACATGTCCTTTTACAATGGGGGTACATCTCTTTATACAAGAGTGTGATGGTTCACCTTCCATGAGTTACAAGATCACCTATGTGGTGGTTCACCTTCAATGAGTAATAATATGGAAATATTCCTTATGGTTACATATGCCAATATTTTCCAAAAGTTACATATATGATTCTATGACATACATATTTCTAATTTGACATGTGGCCTTATTTACTCAATAGTTAATATATGGCTCATACCATTATACAATACAATATGAAATTATTAAGTACCTATCTTGGGTACCTAACATTTATGGAGATTCAAAATTAGTGATAAGTTGGGTTGCAGGTCATGTTGATATGAAAAACTTCCTTCGTCCTTTCTATGAGAAAGTGAAAATGTTAGAACCTTCTATAACCAAAATTTTATACAAGCACATCTATAGAGAACTAAATATAGAAGCAGATGGTTTTAACCTTCTAGTAGACACTTGGTAAAGGGAAGAAGTGGTTAGAGGACTTAGGGTTTCCTCACAATCCTACTCTTGTTAAAAATCATATCAGAGATATGTTATTAGCAACAAGAAAAAATATTTTGAAAGGGACCTTTGCCTTTATTTTTTAGAAAGGTAAGCTTCAGAATAGTGTTTGTCTTCAAAATTGAACTCTGAGTCCTCCTCAGTTTTAGTATTTAAGAGTCATTCGAGAATTGTGATTGATCAAGAAGTTATTCATACTTTTCACATGTCACTCTTGTTATTAAGATTTTGTTTCTGGATTGTAAGTTGACTGTAACATATTATAACAAGGAGGTCAATACTCCTGTTAATTTAGTTTAGATCAACTCCTACATAATATGTAGCTAAAATTATTTAGGGCACTTCATATCTATAACATTGTAATTTTTTTCAAAATTAAAAATGAAAATTTCAATTTTTTTTCAAGAAAAAAGAAAAAAATAACATAACAACAAATATGATAAAAAGTTTCTTTTTATATTAACTTCTATAACATTATAAGATAAAGAATATAAACTTCTATAACAAAATATGATATAGAAGTTAATATAAAGGAAAATATCCTAAGCAGGTTAATGGGTCTGTTGAGGGGAAAGCTCCAATGCAGGATAGTGGGATTGATAAGGAGGGTTTCATTCCTGTTAAGTCCCGCAGTAAAGGCAAGGGTTTGAAGAGATCCTTTAATGAGAGGCAATTTGATAGATTACATAATAGATTTGATGCTTTGGATGACTTGGATCAGCTTGTTGGGGTTAATCTGTAAAGGGATCTATTTGTTGCTCAGATGGACATTGATCAATCTCTGGGTAACGTGATTGTTCCAGTTTTGGTGAATTGTGCAGCACAAACTATTGAGGGGAACCATATTTCTATTCCTTCTAAGGAAAATATGGTTGTTCAGGAGGATGGTGTGGTGGTAGATGATCCTTTTCTGGATGATTTGGTGGGTTCCAATCGTGGAAAAGGTTCTAAGGTGAGTTCTATGCTGGGATTGCATCAAAAGAATTTTAAAAAGGGGTACCTAAAAAGTCTTCTAATATGGGTAGGAAGAAAGATGTGGAGAAAAATAAACTTGAGGGAGAGTCCTTGGTTGAGTCAGGGTTGGTCCCCTTGACTCTCACTTTTCTACTCCTCATAAATGATTTTTTTATCTTGGAATATGAGGGGATTGAATAGCACCCCTCGACAAAAAGCTATTCGAGAGTTGATTAAGTTGCATAAGGTTGATATTGTTTTTCTGCAAGACTCAAAAATTTTAGTTGATTTTTTGTTTAGTATTACTTACAAATTGTTGGCTCATGGTCAATGTCAGTGTATTGGTTCCCAGGATAGTGTTGGTGGTATTGTTAGCTTTTGGAATCCTCAAAAGCTCTCTCCTATATGGTGGGTTTATGATAAATTTTCTCTCTCTATGGTTGCTTCTTGTAAGGAGTATGGTGAAGTGGTCTTATTAACTAATATTTATGCTCCCTCTAATATTTTTGGGAAAATTTGTCTTTGGAATCATATTCGAGTGGTGCGGTTAATGGCTCCTCACTATCCTTGGATTGTTGCTGGAGACTTTAATGCTATCACTAGTTTGAAGGAGAAAATAGGTGGTGTGGGTTCTCTTGGACATGCATATTTGGCCCTTAATGATAATATCCTTTTCTTAAACCTTGTGGATATTAAACCTGGTAATGGTATGTTTACTTGGATCAACAGAGATGTGGTACTGAGGCTATTTTCGAGAGATTGGATCATTTTTTGATTTCTACTTTTTGGATAAGTAATAATTGGTAAATCATCTCAAAAATTTTAGATTGGAGAGGTTCTAATCATTAGCCTATAAAGCTAAATGCCATTTTCCAGGGATTTTATAGGAAACCCTGTTTTAAATTCTAGTTGATGTGGCTTTGGGAGCTTCTCTACATGATTTAATGAGAGTATGGTGGTTACATGGTAGGCCTGCTCATGGAACTGCTATGTTCTCTTTTGTTAAGAGTCTTCAGTATGTGAAATATCAGCTTAAGAAGTGGAATAGATAGAGTTTTGTTAATATTTTAGGGGTTAATTTGGATGCTTAAGAGAAGTTAGATGCTATTACAAGACAAATTAGGAATTATGGTCTCACAAAAAGGAATCTTAAAGAGGAATTTGATGCTCTTAAGGAGTTAGTTGAGTGGGAATTGAGGGAAGAAATTTATTGAAAACAAAAGGCTCGGATTGATTGGTTGCAGAAAGGAGACAAATTTACTGCTTTATTTTTCAATTTGGTTAAAGCTAGAAGGTATGGTAATGCGAATTCTTATCTTATTTCTTCTCTTGGGGTCCAGTTGATTGTTGCTTAGGATATTTCAAGGGAGGCTGTAAGTTTTTTTTTCTCTTTGTATTTTGAGGATTCTCCCTTGGTAGTTGCTAAATAAAATAGTATTTTGGATTGTATTCCTTCAATTTTCACTACTAAGATGAATAGTTTCTCATGAAACCTATTTCAATTGAATATTTGGAGGGTATTGTTTTCCAGATGAAGGGAAAGCATCGGGGCCTGATGATTTTCCTGTGGAATTTTTCCAATAATTCTGGGAGATTCTCAAACTGGATCTTTTATTTGTTGTGCAGGAGTCTTTCAAAACTAAACATGAATTCTATCTTCTTGGTGCTTATTCGTAAGTGGGAAGGAGCCAATTCCCTAGATATTTTTAGACCTATTGTACTATCTAATGTGGTGTACAAAATTATCTCCAAGTTGATTTTTGAGATACTTAAGCCTTGGATTAGTAAGGTTATTTCTAATGAATAGGGAGATTTTGTGGCAGGTAGACAAATCCTTGATGGTGTGGCTATTGTTGCTGAGGCCATTCATTTTATGGGAATTTCTAAAGAGAAAGCTATGTTTATAAAATTGGATACGACTAAGGTTTATGATAGGGTTAAATGGTCTTTCTTAAGTAAAATTCTCCTTGCTTTTGGTTTCGACTCCAACTGGGTTAGTTGGGTGATGAGCTATATTACATCTCCATCCTATTCTGTCCTTATCAATGGCAAGCCTTCTAATTTATTTCAGGCTTCGAGAGGTCTCCATTAGGGGGATCCTTTGTCTCCTTATTTATTTATTATTATGGCTGAGGTTTTGGGTAGACTTCTCAAATCACATGTTAGTAAGGGGTTGATTCATGGTTGGAGGTGGGGTAATAGTTTACCTGCGTATTCTCATCTTCAATTTGTGTATGATAATGCTCTGATGGGTCTTTCCTCTATTAGGGAAGCAATTAATTTTAGAATATATCTAGATATTTATTTGGCTATTTCAGGGTAGAAGATAAACAAGGGGAAATTCTCCATATTCTTTTTCAATACTAATCCTCTTATACAGGCCATAATTGCTCAGATTTTTTGGTTTTAGATTGAAACTCTTCCTTTAACTTATTTGGGAATTCCTCTTTTTGTGGGCACTCTGCCTCAAGGCATATGGAATAATATTTTGGATAAATTCATGACTAAAGTCTCTCATTGGACTGTTAAGTGGCTTTATTTTGATGGCAGAGTGTTGCTTCTTAAGTTGGTGGTTCAAGCTTCATATATTTATCGGTGCATAATTCAGGTCGCTCCTGCTAGTTTTATTCATGAGCTTGAATCTTTGTCAAGAAGATTTTTATGGGCTGGAAATTTGGAGTCTTCAAAATGGATTCTAGTTAAGTGGGAGACTATTTGTATACTAAAATAGGATGGTGGCTTGGGTTTTCGTTTGACTTCTCTTTTTGGTCAGGTATTGGCGACCAAGCTTTATTGGAGATGGTGCATTTATCAAGACCATGTTTGGGCTAAAATTATTTCCTTTAAGTATCTTAATGGGGTTGAGGACTCTAAGATACCTAGATATAGTTTGTCTGGTAAAGGCTCTTTGATCTGGAACACCCTTAAGAAGGGGGCATCTCTTGTTAAGCAAGGTCTGTTCTAGATTTATCTCAAAGGCTCTTTTCTGGTATAATTCTTAGGTTGGTTTCCCTACAATTTTATCTATGTTTCTTCATCTTCATGAGCTATGTAATTGTTTCTTGGTTGCTAGTTGGTACAGGGTGATGGATTATAAAGTTGCCAAAAGAGTTGGGCAGGTAGAGGTAGTTTAGTGGAAAGATCCTAGAGATTGGCCGATAGGTGGTTCTGTTTAGGATAGAGAAGAGTTGACTCGTATTTTGGCTACTAGGGAGTGCTCTTATTAGAGGGGTTTTCTTGGTGGTTTATGGTTACCATGTTTTAAATAGGTAGCATTTTGGGGATGAGGAGGTTCCCTGGTAAAATTAGGTTTGGAATAAGGTTTCCTGGCCCAAATGCAATTTTTATTTGTGGTTGGCTACTCGGAATAGATGTCTTACCTAGGATAATATCCAAAAGAGAGGTTTTCAAGGCCCTTCATTTTGTTTCCTTTGTGAGAATAGTGACGAATATTTAGGGCATTTGCTCTTACAGTGTTCGTTTGCACAAGAAATTTGGCATATTTGGTGGAGGGTGTGGAAACAATCTTGTTCTCATGCCTCTTCTCTTGTTGAGTTCTGGAGGAATTTAGGAAGACCTCTTGCTAAGGCTTTCTTTATTCAAGTTGCATGGAGTATTGGGACCTCATGTATTATATGGAAGATTTGGCTTGAAATAAATCAAAGAATTTTTCAAGGTAGGAAGTTAACTGTTTATCAGATTTGACAGAGGATTATTGGTATGATCCAATAAATTGTTTCTTCTAAATGTCAGACCAAGGCGGCCCCATAAGGGGGTTTTCCCATTTAAAAAAATAATAATAATAATTCAAAAGACAAGTTTTTACGTCATCACCAGACAGTAGTATTGCTTGGATATTAAGTTAATATTAATTTTTATGAGAAAATATTGTTAAGAATATTAAAGATTACTTTTTTTCTATTGGTCATATGAAATTGGAATGACTTCACCCATATAACATCATCACCACATATTGGTATTATAACAAAGCTTGTGTATTATGCATGTATCCATTGGCAAGATTTAAACCTAGGTTTCATCCTTGAAAGTTGAGGAATCTACTGAATCTACTGAGGTGAGCTAATCCATTTGATGAATATTAGAGATAATTATTTATGGGTTTTAAAAAAATTGAAGTATTAACATATAGAAGAAATCTATTTCATTTTAATATAGTCATCTCTTTTAATTAATTAAAAAAACCATTTAAATTTTTTGAAAACTATTATATTTTTAATATTAATTTTTTTATAAAAATATTCAAGTTTATTATCATTATTACATTTTTAAAAAGTAAAAATAATCAACTATTAAAAGGTATAACAAAATTATATATATATATATATATATATATATATATATATATATATATATATCCCTTTCGTTTAAAAGAAATGAAAAATAAAACAGAAGAAAAAGAAAGAAAGAAATGTGTTCCATGTATTTAAGAAAAAAAAACATATTTTTAGTATTAATTTTTATATAAAAATATATTAATGGTTATTCTCATTTTTAATAAATTTAAGATGTTAAAATATAAAAAAATATTATTTTTAATAATAGGAGAGTTGATTATGTAGAATATTACATGGTAATAATTTAACAATTGTATATGTGTATTAAATTATATTAAAAGTTAATATCATTATTATAATGTTTTCTTAATAACATTTTGAAGTTTCATATGATTCAAGATCTTTAAAATGTGTAACAGGAAATTAAGAAGCAGACAGTTAACAATGATGAGCAGGTTCAAGATTTGATTTCTTCTTTTTCTTTCTTAAGACTTCATAAGGGAAGACATGCTCATAATTTCTTCTTATAATAGATTCTCCCATAGATGAGTGTTGATATATGGTGTATTGCAGCAAGATATAGCTATAGCTTTTATTTTATTTTTGGTTGTTGATATTAACTTTTGTTCTTATATATATTCAGTTATTGATGCTTTAGTCCTTATCCACCTCATTTTGTTAATCTAATTTTGATGCATTTTCTAGATTTTAGTGTTAGTCAATAAATACATATAGTTACTGCTTCACGTTATATTCAAGTTTTTTGCACCTTAGATGGTTGGGTAAAGACAAAGTTCCACATGATATGCCCACCTGCGGCCCTACCAATTAATTTTTTTAGGTAAAATATTTGTTTTTATTGAGTAAATACTTCTTATACATAATACATATCCGTCTTGGAGATTGAACCCGGGTCACATCACCGATAATGTAAGTGACGTCCTTACCAGTAGACCAAATTTTAAGGTAAAATATTAGTTATCACTATGTTCATCATTCTCTGATATGACTCTACCTTAACTTATAATGTCTACAGACCTATCCTTTCAATTTAAAAGTTTTTTTGTAAAAAAAATATTTTTTACTTTAATATCCTATATCTACTTAAAAAGAGCCAAAATATAAGATGCATTTTTTTCTAATCGATTTATGCATTTTCTAGATTTTAGTGTTACATCAATAAATCTACTTACTACGTCATATTCAAGTTTTTTTTCACCTTAAATTGTTTGGTAAAGACAAAGCCGTATGCCCACGAGCGGCCCTACCAGTTAATTTTTTAAAATAAATTATTAGTTATCATTATGTTCATCTTACTATGATAAGTCAGCGGCCCTACCAGTTAATTTTTTAAAATAAATTATTAGTTATCATTATGTTCATCGTACTATGATATAACACTTATCATTTACAATCTTATGCAACCAACAAACTGACCTTTCAATTTAAAAGTTCTAGATAAAACAGTAAGTAATTATTATTTTTTTATTAAAAAATACTTCTTATCCACTAAGGAACCCTTTAACACTAAGTAATTATTAGTGTGCCATCTTTCTTTGATGTGAGTTATCACCGACAGCCTTATCTTATATGTCGCACTTTCACACGCCGCACAAATCAATTAATGCGATTCAGCACGTACTCCCTGTGGACTCCTTTCCTTTCTTCATTGACCCCAATAACAAACATGCCTCTCTTTCTGCTCTCCTTCAACAACAATAAATTTGCATAAGGGACAGAACAGACTGAGCTGTCTGTGCTGTGCTGTGTCCTGTTCGACCTCAGTTGGAGAATGGCCTCAATAACCCTTTCCCCTCTTTTCTTCCTTCGGATTTTCATTCTCGTCCTCTTTCCTACTGTTGCCCACTCCTTCCATGGTTTGCATTCCCATCCCCACACAAGCAATGCAACGGACGAAGAGGCTCTCTTGGCTTTCAAGTCTGCAATCACCGTCGATCCTCTTCATTCGTTAGACAACTGGACTCCAAATGTCTCCTTCTGCAAGTGGGCAGGTGTCCAATGTTCTCATCGCAGACAGAGAGTCGTTTCTCTTAATCTCTCTAGCTTGGCTTTGCAAGGTACCATCTCTCCTTTTCTCGGCAATCTCTCCTTTCTTAAGCTTCTTAATCTTTCAGATAACAAACTTGATGGTCACATCCCCTATCAATTAGGAAGCCTTCCTCGCTTAAGGGATCTATGGTTATCTTTCAATAACCTGGAAGGCTCCATTCCCGCCCACCTTAGTGCTTGCCGCAGTTTACGAGTACTTCGCCTCTTCGAAAATCATTTGACCGGAAACATTCCGTCAGAGCTGGGTTTTCTCCCAAATTTATCCATATTAGATGTAGGTAGGAACAACTTGACCGGTACAATTCCGAAATCCTTGGGAAACATATCCTCTTTGGAATTTATATATTTGAATGAGAACAAACTCCATGGCCGAATTCCATTCGAATTGGGTAGACTTAGTCAACTCAAAGAGCTCCATAGTGATAGCAACCATCTCACCGGAGAAATTCCTCCATCCTTGACAAACTGCACCACTCTGCAAATATTGAGTCTAGTTGACAATAACTTAACTGGAGAGATTCCACAGGACTTGTGCTTCAAGAATACCAGCTTGACAGGATTATATCTAGGTGGTAACCAATTGAGTGGCAGAATTCCTATTACACTTTCCAATTGTACAGAGCTGCAAAGGCTTGACTTGTGCTCAAATCAGCTGAGTGGAATAGTCCCTATCGAATTGGGAAAGTTGTCCAAACTTACATGGCTTAACTTAGGGGAGAACCAGTTTATTAGCGGCAGCAACACAAGCTTGCCCATTCTTAATGCTCTTATTAATTGTTCTCGTCTTGAACATATAGCTTTAGGTGACAATCATTTAACAGGAGTCATACCCTCTTCTGTAGGACAACTTTCTTCAAAACTTGAAAAGTTCTACTTGTATGGCAACAATTTACGGGGGGAAATTCCTCCTCAGATTGGAAATTTAACTGGTTTAATTCTTTTAAGTTTAGCTGGAAACTTTTTCTCAGGCCAAATTCCTTCTACAATCAGTAAGCTTCAAAGGTTGCAGAGATTAGACTTGAGTCACAATAATTTTGAAGGAACCATTCCAAAGGAGATTAACCAACTCAAAAGCTTAAGTGATCTATATCTTGATAAAAATAAGCTTTCTGGAAATATTCCCAACTCTCTTGCTGGCTTCCAAAATATAAGAAGACTATATCTTGATCACAACCAATTAACAGGAAATATACCTCCAAGTCTAGGGGAATGCATGAAGTTGGAATTGCTTGACATCTCATACAACAAGCTCACGGGACCCATACCTCCAGAGGTAGCAAAGCTTTCAAATTTAGCTTTCTTTTTCAATCTTTCAAACAATCTATTACAAGGTCACCTGCCTTCAGAGTTGAGCAAGATGGATAAGGTCCTTGCTATAGATATTTCTGCAAATCAATTGATTGGCCATATTCCAAATGCATTGGGAAGTTGCATAGCACTTGAATATTTAAATCTTTCATGTAATCAACTCCAAGGTGTAATTCCAGATTCTCTTGGTGATTTGAAATATCTTGCCAATATAGATCTTTCCTCCAATCATTTGTCAGGTCAAATACCAATGTCTTTGGGCAAACTTAAAATGCTTCAGCACCTGAATTTTTCTTTCAACAAGTTGTCAGGAGAAGCTCCAAAGGATGGGGTTTTCAAACATCTTGGTCCAACATCATTTATTGGAAATCTTGATTTGTGTGGACCATGGTTAAAGTTGCCAGCATGCTCTGCTCCCAAACATGATAAACTCAAGCATCTCAAAAGGGTAATCATACCTATTGTTGGGGCTACTATTTTCATATGGTGTTTATTTGTGGTACTCTTATGGAGACGCTATTGCATGAACTCTCATCCTAAACAAGGTGCACAAAGATTTTCAAAGTTGGAATTCGAGAAAATTTCACTTGTGGATCTTGTAGCTGCTACTGATGGATTCAATGAGACCAACTTGTTAGGAATTGGTAGCTATGGAAAAGTGTACAAAGGGGTCTTGAAGAATGGAACAATGGTTGCTATCAAAGTTCTTAATGTGCAGAATGAAGATGCACACAAAAGCTTTGATAGAGAGTGCAATGTTTTGAGACAAATTCGGCATCGAAATCTACTGAGAATCATAACTTCTTATTCAGATCCAGACTTCAAAGCTTTAATATTTCCTCTAGTGCCAAATGGAAGCCTAGACAAGTTTTTGTATCCTCAAGGTGAACAAAGTTCTCAAGGACAAGTGTGTAGATTGAATTTGATCCAAAGGTTGAGTATAGCCATGGACATTGCACAAGGCATAGAATACCTCCATCACCGTTGTTTTGTGCAAGTCATCCATTGTGATTTAAAGCCTAGTAATGTGCTCCTTGGTGAGGACATGACGGCTTATTTATCAGACTTTGGCATTTCAAGCTTAGTCTTTGGAAATTCTATGGATCTATACACTTCTACACATACATTAAAAGGATCAATAGGCTACATTGCTCCAGGTATGGAATTCAAATATTTAGCATGAGATATTTCCATTTTTGTTTTGAAAATTTTGAATGCAAAAGCTTACAAAGATGTGGCTTGAAATGCAGAATATGGAGTAAGTGGAGTTGTCAGTACAAAAGGAGATGTGTATAGCTATGGAATATTGTTATTAGAGATGGTGACCAGAAAGAGGCCAACAGATAGCATGTTTGAAGAGGGAATGAATTTACAAAAGTGGGTAAGTAGTGGTTTTCCAGATTCAATAGCAGATGTTATTGACAGTTGTTTGTTGAGTGTTGCTACCAGCAATGAGGAGGAGAAGGTGTTCAAGTGCCTCAAACAACTCATAAGTCTTGCCTTAGTTTGCACAAGACAATCTCCTGAAGAACGACCAACCATGATTGACATTGTGGGAATATTGCATAATATCAGATGTGATTATCTTGGAGATGCTTCAACCTCCAAATTTCAATCAGATTTACCATCTTTGCTTGCCCATACAAGTGTGTCCAGGAAAAACTTTGAGACCAATGATAGTGAAATCTCCTCTACATTCTAGCTTTCTTGGGAACATATATGTACAAAATGTGAAAGGATGCAAAACATGAAGCAGTTGTACCAACTTATGTCAATTTGTCTCACACTTGTCTTTGATAATATGCTATGTTTTTCTCAACTTTAGTGCATGTAAGATCCTAAGGTTGGATGGAAGTCATAATATGCATAATTTGATCATCTAATAATGAATATATTGGAGGTTGATGGTCAGAAGATTCATACCATGGCTGCTTTGTTCAATATAACTTGACTAAAGGAATCTAAATGTTTGCTTTCTTTTATGATTATGTTGCAAAGAAATTGAACATAAGTTATTGGTATATTGAATTAAGCATGTTTGAAACCATTATAATTGTCTTGCATTAATTTACTCAGTAATCTGAATGTTTACTTGGTGATTATATTCTCTTAAGTTTCTTGATGGACAATGTTTTCTATGAGTTACTAGATTACGAAGGACATTAAAATACCTTAAGTCTATTTTCAAGCTGATCCTTTTGTTATTCTTGGGCTGTGTCCTTTTTCAATAGTCAAATTTTGTGTATTGCTTTTTTCATAAATCTTTTTCCTTGCTTTTGTATGTGATTTATTATTCTCTCAAGTAGGCCTACTGTATAGTGCAAGTTTTGGCATTCCTTTGAGACAAACCACATTGCCACAATTAAAAAGATTACATAAACACAGCTAATGCCTAGCAATTTTTTATAGTTGAGATAGATAGTTGATGCCAGAAGCAAATCTTAACAAATGAACTTATTTGCCCACATCTATAAAACAGCTAACTAAGCTTCAAACAAGGCTGATTTTGGAAGATTTACATGCATTTCTACAAATATCAACTCTGATCCAAAAGAGGCAATGTCTTGCATCTTACTAGAATAATTTGAGCATCTCATTTACATCTTTGTCTTCTTGAATGTTAGTATCTTTTCACTTTGTGGTACCATGGATTATAAAAAACAGCTAGAGCTCTTGGAAGCTAAATCAATTATCCTAGACTCCTCTTGTTAAATTTATGCTAGTAATATGAAATACTTTCTGCATTTTCCATTTCCTCTACTGAACCAACTTATCCAATTTCTATGAGGGCACTGCTGCCCAAGATGATGAAGGTGCATCTTCATGAGTTTCACTTCCATTTTTAGTTGCTATTGCAACTATTGTATCCCTAATGTCTACTCCTGGGTATGAAATGTCCTGAACACCTGTTTAGTAACCTCAAATGGTAATAATTAGGATACATCCTCTATAGCAGATTTTTTATCTTAAATTGTTCCAAACATTGTGGTGTTTGAGCACAAAATCAGCCTCAACAATTTTGGTTTTTGTATCAATGAAGCTTGCAGTGCTCTCAAGTATTCAATCCATTTTCACAATGTGACTCTGCTGTTTACAATACTCAAGAATTGCACAGTTTAGAAATGATATCCACTTCCTGAGCAATGTCTTCCAACAACAAAATAGAAACATCAAAAAGATTGTGAGTGAGACTGGGATTCCTTAGCTGCTCTGGCTTGCTTAGTCTAGAGCCCCTCGCAAGGTATATGTAATGGCCGGTTAAAACTTCATTATTGGTGCAACCAATTAACTATAGAATCATAAATTGAACCGCCACATGTAAAGCATTTTAGTATGAATTTGTCTAACAATTTATCTCCAGCATTAACTGGTTTTGAACTATTTGCACTACATACATGCCTTTTATCACTTGATTGACTTCCTCCAGTTGTTGGAGGAGGATTCCTCAGCTTCGACAAATAGCAATGTTAGATGGGATTTGGGGCTAGGTATGTAAGAGATCACCTTTGCAACAATGAAGTTGAAAAGCCGCTGAACCTTATCATGCACTCTCCCTCTCTTATTTTTTCCCCTTGTCTTTAAAAAATAATAATAAAAAAATTATCCAGTTGAATATCTATGCATCCCTTTAGTGGCAGAGTCTAGCAATTGTTCAGTTTCACAATGCCATTCTTCAACATAGAAGATGCAAGTGACATCAACCACCTAAACCAGAATGCTTTAAACTTTTTGGATGTTTAGATTTCATAAATGATTTTTTAAAAGCCCAAATTTATTGTTGGGCACTCCTTTACCATTTTGTTCCATGCCCTGCAGAGCCTTCTCCAATTTTGCTTGGTCTTAAATCTGGCACACTCAGGTTATTGTCATGGCTGTCAAATCTAGACTGTGGAAATATGTTTGCAGGAGATGATAGAAAAAGGTGCTTATGCCTTAACACACGTGTAAAATCGGTGCACCTAGTACTTAGAAAAGCTATAAGCGTGCAGCGCAGGAAGTTCGTTGAATGGAAATGCCACAGCACAGTATGCAAGAAAACATTCTTGTCTATGCCATATGATCTAAATTCTAAACGTTTGATTGTTGGAAGAAAACTTTCATAGATTTTTTTTCAGTTATATACGGATAAATTTGGTTTTCAATTCATAGGGTTTATTTTATTTGTGGACATGGTACGAGAATTTTGAAGGTCCCTTTCCAAACAAAAATTTTCTCTCTTTATTATATATATATTTTTTATAAATTTAATTTTTTTAAGTTTTAAATTTTAAAGAAGCTAGAAATGGCTTTTAGTGGTGGTTATTTTTATAAAAAATAGGAAATATTGAATATTTGCTTTAAGCATTGTTTTTTTTTTTTTTTTTTGAATTTACATGGTGGAATTAGTAGCCGCCATGCTGTTGAAAGCACCAGGAAAGGGACAAGCGTTCAGTCCGACGAGGCTCGAGATTTGAACATTGGACCTCCACCCCCCTTATGGGGTTTGGATGAACCAATTGGTCTACACCTCGGACCTAGCTTTAAAGATTGTTAAACTAATTTCAACTTGTCTTTTTATCAAAGATATTATTCATTTACTGTTTTTTATTAGATATATTTTTTATTTTTTTTAAATTGTTATGTTTATGCATCAAGTTTTTTCAAATTATTTTCATTAAGAGAGAAAATCTAATTCTTTTTCAAATTATTTTCATTAAGAGATAAAATCTCATTCATTCACTTGTCTTTTAAAATTGGCTTTCATTGGTGGTTATTTCTATAAAAAATAGGAAATATTGAATATTTGCTTTAAATATTGTTAAACTACTTTCAACTTGTCTTTTTATCAAAGATAGTATTCATTTACTGTTTTTTATTGTCTTTAAATTGTTATGTTTATACATCAAGCTTTTTCAAATTATTTTCATTAAGAGAGAAAATCTCATTCATTCACTTGTCTTTTAAAATTTGAATTTCACCCAAATAAAAATCAACATCAAAATTGGCTTACTTATTATTTACCTAAATCCCTACTCTCTCTAGATATTCTCACATTCCCAAAAGGTTGCCTCCAACAATAGTTTTTTTTTTTTTTTTTTAAATAAAGGGGTAAAAATTTATTGATAAAAAGTCTAGATTACAGAGTACAACTGAGCTTCCAACTAGGACTCAAATAAATAGCCAAACAGGCTAAAACCACTAGAATAGAATGACACCCGAAAAAAACAACAAGAATAAACCACATTAAGTCTGTACATCCTTGTGGATCAACTCCCACAGGCGTTGAGAGTCCCCAGACGGGAGACTCTCCCAATTATCGATACTCCAAGGATCCAGTAGCTTAGAAGCCCTTTTGGCCAGGTAATCAGCAACCACATTTCATTCCCTTGGAATGTGCACAAAGGATATAAATTTGAACTCTTCACTCATTCTGAGAATCTAAACGGCTACAGAGGCCAACTGCCAATTAACTTCCTCCACCCTTTTATTGTTTAAAATACTAACCACAATCTGAGAGTCAGACTCACAGATAATCTTATGCCAGCCAAGAGAAAACCCTCTTCGCAAGGCATCAAGAATTGCAAGAGCTTCCATAAAATTGTTGGATTGACCACCTTTATAAATGGAAAAGAAAAAACTGACACCACTAGTAGAATCTCTCCCAACACCGCCAATGCCAGCATGTCCAGGATTACCCCTGAACGATCCATCAATATTAATTTTTAAAACTCCTCTAGGGGGTGGCCTCCACCTACCATCTCTCCTAACATTCTTGTTGAGCTAAGGAACCCTACTAGGGCTAGAAGAGTTCACACCATCCCCAAAGAGACTAAGGGCTTGCTGTACCTTCTCCTCCCTAGAATCCAAAAGAGGGTCCACATCACATTTGCTATGGATGGTTTCCTGAACCATATACAGGATCCTTTGTCAGATCTGTTGAACAACCAAATAATTGCCCGAAAATATGCGTTAGTTCCGTTCGAGCCAAATTTGCCAGATGATGCAAGGACCCAAATTCCAAGCCACCCAAAGGAAGGGGGCCTTGGCTGGAGTTCTGCCCAGACTACTCCAAACTCCACCAGGGAAAACACATGAAAACATGGATGGTTCTAGGCGCTCCACCAACGGTGCCAAATGTCTCTAGCAAAGGAGCATTGGAAAAATAAATGAGAAGAGTCATCCTCATTCTTACTGCAAAGGACACAAAAAGAGGGACCTTGAAATCCCCTCTTCCTCACATTATCCCAAGTGAGGCATTTATTACGAGCTACCAACCACAGAAAGAAGTTACATTTTGGCCAGGAAAATTTGTTCCACACCTTTTTCCACCAAGTGAGAGGAAGACTCCCATACTTTTGCTTATCAAGAACCTGATAACCATAGGCTACCGAGCAGGTTCCCTTAGGATCAGGGTTCCAAGCCAGAATATCTTTACCCCTCAATGAAGAATAAGGCCTCTCCCTAAGAATAATAGAAATCACCTCTCTGTCCTTGGCTGGTCTCCCCTGGGGCCATTCTTGCGGATCTTTCCACCTGTACATCTCCATATTTCCAAAAGACTAGATTTTTTCAAAGTCCTCCACACGAGACCAACCTGCTTCTAAGAAAAAAATGCTTAGGGAACGTAATCTAGGATATTGATTCAAGATAGGCGGGTGGCCATCCCAAGAATCCTCCCAAAAAAGAGCATTTGATCCCTGATTGCAAATCCAGAACAAACCCTACTTGATTAAATTAGCTCCTCTTTTTAGAGTGTCCCAGATAACTGAACCTTTCCCAACCAAGCTGACTCTAGAAATTTCAGCCTTAGAAATACCTCTCAAGTATTTACAAGATAATATTTTAGCCCAAATCTGATCTTGAGAGGTACACCATCTCCAATAAAGTTTTGCAGCCAAAGCCTGCCCAAAAAGAGTTTTCTGTCGCAACCCAAGGCCTCCCTCATGCACCGGCCTACATATAGAATCCCATCTAACCAAACTCCATTTAGATTGATCAAGTCTTCCAGACCATAAAAACTATCTTGACAAAGCATCCATGTCCTTGATGAAGTGAGAGGGAGCTATTTGTACAAAACATCTATAAATGGGTAAATCTTGAACAACAGATTTTAAAAGCAACACTCTACCTGTAGTGGATAGCCATTTGAAAGTCTAGTGATTCACCTTCCTTCTAAACTTATCAAGCATAGACTGCCAAGAAGATCTAGGTAGAGGGTGAGATGAAATTAAAATACCA
This sequence comes from Wollemia nobilis, assembly GCA_028583015.1. Classification (NCBI taxonomy): domain Eukaryota; kingdom Viridiplantae; phylum Streptophyta; class Pinopsida; order Araucariales; family Araucariaceae; genus Wollemia; species Wollemia nobilis. Next base: position 7,156,420 of record JAQPPZ010002642.1, read on the forward strand.
AGATAAATGAAGGTGGGAGTCCCAACCTAGAATCTTAGAATGCGAGAAATCCTGGCTTGAATAAGAGGAGGGGCATTGAAGAAGAAAATAGAAGACTTGTCCTCATTAATCAACTGTCCAGAAGCACCAAGATATATGTCAAGAGACTGTCTAATATTGTCGGCTTCCACGATAGTGGCAACTCCCAACAAAGCAAGTATCATCAACAAATTGAAGGTGGGAAAGAGGTGGCAAACTACTATCCCACTTCCACCCTGAATGAGACCCTGCATGACTTGAGACTTGAGAAATCTTCCCAACCCTTTCGCCATAATGATAAACAAATAAGGAGATAAAGGATCTCCTTGCCTCAATTCCCTTGAGGCCTCAAACAGCTCTGATGGCTCATTATTAACAAGAACAGAGAATCAGGAAGAAGAAACACAATTCATCACCCATCTAATCCATTCCTCCTCAAATCCAAAAGCAACAAGAACTTTCTAAAGAAAGGACCATCTAACCCGATCATAGGCTTTGGCCATGTCCAACTTAATGAATAAAGTTTTCTCCTTAGAAGTTTCCATCGAGTGAATAGCTTCTGTAGCAATAACAACCCCATCCAAGATTTTTCGGCCAGCAACAAACCCTCCTTGCTCCTCAGAGATGATTTTGCTCAACCATATCTTCAACCTCTCAACAATAATTTTTGTGATGATCTTATACACAACATTGAAGAGAGCAATAGGCCTGAACATATCCGAGGAATTTTCTCCCTCTTTTTTGGGTATAAGCACCACAAAGGTAGCATTTAGGGTCCTTAGGATCTGTTTGTTCTTTTGGGACTCATGGACCACCTCCAAAATATCAAATTTGATTAAATCCCAAAAATCCTAATAAAACTCAATCGTGAATCCATCTAGGCCTCGGGCTTTTCCTTTTTCATCTTGAATACAACATTTTTCAAATCCTCAAGGGAAATTGGACCCATCAAGTGCTCATTTATCTCTCTAGAAACAATCGCTGGAATACAATTTAGAATAAGCTTTTCATTATCATCATCTGATAGGGAGTCCTTCTTGAAGAGAGAGGAAAAACACCTCTTAGTCTCTTTTGAAATATCCCTGAAAGAAGAGAGCAGGGTACCCTAAGAATTCACAAGAGAGGTAATTAGGTTACCATTACGACGAGCCTTAACTGAGTTATAAAAGAAGGTTGTGTTCCTATCCCCTTCTTGAATCCAATCTACTCGAGCTTTTTATTTCCAAAAAAATTCTTCTCTCAGTTCCCATTCAACAAGGTCTTTCACAGCCTCAGATTCCTCAACAAGAAGCTCCTTCGTGAATCCCTGATATCTAATCTTCCTTGAAGCTTCTTCCATCCTCCTAAGAGCTACCAGCTTAGCCAAGGAAAGGTTCCCAAAATTCAATCTATTCCATCTCTTCAATTTATGTTTTACAAATTGTAGTCGCTTCATAAACGAATACATAGCGGTGCCATGAGGAGGTTTGCCAGTGGTCCACCAGCATCGCATGAAATCATGAAGCTTAGGATCACAAGCCACATAATTTAAAACTTAAAGGAGGGATTCATTTTTAGCCCTATCTCCAAAGCAGAGAGTTTGATAGGCCAATGATCAGATCCCCTACCCTCCAGAATCACAGAACTAGCACCTCTGTTATTACCCATCCAATAACTAGATATCAAAAACCTATACAGTCTCTCTGAGATGGAAGTTTCCCCACACCTTCTATTGTGCCAAGTAATGATGTCAACCAAGTTTAGGGCCTGGATATGAGCACTGAAGACAGAAGAAAAAGGCTCGAGACGGTCCACCCCACCACATTTCTCCTCTAGACAAGTGATAGAGCTGAAGTCTCCAACCAAAATCCATGGGTACAAGGGAACCAAACTTCTCACAAAGCAAATGTGCTTCCACAAATTCATTTTACCATTGTAATCAACATGAGCATACACATTTTTAAGTAGGATGATTTCACCAGATTCATTATCATGCCCGACCATTGAAATAGACCATCTGCTAGAAATCCAAGTAAGAGGGGATATCTTAATCGGATCCCATAAACAAGCGACGCCACCAGCATATCCACATGCACCAATACACTGGCATTGCCCCCTTATCCACAACTTGGGAGTAATATTGAACATATTATCAATAGCCAATTTAGTCTCCTAAATAAACACCACATCCAGAGAATGCACATGAACCAAATCACGAACAAATTTTTGTCTGGGGATGCTATTCAACCCCCTTACATTCCATGAGAGGATAATAATTTTTGGGGGTTATAAAAATGGGAGTCCAATATTCTCACCAAGCCTGACTCCACCAAAGTCTTCCCCATTAACTTAATTTTATCCTGGTCCTTCTTCCAACCCACCTTCATATTCTTATCCGAAAAACTTTTTTTAATTATTTTTTGCTGCAATCCCAACACTGTAGGAGTTTTGCAGTCCAAGGATGACTGCATCAGTGCCTGAGTAGGAGATAGCATAACTAAATCTGTACCACTTTCCAAAATAGATTCCCTTATAGGGCTAGATCCAACCATGTCCCCTATACTCAGATCCAAAGCTCTTTGTTCTTCATTTAAACCCCCTAGATCTGATTCCTTAAGTTCCCCCTCAAGAAGAGACATCTGGTTCCGCATTGTTATATTTGCATCAGGTAGCGACATTTCAGGTATCTCCATGCATTGATCGAGATCATCTAATATTTCAAAACGGTTGAGTAGAGCATTTGGCTGGCTATCCTTAAGGTCTTTGTTTGCCCTTAGTCCTCTATTTCGGGATTTCACCGAAACAAAACCTTCCTTATCCCGTTCCCCTTCCTTTATCGGGGCTTTTCCTTTATCCAAACTTTGTCTAGACCGAGAGGGCCCAGGATTTGAAGCCACAGGCGAGACAAACTTAGGGCATTTTCTTTGCAAGTGGCCATATTCACAACAAATTTGACAACGAAATGGAAGAGCTTCATAGTCAAGTTTTTGAACCCATGTAGTTGATCCAAATTGTATTTCAATAGAATATGGAATAGGATTATTTAAGTCAATTTCAACACAAATACGAGCAACAAAGATTACCTTTTTATCCATTGTCTGTTGTGACGGTCCAACCGGCTTCCTAAATATTTTGCAAGATATCAGTTCTCCAGAATTCCAATGGGAGCCATGGAAGCCGCACCCATACTGGAACCCGCAACAACCGCTCCTCTAATGGATTGAAACCCACATGCCAGGGTTTAAGAAAGAGTCCCACTTGGTTATAGAAATAAGGACCCCGTTCAAATGCTTTTTTATGATCTGCAATACAAGAGAAAACCACCATAAAATAGTTGTTCGCACTCAACATCACCTCCACATCGCCTTCAGGATTCCAAGTCTTCCTAACCCAAGCCTCCACAAAGGGGAGAGAAATTCGGATGCCCAAAAATTTGCCAATAAGGGCATGTTTGGTTAGATACTCCACATCTTCCACCACCGAGTCTGGTTGAACCACTAGAACTGGTCTGGCTTCACATTGTTCCAAAAATCCATTGTTCTTTAACAAGCGATTCCTGGCATGCACTGGAAAATCCTGTTCCTTCTAGTCATTTTCAAATGAAAAAATATCACGAGAATGCACTCTCTGTGCCGGACCCGATGCCATCATGACATTCCTCCAATTTTTCAGACCTCCTCCGGAAGTTGCTGCCATCCCCGCAGAGTAGTTTTTCTTCATCAAATCCTAGCAGAGTATTTTTTCCTCATCAAACCCTAGCAGAGCTGAATAAGTTGCAGAAAGCCTGAACAAATTTTCCACGACTCCTTTCTAACAAACCAAAGAGATGCCTTCCAATGTGCCTTTGGTTATACTTAGGCAAATAGGGTTATCCTTCCTGTCCTAGCCTCCAACAATAGTTGAAGAATATCAACAATAGTATTATTTTTCTTATATCTCCACATCTTTTTTATTTCATAGTATTAATGATAATTTATGAATTTCTCTCAATTAAAATAGTTTTTTATCATTTTTCAATTGTAATTTTGATTCCTCTAAAAAGTGCCCTAGCCTCTACATAGTTGAGAATATTACCATCCTCCAATTTATTAAAAAATAATAATAGAAACAAAAAAATTAAGGATCTCTTATGCATTAGGAGTGTATGGAAATAAAAAATTCAGAGATTATTGGCATAGACAAGAAGAATATTTCCTTGAACAAGTGCTATGAAGCATGGAGTCTTATTGGCTTAAAAATTCCTAATGAGTTGAGGTTTCAAATTAGTAAAGAATCTTCTTCCAGCGAACCCTAGTATATAGTTGTTGAAAGATTTTTCAAAGGTAAACAAAGCATGCATGATTAAGTTGGAGCTTCAACTTGCAAAGAAAGTTGAAGACTTTGATTAGATTGAAGATTATCCTTCCCACTTTAAAGAGATGAGGTTAAAGTTATGTTATTTTGAAAAACCTTCCTCCTTATGAGGTATTTCTCTTATTTTCTATAAAAACAAGCTTGGTTCTAGTTATTTTGATATTTTTTTAATAAATTTTATACTTTGTTGCTTACTAACCAAGAAAAATTAACTCCTATAAATAAAATCAATTTTAAGAGTCAAACTCATATTGCTAAAGGAAATCAATTTATTCAAGATATACAAAAGAATCAAAATAAATTATCTAAACTTTCTAAATAAATAAAGCATAAGAAATCGGTTAAAGGACCTTATTTTTTTATTTTGGAAAGATGAAACATCTAGAATTTATGTGCTTCAAGAAGCTAGTGGATCTTTCCAAGCAATTGAAGAAGCAAGAAATCCCAAAGAAACTATGCATTCTAGTAATGAACAATCTCTTTTTGCCACTTCTTTTATATCACATTTTTATATTCTTTTTATTGTGAAATGGTTTTGGATTTGGGTGCTTCTTGTCATATGATTGAATATTTTTCATGCTCTTCTTCTCTAGTAAGTGAAAAGGAGAATTAGTGATGTTGTTGGAACTAGGAATATTGCTATTGAAATGAAATTATTAATTTCCCGAAGTTGAGAACCAATATACTCTATACATTGTAGATAACACAAACGTAGAACAAAGCAGAACTTTATCTAGATAAATTTATGGTTAAAGAAGTTCATGAAAAGTTCAAAATCAGTTCAAGACCAAGAGATAAAAAAGTTGTTATAAATTTTCTATATTTCTCTTACATTCACATTCTTGTGCATAAGCTTTTGTCACTTATGCTTGATCAAACAAGCAAGTTATGGCAATATTTGTCAAACCTAAAAATTAGTAATGAATATTTGTGCAAGGAGTTGTTTAAGCCTTAACACAAGTGTTATAACTATGCACTAGCTATAAAATAGCTAAATAGAGTGCAGTAGTTTTTTGCAAGAGAAATACCATAGTGAGAATGATCACTAAATACAAATTATTGCACATTCATTCACATTTGTATCATGCATATGAATATATTAGAGCAAATCCTTCCAAATGCATGCCAGATAATAGTGGCAATCACAAGCATAACTTATAATATTTCTTTCAACACCTATTTGCCACAAAATACATTGGCTATTGTTGATTTGTTATGATTAGATATGCTTGGGTTTTGCCTACTACTCAATTATGTTAGACACTACCCTCCAATAAGTGGAGATAATAGAGATTATATATATAAGTGATGGCATGATGACAATGGGAATAGGTGGCTAAAACTATCCAATCAATTATGGCTTACTTTTTGCAATTAATTTGAACAAATTTTTATGGTGATTTTTATTATGCCTTTGTGGGTAATGTTACTTTTTATATGTTATTTGGTCAACCACAATATAGAATTAAATTTATTTAATTGGTTAAAAATTATTTAGTTTAATTTATAGATAATAAGAAATTAAGTATATTAAATATTTATAATGTAGTAATTTCTTTGTGTAGGTAAATTGTTCTTTTTTGTAAGATAATTAGATGTTAATGATTTGAACATTAATGGTAAGAAAATATTAAATAGTTTAGTTAATGGTTTTGGTATATGTTTTGTTGTTACATGCAACCACAAACAAGTAGAACTTAATATTTTTTTACTACAGTTTGTAGGTATATAGCTTTCTGACCATGGATTTGATGTGTGTTTTATATTAAAAAAAGGATGATATAATGCAAATTGAAGGGTGAATGTGAACTTAAAAATAAAATTTAAGTTGTCAATTTTTATACATGGTTTATTGTCTATCAAAGCAAAGTTGACCATAGATATAAAGTGAGGAGGTATTTGTTTCTCATGAAAGCCTTGGACTCGTGTGTAAATCTTTTTGAGGCATTGCTACGACAATTTTTTCATAATTTATAATCTAGAAAATTGTGTAATATTGAACTTCTTAGGCATAGTCAAGTTGGATATCCTTACTATCTATTTCCTTATTGGCATGGAGAGCTTATATTTCACTAAAGTACAAGGAACGAAGAACCTAAGGATCTAAGAGTTGAGCCTCTTGGCACCCATCATCAATCATCTATCAACTATTATTAACACTTTTATGCATGAAAGGTCTTATTTCTATCCCTTAGGAATCTCAACATTAAGAATAAACTACATTAAGATCTATATTATGTGTTAAGTAGAGTTTGGCAGTTGACATAATTCTAGATTAGAATTGAAGGAAAAATTTATTAACTATTGGTAGAAATTGATAGGAATTATTGATAAGGATGTAGAAAAAAGAAGTAAAGTTTCAAAAGTTGCTTGAGCAATTGATGCTTTAGGGAGGAAAATTCAAATATATTCAAAGAGGAGGAATATTGTAGAAAAATATATTAAATCTAAGTTGGCATTGAGTTGTAGGCATCTTCATAACAAACTAATAGATGAAGTTACACATAGAATCATTATTATATTTTGATAGGAGATGAATTATATCATACCTAACAAGAAATAAGTAATATCATGATCTATTCTAGGTTGAAAGCAATGGGAAATACATCCAAAGCATTTTATTCATGTGATAAAAATATTTGCAAGTTGGTGCAAATAATAATGTGATATAAATTGGGCCTATATTATTTATGAATCTCAAATGTTAGATTTTTAAAGCAAATAGACTAAGGGAGACATAGTTGTATATGCCATGTCCAATTTCAATTTCAAGTTGAAAGTTTAAGAAACTTCAGACAAATAAGAAGACCTAGGTTACCTCTCCCCTAACACAACCAAGCCTATTCTTCTACCAATTGCTTTATCAAAGTGAGGATAGGACATTGGATTATATAATGGATTGCATAAATGGAAAATTCTTCTCATATGGGAATACTTCAAAGTTTTCATCAAATGATATCAACTCTTTAAAAAATTCTTGAGTGAAATGGGAATGGTATGTGGTTTAGCTATGATATTTCATGTTTATGTAAAATTTGATTGTGTGAGATCTTGAAATATTTTAAAAAAATTTAAATGATAGCTTTACTAGACTTATTACTTATAAATGATTTTGAAAATATGATTTACAAAATTAGTCAAGGGGTGAGTCAAATAACATAGAGCTTGTAGAGTTTTATATGAATGCTAATAAATTCATGGATAATTTTAGAAATTGATTTCTCCTTTCATCAAGCATATACATGGTTTTCGTTGGCAAGTCAATGAATTTTAAATTCCTAAGATGATCCTCCCACTTGGAACAATTTTGTCCATTATTGACTTTGTAGAAAAATATACCCTTTTGAACATAAAAAGAGATCCAAAGTCAATAGATTCACTATGACCAAGTCTCAATCATAGTGCATATTAGTTTTAGATATATAGAAACATCCATTAATGATGATTTCAACACAAATGATAATCATATCATCAATAAAATAATAACTATAAATTATGACCTTGTTTATCACACTACATTTGTTCAATACTACTTTGATAGAGTTTTCACATCAATATATGATAGCAGTGTCAATTTTAATAAGAATTGGGTGTGATCTAATGAATGTGGAGGACAATTTAAGTCTTCAAATTCTTTTCTTTGATTGTGCAATATTCATAAAAAAGATAAAATTAGATATTATGGAGTTTTTAAAATACTGGCCATGGAAAAGGAGAGCATGATAATTTTGATGCTATCATCAAGATTATCTTAAAAGATATCACCTAAATTTTAAATTGAATTTTTTTAAAGATGTTGAACTAGTTGTATAATGGTGTTTTGAGCTTTTTGGTGAATGGGAGTATTGTAAAGGATAATTTTGGTTGATCAAAGGCATGTTATATGAAAATAAAATCTTCATTTATTAAACTCAATAAATAATTTAGATTCTTGTATTCAAGATTAATTTTAAAGTGTTTTAATTAGTTTTTAATTTGTTCAAAATGATTTATATATGTTGATCATTATTGCATGTCCCATTGTAAAACTATTTCTAAAACAAGTTGATATTCTATAAGGAGCACCAACCATTCAAAGTGGACAATTCAAGTTACAATTTTTTCTTGCTACTATGATTATTGTATTGGAAATCCTCTCTCTATTGATCCAATCATTTACAAAAGCATATAGAATGAATACATTGATGTCTGGAGAGATGTAACCCTTAACATAAACCTTATAGAGGGTGGTATAATGGAAGCAAAAGTTCTAATTTAAGAAATTTTACTTAATTATGAATAGATTTCAAGCTTAGTTGAGAAAGGTAACTTTAAATGACCATTACATATGTTAATATTTTAATTTTACTTAAGTAAATTATAAACTTAAATATGATTTATCTTAAAATTATTAAATTAGGATAATGTATAGATGATGTTTTTGCATTTATAGTAAAAAAATCAAATGAAAAAGCTCTAGGATACTATTTGTTGAGTGTTCGAAGGACAAGCCAAAGTTACTTTAAAAATATAAAGATGAAGAAAAAGAGTTTGAAATTAATTTAGTTTTGCTTCATAGCACATAATTTCAACAAGTAAAAGGAATAATATATTCAAATAGAAGGATCCAATTTCAAGAATACTAATGCAAATTGAAGGCTATGCACTATAGCTTCCATGTTGTGGTAAATGGTCTTAAGTTGACCATAGTGGTAGAAGTAAGAATATTACCTACAACTAGAATTCCATGACATTGTTCTCCTTTTGATAAGCCCAACTCTCATAAATGTTATTGTCCATTACATGTTATTAAATTAAAATTAATTCCCACTTCTCTTACTACTTCTTGTAGTTTATAAGTAATTTCCCTTGTGGAAAACCAACTGACGAGAAATATTCTATCATAACAATGTTCTCTCCTGGAATTATGCTATACAAATAAATTAAAAAATAACTTGAGTAGTTCAATTTCAAACTCCTTGAAAAATATATCCTCTTTGGTATTTTTATATTTGGGTTATAGTAAACTCTATGGTAAAATTCTTTGGGAATTGGTTGGGATAATCAATTAAACCACTTCAATTTTAATTTAAACTATCTTATAAACAAAATCATTTATCCTTATCAATCTACACTAGTCTATATGATGTGAAACATCAAGCACATTAACGTATAATAAATACTTGTTCAAAATGGTTGGGTCAACCATTTAGAAAATTGTCAAGTTTGCATATAAAAAGTAGAAGGAAGAGGAAAATAAAGCAATGTGTGTGCATAGAGAGAGAGGAAGAGAAATCAATAAAAATATAAGGGACGAGAGAGAACAACAAACAAGGGAGATGTAGAGAATACTTGTGTGGGTCTATGGGATGTTGAAAGACTATTAAACCAGGGATGAAAATATTACATTGCAAATTGTAGCCAATGATTTAAAAATGCAATATAAACACATATTCCACTCTAGTCTATTTTCTGTAAATGAATGTATTATGGATATGTATGTTATAGAAAATATTGATTGGTGTGTGTGCAAGTTATAAGTTTGCAAGAGCAGCCACAAATGGTCGTAGTCTGAGTAAGGGGTATTGTTCAAAGAATAAAACATAGGTCATTGTACAAGAGACTATTGTCGAGTGGGCTATTAACCAATAAGAATAGAGATGTTGGTCGAATAGAATTGTATAAGGCCATAAATGTATGATTATCATTCATGTGAGATAGGAGTGTCATTCAATTCAACACAAAGTATAATATCGTTGAGCATAGACTCATCACCGTTCATTGAAACAATAAAGGAATTGTCATTGTGAATTAGGTCATCTTACACCCTTAAGTTAGTTAGTCATCTTAAGTGAGATTGTTGTGAGGAACTACCGCCTTGATATATTATCATCTTGATGTGATACTGTCTTGAACATCATTGTCTTGTGCAATAGGATATTGTCATCACAAAGGAGTATTCTCATAAGAAGTTGTTGTACAAAGACTACAGGAGTACCATCATGAAGTAGTATCATCTTACAAAAGTCTTAAGAACTTGTCATATTATGCTAACATATTAGAAATTTGTGTTGCTTGTGAAGGCTATATTTCGATGGATTCCCTTCACTCATCTACATAATTTGGTATCAAAGGAGTTTGTGATACATATTAGAGGAAATATGGTACAACGAAGAAGAGAAAGACCGCATGGTCTAGGACCTCGACTAGTGGATATAGTTGAAATTCACCACCAGGTTAGATATGATTGAGACTTCATAAAGGAGAGGCATTTATCTTGAGAAAGTTAGTGATAGTGAAGAAGAGAAAATTAGTCAAATGGAAGCTCAAGATGAAGAGCAAGGAGAAGAACCAGAGCAATGTTTGATTCGGGCAATCTCAAGCATGGGATGTAAACCAAATATGGATACTCCCAATTTTAATGGAAGTTTAAACCTAGAAGAGTTGATTGATTGGATAATGGACATGGAGAGATTATTCGATTATGAATCTATGGAGGATCCAAAATGGGTCAAATTTGTATGCACACGATTAAAGGGACATGCTTCAATTTGGTGGGATCATGTCCAAACAGAGAGACAACAAAAGTATAAGGATAGAATTCGAACATGGGAAAATGTTTGTATCCAAGTTGAAATCTAAGTTTTTACCTACAGATTATAAAATTGGATTGTTTAGAAGACTCCAAAACCTCAAGCAAAAAGAGTTAGGAGTAAAAGAATATACAAAAGAATTCTATAAATTGACCATAAGAGCAGGTCATATTGAAGATGATGAAGAGAAGGTGGCAAGATACATAAATGGACTAATATTGTCCATACAATATGAATTGGTATGATTCAAATCAGAACTATTGAAGAGGCATATCAATATGAGCTCAAGGTAGAGGAAAATTGTTGCAAAGGCAACAAAATAATGCTAGAGGAAGAGGACAAATCAATAGTGGACGATATTAACAAAGGCAAGAAGGAGAAGCTAGTACTTCTTAGAATAATAGAGAAAGCATATATTTCTCAAGAGGAAGAGGAGGTTATAGTAGAGGAAGGGGTAGAGGATTCCCTAAAAATTGTTATAGATGTGGAGAAGTTGGCCATCGGGCATTTGAATGTCCAATAGTACAACATAGCAATAGTAAAGGAAAGGAAGCTAGAAACCATATTACACAAGTAGATGAAGAAAGTATTGCTTCACCAAAGCACATGGAGGAACCAGAACAAGGAGAATCCCTTATGATGAAAAGGGTATTGTTGAAACCAACAAAGGAGGTGCATGAACCTGAGCAAAGAAGGAACCTATTTAGGACAATTTGTAAATTAGGAGGTAAATGTTGTAAGGTGATTGTGGATAATGGAAGCACAAACAATTTAGTGTCAATAGAGATGGTAGAGAAATTAGGCTTGAAAAGAATTGAGCATTTGAATATGTGCAAAGTTTTGTGGTTACAAAATGGACATCAAATTTTGGTAACCAAACAATGTATGGTAAATTTCTAGATTGGATCTTATAAGGATGTGATTCTATGTGACATCATGTTGATGGATGCATGTCATATTTTGTTGGGGAGACCATGGAAATTTGACAAAAAAAGCAGTACATGATGGTAGACTAACACTTATTCAATTGTCAAGGATGACAAAAGTTATGCATTAAGTCCATTGAAGGACAAAGGAAAAGAGGTGGGCAATAGTTCTAAAGTTTGTCTAATCTCCAAAAAATAATTCTTGAAGGAGATGAAGAAGGGGGAAGCATGTTTTTCTTTCATTGCTAAACCCATGGAATATGGGACAATGAATAAGATGGTTGACATTCCACACAAAGTGAAGGATTTGTTGAAAGAATATGTTGATATTCTTTTAGAATAATTACCCAATGGGTTGCCACCTATGAGAAGCATTAGTCATCAAATAGACTTCATACCCAAATCAAGTTTACAAAACAAGGTAGCTTATAGGATGAAACCTATGGAGAATGAAGATATGAAAACAAAATTCCAAGAGTTATTGGACAAGGGGGTAATCAAGGAGAGCTTGTGTCCATATGTTGTACTAGTTGTAATAGCACCCAAGAAGAGAGGAGAATAATGTATGTGCACAGACTTCCGAGCAATCAATAAGATTACAATAAAATATAGGTTTTCATTACCTCGTATGGATGACTTGATGGATTGTTTAAGTGGAGCAGAGTACTTCACAAAGATTGATTTAAAGAGTGGTTATCATCAAATTTGAATCAAAGAAGGAGATGAGTGGAAGACTACATTTAAGACCAAAGAAGGCTTGTATGAATGGTTGGTCATGCCATTTGGGTTGATGAATGCACCTAGCACTTTTATGATATTGATGAATAAAGTCTTGAAGTCTTTTCTTGGTAAGTTTGTGGTGGTTTACTTGGATGATATTTTGGTATTTAGCAAGATGAAGGAAGAACACCTAATGCATCTGAGGTTAGTTTTGCAAAAGTTGAAGGAGGAACAATTGCTGATCAATTTGAAGAAGTGTAGTTTTATGAAGAAGGAATTGGTATATTTAGGTTTTGTCATATCCAAGGATGGTTTACAAATGAATCCAACAAAGGTAAAGGCTATTGTGGAGTGGTCATTACCAAGGAGTATGTTTGAAGCCAAAAGTTTCTATGGTTTGACAAGTTTTTATAAAAAGTTCATCATAACGTCTAGTGGAATTTGTGCTCCAATCATGGAAATGATGAGCAGGGGTAGGCATGAATTCAAATAGATAAACACATTGGAAATGAGCTTTCAAATATTTAAGGATAAAGTCATAGAGAATCCAAATTTGGCATTGCTAGACTTTAACAAAGTTTTTCAACTAGATTGTAATTCAATAGAACAACCATTAGAGGAGTTTTAAGTCAAGAAGGTAGACCTATCACCTATTTTAGAGAGAATTTGAATCAAGACAAGAATAAATATTTATTTTATTGTAAAGATTTTTATGCCATTGTGTAAGCAATGAAGAATTGGAGGTATTACCTATTGTTGAAGTAATTTGTGCTATTTATGGATCATTTTGCTTTGCAATTCATTAAAAATCAAGGCAAATTAAACCAAAGACATATGAAATGGGTGGAGTATCTTCAAAGTTACTCATTTTTTTTTAAACATAGAAGTGGTAGTTCAAATAGGGTAGTTGATGCCTTGAGTAGAAGAAACTTGTTGATGAATGTAATGAAAATTAAAGTTGTAGGTTTTGATGCTATGAAAGAGCTTTATGTTAATGATTTGGACTTCAAGGAAGCTTGGGCAACTTGCAATGACCCTACTATGGGATATAGAATGCCATGGCTTGATTATTTCATCCAAGAGGGATTATTATTCAAGGGATGATAGTTATGCATACCACAAAGCTCAATGAGGGAGAACCTAATAAGAGAAAAACATAGTGGAGGACTAGTTGGACATTTTGGAATAGATAAAACTTTAAAATAATTTTATAAAAGATATTATTGGCAAGGAATAAGCATGGATGTGCGAATATTTGTGTAGAGTTGTCAAATCTATCAACATACAAAAGGAAAGAGCCAGAATAATGGGTTATATCAACCATTAATGATACCAGAAAGACCATGGGAAGACATAAGTATGGAATTTGTCCTTGGATTGACTCAAACACAAAAGGGGAATGATTCAATTTTTATTGTTGTTGATAGATTTTCAAAGATGGTACATTTCATACCTTGCAAGAAAATGAATGATGCTACTCATATTGTTGATTTATTCTTTCGAGAAGTTGTAAGACTACATGGTTTGCCAAAAAATATTGTGTTAAACAGAGATACTAAGTTTATAGGTCACTTTTGACACACTTTGTGGAAAAATTTGGGCACAAAATTGAGTTTTATTTTAGCTTATCACCCATAAATAGATGGGCAAATCGAAGTTGTGAACAAAAGCCTTGGGAATTTATTGAGGTGTTTAGTGGGTAAGAAGTCAAAGTTATAGGATACCATTATGGCATAGGCAGAGTTTGCATATAACAATTCGATAAATAAAATCACAACTAAAAGTCCATTCTAAATTGTATACAAAATTCGTCTAAGAGGAGTAGATGAGTTGTGAAGTACAACTGATTTGAAAAAACTTAGTGTTGTAGTAGAGGACTTTGTTGATTAGATGAAGGATTTAAAATATGAAGTGAAGGTTGAAGAGTGCCATAAATTACAAACATGTTGATATCAGGTGAAGGATATAAGAATTCCAGGTTGGAGACTTGGTTTTAGCACATTTGTGGAAGGAAATATTCCTAAAAGACACTTATAACAAACTAAATTGGAAGAATATTGGACCTTGTAAGGTCTTGAAGAAGTTTGCAACTAATGCATATGAAATAGAACTCCCAAAAGGAGTAGACATCTCATAAATATTTAATGTAGCATATTTGTATCCATACTATGATAAGTCTACGAAGAATACCAAAGATACCACAACTAATTTTCTGACTAAAGAATGGATAACACTTGCTAGAAAAGGAACGAGATGAAATAGAGGTAGTGAAATATTCTAAAGTGACCAAGATGATAAGAGGTAAATTATATTATGAGTATCTAGTCAAGTGGAAGGACCAGGTAGCTAAAGAAATGATATGGATGAATGCTTTCAAGATTGTCAAATATGGCATCTCGATTATGGATTACAAAAAATGTTCATGAGCTTTTACTCATAAAATATTTCCTCTTATTGGGTGAGTATGATGCGGAGCATCTAACACATTAGCATATGATAAATATTTGTTAAAATTGGTTGGTGAATCATATAGAAAAATGCCAGGTTTGCATATAAAATAGATAAAAATGAAGCAGTGTGTGCATTTAGAGGAAGAGGAAGAGGAATTTCCAAAATAGAAGGGACGAGAGGGAATGACAAACAAGGGGAGATATAGAGAATACTTGTGTGGGGCTATGGGATGTTGAAATACTATTTTAATGACCACCTATTAATCAACTCAAAACAACCCAAGAGAGAAATTTATTTTTTAAAGTGTGGAATTCACATGCAAAGGTTGCACAAGGTTCACAAGATATTTTCATTTCACATAAGGCATAACCACTTTTGAGATTAACCACAACTTATGACACTCAAGTGGATAGGATTGATCAATGTCCCATAGCTTAGAGTTCTTATCTTTTGGGCTTTGACCTAGACATGCGGGCTACAACCCAACATGTACATTCAAGCTACAACTCGAAATGTAAGAACTTGTTTGAGCTACAACTCAAACACCTTCAGGATTGTTAGAGAATATATTACATTATTGGGTACATATCAATGTACCACCTTTGGTATATTACTATAGTAGGAGTTTACTTTAGAGTAAAGTTAAGTAGTTACTTCAGCATGTAATAAATGCACAAGTGTTAGAATGTGCAATGATGTAAATGTGCATGTAGTCCACATGTACGAGTCATAGGATAGAGTCTAAGGTAGAGTAAGGGCCAAGGAACTTATCTTCCTATATAAAGGTCTTATAGTGAGTGAAATAGAGAGAGGAGAGAATATAGAGAGTGCATAGTATAGATTGGTAGTGTGGTACAATGTAGTTCCTTTAAAATAGTTTATGGAGTGTTCATGTTCTCCATTATATTGCATTGTACTATTTTTGTGAGAATTCATTAATGACATATTTCTAAGTTATTGCATAAATTTATCTCTTTGTTTTCTTGCATATTATAGTGCTATTATCATATAGATATCATAGCTTTCTTATCTTGCATCTTGTGGTTGCATTTCCTATATCATATACTCATCAAAAGCTAACAGTGGTATCAGAGCACACGGTAGATTGATAGGAAATAGGGAGAGCCACAAGTGACATTGAGAGAAATCTAAAAATCTCATTTATAGAATTTTTGAGATTGCATTTAGCTAGAGTATTTCCACAGGGTTGTAGAAAAACTCGTGAAGACTAGGACTCAACATAAATTCCACTAGATTGATAAATCAACTAGTGAAGATTTATTATCTCTAGATTTAGAGTTTCTTCCATTAAAATCCTAATACTTCGTTGTAGGAAAAAGGAGATTCAAAGAAAGTTGGGAAGCTTCCTACAAAAGAGCTAGGAAGAATATATATTTTTGGAATCAATCCAACACTAGAAGCAACAAAAGGAAGAATGAAGATTTAAAGGTTTGAATAAAAGGTCCCATTGCTAAAGATTGCAGACCTGGAGAGTACAGAATAAGAAAAGGCTATAGGAGCCTTGTTGCAGATTGAAGAGACTCCAGAGAAGAGTCATAGTGAAGATAGGAGATTGGTGATCTTCATTGGAGACTGCAAATAGCAGATTGAAGAGACTAAAGAAAATAATCCTAATGAAGATAAGAGATTGGTGATCTCCATTGAATATTGAATACTTCACCTTGAAGGAGTAGAAGAAATCATCTTGAGAAGCTGAAGAGACCTACAAGAGATCCCATTGAAGAAATTCCAATTTTGGAAGAGATAGAGAAGGACTAGCAAAAGTCTTGTTCCTAAAGTAGCAAATTTTAGAGATCCAAGAGGAAGATCTTATTGCAAAACTTCCACAGTAGAAGGTTGAAGAAAATGTCTCATTGAGAAGACCAGAGAAGCTACGAGGGTGAATACCCTAGATAAGAGGTCTCAAGGAGAAAGAAGGAGAAGGTTTGGAGAGCCTCATTGAAGGATATTTGAAGAAGACCATTAAACAAATTCCTAAGAGAACTCATTGGAGAAATTTACCACCAATGAGAAGTTCTTGATAAAGGAAGAACTTGGGACAATTTTCGCCATTTGACAACAAGCCCAAGGGAGAAGGATTTGATAAGAAGTTTGCCAAATTTCGAAGGAGATTGGTGAAGACATCAATACTTTTAGATTCTTGAGAAAAATTCCTTGATTGAAGTCAAAATTTGACAAGTAGATTGAAGGGAAAGGAGCCAAACATTACTACCAAACTTGAGAGGTTTGAAGATTGCCTTTGAAGGCTAGAAGGCTCATTCAAAGAAAGGATATCTATTGGTTTCTACAATAGAAAACTAAAGGGTTCTTTAAGGAAAATCTCAGCTATGATTTGGAGGAGTTCTCTACCAAATTTTTGAGATTCAAGGACAACATTTCAATGGAGATATTGACTACTTTACAATCTAAAAATTTCATATTTGAGGATAGCAAGAAAGTAACAACTTAGGCAACATCAATAGCTGCTAATTTTCATATTTATAGGAAATATCTTGAAGGTTGGAACCACCAAACTATAGTATTAGGAAGCAAGATATAAGGAGGTACAAAGCTATAAATTGGTGTTTTGTGAAGCTATTTTAGATAGCAAAAGAAGAGCTACAAGTTCATCCAATTAAAAGGTAAAAATAAGGTGAATCTAATCATCTTGCAATCCTTCATCTACAAAGTTCATTAAGGTAAGCAACTTTGGTGCAAAAGGTTCATTAGTTGAACTTTAGATTTTTGGTTCATTATTAAGATTCGTTAAGCACCATATTAGAGTTAAAAGTTGCAAAGATAAGGTTGCATATTATAGTCTTCAAGGGAGTACAGAAGATAGTTTCTTTTAAGGTTAATACCTGCACATTAAAATAGGAGTTAGATATATTTTGATAGAAAAAAAAATACCATCTTTTTATTGTTTAAGTTGAATCAAAGAATACTGCATTAAGTTTACATAGTTTATAGTGCATATTTCAAGTTACTTTGAGTTCTTTTATAGGAGTTATAAGGTGAGATCAATATTACACTATACTAATTTTTCTTAAGAGTTTTTAAGGTGCACTAAGTCTTTTAGTTGTAGTGAAAATTAGTGCAAAATTAAACCTCTAAAATAGCATATTAGTTGCATGATTAATAGCTTGGATTCATTGCTACTAAGTTGTCCAAGAAAAGAAGGTAGATGTTAGTGTTGTCTAGTAAGGAAGGCAACAATACATTACTATTTTATCTCAAGGATTAGAGCATAGAGCTGCCATATCTAAGAAGTAAGGAATATCTTCAAAAGGATATGTATAACTTCAATGCAAAATAAGGGACTTAATCCTATCTATTGCAAAGGTGTTTGCATTACATTGGCACCAGTTTTATCCTTTCAAATACAACAAATAAGGACAAAATAAAGAGTGTCTTAAAGACACTATAATAGGTAGAAAAGTGCAGTCTCCAAGCGGCCACATCACTAAAGTTTGAGGAGAAAATTTTGAGCAGAGTAGAGATCCAACGAAGGGCTCACAAGGCTAGGTTTTTGGGTGTCTAAAGACACCATTTTCATCACTACATACAACACGTATGATAGCATCAACCTGAAGCACAAGTTTCTACGTGAAGGAGCTATCATAGCACATGATATCTATATCTACATGTCATTATATCACAAGGTATCCACATAGGAGATAGAACAAACTATCTAAGTGAGGCTATCAACATCAATGCAAAATAATAAGGTACAAGGGATAAAACGAAGGTGCAAAACCCAAGATATGCCAACCGAGCGGAAGCACCAAAATATACCATTGAAGCACAATAGAATATTC
This sequence comes from Wollemia nobilis, assembly GCA_028583015.1. Classification (NCBI taxonomy): domain Eukaryota; kingdom Viridiplantae; phylum Streptophyta; class Pinopsida; order Araucariales; family Araucariaceae; genus Wollemia; species Wollemia nobilis. The sequence goes on from JAQPPZ010002642.1 coordinate 7,175,257, forward strand.
ATTCTAATGCCCTAGGATCATCATAGCTAGAGCCAACCTTGAAAGACATCATCATCATTGATATAACAACTTGCAAGAAGGAGAAATTGTTTGTTGTCAAAGGAGCCAAGCAAGCTTGCAAATGGTTGGCAAGAATAGGTGTTGAGAAAGCTTTAAGGTTATTTTTTGGTACATTGGAGAGAGTGTGCATGCAAGGGAGACATCTACATTTGTCCTAAAGGTGGTAGGAATATTGTGCCACTTGGCACAAAGGGCATCTTCACCCTTTTATCTCCAATGCTCAAGAGAAAGGTGCTCAACTCAATAATGCCTTCCATCATAGCCATAACACCAGCACTTGAAGATAGACACTCATCAAAGTAATGCTCGTCCAAGAGAGCACCATCCATTAGAGTAACGCTCATCCAAGAGAGTGTTATCCATTAGAGTAATGCTCATCCAAGAGAGTACCAACCATTAGAGTAACGCTCGTCCAAGAGAGCACCAGCCATTAGAGTTACACTCATCCAAGAGAGAACCAACAATTGGAGTAAGGGAAGCAGATATTTAGAAAAAATCAAAGCGCATATGCATAGGAAGGTCAAATTCCATTAAAATAGGAGCATTGAATGGTCACCATCATTTAAAAAATATAACGCTTGAAGGATCCGTTGGAAGAATGAAGATAGATGTATATTGCATGTAGCATTATAAAGGTAATATCAAATTAATTACTTGTTTTATTAAGATTAAAAGGAGTTATAATGTGGTATGTGGCATGGCATGGCTGTGATCGATGGAAGGTTTGGGAAGAGTAGGTGGGGGTTTCATTGGTGATTGATCTATGAGCTTAGGCTTGGAAGCTGCAACAGCAGGGGAGGCCTAGAATGAGTAGCATCGGATATGAAGTTATATGAAATTAGGTTGGTATGGGTGCGGTGGTGGCAGGTGCGACGGTGGTCGAGCCAAAGTTTTTTTCATTAAATCTATTTTATTTTTGGGCACAGATCGATAGGTTAGGAGTTTGACTCTAGTTTTGATGCCTAGGGTTTGCGTTAGTGTGTAGCAAGGTAGTTGGAGTGGATGACCGAGTTTTATTGGGGATCAAAATTTTTCTTTGTCTAGGGCAATGAGCATCACATTGCAAATCTCTTTGTAATAGGTCTTGAAGTTTTTGAATTTTGGAGGTTTCTATTTCTTTGTTATTTTGTATGGACGAAGATTGAAGGTATTGGAAAAAATGGTAGGTGCAACACAAGAAACTGAATGTATCCTATATGGCATCAATAGTGTCATGGTAGAAGAGTGACAGGTTCATCTGGAGTGCATCAATGCTTCAAATCCTTATGTGTGGAATATTATTTCCAAATAATTTTTGAAGTAAAGAAACACCAAGAAAAAGAAGAGACAAGGGCAATTGTGAGCCAATAGGAAGTGCAAGTTGGGAGTGAGTTTAAGGCAAGAGAGAGTGCGATATAGGATAGATTACAAACCAAAAGGAAGAGTAAACTAAGAGGGAGTGCAAGCCAAGATTCAATCATGGCAAAAGAGCGACAGGTTCATCCAGAGTGCATAAATGCTTCAAATCCTTACCACAAATGCTTGGAACATTGTTTCCAAAAATAATTGAAGTGAAGGAACACCAAGAAAAAGAAGAGAGATGCATAATTGTTAGCCAGGAGGGAACACAAGCTAGGAGAAAGTGTGAGGCAAGAGAGAGTGCAAGCTAGGAGCAAGAACATGTGCAAGTAGAAAGGGAGTGTGAACCAAGGAGTGCAAGCCAAGAGAAATCCCCATTAGCTATTATGGAAGGAAAGTCATTTTTGAAAGCCCTAATGGGAAGTTAGGATGCCCTAGCTAGAAATCAAAATACCCTTGTTGGAAGTATGAAGGCCCAAGCTGGAGATAAGCGAAAGAGCAAATACATGGCAAGTTTGATCCAAGTAGCAAATGGTACACTAGAATTAAGTATCAAGGATGAGATGATTGAGCATGATATAATGGTTATTAAAAGTAGAGGGCTAATATGTAAGTTCCATAGATCATGGCTAGGCTTTTTGGAGATTTAAAATTGGATCAAGTGGAAGTGGGGATTGAATTCAAATTATTCCGTGACTTTTCTTTCTAAAGGTTTTTTTCTCATCATCTTTTCCAATTCAAAAATTAGGGATAAAATAATGGTTGTTGGGCCATGGTTTATGGGAAGATATGTACTTTATTTGAGACCATGGAATGAAAATTTTCTAGTTGAGACAAACACTATTAAGAAGCTTTCAGTGTGGGTTAGGATTTTTGGACTTCCATATTAAATAAGGATGTTTTGAAAAATATTGGAAATATCCTAGAGGAATTCATCAAGGATCAAAAACTAAGGAGTGAAATCATGCTATATATACTTGAATATGTGTTGCTATGGATATTTTAAAACCTCTACCACAATACATTAAGATTAAATCTGGATCAAGAGAATGGGATCAACAAGTAGATTATGAAAATATTGCATTTCGTTGCCACAATTGTTTTGAGATTGTAAAAGCTATGAAAAAAGAGACAAAAAGTTCTAGCCGTGAGATAAAATTCAAGATGAAGCAAGGAAATCATTCAATAATAGAAGCTATATCAAATCAAGGATATTCCACTCCAAAAGAAGAGGTAAAGAAATCCTATCGATAATATCAATTGGTAAGTTTAGAAGGAATTAAAGGTGCAAAAGAATATGTGGAGATAAAACCCAAAACAAAGACAACAAAAAAGGTCAAGTTTATTCCAAGTAAATCATGTTTATTTTCCTCAAGAAGTATAGAATCCTCTTCAAGTAATAAAAGTGAAAGTGGTAAAGATTTTATCCCTTGCACTTTAAGGTTTCAAGAGAAGAATAATATAGAAATGAGGTTGGAAGAAACCAATAACAATTTATGATTTTTAGGGCAGAATAAGAAGGTAATTGCTACAAAAGAGCATCCTTGCACTTTAGGGTCTCTAGGGAAATATAAAGAAGAGTGTACTTTTGAGGTTATTCCTTGTACTTCAGGTCCTTTAGAACAAGGTAGACCTAAAAATAAGTCTTACTATGAGCAATGTGAGAATATTGAAGAGATTGATGAAGGTGAAAGTATTGTTGAGAATAAAAAAAAAGAGGAAGACCCAAGAGGCAAAAACAAAGAGAAAAATAAACACAAAGGGGTATTGATAAGGGAAAACAAAAGAAAATATCACAAGTGTTAATAACAAGTGGGGCTAAACTCACAAATAAAATAAATAAAATAACAATGAAAATAATATCTTGGAATATTAGGGGAATGAATAAGAACCCTAAAAAAAGGTATTAAGAAATTATGAGGTTGTTATAGACAAGATATTTTTGGATATAGAAGTTGGGCAATAAATATTTTAGCCATTCGTAGTGTTGAATTTCATTTTGATAGAATTTAAATTTTTAAATGCATTTGATATAAAAGGAGTTGATTGTGAAAACTTAGCAGTTTGAGTATGATGAAGAATATTTTTGATAGAAGGGTAAATTAAGAATATCTCCGATACAAAGAAAAAGTTGGATATGCTTTAATTAACTTGTTGGAAATGTTATGAGAGCAATGTAATATTTTGTTTTTGTAATGGGAGTGGCCCCAGTAGAATCCACACATAACTTATTAGAAAAAAATAAGTTATAAGGTGAACCTTATAAGGTTAAATTTACTACTACATTGGAGCAATACAAATTAACCAAGAATTAGTGAATTATAAAGCAAGTTTATATCTTCAAGTGACATTTCAAGGTACAATAGTTGAAGTGATGAGGCCAGGAATTGCCTCATCCATAAACACTTTTTGATACATTCTACTGTTTTGAAACACCCTTTTTATTGTGTTTTTATGCTAATTTTGGATAGAATGCATTATGTAATAATATTTGCATATTCTGAAATGTTAAGTGCATATATTCTGTTTTTACTGTTTATTTCTGTAGTTTTTAGCTAATTTATTAATAGGAAGTCAGAATCAATAATCATTATTGAATGTTTGGTGCTTAGTAATAATGTTCCTCTATTTTGAATTAATTTAAATGCAAAAGGCGCCAAGGAATTTGTCACCTGTAGTTGACTGTGCAGGAAAACAGGGTAAAACTGTGACAGTTCCAGCCAGCTGTACATTTACAGCAGGGCTTGGAAACAGTCACTCCCGCACATGTCACCTATGCAATAGGATAAGGGAAGATCATCCAGGTGGTCTAAAACTTCCTCCTTATGCGTTTGAAGCACGGAAAAGCAACTAAAACTCGCCTCCCTGATATTCCGGAGCAGTGCAAAAATAATAGCGCAGGAACAAGGAATAGCGCAGGAACAACAAAAGACAGTCAAAAAGTGACAAATCGGTAAAAGAAATGAATGGCAATTGACCAGACAGTTGTCCCAGCTCATGATAACTGATTTCCTCAATGAATGCAATTTAATGGGGTTGAATGGACCAAGTTTTGACAAAGCAAGCTCATGCATTTCAGGAAGCAGTTGTACAACAGTTGTAAATCCCTGCAAATCAGCAACCAAGCATATCAACACTGCATTATAAATAATAAAGCTCCCAGCACGGTTGAGCATATAGTGATATAGGCATTTAGGCATATAGGAGAGGAATAGGCAATAGAGTGCAATCATTTTTGTAGCAAAACGATAATCTGCAGGTTTTCCTGCATTACTGTAATGCATTTCCAGAATTAATAACAAGTGCAATTTTCCAGTTATCAGATTAGCATGATTAAGTTTATGGTTGGCATTTAAGTTCCCTTAGTATAAATTCTACACCTTCATCTGGTTCTGGAAGCAAGGGCCACTTGCAGGACCAGAAGAAGGCAACTTTTGACAGAATATCCTGCTGATTTTCTGCTGCAGCAGATTAGCAGAATTCTGTCATTCTTTTCATTTCTTTAGCAGCTTTAAATTCAGATTTCAGCATTTGACATATTTCTCATATTTCCATGCAATTTCAATATTTCTGTTTCAGCTTTGCAGCAATTTCAGGTTTCTTGTCATTTTACAGATTTTGCAGCAATTTCTAGTTTTCTGTAATTTACTACAATTTCTAGATTTGTGGTATTTCCAGTTTGCAAATAGGTGTTAATTTGATTTTATGGATTTATAATATGCTTAGAGAAATTGTAGTTAGTTTATCCTTCAACAACTGTTTGTGGTTTTCTGTAATTTGCTTTCTGTCAATTCTGCAGCAACATTTCATTTCCTGCTCTTTCAAATTTTGCAATTTCCATTTACTGCAGTTTTAGTTTAGTTTTTATCTTCTGCAATTGGATTTTCAGTACTAGGAGTTAGAAAACACACAAAACCCCCAAAAACACTAACTATTCCACCAATAAAAACCCTGTTCTTGAATGAATTGAACCTGTAGCTGTGACACTTTCTATCGCATACAGCCTTTGGACACCGCCCTGGACTGACACATATAATGATTAAATGATGAATGAACAACGACACTCATCATTTTTGGCACCGTTGTCGGGGAACAATAGGTGTTGTTAGAAAAAGTGAAACAGGTCAAGAATTGTGTTACAATTCTTGAAATACTGCATTTCAGTTTATTTTGTGAATAGGCATGAATGCATAGGCCAAGGGACGAAAGAGGGAGGTTTATCCGAAGTGGCTCTGAGCCACCAAAGAGACCTACTCGGTCTGATGAAGATTTGCCTTCATTTGAAATCACTGAGGAAAAGCCAGAGATACCTTCTTCATCAGAAGAATTGTTGGAAAAATTAGAAAAGGAGCTTTTTGAAGCACTAGCTGCTAAACACTCCCCTCTAACTAGACTATTCCCATCATCCTTTAGAAAGAAAACAACTATGGCTGCAGCAACAGTAGGGGGATATGATAATCCTGATGATCCTCCCAAGACTTTTGAATATCCCATAAGATTGGATCCACTTCTAGATGCCCCCATGAAAACAATCTCCCCATCCATATTGCCAATTTTTAGGGGAACTGTTTCAGAAGATCCTGATCAATTTCTGTTTGAATTCAAGGTATTATGTCAAACTTATGACTACATAAATGATAATCAAAAATTGAAATTGTTTCCTTCTACACTTAAGGACGCTGCTCTCCGATGGTTCATGAGCAATCTTGAACCGAACTCAATCACTACCTGGGATGAGATGGAGACTGCATTCTTAAATAAATATCAAGATTATTGTAGAGTAAGAAACAGGAAAGATGAGTTGTTTAGGATCAAGCAAGAAGAAGATGAGAGTCTAGAAGATTATCTTGATCGCTTTGCCTTTGTTCAAAAGAGGTGTGGTGTTGTAGAACCTGATTTCTTAAAGCCTATCTTCTTAAGAGGATTGCAGGATGAATCTAGGGAAGTGTTAGATTTAATGGGAAAAGGAGACATAGATCAACTTGACCTTGAAGAAATTGTGGAGTTATGTAAAAACTATTCCCGCACTCACCACCGGAGAAAGAAAAGGAATTCTGGCAATAATGGCATAAAAGAGTTGATGGAAGAAATGGCCAATTTAAAAACTGATATCCTTGTTCAACTTAATACTGCATTAGGTGAGAAAAACACAAGATCTAATTCTACACCACCTTTAGCAATTTATTGTCCAAGGTGTAGGAGTAAGCATGCCTTGCAAGACTGCCCCTTAAACAAGACTTCTATTTGTGGAATTTGTTCCAAGGAACATTCAACAGATAAATGCCCTTTGTTGCCTCATCTAAAATCTGTTTTGGGCACCCAAACAGAAGAACTCAATGCTATTGGGCAGAGATCTGGTGGTGGTTATGCACAATATCCCACTGCTCCTAGATTTCCAAACTGGGCACAATCTCCTTGGAATATGAATATGCCATGGGGACAAGCAGAAGCTTCTGCACAACCTTGGAACCAACCTTGGACAGCTCCTCCAGATTGGTCACAATTTGGATGGATGAACCCACCTTGGCATACCATGCCTCCACAATGGACACAACAAGGACAAATATGGGGACAACAATATCAGGGACAACCATATCCACCACAGCAATATCAACCCCATCAAGGACAACAAAGGTATCAAGGGCAAACCCAACACTTGCTGCCAGCTCCTAATCCAAATTTTTAGGGAAGAACACAACAGCAACAAATGCAACCAGTAAAACAACCTCCACTCCCAGCTCAGCCTGTGACTAACCCCAATAATGCCAGACAAACAACCCCTGTTTATGAGGCTGAGTCTGAAGACACTGCTGCAGTTCATGTACTTGACTGTAGTAACATTCAGCTGCGTTCAGGAAAGACTTTACCTGAACCTATTCCACCCACCATTGAAGAAATAAAGGAGAAACAAGAACCTCCAAACCAAGAGGCATTGCAACAACAACAAAAAGAAGAAAAAATAGCAAAAATGCAGGAATCTTCTCCAGTAGCTTTGCCATACCCTGAAAGGTTTGAACATGTTGATACCACCCCTGAATCAGAATTAGTAACAGAACTCAAAAAGGTGTCAATTTCTCTTCCTTTGCTGCAAGCAATAAGAGATATACCTTTAATCAAAAAGACTATTCAAGAGTTATGTATCAAGAAACCTGGTAGAAAAAAGAAAGCCTTTCCTAAAACTGTTCAGGTAGAAGGGAAATTAGCTGATCTATTGGCTGGGAAACTGGTTCCTCCTAAGTATAGTGACCCAGGCAGTCCAGTAGTAACAGTTACTATTGGAGTGATGCAAATTCCTAATGTATTAATTGACCTTGGGGCTGCAATTAATGTAATGACTAAAGACACAATGCAAAAACTGCAGCTCCATAATCTCAGTCCTACCACCACAGTCTTGGAAATGGCAGATAGATCAGTAGCTAAACCAGAAGGTATCTTAGAAGATGTGGTCGTTAAAGTCTCTTCATGGGAATATCCTGTAGACTTCTTGGTGTTGCAGCCTAGGACTTCAGTCAATGGATACCCTATCATTCTAGGACGACCTTGGCTGGCTACTGCAGCTGCATTTATAGACTGCAGGTCAGGGGAAATGACCATTTCCAATGGTATTGACCTACAGAAAATTTCTTTGTATCCACCAGCTCAACCTTCAACTAAATTTTTTGGACAAATTTGGTATCCTGAATCTGATGAAGAATCTGAACAAGAAACCATTGCTACTTTGGCTACAATCATAGTGAAAGAACATATTGAGGAAATCACAACACCTGGGAGAGAAATATTTGAGAGTGAAACTGTCCTAGTTGAAACATTACAATCAGAAGGACTAACTGATGATCAAACTCTTGTTCATCGATTGTTGTGGCAAGAGGAGGAACAAAATTCTGAACTTCTGTCATCCGTGTCCAGTCAAACGAGATCATTCACACTACCACATGGATGGCATCATCATCTCCTTAACACATTCAAATGTCCTCTGATTCCATCAGGTATCACCTCTGAGTCAGATTCTAGAACATTTCATACTCTGCAGCCACATCATTGTCCCTTAAATGCATTGATCAGTAGCTATGAAGCAGTTAATTCTATCTATCCAGGGATCAAACAAATTGAAATCCAGCCAGGTAAATTTTTGAACATTAATAGCTGGCTAACTGAGGACCAGGAAGCCAAGTTGTTTGCAGTCTTACAAAAGCATGTTCAAGCTTTTGCATGGAATTATAAAGACATGACAGGCATTCATCCTGAGGTATGTACACATAGGATATACACAGAAAATGTAAAACCAGTAAGGCAACCTCAGAGACGTTTGAATCCTGCTCTAAAAGAAATAGTGAAAGAGGAAATTGAAAAACTCTTAGATGTTGGATTCATTTATCCAATTTTCGATAGTAAATGGGTTTCACCACTGGTCATTGTTCCAAAGAAAAATGGTAAAATGAGAGTATGTGTGGATTATAGGGAGTTGAATAAGGCCACACATAAGGATCATTTCCCATTACCATTTATAGACCAAGTATTGGATACCCTTGCTGGAAAGAAATTTTTCTCGTTTCCTTGATGGTTTCAGTGGGTATAACCAAATTCAAGTTGCCCCAGAAGATCAGGAAAAGACTACCTTTACATGTCCTTGGGGAACCTTTGCTTACAGAGTTTTACCCTTTGGATTATGTAATGCTCCAGCAACATTTCAGAGAGCTGTTTTAGCAATTTTTTCTGATTTAACCAATGAAAGTGTTGAAATTTATATGGATGATTTCACAGTGTTTGGGGATAATTTTGAATATGCATTAGAACAGCTTGAAAAAGTGTTGATCCGCTGTGAAACATACCATCTCTCTCTTAATCCTGAGAAATGCTTTTTAATGATGGAGGAAGGAATTGTTTTAGGACATCATATTTCTTCTTATGGAATCAAGGTTGATCCTAAGAAGGTTGAAGTCATCAAAAACCTCCCTCCTCCACAAACTCAGACTGATGTACGCAGTTTCTTAGGACACATTGGTTTTTATCGTAGATTCATTGCTAATTTCAGTACCATAGCAAATCCCATGTTTGCTTTGCTCATGAAAGATTCTGAATTTGTTTGGTCTTCTGAATGTCAAAATTCCTTTGAAAAGTTAAAGGAGAAGTTAACCACTCCACCTGTTTTAAGAGGTCCTAATTGGGAGTTACCCTTTCATATTCAAACTGATGCTTCCAATAATGCTATTGGAGCTGTGTTAGGACAGATTGAAAATGGGGAACATTATGCAATATATTATATCAGTAAAAACTTGACAAGAGCTGAGAAAAACTACACTACCACTGAAAAAGAATTCTTGGCTGTAGTCTATGCTATTAACAAATTTCGACACTACATCACAGGGTATCAAGTATTCATCCATACAGACCATTCTGCAATCAAATACTTGATGAATAAACCATTGGTTAGCGCAAGAATTATTCGTTGGTTAATTCTGTTGCAGGAATTTGATGTTACCATAGTAAACAAGCCTGGGAAATCTAATGTTGTTGCAGATTTCTTGTCAAGAATACCAAATGCAGATACAGGGGAAGTTGTGGAAGATACCTTCCCAGATGAAAAGTTGTTTGCTGTCTCTGTACAATCTCCATGGTTTGCAGACATAGCGAATTACTTAGTTACAGGGAAGATTCCTCTTCACTTTACCCCTAAACAAAGGAAACAGTTAATCAAGCAAAGCTCTTCCTTTAAATGGATAAAAGGATTACTGTTTAAATGCAGTCCTGATCATGTTTTACGCAGGTGTATCCGCCAGGATGAAACATACGACATCCTACGAGCATGCCATGATGAACCATCAGGAGGACATTATTCAGTCAAAAGCACTATTCGCAAAATCTTGGGTACTGGATACTATTGGCCATCTTTGCACAAAGATGTAAAAAGGTACGTAAGACATTGTGATGCTTGCCAACGAATGGGACAACCTACTTTTACTAGTGAAATGCCATTACAACCTCAAATAGGAACAGAACCATTTGAAATATGGGGTTTAGATTTTGTAGGACCCATTAATCCTCCTTCCAAAGGCAAAGTACATATCTTGGTATGTACTGATTATGTTACCAAATGGGTAGAAGCTCGAGCCTTTAAGCATGCTCGTGAAGAGAAAGTTGCTGATTTTCTGTATTCATAGATTTTTCTGCGTTTTGGAGCCCCACAATCTATCACAACTGATCAAGGTCCCCAATTTACTTCAAAAATTGTTGAAGCTTTCACTCAACTCTATCAAGTCAAACACAGGAAATCCTCACCTTATCATCCACAAGCCAATGGCCAAGTTGAAGTGACCAATAGAGAATTAGAACGAATTCTGACCAAAACCATAGCAGTCCATAGAAAGAATTGGTTAGACAAGTTACCAGAAGCTATTTGGGCTTATAATACCACATGGAAATCCACCACTGGATTTACCCCATATGAATTAGTTTATGGAAAACAACCTCTTTTGCCTATTGAATTTGAATTACTAACTCTTCGAACTGCTTTGGAAGTAGGTATTGATCTATCACAAGCACAAGAAGATCGCATTCTGCAACTTGATGCATTGGATGAACTGCGCATGGATGCCCTACATCAGACAGAGGTGATCCAAGCACAAAGGAAAATGTGGCATGATAGTCACATTCAGCAGCGGAGATTTCAGCAAGGTGACTGGGCCTTGTTGTTTGATTCACAATACAAGGACTTTCCTGGAAAGTTGCAGACCAGATGGCTTGGGCCATACCAAATTGAGGAAGTGTTTGACAATGGAGTTGTTCGCCTTACACCTATCGATGATTCACAACGCAAATTGGTGGTAAATGGACATCGTCTTCGTATGTACCATAAACCACAAAACAAGGAGGAATTTCTCAAGCAATTGGGAAGTTTGGATGTACACCTTTGGGAAGAAAGCTCTTCTTCCATCTCGAATTCAGCAGAATGATACAAGTAAAAAAAAAAAAAAAAAAAAATAATAATAATAAGAAACTCAGAAAGTGAAAACCTCTTTGAGGCGCTCCTGAGTTGGGTTTACATGAAAACCGGGGTTCCGGCATGTTTACCTAATTGGTTTCACCCTCATTGTTCCATGACCATTGTTTTACCTATTTTTAGATTGCACCTGCCTTAGTTCAAAGACTGGTTAACTGGAAATTTCAGTAGGAGCACCCTGAAATGTAGAGAAAATGGTTTTAACAGGTATGTGCCTTTTCATTTTCTGAATTGTGTAAATTATTAGTATATAGTGTTTATATCCTCGATTAGTATAAAGCATGTGAAAAGGGGAATCAAAAGTAGAAAGTGTTTTACAAATGCCTCTGCCTAATCCTGCTCTAGAATGAAAAAGAAAACTGCGCCGGAACTAGTAAAAAGAGAGCGCAGGAATAAAACTGTTTTTATTCCAGAGCGCAGGAATAAACTATTTTTTATTCCAAAGCACAGGAATAAACAGTTTATATCACTAAGCGCAGGAATCAATCACTAAGCGCAGGAATAATTCATTAAAGGCAGGAATAAAGTTTGGGTAAAATTTGATGACACGTGGCCAGCAACGATTTATTTGGTTTGAAAAAGGAATTATGAGTCTCGGATTCTGTGCAGCATGTGAAAGGTGGCAATCATAACGAAATTAAGCGACAATTAAGGATTTACGACGTCGTAAAAGCTGCCACGGTATTCTGCATGTTTCGAAGCAGTTTCGACGCTGGTAAAAGAATTAAAAAGCCCTAAAAATAGAAAATACGGCCGCAAGTTGCAAAAATTTACAGTCACCGACATACAGGAAGCAGCGGACGACACCATGGGCGGAAAGAAGGTGAGAGCCGAACCAGAAAACATGAGTTACCTGCAAACTGATGCTGCATCACTGCAAATTTTTACCGATGCAGGGTTTCTGCCGTTTCTGCAAAAATTCGACGGTTATTCTGAGGGCCTGGCAGCAGAATTTGCACGAACATTTCGAAACAACAGAGTGCACATTGGCGGGATGACTATCCAGGTAACCCCCGAAATACTCAGTCTGGTTACTGAATTTCCCCTTCAAGGTGTGCAAATTATTAAAATCGATAGAAATATCTTAGCAGACCTAGTAAATCAATTTAAGGAAGAAGGGGACAGGCAAATAGAATTTTTAATGAATAAAAATGTGTGTAAAGGGGTCAAAAGGTCTAGCTTGCCGGCTCCTTGGGATGATGTAGCAATGTGGGTTATGAGGTATCTGACCTGTGACGGCCAATTTCCTGTTGTCTCTGGCCCACACCTCCGAATCCTCAACCACCTACGCCATGGAGCAGCCAAACCTGAACTTAGGGTAAACATTCCCTTATATTTGTACCAAGAACTGAAAGCCATGGCCCTAAAGTATCAAGCAGGGAAGGGAAGCCCTAAACATCATGGGCTAATCAAATTAATCTGCAAATACCATTTCAGGGGAAACCCTAGAAACTTTGACCGATTCTTCTCTCCATGGGCAGAAACTGATGATTCAAACCCTGCACCAGAAGAAGAGGAAACAGAGGGAGAATCAGAAGAAAATCCTCAACCAGAGCCCTCTGAACATAGCAGTCCTCATATACCTGACAGTCCCCCATCTTCCAGAACTAGGAGTCAAAAAGCATCAACATCTGAATCCCGGTTAAAAAGAAGAAAAGTAACATTTGCTGACAATGTACAGCCCAGTAGAGAAATTAGGGGTTCCAGTGGGCAGGCATCTGCTCCAGAATGTACAGCAGAACCTGTGTCTATCCCTGACCTAACAGAACGGTCTGCAGCTGCTCCAGAACAAACAGAAGCTGCATCTGCTCAGGAACACCCAAAACCAACAGGGTTGAGAAGGTCTGCACGACTTCAAAAAGCAAAAATTTTGTCAGAAACACCAGTACACATTACAGACCCAATTAGTGTGTCAGAAGAAGAAGAAATTGGGACAGATAGTTCACAGGAAGATGCACAGGAAATAGAAAGTACAGATAGAGAATTACAGCCAATGGAACTAGACCTCACCATGGAAACAACTGAAATAAGCCCTGTCTGTCCATTGGTTGATTATACAGACTCTGAGTCTGAAGGACATCTGAACTCCGATACTGAACCAGCTAGGATTGAGGAGCAGACTCCCATGGATTCTAAGTCTAAAAAATATTCTGAATTTGAAAAATATTCTGAGTCTGAAACACAGTCTGAATCTGAAGCACACTCTGCGTCTGAAGAAGAAGTTGACATCCAAACTCAGTTGCATGCTGCAAGGAGTGTGATTAAAACTCAGACAAAATGGATTGACCAAGCTGAAGAAGCCATAAAAGAAAAAGATCAGCAAATTTCTCTCTGTAGAAGATTCGGGATTTGCAAGACAAATTACTGCAGCAAGAAAATCAGTCTACAGGAGTCACAGAGACAACACCTGTTGAGTGGGCTCAGATTCTCCTAGATTTGGCTTCTTCTGAGGATGACATAGCACAAGTGCAGAGATCACCTGTTGCAGGTGAGGTAGGAGTAGAAGCAGCTGATAGTGTGCCTCTGTAAGAAAATCCATCTGACATTTTGATGCAAAATGACAGTCCTTTGCAGCAAGACATTCAAATATCTTCTGAACAGGACCACACAGTTGCGGCTCAGGAACAAGTGTCTACACTCTCTCCTCTGGCACAAATACTTCCACCTGATGATCCAGCAGTTACAGTTGTTACAGCAGAACAAGGGATACAGACAGATTTGCCAGCTGCAACATCAACTGTAGAAGTTGGTGTACAGGTGAATATAGTGGCCCAGATGCAACCTATCCTGAGGCCTCCAAACACAGTGCCTTTAACTAAGTATAATGAGGATCTAGCCTATTGGATGACTCAGTGCCATCAGCTAGAAGGGAAAATTGCAACTTTGAACTCTGCCACAGCCAAATTAGCAGAGAAAGAAACAGAAATCAACAGGTTAAAAAAATAGATAAAAGATGTCTGTCAAATTGCAGAGTATGCAATACAATGCAGAAGACCACCTAGGTTTTACAGCCTCCTACTCAAGGAGAAGTACCTACGTTGGCAGATTATGAGACTGGTTTCTGAGCTCCCTCACCAGTTAAACACTCCTGCAGAATTTGTGGAGGCCTTTGTGCAGAGCCCAGCAGAGCAGCAGAACTTAATGTGTGAATTGTTCTTACATAATTTCTTTTTGCCAGCAGAGAGCATGTTTTTGCCTCACCTATACACAGGAGATTTGCAACTGAGGGCTTTTATGTCCACCTTGCAAAATAATATTTATTGGGACTCAGAGAAAAAGATATCCAAGGACTTAGAATCACAGGCAGTTTTACTTGTCAGGCCTGCTCCTCTCAATCACAGGGATTGCACCAGTACTCACTACTCTTTTATGAGGGATCCCAGGATGAGACACCTTTATCTAGGAAATCTGCAAAAGGGTATAACTCAGTTTCAAAATTTTTGTGCAGATTTCTTTGATGATGCAGTGGCAGCATGCAAGAACAGGTGGGGTGAATTGTCCATTTCCTTACAGAAAAGGGAGCCAATTTCTCCCACTAACCTGTTTTGGTCAAGGAGGAGGGCTGAAGGTATTATATATATTATTTCAGAAATAAAGGAACAATGGATAGGGCTAAGGTACAGAATGCCTTTGGTTATCACTCCTGTCCCCTATTTCTTTGACAGTGATCCACAGCCTGATGAGGACTTCCAACAGTGGTTTCAGTCTGTGAAAGCAGTCAGTGGGTTCTACAAGATTGGTGGTGCATTGTTAAAGTTTCAAGAGAGATGCCTGGATCTGGACCTGTGTGCTTTCGTAGCTGCACAAAATGCATGAGGACATGCATTACCATCAGTTGGGGGGAAAATGATGAGGCCAGGAATTGCCTCATCCATAAACACTTTTTGATACATTCTACTATTTTGAAACACCCTTTTTATTGTGTTTTTATGCTAATTTTGGATAGAATGCATTATGTAATAATATTTGCATATTCTGAAATGTTAAGTGCATATATTCTGTTTTTACTGTTTATTTCTACAGTTTTCAGCTAATTTATTAATAGGAAGTCAGAATCAATAATCATTATTGAATGTTTGGTGCTTAGTAATAATGTTCCTCTATTTTGAATTAATTTAAATGCAAAAGGTGCCAAGGAATTTGTCACCTGTAGCTGACTGTGCAGGAAAACAGGGTAAAACTGTGACAGTTCCAGCCAGCTGTACATTTACAGCAGGGCTTGGAAACAGTCACTCCCGCACATGTCACCTATGCAATAGGATAAGGGAAGATCATCCAGGTGGTCTAAAACTTCCTCCTTATGCGTTTGAAGCACGAAAAAGCAACTAAAACTCGCCTCCCTGATATTCCGGAGCAGTGCAGAAATAATAGCGCAGGAACAAGGAATAGCGCAGGAACAACAAAAGACAGTCAAAAAGTGACAAATCGGTAAAAGAAATGAATGGCAATTGACCAGACAGTTGTCCCGACTCATGATAACTGATTTCCTCAACGAATGCAATTTAATGGGGTTGAATGGATCAAGTTTTGACAAAGCAAGCTCATGCATTTCAGGAAGCAGTTGTACAACAGTTGTAAATCCCTGCAAATCAGCAACCAAGCATATCAACACTGCATTATAAATAATAAAGCTCCCAACACGGTTGAGCATATAGTGATATAGGCATTTAGGCATATAGGAGAGGAATAGGCAGTAAAGTGCAACCATTTCTGTAGCAGAACAGTAATCTGCAGGTTTTCCCTGCATTACTGCAATGCATTTCCAGAATTAATAACAAGTGCAATTTTCCAGTTATCAGATTAGCATGATTAAGTTTATGGTTGGCATTTAAGTTCCCTTAGTATAAATTCTACACCTTCATCTGGTTCTGGAAGCAAGGGCCACTTGCAGGACCAGAAGAAGGCAACTTTTGACAGAATATCCTGCTGATTTTCTGCTGTAGCAGATTAGCAGAATTCTGTCATTCTTTTCATTTCTTTAGCAGCTTTAAATTCAGATTTCAGCATTTGACATATTTCTCATATTTCCATGCAATTTCAATACTTCTGTTTCAGCTTTGCAGCAATTTCAGGTTTCTTGTCATTTTACAGATTTGCAGCAATTTCCAGTTTTCTGTAATTTACTGCAATTTCCAGATTTGTGGCATTTCCAGTTTGCAAATAGGTGTTAATTTGATTTTATGGATTTATAATATGCTTAGAGAAATTGTAGTTAGTTTATCCTTCAACAACTATTTGTGGTTTTCTGTAATTTGCTTTCTGTCAATTCTGCAGCAACATTTCATTTCCTGCTCTTTCAAATTCTGCAATTTCCATTTACTGTAGTTTTAGTTTAGTTTTTATCTTCTGCAATTGGATTTTCAGTACTAGGAGTTAGAAAACACACAAAACCCCCAAAAACACTAACTATTCCACCAATAAAAACCCTGTTCTTGAATGAATTGAACCTGCAGCTGTGACACCTTCTATCGCATACAGCCTTTGGACACCGCCCTGGACTGACACATATAATGATTAAATGATGAATGAACAACGACACTCATCATGAAGTACATATACATTACAACTTTTTATGGTCAGGATCGAAAGGAAAGCACAATATCCACCTATTTGGGTGGGATAAAGTGTGTCTTCCCAAGGATGGGGGAGGCCTTAGCCTGAGGAGAGTTTCCCACCTGAATGTTGCCTTGCTAGCCAAACAAGTTTGGCATGTCCTATAAAGCCAATATAATGAGTGGATAGCCATTGTGAAAAGGAAATACCTGCAAGGTTCTGATTTTCTAAACACTCCTATTTTGATACGAGGATCAACGTTATGGAAAGCAATTTTGGTGAGTAGGGAGATTGTTAAGAAAGGTATGAGATGGATAGTTGGGAATGGCACTAGGATCATATTCTAGGAGGATAGATGTGTGAGGGAGGAGGCCCTTATAATAGACCCCAGGTTAGCAAGAATCAAGCATTTCATTGATGAAAATTTTGGACCCATGGTTGCAGACTTCCTAAGACAGGAAGAGAATAAGCTGAGGTGGAATTCTATAAAGGTGCAAGGACTGCAAGATGAATCTAAGGAACTTGAAGGTGTGTTATCTCAACAATTCATTTCTATGAATGCGGATGAGGATCATTTGAGGTGGGCGGTGACTGAAAGTGGGGAATTCTCAGTGAAATCAGTGTACATATTGCTTCTCAACTATGAGGATCCATCGTTTCTTTCCAAAGTAGTGTGGATTGACAAGTTGATACCTAAGTTGGCTCACTTTTATTGGGCTGCCATTAAAAAAAAAATCCTCACCACAGACAACATGATATGAAGAGGTATGACTTTGCCTAACAGATGCCATTTGTGCAAGAAAAGCTGGGAATCGATTCATCACATATTTCTAGAATGCCCTTGGTCGGTAGCCATCCTAAATGGGGTGTTCCAAACCTTTAACATCTCATGGGAAATGCCTGTCATGGTTCCTGAGTTATTCCATCAATGGTCATCTCCCTTCATCAGTTCCCAGCTGAGGTTCCTATGGAAGATTTTCCTCCATCACTATCTATGGCAGATCTAGCTAGAGAGAAACCATAGAGCCTTTAGAGCCCTTAGTGACTCTATTCTTGACCCACTTTCTATCATTACCAAAATTTTGGCCTTTGCTAAAGAAAATCTTAACATCCTTCCTTCGTATCCCCAATCCATCCCTGTGCATGAGAAAATCCTTGCTAAATATCTTGATATTTCCTTAGACGAGTCCATAGGAGTGTGCACCTCATCTAAGGGCAGAGCCTAGATGGATTGCCCTCCTTACAGATTGGATCAAATTCAATTTTGATGGGTTTGCCAAGGACAACCCTAGCAAAGCTAGAGCGGGAGGCGTGGTGAGAGACCACCAAGGACAGGTTGTGCTGGCATTTTATGAAAACTTAGGGATAAAAACCAATAATGAGGCCAAAGCCAGAGCTCTATGGAGAGGGTTGCATCTACTCCATGAGGTTCAAGGTAATTGCTACGTGGAAGGGGATTCCCTGAATATTGTCAACCTCCTCAACAACAAAATAAAACCTCCTTAGAGGATAGAGGCCATCATCAATGAAGCAAGGATCCTTGCTAATGCGAGGGAAGATCTTGTTGTCCAACACGTGTTTTGCGAATCCAATAAAGCAATAGATAAATTGGTGAACATCGGGGTCGAGGCTGACGGGCTGATCATGTGGATGAATGAGGTTCTAGGTGATGTAGAAATATCATCCAATCAAAAAGACTATGAGTGGAACAATGAGGATATCACGATGGCAAGTGATGTGTACCTCAGGGATCACTATCATGAGGAGGCAAAATACCTAAAGCAGAAGGCTTTTCTTATTGGCTGCAGTTAGGTTAGAATCGGATTGTGATCAACCCAAGGCCAGCTTGGAAACTCATACTCACAAGTGGTAGGACTACAAGGTGGTGGTGGTATTTACTAAAAAGGACAGTTATACAAGGAGGGTGAACCATGGGGGGAGGTGCAAGTTTCCAAACACATTAAGACATGGTCCAACCTTCCCTGAGAGGAGTAGGGTCCCTACGAGGGGTCTTGGGACTAACCTCCACATCAATACCAAGAAAATAGATCCTATCAGCAAGATCAAGGCTTACGACGACATGATCCACATGATGATTTGGCATGATTATCAAGGCAAAGGTGCTTCGTGAGTCGTTTCCAATTTTGGCATGGGTTTTAAGGACTTAGCAATGGGTGGATATGACAAGTAAAGAAACCATCACCTTTTAATCATTCAATACTGGAGTATTTTGAAGGAAACCATGAGTGGCAAGCTTTCAGACAATTCAGAGAGGAATTTGATAGTTACTTTATCAAATATGATATAAATTAAGCCCAACATGGTGGTCATGGAGCCTGCTGCACAGGCTATCCTAACTGATAGGCGTTTTACCCAGTTTTTTGATCTATTTTTGGGTGCGAAAGATGAAATTACGTTGGCTATGATGGAAACGTGGGAGGATGGTCGCGTGGAGATCAGGGGTCACAAATTTATCATTGATGTTTAGCTGCTGGCAAAAAATATCGGCCAGTTGGTCAAGGGAATGTCAATTCACTAATAAAAGCACCACTAGGAGGTGGAGCTCAAAGATTTTAAGGATAACCTAAAAATATACAAGAAGGCAAAGAATGGCATCACAAGGATGGACCTCCCGACTCCTTGGAATGCGGTTATGAAGAATGTACTAGAATTCATCATGACATAGGACTTTGGTAAAACTTTACTCAGTTTCCATTACGCCTTTGTCAACTTTTTTTGGGATGTTAACCCTATAAGCATTCCTCAATTTTTTATGAACTCCCTAAACCACACCATCACCTCTTCCTGCAGCAAAAAAGGCTTTTCCATGCCCATGAATCAAGGCCTTCTCAAGGTCATTTACAAATATGTCCTTCTCCATGCTCCCCAACCTGTCCCTGCCCCTCCTCCTGAGGATCCCCCGGTGGTTCATGGTGAAATTTCAAGGGGACACGAGAGCCCTGGTATCCCAAAACCCTCCCCTATCCCGAAGCGTGAGGGTGAGTCTAGTGCTAAGGGAGGCCCGGAAAGGAAAATGTTGAGAATTGATGACCAACCCATTAGGTCTTCCCTAAGGCTAAAAAATAAGCAAGTTCAGGGGAGCAACAAAATCATGGAGATTACGTCTGAATATGAGGGTCCTAACCCTACAATCATGGAATTGAAAAGGTATGTCCTAAACACGGTGGCCAACATCAATCAACAGATGTAGGAATTACAAGAGATTTTGACCAAAGTTTTCTTCAACAAAGGATACCAGAGCAACAATTCGGTGGTCTACAACCCAAATACTGACGATAATGAAGAAGACAGATGAAAATCAGGAAGAGGAGGTCGAGGATGAGGACTAGGGTCTTCCTTCGATTGGCCTATACTGTGGTTGGACGGTCTGCATTTTGTTTTGTTGTGTTGGTTGTGGCAGTGGATTTTTGTTTCCTACGGGATTATGGGTGATCTCCTATGTGAAGTGTGGGTGCTTGGGGTAGTTAGGGTCCTGATAGGACCTTTGAATCTTTTTGTTAAGGGGGTTTTTGACTATGGTGGGTAGTATGGTCTGGTTCTTTTGGTTTCTAGCTAGGCAGTAGCGTCAGGTTAGAGGACAGAGTTTCCTCAGTTTGGTTCATGGTGGGGTTCCTTAGCCAATGGCTGATTTTTGTAAATCGGTTTGGATCAACCCTTAAAACCCGATTTAATGGTACACTTTATTTACCAAAAAAAAAGCATATATTATAATATTTGTAAATATTCATAGTAGGAGATATAAGGTTTTCAACATTGGATAATTAAAATATTAGTTTGCAAATATTATTATCTTCTAAATTTCTACAATAGGGACTTATAAAAATTACTACACCGAACTTTACAAAATTGAACTATTATAAACTAAAAGTTGAAAAGAAGCAAGAATATTGTTTGCTTGAAATATTTGGAATTAATTGCTTATACGTGTCTCATAGACACATTAAAGAGACAAAATAAATCCAACCATAGATAACTCCATCAAATTGATAAGTGCATAGTTCAATAGAAGAAATAAGGTGAAATAAGAGTTGATTATTCTCAAAACATTGCCAAATAAACTCAAAAGGTGAACTATTACCAATATTAGAGTATATTCTAATCACTAGGGAGACATAAGGATCCTACAAAACCTAAGTCTTAGAAAGGTTTTATCAAAATAGTTCACATACTCTAAACTAGGGAGACATAAGGAAGCCAACTTCAAAAGTAATAAAAATACATAAACATCAAAAGGTTTATTATTTAAAGTAATATGGAGGAAATAATTAAGAATGCATTCAATGAAAATAGTGAAATGCTATTTCATGAACTTAGGTTCTATTCACAAAATCTAATAGAAAAATTTGATGGATTCAAACTCTTATCTACAGAGTTGAAATAAATATTCTCCTTGTTTTTGAAGGAGCAAATGAGGAGAACTTTACAACATTAATTGGATATCTTCATGATATTCTATTCCTGACTTGGTGGAATTCTCAAAATGTGATTATTATTTCCTCAGAAGAGTGCTTAATGTTCTATTTGTCATTAATCACTTTTGAGTTCTTTTAAGGAATGAAACAAATGAAAGTAAATACTAGTAATGAATATTTGAATCCAAGTCAATTTTATTGTGATGATAGACTAACTCATCATGAAGTAGATATTCCTCTAGTAATAATGCAAAAATGAAGGAGGAAGATAAAACATGGTAGAAGAGAACAAGATAAAAATACTCAATAGGATACAAACAAAGAGTATAATGAAGAAAGCACAAAGAATGAATCTAATACTAAAGTTGAAGAAGAAGAACCAGATCAAGCAGAAGGACATCTGAATATCAAAGATCCATATTGAATACTAAAGTCTTAAATACCCAAATAATGTAATACAGGGGGTGTTAGAGAATATATTACATTATTGGGTACATATCAATATACTGCCTTTGGTACATTACTAGAATAGGAGTTCACTTTAGAGTAAAGTTAAGTAGTTACTTCAGCATTTTTAATAAATGCACAAGTGTTAGAATGTGCAATGATGTAAATGTGCATGTAGTCCACATGTACATGAGTCATAGGATAGAGTCAAAGGTATATTAAGGGTCGAGGAACTTATCTTCCTATATAAAGACCTTATAGTTAATGAAATAGAGAAGAAAGAATATAGAGAGTGCATAGTATATATTGATAGTGTGGTGCAATGTAGTTCCTTTTAAATAGTTTATGGAGTGTTCATGTCCTCCATTATATTGCATTGTACTATTTTTTTGAGCTTTCATTAATGGTATATTTCTGATTTATTGCAGAAGTTTATCTCTTTGTTTTCTTGCATATTATAGTTCCATTATCATATAGATATCATAGCTTGCTTATCTTGCATCTTGTGGTTGCATTTCCTATATCATATACTCATAAAAAGTTAACAAGGCTACAACCTAGAATACATATTCATGCTACAACCTAGAATGTTCTATTGCCAATGATTTCTAGTTACCTCCTTGTAACTATCGTTTGGGCTACAACCCAAACACATTCGAGCTACAACCCAAAATGTACATTCAACCAATTTGGTAGTCACCTCATTGCGACTATTCCAAATCGTGGAAATATCTTGACAAGGTATTGGACAGGATGTCTAAAGCATTGTATTCCCAAGTACCCCCACATGAACATAAATAAACCACATATAATTTACCATCTCTCTCTAAGCATATTATATTCCTTTACTTTAATATTTCATAAAACCATTAACTAAAGCATTCTTAAGTGAATATAAAACATTCCATCATATAAACAAGACATGATTTCATTCATATTCCATCTTAGCAAAAGACTATGCATATTTCATATTAATAACCTTTCATTAAAGAGCATACAATAAACTAAAATAGTAGATGCAAGTATCAAAGATAACACCACATTTATCCTGGGAAAACCCCTAAGGGAAAAACCCAACCTCAAAGATATCTTTTCATTATATAATCATAATTTTCTCCAATACAATCAATTTAAGGAATTTCCACAATTCCATTTTCCAAAAGCATCCATATATTACATAAGAATTTCCACAATTCTTTATGTTACAAAAGAACACCATTCTTTCCAAATATATTCAATAACAACCTATTTTCATTAAACAAGGTATCATGTTTTCAACAATCATATTGTATAAAATAAATTTCAAGAAGGGACCCTATAATCCCTTCAAGAATGAACTCCATGTTCATATCATATTGTATAAAATAAATTTCAAGAAGGGACCCTATAATCCCTTCAAGAATAAATTCTACGTTCATATCATATTGTATAAAATAAGTTTCAAGAAGGGACCCTATAATCCCTTCAAGAATGAACTCCATGTTCATTCTTTTCCAAAGATTGTTTTATCAAAAACCTAGAACTTCCACAGTTCTATCATCATCTTAGAACTTCCACAGTTCTATCATTAGTTTAGAACTTCCATAGTTCTATCATCATTTTAGAACTTCCATAGTTCTATCATTAGTTTAGAACTTCCACAATTCTATCATAACTTAGAACTTCCATAGTTCTATCATTAGTTTAGAACTTCCACAGTTCTATCATAACTTAGAACTTCCACTGTTCTATCATAACTTAGAACTTCCACAATTCTATCATTAGTTTAGAACTTCCACAATTCTATCATAACTTAGAACTTCCATAGTTCTATCATTAGTTTAGAACTTCCATAGTTCCTATCTATGAATGGTTACATCCATTCAATAAGAAAACCATGATTAAATGACATACTAAGAGAAGCCCCTACTTCTCTTAGACATTCATTTAATTTCTAAGGGACACAACTTATAGTCCTATGATACATTAATAAATAAGGAGGGAGCTTAGCCAAGAGACACAGATGCCAAGTGAGGTCCTCAAAAGAGTCTAAGGTACACCGCTTAAGACCCACAAGATGTGGAGGGTTCACTTAGCTCTTCCACTTTGATTCACCAATGGTTCCAATAGTGGGAGGAAAATACTTGAACATAAGTAGACTCCAAGTACTTGCTTCTTCCTTACAAAGTATGTATCAACAACTCTACCAGTAATAGCAAAATGATTACCAAGGCTATAATATGCTTAGCGAATGAGGAGTGGCTAACAACTATGATGGAACCAAAATCAATGGCATCCTATCATTTGGAAAAATACATTCATCTAAGTCATCCATATTCATTAACTATTTTCATTACAAAACAAGACCTCATTTGTAAGGAAAACCAAGTTTCATTTTCCAAAATACAATAAAACTTGCCTTTCAAAATAATATGCATTCATTAAATCAAAAGGGAGATTAATCCACTTAATCTCTTAGCAAATCCAAGAGGAGGTTAATAAAAAAGGGAGATCAATCCACTTAATCTCTAATTATTCCAAAAGGGAGATTAATCCATTTAATCTCAAATTATTCCAAAAGAAGAGATTAGTCCATTTAATCTCTAATTATTCCAAAAGAAGAGATTAGTCCATTTAATCTCTAATTATTCCAAAAGAAGAGATTAGTCCATTTAATCTCTAAGGTCAACTAGTCTTCAAACAATAGGGTTTTCCTTTCCCTATCAACTATTCACATATCCACTATTCATTTACTATTCACTATTCACTATTCACTATAGAATGAACTCCATGTTCATCCTCCTACATGCAACCAATATCTACAGACACCAAATTCTAGTCATTTGCACTAGAATTACTATACTATTCATTATTCACATTTCCACTATTCATTTACTATTCACTAAGCCCCCTTGGCTACCTAAGCCCTCTCTCACACCTAGCTCTTGGTCACCATGTGGCCATCCATTTAACCTACCCTGGTCAAAGGTCTACAACAAGGTCTAATTTTCATTACTTGTCAAATCGGTCTCTACTACATTCTTACAAGGAATCACACCATTCCTTCTCTCAAATCATTAGTACAAATTATGGGTGCACAAGAACCCCATAATTCTTATGCTCCACATCGTGAGTTGATCCCTTTAACTCACATTTCAAGAACAATGAGGGAATCCCCATAAATTCCCTCGGGTGAACTCCACGTTCATCCTCCTAAAGATAACCTCTATATTTTAATCCACACTCAAGGAACATCTTTCCTCCAAGAGTCTAATGTATTCTTCCATCCAAAGAATAATACGCATAACAACTCCAAATTATCCAAATAGAACAATTTGGAAACCACATCATTCGATTGAAATAATTTAAAGATAAATTAACTTTTAATTGCCTTATATCCTAAACTAAATTCAAAGGAAAGAGAACCGATTCCATAAATTTATTTAGAAGGGTTCAAACTCATAAGCAAGCAATACAGAAACAATCATTCATTTCCAAAGCGTAATAAAACTCCTTCAAAAACAAAGGCAAATAAGGTGGTATAATCCAACCTTGAACTCCAAATGCTCGTTCCATTCAATCTTCCAAGCTCTGCACTTTGGCTAAGTCCTTCTAGCCTCCTTCTAGCCTTCTCCTTATGCTAGCTTCCTAGTGTCTTGCTCCTCATGCTTAACCAAGAATCCCTCTCATACTCCCAAGGTTGCCTTGGCTAAATGCCTCTACCAGAATACAAACTTTCCCTAAAACTCATTGCTCTCACAAAGCTTTCTGGTTTTTGATCCACAAAAGTGGAGAGCATACTCCCTAAGCAATGGAGAAAAAATGAGGGAAATCCCCCTTCAAAAGCTCCAATATTACCCTCTCATGCTAGCCTCCAAGTCCTCCTCATGCTCTCCTTAGCCTAGTCTTCTCCTTGTGCTAAATTAACTCCCAACTAAGCCCTTCTATGCTTATTTATAGGCCTTCTTGAAATATGCCTTTATTAAAATATTAATTTCTCCCTTTATGAGTCATAAAGGTGAGTTAATATTAAATGATAGAAAGATCCTCCATTATGGCCCCCTTTTACTCTCCTCCCTTAATTTGGAGAAGGTTACCATCAAAAGGGTTTATGCCTCCTATTTTAATAATGCTTTAATTAAGATGCCCTTTCTCCACCCTTGGTTTGAAAAGGGGTCTATTTTGAATTCCTAATTTTGGCCCCTTTGCTAAATTTAAAAGGACTACTATTGAAATAGTAAGATGCCTTAATTTAATCAATATTAAATTCCCATTAGCAAAGATGCCAATCCTCCTTCCTTCATTTTGAGGGTGTCCAAATCCATTAGTCATTCCCTAATTTTGGCCCCTTTTCTAAATTTAAAAGGACTACTATTGAAATAGTAAGATGCCTTAATTTAATCAATATTAAATTCCCATTAGCAAAGATGCCAATCCTCCTCCCTTCATTTGGAGGGTGTCCAAATCCATTAGTCATTCCCTAATTTTGGCCCCTTTGCTAAATTTAAAAGGACTACTATTGAAATAGTAAGATGCCTTAATTTAATCAATATTAAATTCCCATTAGCAAATATGCCAATCCTCCTCCCTTCATTTGGAGGAGGGGTCAATTTGGAAAACTATTATTTTATTCCAAGGGGAAGATGCTCTTTCTCCTCCCTTGGTTTGGAAGGGGTCTTTGTCACCCAATTCCAACTCAATTTCCTATTTTACAAAAATAGGTTAAATAATCAAATCATCTAATTAAAGCTAATCACAATTAATTAATTAAACTTGTAATTAATATTAAATCATCATTAAGACCATTATGGATCTTCATCCATCTTTTCCTTCTTTCTCATCCTTAGTGGTGACTCCCTTGTCCACTCTATCCAAAGGATTCTTATTCCTACAACCATGTAGACTAATGCAGACTATCAATAGTACCATATTCTTAAATAAACCAATCATACATTGCAAATAATCAACTTAATGCCATTTAATCTATCTTCAAAACAACATAACAATTCATAAGTCCATCATATGAAAAAGCTTGCCAAGGGAGGGTCATGACATACTACCCCCTTAAAATAAACACATTCCTTTGTGTTTGCCTGCAATACAAAGCATATATGAACATAGGTTTTCATAACCTCATTTTTCACAAGTGGCACATTGTTCAATATTATTTTATTTTATTTTCATAGAGATGATATAAAATCATATTTCCATAATATTTTAGACACAAGTAGTCTAAATGCAAATAGGTTTATAAAAATCTCTCACAAAGGAGTTCCAACCTAGGACTGAAGAACACAAGCTTATACTGAGAGGGGGTTGAATAGTATAAGACCTCTTTTTACTTTTTCCTTTATTTTACAAATATCAATAGCAATATACCCATAGCAATATCAAAGCAATGCATCAAAACATCCACAAATGCGACAACAATTTTAACGTGGTTCACCCGAATGGTGGGCTACATCCACGGATAAAATCTTTCACTAAATTTTATCAATCACAACTCTGGGAATACCTTTCCCGATTACAATGTTTATGGGAACCAACCCAAAGGAGACACCAATCCCCTAGCTCTGCTCTAGCTGGTGATCCTCTAGAATATCTCTGCCTTCGCTGCCCTTAGAAAATGGAACTCTATCCACAAAAGACACCTGTCCTCCCTGATCTGGCTGGAGACCTCTGTCCTCAACTCTATCACCTCCAAAGCTGGTCCTCGAATCTGCACCAAACACAGTCCTTTAGTTTAGCACAAATGTCCTCTTCCTCTTTCTCTGATCTACACCAAACACAGTCCTTCGGTCTGGCACAAATGTCCTCGAAACTACACCAAACTCTGTCCTCAACTGGTCCTCAAATCTGGTTCATAGAAGTTGTTCACAAGCTTCCACTAAATCTTGCTTGATCTTCACCCAAGTCTTCACCAAGACTTGTCTCAGATCTGCTTTGCAAGTTCTCACTTGAACCTGCCCAAACTGCTCCACTAGCTCAATAAAAGCTTGCTCAAATCTATCCAACAATCCCTTTCGATGATTTGTCCAAAACCATCAAGTCCTGTGCACTATTTTTGAATGTCACAGAAACAATGCACCTTACAGCTTTGCGCTTTTTTGCTCCCTGTGCGTTCTTGCTTTGCACTTAGCTCGATTCTACACGACTTGCTCTTTGTGCACCATAGACTTAACTTGCGCACATCAACCATGCATTTGATCACCACACAACTCTCCAAACAACCCTCCTTTTATACTAACTCTTTCAAGATCAAAACCTTGATCTTCATCGGCTGCACAACCCTAAACTACATCGACTGCAAACCTTAATCTTTGTTGGCCCAAATTTAACTTTGTCGGCCTCACTGCCTCTGCAACTCTTCTATAGCTTCTGTCGTGAAACTACAACATGTCACGATATCGCAACACCTTTGCAACCGTACACTTTCTTTTGCCTTTTGTTGCGAAATCGTGAGACTTTTGTCTTCATAGCCTTCCTTTCTGCTTTTGTCGTGAAATCGTGACACTTCTCCTATAGAAGACCTGCATTCTATTTTTGTCACAAAAATGCAACACTTTCTCCAGCCGTACGTTGCCATCTCAATCTATCATGAAATCATGACACTTTCTCTTCCTTGCACTCTTGTCTGCTTGCACTAGCGAAAATGGAACATATCGTGAAATCGTGACACTTTCGCTGCCTTGTGTTTTTCTCTGCCTTACTCCCGCAAAAATGGAACATGTCACGAAATCACGATGCTTTCGCCTTTGAGCTCTTCCTCCTTAAATTTGTCGCAAAATCACGACACTTCTAGCTTCCATACGTTTTCTCTTCAACATGTCACAAAATCGTGACATTTCTTATTTCGAAACCTTTCCTTTGCTGCATGTCGCAAAATCGCGACAGTTCTTAATTGGAACAATTTCATCTGTAGCATGTCACAAAATCGTGACGGTTCTCACTTCGAACTCTACAGCATGTCACGAAAACGTGATGCTTCTCACTTCAAACTCTGCAACATGTCACGAAATCACGACACTTTTCGAGTTACTTTCTCTCTCTTTGAACTTGTCACGGAATCGCGACAATTCTGACTATGGACTCTCTCTTCTGCATTATGTCATGAAATCGTGACACTTTTCCTTTCAAAATCTCTCTCCTACAACATGTCACGAAATCATGACACTTTTTCGTCCGTACAACCTTCCTTGCAATATGTCACGAAATCGTGACATTTCTGACTCCGAACATTCTCTCTTCTCTGAGTCACAAAACTGCGACATGTCACGATATCACGACACTTTTCTAAAAATCTTTCTCTCGCCTACGTAAGTCGTGAAAATGCGACATATCACGATATTGCGACACTTTTGTAGAAATATTTCTCTCTCCTGCTTAAGTCACGAAAATGCGACATGTCGCGATATCATGATATTTTTCCAACTTACTTTCTTTCGAACTTGTCAAGTCGTAACCTTCATCAAAACAAATTATTTTACATCAAATCAAATTCCTTCAAAATCTTCTTGACATCAATGACAACTTATTCACTTGAGCAAATTTAATGTACCCAAGGTACCCAAAATTGCCAACAATCTCCCCCTTTGTCATTGATGGCAAACCTTTACTAAAAACATGTCTCAAGAGCCAAAACTGAAACCAACTGTGCTAACAACTGAGAAATTGTGCCTACAACTAAGAATCTTCCATTGAAGTTTTGCTCCCCTTGACTTGAAGCTTTCCTCTTCACTTGAAGCTCTCCCCCTTACTCATATTTCTACCCCTTTGTCATCAATGGCAAAGGGTCACCTTTGGGGCTTGAGACTAAGAATGAGCCTCTTAGCTTAGTCCCTCCCCCACCTCCTGATGAGGTGATTAATTTTGGGGTGGGAGTAAAACTCCCATTAGACATTGATCATCATCAACATCTATAACTTCCTTGTCGGGCCTTCTCTTGAACTCTTTGCCCATATTTCTGTTCTTGTTCCTGTTATCATTCCTGTTCTTATCCATGCCTTGATCCTTGGACCTATTCATACCACTGTTTCTATTCCTGTACCTTGGAAGTTCAGCTCTACACTGTCTAGCTATGTGACCTTTATTGTTACAATTATAACAAGTAACAATGTTATCTCTTTTAGGCATACCTGATCTTTGAATCCGCCCGTTCTGACCAACCTTGTTCTGACCAAACCTGTTCCTGTAATTAACCTCGCAATAGACTACCTTGTTCCTGAATTGTTGACAAGAGTAGCAATACCCTCGAAAGAAACTAGCGCTTCTAAAATTTCCGTTCACCTTCTTCACTTGAGCCATGCAATGTGCAGCCATATGACCAAACCTGTAACATGCAAAACATCTACCGTGAAATTTACCTTTATTTGACCTCTTGGGTCTAGAAAACTTCTTCTCATTCTGAATTTTGTTTTCTGTTTCTATGCATCTATCATCCAAGGACTCATAATCTGAAATACTTTCCTCATCAGAACTCTCTTTCTTTTGGAGTCTCTTATTAGACTCTCCAGCTTGTTCCTTGACAAAACCAAGGCCTGTTTTATCCGTTGTCTTTCTTTGACCTTTGATGAGTGACTTAACCTTTTTGGATCTATCTTGAAACCTGTAAAGCTTATCCTTGTACTCTTTAGTTTCCTCTTTCAAAGAAGCCATTTTCTGTTCTAACTCATCCTTGAGTTCTTGTGTCTTAGCCATAGAGACGTCAAGGCTTTCTATAAGATCATATCTCTCCATACAACATTAATCTAACTTATCTTTGAGTCTAGCATTCTTCTTTCTTTCCTTTTTCAAAGCACTAAGAGCATTAGTAAGTTCACTTTCTAGATCCTTTATTTGTTTTCTTTCTGAATCATCAAACCCTTTTTCATATTTCCTATCACTAGAGGTGCTACCTTTTTCAAAAACCATACATGAATCTTCCTTATAGTTTTCTAAATCATCCTCATACATACTAGAAACCAAATCATTATTTGTACAATCATCCTCAAGGTGACCAAAATTTCCACATCTAAGACATTTCATGATAATGAATCTATGTTTCGGTTCTTCCTCTTTTCTCGATATGAACAACATCTTATTTTCATGTATCAATTGAAGAACTTTCACTATCACTACTAGAACACTTACTTTCTTTGTCTTGGTATAAACTCTTCTTGTGCTTGTGAGAATACCTCTTTCCTTGATTGTCTGCGCTCATCTTTGTTCTTTCTATGATGCTTATGCTTTTCAGAATCCTTGCTCTTAGAATCCTGTATATCTTCATCACTTTCGTCCTTGGGAACAGTATAGTCAGTAGCATAATGACCAAAATTTCCACAATTGAAACATCTTATATTTTTCATGCTTTTGTGCTTTCTAGAGAACTTGCCTTTCTTTCTGTAATATGCCTCTTCATCACTGGAAGACTCATCACTCTCTTGAAGTTGTTTACCCTTGGATTTCTTGGTAGCCTTGAAAGTTGCCTCTTTCTTGACATCAACCTTCACTTGAGTTCTCAACTCAAATGCTCAAGTATACTATGGAGCTCATCCTTTTTCAACTTATCCAAATATTTAGCTTCCTCAATAGCAGAAATATTTTCACTAAATCTATTAGGAAGAGATCTTAAAATCTTATCACAAACAACATTTTCAGCAAGCTCAAGACCTAAGTCTTTCATGGAGTTAACAACCTCATCCATACGAAGCATGTAGTCACTAATCTTTTCATCATAATTCATCTTGAGTTGTTCAAACATACCTTTGAAGTGTCTCAACTTAGCCTTTCGGACATTTACATCACCTGTGTGAACCACCTACAACTGTTTCCACATTTCACTAGTTATCTTGTAGTGAATCACCTTGGTAAGATCTCGCTTTCGTAAACCTTTCGAGATTGCATTCATTGCTTTTGAATTGTTGTGATGTAGGAGCCTGTATTCTTTAGTATAAGGACCATGTTCAAGAATAGTGTACCCGTCTTCAATCACTTCCCAAACCTCATTCCCAAGTGCCATTAGATGAACCTTCATCCTTGCACTCCAAAGACCAAAATCTGATCCATCAAGAATAGGTGTTGCATTGCCACTTGAATAATCCATTGTGTTCTTTACTGGCTTTTCCTTCAAGTTGTTAAACTTTTTGAAGGCACCCGCTCTGATACCAATTGAAGAACACAAGCTTATACTGAGAGGGGGGTGTGAACAGTATAAGACCTCTTTTTACTTTTCTTATCCTTTATTTTACAAAATAGTAAAGCAATATACCCATAGCAATATCAAAGCAATGCATCAAAACATCCACAAAGTGACAACAATTTTAACATGGTTCACCCAGAATGGTTGGGCTACATCCACGGATAAAATCTTTCACTAAATTTTATCAATCACAACTCTGGGAATACCTTTCCCGATTACAATGTTTATGGGAACCAACCCAAAGGAGACACCAATCCCCTAATCTCGAATTTGTGGGCACCAACCCACAGGAGACACCAATCCCATAGCTCTGCTCTGGCTGGTGATCCTCTAGAATACCTCTGCCTCCGCTACCCTTAGCAAATGGAACTCTATCCACAGAAGACACCTGTCCTCCCTGATCTGGCTGGAGACCTCTGTCCTCAACTCTATCACCTCCAAAATTGGTCCTCGAATCTACACCAAACACAGTCCTTCGATCTGGCACAAATGTCCTCTTCCTCTTTCTCTGATCTGCACCAAACATAGTCCTTCGGTCTGGCACAAATGTCCTCGAACTGCACCAAAATCTGTCCTCAACTGGTCCTCAAATCTGGTTCATAGAAGTTGTTCACAAGCTTCCACTAAAGCTTGCTTGATCTTCACCCAAGTCTTCACCAAGACTTGTCTCAGATCTGCTTTGTAAGTTCTCACTAGAACCTGCCCAAACTGCTCCATCAACTCAACAAAAGCTTGCTCAAATCTATCCAACAATCCCTCTCGATGATTTGTCCAAAACCATCAAGGCCTGCGCACTATTTCCAAACATCGCAAAAACAATGCACCTTACAGCTTTGCGCTTTTCTGCTCCCTGTGCGTTCTTGCTTCGCACTTAGCTCGATTCTGCATGACTCACTCGTTGTGCACCATAGACTTAAATTGCACACACCAACCATGCATTCGATCACCACACAACTCTCCAAACAGCCCTCCTTTTATACTAACTCTTTCAAGATCAAAACCTTGATCTTCGTCGGCTACACAACCCTAAACTACATCGGCTACAAACCCTAATCTTTGTCGGCCCAAATTTAACTTTGTTGGCCTCACTGCCTCTGCAACTCTTCTGTAGCTTCTATTGTGAAACTACAACATGTCACGATATCGTGACACCTTTGCAACCATACACTTTCTTTTGCCTTTTGTTGCGAAATCACGACACTTCTGTCTTCATAGCCTTCCTCTCTACTTTTGTCGTGAAATCACGAGACTTTTCCTATAGAAGACCTGCATTCTATTTTTGTCGTGAAAACGCGATACTTTCTCCAGTCGAACGCTTCCATCTCAATCTGTCATGAAATCGTGACACTTTCTCTTCCTTGCACTCTTGTTTGCTTGCATTAGCGAAAACAGAACATGTCACAAAATTGCGACACTTTCGTTGCCTTATGTTTTTCTCTGCCTTACTCCTACGAAAACGGAACATATCGCAAAATCGTGACACTTTCACCTTTGAGCTCTTCCTCCTTAAATTTGTCATGAAATCGTGACACTTCTAGCTTTCATACGTTTTCTCTTCAACATGTCACGAAATCGTGACATTTCTTATTTCGAAACCTGTCCTTTGCTGCATGTCACGAAATTGCGACAGTTCTTACTTGGAACAATTTCATCTGCAGCATGTCACGAAATCGCAACGATTCTCACTTCAAACTCTACAGCATGTCACAAAAATGCAACGCTTCTCACTTCAAACTCTGTAGCATGTCATGAAATCGTGACACTTTTTGAGTTACTTTCTCTCTCTTTGAACTTACTTGTCGTGAAATCGCGACAATTCTCACTCGGACTCTCTCTTCTACATTATGTCACAAAATCGTGACACTTTTCCTTTCGGACTCTCTCTCCTGCAACATGTCACGAAATCATGACACTTTTTTGTCCGTACAACCTTCCTTGCAATATGTCGCGAAATCACGAAATTTCTGACTCTAAAAATTCTCTCTCCTCTTTGAGTCGTGAAACTGCGACATGTCACGATATCGCGACACTTTTCTAAAAAGCTTTCTCTCACGTGTAAGTCATGAAAATGCAACATGTCGCGATATCGTGACACTTTTCTAGAAAACTTTCTCTCTCCTGCTTAAGTCGCGAAAATGTGACATGTCGCGATATCGCGACATTTTTCCAACTTACTTTCTTTCGAACTTGTCAAGCCGAACCTTCATCAAAACAAATTATTTTACATCAAATCAAATTCCTTCGACAGCTTCTTGACATCAATGACAACTTATTCACTTGAGCAAATTCAATGTACCCAAGGTACCCAAAATTGCCAACAAGGACTTGATGGTCCTATCATGAGTTAACCTCATAGAAAAGAGGTGTCATCAAAAACAAAAACATAATGTCAGAAATCTCACTTCAAGATATCCATATATCCTAAAATTCTCTTTGGAAAACATATTTGCCACCACTAGTGCATCATCCTTGATATCCCTTGGTATACATCCTTAGTCAACTTATTGACTATTACTAGAATCATGTTAGGTTCATACTTCAAGAGTCTAACTTCAGCTTCATCCTAACTAGTCGACCATGAATTTGAAGAAGATCATCTTCTTAACCATCTATCGATAGTATCAAGGGTCACACGTCCACCATGTAAGGTATCGTTCCATAAGTATTATCATCCACTTATAATATCTATGACTACCCTTACTCCACGTAAGGTATCATTCCAAAAGTATTATCATCTGTTGATAATAGCAATGGTCACACTTACTCCACATAAGGTGCCATTCCAAATCATTGAGCAACAAAATAAATGATATTTTTCATCATATCTTCCTATAAGAAGGTTTTTTTATGCTCTCACTCATATTAACCCCTCTAATATGAGTAAAATAAGGGAACTATGTACTTCCTGCATAATCAATCTCCTCATTTTTCTAATTTTGGGTATAAGTACCCAATATTTAAGACATAAGAGTCCATATATTATATTGAAATCCTTGTCCTCTCTAGGATTTATTCTATTTTGGCCTGAATTTCACTACAATATCCATCCTAATATTACATTCTCTTGACTTATCCCATTAAGTTAACGTGACTATAGGTCAAAATAGTTATAATTTTTTTCAAGGACTTAAACTTGAACAGGTTTATCCCGTTTTAGTCTTACGATTCGCTCCTAAGATGGAATTATGTAAATTCTATTGCTCATAAATGTTATGTTTTGGGATGTACTTTATCATTCTTAATGAGATAATTCCAAATAAGTATAGTCAACACTTAACTAAGAATAGAATTTTCCAAAGAGGTGTGTTCATGTTTAAATAGACTACCGTAGACACCTAAAACACGTCATGTTTAGGAAACTACTCATATGGACACCTTTGCAGACCATATGAATGAGCTTGGACCTTTCCAAGACTTAGCTATGATTATAATAACTCATTTAGGGAATTATAGGCCTATGCAACCTTAGTTTTTGACATTAACAGTAGCTAAGATCCCATCCACTGATGATCAGAGCAACTAAGCACTAGCCGTGGCTATCGATAACGGCTAAGGACAACCATACCCCTAGCCACATCGAGTGAGAGCGACTAGCCTTGTAACCAACTCGAGCTTCCCGAGCTAAGCAAAATCAATTGCAACTAACCAAATTTACAATTATTCTTGGGCGATTTTGGGTTGCGAAGCTTCCAGAAGTTTCTTCCTAACTGCTCAAGTCAACTAATTCTTGATATTGGCTTCCTTGAGAAGCCAAGATTAGGATTTGGGAAGTCTATACCCAAAATTGAAGAGAAGCTCTTATTGGATTCTGAATTTACCATAGCAAAGCCCTGTCGAATTGGAGAGCAAATTTATGTATCCCTTGAGGAGTGCCAAAATGCTTTCCAATTAAGGAGTGACAACTATTGTTGTTTCAAAGGAGCTTCCAATAGCTTGAGGAGCAAGCTTGTAATTCTAGACCTAACCAACCACAAATTTGAGACAATATGCCACCAATTCTGTGTTCTAAGACATAGGCGACCCTTGACCATTAATTTTTCAAGGAAATTGAGCAACAATAGGCCATATTTAAGAGGTAGAACACTTCTCCCACAACCGTTGTTTTCAATGATAGCCCACAAGCTTAGTTGCTGACGTCAACAATGACTAGTAGAGGTAGCTGTTATAAGTGATAGCGACCAAGGTTTGATGGGCTCTTTTCCTTACTTTAGCCATAGGTTTTCTATTTTTAGTAGGTATTTAGCTTTATCTAGCATGTATTAGTCATCTTTACTGCATTTATACAGTTCATTATCAGTTTCATAGGTATCTTTGCTTTTCTTTACATGCTTTAATACATTAGGTTCTATATGCTTCACTTGCAAGTTTACATGCATATTTAGGTTCCTTTGTATGTTTCAAGCATTCCTTCATGCTTTATTATCAATATTTTAGACATCTTTGTGCATCTTTATACACATTTATTCTTGGATTTACAAATTGTATTAACAAGGACACAAGCCTCATTTCGAGAGGCCTCATATGTTGCTAATATTTCTTGAAGTTCTTTGTGTGTAGATCTTAGGGTATCATAGAGCAAAGGATCATCAAGATATGGTTTCTTAATCTAAAGATATAGAGGTGGCTAAGTAATATCTCATATAAACAAAGTTGTGGAGTCATGAAGACCTTGTGAAGCACATATTTCTCCATTTTGGGATCATTTGCATTTGTGTAACATTGTATCAAGATTTGGTATCCCTAAGAGGGACAAATTTGTAATCGAATATTCATTTGATCAATAAAAGAGAGCATTCCTTCTTGTTATTTAATTTTATCAAATTATTACATAGATTATATGCTTTCAATTCCTTATCATATTGCAATAGCTTTAGATGTGTGGTTTTCAGAGCTTTACAAGTAGCGATCACGTCCAGACCAACACTATTTTTGCGTTGTTTGCTTATGTTTTCTATTTTTTTCTTGTTGTAGGCACCACCACTCTAACCGATAGTGGATAGAAGTCCCATTTGTGGATGACATCAGCAGCTAGCATCCTAGCCACCATGATTGACAACATCTATGGGAAAAGATAGCAAAAATAGTAAAAAACCTGTTTCTTCATCAGATGGGATTTTCTGGTTAGTGATCTTATCTAAATTTTTTGTTTCTTGCTTCTTCTATTTTTTGAAAGATGGTAGTAGTAATTAAAACACATAAAAAATTTAAAAGTAAATCAATTGCCTTTTTTTCTATGCTCCTATTAGCTATTTATAGGAACAACGACTGGTTCTACTAGATGCCCCAAAATATAGCAACTAGAAACTCTAGCTACTACTATCTACAATAGTTAGGATTTTTGACTGCTATTCTGTATAGCGGTCGAGTCTATTTCCTGCTATATAGAACAACTACCACTATTTAACGTGTGTGTTAGATATGCTTGCTTGAGGCCTGATCAAAGGCTATTTGCATGATTTAATTTACATTTTGCATTCTCTAAAATTAAACAACATTTAAGTATGCATTCTCTAAAGATAAAACATAATTTTTAGGCATATAGAGAAAAATCATTTGAATGTTTTTTTATGCATATTTCTTTCATACAAATTAAAAAGAACACACACACACCACAATCCAAAGTAAACATCAGTGGCATTAGGCTTTCACATCCAACCCATTGATCAAGACCAACAATGGAAGTTATTACCACTCGATTGGCTTGTCTGACATTGTATCATCGGGACCCGTTCATGGCCAAGGTCAACCCAAGAACTGTCCTATCCATAGAAAATCACACGCACTCCTCTTTGGAGGGTGTATAGCTGACTGTGGTGTGTTGGGTGAGGGTTGGTAGTACCTATGCTACCTCTTCAAGTATGGATTTCATCCCCATATTCTGGCGTGTGCGAGTATATAGGTGAAAACCTTTGAACAAATTGAGTATAACATCAACTTTTGAAAAACATGATAAGAGTTAGATTGTATTATCAACAAATCAAAATGCACAAAAAGTTTTAGGGATCACAAACAAAACTTAAAAGAGATAATCATTTTTTCTACTTTGTGTGTTTCTTTATTGTTTGGGTAATCAACATAAGATCCTACCATCTGATCTAGGACCAAACCCTATTTTTTCAAAAAATAAAAAATTGTGTAAATTGCTACTTTTTGATTATGCATCCAATAAATAAAAATCGTGCAAATTGGAGCTATAACAAAAAATTATGTTGGTTTTATGATTACTCTATTTTTGAGTGATTTTTAAGCCAAAAATAGGGAAAACTGCACTAAAAAGGCCATAAAAAGCCCTAGACAACCCCAAAAATTGCCAAATTTGTTTTGTTGTCTTAGTTAGACCCTTGTGCATATCTCATAGCATTTTTGAGGCCTGGATCTGCATTTCCCAAAAATTCCTCAAATTGGTCATTTTTCCACGAGCCCCGGTTGGCCAAATATTCCAAAAATACAAATTTTGACCTAGAACACACTTTTTGGAGTCATAGCCCATTGTGATCAGCTCATCACACTGATCATTTTGGTATATAACACCCATGACATTTTTTGGAAGTTAAATTTTTCTTCAGTGTGGGTTTCCTTCAATATTTGCCTAGTCACCACATCATGACAACTATGCATAGCCGAGCTCAATCACGAGCCAACAAAGCAAAAAACTTAAGAAGAGGCCCTAAACGCATCCACTATAGGCCTAAGGATCTCACCAATCTTGCATGACACCCTGATAGTCATCGCACCCACTATAGGCTTGAGGATCTCACCATTCCCGCACAACACCCTGATAGTCGTCGCACCCACTATAGGCCTGAGGATATCACCATTCCCACATGACACCCTGATAGTTGCCACACGTACTATTCTCCTAAGGATATCATCATTCTTGTATTATGCCCTGATAGTCATCGTAAAACCACTTCCTCACATAGGGGATCTACTCACTGAGGTGATAGGGTTGCCACACCCATTTCAAAACCTGACATAGCTAAATCTACTCACAGTGAGGCAAGAAATCATTAGTCATACACAATGGATCACACAGATCGGCTACCTCGACCTAAAGCTAATCAGAGAGAGCAATTATTTTGATCTAAATTGGAAGACTTGCAACACAAGCGAGCACATTTAGAGCATGAGCACATAGAGCAATAGAGGTTGCATCGCCAGTAGTTGTACGAACAATACCTGCATGAGGAGAGAATCCTTGAACAAAATTTATACGAAGAACAATCGTGTAAGGTAATGCATGAAGAAGTGCCCACTCCTAGTGCCCATAGGCAACAACACGTTGTGAGGCTCAATGCAGTGGTGAAGCCATCATCACCCACTTCATATCCACCATCATTATGGATTCCTCCATATGTCCCTTCTACATCATCAACATCCTCTAATGGAGAAAGTTTGAAGGAGCCAATCAAGGAGATTCCACCACCTTCTCCCATCACTATGACACAAGATATCATTTTACCTAAATATGAGGAGGAAATCATAGTGGTGCCCATCGAGTCAGTATCACCTAGACTATCGACATCCAACCCGCTTCATGATTCAACTCATTCAACTAGTCTCGAGCTAGGTGAGCATATAATGCAAGACACAACATTCACACCTATCCTCGAGTCAATGAAGGATATAGGTTTTCATCCCATCGAATCCTCACCCATAGGCACCATCCTTGATTCGATACCTAACATTGGGGGACAAGATTCTAGTCAAGAACTCCCTAAGCAGAGTAGTGAGGCATGCACACCTCATCTAAGCAAATAATTTATTGGAACAATCAGTTTGGTAACACAGGATGAACATCCTGAAAGTCCATCTATCATTGCCACAATAGTGCTATCCTTATAGTCATCTAGCATAAGCAAGCAATATTTGCCATCGATCCTACAACATATCCTAGATTGCCTAGATAGGATAGAGGCACAAATGGGTCATCAGAATGATGTGTTATAGTAGATAATGCATCAACTCACAAGCATGGAGCTACAAAAGCAAATCGCATCCGAGGTCGAACCGCCTCCTATACAATCACAAGAAAATGCAATCTTGCTCGATCAGGTCCAAAAGCAGCAATGTCATTCACCTCGCATTTACACACCTTTGCTTGAACCTATAATATTGATTTTTAATCGATTATGTGAGGCAAAAACCATAACTTTACCTAAGGCTCATCCTTTAGATCCAAACCACCCGAAACCTAAAGAATATAGGGAAGACTTACACTGCTTGTACCATCGATTAGATGGTCATGATATTCAATCATGTTGTAGTTTTAAGAACATAATACAAAATATGCTTGAGAAGAATCAACTTCGCATTGATACCCTTCTCGATACCAAAGATCAACAAGTGATAATAGTTGAAGGTACTTCACCTATACCAGAGAACCGAGGAGAGTCACCTAAGCAAATGACTAAGACACTTGTATCTCAACCATCGCATCATCCTCGTCAAAAATGTAATCAGTGTATTTTGATGCCTTTAACTTAATCCATGGACACCATCATTCATAAGCTATAAGAAACGAAGACAATCATCTTTCCAGACATACCCCCGCACAACCCATATAGGTCCAAAACTCACAGGGAGGATCACGCTTACCTCTATCATCGAGTGAGGGGTCATGATATTAGCTATTGTCACATCTTTAGACATGTAGTCCAAGACCTTATCGATAGGAAGACCATATCCCCATATGGGTCATTGATATTACCCCATCAAGACACTAACACTTCACAAAGTTCCATGCCTCAATAGGGAGAATTGATTTCCATCACTCTTCCTAAACAGGCTGATTACATTGCAGTGGATGACATGCACACTAGGGATCCTCAAGGTAGCACACCTTCCCCACCGTCCACATCACAGGCAATGAAGCAAAGTGAGACCTCTAAAGGTATCACACCTTCCTCACTTTCATTGAGTGGCACACACACTGGGGGTACCTAAGGTATCATACCTTCCCCCTAAAAGCATAAAATCCAAAAAAAAAAATAATTAAAATTCAAAAATAATTGAAAATTCAAAATTCAAAAACATTGTAAAATATTAAAAACACAAAAACATTTACATTTTGTATTGCATCATATGTATTCACTTAATTGCATTGCATTAGGTATTGTTCATCCATTGCACTTGCATTAGGATAGGTTGTGTTTACAATATTACAAATGACACCATGTTTGTATGCTAATCATGCATCCTTATATCATCATCATCCATCATCCCTTGTGAGTAATTATGTTTTTCAACACAACCCTTCCTGTTGCTATAAGGAATATACTAGGGTTTTTTGGTCATTCAGCCATACCTAGTGATCTTCTCAGATTTTGTAGAAAGCTATCTTCACTTTTAGAAGATGAGGTCTAGTTTTGATAGTACCTTGCATATTTCAAAATCCTATCACAATTTAAACATTAACAATCCTAGTTTGAACAAGGAAATATGAACACTACAAAGTGGTCCTAGTCACCTTAAGTGAAATGTTTTTACTTGCTCATGATGGTCTAGAATGTTGATCATTGACAAAAGGACAAGCTCCCCCTACCCAAAGAAATCCCTTGCTTTCATACAAAATAAATAAAATCCCAAAATCAAAGCAAATCCCTTGCTAAAAAAAAATGTAAAATAAATAGTGATTTTCATCACTAAGCATGAGCAAGTATCCCAATAAATAAAAATAAAGAAGGGGTGAAGAGCTTGAATCCCTAGAATGGTCAGTATTCAAAGCCATTGAGTGATCCCCATTACAACAATGGGTTGAATGAATCTCGCCTAGCAATGGGGTAGTTCTAAGCAATTTATAAATGAGCTAGCTTTAGGTGGCTTGTATTACCTAGTAGTCTAGTCCAACTACATCTAAACTTAGGATCATGATGAACATTTGGTGATCCTCATTACAATAATGGGCTGAATGAATCCTGCTTGGAAATGAGGTAGTCTTATGTCTCATCTAATATATTCATTTGCACACATAGGGATAATGAATATCTTGGTCTTCATAACAAAAGCTTTTATCTTTCAAGAGTCTTGTGTAGTCATTATACAACTTTTGATTAATCAACTAGGGTGTTTGAGTCTCATGGAAAACCTCAAAAATCCCCTATAGCAACAAATCATCTCATCAATCAATCATACTTTTCCTTATGAGGTTTTGTTTATTAAGGGGTGTTCATGAAATAGGATAGATATCGGATGGATATCAACAATGATATTTAGATGGCCACTAACTATTTTGTGCATATATTTTAATTTACAGAA
The DNA here is from genome assembly GCA_028583015.1 of Wollemia nobilis. Lineage (NCBI taxonomy): Eukaryota > Viridiplantae > Streptophyta > Pinopsida > Araucariales > Araucariaceae > Wollemia > Wollemia nobilis. The sequence continues at coordinate 7,217,498 of JAQPPZ010002642.1, forward strand.
GCTTATAAGAGAAAACCATACATCTCACATCATCTCATCTCACATATGGATGCTTAAATGATTAATTCTTATGATAAGAGTTACCATTTTCATTCATGATTTTTATACATTCAGTGGTGTCATCCATTAGTTTGTTAAACACATATTAGATTCATTCCTTATGTTTTAAGTGATTAAAGCATACAGAGTTCATTTGCATTAGATCATCCTCATGTAATTAATGCATTACATTACATATACATCTATCATATCATATCACATAGATTAAATGCATAAACAATTGAAACAAATTAAACATGCATTTAACATTCACTATTGCATCCATATATGCATACGTAGTAGTACATCTATACATCTAGATCATAGCATCTATCATCCATCTAGTGCATGTCATCAATACATTGCATACATATAGCATAATCACATCATCATTTAGGCATTGCATTCATCATTGCATCCATAACATAAAATCAAAACAAAAACATTTTCAAACATCAACTGGGGCATTATCAGTATCATACTTCCCCCAAATCAACAATTTAACAATCAAGCAACATGGGGTAAATCAAGGTAGCAAGCCTTCCTAATCAACAACATAATTCAATCCCATCATCAATTAATAATCAATTTCTTGGTTTCCAAAAGGTTGTGCCCTTTGCCTCACTATCTCAATTTCAAAAGGCCCCAAAGATGCCCAATTTCTTTGGTCAATTCCCAAAAAGCTCCAAATAAGCCCAATTTTCTTTGGTCAATCCCAAAAGGCCCCAAAGATGCCTAATTTCTTTGGTCAATCCCAAAAGGCTCCAAAGATACCCAATTTCTTTGGTCAATTCCTAAAAATCTCCAAAGATGCCTAATTTTATTTGGTCAATCCCAAAAGGTCCCAAATATGCCTAATTTCTTTGGTCAATTCCCAAAAGGCTCCAAAGATGCCTAATTTCTTTGATCAATTCCCAAAAGGCTCCAAAGAAGCCTAGTTTCCTTTGGTCAATCCCAAAAGGCTCCAAAGAAGCCTAATTCCTTTGGTCAATCCCAAAAGGCTCCAAAGATGCCTAATTTCTTTGGTCAATCCCCAAAGGCTCCAAAGATGCCTAGTTTCCTTTGGTCAAATCCCAAAAGGCTCCAAAGATACCCTAGTTCTTTGGTCAATCCAAAAGGCTCCAAAGGATGCCCTAATCCTTTGGTCAATATCAAAAGCTCCAAAGAAGCCCAATTTTCTTTGGTCAATCCCAAAAGGCTCCAAAGATGCCCTAGTTCTTTGGTCAATCCAAAAAGGCTCCAAAGGACACCTAATCCTTTGGTCAATATCAAAAGCTCCAAAGAAGCCCAATTTTCTTTGGTCAATCCCAAAAGGCCCCAAATATACGTAGTTTCCTTTGGTCAAATCCCAAAAGGCTCCAAAGATGCCTAGTTTTCTTTGGTCAAATCCCAAAAAGCTCCAAAGATGCCCTAGTTCTTTGGTCAATCTAAAAAGGCTCCAAAGGATGCCCTAATCCTTTGGTCAATATCAAAAGCTCCAAAGAAGCCTAAACCTTTGGTCATTTCATACAAGTCATAAGTGCAAACATTTTCTCATCATAAGGAGTTTCATAAAGGACAATCAAGCATATCTACCGGTCCATAATCATCAAAAATATCAAAATTAACAAAAAAATCAAATTCCAAATACACCTCGTATTAAGTTATTTACTCTATACACTTGGTGGTTGCAGGGACTTGCGCTCCATGCAATTCGACAAGATGAGTAAATTACCATAAGGCCATTTGACCAAAATTATTCATCGTAGAATTGAAATATCTTCACTTCAATTCCCAAGAAGGCCATGGAGGTTGGACTACCCCACAGGAATGAGGTATTCATTTCCTTTCTTCTATGAAATTTTAGATAATCATCAAACATAGTGATTCATCACAAGCTTAAATAGAATTGCTATCATCTTGATTCTCTAAGAAGGCCATTGTGGTTGGACTACTCCATGGGATAGAGATGTACAATTACTATTAACAATTGAAATCATAGTTGTAATAGGACCTGCCATAATAACAAAAATACAATCATCTTGAATCGTCTAAATCAATCATCTTGGTCAAGTGACTCGTCGCTTTCATCATTTGTCATTTCCTCATTGACTTTTAGCTTTGAGGGGTAGTCATAATCAACAAATTCATAATCAAAATCAACAATTGAACACTCAATCATGTAAGTTGTGTTCATCTTACGAATCATTGCCAAAGACAATCATGCCCCTACTTGGGGCAAAAAACAAGAAAATTAATTAAACAAATGCTTGGTATTCTTGAAGCATGAAGGATCATAGGCCCTTGCCTCTTAATGAACTAAACAATGTCCAAGATCAAGTAAGCTTGATGTGAAAGGTTGTACTTGAATCAAGTTCCTTAACTTGTCGGAGGTAATGATTTTGAGATGTGCATCCTTTCCATGATTGGGGCATCTAATATTGACCAGATCAATGAACACCAATCAACCTATAATATGGCTTTAGGTGGTCTATTTTTGCTCAACGTCATTTTTTCCACACAATGCATCCCAAAAGGAGCATCTATAGACACCTAAAACATGTCATGTTTAGGAGACTACTCATATGGGCACCTTTGTAGACCATATGAATGAGCTTGGACCTTTCCAAGATCTAGTAGTGATTCTAACCACTCATTTAGGGCATTCTAGGCCTATGCAACCTTAGTCATTGATGTTAACAGTAGTTAAGATCCCAATCGCTAATGATCAAAGTGGCTAAGCGCTAGCCGCAACTGTCGATAATGGCTAAGGGTAGCCATACCCCTAGCCACATTGAGTGAGAGTGGCTAGCCTTGTAACCAACTTGGGCTTCCCGAGCTAAGCAAAATTAGTTGTAACTAACCAATTTGCAATGATTCTTGGGTAGTTTTAGGTTGCAAAGCTTCCATAGGTTTCCTCCTAACTGCTCAGGCCAAATGATTCTTGATCTTGGATTCCTTGAGAAGCCAATATTAGGATTTGGGAAGTCTATAATATGCATTTCAAAATTGAAGAAAAGCTCTTATTGGATTCCGAATTTACCATAGCAAAACCCTACCAAATTGAAGAGCAAATTTGTGTATTTTCTTGAGGAGTGTCAAAATTCTTTCCAATTGTGGAGTGACAACTATTGTTGTTTCAATGGAGCTTCCAATAGCTTGAGGAGCAAGCTTACAATTCTCAACCAATCAACCATGAATCTAAGACAATACACCACCAATTTTGTGTTCTAAGACACAGGTGACCCTTGACCATCAATTTTTTGAGGAAATTGAGCATCAACAAGCCAAATTTAAGAGTCAAAACACTTCTCTCACAATCGCTATTTTCAATAGCAGCCCATAGGCTTAGCTACTGATGTCAATATTGGCTAGAAGAGCCAGCTGCTATGAGAGATAGTGACTAGGGTTTGATGAGCTCTTTTCCTTGCTTTAGCCATAGGTTTACTATTTTAGCATATATTTATATTTATCTAGCATGTATTAGTCATATATACTACATTTATATGGTTCATTATCAATTTCATAGGCATCTTTGATTTCCTTTACATGCTTTAATACATTAGGTTATTTATGCTTCACTTGCAAGTTTACATGCATCTTTAGGTTCCTTTGTATGTTTCAAGCATTCCTTCATGCTTTATTATCAATATTTTAGACATATTTATGCATATTTATACATATTTATGCTTGGCTTTACAATTTGCATTAACAAGGACACAAGCCTCATTTCAAGAGGTCTCATATGTTGCTAATATTTCTTGAAGTTCTTTGTGTATAGGATCTCAAGGTATCATAGAGCAAAGGATCATCAAGATCTGGTTTCTTAATCTAAAGAGATGAAGTTGGCTAAGTAATCCCTCATATAAAAAAAGTGGTGGAGTCATGAAGACCTTGTGAAGCACATCTTCCCCCATTTTGGAATCATTTGTATTTGTAACATTGTATCAAGATTTGGTATCCCTAAGAGGGATGGATTTGTAATCGAATATTCATTTGATCAATAAAATAGAGCATTCCTTCTTGTTATTTCATTTTGTCAAATGATTACATAGATTATATGCTTTCAATTCCTTATCATGTTGCAATAGCTTTAGATGTGTGGTTTTCAGAGCTTTCCAACTACATATATCACAATCATCTATATCAAGCATTGGATAAATATTCCTTTAGAAAAATATATTTTTATAGGCTACATTTGCAAATTCCATGGGAATACACACCATACATCAGTATAGCACACAAATAGTGGCTTTTCAACCACACCATAAAACAAGCCTCACTATTGTTGTCTCTCGATCCATTCACTACTTTGTGCTAGACCTAGTTCTCTTAGAGAAGTTGTTCAAGCTCTACCTTGCGACCTTGATCATATTGTCCTTATACACCTACATTATGTTTTGACAATATGTCGTGATGGAGTGAGCAGACCATGTCTCACTAGCGCATCAAAATATGAATTCAAGTATGCAATTCTAAACTCTTCCCTAGCTTGTCGTAGTTGTGCATTCTCAACCTGTATGGATCTTGATGCTTCCCAACCACTTATTTGTGTTGCCTCCTATTGGAGTCTATGCCACTTTGCAATGGCAAAATCCCTTTTAGACTCCAATCTCATATTTTATGGAGCCTAGAAATTTTCTTGCTTAATCTATTGTGATTCCAACTGTTAGACTTGTTGCCTTAAATATTTTACTTCACATAGTCCATCCATTATGAAACACCATCCATCATCTTCTTAATAGTTTTATGGACCCACTTCCTGTATCTACCCACTGATGTACATGTCATTCAGGAAGTTCCTCTTCTACTTCCCTTTCTATACCCTTAGGTATATACTCTTCTCTGTTGATGGTCTCAACTGTCTCTCTTATTGCTCTGCCACTTTCTTCCTTGGTCTCAATTGTCTCTCTTATTGCTCTACCACTTCCTTCGTAATTTTCTCTTTTTGCCATGGTTGTGTGGCCCACCATCTATCATACTTTGGAGTTGTACCAACATCATCCTCATTTGGTACCCATATGACCTCATCTACCTCTAAGGTCAATGGTTCCATTTGTGGAGGTACTACTTTATTCCTTCCTTTTCTCATGTAGATCACAGGTGGATCCAATATTCTTTGTCTAATACCGAACTATTGCAATACTCAAGTATATTGAAAATACTCATATTGCATGCTCACTCACCCAATAATACACCTTGCTCATTGCACAAGAGTTAGTTGCATTCCATATTTTTCCCATATTGGGCCTTTCCTCCATGGTCTCCAAATTACATCTTGGGATTGCAAATTTTTCTAGATATAGTGATATTGCTCTCTATCACCTTCAATTAATGTTCAACTCTTTCCCCCTCTGCCACCTTAATGCATAAGGCACCTCTAGCCCTACCAAATTATGTGCATCATAAGGCAACCCTCGAGGTATTTCCACAATCACATGTTCCCATACCCATACTTATAGGAAGAGGTAATATATCATTGTAGGTAGCGAATCCACCTCCCAAAAGAAGAAGAATTGATAAAAAGATTTTTTCAAGTTTGACAATTTTGACAAGTTTTGTAAACCATATAGGTAGGAGTAAACCATACAACTTGAAGGGAAAACCATATAAAGTGAAGTTGAACCATACAATGTACAAGGAAATAAAATGAAATGCATGGGAAATGCAATTTAAGTTGAAATTGTACATGAACTTGATAAATAAGGTATCTAGACTTAGTAAAAGTCTTAATTAATGTATTATATTATGCATGGGTAGTTGTAAATAATGAATTGCCTTAGGAACCGCTTTGGAACGACCTGGGAAATTTTATTGCAGCACCCTAAAAATGACTCACATTAATTTAAACCTAAGTTAATAAACATTTGAAAAATCAAATTTAACTATCCTCAACTTGTTGCCTCGATTTTTGTACCCGTTACAAGTTTGTTTTAGCCCTCGTGCAAAATCGATAGATTTTGCACAAAATCGGATCACCCAATTTTGTCCAAAACCAAAAAATGCCTGCCTTAGCAAGGGCGACAAAATTTGGTTGTCCTCCTTCTCCCCGGTTGTCCCGCCACGGGATCGGTTCGACCGATTTCATCTAGAATAGAGGAGGTTGTAACCCCCTTCAATTTTAGCCCAACCCCTTAGTTGATCTCTTCCTATTTAATCCAGGCTCCTCGCCTCGGATTCCCCCTAGAACATTCACATATTTTCATCTTGTTATTCTACCATTTTTCTATGTTTTTGTAGGTTCAAGTTGTGCATCGGTCAGATTCGTGCGATATCGTATCGCCCAATTTCGATATCGTTTCACCCGATTTTGACAAAACTGCCGATTTTATCTGCATCACACATCCATGTTGTTCAGCTACCTGGGGGCATCCAGACCTCAGTGTTTGCATTCTATATTCTCATTTCTTCTATTTAGAATCATATTTAGATCATCTTAGATTCATTATACTTGGTATTCTAGCTTGCATATTTCCATTTCATCACTTTTTCGCAAGTATTCACGTATTTAACATAGAGTCATATTCAATAATTCATCTATTGTACTTTCAAATTCATTATTCTCTACAATTTAGTTCAGTAGATGCATATTATCTGGTGAAAATGTTATTTTCTATATCAAAGTTGTCAAACTATAGCTCTCTGCCCTAATCGGGTGGATTTCTGCATAATCGGACCACCCGATTAGCAGATCGGATCACCCGATCTTGCTAGATTTTGATCGATTTTACCTACAACAAAGAATCAGAAACTACATCAGACTTTCAGATACAGGTAAGAATTTAAATTTCTTTTAAGCACTGCATAGTTCATCTTAAACTTATTTTCTGTTGTTTGTTGTCTTCATAGAAATCATAATTGCATATAGATTAATGTAGTTGCATATTGGCCAAAACTAGGTGTATGCATGATTTGATAAAAAGAACACATCAAAACAAATCCCAAACCTAGGCATGGAAACTACCACAAAATGTTTCCTGGTGAACCCACCCAATTCATCAAAAAATCACCAAAGAAGACACGATCTCAAGTGTCTCTCTTCGAGGTGTAGACCTATCATTCCCACATTCCCCTTCGAGGCGTGGATCCATTAGCTTGAAGGAAAGGAGTGTGTGAATTTTAGACCTACATTCTTTGGTGAACCCGACGTGAAAACATTAGGCATCTTTCTGATTTATAAAACACAAAAAAGCATAAAAATTACAAAATATAAAACAAAATAAAATTAAGAAGATCATTAGTTTAAATCACATAATTTTGTATTCCATAGATGGTAGATTACAACATAAGAAGAACTGTCCGAATTGATGTTAGTACATTATTGTCAACCCAAGAAATTTCTTCACTAGGTAGTGTGCCATACCTTGAGATTTGGAGAAGATTAGAAATCATAAGGATTAAAGAACCTGAACTTAAGAGAATCATAAGGTTTGATTTATCTAGAATCCTGGATCCCGATAGTGCACCTTTTTACTTTGACCTTCAAAGAGCATGTGATAGGTGGCTAGCGGATAAGAGAGTTGTCATTTCCCCAAGTCTTTACTCCTTTGAAGATTATCTTGAGAATGCAATAATGGTACATAAATTTTTATCACATGTGGAAAATCAAGAAGTTGTCTTAGACGATAAGAGAAGATTCAATAGAGTTCCTAGGGTTGTGCTCTATCGAGAATATTGCCATGAATTGTACTTTTATATGTCAAACTGTGAAGTTGATTGCATCACTATAGCTCATTTCATAAAATTCTTAAAGGCCAACTTTCAGTTTGAAGAAGAACACTATATGACACCTGAGGAATTGGAACCTGTTAATGATATCTATAGGCTTTTCCAAGAAAATTAAAGTATAATATCTATAATATTATAGTTTTTATTTTGTTTGTTGTATTGTTTGCAATCCAAAAAAAAAAAACTACAAAAACCCAAAAACATAATATAATATATTAGTTAGGTATATATATAACATATATACCCCAATAATTTAAGCACACACACACAAAAAAAAAAATATATATAGTTATATATATTTGCAAGATAAAATATTTTAAGAAAAATGCCTAAATTAAGAAGTGGTAAACAAGTAGAACATGATCATATGGGAGAACAAGATCAAGAAAATCCTGAAGATGTAGTTCAAATTGAATATTATGTATCATCAGAGTCAGATGAGGAAAACCATGATAAAGAGGAAGAAGTTTTCTATCATAAGCCTCAAGTAGATGAAGAAGGTAATCTTAAATTTACCTCCACACAACATTTCACTGAGTTTTTAAAGGACAATATAGATGTCATTAACCATGTGATACAGACAGAAGCTCAACTCCCTATGGGGGATTATTCAATGGAGGCTTCCATAGAGGCTGCTCTCCGATTGAATGGGAATCCATTAACATACATGAACAAAAATCAAGTTGGTACATCTCAAAATGTAAATCAAAATTTGAATCAGAATATAGCACAACCACCACCAGTAATAAATTCAAATTCCAAACAAAAACAACCATCTTCTGCTTCACAAAAAGTAGCACAGAGAATTAAGAAGATGCACCATCTTAGTCAGAATCAGCAAAAGGTTCAACAAAACAAAATTCCCTATCAGCTTCATAATACTCCTCCTAGTAACACTCTACATAATAGTGTTTCAATTGGGAATCATTATGCAACAACACCAACTTATTATCAAAGACACAACAATATGGTGCAACAAAATCAATTTGGTGGACAACAACAAGGACTTGAAGCCATGGTTAAATAGTTAGCTTCAAGACTAGATCAGATAGATCCCTACCATCCCTCTTATAGTTATAGAGAGATGTGTAGCCAACCCTTGGATCCTATTGTGGTTGCTCAACCATATCCTAAGCATTTTCCTATGTTTGTCCTATCGATATATAAAGGAACCGAAGATCCTATTGAGCATCTTCGCATGTTTAGGACAACATGTCATGATATCTCTCATGATGACTTGTTGTTACTAAATATGTTCCCTAAAAGTCTCGGAGGCATGGCTCTAGAGTGGTATTATCAGTTACCCACTAATTCTTTAAGGAATTTTGAAGAGACAACAGAAATGTTTGTCCATCAATTCAGTGCTTACATAGAGAGGCATGTGACTATTAAATATTTGTATAATTTGAAGCAAGGAAAAGATGAAAGTTTTGCTGAATTCTTGACTAAGTGGAGACAACTCTTAGGCAAATTACATTTTGCTTTACCTCACCATGAAATGTTGGATATATTCATTGGTAATTTGCAAGAACAACTATCTTATGAGCTTTCTACTACTACAGTAACATCCTTTGATCAAGCCATTGATTTAGCAAGAAGGGTAGAAGAAGCCCTTATTAGAAGAGGTCATTTTAAGAAGAAATATGAAGATAAAGCTTCTAAAAATCAATATAAGAATAAACAAGTAGTGGGTGATGGAGTTATTGATAGCAGGAATACTCCAATTGTCAATGTTGTAGAAACATTTAAGAAGTTTTTATTGAAAGTTCCTGATAAGCCACCAAGAGAATTCACGAGATTAAATCAACCTTTAACAATGATCTTACCTCAATTATTGGAACAAGGCTTGATACGGTTGCCTAAAATAAGACAACCAGACACTACTACAGCTGGATATAGGGCTGAATTACATTGTAATTTCCATCAAGTAGATGGACATTCTACAAATTCTTGTAAAAGGTTAAAGCATGTGATACAAGACTTGATTGACAAAGGAAAAATGGAAGTTCAACAATTTCCTGCAAACAATAATACTCAAAATAATACCCAAAAACAAACAGATCAAAATGCAAATCAAAACCTAGATATCTTTCAACATCCCTTACCTAAGCATGGTAAAGAAGTAGTAAACCAAGTAGATCATCATAATGTTCCTCATCCAACTAGATATGTGGGAACCATTAGTAGATTTTTACCAAAACAAGATTTGCAAACATCTTATATACCTACTTTATCTATGGTCACAACTAGACCAATACAACATTCTCAGTCATCTTCGGAAGATACTAAAAGCAATACAGAAAGTGACACAGAAAGTGAAATTAGAGATTGCTTCAAATAGTTCTGAGTATGAATCAGACCAAGTCACTCCTATTACAGATTTATCAGTTCCAGAAGAACCATTTCCAAGAAGAATAACTACTAGACCATCATCTCAACAATGGCTTTCAAATGAGCAAGAAAAAAATGCTAGACCCCATTTTGGTAATCCTCGACATAGCAACATTGTGGGTACCATTGGGGTTGTCACAAGACAACAAGCACAAGTTCAAAATTCTCAACCACAAAGTCAAAATGAGAAATCAACTCCTTTTGTACTAAGAACTCCCACTAAGGGAAATAATGTACTAGGTTCACAACAAAGATCTCCATATGATATTAATGAACAATTAGCTACCATCACAATGAGAATTTCTCTTTTGGACATTTTAAGAACTTCCTCCATACATAGGGAAGAATTGATGAGAACTTTGAGCAAGATGATGGTACCTGAAGATATTGAACCTAATGTTGTGGTGAATGTTGTGACTTTGGATGAAGCAAATTTCATAGATTTTCATGACAAAGATATCCCTCCTCAAAGCATGTATAGAGATAATCCTTTATACATTACAACATTGATTGGAGATGTAGGAGTCAAAAGAGTTCTAATTGATAATGGATCATCTTTAAATATCTGCACATATGATTTCTTTCAAATATTTAGATTTAAAAAAGAAGATATGAAAAGTACTGAAATGATTATTAAAGCATTTAATGATGAAACTCAAGAAACATGTGGAGTAATGATGATCCCATTGCAAGTTGGCCCAAGAATTTTGGATACGACTATGTTTGTTGTACCTTGTTTTGCATCGTACAACATTCTTCTAGGTCGACCTTGGATCAACGCAATGAGAGCAGTACCTTCCACATTACATCAATGTGTCAAATTTGAGTTCAAAAATCAATTAGTTACCATCCATGGTGATCCTAGGCCATTTGATATGTGTGGTATGGTGGAGCCTATAGGGGTTCCGTTCTATCCTGCTATGTCTTCTACTCACCCTAGTCCACCCCCATCATCAAGACCTTCTAAATCTAAATCATCATCACCTTCTAAACCGATATCATTAAAAGCATGTTCTAAATCACCAACATCAACAAATTCTAAGTCATTATCATATTCTGAGCCCATATCTAATCCATTTCCTAAATCCACATTATCAGATTCACCTCCTGAGTCTACAATGTTTAAATTCATAGCATCTAAAGAACCAGTTAAGGAGGATAGTCCATCTACTTCATATGCTCTTTCAGATGAAGTATTACCGGACTTATCTTCAGTACTTGCAACTATAGAAGAAGTTAATTTTGCTACCCAAGATTCCTTGGTATTATCTAAGTTACCTCCATCTCCCCGAACCTTGGGCTTACCAAAGAAGGGAAGCATCTGCCATATTGGGAGTTGTGCCTTTGTGTATGCAGGGTATGATTGGGGTAAAATTATAGTTGTAAAAGTTACAATTGATCGGGATGGATTTGCTAAGTGTTATTTTTATGATGGATATATAAAATCAAAACCAATGATGTGTAATATGGGTTATAGAGGTAAAGGTTTAGGACCTCATGAAAATGGTATAAAAGAACCTTTGGAAGTTGAAGAACGGCCTGCCCGGTGTGGTCTTGGCTATATTCCCACAAAAATAGAACCATTCCCATATGAAGATGATGATCACCTTATAACATATCAAGAATATATGGAACAAAGAGAGCTCTTTAAAAATATATATACTTGCAATATGTTAACTATAGCTTATCCAAAAATGATTGCTTCCCTGGATGAATGTTTAGAAGGTGATATCTTTCATGATATATCTCTTGATGAAGTTTTAAGGAATAAATTCTTCTTTGATGGATCTATGCCATGTATAGCTCATGTTGAAGCAACTACTCCTCAAGAAGAACTAGCCAAATGCACATTAGAAGAGTTACAAGAAATGGGTGTATCACCCGCACCACCCAACTTTGAAAGAGACTTAAATATTGTTGTAGGAAATATTTTAAAAGTTAATATTGGAACAGAAGAGAACCCTCGCATAGTCAAAATTGGATCAGAATTAAGTGAAGAAAAACAAAAGTTATATATTGAATTTCTCACAGAATATGTTGATGTTTTCGCTTGGACATACGTAGATATGCTAGGCCTAGATTCTTCTGTAGTTATGCACCATTTAGTAGTGCGCCCTGATGCTAAACCTGTAAAGCAAAAACTTAGAAAAATGCATCCTAAAGTAGCACTACTAGTCAAAAGTGAGTTAGAAAAGCTTTTGAATGTAGTTTTTATACAAGCTATTGACTATGCTGAGTGGATATCAAATGTTGTTCTAGTAACTAAGAAAGAAGCTACTAAGATTAGGGTTTGCACCGATTTTAGAGACATAAATGTTGCATGCCCTAAGGATGATTTTCCCCTCCCTAATATGGATCAGATCATAGATTTCATAGCCGAGAGTGGGATGCTATCCCTCATGGATAGTTTTTTAGGATACAACCAAATCAAAATAGCTCCTGAAGACCAATCTAAGACAACCTTTATTACCCCTTGGGGGACATTTTGTTGGAAAGTAATGCCCTTTGGTTTAAAAAATGTAGGTGCAACTTATCAGAGAGCCATGACATATATTTTTCATGATATGATGTATGATATTTTGCATGATTATGTAGATGATATTATAGCTCGTTCAGCAAAATAAGATGATCACATTAATGATTTAAGAAAAGTGTTTGATAGACTAAGAGAATATCTAATACGTTTAAATCTAGACAAGTGTGTATTTGGAGTGAAATCTAGAAAATTATTAGGAGTTATTATTTCTATGTGAGGTATAGAAGTAGATCCTCTCAATATTAAGGCTATCCTTGATATGCCACCTCCTAAAAACATATCAGAGTTAAGAAGTTTACAAGGAAAACTTCAATCTATCCATCGCTTCATCGATAAGTTGGTGGATAAAACAGGACCTTTTCTTAAATTACTTAAGAAGAATATTCCCTTCAATTGGGATAAATAATGTCAAGAAGCTTTTGAGAGTATTAAACAATATCTTCTTACTCCTCCAATGCTTGTTCCTCCTAGACCAGATCATCCATTTATTTTATATATTTCTGCTTTGAAACTTGCACTAGGAGCTATGTTGGCTCAAATTGATGATGAAAAGAAAGAACGAGCCACATACTACATAAGCAAAACTTTAATAAGTTATGAAACCTGATATACTCCATTAGAAAATCTTTGTTTAGCAGTTGTGTTTTCTATGCAAAAGTTGTGTCATTACATGCTTAGTCAGAAAACATATGTCATTGCTAAGTTTGATCCATTAAGGTACTTGATGAGTAGACCTTACTTGTCAAGATGCACAACTAAGTGGGTTCTTGCTCTTAGTGAGTTTGAACTCACATTTATCAGCCAAAAGTCTATTAAAGGCCAAGTTATAGCTGATCAGTTAGTTGTTGCACCTTTAGAGTCTACTCATCCTATGAACATTGAATTTCTTGATGAGTGCCTTAATCTAGAAGAAGATCATTCTGAGACATGGTCTTTGTATTTTGATGGAGCTAGATGTATGAGTGGTGTAGGTTCTGTATCATATTGAAATATCCCCAAAAGCACCTTATACCTTTATATTTTAAGTTACAATTTGCTTGTACTAATAATACTACAGAGTATGAAGCTCTAATCCTTGGGTTACGAGCTACTTTAGCTTTAAAAATTAAAGTTTTATTAGTTTTCGGAGATTCTCAACTTGTGATAAATCAAATCAATGAATTTTATCAAACACGAGATGAGAAACTTCATCCTTATAAATAATATGTCCTTAAGCTTATATCATTGTTTGAAAAAGTAACTTTAGAAGCTATTCCTAGAACTAGCAACCGTGTTGTCGATGCTATGGTCATGCTGCTTCTTTGTTGCCTTTGGAGTTGGATGATGAGTATGCTACTATCATTATTCACCAACTCCAAGAACCCACTTCTTCTAAGTCATGTTTAGAACCATTAGATGTATTTTTGATTGATGAAATTACCCCAGAGTCTTGGTATACAGATATCTTTAATTTTCTCCAGAAAGGGATTTTCCCTGAAGGACTAGATAGAAACCAATGTAGGTTATTACGTAAGTGAGTTGTTCACTTCATAATTGTTGGTAATACCTTATATAGAAGATATTTTGAAGGTATCCTATTAAGATGTCTCAACCTAGAAGAGTCTAAGAAAGCCTTAAGTGAAGCCCATGATGGGTCCTATGGAGGACACTTTAGTGGAAGTGCCATTGCTAAAAAGCTCCTTAGAATGGGATATTTTTGGCCTTCCATGGAAAAATATGCTAATGATTATGTGCGTCATTGTGATAAGTGTCAAAAGCATGCTGACCTCATCCATGCTCCTGCTCAGGAACTTCAAGCCATATCCTCTCCTTGGCCCTTCTCTAAATGGGGTTTAGATATCATTGGTAAAATCAATCCTATTTCTTTTGATGGTCATAAATTCATAATAATAACAACAAAATATTTTACAAAGTGGGTTGAAGCTATACCTTTAGCTTCTTGCATAGGAGTTCAAGTTTCTAAATTCATTTTCAATCAAATCATTTGTAGATTTGGAATTCCATCTAATCTCATATCTGATAATGGAACATGTTTTAAGAACAAATATGTTAAGAAATTATGCCAAAAATATAAAATCCAACATAGATGGTCCACTCCTTATTATCCACAAGGTAATGGCCAAGTTGAAGCATCTAATAAAACCTTAATAAAAATCCTAAAAATATTAGTTAATAAATCTGGTCATGATTGGCATATACAATTATATCCTACCTTGTGGGCTTATCGAACTAGTGTTCGTACTCCTACAAGTGCTTCACCTTTTATCTTGGTTTATGGTGTTGAAGCAATTTTTCCATTTGAATTAGAAGTTCCTTCTTTAGCTCTTCTACTTCAAGATGTTGAAGTAGGAGATGAATATCGTGTTGGTAGATTTAGTCAGCTGGAACTTCTAGATGAAAAGTGCATCCATGCTTTAGAGCATCTTCATGCCTACCAAGACAAACTTAAAATATCATATGCAAAGAAAGTTCATAGTCGATCCTTTGAAGTCGGTGATTTAGTCTTAAAAGAAAATAAAAAAATACTAATGCAAGAAAATATCTAAAAGGAAAATTTCAACCTAATTGGCTTGGGCCATATGTCATCACTGCTAAATTTGGATCAAGTGCATATAGATTGGCTTCCTTGGATGGGAAATATCTCAAGGAACCCATGAATATCATGCATTTGAAATGATATTATGCATAAAATCAAAATTTCCATCTCTGTACATAATTGTAAATAAATTTCTTCATCATTTGCAACCCTCATATTATCAAAATAACAAAAAAATTGAAAAATATGAAAATTTCCAAAAATATTTCAAAATTGTTAAGTTATTCATTTTGCATCAGTGTGTGTTATCTTCCAAAAATCCAAGTTATATTTTATTGTATTTCAGATAAATTCAAAAGTTATCTTGAACCATGCACTTAATTTACATCTTTCATAATTTTGATTTTGTTGCTTTGATTATAAATCTCTCTTGTATCGAAAAGCACTATTACTTCACTAAATAAATTTTGAGTTTTGGGAAATGATCTTGCTACTTCTT
Organism: Wollemia nobilis; assembly: GCA_028583015.1. NCBI lineage: Eukaryota > Viridiplantae > Streptophyta > Pinopsida > Araucariales > Araucariaceae > Wollemia > Wollemia nobilis. Next base: position 7,233,206 of record JAQPPZ010002642.1, read on the forward strand.
GAACCAAGAACACATTCTCACATCTTAAAAATGATTTGTTGCAAATTCAAAAAGGATACTACATAGTAGTCTTAGTTCCTTAAGCAAAAAGTTTCCCTTGCTATCCTATTATGCGCATGGTCTAGAATACTGAGAATTGGAAAAAGGACAAGCTCCCTCCCTACCCGAATAAAAATCCCTTGCCCTACGTCTAATCTGGGCAAGTATCCCAAAAGAAAGAAAAAGAAAAATAAAAGCAATAAAATCCCCTTGTTCAAAATGGACAAGAAATCCCTATTCCAAAAGTTAGAAGAAAAGAAGGGGGTAGTGAGCTTGAATCCTTGGAATTCCTCAGTTATTCGAAAGCCATGAGGTAAGCCCCATAACAGGTGGTTTGTGCCCAACCCACTTGACCTTGGGTAATCCCTTTTGTGTGGTGACATGTCTGTCACATTAGCGACCTTATTTTGTACATACCAATGTCCGCTTGTGGATTAGCTAGCTTTTGGTAACTAGACTTACATAGTAGTTTGGTACAATGGCATGCACAAAATCATGGTTAATGAACATTTCACTTGCACACACATTGGTTCATAAAAGTTTGCTTGTATCAATACCTTACTCAAAATTGGTAAATTAATTTCACAAAACACACACATTTGATCCTTGAGAGATTTTGTATCATTGTGTCGAATCAAGATGGATAATGCACTCACTTAGCACACACTGGTTCTTGATAAATTTGATTTTGTCTTAGAAATTAGTTAAAATATTTCTTTGAAATTTGTTAGATAACATTTCTATCCTTATTCATTCATCACATATTTGTCAAAATTTCCAAAAAAAATAGCTCGCTCCAAAAGAACTTGTAAACCAAAATTATTTATCATACATTGCATTTTGACTTCGCGATGATGGTATAATTCCTAGTAACTGTCTTCTCAAATTTCACACTAGGAATTCTATGCCTAGTGCAAGTCATCTTTCTCAATTTTTAAGTTTTAATCATTTCATATAGCACAATGATTTGTCATACATTAATTTGCATATTTAACAAACATCCAAAATCATTTATCATACATTGCACTTTGACTTTGCGATGATGGTATAATTCCTAGGAATTATTCTTCTCAAATTTCACACTAGGAATTCTATGCCTAGCGCAAGTCATTTTTCTCAATTTTAAAGTCTAAACCATCCCATATTTATTAATCTTCTTAAATATGTGATACAAATGATTTGTTTTATATCAACTTATGTCTTCAAAATAAATAATTTCATATTATCATGCATTGCATTTTGACTTCACGATGATGGTATAATTCCTAGGAATTATTCTACTCAAATTTCACACTAGGGATTCTATGCCTAGCGCAAGTCATCTTTCCCAAATTTTCATGCTTAAACCACATTATTTTCACAAACAATAAACATCATCAAAATATTTCTTAAAAATCAAAATCTTCTCAAGAACAAAAGTCAAACATCTTCTTTTATCAATATAAGCCTCAAGATTATACTTGAGCATCACAAAAACATTTCTATTATTAGCAATACAAAATTCCTCATAACAGGATTCACTTCATGACCTAGCGAGCATCGATCTCCACCAACGGTCATATAACAACACAACATCCTCCGAGGAACATTGCTAATCCATTTATTTCATTATTTTACAAAAACATATTTTCAAAACATCTTTTTCAAAAACATCTTTCAAAAACACATTTACAAAAACTCAAGTCAATTTTCATTTTAAGCATGATCAAAATACTTAAATTAAAAGCATGATTATGAGAAATTTAAACATCATAAA